>CM069142.1:16178399-17488399 GCA_035221665.1 Okamejei kenojei | reverse complement strand
TGGGAGTGGCCTGGGAAGTCCTCAGCATTCATTTCAGATTCCATGAAGTCAAATAACATCAAGATGAGGGAACACGATAAAAAAAACCTAGATGACCTGCACTCCTCCATGTTAAATGCCAGGTTGGAGAAGAAGCATTGGGTGGATAGGCCAAAGCATGTGTGACAAATGAGGGCTTGTTCATGAACAAGCGTGGCTCGATAGCATCAATACTGACCACGTGGGAAAGTTATGGACAACTTTTCTACCAAAGTGAGTATGGGGCATAAACTGAGAGAACTAACACATAGGAAAATCTTGGCCAGTTTCTTACCATTTACCTATCACAGATGTATCAGGCCATAACAATGACCATTACACATGCACTGTGGCGGCGAAAGGTAAAGTTAATCTCCATACAGTAGATACTCTGCACCAGTTTTTTTTTAAATTGCATTTCCACTGTACTAAATGAGATCCATTTTAAACTGCACCTCATAACTGGCTTTGTATCACCAGCAGCACTTGCTTCATTCTACATTATTCTAATCCATCTCAAGGTGGACCTTTGATAGTGCTGGAGTTATGGCCATTTCTACTTGTCATAACACTTTGGCAAACTTGGCACAAGTTTGAGCAATGCCCTGGTTTGAAGGCTCTTACTCCTGTTTGCAAATTATCTGTTCTCCATGCACCTCCAAATGCGTCCACTTTCACCTCATCTGGTTTGCAATGATTCTCAATCAGACAATTTGAGTCCCTGCCCCCTGTCCATTAGCTTCACATACCCTCTCTTAGAGATGGCAGTCATCCACTCCTTTCATTTTGCTTCATATTTTAATTCACTATTGAAAACTAGATACAGGGATAGTCCCTGACATCATCCCAGATGTACTGCTGCAGATTCGCTCCAGGGCCAGATGAGATTTCTAGTCAACAGTTTCAGGAAAACCAAAATCTCAATGTGTGCAGCGGAAACTGGAAAAGTTCCCAGATATTCATATTCAGTCCTCAAAATGCAGAACAAATCCAATCTCACCAATTACCACTGAAATCTATTATTAATTATTGGATCTGTGATGGAAGGTTATTACAACAGTGCACCAAACATGGCAGTCACCAATAACTTGCTCACCAATGCTTAGTTTGTCTTGTGTAAGAAGGAACTGCAGATGCTGGTTTACACCGAATATAGACACAAAATGTGTCTATATCAGGATAGAAGGAATGGGTGATGTTTTGGGTCGAGACCCTTCTTCAGACTGAGCATGAGGGGAGAGGGAGTTACAGATAAGGAAGTGTAAGAGATCAAAAGAGAGGAAGCTAAAGGAAAATGTAGAATAAACCATTGTTAGCTAGGTGACAACAAAGCATTGGCCCATTTGGCATGAGTTAGCAGGATGTTCCAGTTTTGAAGCCTCTTACACCTGCTTGTGAACCATGCACTCTCCATAAACCTTCAAATCTACCCACCCTCACATCCACTGTTTTAATTGTTCCAGCAGATAGCCTCATCTTCAATGGCTGAGACTCGAAGCTCCAAACTTTCCTGCCCAAACTTCTCTTTTTCTCTATTTCGTCCTTTAAAATACTCCTTGAAACTTACCTCTTTTGCTAAGCTTTTGGTTACTTGCACCAATATTCCTGGAGTGGCCCCATGATAATTTAGTTAACTCCCTGGTGATGTGCTGTGGAAGGCCGACAACTTTATGCACTCTTTCCTATGGTTGGAATCGTTCATCTAGGTGAGGATATCTGCAGCGGTTTGACCATCAGTACAGGCAATGAAGAGTACTGTCCCCGGTAGAACTGGTAGGTCTGTACATGCATGTCTTCATTGCATTATGGAGCAATATATCCACATTCGAATTATGAAGGTAGACACAAAATGCTGGAGTAACTAAGTGGGACAGGCAGCATTGAATTATCACATGCCATGCATGAGAAGCGACCGGCCATGGTTGTGCAGCGGTGGAGTTGCAGCCTTACAGCGCTTGCAGCGCCGGAGACCCAGGTTCGATCCCGACTACGGATGCTGTCTGTACGGAGTTTGTACGAACTCCCTGTGACTGCGTGGGTTTTATCCAAGATCTTTGGTTTCCTCCCACACTCCAAAGACATACAGGTTTGGAGGTTAATTTGCTTGGTATAAATGTAAAATTGTCCCTGGTGTATGGGACAGCGTTAATGTGCGGGGATCGCTGGTCAGTGCGGACTTGGTGTGCCGAAGGGCTTGTTCCCGCGCTATATCTCTAATCTAAACTGAACTAAATTTTACCAGGATAATTGTGACCGCAACTGGTGACGCTAGGTAAAGTCAATTGAAAGATAAAAGTGATCTCTGCACCAGTAACTGCAAGGAGCAAAATGCAAACAGATACCAATGTTTAAAAAAAACTTTATATTAAATGCCTGTGACAGGAACCTTGCTTTATGGTTCCAACTTCAGACAGCTAAACCTTTTCACTAGTTATGTCATCATTTTAGATAGATGTGGAAAACCTATCTTGGCCCCAGCAAAGGCTCTTCTCTTCTCTGTTAAATATTATTTGTTCAGCTGAATGAGAGGACCCAGTCACCCTTAGGTGAATCATTTCAAGGCAGCAAAACAACTTACTTTTAAGTTGTGCTTTTGATACAAAAATAACATTCTCAGATACTGTACTTCTTAAGGGAATAAATTCCACAGGGGTACTAAATTGAGAGATGAAGTCAAATGGCTAGATAACGTGCCTAGGTATACAAATATTACAGGTCTCTAAAATAACAGCTGGGTGTTCTCTGCATTGTTTCCCAAATTATATCAGTGGAACAACCCCAAGCCTATAGTTCCCCACCTTTAGGAACAGCTGGCTATGTTTGCATTGTTAAAGCCAAGACCATTTCCCCCCCAATTGTTGTACTACTGAATCGAAACAATCAGTGTTGCCTTCCTCAGAAGGAGATTTGGCATGTCGCCAAGTACTCCATGAAACTTCTACAGTGGAGAGCATACTGACTGTTTGCGTCATGGCCTGGTTTGGAAATTCAAGTGCTCAAGCACAAAAGAGCATGCAGAAAGTGATGGGTCTTGCCTGGCCCAACAGGGGCACTGACCTCCCCACCATCAAAGACATCTGCAGGAAGCAATGCCTGAAGAAAGCAGCTGTTATCAACAAAGACCCTCGTCACGTTAGCACCCTTCTCGCTGCTACCATGGAGAAGAAGGTAAGGAGCCCAAGAACCGTGGCTGCCAGGTTCAAGAGCATCTTCTCCCTTTCCATCATCAAGTTCTTGGAAGTATATTGCACAACCCTAACCACAACCCTACCTTAACCCTACGAAGCACTATGGACTTTGCACTTCTATGGTTGCTCTATGTATTTTGGTGCTTGCATTATCAAGGTCTAGTTTCCGAAGCGTCACCTATTCCTTCGCTCCATAGATGCTGCCTCACCCGCTGAGTTTCTCCAGCATTTTTGTCTACCAATAATTTATTGCATATTTGTTCTAATTGTTGTTGCACTGTTGTGCTTTAAAAAGCTGCGGCAAGTATGAATTTCATTGCTCTGGTTCAGATCCGGTGTATATGACAAATAAACGGTGTACTCATAAAATGAGTAGCTGTATAGTTTTTTTTAAGTCACCAATCAAATCTAAAATGCATTCGAAAATCAATAAACCAATTATAAAGCTATCTAATTTAACAATAGAAAACGACACTAACAACTTCCCTCCATCCAGCCGTCCCCATTTTTTGGAATCTCCTCCCTGATTCTTGGTTTGGTTTAACCCTTTAGCCTTTATCTTTGACACACTTTGATAATATTTAATCTCAGTTTGGGCAATGCTAAACTTAGTTAGCTGTTATTTCTGTCTGATAATCAAATTTTAACAAATGTTTTTTTTTAAGCCCGGTTTAGTTATTAAATTCTATGCCTGGTGTTGAATTAGAAATAGATATGTTGCACAAGCTCCCTGCCAGATCTCCCGTTGAAGCAACAAGTTCTGACTGGAGGACAGGAAGAAAAACACACCAGGTACTGCTGGACCCCATGTACACTTCCCAGTACTGCCAGCAACAGGGATATTTGCTGTGCTGCCAGTGACTCTGTTATGGAGTTACAAACCACAGCCCTACCCCTCTCCCATGCTTTCAGACAATGGGCACTGTTCTAGATTCTGCCACACCACTGTCCCGCCCATTCACTGTGCCAGGGATACAAAGACTCTCCCACTCACATGAACTTCTCAACTCCCTGTCTGTTGCTGCCAAGTCCCAACCACTCAAGCGCTATTGAATTTCATGGATTCCGCCACTCTCCCAAATACTGCCAGACTTCTGTGTTTTACCAGAACTTCAGATATTATCAATGACGTCCAAAATTCAATCAATTCAAACATAGATCCCATGCTGCACGTCAAGTATACAGTTCAGGTGGAGTAAGGGGCAAGTCTTCAATTATGGTGAAACAAGGAACTGAGATGCTGGTTTACAGAAAATGGCACAGTAACTCAGTGGGTTAGGCAGCATTTCTGGAGAACATTTCAATTATGGCCTTCCTAAAGCAGGGCATGGAAACCATTTGTAACGGAAATAAATCTAATATTGCAGAGTCATAGAGTGATACAGTGTGGAAACAGGCTTTTTGGCTCAACTTGCCCACACCAGCCAACATGTCCCAGCTACACTAAACCCACCTGCCCGCATTTGTTCCATATCCCTTCAAATCTATCCTGTCCATGTCTAACTGTTGGATAGTCCCTGCTTTAACTACCCCCTCTGGTAGCTTGTTCCATACACCAACCACCCTTTGTGTGAATATGTTACCCCTCAGATTCCTATTAAATCTTTTCCCCTTCACATTAAACCTATGCCCTCTGGTCCTTGATTCACCTACTCTAGGCTAGAGACTCTAAACATCTACCCGATCTATTCCTCTCATGATTTTATACACCGCTATAAGATCACCTCTCATCCTCCTGCGCTCCAAGGAATAGAGTCCCAGCCTACTCAACCTCTCCCTAAGGCTCAGACCCTCTAGTCCCGGCAACATCCTTGTAAATCTTCTCTGTACGCTTTCCAGTTTGACAATGTTTTAAAGCATCTCAGGCAACTCACATTTGTCATCATGTTCCTCAATCCAACTTTCTCGTTCTTATGATCGTAGAACTGCAATGATGCATGACTGTTACTGAGCTGGATGGTTCCTGAGCACCATATGAATGGTAGCTTGCTACACTTCACATCACATACCTTATATTACTCAACTAACTTCACGTACCAAGGTAGCACTAACACATCTCTAATCGATGACTATGATGCCTCAGGGTGTGAAGAAGCATACATATGGGTGCAATTTTTTTCTGTTATATGCATGTCCAGTCAGAAAAGACAAGTTCAATCAGAACCTGTCAAAGATTGTCCAAAATGAGCCATAGTCATCGAGTCATGCAGAACAGAAACAGGTTCTTAGGCTTATCTTGTCCATGTGACCAAGGTGCTCCATCTACACTAGTCTCACTTGCCTGCATTCGACTCATATCCCTCTAAACCTTTCCTATCCATGTACTTGTCCAAATGTTAGATATTGTTACAGTATCTGCCTCAACTACCTCCTCTGGCAGTTTCTTCCATATACGCATGGCTCTCCGTGTGAGAGGGTAAGATTGAGGGTAAACAGCATTGCTGAACTTAGAGGTAGACAACTTAGAGGTAGATATTGCTGAAATTAGTTTAGTTTAGAGATACAGAGTGGAACCAGGGCCTTCGGCCCACCGAGTAAGCACCAAGCTGCGATCACCACACATTAACACTATCCTACACACACTAGGGACAATTTTACACTTATACCAAGCCAATTAAACAATTGTTATACAAACCTGTTCATCTTTGGAGTGTGGGAGGAAACCAAGATCTTGGAGAAAACCCACGCAGGTCACGAGGAGAACGTACAAACTCCACACAGACAAGCACCCGTAGTCAGGATCGAACCCAGGTCTCTGGTGCTGTAAGGTTGTCGCTCTACTGCTACACCACCATGCCACCCTAACTGTAGTGTTATAATTATGTAATAATGCAGACATCACTCTCTTGCGCAGAGACCAGGCATTCGTACAAAGACTGGCCTCTCATGCAGAGAGAAGGAACCTATGCAGACACCAACACATGCAGCATCTGGATGTAAATAAACCAACAGAAATGTCATGTCTGTAGCAAGAGCTCCCTTTTTCTTTAGTTTCTCATTTGGCATTTCTTAAAATGTCCTTTCTGTCTGAGGAAAGGTCGCTGAGAGTTTGATCATTTTAGAAGGTCTTCCTCCCAATTATATAATTGTCCTCATCCCTTTCAATGTGACTTGAACATACCAATTTTAAAATAAGTACAGAATGCTGGGAATACTCAGCAAGTCAGGTAGCAACTGGAAGAGAAAACGTAATATTTCAGATGAATCGTTGAAAAGCAGATCAGATTCAGTTTTTTATTTCCGGCTTTCAAGATCTGCCACTGTGCATAGTAAGAGTCAGTATAGATTATTACCAATGGGCAATAATGGGATTGTTCACTTTATTGCCCTGTTTACTGATAAAGAAGCAGAAACACTTTGCTCTCAGCCCTAATTATCTGCTTGACCCAAGTAGAGACAGAAGGAAGTTCGGCAGAACCACTGTGTGGGCTGCTACGGAGCCGACATTGTGTCATTTCACCCTTCCTGTGCCAGCCGGGACCTTTGGAGTGCCATGGCTGGTTCCCACCCTCAGGGATGGAGACGGTCAAGCTGCACTGGGACGTACACAGCATTGGCAAAATTATAATCAAATTGAACTCTTCTAATTCATGAACACCAGCTCAAATATCATTGGCTGCATGCACTCTGTTCTCTTCCTCAGGCGGGTCCGTGCCAATATGTGGTCTTGTGAAAAGTTATAGAACCGTCCAAAACATGGAGAACTGATTGCAAGAACCACAATGGTCCCAACATCTCTTTTGAATCCATTTACATGCTGAGTAGTTCAATAAAACATTGAACCATAAAAGGAAGTGAATATCTGGAACTCTCCGCTCTGTAGAGTCTTGCAGGCTAGCTCATTGGAAGTGTTTAGATGTAGGAAAATAGGTTATTGAAAGTTGGCGGGATTGAGGGATGTGAGGATCTGGCACAAGGGAAGAGTTGAGATCGGTGCTGGATCAACCATGTTCATATCAAATGGTGGGGCAGGCTTGAGCGGCTGAGCGGCCTACTTATGCTGAATTTATCATGATCCCACAGAAGAACGTTTCTGGTGGAAGAAAAGTAAGTGTCACTTGTAAAAACCGATTGGTTTTCCTTTACAATTAACATAACAAAGGCAACTGTGTTGGAGAAGACATGAGGAAAAAAAGGACTAAAGTCAGAGAGTTTCATTTAAAATGCTTGGATCTGCTTGTGGTACAGCTTCACTCCAAAATCAACATTAGATTCTGGATTCATTGATAATGTTGAAGAGACCTGGAATTAACAGTCACTCGAGCTGCCACAGCTTGAAACCTGATCTTTGTTAGCTTGTTGGCAGTCATAAAAATTGATTTTTTGAATTGATTGATTGAGGTAGGTTGTTCTCATGTAGACAAAAAAATCTGAACTCCATCGCTGCATGCAGTCAGTTCTGTTTGAGTAGCTGACTGCAAATTGTGCTGTTTTTACTGGCGATATTTCTGCGTAGCCATGATACTTCATGAGATGTTTTTGCACAGTTATATGGTTGGATGACTAACAACACCGGGGGAAGCAAGTTAATTTACTACCTCATGCTTGACATTCCTTGGCTTATGTTTTACAATCAACAGTGTGGGAGTCCTATTCACTACTGTGGCAGGACATACAATTGGACGGGATCCAAAAGCAGCATTCTGCAGTTGCTGAAAATCTAAAATCAAAACAGAAAATATTGGAAATATTTAGCAGCTCAGGCAGCACCTGAATTGTGTCTTGTAAACTTGGAAAAGTTTTGGGCTACTAGGTGGCAAATTTTACTTAGGAGTCACGTGAGTGATTCCATGAAGAACCCCGTTCAGGCCGCATGCACGTCAGTATGTCAGCCGCACTGGCACAAGCACCAGACTGGCAGGACAGCGCTCCTGCCAGCGGTAAGTTAAACCTAGAAGGTAAGTTAAATTTTACCTGCAGGGATGCCATGGAACGGCAAGGAAATAACGCCAGAGACGCTGACAGCGGCTCACAGACGTCGGTCCCCAGGCAAGGAATAAAAATTGGTGAGAAAGGACTCGTCCAGCCCTATTTAGACTCGGGTGAGTCGGGCTACAAGGGTTTTTCTCTTAATAATAAAGTTTAATGTCTGTTATAGTGTTTTTCTTAAAGTTAAAAACTAAAGGCAAAGTTAAAGTCATAAAAAGTTATTGTCATATGACTCTGACAATGTTGTTTAGCACAAGTTGCTGTGAAGGGTTGAAATTTGTTTTAACCCTTTACAGGTAAAGCTGTACACTAAAATTTTGATTTAGTGAGCCTACACTGTAATAGCGCGGGGCTATGGGACAGGCCGCGCCAGCAGTACCTGGGATAGGGCTGCTTCATGTGTGATAGTGTGGGCCTATGGGACAGGCCGCGCCAGCAGCGCCGCTTCATGTATGAAAGTGCCGGCCTACGGGAGAGCCGTGCCAGCAGCGCCTGATACAGGGCTGTTTCATTTGTGACATTGCCGGCCTACGGGAGAGCTGTGCTAGCAGCGCCTGGTACAGGGCTGTTTCATGTCAAAAAGTGCCGGCCTCTACGAGAGGCGGTGCCAGCAACGCCAGGGACAGGGTTGCTCAAGTTCACACATAAGTCTGCTACGCCCACAGAGTCGGGAGATGATTCTCCACCGGTGCTGGATCGCAAGGCACACGGAGTCGAGGGATGATTCCTCACCGGGGCTGGATAGTGCGTTTGAAACGACTATCCCAAATACAGCAACTGTTGCATACAGTGCTACAGCAGGGCACACGCCAACAGGAGGAGTGTCAGCGCCATCCTGAACAAAAAAGCACCAGCAGTATCTAGTAGAGAACTGTTTGATACTACCTTCATAGATGAGGATTAGTTCTGACACAGACTCTGATGGTGGGTTGAGACAGAAGTTCCACCTCTGCAGGCCGCACCAGCAGCTCCAGTTACAGAGCTGCTACAGGTCTCCCTCTTGGAGGCAGAGACCAAGACGGGTCAGTATCCTGCTGACACTGAGTCTCAGGGTATGGCCGTGGAACATACCCCAAGGGATGAAGGGCACGTGTCAGAGGTAATTTTTTTCCTGACAACAAAGTGCTATCCCAGCAGAATATTCTATTCGGGTATAGGTCCAATGGGTTTTATCAGTATAGGTATCCTGCGGCCTGCGGCAGCGCCTGTTTAGGGCTGCCTACGAATTGCCCTCTCTGAGGAGGCAAGAGCAAAAGGTCAAGATATAACTGACTCCAGGCTCTAAAGAAGTCAATAGAACATACTGAAGCACATATGTGCCGGCAGTGAACAGCGCCAACAGGGGGATGTGAGAGCCAGCCGCCAAATCTGTTATTCAGGTAGGCCTATTCAACAGGGGAAGAAAACCTGGCAGACGAATCAATTAAGGCCAACGGAGGGCAAAGGTCATAATTTCAGAATGCACCCCAGGTGCTCATTGGCAGTAGGCGGTTCACTGGAGCTGGGGGCAGCATGATAGCTCAGAAATTGCACGCACCTTACCAACCCTACTCAACAAAATGGGTCTAGCACTTCCAAAACATGGGTAAGTGCACCGTTCACAAGTTGTAATATTTACATTTGTTTGTACAACACACAAAGGATAAAACATCTGGTTGAGGCACAGTAGTAGCATTCCAAGCAAGTTTCGATTATGGTCAGGGTTATTTTTTAAAGTTAAGGTTCGGAAATCGGGCAAAAGTTCTCATGCAAACCACCCATGGAATAAGGCAGGAGTGGCATGTTATTATGAAAAATAGAGAGTGTCGGGCATATGAACTTTCCGAATATGAAAACTTATTTTCCTGACTAACAACAGATTCATAAGGGTCTCAAAGATCCATGCTATGCAAATCCCATTACAGAGGTTATCAAAGACAATATAACTGTACTAATAACAGTAAAACATTGCGGAATGGGATAAACTGTTCGTTGGTCATTGGGATTTACCTTTAATTATTAATTAGCCTCGACTCCGCCCTGTGGCAAGAGATTGGAGTTAATAGCAACCTGTTATAAAACTGACTTTTATTTTCATCAAGAATAATTGGCAATATAGTAGCTGTGCTTCAGCTGAGCAAATCAAGGAACTGATATCGTGTAAGTAGCAACCTCTGAAAGAACAATTAGACCATTGTTAACAACCTTATGCTATTGTCAGCTGAAGCTACCTCACTCACAATGATGAAAAACAGTATTCGGCATTGCTGAACATGACAATAAACTCATTTGAACTTGAACTTGAACTTGAACTTAAAACTCGCTCCAGTAGTTTGGTCGGTCGAATTCAGTTATTACAAACTGATGCTAAGGACTCTAAGGTGAGAAGTTCTGAATACCATCTCTAGTTGGAGGTATTGGAGATTTGCATGAGTTACCAATTCTTCAATTGTTGGTATCAACCAAATATATACACTAGATGCACCCCATGGGTAAGGGGCTATTGAGAGAATATACATATTCTACATGCTCAATTTTAAGTTGCTACTCTACGATGGTGACACATGTTAGTCACATGGCAATCAAGTAAAAGTATCCTGTAATAATGACCTAATCTCCTTTGCCACTGGTGTATCATCCAGTTCAGATCGATGACAACACAGAATAGGCATTGGATCTCAAAGTATTATGAAAGTATGGCTCAATACTACATCGAATATCGACATGTTGGTGCATGTTTGTTCACTGATTGCAAAAATATGTGGCACAACAGTGCGGAGAAATACATTCTCGCTACAAAAGGAGGAATGTTCTTTTATGTTTTCCTCCATTTTTTGCCTCATTAGCCGGTTCATAAAACAGTCAGCAATACCTCGCTTGGGTTCGTACTGTCGGACTGGCTAAGCAGCCATGTTGCCTGCTTCATCAGGCATAATAATACAACGGTATACAGTTATTCCCAAAAAAAAAAACCTTGCTGATTCAAACTGTGGTTCAGGAGACCGGCCTTTGCATAATAAAACAATTATTGACTTACACATTTTGAATGGATTGACTTATGGCTCAGGTTGTCACATTTAGCCATGGATGTGCTCACTGCAGAGTGCAGGGATAGCATCCAAAAAAGTAGCACATTCCTATTGAGGGGATCGGAAGTGATTTTGTTTAAATGTTAATGTTACATTTAATACGATACAGATTACTGACATTTTCCAGTTCATTCTTAAATGATATTTGACAATAATTCAGTTATAGAGACACTACAGCTGCAGCAAACGGGAACTACTCTGTCGGGTTCTACCCGGATATCGAGTTGTTAAAAAGATCTTGACACGAGTTCTCCCACTACAAGATTATGCAGTTGGTTATTGAAAATGTGTGAACATTACTTCACCAAGGGGTTCCAGCTACATCCTTAGTTATGACACTAATATCAGCACAACAATGGCAAACATTGCAAACGCTGTGGCTAGATATGATGGAATTGGCTGCAGGTGCCAATACATTTTACATTCTGATCTACACAAGCAGAGCAGACCAGGGGTGGCATGATTTAAGTTCATTTTTCGGATACCCCACGGTCTCACGTCTATGTTATCAAGGCCACCAGAATCCTAAGAAGTGTGGAATCAGCATTGTTTATTAATCAACAAACAATTACACAAAGGAAGGTCGGTTCAGACTATTTCAAGGTGGCTGCAGCAGGTTCTGGGTTATGCAGTTATTAACACTGACTATTGTATATCTCATTCCACCAGGTCAGCATCAACGTCAGCGGCCAGGGCAATGGACATGCTCATCGACCATATCCTCGCGACCGCAGGATGGTCAATTAAATTGATTTTTAAAAAAATGTCCATAGGCCGGTTACTGATCCGGGTGTTTTGCCCATTCTGTTTGCATCCACTTTAGCCTCCCCTGAGTTACAGGGAATGCTATTGATTTCTTTATTAACGTAAACCATTAATACATTTGAATCAATATCATGCTAATGCATTTTGATTATTCACTTTTCCTGAGTCAATCGATGCAGTGAGACGCCGAGATTTCGAATTGCGGCATGAAATCACAAAGCTTCTAACTCTTCACGGAATAACTGATGTGACTCCGAAATAAAATAGTAAGATTAAACGAGGACTTACCAGTTTGAAGTTTGATCTTGATTTTATGAGTAGTTATGTTGGTGATTGCGTGCCCGCCACGCCCAACCCGCTCTCATAAAGATCATCTGGTAGTTGTCGAGTCACGCATCTTACTATGTCACCGGTGATTGTTATTTGTGATTTCATACCGCTGCTTTGAAGATTGACGCACATGCGGCCTGAACGGGGTTCTTCACGTAGTCACCAATGTAACTCCTCATAAAATCAAGATCAAACTTCAAACTGGTAAGTTCTTATTTAATCTTACTATTAATCATAGAACTGTACACCACAGAAATAGACCCTTCGGCCCGCAATATATGTACTGAACATGATGCCAAGTAAAACTAATCTCCTCTGCTTACAAGCGATCAATATCCCTCCATTCCCAGCATATCCACTTGCCTAACTAACAGGCTCTTAAACATCACTATTGCATCTGACTCCACCACCATTCCTGGCAATGCGTTGCAGGCACCCACCTCTCTCTGGTGCTTTTGTACCTTTCCGTAATCTACATACCTGTTCCTCTATCTCCCACTGGCTATCGGGAGTCCTGCAGCATAGTCCCATTGAAGTTACTGCACCTTTCTTATTTGAGCTCTACCCCTATTGTCCCAATGGATGAATGCTCTGGTATGTCCACTCTGAGTGCCACTGCGATGGTCTCCCTCACTAGTAATGCAACTGAAGAAGGGTCTTGACCCTTTCCTTCTCTCCAGAGATGCTGCCTGTCCTGCTGAGTTACTCCAGCATTTTGTGTCTATATTAGTAATGCAACTTTCCGTTTCTCTCATCTACTGCTCTATCACATCTGAAAAATGGAAAAGCTGGAAACCTGCCAGTCTTGCCCCTCTGGCAACCAAATCTCCATAATGGCTACAACATAATTCCAAGCACTGATCCAGGCTGCAGGTTCATCCATTTTGCCTATATCACACCTTGCATTGAAATAAACACACACCACCCCATAATTTGAATATGTTCATTAACCTCCCCTGGCCTGTCTTTTCTTTGTGCCTCGCTGGTCATAACCTCAACTGTCCCATCAGCCTTTCCATTTGCTGACCTTCTGCTCTGGATCCTAACCCCTACCATTCACGTTTAAACCCTCCTGAGTAGCACTCGTGACTCTCCCAACAAGGATATTCGTTCCCCTCCAGTTCAGTGGCAACCCATCTCTCTTGTACAAGTTCCACCTGACCTGGAATAGAGCCTAATGATCTATATATCTGAAGCCCTCTCTCCTGCACCAGTTCATTAGCCGCATATTCAACAGTACTATTTATCTAGTCCTTGCCTCACCAGCATGTGGCACAGCATGACCTTTTCTCAGTCATAGGTTTGATTTCATGACCAGTTGCAGTGAAGTTACATTTCCCAGCTTGCTGTCAACATTAAAGACAGAAATCATCCACATATTTTAATTGACAGTTCTTTGAAACCTGCCCCTGGATTTCATAAGGTCATAAGTAATAGGAGCAGAATAGTAAGATTAAACGAGAACTTACCAGTTCGAAGTTTGATCGTTATTTTATGAGGAGTAACGATGAGGGATTACGTGAAGAAGCCCCGCCTGGCGCTGGAACGGCATACTTCAAAGCAGCGGCATGAAAAACACAGAACATAATAGCCGGAGTAAGATAGTAAGGCTCAACATAGATTTAGAACTACCAGATGATCATTTATTTTATGAGGGTCGGGAGTGGAGGGCACGTAATCCCTCATCGTTACTCCTCATAAAATAACGATCAAACTTCGAACTGGTAAGTTCTCGTTTAATCTTACTATTTTACTTCGGAGTCACGTGAGTGACTACGTGAAGATTTTGAAGCTTTCTGTGTTTTTCATGTCGTAGACTCCTTCCATACGACACTCTGGCTCATTCAACACAGTAATGAGCAAAATAACACATGTTTTCCCCCAAACATTGCCTCAAGTTATGTGATAAACTATTTCACATTATAAAAGAATAAAAGTAATGCCCTTTCTATTGAAAGGCAAGTTTATCACAAAATATCAATTGATATATATAATTTGATGGTATGAACAAAGCAACAATTATAGAGAACCCAACACTCCATGTCCAATCGTGACACAATGACTGATTTCATTTAATTTAATATTTATTTTACACCCTCCTGTGGCCTTGCATCTTTGCTCGAGCGACTCATCCTGTGCCATTCCTGTGAATGCATCTACCTCCTTAACAGAGTAATTTTCCACATTTCAGTGTCTAGTTCCACTGAGTGTTATTCAATGTTTAACCATCTAGAATACATTTCTCTAGAACCATCAGTTTTACTGAACGTAATGTGGTTTTTTTTGTGTGTAATAAATAGTGCTGTCTCATTACCACAGAGACTCTTAGTTACTTTAACATATTTCATCAATGTTCACAGACACACACAATTTAATGCCGACAGGTTATGCTTATAGGTTTACCTTGGTTCCAGCTCTTCTTGGTCTGCTTTGTTTGGTAAATTCATAAACATATATGATAATGTAATCTGTATCCACATATAATTATAACGTAATATTTACAATATTTGCACTCTTATCTTGATACTAAAGTCATCAGCATTATTACTTTCAATGTTAACTTTTTTGAATCATTGATAGAACTGGAGTCCATTGCCTAAGGCAATTCAGGACTATATTGATCTCCAGACTTATGTATTGCAATTTTGGACAGATTATATATACACATATACATATATTTATATCTACATATATCCCTTTTCATATCGGGATTTTACGAATGAACCTGATAACTTCTTGGTTAATATATTGTCCGTAAATAGGAAGAAAACACTCTGAGCCCTATTATTGGCTCTATCAATTAGATACTCAGAAAAAAATGCAATCCACAAGAACTCACATATATCTAATATGACAAATAATTTTACTGTATACACAGACTTCCAATTTCTTATAAAATATTGTTGTTTTTTTGTTTGTTTGTTTTTTCCTCTGCAAATTGCAGGTATAACACTTCTTTATACATAATTATTTTATTGTTATGTTGTTATATTAGTTAAACATTCATAGACTTCTTTGACCATTAAACTATTGTAATGGTCTGATCAACCTGCAGATAGTCAATTCATATTTTCATATTATGGATGCCAACAATAATTACTGCAACTATGAATCATCACAAGTGGTTCAACATCACTCAATATTTATGAAGGATCCGTTTTAGACCACCAAAATGCATCTGGCCGTGTTTTGCTATATTTTCATCAGACACTGCCCTATCAGACAAAAATGAGGAACATAAAAACCCATTTTTCCTCATGTAATTGAGAGGAAAGCATCCACCTTTCCTGTTCTTGGTTTACCCACGAGAATATTTGAAAAATTGGTTATTTAATCTGTATACAACCAGATTAATTGTAAGTAATCCATATTAATGACAATGTATTTTCCCCCCTTAATGTGTAGTCTGTGATAACATTGTCTCTTTCTTAGAGATAAACAGCTGGACTAAACATTAATAGAATATTGACTGGCCTTGAGGGGGATACGACATATATTGCCTGAAGTAGATTCATATTGCCCGAGTCGAAGACGAGGGCAATATGGATCTAGTGAGGGCAATATATGTCGTATCCCCCGAAAGAGGACAGTCAATATTGTTATTATTACCCATATCAGACATCTAGAGGAAAATCTGAACATCTCAGCTCGGCGGACTTCCACGTAAAATTTAACCAAAATGGACGCGGCAGTCTTCCTGTCTGCCGTTTGAATATTCTAAATTTCCCACGAAGCGTCACGTTGCCAAGTTCCCGGATGTGAGACCAGGGGAATATAAGACTATATTCCCCGCTGTTTTAACAGGTAAAGTCCATAGGCGTTCGCAAGAAAGGGGAATACAAGAAAATATTCCCCTGTTACCCCTGCTGGCAGTAAAAACGAAGGGAATACAATTTTGTAAAAGCATACCTCAGATGTGTGATATGGGTAATAATTTAGAATATGCCACTCAGATAATCACGATTATTATTTTACTTATCTTATGTGATTTAATATACGCCACATCCGTGGTATTGTACACCTTGTTATGACCTAGACACTTCCATAATAGAACAATCGATATTTAATCCATAATTCTATAATTATAATTCAATAATTAATACAAATGTTTGGAGAATTTCTTAGGACAATTCATTTGCATTTACCTGGTATTATTGTCCGTAGTCCCAACAAAGAGACGTATCAATTATCTTTATAAGAATAGATAATATTTTTATCTTACCCAAATATTCACAGAACTGTCCATCATCTGTTAATACTTGCTTCAGCTTGCAACAGCTGCTAAGCTTATAGTTGAAGCAACTTGTGAACCCCTTTTTTTTTTTTTAATCCATTACTTTAATAATGATAATGAATCATTTGGTATTTGTATAAGCCTCTCACAAAGGCATACATATTCTTATAATCTTCTGTATTTCTTCTTTTGGAGCTTTATTACTCTTACCTAGGCTCCTTTTCTAATGGACAAAGTATGTCAACAAAACCATAAGACATATTTGTATCATGGAACAATTTTCCCCCCTCTTATGGTGCTGAATTACTCCTAAATAGTAATTTATGAATATTTATGAATGCCTAAAACATAGGCTTTATGTGATGGGTCAAGTCTTTGCCTTCCAACAGACTTGTAATTGCAGCACTAATTTGAAGCTGACTCTAATTTAAATGTGATCAAGATAACCATGACCATGTCCTCATTAGTGCAAGTGCTGATCTTATCAGTGCAATTGTTCTTCCAGTATTCTGCGTAACAGCCTTAAACTGGATTTAATCCTTTAGACAATGTTTTAACTTGCACTGCTTGACCCATTTTAATTAATTTCAAGCACCTGTAATATTTGATTAACACTTTGTTAATAACAACTGTATTTCAATGTTGAAGATGTTCCATTTTAATAAAATGTTCTTACACTGTGAAAGTGTATATAAAACGATGTTTTGTACACTGAGGTAATTTATAATATATATATGTACGTATCCCTTGTTTATTGGAGTTACTTTTGGGTGCAAACCTAAAATCAAATTTTTACGTTTTCTTATACAGGTGAACCAATCCTTTCTAATTTTTTGTAGTCCTTAGTTATATCAAATTAATGATCATAATACACCTGTAATCCCCCACAATCGGAGATTTCATTAATTTATTTTGTAACAGTTGTTTGCACCTCTTCCACGTACTTCAGGCCTTCTTTTCCCAATTATATGGGTTCGGATAAGGCTATGTTTGATTATGTTTATTTATCATACTTCTGCCTTAGTTTTGATCCATTATCAAATCTTTATATTGGATCATAATTTTTTCCCCCCCAAAGTTTAAAGACCAATAGTCTGTTCTTTTGTAATCAATATTTTGAATAATCATAAGGCAGGTTTTATTCCATAATAATCAGGATTTTAACATAACCTGATTTGATCTGCAAATCTAGAGTGCAGATTTCGTCCCTAAATATTATATATTTCTTCCCAATGAGCTCCACAAACTGATGGCAATTAATTTTTTTTAAATGTATTGGTTATTTTGCACAATATTTTATTTGTTTTCCATTGAATGGAAATGCCATGCACCAGTTTGAAATACTTTTAAAATCGTATTTCCTTATATATCATCTAATTGAGACATGGATATCATAACCGGATTCACCGTTGATATCTTTATAACTTAAAAGTTTTATCATATTCTGCTGTTTCACTATAACAGCTTTGGTGAGGCCAAAAAAATTTTTTTTTTCATATTTATTTTTCATGGTCTCACTCATACATTCAGGTATCAAACCTAGTACACTTATATATATATATATAATTTTTATTTATTTATTTATTATTTTAATTTTTTTTTAATTTTGTGCTGAAGTGTACTTAAAATAAAACATAAAAAGTGTTATTATTATTCTGCTGTTTTAATCATAACAGCTTTAGTGAGAGACCAATGAATTTTTGTTTTCCATGGTTATTTTCCATGGCCTCACTTCTTATTCAGGTGTTGTACTTACACCTGTATATATATTTTTTTCCCCTCTTTTTTACTGGTGCTGTGGTGGGTACTTCATGACCAGCCACCACTATCAGTGCATTTTTAGGGTCAGTTTTCCATTTTATTTTTACTGCCCTTATTACTCCTGAGTTTTTCCTCAAGGAGACTACCTTCAAATCTCTGAGGTAGATATTCCCACCATAATTCATCATATATATTAATATATGAAACCCCTTTAGGGTAGGTTAGGGAATGTTTTTGGGCCTTTTAACCCTTTTTGGCTTGAATTCTTTATTTACTTTATTTTTGGAATCTTTTTTTTTTTTTTTTTTCCCCCCATTATTTTTTCAAGCCATAACCTTTTTTAGTCTGAAGGCCTTTTATTGAATTTTTTAAATTATGGCCTTTCTGACTTTATAAAATTACCCCCCCCCCCGACTTCCGGTGGCGCTATGGAGGGCTAGAGGATAACGCCAGCCAGCTCCATGAAAAAAAACTGGAAAAAACGGGGGATTAAGGGACCTACCCGCTGTCTGCTGCTTGCTGCCTGCCGTTTCTGCACCGAGTGTTGTGAGTGACGTCATCAGGCGCGCGACTAATTATGTCAACAGCACGGAGCCCTACCGACAAGGGGAAAGGTCGATCAACCCGGCAGAGACAGCCAGAAGGCCAAACTGAAGCCTCGGACTCGAGTAGGACCTCCTCCCTGGAAGATGTATCCAAAAGAACAGGGAAAAAAACGGAAGGTGAGGAATTGAAAACTTTTATTTCTCAACAGATTGCTGGTTTAAAGGAAGAAATAAACCAGATGAACAACCAAATGAACCAGATGAACAGCCAGATGAACACTCAGATGAACCAGATGAATAATCAATTGAAAGAATTCCAACAGGAAACAAAGTTAAATATTGAAAACAAGATCAAGAAATTATCGGAAGATTTGAAGAATGAATTCACTGAAATGTTTAATGAAATGGCAAAGAAGATGGACAAAAAACTTGAAAAGGTTAAAAAAGACTTTCAAAATAGGATGAATCCTATGGAGGAAGTACTGGAACAACAGACGGCTGGTATAAAGAACCTTGAAGAAATAGCTGATACAAGTGCTTTGACTACAGCAAAGCTGCTTACAGAAAATGAACGTCTAACGAACTTGCTGACTAAAACAACAGAGAAATGTATTGAGCTAGAAGGACGTCAGAGAAGACAAAATCTGAGAATTGCAGGGATTCCTGAAGGACGAGAGAAAAACGAAGATCCTCGAGAATTTACTGCAAAACTTCTGCAAGATATTCTATCTCTGGAAGAAACGCCTTTATTAGCTCGTGCTCATAGAGTCAGCAGACGTCAGACCAGACCAAACGCCCCTCCAAGACAAATGATTATAAAGCTACAATATGACTTTGTTCTGGATGAGATTATGCGAAAAGCTTCGAGAAACAGAAACCTGATATTTGAAGGACAAAGGATAAGTATCTACCGAGATTACCCACCAGAGGTTGCCAGGAAACGGAAAGCATTTAATGAAGCTAAAAGTCTCATGAGAGGTGTGCAAAACCTGAGATATGGTTTGAATTACCCAGCTACTTTAAGAGTTACTTTTAACGACGCGGAACATTTCTTTACCACCCCAACAGCAGCATTGGAATTCGCCCAGCAGTTCAAGACCTGAAAAATATCTATAAGTGAATATACTGACTCTCACTACTTTTAGAGATTTTACACGGATTCTCAACATCCTGCAAGATCTTACATGATAATATTGGACTGGACGGAATGGACAATGTCGAATAGAATTGAGAGAAAAAACTGGATCGGAAAGCGTTATCTGGATATTAATAATTAGTCTCATCACATAACTAATATAAATAAATAACACAAATATTAAAATCACAACGCGGTATTATTATTAGTATTATTTTTACCAATTAAGATTGTTCACTACTACTAATCACTACTACTAATAATTAACAACTAATGGTTATTTAATGAATAGAGTTAAATATAGCGATGGATCTTTCCTTATAACAACAATTTTTACCTTGAATTTTAGTCTTTCCTTTTGTTTTATGGTATTTTTTTATCCCTTTTTTTCTTATATAGCCTTTTCATTTTTCATGTTTAATATTACTTAGATTTTTAAATTAATTCTAGATATAGACACTTTTATATCTTTAATCAGTAGAATTTGATAAATCTCTCCCTTTTTTTTTCTTTTCTGTTTTCCCCCCTTTTTGTTTGATGAATCCTACCCTTTTTCTTCTTTCCCTTTTTTCTTTTACCCTTTTTTTCCCTTAGTTATACCCCCGGTAAAATATTATTATGGAATAATAATTCCTTAAACCTAGGAGCTGGTCAAGTTAATAACATCAACGACGGAAGTCGCTAGATGGATAGCCATGCTAGTATGGCTAACACTAACTACAACTACTCTAGATGTAGTTCTTTCTATCTTTAAACACACCACTAACCTCTTAAACTATCCTTTACTCTTCTTTTATACAATCTATTGTGTTTTTCAGTTTGAATGGAGTTACACATTGGACCAATGGAGATATATTCGTGAGGGACATAAACGAGATTTAAAATTCATCTATTCGATGTTCGGGTGTAAGGTTGGGTCTGTCGCGCTGATCCTTAGACTCTATTGTAGATCTCTATAAACATAAAATGCAAGACTTAAAAAGGAATACGGGGAATGAGGGATTAACGTTTTGTAGTTGGAATGTTAAAGGTATTAATGAACTGATAAAGAGAGGAAAAGTATTGGCACATTTAAAGGCAATTAAAGCTGATGTAATTTATATTCAAGAAACTCACTTAAAAAAAGACGCTGAATATAGGTTGAAAGCTAAATGCAATATTATTTCGTAAAGGTACTTTATTTAAGCGTACATCAACTATAACTGATAAAGATGGTAGATACATTATTGTGATAGGAGAATTAAACACAGAAAAAATGATTTTTGTTAATTTATATGGACCAAATTTTGATAGCCCATTGTTTTTTAAGAAAGTACTTAACAATATTCCGGAATTAACACAATATAATTTGATAATTGGAGGAGATTTTAATTGCACACTAGACCTCTACTTAGATAGATCTACAAAGCAAAGAAAAACTAAATCACACTCCAGTGACTTATTAAACGCATATATGCAAACGACTAACATTAAAGATGTTTGGAGAACAGAAAACCCTACTGGACGAGAATACTCTTTTTACTCGCCAGTACATAAAACTTATTCAAGAATAGATTATTTTTTGGTGGACGCAAAACTTATTTCACTTACTTATGAATCCAAATATCATAATATTATAATTTCAGATCATGCGCCATTAACATTTAAAATTAAAATAAATGGCAAAACAGAAAAATCAGGACAGTGGAAATTTAACCCACAAATTTTAAAAAATAAAACTACTCAGGAATATATCACAACTCAAATTAAGATTTTTTTTTAAACAAATGATCAACCAGAAATATCTTGCTCCTTATTATGGGAAACATTCAAAGCATATCTCCGGGGAATCATGATCTCTTCACAAGCATTCCATAATAAAAAGATTCGGAAGGAACAACAAGATTTGGAAAGGGAGATTAAACAATTAGATATACAGAATGCAACAAAACCAGATATAATATTACACAATAAAATTGCAGCATTGAAATATAAATTAAATAAAAATATATACAGATCAAGTTGTAAAATTTTATCAACATACTAAACAATTACAGTTTGAATTTGGAGATAAACCCCAAAAATTATTGGCTCGACAATTAAGGAAAATTGAAGCTGAAAAAATTATCCATAGGATTAAATCACATAATGGTGATTTGTTAATACAACCCAAAGATATTAATGAAAGATTTATGCAATATTATAAAAACTTATACACTGCTAAAGCAACAGTAAATAAAACAGAAATAGAAGCATTTAAAAAAAAATGTAACCTGAAAGGACTGGATTCACAAAATAGAGAATTACTAACTGCTGATATCTCAATAAAAGAAATCCAAGAATCTATTAGATCATTAAAAAATGGTAAAACACCGGGACCAGATGGTATAGGTTCGGAATTTTATAAAATATTTCATGATCATATGGTTCCGCGTCTGAAATCATTATATGAACAGATATACACACACAACAGAAATTACCAGAAACGTTGAATGAATCTATTATAACACTTATACCCAAAATAAATAAAGACTTGGATGAACCAGGATCATATAGAGCAATAGCTCTATTAAATACTGATCAAAAGATATTAACAAAAATACTAGCACACAGGCTAAGTTCAGTCGTTAACGAATTAATCCATCCCGATCAAACAGGATTTATACCAAAAAGATATTCCTCATACAATCTAAGATGGTTATTTAATATTATATATTCGAAAAGAAGTGATAAAAAAGATTTAATAGTCATTTCGCTTGATGCAGAAAAAGCTTTTGATCAAGTGTAATGGCCCTACCTATTTTCGGTTATGGAAGCTTTCAAATTGGGAGAGAAGTTTACTACTTGGATTAAATTGTTATATACAAATCCAATAGCTAGAATAACAACAAACCGAATGTTATCAACTAAATTCAGTTTATCTCGAGGTTGTAGACAAGGTTGTCCTTTATCACCTTTATTGTTTGCACTCGCAATAGAACCTCTCGCCCAGAGGGTGAGATTACATCCGGAAATACATGGATATGATACTAGAGATACTAAAAATAAAATCTCCTTATATGCGGATGATGTATTACTTTATATCACTGAACCAGAAACAAGTATCCGAAATTTGTTAAAACTAATAACGGAATTCGGATCTTTCTCAGGATACAGTATTAATTGGAATAAAAGTGAACTCATGCCAATAACGGTGAATAACTTACATATATTACAACAATTCCCTTTTAAGATAACAAAAGAAAATATTAAATACCTTGGGATTTTCGTTACAAAAAGATTTGACTCTTTATTTAAATCTAATTTCCCCCCATTATTGAATAAATTAAATAAGAATATTTTATACTGGAAAAGCTTACCTATTTCAATGTTAGGTAAAATTAATGCAATAAAAATGATTTTTCTCCCACAATTACTATATCTATTTCAATTAATTCCGATATATCTCCCTAAAAATTTTTTCAAAAAAGTAGATTCTCTAATTACTAACTTTATCTGGGATTATAAGAGCCATAGAATAAATAAAAAACATTTATGTAAACCTAAAATAAATGGAGGATTAGCATTACCAAATCTTATGTTTTATTACTGGGCAGTCAATATTAAAAATATGAATTTTTGGCTAGAAGAAATAGATAATAAACCAAATTGGTTAAATATGGAAAAAGAAGATTGTTCTCCATTTGAAATTAGCTCTATAATATTTGCTAACACTAACGTAGCTAAGAAAATTTATAGTGAAAATCCGATAATAGAAAACGGAATCCGCATCTGGAAACAAATAAAGAAAACATTAAAACTAAAATCTATACCATTAGGTCTTACCATCACCAATAATGTTACGTTCAAACCTTCAATGATGGATAAGGCTTTTTTACAATGGAAAAATTAAGGAATTTCTAAGATGGGTGATCTTTATAAGGAAAATTCTTTCCTTTCATTTCAAGAGTTACAACAAACTTATGGACTACACAATAAAGAATATTTTAGATATTTACAAATCAGAAATTATGTTTCTGCAAATACACAAGAACTTAGAAATAGAAAGACAGAAATTTTAGATGAATGCTTGAATAAACATCCAAATATGGAAAAAATGATATCATATATATACAATATTTTATTGGAAAGTGATGTTCCATCAACAGAAATATATAGACAGTCTTGGGAAAATGAATTAGGCCAAATTATAAGACCAGAAATATGGGATGAAAGTTTACAACATATACATCATTGCTCGTTAAATGCTAAACATTCCCTTATACAGTTTAAAATACTACATAGATTACATTATTCCATATCTAATTACATAACATTTTTCCAAAAGTATCCTCTATATGTGATAAATGTCAAAACTCAGAAGCAAATTTGTCACACTCATTCACTAACTGTATAAAAATTGTAAAATACTGGAATGAAATATTTAAGATAATTTCGAATGTTGTCAATATAACTTTGACTCCTGATCCAAAGTTAATAATACTTGGAATACTAGAAACTGACCAACTAATAACAATGAACCAAAGAACTTTTATCGACTATGGTTTAATAATTGGGAAAAAAATTAATATTAAAATTTTGGAAAGGCCCTACATCCCCAACAATCAAAATGTGGAACATAGAAATGTCGGAGACACTTCATCTGGAGAGATTGAGGCTTGTCCTAATGGACAGGTTAGATCTCTTCAGAGGGATTTGGTCTCCATATATTAAATATTTACAGGGTCATAATGGTTTGGCACGAGGACTTGACTGAGGCCTGAATATTTGAATAGATGAAGAAATATATATAATAAATCATGAATATATCTCCAAGGACGGATTAATGATTAATACTCCATTCTCCATCAAACTTTTCACACTCTTTTTCTCTATTTTTTCATACTTTTATAAAAAATTAGAAAAATGTATAGAAACACATAATCTTAAATTTTTAATATTAGTACGAATATAAATATCACTAATTTTATGAAAGTATTATTAGTATCATGTATTTTCAATTATATAAAATATATAATTTTAAATTTTAAAATCAATGATAATACAAATATTATTAACAGTATGAAAATATAATGAATATCATGATAGTTTTACTAGTATTACGTATTTTTAATCATATAAAATTTGGTCCTACATTTCAAAATCAGTGACAATACAAATATTATCAACAGTACGAGTATATTACTAATATTATAATATTATGAATGTATTACTAGTACCATGTATTCTCAATTATATAAAATATATAATCTTAAAATTTATAATCAATAATAATACAAATAATATTAACAGTACGAATATATCATTAATATCATGTATTTTCATCATTGTAAAATAATGTGCTTTGTTATTATTTTGTTTCTATAATAAAAATATTTAAAAAAATAAAAAAATAAAAAATAAATAAAATAAAATTACCCCCCCCCCCCCGTGCCAAATGTTTGTGGAGCGACTAAAAAATCTTTCTAACGTAATTTTTGACGGCCACCGGTATCGGAACCGGCTCCGTAATCTCCCGTTCTGATCGCTCCCCTTAGGACGTTCTTTTTTAAAACTCCGTTGTTTTTCAACTTATTTTTTACTTTTAAATTAGTTTTAAATTCTGGTATTCAGTACCAGCCACGGGATTTTTTAGCCCTGAAAGTGGTTTTCCCCTGCACTTACCTGCGGTCCCGTACCTACCGCTGTCGAGGAGCTGCCTCTGCAGCTCTTGCTCTGCCGTCAGCGTCGACGTAATGCCGTTCCAGCGCCAGGCGGGGCTTCTTCACGTAGTCACTCATGTGACTCCGAAGTAAAATTAGCCAATCAGCTCAAGTCTTTTCTGACATTCAATCATGGGTGATCTATCTCTCCCTCCTAACCCCATTCTCCAGCCTTCTCCCCATAACCCCTGACTCCCCATTTCCCTGAATGGGGTTTGCTGTTTGCATTCTCGCTCACCAAATTCTCAAGTGTATCTACTCCAGACCATTGGAGCTGAGATCACCTGCTTATGGTGGAGGTTTGACAGAGGACCAATATATGGTCCTGAATAATGTCAAAACACAATGCAGGAAAGCCATGTCCCTGGATATTTCATCTGTCAAAGTTGTCATGATTTTACCAATGCTTATGAGTAAATGTTTGTTTTTACCATTGATAAAAACGAGGACAATTAAAATAAAAGATAATAAAAAGGTAAAAATCAACTTTAAAGCAAAAAAAGTTAGCAATGTATTGCTACAGTGCATTTAGACAGTATTCAGACCCCTTCACTTTTCTCCACATTTTGTTACGTTACAGCATTATTCCAAAATGGATTTTAAAAAATGTTTTATCATCAATCTACACACTATACCCCATAATAAAAAAGTGAAAACAGGTGTTTAGAAATGTTTGCAAAGTAATTAAAAATAAAGAACTGAAATATCACATATACATAAGCATTCAGACCCTTTACTCAGTACTTTGTTGAGGCACCTTTGGCAGCGATTACAGCCTCAAGTCTTCTTGGGTCTGACGCTACAAGCTTGGCACACCTGTATTTGGGTAATTTTTCCCTTTCTTCTCTACAGATCCTCCCTCTCAAGCTCTGTCAGGTTGGATGGGGAGCATCGATGCTCAGCTATTTTCAGGTAGCTCCAGAGATATTCGATCGAGTTCAAGCCCAGACTCTGGCTGGGCCACTTCAGGACATTCACAGACTTGTCACAAAGCCACTCCTGTATTGTCTTGGCTGTGTGCTTCGGGTCGTTGTCCTGTTGGAAGATAAATCACTGCCCCAGTCTGGAGCCAACACTTTGGAGCAGGTTTTTATCAAGGATCTCTCTGTACTTTGCTCCGTTCATCTTTCCCTCGATCCTGACTAGTCTCCCAGTTCCTGCAACCTAAAAAACGTTCCCACAGCATGATGCTGCCACCATCATGCCGCACTATAGGTATGGTATTGGCCAGGTGATGAGCGGTGCCTGGTTTCCTCCAGACGTGACCCTTGGCATTCAGGCTAAAGAGTTCAACCTTGGTTTCATCAGACCACAGAATCTTGTTTCTCATGCCTTTTTGGGAAACTCCAAGAGGACTGTCATGTGCCTTTTACTGAGGAGTGGCTTCCGTCTGGCCACTCTCCCATAAAGTCCTGACTGGTGGAGTGTTGCAGATATACTTGTCCTTCTGGCAGATTCTCCCATCTCCACAGAGGAACTCTGGAGCTCTGTCAGAATTACCATCTGCTTGGTCACCTGCCTGACCAAGGCCCTAGGCCCTTCTCCCCCGATTGCTCAGTTTGGCTGGGCGGCCAGCTCTATGAAGAGTCCTGGTGGTTCCAAAGTTCTTCCATTGGAGAATGACGGAGGCCACTGTGATGTTTGGGACCTGAAATGTTGCAGCAATTGTTTTATACCCTTCCCCAGATCTGCCTCTCGACACATTCCTGTCTCGGAGGTCCACGGTCAATTTCTTCGTCTTCATGGCTTGGTTTTTGCTCTGACATGCACTGTCAACTGCGGGTCCTGATATAGATAGTTGTGTGCAATTCCAAATCATGTCCAATCAATTTAATTTACCATTGGTGGACTCCAATCAAGTTGTAGAAACATCTCAAGGTTAATCAATGGAAACAGGATGCACAAAAGCTCAAATTTGAGTGTCATAGCAAAGGGTCTGAATACTTATGTAAATGTGATATTTCAGTTATCTATTTTGAATTACTTTGCAAAAATTTCTAAACACCTATTTTCACTTTTATATTATGAGGTATTGTGTGTAATTGATTAAAAAAATGAATTTAATCCATTTTAGAATAAGGTTGTCACGTAGCAAAATGTGGAAAAAGTGAATGGGTCTGATACTTTCTGAAAGCACTGTACTTATCCCACAGCCCTGCAATCACGTTATAAATAAACAGGCTTGCAGATCCCATGTGGCACGGTGGCACAACGGTAGAGTTGCTGCCTTTCAGCGCAAGGGACCCAGGTTCAATCCTGACTGAGGGTCCTTGTCTGTACGGAGTTTGCGCATTCTCCCTGCATGGGTTTTCTCTGGGATCTCCCGTTTCCTCCTACACTCCAAAGACATACAAGTTTGTAGGTTAATTGGCTTGGTATAATTGGAATTTTTCCCTGGCGTGTGTAGAATAACGTTAGTGTGCGGGGATCGCTGGTCGTTGCTCGATGGGCTGAAGGGCCTGTTTCCACACTTTATCTCTAAAGAACAACCCCGCAGCTGGGGATCAGAGAGCAGATTCCCAGCTGAAACTGGGACCAAACACCCTCGATCACTGCTACACCACCATCAAAAATGCCTATCGCTCTATCCTTCGCCCTCATTTCGGTAAATTCGACCACACTGCGCTGCTGCTTCTTCCTGCCTACAGGCAGCAATTAAAGAGCGCACCCCCAGAGGTGAGGACTGTACAGAGCTGTCGGGAGGGGGGGGGGGCAGAGGAACAACTACAGGACTGTTTGGAGTCTGTAGACTGGGCAATGTTCAAGGACTCAGCAACGGACTTGAACGAATACAGAGGGGTGAATCCTCGAAAAGTGCCTGGACCTGATGGTATATCTGGTTGTGTTCTAAAAACCTGTGCGGACAAACTGGCTGGAGCTTTTACGGACATTTTCAACCTCTCACTTCTGAGGTCTGAGGTTCCCACCTGCTGTAAAAGGGCATCAATTATACCAGTGCCCAAGAAGAGCAAGGTGATGTGCCTCAATGACTATCGACCTGTGGCACTAACGCCTGTGGTGATGAAGTGCTTCGAGAGGTTGATCATGGTGAATATCAACTCCTACTTCGACAAAAACCTGGACCCACTGCAGTTCGTTTACTGCCACAACAGATCAACGGTGGATGCGATCTCGCTGGCTCTCCACTCCGCTCTGGACCACTTGGACAACAAAAACTCATATGTCAGGCTGTTATTCATCGATTACAGCCTGGCATTTAATACTATCATCCCCTCCAAGCTGGTTACCAAACTCGCAGAACTGGGTCTCAGCGCATCCCTCTGCAATTGGATCCTCGACTTCCTCATTCACAGACCACAGTCTGTTCGTATTGGTGGAAATGTGTCAGACTCGATAACAATCAGCACGTGAGCACCTCAAGGCTGCGTGCTCAGCCCCCTGCTGTACTCACTCTATACTCATGACTGCGTAGCCGGTCACAGTGCGGACTCCATCATCAAGTTCGCTGACGACACCACTGTTGTGGGACGTATCACTGATGGGGATGAGTCGGAGTACAGAAGAGGATCAAGCAACTGTCCATATGGTGCCAGCACAATAACCTGGCCCTCAACACCAGCAAAACCAAGGAACTGATTGTGGACTTTGGAAGGAGTAGGATGGGGACCCACAGTCCCGTTTATATCAACTGGTCGATGGTTGAAAGGGTCAAAAACTTCAAATTCCTGGGCGTGCACATCTTTGAAGATCTTTCCTGGTCCGAGAACACTGATGCAATTATCAAGAAAGCTCATCAGCGCCTCTACTTCCTGAGAAGATTATGGAGAGTCGGTTTGTCAAGGAGGATTCTCTCTAACCTCTACAGGTGCACAGTAGACAGCTTGCTGACCAGTTGCATCGTGGCTTGGTTCGGCAACTTGAGTGCCCTGGAGAGGAAAAGACTTCAAAAAGTAGTAAGCACTGCTCAGTCCACCATCGGCTCTGACCTTCCTTCCATCAAGGGGAATTTACCGCAGTCGCTGCCTCAAAAAGGCTGGCAGCATCATCAAGGACCCACACCATCCTGGCCACACACTCATCTCCCTGCTATCTTCAGGTAGAAGGTACAGGAGCCTGAAGACCGCAACAACCAGGTTCAGGAATAACTACTTCCCCACAGCCATCAGGCTATTAAACCTGGCTCGGACAAAACTCTGAACATTAATAACCCATTATCAGTTTATTTGCACTTTACCAGTTTATTTATTCATGTGTGTATATATTTATATAATGGTATATGGACACACTGATCTGTTTTGCAGTCCATGCCTACTATGTTCTGTTGTGCTGAAGCAAAGCAAGAATTTCATTGTCCTATCAGGGACACATGACAATAAACTCATCTGAACTTGAACTTGAAACTGCAAGGAATTCCAGCAAGATCTTGCTCCAGGTAGAAAAAACCATATGGAAGCAGTTTAGTGAAGCAGAGCTAAAAAAAAACACTGGCGAAGCATGGTGAGCAACTCAGGATTAACATATTTTCAGATAATCCGACCCTAATTGACTAGCATCACGGAGGACTGAGGCTGATACTTTGTCCATTGGTCTGTAATGCTTACTCCAATAAACAAAGTAATTAGTCCCAACTTTCCCCAATTCCCTGCAATTTTCTCCTTTCAGATATTTATCCAATCCCATTTTGAAGACTCTTTTTGTTTGTGTGACATGAACGCTTCAGGCAATGCAACAGACATCCTCACTAGGCTCGGAATAAAATAGATTTTCGTCTTGCAGCCTCGGGTTCTTTGGTTTTGGCAATCCTTAGATCTGTACCCTATGATTATTGATGTCTCCGTATTGAGAAACATTTCTATCTATTTATTCTCACTCAGCCCTTCGTGATCTGAAACATATCCATCAAACCGTCCTTCAGTTTCCTCTGCCAAAAAGAAAAGACAGACTTCCAGTTACTCACCACATTAAATGACCCTGGGACATCCCAAAGCACTTTACAGTCAATTAAGTACTTTGATGTGCAGTCATTGCCGTGACATTGATATCAGCTTCCCTGGTCTATCTGCAAAAAAGTAATCCTCCATCCTGGGAACGATTCCAAGACATCTCTTGTTCACTTTCTTCAAAACTTATTTCTCTTTCCAAAATGGGCACAGCTGAGTTCAAACTAACGCCCTTATGGGTTGAGTACATTCTAATCTTTGTTACATTTGTGAAGCTTATCTCCCACTGTTTGCATCCTTTTCAACATTGTTTTATCTAGGATTGTGTTGCCTTATTTCATTCTTCCTTGAAAATGCATTGGCTTTCAAGTTTAGTTTAGTTTAGAGATACAGCGCGGTAGCAGGCCCTTTGGCCTACCGTGTCCGCACCGACAAGCGATCCCCGCATATTAGCATGATTCTACACACATTAGGGATAATTTTTGCATTTACCAAGCCAATTAACCTACAAACCTGTACGTCTTTGGAGTGTGGGAGGAATTCAAAGATCTCGGAGAAAACCCACACAGGTCACAGGGAGAACATACGAACTCCGTACAGACAACACCCGTAGTCAGGATCGATCCCGGATCTCTGGCGCTACAAGCACTGTCGGGCAGCAACTCTACCGTTGCTCCACCGCACCATGGTAGTGTTTTTTGCTAATTTTATCTGCTGTGATCTTTGCATGCCCTCAGCTGTGGTCTGGAAGTCAAGTTGTCAAATAATACCTTACCTCTATTCACTCGACTACAAAGTTTCACATCAATCATTAATTGTAAAATTGTGCCTTGTATCCCGAAGCAACAATATATAAAGATCTTCAGTGGTCCAAGTACTGCATTTTATCAAAGCTGCTGCTGTCCCCTTTATCTCATGAGGCTCAACTTAGGATAAGGGGGAATTCCTTTAGGACCGAGATGAGGAAAACATTTTTCACAAAGAGAGTGGTGAGTCTCTGGAATTCTCTGCCACAGAAGGTAGTTGAGGCCAGTTCATTGGCTATATGTAAGAGGGAGTTAGATGTGGCCCTCGTGGCTAAAGGGATCAGGGGGTATGGAGAGAAGGCAGGTACAGGATACTGAATTGAATTATCAGCCATGATCATATTGAATGGCGGTGCAGGCTCGAAGGGCCGAATGGCCTACTCCTGCACCTATTTTCTATGTTTCTAACTTAGTTAACAAATTCAATTTGCAGTTTCCTATTAAATCAGATGTCTTTTGGAAGTCCATATCCACAGCATCAACCACACTGCTTTCATCTACAATTTCACTTGTTAGTTACAAGCATTTGCCAAAAATCTGTTGCTCTTCAAGCAGTCTGATTAGTAAATGTGCAGGTAACACAAAAACTGGCAGAGTTGTACATAGTGAGCAAGATTGTCAAGGTATCCAGCAGGAAATAAACCACTTGGAAATATGGGCAGAGAGGAATGGCAGATAGAGTTTAATATAGGCAAGAGCGCGATGTTGCACTTTTGGAAGTCAAATTTAAGGAAAAGTATCCAGTAAACAGCAAGATCAATAGGAGGATTGAATTACCGAGGTATCCAAGGGTGAAAGTCCACAGACCCCCTATGGTGGTAACAGAAGTAGATAGGGCGGTAAAGAAGTATGATCTACTTGCCTTCATTGGCCAAGTTGTTGAGTATAAAGACCGAGACTTCATGTTGCACCTTTATGAAACATTGGTTGGGCCCCATTTGGGGTATAGTTTGCCGTTTTATATTCACCACATAAAAAGGAGAATATGGAGACTTGGACAGGGTACAGAAGGGGTTTACCAGAATGTTGCCTGGTTTGGAGAGGAATAGATATAAGGAGGCTGGACAAACTTGGATTGTTTTCTCTGGTGAGCAGGAGGTTGAGGGACACCCTGATAGAAGTATATAAAATGATGAGAGATATACTGTAGAGAGAATAGTTATTGGAATCTGTTTTTTTTTTTTCCCTGGTGGAAATGTCAAATATCAGATGGCATAGATTTAAGGTGAGAAAGGGACATTTTAAAGATATACGAAGTATGTTTCTCCACATGTGTATGTAGCTCTCTACAACATGCTGCCAAGGGAGTGATGGAAGCAGATGCCATGGGGGTATTTAAGAGGCATGTAGAAAAGCATATGAATGGCCATGGAGCAGAAAGATATAGATGATATGCAGACAGATGGGATGTGTAGGAAGGAACTGCAGATGCTGGTTTGCACCAAAGATAGACACAAAATGCTGGAGTTACTCAGCGGGACAGGCAGCAAGCATCTCCAGAGATGCTGCCTGTCCCGCTGGGTAATGCCAGCATTCCGTGTCTATCTGTAGGCAGATGGGATTAGATTTGATTGGCATCATGGTCGAAGCAGACTGTGGACTGAACAGTCATCCCTGTACTGTTCTATTTTATGAGATAACATCATAGGATATTTACATCCACTTGGGGGGGCAGACAAAGCCTATGGTTCATACCTCAATAGGACCACAGCACTTCCATCCGAGCAACTTTCCCTCAGGGCTGCAGTGGAATTGTCGGCCAACATTAGGCGACGCTACGACACAGTGAAAGTGCTGTCAGAGGTTGTAGTTTGAAATAGGTTTGATTTACACGTTGCATTTTCTTTGGGAGTGAAGTAATTGAAATGTTCCTCAGCCGATTCTCATCTGTATCATTTGCAGCATCAGTCACTCCATCCAATATATGTCCGTGTTAACCTAAAAGCAAAGTTCCTTCTTGTGCGATATTGTTGGTGTCAAAATTCATCATGATTCACAAACTATTACATGCATCTTAATATGACTGAAATAATGATCAAATAGAATGTATGAGAGAATCCCAAGGTAGAAATAATCGTGGAAATGCATTCCAAATTCAGACAGGAACCAATATGCAGGATTCATTGGATATATAGCTATTGACTCTTTCCAGATGTAGACAGTGGGAGAGCTATGTGTATGTACAGACATTAGTCATACGCATGCTTCTGGAACTCTTCCTTAATTTCTCATAAATTCTCAATGAGCCTCTTGAGGTTATCCTTGAATAATTGCTTCAGCCAAGATATCATTTGTGCGTTCGTAAACATCGATCATCTATTTCCAGGAAAGTGGCTGGTTAGTTAATACAGGTAATGTAATCTTTTCTTCCACTTGAAGGCTTGCCGTTTCCTTCAGAGACTAAAATGCTGGTGAGATTGGTTGACAAGTGTAATTTTCCACAAGTAATAGTGATTAGATTATGGCTTTCTCAAAGGTGATTTGTTTCACTTTATTGGGCTTTGAGGACTACACCTTCAAGCCCCACATAGAGTGATGAAGGCTCGATGTCTAAAGCACATGTCATACATTAGTGAGTAGTTACAGTCTCTTGGCTTTCATCCTAAAATCTAAATATTTTAAAGCTCACAAAATATCGCTGTCATCAACTGTATCAATTCCAGTGGTGATTTGTTTCCACAACGTAATAAAATCTGCTTTTTGCCTCGGTAATTACAAAATAAAACTGGGCATTAAGTCGATTAGAAAACCATTTTTTATTTACACATTATCCAAATTTGGTTGTACAGTGAATGTAGCAATTACTGCTGCCACCATGTAGCTCAGAGAGCCACAATCGATTCTAAATAGGGGTGCTGTCTGTGTGGAGTGTGCATGATCAAGCGGTTTCCCCACAGATAGCCTTGTTTCTGCCCCCATCCAATAGGTTACAGGGAATTTAATGGGAGAATGGGAATGAGAGCAGTACTTAGAACTGTCCACTCAATAAGCCAAATTTCTACACAGCAATGGAGGCCCTGGGAAAAGTAGTTGGTTGCTGCTATTATTTTAACGCTTAGTCCAGCAAAGGATTAAGGCTAGACACAAGGAACTGTAGATACTGAAGATAGACACAAAAATTTGAGGTAACTCAGCAGGACTGGCAGCATCTCTGGAGAGAAGGAATGGGAGGTGTTTTGATGCTAGAGACCCTTCTTCAGACCCTTTTTTGTAACTCAGCATCTGCAGTTCCTTTCTATAATGTAAATGCTGAGTTACCAAAAAAGATGCAAAGTGCTGGAATAACCCAATGGATCAGGCAACATCTCTGGAGAACATGGATAGGTGATGTTTTGGGTTGGAACCCTTCTTCAGACTGGTGGTGGGGGGGGGGAGGGGGGGGGGGGGGAGAGAATAAAGTTGCGAAAGACGTGGGGACAGAACAAAATCTGGTAAGTGATAGGTGGATACAGGTGAGAGGGGTTTTGAATGGCAGGGTTGGACAAAGGCCATAGATGAGATGACAAAAGGATAGAAGTGGTACGAATTGTGAAGCTGGAGAAAGGAATATAGATGGAAGGGGACGGGTGAGGGGGTGAGGAGGTAAAGAGAGAAATGGGTGCGTATCCAAGTGGGGCACAGGGAAGAGAGGGGAAAAAGGGGTGGGAATGGGGAATGTTTGTAGACCAGTTACCTTAAATTGGAGAATTCATTGTTCATTCCGTTAGGTTGTAAGCTACTCGTGGAATATGAGGTGCTGTTCCTCCACTTTGCGTGTGGCCTCACTCTGACAAGGGAGGAGGCCCAGGACAGAAAGGGCAGAATGGAAATGGGAATGGGAATTAAAATGGTTAGCAACTAGGAGATCCAGCAGGATTTAGTGGGCCAAGTGCAAGCGTTTGGCAAAACAGTCACCTATTCTATGCATGGGTCTTACTGATGTTCAACAGGCTACAGCGTGAACACAGGAACACAGTATGCAATAGATGAGGTTAGAGGAGATGTATATGAACCTCTATCTCACATGGAAGGACTGCTGGAGTCCCTGGGGTAGATGTGAGGGAGAAGGTATAGGGACATGTGTTGGGGAAAGTATTGGGAAGGGATGGTTTGGGTGGGAAGGGGAGTGCACCAAAGAGTTGCAGAGGGAGCAGTCTCTGATGAAGGTGGAAAGGGTGGAGATGGAAAGATACGGCTGATGGGATCACGCTGAACGTGTTGGAGATATTGGTGAATGATGTGTGGGATGCAGAGGTTCGTGGCATGAAGGTAAGAACGATGGGAACTTTATCCTTCTGGGGGAACGGGGACTTTGTCCATCTGGGGGAAAGGGGACCAAGAGCAGAACTATTGGGCATAAAGGAGATGTGGGTGAGGGATCCATCTATGACAGCAGGGGGCAACCATGTTTACTGAATAAAGTGGATATTTTGGATGTTCTTGAATGGAAAGCCTCCTCCTTAAGCAGAAGTGGTGGAGACAGAAGGAAATGAGTGCAGGGAATAGTGTATTTGCAAGAGGCATGGTAGGAGGAGGTGTAATCAAGATAACTATGGGAATTGGCGGGTTTGCAGTAGACATTAGTCGCTAGTCTGTCCCCTGTGAAAGAAACAGAAAGATCAGGGAAGGGGAAAGAGGTGTCAAAGACAGTCCAAGTGAATTTGAGGGCAGGCTGGAAGTTAACGGTGAAGTTAAAATTCAATCAATAAGTTCTGTACAGGTGCAAGAGGCAGGCCCAATGCAGATGTCGATGTGGCGGAAAAAGAGTTAGGGGACGGTGCCAGGGTACGTTTGGAAGAAGGACATAACCAATAAAAAGGCAGGCACAGCTGGGGCCCAAGCAAGTGCCCATGTTGACACCTTGGAGAAAGTAAGAGGAGTCAAAAGAGAAATATTTGTGGACGGAGACAAGTTCCGCCTGGTGGAGGATAGTGTTAGTAGCGGAAACTGATTGGGTTTCCAAAGGGTTAAGGCTACCTCCCCATCAACCCAGTAAGATCTGAACTTAAAATGCAATTCTCCAATTTCTATTCAGGATATTATCAGTGATTCTTGGAAATGTTCTGAACAGATGAAAAATTTCATGAAATGGGTAGTTACAACAGTAAAAGATAATTGGTGTACTTTTCTGTACTCCTCACAATGGAGAAATGTCGAGTGATGCAGAAGCTTTTATATTTTGTGGAACTACTGTATTTATATTGGCGGGGTAAGTATAGTTTCATTTTTCATTCTGACTTGAAATGCATCCTTTTTGAGTGGGTGTGGCATGTGACACGCTTTAAAATTGCTGCAAATCCACACACATTCCATGGATACATTCCATTCCAAAAATATTTCCTAATATTCAAATATTAATCTGAAGGTGGCTTTCACAATGGGGTTGGTGGACTACTGGGTGGAAGGTGGGGAGAATTTGCAGCGCAGCTGGGCTAGTTGTTATCAGCAACCTCTCTCAACTGAACAGTTCATCCTGACCTCTTGCAAGGAGGACATTTTATCCCCCTCCGGCAGAAAAGCAACAGACCTGTTAATGTCACCAAGAAATTATGGTTAAAGGTGAACAGCTGGATAATTATATCCAGACCAAGAACAACCTGTAGAAAATGATTTAATAGTCTAAACCAGATCAGGAAAAGCAAAAGCATTTTATTTTTGTTTAGTTTAGTTTAGAGATACAGCACAAACAGGCCCTTCGGACCACTAGGTCCAAACTGACCAGCGATCCCAGCACGTTAACACTATCCTACACACACACGGGAAAATTTTCATTTATACCAAGGCAATTAACCTACAAGCCTATATGTCTTTGGAGTGTGGGAGGAAACCGAAGATCTCAGAGAAAACACATGCAGTCACTGCGAGAACGTACAAACTCCATACAGACAGCACCCGAGGTCAGGAGCGAACCTGGTTCTCTGGCACTACAAGCGCTGTAAAGGGCCTGTCCTACTTTCCTGACCTAATTCACGACCTTTTTTTACTCGTGGACATTTTTCATCAGACTAGAAAACACGCCCCGACCTACTTGATGCCACGAGTACCTACGACTAGCATCACGGCCTGCTACAACCTACCTACGACCTCGTGGTGACCATGCTGTGCGTATGAGTCAAGGGCAAACTCGGCAGAGGTCGTGAAAGTGGGACAGGCCCTTAAGGCAGCATCTCTACCGCTTTGCCACCATACCTCCCCTACTGATGCAGTAATGAGCTGCTCTCTTTGTCCTGACACTTGTATCAGTCTTGTTGGGTTTTCCTGCGTATGTGATGGTCGCAAAGGCCACCACATTTCACACCTTTGAAGGGATTCCTGGGTTCTCAACCAGAAAATGCCAAGAATGGTTTTATAAGAATATCTAGGGACCCGGGAGCTAATTAAACATAATTGCCTGGTATTGTTGCATTCCAAACTCCAGGACCCCTCAAGCCAAATAAAGAAGCTTCCTCCACAGGCATGTGAAGACCATAATCCAACAGAAACACTGTGATCTCAAGAGCAGATGGTGCAAGAAAAGATGGTAGAAGATCCACTAACTTGCTTGGTTAGTTAATTACACTATACATAGATTGTTTTGTGTTATTAAAGCCATCAATTGCACACATGTCTTAGGCTACCCCATTGAACCAAAGAATGGAGACCAGCTATTCGGGGATAGAGAGGCAGCCTGCACCCAATGGAAGGATCACTTGGAAGAATGTCTCAGCTGTAACTCCATCCTTAACATGAACAGCCTTGGCAGTAAGCGATCCTGTCTCACCTCATCATCAGTCCAGATTGACAAGTCGCCGAGAAGGCAAAATGCCAACTGGTGAACAGAAAAGATGTTCCCGCAGAGCTCTGAAACTGTACAGAGTTGAATTACTGTCACACATTCAAACCTCATATCCCATGGAGGACATGGGAATATGCCAGGGAATCTCAGATATGCTGTATTAATGACCATCTTCAAGGAAGGAAACGAGTCACTTTTGGAAACAGCAGAAGTGTTCCTTGCAGGAAATTTGCTGCTCAGGTTCTCCTCCGACCATTGGTAGGTTGAGGCTGAGAATGACTTGCTGAATGACAGTGTGGAATGTGTCCACCTAAAGGCACATTGGATATGATCAACGCATGTCAACAATGGATGGGAACCTCAATACAGGTCAATAATGGTTGTGATCTTCAATGCACTTCAACAATGGATAGGATGGTAAGCACACGTCAACAATGGATGTGATAGTAAGCACATGTCAACGATGGATGGGATCTTCAACGCATATCACCTCCAAGAGAAATGTAGGGAGGAAATTCAACCATTATAAAAGCCTCACAAAAAACATTGAAAATCGAAGGAGACTCGGATGCTCTTTTCTCAAGTCTGATGCCTGCAGAAATGTGTCTCCATCTTAAGCTAACTGCATAAATAATAGAAAAGGGCTGCATTTTCACCCCCAACACTTTTTTCCAGACTTTCTAGGTACAAGGCAGCATCTGAACTCCAACCACCTTTGCACTGGAATGGATACTATCCACAGTTCCAGTGGGAAGCTGCTCAATTTACAATGTCGACACCACAGAACTAAGAAAAATCCTGCAGGAATAGGTAATAGAAACAGTAACTGCTGGAAACACTCAGCAGGTCAAGCAGTATCTATAGAGAGAAACAGAGTTGACGTTTCAGGCCTGGGAAACTTCCTCAGAACTGGAACTGGATAAAAAATCGAATTAGTTTGAGATAGCAGAGAAGATGGGAAAGGGATCAGTAAAACAAATGGAGTATCTCCAATAGGGTGAGCTAGATCATTTAATGGCAGTTAAGTCACATTAAAATCAGCTCAAGCCTCTTTATCAGTGTCTTGTGTTGCGAATATATCGCAAGGCCATTCCAACGCAAATCATCGAGGTGGAGTGTGTGGATAGAGCTTCCACATACACATACTTTGAGACTGAAGTGCAATTCTTCATCGACCTCCTCACTAAAACCACTGTCCCAAAGTACGAGTTCATTCCAAGAGTAATCCCGAGTTTGCCCTGATTCGAACTCGGAGATTTACGGTAATGGCCGTTCGGCGGTACTCGTGAGCATTTTTCATCATGTTGAAAAATCATCACGAGTCTTCCCGTGCTTACCTGCCGTTAGCGAGTCTTCCCGAGTACCTGCCGTTAGCGCTAAGAGACGTCCCTGAGCTCCGACGTACTCGCTATGTTCATTCTCCGTGCTTACCACGAGTTTGATTTTTTTTTAAAACTCCGGAGAGCTCTTGGAATGAACTCATACCGTGGGACAGAGCCATAACACTTCAAGGCATTAACATAGAACAAAGAAAGTGGAACAGCACAGCAACAGACCCTCATCACATAATCTACCATGCAGAACATGATGTCATTAAACTAATCTCCTCTACCTGCATGTGACCCTTATTCCTGTTACTTGCATATCCATGTGCCTAAGTAAAAGCTTCTTAAATGCCACCACCACCACCACCCTTGGCAGCATGTTCCAGACATCCATCATTCCCTGAATAAAAAACATGTCTTGCACAGATCTCCTTTAGACTTTGTCCTCTTATCTTAAAGCTGTGCCCTCTAATCGTTGACATTTCCATCCTGGGAAGAAGTTTCTGATTGTCCGCCCTGTCCATGCCTCTCATAATTTTATAAACCCATCCGGTCTCCCCTTGGCTTCCGATACACCAGATAAAACAATCCAAGATTGTCCAAACCATCCTTAAAGCTAATACCTTCTGCATTCTGGTGAACCTCTTCCACCAGATTGACCAGATCTGCACACAGTTGTCCGAATGCAGACGACCCAGCTGTTTCATGGCTTCCTGTCTCTTATACGTAATGCCCTGACAGATGAAGATAAGAGTTCCATACACTTTCTTTATCTAGTTGTGTTGCCACATTCAGGGAGCTGTGGATTTCGGCCCCGATCTCTCCATGCATTAATGCTTTTAAAGGTCTTGCCATTAACTCTATGCTCTCCGCTTGATGTCACCTCAAAGTGCAACACCTCACACTTGCTCAGATTAAACACCATCTGCTATTTCTTTGCCCATTTCTGTAGCTAATCTATATATCACTGTATACCACAGTACACATTGGCAATCATCCTCTGTCTGCAACTCCACAATTTGTCTCATCCATGAACATAGTAACTATAACATCTACATTTACATCCAAGTTGGTAATATATATCACAAACAACAGAGGTCCCAGCACAGATCCCTGCAGAACCCCACTGGTCACAAACATCCAGCCAGAATGACACCATTTCACCACAAGCCCTCTGCTTCTATGAGTAAACCAGTTCTGTACTCATCTCCAACACTCTACTGACCAACGCTTGCTGTAGGGTTGCACACTGGCACAGAAGGTAGTGCTGCTGCCTCACAGCTCCAGTCACCTGGGTTCAGCCCTGATCTCCAGTGAGTCAGTGTTTACTCCGAATGACTGTGCAACAATCTTGGGTGTTTCAGTTTCCTCCTACATCTAAAAGTCATGTTCTTTAGTAGGATAATTAATGAAGGGAAATTATTACTTGTGCAGGGGAATCAGGCAGGAATGGATGGGTACGAGAGAGCGAACAAGTTGCAGAGATATAAAAGAGGGATAGGTGGTTAAGTGAGCAGCATAGACAGGATCGGCTAAATGGAATTTCTTCTTTGTTGTAACAAAATATTATGAATGCAATATGTTCTGCATCTCATCAATCCTCAAGCCTACTCAACCTTATGCTTCAGAAACTTTCGCTTTCTTTCCACATCATCAGCTTGTATTCATCCAGCGCTGTTGCTGACTCTTGTATCTACACACAAACTTCAATCATTCACATCTGCTTTTTCATCCCTAGTAGGAAAGCAGAAGACTCACGGGAGAGGGCGGGTGGTTGGAGCTGGGCCACTGGAAATAGTACAGCTCACACTTGCAGAGATGTCTTAAATAAACTGCTTTGTAAGCAGTTAGGAGTGTTAAGTAATGGGCACATAAGTCTCAATGTGAAATTTAATGTAATAATTAATATTTAACATTGACCATTAAAACTACGTTTATCCACAGTTAATAGAAACAATTTGTCAGTGATAATTAACATTAGCGGTAAATCAACTGCAAGGAATTACCTGCCTATGAACAATTACAGCAAGCAGGGAGCTGAGAGAAGTTGACTGCGGTTTGTCAAACAGGATTTAGTTTAGTTTAGAACCTTTGGCTGAGCCCATGCTGACAATCAATCACACGTTCACACTAGTTCTGTTATGCGTAGGAAGGAACTGCAGATGCTGGTGTAACGGAAGATAAACACAAAAAGCTGGAGTAACTCAACAGGACAGGCAGCATCTTTGGAGAGGAATGGGTGACGTTTCGGGTCGAGACCCTTCTTCAGACTGAAGGTCACGGGAAAGGGAATCGAGAGATATTAAACGATGATAGTGGAGAGATATAGAACAATAAATGAAAAATATGCAAAAAAGTAACGATGATAAAGGAAACTGGCCATTGTTAGCTGTTTGTTGGGGGAAAATGAGAAGCTAGTGCGACTTGGGTGGTGGAGGGATAGAGAGATAAAGAGAGAGAGAGAGAGAATGCCGGGGCTACCTGAAGTGAGTGAAATCAAAATTCGTACCACTGGGCTGTAAGCTGCCCAAACAAAATATGAGATGCTAATCCTCCAATTTGCACTTAGCCTCACTCTGACAATGGAGGAGACCTAGGACAGAAAGGTCAGTGTGGGAATGAGCAGGATAATTAAAGTGTTTTGCAAATGGGAGATCAGGTATGTCCAGGTTTTCAGCGAAAAGATTGCCCAGTACTTTTGGTCTTGCCATTGTAAAAGAGTCTACATCTTGAACAACGGATACAGTAGATACGGTTGGAGGAGGTGCAAGTGAACCTCTGCCTAACCTGAAAGGACTGTCGGGGTCCCTGGACAGAGTCAAGGATGGAAGTATAGGGACAGGTGTTGCATCTCCAGCAGTTGCTGGGGAAGATACCTAGGGAGGGGGTGGTTTGGGTGGGAAGGGATGAGTTAACCAGGGAGTTGCATAGGGAACGGTCCCTGGGGAAGGCGGAAAGGGGTGGAGATGGGAAAATGTGGCTAGTGGTGGGATCCTGTTGGAGTTGGCTGATGGGTTGAAAGGTAAGGACTAGGGGGACTCTCTGTCGCAACTAGGGGGAGGGGGAGCAAGGGCGGAAATGCGGGGTTAGGAGGAGACATGTGTGAGGGCCTCATCTATGATGGCAGAGGGGAGCCACGTTCCTTAAAGAATGAGGACATCTTGGCTGTCCTGATATGGAACACCTCGAATTGGGAGTAGGGGATAGAGTCTTTTCAGGAAGCAGGGTGGAAAGAAGTATAGTCGAGATAGTTGTGAGAGTCAGTGGGTTTGTAATAGATGTCAGTCAATAGTCTATTTCCTGTGATGGAGACTGTGAGATCAAGAAAGGGGAGGGAGGTGACAGAAATGGTCCAAGTGAAATTGAGTGAAGTTTGGAAATTGGTGGTGAAGTTGATGAAGTCCATGAGTTCTGCCCATGCACACCCACCAAAATCCTATACTTCCAGCGGCGGAAATCCGCAGGAACTGGAGGACGGAGATATGTGGTGCGTTCGTCACCATTCCCGTTGGAAGCCAACGCAACTGCGTCGCTAATGTTTTCGATAATGATGAATAAACGAATGCTCCTAAGATGAAGCTTTGCACACTAGGAATTCCTAAGCATCCTCTTTCTTCAGTAACTGTGGTTTCCCCGCCTCCCCCACCTCTCTACCCGCCACCTCCCCAGGCACTTTCACCTTCAACCTCAGGAGATGCAACACCTATTTTTGCAACTCTTCTCTTCCTTCAATCTAGGGCCCCATCAGCCCTTCCAACATTTACCCCTTTTACACCTTTTACACCTCTTCCAACTTCATTAACTGCATTCTAAGCTCCAGATGTAGTCTTCTTTACGTTGGCAAGACCAACCATAGACTAGGATATGTTTAGAGTGAGGCCACATGCAAACTGGAGGAACAATACCCCATATTCCACTTCCCCTTTAACTCTCCTGTCCCCACCCCCTAATCCTGCCTAGATTATAGAGTATTACATATGAGAGGTTGGACAAACTTGGGTTGTTTTCTGTGGAGCATCGGAGGTTGAGGGGAGACGTGAGAGATATCCGGCGCCCCATCCCCTAACGCCCGATCGCCCCCACTCCCTGCCTTGTGCTCAAACACCAGGGTTGTGGGACCAAAATGCAACCAGAACTTGATGAGCAGCCCCTTCAGATAATGATAGAGGGGCAACAATCTCGTTACCGTTGGCAACATCCCATTGTGATGGCATTGTGGCAGTTGGCTGCCAGCAAGAGCCCATTGTGATTGGCGCACTGTCTGTCAGAAGGCGGTTTTGGCTATTTTAAAATTTTCAACTATTAATAACTTTGGAAATATAGGCGGAAATGCGACGGGAAGATGTTTATCACCAACAGGGGGAAAATGTGAGTAGGATGTGTGAAAATGGGAAGGCTGTGGCCTAACATTTGGAAGAAAATAGAAATTAACCAGTTTCACACACTGACACACACACACAGATACAAACAAGACGAAGACTTTTAGTTATATAGAGATGGGCAGAGCAAGTTTTTTTTTAAAGGGTGTGATGCATGCCTCAACGTAGTGCCAGGGTGGTGGTGGAAGCAGATATGACAGTGGTGTTTCAGAGGCTTTTGGATAGGTACATGGATATGCACGGAATGCCAGGGTATGGATCACCTGTGGCTAGAGGTTAACCTGGCATTAAATTAACCTGGCATCATGTTTGGAACTGACATTGTGGGCTGAAGGGGATGTTCCTGTGCAGTACTGCTCAACATTCTATGTTGTATGAAATTGTACCCAGCAGTTAGACCTTTCTGCTTTGAATTTCTCCAGCTTGGTCACTGGGCCTGAACACACTTAATGTGGCCGGTTGTCTGAATTTGCTGCTCCTGTTTCACCCACACTCAACAGTACCTGGGCTGGGTGCCGAAGCCCTATCTCACTGGCCTCACCACTGCAGATTCCCAACAGTGCAGTTGGGACAGTGATTAGGCTTCAGCTTGTGAAGGTTAGAAGCTCCACATCCAAAACCTTCTGATTCCCTTTGACAAGAAACTGGGGCATGTTTTTGTCAAAGCAATACTTGCAAATAATTTAAATAACATTTACTGAATAGATTTATGTTAATCTTAAAAATTAATCTTAGCCACCACAGGTGGCTTTTTTGTAAGATATCGCTTTTTTGATAACTTACACTCACTTTTTTGTTCATTCACTACTATGAATTGTATGATTTAACAACCTTTATAAACACTTCATTTTATGTTTTTCTCTTTCCCTTAATTATGTTTAATAGTGTCAGGAGATGTAAATCTAGTGCAGAAATGATGAAGAACAACCCTGGACACGGAATTTCGAGGTACTTGGCTGCATCACATGAATCATACATTCTGGTAATAATAGCCAATGCAAGATAATAGTTGAATAAACATCGGAGGTCTCACTTTCTGTCGTTGGAACATTAGAGGTGCGAATGAGCCAATTAAGAGGGGTAAAATTCTGGCACAATTAAAATCATTAAACACGGACATTGCTTTTCTACAAGAAACGTATTTGAAACTCAGATCAGATTAAGGGCAAACTGGATAGGTCAAACTTACTACTCTGCATTCACTTCTAAAGTAAGAGGCACGGCCATTATAATTCGGAAAGGTATACATTTTAAATTAAAGAAGTCTATATCTGATAAAGAGGGAAGATACGTTATAGTCATGGGAGAAATTTATAATACACCATTAACTATGATAAATATTTATGCACCTAATTTTGATAACCCCCATTTTTTTTAAGAAAATAGTAGATATAATTGCAGAGCATAATTATCAAAATATAATAATGGGGGGAGATTTCAATTGTGTTATAGACCCATATTAGATAAATCAATAAAGCGTCTTGTTAAAACTAAGACCTGGGAATTCTTAAATACTTATATAAAAAATAATAACATAACTGATGTTTGGAGAATAGCAAACCCAATTGGAAGGGAATATTCGTTTTACTCATTGGATACAAAATTAATCCCGTATACGACTAAACCATCATACCATAATAGTATTATTTCCGATCATTCACCACTGACTTTTATACTTAAAATCGAGGGAATGCCGGATATAAAACCTTTTTGAAGATTCAACGCACAAATATTAAATAACCCACAGGGTTATGAGTATATAAAAGAACAAACAATTTTTTTTTGAGATAAATGAGACGCCGGGTATTTCTGTATCGCTATTATGGGAAACTTTTAAGGCATAAATCCGCGGTGCTATAATCTCTTATTAAAGTTTTCAAAATAAAGAAAATAAAAGAGAACTTCAGGGGATTGAACAGGAAATAAAATTACTAGAACTGGACAATGCAAATGACCCAACCATAGATAAACATAATAAGATAACCTTATTGAGATATAAACTCAATATAATATTATCGGCAAGAGTAATAAGACTATTCCAAATTACAAAACAGGCACACATTTGGGGATAAGCCACATAAATTATTAGCGAGGCAACTGAAGCAACAAGAAAAGGATAATACTATCACTAAAATTAAATCTGATAAGGGCGAGCTTCTAACACTACCAAAGGATATTAATAAAAGGTTTGCCCAATTTTATCATAATTTATGCACAACTAAAATAAATACAGATGATAGTAAAATTACAAATGTTTTAGATAATTGCAACCTCCCTAAATTGGATAGTTTAGAACAAGAGGAATTAGGAGCACGGATTACTAATAAAGAAATAAAACAAACAATAAACTCATTGAAAAATGGGAAGACCCCAGGACCAGATGATTTTAGCAATGAATTTTATAAACAATTTCAGGAGTCAATTGTACCAAGGTTATCAACTTATACATGCAGGCTTATACCAAAAATAAACTACCAGAAACTTTAGCTGAATCAACAATAGCGCTTATACCAAAAAACGATGAAGTCTTAGAGGAAGCGGGTTCTTACAGAGCTATATCACTTCTCAACATGGATCAGAAAATTTTAGCAAAGATTCTAGCAAGAAGACTGAATAATTATATTAACAAATTGGTAAACCCGGATCAAACGGGATTTATACCCAAAAGACAATCATTTAATGACTTGAGAAGGCTTTTCAATATAATGTACTCTCACAAAGAGGCCAATGAAGATATTTCAGTTGTTTTGTTGGATGCGGAGAAGGCATTTGATCAGGTAGAATGGCAGTATTTATATAAGGTACTCCATTAATTTAATACAGGAGATAATTTTATTAGATGGGTTAAATTACGTTATGATAAACCTATGGCAAGAATATTAATTAATAATATGTTATCTCCAAAATTTTATTTATCAAGGGGTAATGCCTTATCAATTTTATTTATCAAGGGGCAGGGATATGCCTTATCACCATTGCTATTTGCCCTTATGATAGAACCGCTGGCTGAAAGGATTAGAAATCATCCGAATATTCACGGATATAATACTAAGGACTCAAAGAATACAATTTCATTATATGCTGACGATATTCTTTTATATATTACTAATACACAAACGAGTATCCCCACCTTATTAACACTCATCGAGGAATTTGGTTCTTTTTCAGGATATAGAATAAATTGGAATAAAAGCGAAATTATGTCTTTGAAACCACAGGATGCGAGACACTTATTAAAATTCCCTTTCAAAATTGCAACAGAAAAATTCGAGTATTTGGGTATTCAAATTACGAGAAGACACAAATCATTATGTAGTGCCAATTTTATGCCACTATTAAATAAACTGAATGTTATGATTAAATTTTGGAAAACGCTACCGCTCTCGTTGATAGGTAGAATTAACGCTATAAAAATAACTTTCTTACCACAATTAATATATTTGGTTCAAGCGATCCCAATATATATTCCAAAATTTAAAAAAACAAAAACTAGATTCTAATATCACTAATTTTATATGGGATTATAGAGCACACAGAATTCAACGAAAGCATCTGTGTAAACCTAAAGAAGTTGGGAGTTTATCATTACCTAACTTTACGTATTACTACTGGGCAGTGCATATAAAGAATATAATGTACTGGTTGGATAATTCCACTCACCAGTCGGAGTGGATAAGAATGGAGAAAGAGGAGTGTTTCCCGTACAATATAGGAACGATCTTGTTCTCACCGATAAAATTGAATAGTATAATATATAAGAAGAACCCAATTATTCACTATACAATAAGAATTTGGAAACAAATAAAATTATCCTTGAAATTAAATAATCTATCAGTACTAACCCCAATATTGAATAATCCTGCATTCAAACCATCTCTTATCGACAAAACATATAAACATTGGGATAGACTGGGAATTAGGAAAGTAGGAGATATGTATGAATTGGGTAAATTGTTATCATTTCAACAATTAAAATCAAAATTTAAACTGAATGATAATCAATATTTTAAATATATACAGATATTTGACTTTATGAAGAAATACATAAATAGATTTCAAACTATATTTTTAGACCCTTTAGAAGAGAAAATGAATATTAAGGCCGATTCACAAAAACTAATATCATATTTTTATAATAGTATATTAAATAGAGAATTACCCTCAACATAGAAATTAGGTGCAGGAGCAGGCCATTCGGCCCTTTGAGCCTGCACCGCCATTCAATATGATCATGGCTGATCATCCAACTCAGTATCCTTTACCTGCCTTCTCTCCATACCCCCTGATCCCTTCAGCCACATCTAACTCCCTCTTAAATATGGCCAACGAACTGGCCTCAACTACCTTCTGTGGCAGAGAATTCCACAGATTCACCACTCTCTGTGTGAAAAACGATTTTCTCATCTCGGTCCTAAAAGACTTCCCCCTTATCCTTAAACTGTGACCCCTTGTCCTGGACTTCCCCAACATCGGGAACAATCTTCCTGCATCTAGCCTGTCCAACCCCTTAAGAATTTTGTTAGTCTCTATGAGATCACCCCTCAATCTTCTAAATTCCAGCGAGTACAAGCCGAGTCTATCCAGTCTTTCTTCATATGGAAGTCCTGCCATCCCAGGAATCAGTCTGGTGAACATTCTCTGTACTCCCTCTATGGCAAGAATGTCTTTCCTCAGATTAGGAGACCAAAACTGTACGCAATACTCCAGGTGTGGCCTCACCAAGACCCTGTACAACTGCAGTAGAACCTCCCTGCTCTTGTACTCAAATCCTTTTGCTATGAATGCCAACATACCATTCGCTTTCTTCGCAGCCTGCTGTACCTGCATGCCTACTTTCAATGACTGGTGTACCATGACACCCAGGTCTCGCTGCATCTCCCCTTTTTCTAATCGGTCACCATTCAAATAATAGTCTACCTTCCTGTTTTTGCCACCAAAGTGGATAACCTCACATTTATCCACATTATACTGCAACAGAGGCACTAAGAGAAGATTGAGAACATGAACTAATGATAAAGATTCCGAAAGATAGATGGGAAAAATATCTGATGAACACACATAATTGTTCCATTAATGCAAGACATAATCTAATTCAATTTAAATTATTACATAGATTATATTATTCAAAAACGAGGTTGAATAAATTCTACTCAAATGTTTCTCCTAGATGCGATAAATGTTTGTTTCAAAATGCCAATATAACACATTCATTTGTAAAATGTATAAAGTTGAATAAATTTTGGAGCGATATATTTGATATATTTACAAAGCTCTTCAAGTCAAGAATAGAACCAAATATGGAATGGATTATATTTGGAATAATAGTAGAAGATATCAAGTTAAACAAAGACCAAAAAGTATTCTTTAATTATGGGTTAATAATTGGAAAGAAATTGATACTTAAATTTTGGAAAAATACAGCTATACCAACTATTAAAATGTGGATTAGTAATATGACGGACATAGCTCACCTTGAAGAAATGAGACTCCGCCTAATAGATAAATATGACCAATTCTTAAGGAGTTGGTCCCCTTTCATCGACTTTTTGGAATCATGTGATGCAGCAGTACCGTAAAGATTACTGATTTCAGATCAGGTCGTGGGTAGAATTACATCTCCGAACAAAGATTTGAACATTTTCTTTTTTAAGGGTCTTTTTCTCCTATTTCTACTTTCTACTTTTTTTTTTCTGTTATACACACTTAACATTTTTCTATTTTCTACTATCTATTTTTCCTCTTTTTCTTCTCTCTATTTCTTGTCCTTTTTTAATTTCCTTTTTTTCAAAAACATAAAACTAGAGGTTGTACATAGAATGTATTACGTTATGACATAGTTGACTGTATTGTTTTGTTCTGTATTAACTTCTAATAAAATAAACAAAAACAAAAAACAAAAAAAGGATTTATGTGAAGGAACAGTCCAACAGCACATGTTTGGACATTAAGACTTAAATATGTTTCAATGAATGAAGAATTCATTTGGATTGCTTTTTGTATCTTGTGACTGGAAAACATATGCAGTTATTTAACGATTATTTTAAAGAAACAAAAATCCATTAGAGTGTATGTATTGCACAAGAATTGGTTTGTCAACCAGAAGATGTAAAGGCATCAGACCAAGACTGATTACTTAAAACACAGAAGCTATTTTCATCAAATATGTTTTGGGTTTTCTGGAGAATGTTATAATATTATTTTATTTGTAAATTCTGCTCATTCAAAGAAAATAAATCTGGAACACAACATGACCGGCCCCTGGGTTGACGGAGCCCGTGGCTGGGGCCGGGGTCAGTGCCACGGAGACGTCTGGATAGGACCCGGTGGCGATAGTGGAGAGTTTGGTGTGGCGGTCGACGGACGGACGAGGACGGACCATGTGGGATTGAGGATGCCGCTGCTGAGGGAAAGAACAAAGGAGGGCCCGGCATGGGGGGACCGCCGTGAGGGGTGTAGGAAGAACTAAGGGAGACCTGGCACAAGGGTACGTTGTAACATTGTAAGTGCCCTTTATGTTTCGATTATTTGTATACCTTGGGTGTGCAAGAAAAGAATTTCACTGTGAATTGTTACATGTGACAACAAAGTATTCATTCATAAAGAATTAATTCATTCTTTCATTCATCATACATTCTTTCATTCAAATCGTTTTAAAAAACACACCTCATTAATGACCTAAGACACATTTGCATTTCTGAGGGTTTTGTAACATGGAATGTTAATACTAACTCATAGTGATCAAAGCTGACTAGAATGTTGGTGAAACAATTTGAGTGTTGAAGAACTGAGGGTTTTGGAGGGAGACAAAAAATATTGAAGTCAGAGTGTGAAGTCAGAGGAAGGAATGTGGGTGGAGGGGAAGGGGAGAAATAGCTGCAAGTCCAGCTGGGACATGGGGATGAGGTGGGGGAGGGGGGGGGAGAAAGATGGGTGTGGGGGAGAAAGGGGAGGGAGCTGGATGTAGGAGTTACCTAAAACTGGATAATTCAATTATCATATAATTGGGTTGTGACACTCTGTACCCTTTTTAGTAAACTAGCATCTGCAGTTCCTTTTTTCTACATTCTGTTTCTTAATTGTGTAATTTGACCACAGCAGATGAATATTAATGGTATCCACACATTCCAAGTGTAAGCTTTAGTTGCCCAAATCAAGCTGCCTGAGAAATGCAAAAGGTTTGCAATGTTGCTGGTCACTTTGTCCTTAATGGTGTTAAAATACATTAAGGCTGCATTGGTCATTGTGTACACTAACTGATTCTGTGGGCAAATGATTAATTTTTCTATTTAATATTATATTTGGATGTTTGGTTTGGTTTGGCCCTTCAGCCCAAGGAGTCCTCGACGACCAGCGATCGTTGTACAATAGATCTATCTTATACACTGGGGTGGGAGATTGCAACCTTCACGTGGTCCGCCCGTTTTTGATGAATGCAATCAACCTGGTGTGTACAATCAAATAGAACAAGCTGCCCTACAACTTTAGGCTGTGCACACCATACACAAGAAGAGGATCTTATACACTACTATAATTTTACAGAAGCCAATTAACCTACAAACCTGCACATCTTTAGAATGTGGGAGGAAAACAGAGAATCCGGGGAAAGCCCAGGTGGCCACAGGGAGAACGTACAAACTCCATACAGAGCACCTGCAGTCAGGATCGAAGCAGGCTCTCCGGTGCTGTAAGGCCACAACACTACCGCTGCACTAATGTGTTGATGTATTTGTACCTCATAGTTCTTTTTTTTAATGCTATTTCACACCTGCTGTATTATTCCTTGTTGGATTAAAGGCAGGTGACCTGTTAGACTTTTGGCAACCCTACTCTATAGTCAGGAAGAAGTAAGCCAGTGTAGGCCTCATGATAAATCACCCAATGATTTTACTTCGGAGTCACGTGAGTGATTCCGTGAAGAACCCCGTTCAGGCCACATGCGCATCAGTACGTCAGCCGCACTGGCGCAAGCACCAGACTGGCAGGACAGCGCTCCTGCCAGCGGTAAGTTAAACCTAGAAGGCAAGTTCGTTTTTATTTACCAGGGGTTTTTTCAGGCAGGAGCCTCTCTTCGCAGAGGTTTTTCTTCAGAGCTGCTTCATGTATGAAAGTGCCGGCCTATGGGAGAGCCGCGCCAGCAGCGCCTGATACAGGGCTGTTTCATTTGTGACATTGCCGGCCTACGGGAGAGCCGTGCTGTCAGCGCCTGGTACAGGGCTGTTTCATGTCAAAAAGTGCCGGCCTCTATGAGAGACAGCGCCAGCAACGCCTGGGACAGGGTTGCTCAAGTTCACACATAAATCTGCTACGCCCACGGAGTCTCCACCGGGGCTGGATAGCAAGGCCCACGGAGTCGGGGGATGATTCCTCACCGGGGCTGGATAGTGCATTTGAAACGACTATCCCAAGTGCTATAGCAGGGCACACGCCAACAGGAGGAGTGTCAGCGCCATCGTGAACAAAAAGGTGCCAGCAGTATCTAGTAGAGAACTGTTTGATACTACCTTCATAGATGAGGATTAGTTCTGACACCGACTCTGATGGTGGGTTGAGACAGAAGTTCCACCTCTGCAGGCTGCACCAGCAGCTCCAGTTGACAGAGCTGCTACAGGTCTCCCTCTTGGAGGCAGAGACCAAGACGGGTCAGTATCCTGCTGACACTGAGTCTCAGGGTATGGCCGTGGAACATACCCCAAGGGATGAAGGGCGCGTGTCAGAGGTACCTTTTTTCCTGACAACAAAGTTGCCATCCCAGCAGAATATTCTATTCGGGTATAGGCCCAATGGGTTCTTATCAGTATAGGTATCCTGCGGCCTGCGGCAGCGCCTGTTTAGGGCTGCCTACGAATCGCCCTCTCTGTGGAGGCAAGAGCAAAAGGTCAAGATATAACTGACTCCAGGCTCTAAAGAAGTCAATAGAACATACTGAAGCACATATGTGCCGGCAGTGAACAGCACCAACAGGGGGATGTGAGAGCCAGCCGCCAAATCTGTTATTCAGGTAGGCCTATTCAACAGGGGAAGAAAACCTGGCAGACTAATCAATTAAGGCCAACGGAGGGCAAAGGTCATCATTTCAGAAAGCACCCCAGGTGCTCATTGGCAGTAGGTGGTTCACTGGAGCTGGGGGCAGCATGATAGCTCAGAAATTCCATGCACCTTACCAATTCTACTCAACAAAATGGGTCTAGCACTTCCAAAACATGGGTAAATGCACCGTTCACAAGTTGTAATATTTACATTTGTTTGTACAACACACAAAGGATAAAAACATCTGGTTGAGGCACAGTGGTAGCATTCCAAGCAAGTTTCGATTATGGTCAGGGTTATTTTTTAAAGTTAAGGTTCGGAAATCGGGCCAAAGTTCTCATGCAAACCACCCATGGAATAAGGCAGGAGAGGCATGTTATTATGAAAAATGGAGAGTGTCGGGCATATGAACTTTCCGAATATGAAAACTTATTTTCCTGACTAACAACAGATTCATAAGGGTCTCAAAGATCCATGCTATGCAAATCCCATTACAGAGGTTATCAAAGACAATATAACTGTACTAATAACAGTAAAACATTGCGGAATGGGATAAACTGTTTGTTGGTCATTGGGATTTACCTTTAATTATTAATTAGCCTCGATTTTCATCAAGAATAATTGGCAATATAGTAGCTGTGCTTCAGCTGAGCAAATCAAGGAACTGATATCGTGTAAGTAGCAACCTCTGAAAGGACAATTAGACCATTGTTAACAACCTTATGCTATTGCCAGCTGAAGCTACCTCAGTCACAATGATGAAAAAACAGTATTCAGCATTGGTGAACATGACAATAAACTCATTTGAACTTGAACTTGAAACTCGCTCCAGTAATTTGGTCGGTCGAATTCAGTTATTACAAACAGATGCTAAGGACTCTAAGGTGAGAAGTTCCAAATACCATCTCTAGTTGAAGGTATTGGAGATTTGCGTGAGTTACCAATTCTTCAATTGTTGGTATCAACTAAATATATACACTAGATGCATCCCATGGGTATGGGGCTATTGAGCAAATATACCTATTCTTATGCTCAATTTCAAGTTGCTACACTATGGTGGTGACATTGTTAGTCACATGACAATCAAGTAAAGCATCCTGTAATAATTACCTAATCGCCTTTGCCACTGGTGTATCATCCAGTTCAGATCGATGACAACACAGAATAGGTATTGGATCTCAAAGTATTATGAAAGTATGGTTCAATGCTACATCGAATATCGACATGTTGCTGGATGTTTATTCACTGATTGCAAAAATATGTGGCACAACAGTGCGGAGAAATACATTCTCACTACAAAAGGAGGAATGTTCTTTTATGTCTTCCTCCATTTTTTGCCTCATCAGCCGGGTCTTAAAACAGTCAGCAAGACCTCGCTTGGGTTCGTACTGTCGGACTGGCTAAGCAGCCATGTTGCCTGCTTCATCAGGCATAATAATACAACGGTATACGGTTATTCCAAACAACAAAAAACTTGCTGGTTCAAACTGTGGTTCAGGAGACCAGCCTTTGCATAATAAAAACAATTATTGACTTACACATTTTGAATGGATTGACTTAGGGCTCAGGTTGTCACATCAAGCCATGAATGTGCAGAGTGCAGGGATAGCACCCAAAAAAGCAGTGCATTCCTAATGAGGGGATCGGAAGTGATTTTGTTTAAATGTTAATGTTACATTTAATACGATACAGATTACTGACATTTTCCAGTTCATTCTTAAATGGTATTTGACAATAATTTAGTTATAGAGACACTACAGCTGCAACAAACGGAACTACTCTGTCGGGTTCAACCCGGATATCGAGTTGTTAAAAAGATCTTGACACAAGTTCTCCCACTACAAGATTATGCAGTTGGTTATTGAAAATGTGTGAACATTACTTCACCAAGGGGTTCCACCTACATCTTTAGTTATGACACTAATATCAGCACAACAACGGCAAACATTGTAAACGCTGTGGCTAGATAGGATGGAATTGGCTGCAGGTGCCATTACATTTTACATTCTGATCTACACAAGCAGAGCAGACCAGGGGTGGCATGATTTAAGATAATTTTCGGATACCCCATGGTCTCACGTCTATGTTATCAAGGTCACCAGAGTCCTAAGAAGTGTGGAATCAGCATTGTTTGTTAATCAACAAACAACTACACAAGGAAGGTCAGTTCAGACTATTTCAAGGTGGCTGCAGCAGGTTCTGGGTTATGCAGGTATTTACACTGCGATTGTATATCTCATTCCACCAGGTCAGCATCAACGTCAGCGGCCAGGGCAATGGACATGCCCGTCAACCATATCCTCACGACCGCAGGATGGTCAACTAAATAGATTTTTAAAATGTTTTCCATAGTTACTGACCCAGGGTTACTGCCGGTTACTGACCCGGGGTTTTGCCCATTCTGTTTGTGTCCACTTTAGCCTCCCCTGAGTTACAGTAGTTGCTATTGATTTCTTTATTAACGTAAACCATTAATACATTTGAAGCAATATCATGCTAATGCATTTTGATTATTCACTCATCCTGAGTCAATCGATGCAGTGAGACGCCGAGATTTCGATCTGCGGCATGAAATCACAAAGCTTCAAACTCTTCACGGAATCACTCACGTGACTCCGAAGTAAAATAGTAAGATTAAATGAGAACTTACCAGTTTGAAGTTTGATCTTGATTTTATGAGGAGTTACGTTGGTGATTACGTGCCCGCCATGCCCAACCCTCTCTCATAAAGATCATCTGGTAGTTCTCGAGTCATGCATCTTACTATGTCACTTCGGTGATTGTTATTTGTGATTTCATACCGCTGCTTTGAAGATTGACGCGTGCGGCCTGAACGGGGTTCTTCACGTAATCACCAACGTAACTCCTCATAAAATCAAGATCAAACTTCAAACTGGTAAGTTCTCATTTAATCTTACTATTTTTCTTTGCTTCCTGTGGAAAAGCGTAAAGCCTTCGACCGGTCTCTGTCATTTCCCCTCATTCACCAACAGAGCAATGGAACGGAATGCCACGAAATGGACGGGGAGGATTTATGGAACACTATTTTCAGTTAACTATATCCTTATTTATTCAAAGAAGAATGGATTATGGTGTTTAAGCATCAGGGAGGTTTTTTTAAGTATTATGATAGTACCTACCTTTTCCGGCAGCTCATTGGTTCATTGGTTCAGCATTTGCAAGGACGTGGGCCTGTTGTGTATACTAGGGGCCAGGGTACATCAGAGCATGGATCACTAAAGGGCTGCAAATATATACTTGTCAGGGATTAAATAGTTTGGGTGTTGAATGAAAGCAATGTTGGGTATCGTGAAATGGATGAGTACTTGATAAAGCAATGGAAGGGGCAGCAAAGAATTGTGCTGTTGTTATTGGAGATGAAAAGTAGGAGGGAGCAGAGCTACAGTTGGGGTGAGCAGAGAGTAAGAGCGATGTGGATAAAAGCAGAGCTAGTCATATCATGTTTTAGCGCATTTGTTACTGCTTCAGGTTTTAGTTTAGTTTATTGTCATGTGTGCAGAGATACAGTGAAAAGCTTTTGTTGCGAGCTAACCAGTTGGTGGAAAGACAATACATGATTACTATCGAGCCATCCACAGCGTACAGATACATGATAAAGGGAATAGCGTGAATAACTTTTAGTGCCAGATAAAGTCCAGTAAAGTGCGGTCAAAGATAGTCCAAGGGTCTCCAATGAGGTAGATAGTAGCTCAGGACTACTCTCTAGATGTTGGTAGGATGGTTCAGTTGCCTGATAACTAGCTGGAGTGAAACTGTCGGTGAATCTTGAGTTGTGTGTTTTTACACCTATAAGTTTTGACAGATGGGTGAAGGGAGAGCAATATGTATATTCATTTGTTTGGCCACCACTGAATACTATCGTGGACTGTTTCCATGCCATTCTAACTGTTGGCCAAATAGAGAATGATCTGGTACTTGCTGACCTTCATTTGGTGAACTTCCATATTACTGACTGGAATCCTGAGCACCCTTGATTCATTCCGCCTCTTTTGTTACAGAAGAAATTTGTAGAACAGCTCAATTTGGTGCCTGCCTTTAAAAAATGCCCTGAATCCCATTTCTTCCATGGAGAACTGCCAAGAGCTAGCTGAGTTATTTTCACAAAACACCGATTACGTGCAAATGAAAATATCGATTGTAGACCAAAGACATCCCATCACATCACATCCATTTTGGCATAAATCGCAACCTCTCCAATGTGCAGGTTTTGGGGCTTTTACTGAGTTCTTCTCTCCTTCACTTGTTGAGCTGCACTTGAGGAAGGTGTTCATAATATACTAGAGGATTCAGAAACTGCAACCTCTCAGATTTCCACCCCTGCAGATATCTCATACCCTTAAGACTCAGACTAATCCTAGATCGTTAGTTTACCTTACATTTCCACCTTGCTTCAAACTGTTGCAGAAGATAGAAATATCAGGACTTCACTTGAGACTTTACAACCGGTTCCAAATGGAGACTCTAAGTTTATTTACAGTGATATGAATAAATAATGGAGAGTTAAAGCAGAATATATTTTACGTAGTGACCACATGAAATTCTGCTGTAGGAACCGAATGTAACAAGTGCGTAAAGTCTCTTACTCCGTGGCATTTAAGGATTGGAGGGAGGGGTATGTGACTACAGGGTATGAGAACCAAGCACATTAAAGATGTGCATTATTCAAAGTTTGTTTAAAGTGCCTTTCAAACAACGGTCAAGCATAAATTCCTGTGCATGCTCCTGATGTTATACAGTCGGTACAAGTACCCGTCTTTCTTTCAATCATATGATAGTCCATCAGTACAGATGACTGTGCCTTTAAATTCCATATCTTGTAACAAATTCAATACAAAATATGAATCAGCTTGAAACTAAATTGATCATCACGCTGCATTGTTGGACATATTAATCTCTACTCAGCTGAATTATCAAATGAAGGTGGCCTAAATATCAAGAGTAACATCACTTCTATGCAGACGAACAATCATTAATTTTCACTTTTAATGTTGGATCCACCTTAGCTTTTCAATAACACAATGTTTATTCTAGTCCGTTTTCTTAATATCATTATTTTTGCCCTGTTCAGAAGCGTCAAATTGTAATCAATTGATACCACCCGATTCTATCTCAGACGTTTGTCTGCAGCCACATCTGGTTCTGGGTGTCAGAGTTCCTCTAGGCTGACTCCTGTGTCTTTTCCTGTCCTCAATATGTTTAATGTGCATCTCACCTGAAAACTGGCGGAGGCACAAGTCTCATTGCATTTCCTTCTGGTCTCTATACGGAGGCAGTGCGCTTGTGTTAACGGCCAGGGCTCCAGAGAATATCCTGGTTTCTAAGCAGCTGGTTCCCTCGTATACTTGCTCCTTGATATAACATCAGCACACTGGACCACTCTAAAATGAAGAAATTGTGCTAGCTGTTAGATTATTTATGCATTTGTCCACATTATTCTGTTGCTATGGCAAGTCATTATCTATGCATTAATACATGAACGCCTTTCTTATATGAGATGGGATTAGTATCGTTATGATCTTTTAAGGCTGAGTGTGTCAATTCAAGTGGCCGTACATTTTAAGGCAGGCTCACACCAAATAGAACACAAAATCTCGTAATTCCTCAGGTGCACAATAAAAGATCCCATGAAACTATTTCCAGGTAGAGCAGTAATCTTTCCCATACGGCCTGGCCAATGCTTATCCAACCGAACACTATGAGCACAATAAATGACTTGGCCATTTGTGCATTGCCACTTTAAGCCTTGGTTTGCTTAGACTGGCTGTAGGCTGTCTACATCACAACAGTGACCACCATTCCAAACTACTGTGCTCGCTGTCAATTTTCTTGGGGATGTGAGGGATAAAGTGATTAAACCCCATTAAAGTAAGGAGTTTTAAAGAGAATCCGAACTGAGAGGGGCTGGAGAGAGGATTCTGACACAGCTGTGTCTGAAGGTTGCCAGACCCATCCTTGAGTCCTTGAGTAAGAAGTAATAGCATTGTATAGCAGTAGAAGGGAGTGATGTAGAGAGATCCATATCAGTGGAATGGAGTGATAGATGGGACCCTTGTCACTATAGCTTAGCTCTAGTACTGATATAGGAGAACTGAGAGGGTTCACTAGGAGGTGAGTAAAACTAGGGTAGGTCATGAGCAACTGAGCATGCTTAATAGAATAAATGAATATTACAACACACCCCTGGTCAAGAAACTGCTCATTACCATGAACATGTTTGAACATGCAATGTATGATATGGGAGGTGCGAGGGGATGTACGGTGGGATGTACCTACAGATTGTGCACCTCCGACCCTGATTGGAGAAGGGTCCGGAGGGGAGGTTGAATGTAAGATTCTGTGTATAAAGGGGGATGACTTCTTTGGCTTCGGGGTGTCTCGAATTGGAGAGGCACCCGGTCTGCAGACTCGTAAAATAAAGAATCTCTTGCTTCCAGGATTTAGTCTTTGAGCATTAATTGTGAGCATAAAGCGTATCTCACAGGGAAGTCACAAAAGGGACGCTATAAACAGAGGCCTAAAACAGGATGCAGGCAACAGTTGGTTTAGGCCCCATGAATAGCACAAGCTCAGATAAATGATTAATAAGAGAATAAACTTTCAGTGAAGGTTTCTGCTTGTTTGGCTTCAGTTCAATCAGGTGGGTGCACTCTGTGGGCTTTTAATTGATAACAAATTAAGATAAATAGGACAAAGTGAGTTTAAGTTGCCTTTGGAGTTTGAAAAAGCAATTAAAAGACTAATCAAACAAGCAATCACTGAACAATGATCTCTCATCTTGAGAAATGTGTTCAGATGTGGCAACCTTGCAGAAAGACGAGGACATTTCAACCCTTGCTCAGAGCAGAGTTATCTGGACTGACTGATGCAATGGGACTGCCACAGTTATAATCAGCAACTCCAGGGCAGAGAGCTGATATCGGCATTCAGTGACTCCATGACTCTATGTCTGTGCACTTACTGAGTTCAAGCCGTTGGTCGAATCAGTCCCAGCCCCTTTAAATGGAATGTCAACATTTACACAATTAAAGAACGAATACTTGGATAATGTCATGAACACACTCAACAAAGCCCCAGCTCTTGTGGTGGAAGGGGTAGAGTCTTTATAAATGCGAGTCAGGAAGTAATTTTCTTGCTTGGTTGCTGTAGGGCAATGGCACTTGGATGAAAAGGTGACTAAATTCTTCATTGCCAATTTAATAAGTGTTGGTCATTTGCGAAAGGAACACGTTAGATGTCGGGGGTAAGGCAAAAGGCAGACATGATTCCCAGTGTACAAATGAGCAGGAAGGAGGGGTGCAATGGTGGAGGGAACCATTTGAAAATGTCACCATTTCAAGACTTGAGTGCAGACGCAGAGTTCAGAGCTTGCTGGGTCTGTTCTCTGTGCCTTGACAAGGATGCGTCTTGATCAGCTGTCAAAAGTTGTTTCACCCCAGCCGTTTCTTTGACGTGGTCTTGTCGTTCACACCCACCACATCGTGGCATAATGTTGCACAAGGGGCAATCAATTAATAGAGTCATAGAGATAGAGTCAATTAATAGTCATAGAGAAATAGAGTCATACAGTGTGGAAACAGGCCCTACTTGCCCACACCGACCAACATGACCCATCTATACTAGTCCCAGCAGCCCAAATTTGGCCCAAAATCCCTCTAAACCTATCCTATCCATGTACCTGTCCAAATGTTTTTTAAATGTTGTGCTAGGACCTACATCTATTACCTCATGGAGTGCTGAATTCACCCAGGTGCTTCTTCTGGAACTTGATGCTCAAGTAAGTAAGAAAGTAAGTAAGTTTATTGGCCAAGTATCCACATACAAGGAATTTGCCTTGGTGCTCCGCCCACAAGTAACATCATGACATTCAGTGACAGTTACGAATGACTCAGAAAACACTAAACATTAATAATAATAAAACATTAATTATAAAACACCGTTGATCAAGCATGTGAACCAACAAAATACCAGATCAAAGGGAGGCTACAGATTTTTGGCTGTTGAGTAGAGCAACTACTCGTGGATAAAAACTGTTTTTATGTCTGGCTGTGGCAGCTTTGTCAGTCTGGAGTTGCCTTCCAGAGGGAAGTGATTCAAAGAGTTTGTGGCCAGGGTGAGAGGGGTCAGAGATGATCTTGCCCGCTCGCTTCCTGGCCAAATAATGTTTTAACTCTCTGTTCAGCTGCGTATATAAAAAAATCCTGGCCATCCTTTCTCCTTTGACCAATACAGCAAAAATAAATTGATCAGATTTTGCTTGTTGGACCTTGTGTGTAATGTGGCTGCTGTGTTTGCATCCATCACGATAGTCACTGCACTGGGAAAACAATCCATTGTATGTAGAATGATTGAGGGTACCACAAGGCGTTCTGGCAATGGAAGTAATTGTTTTAGTGCTCCTGCTGTCATCCTATAGGGATTAACTAATTCAACACAGACTGGGGATTGCATTTCAGATATTTGATGATAAGCTTTGAACCATCAGTAGATGATATTTGACCAGGGTGGAACCGTGATAACACAAAACTACTGTTTTAGTTTAGTGTGGACACAGACCCTTCAGCCCACCGAGTCCGTGCCGACCAGCGATCACCACACACTAATACTATCCTACACAAACTAGGGACAATTTTACATTTATAACAAGCCAATTAACCTACAAACCTGTACGTCTTTGGAATGTGGGAGAAACTCGGAGCACCTGGAGAAAACCCACGCGTGTCATGGACATACAAACTCCATACAGACAGCACCCGTAGTCAAGATAATACCCGGGTCTCTGGCGCTGCAAGGCAGCAACTCTACCGTTGCACCATCAGTCCTCTGTGATAAACTAATGCCAGAAATTTGTGCAGAGCTGGTGGAAATTCTGCATTTTCTCAAGAAAGTAAACATTGGTTGGATGACCTACATGCAATAAATATAGTGATTCTTGAAATATTACTCCCATAGCAAGATTTGACTGTTCGCAGATTTAATTAATCTAGCAAATATTTCCCATTATACAAAATACAATTGGGGGGAAGTGGATGCAAACCCTGTGATCAGGACGTACGTACTTGATTTGAAGAATGATTTTTGCTACTTCATGCCGAGTGTTTTGGTTTAGAAAACGAAAATACAAGATACAAGATACATTTATTTGTCACATGTGCCCCCAGTTGGCACAGTGAAATGTGTGATTACCATACAGCCATACAATTAAAATAAAGTACACAACACACGATAGCGTCCAACATAAAACATCCCCACACAGCAGAATCAAAGTTTCCCACTGTGAGGGAAGGCACCAAAGTCAGTCCTCTTCCTCCGTTGTTCTTAATGTTCACCCGTGGTCGGGGCCTCCCGAGCCTGCTGCAGTCGCTGCTATGCGAGGCCCAATATTCAGGCCCGCTCACTGTAATGGAACTCCGACGTTGGACCAGGAGAACAACCTCCGCGGATTGGACCTCCGAATCGGCCGCTTCCTGAGTTTTAGTTTAGTGTGGACACAGACCCTTCAGCCCACCGAGTCCCGGAGTCCACAGGCCGCGCTGGGCGGAGATTCAAGCTGGCGACCCTCGGCAAAGGGTCCCAGGGGCTCCGCGATGTTGAAGTCAGCGCCGCCCGCGTTGGGAGCTCTTCAAACCTCCATGATGTTGGAACAGCAGGTCCAGCATTCCGGAGCTTGAAACAGCGATCCAGGTAGGCATAGCTCCACTCCGCTCAGCGATGAATCCAGCGCTGCGACTCAGCTGCTGAAGCTCTGGTCCGGATCCCCGGCAGGAAAGGCCGCTCCGATCCAGTTGGCAGGGGGGCGAGGACACTACTCGGAGAATAGTCGCGTCCTCGCCAGGAAGCGTCTGAGAAGCGGTTTCCCCTTTACCTTATCCCCCTCCCCCACATAAAAAAAGTAAAGAAACTCCAAACACACACTTTTAAGACAAACTAAAATATAAAATATAGAAAAAAACGGACAGACTGTTGGCAGAGGTTGCCTTCAATGCGGCGCCCCTAGTGGCAATAGCAAATAACGGTGGTTGAATCGATACATTGCAACTAATGGTCTTACACCTCGGATGAAATCCTGAAGAAATAAGTCGTCTGGCATACTCAAGCAAATGCTTGGAAGATGTGCATATTTGCAGATTGGAAAGCTTTTGATTGGGCAACTTTCAGACACAGCGTTTCAAGTATCAGGAGCACACAGTTTTCTTGTGTATAGAACCATGTAGGTAAACAAGCAGTAGATCATTTGTTAATCTTGATTGGTGAGGTTTCTTGATTACGACGGATGTCAGGGGTTATGGGGAGGAGGCAAGAGAATGGGATTGAGAGGGAAAGATAGATCAGCCATGATTGAATGGCAGAGTAGACTTGATCAGCCGAATGTCCTAATTCTGCTCCTAAAACCTATGAACATAAACTAATGGTGTCGAAAATTAAGCCAATTACTTATTTTTTTGAGCAGTGTAGTTATCAGCAAGAGGCGCGATGAAGGACAAATTATTTAAGGTGACCATTCAAAATAGAACAAGTTAGCTAATTTTTGAGGCCCTGCAGTTCAGTCCAGAAATGCACTGATTACTTTACTTGTAAAGGGATGAGCCCATAGTTGATTTCATATTCACCAAATTTACAGAGTAGGTTGACGGTGAAGTCAGTCAGTTTGCAACTAACTGGTGTGCCTTTGTTGCTGCTATTGAAGAGTTCTAAATCCCAGTTTTAGTCCTCTTTTAACCCAGCACAACTGGAAATATTGCTGTTTGATTTCTCCTGGGTGTTTCCGCAGATCTGAGTATTCATTTTAGTTTTTCCTTACATAAGGTGCAAGGCAAGGAGAGCAAGGAGGACCTGGGCAGGAGTTACATCCATCCAGAATGTAAACCTCTTGTCCGAGTCTTATTAAGAAATCTCTGAGATGTTTGCATTTCAGCAAGGATGTTCTCACTTAAATCTGCCATCTGCCGAAACAGCAATTGCTGAATAATGGCAAGAACAGAATTGTTATTTGCTGCCAAGTGAGTGTGCCAATTAATTGCTGTGCGTTTGGTTTCTTTCAAGCAGGAATTGGAAGGTTTTTCTCGCCACTACTGCAAAGGGGAAGTTGCTGAGAACAAACTTAATTCGTTCATGAAAGGTAAAGTGGAAATGCAGGAAATTGCAAACAAACCAGAAAAGACCAGAGATACTGTACTTGGCAGGTCAGGAAGCTTCAGAAATAAGATAAACATGGTTAATATTTCAGGAAAGGATGAAGGTTCTCAACTCGAAATGATGATTGTCTATTTCCCTCCACAGATGCAGTCTGATCCACTGAGTTCCTTTGGCATCTTTCTTGGCTTAATATTTCAAAATAGAGTTAAAACTTTCAGTTCAAATGTCCAGTTTGATGATCCAATACAGCAAGAAGGAAATATGCGTTGATCTCTATGGATAAGTGGCAGTGAAGCTCGGTCAGGAACCTGAAATATTAACTTTGGTTCACTTTCCACAGATGTTACCAGACCTGCTGAATATTTTCAGCATCATTCTTTGCGTTGTTCATTTCCCTCTAGGTTCCAGTAAATACGACAATATTTGGGTTATATCACACATTCTGTGTGATATGCCAAATATTGTCTTATTTACTGAAACCGAGAGGGAAATGAACAATGCAAAGAATGGGGTTCTCAGTGTGCAGTGGAGGGGTAAGGAGTGCCTACCAAAGGGTTTAGCTGAGGGATGAGCTGTCTTTGTTCAAAAATGTGGATAAGCCACTGATTTAAAGGCACTTACTTACTATCTGTCATGAGATTTGATGAAGGATCCTCATCATAAACTTTGATTCTCCCTCCATAGTTGCTGTCTGACCTGCTTTTTGTTCTTAGAATTCTCTGTTTTTCTTTCAGATTTGCATCAACTGCAGAATTTTTGTTTTTTGTTCACAATGTTTATCCACTTTTGAAGTATCCACTTTTAAGAAATTAACCAGCATTTTTAATATACCCTTTTTTTTCCCTTTCAGATTTCCTCTAAATGTCTCCCTATTGCATTTCTTTTATCCATAAGTCCTGATCGTACGTTGCTGTTATTTCCTACAGATGCCAATATATATATATATATATATATATATATTCTCATTCATCTATTTCTAACAAGTTTTCAACTGGCCCATAGAGCAGAGATTTTTAAACTAAACATGCTTCTGATTTTCTTGTAATTAAATAAAGGATATTCTCTCGCACCTCAAACTTGGTGAATGTGGCCAGAACTAGTTCTTAACTAGTTTCATTTGAAATGTAAACTAATTCTTAATTACCTTCAGTACAATGGTGAATATGGGGGATACGTTTATCTAAGGTTACTTATGCCATATTCCTCCATGGGATGTGTAGGAAGAAACGGCAGATGCTGGTTTAAATCAAAGATAGACGCAAAAAGCTGGAGTAACTCAGCGGGAACCCCGGACTTTAAACTTTCCCACGCCGGCTGTGAAACTCCCGACCCGACTGAGGAACCCAGGTACGGCACCTGGAAACCCCGGGATGACCTCCAGAGCTGACGGGCTGGATATCCCAGAAAAAATGAAACTGGAGCTGCTGACTTTGAGGGAACCCCCGTTCGTTACGGAGCTGGAAATGCCGTCTGTGAGGGAATCCCCGTTCCGGCGCTGGTACACAGAAACAGCAGGTACAGTAAACACAGTACCTGGAAACAAAGGGGAAGCCTCCATTGTGTCCGGAAACGTGGCCGGCGGGCAGGACTTCAGGTCAGACTGAAGCGCAGGGGACTTCGGTCCCCTCTCCCTACTATCCTACTGGCCAATGTTCAGTCCCTTGAAAATAAAGTGGAGGACTTAAGGGCAAGGCTGCTCTATCAAAGGGAGCTGAGGGAATGTTGTGTGTTCTGTTTCACAGAGACATGGCTCACCCCCAGCTCCCCAGACTCAGCGGTCCAGCCTGAAGGGTTCTCCATCCACCGCATGGACCGTACACTGGCATCGGGGAAAGGGAGAGGAGGGGGCGTCTGCCTCATGGTCAACTCTGCGTGGTGCTCAGACATGGCAGTCCTGTCCAACTCCTGCTCTCCACATCTCGAACATCTGGTGGTGAAGTGCCGCCCCTTCTACCTTCCGAGGGAATTCACCTCCATCATCCTGACCGCGGTCTACATCCCACCCCAGGCAGACGTCCGTCTGGCACTGGAGGAGCTGCACGCCGTGGTCAACAAACACCAGACGTCTTACCCCGAGGCATTTTACCACCATTGCTGGGGACTTCAATAAAGCAAACCTGAAGAAATCACTCCCTAACTTCCACCAACATGTCTCCTGCTGCACCAGAGGACCAAACACCCTCGACCACTGCTACAACCACCATCAAGAATGCTACCGCTCTATCCCTCGCTCCTCACTTCGGTAAATCCGACCACACTGCGGTGCTGCTTACTGGCAGCAATTAAAGAACGCACCCCCAGAGGTGAGGACAGTACAGAGCTGGTCGGGGGGGGGGGGGGGGGGGCAGAGGAACAACTACAGGACTGTTTGGAGTCTGTAGACTGGGCAATGTTCAAGGACTCGGCAACGGACTTGAATGAATATGCCACAGTCGTTACAAACTTCATTAAGAAATGTGTGGAGGACTGCATCCCTACAAAAACCTTCCGAGTGTTTCCCAATCAGAAACCTTGGATGAACTCTGAGATCCGCACTCTTCTGAAGACCAGACACCGGGCATTCATGTCTGATGATACAGTGGTCTACACAAAGTCCAGATACGACCTTGGTAAGGCCATCAAAAAGGCCAAAAGGGAGTTCTGCTCCAAACTGGAGGATGAGACAGATGTTCGGCAGCTGTGGCGGGGACTGAATGCAATTACCTCCTACAAGGCGAAACCAGGAGGCAGCTCGGATGTCGGCAATACATCACTCCCTGATGAGCTCAATGCATTTTACGCACGCTTTGATAGGGAGAACACCGATGTGCCTTCCCGAGCCCCCATTCGTTGTGATGGTATTTCAGTCTCAGTCACAGAGGCCGACGTCAGGAAATCCTTCAGAGGGGTGAACCCTCGAAAAGTGTCTGGACCTGATGGCATACCTGGTCGTGTTTTAAAAACATGTGTGGACCAACTGGCTGGAGTTTTTACGGACATTTTCAACCTGTCACTTCTGAGGTCTGAGGTTCCCACCTGCCTCAAAAGGGCATCAATAATACCGGTGCCCAAGAAGAGCAAGGTGACGTGCCTCAATGACTATCGACCTGTGGCACTAACGCCTGTGGTGATGAAATGCTTCGAGAGGTTGATCATGGCGCAAATCAACTCCTACCTCGACAAAAACCTGGACCCACTGCAGTTCGCTTACCGCCACAACAGATCAACGGTGGACGCGATCTCGCTGGCCCTCCACTCCACTCTGGACCACTTGGACAACAAAAACTCATATGTCAGGCTGTTATTCATTGACTACAGCTCGGCATTTAACACAATCATCCCCTCCAAGCTGGTTACCAAACTTGCAGAACTGGGTCTTTGCACATCCCTCTGCAATTGGATCCTCGACTTCCTCATTCACAGACCACAGTCTGTTCGTATTGGTGGAAATGGGTCAGACTCGATAACCAATCAGCATGAGAGCACCTCAAGGCTGCGTGCTCAGCCCCCTGCTGTACTCACTCTATACTCATGACTGCGTAGCCGGTCACAGTGCGAACTCCATCATCAAGTTCGCTGACGACACCACTGTATGGGACACTGATGGGGATGAGTCGGAGTACAGAAGAGAGATCGAGCGACTGTCCATATGGTGCCAGCACAATAATCTGGCCCTCAACACCAGCAAAACCAAGGAACTGATTGCGGACTTTGGAAGGAGTAGGATGGGGACCCACAGTCCCGTTTATATCAACGGGTCGATGGTTGAAAGGTTCAAGAGCTTCAAATTCCTGGGCGTGCACATCTGTGAAGATCTTTCCTGGTCCGAGAACACAGATGCAATTATTAAGAAAGCTCATCAGCGCCTCTACTTCCTGAGAAGATTACGGAGAGCCGGTCTGTCAAGGAGGACTCTCTCTAACTTCTACAGGTGCACAGTAGAGAGCTTGCTGACTGGTTGCATCGTGGCTTGGTTCGGCAACTTGAGTGCCCTGGAGAGGAAAAGACTACAAAAATAGTAAACACTGCCCAGTCCATCATCGGCTCTGACCTTCCTTCCATCGAGGGGATCTACCACAGTCGCTGCCTCAAAAAGGCTGGCAGCATCATCAAGGACCCACACCACCCTGGCCACACACTCATCTCCCTGCTACCTTCAGGTAGAAGGTACAGGAGCCTGAGAACTGCAACAACCCGGTTCAGGAATAGCTACTTCCCCACAGCCATCAGGCTATTAAACCTGGCTCGGACAAAACTCTGAACATTAATACCCCTCCATCTGTTATTTGCACTTTATTAATTTATTAATTAATGTGTGTATTTAAGTATATAACTGTAGTCAATGCCTACTATGTTCTGTTGTGCTATGCAGAGAAAGAATTTCATTGTCCTGTCAGGGACACATGACAATAAACTCTTTTGACTTTGACTTTTGGGTCAGACAGCATCTCTGAAGAAAAGGAAGAGGTGAAGTTTTGGGTCGAGACCCTTCTTCAGACTGAAGACCCTTCCTCAGACTTCTTCACTCTCTTCCTCCATGGGATTGTCCATTAGCAGTGTACCATGCAGTCAGTGGAAGTTAATATGGGAAATGAGACTGCAGGCGGCAGTGATAATCTTGCACGTGTTCAGCACCAGCTTTCAAAGACAAATTTCTTTCCAACTCCTTTAGTTTCCAGCAAGATTTAACACAAACAATGTGCAAATTTATAAGTTGTAAATTGTTTTGATGTTCACCTCAAAGTGTAGGAAATGGACACTGAATTAAAATTCCTGCCTTTCTGTGTGGACTACAGAGATGATCATGCTAGTGGGCTTTGGAGCGAATGAGCAGGAACATGCTGTGCATGCAATCATTAACTTCTTCTTTATCCAAAATGTCTTGTTTTGTATCATTATTTAAATAGCTTTGTTATAGATAAACATCACAGTTAATCATATTGGAACCCGACTTATCTTTATGGATTTTAGAAATGAAACCTGGGTTCATGTGATTTTTGTTCGTGTTATGTTCATAAATTAATTTCAAGTAAATCCTTGAGACGAGTCAAGAAGCAGGTTTGGTCCTATGCTTTTGAAGGTCGAACAGGGCATGGGGGATAGATTTTATTTGTAGCAGACAACAAACTGTGGATTTTCCAATCAGTGTTATTTATACATCAGTAATTCTCGCTGATTCTAAAATAACGCCAATAAAAAAACCCAATACTGTCTTGCTTTAAAGATGGCTAACAAGGTTAAATTGGTACCAAAGCAGGTCTTGATGGCTCAATACAACTTCACACATTTGTATATACAGTTAGTTGCCATATTCCTTTCATCCTCTATCAGTGACTAATATAAAAACCTTTGGAACGAAGCTGCAGATTTTGAATTAATTTTTTTTCATCTTGGTATATGTTTGTGATTTAAGTTATTGGTAAATGCCAATAAATTCTCAATGATCTGTATTTATATTTTTCATGGGCCAATTTTTGAAATAGGCTGCACCATCTTTGACAGAGAGTAAATTATCCTTTGTGGAATATATGTCACAATATCAGTAACCCCAGGCTAATGGGTAAATCCTGTAGGGTCAATCCTTATTCTCTGATCAGACCACTATCATAAAATATAATCTCTGATGTGAGTGGTTTTCATAAATTGAGTTACATTCATCAATAATACAGTATTACATAAAATAACATTTTACATCATCAAAGCTTTCATCGCATTATTGATCTTGAAAACATAATGCATAACTCATATTTTTTCCCTAACAATAATCACATTAGCTGTCACAATAATAAAGTTACTGATGTTGTTCTCAGACTAGGGTGGATGATCAGAAAGGTCATTGAAATTTTAGTCGCAGTGGGTGTTCCAATATCATATTAAAATCACATAGGATTGGAAATTATCATTGGTACACTATTTGATGTTCAAATGTCGATCATCAGGAGCCTCTAGGAATAACACAGCCTGTAGGTTTACATATTAATTTGTTATTTTCACTTTGTGAGTGAAAAAGCTGAGCTATTCCCCACACAGTTGGCAGCCAATTAATAGGAAGAAGCGCAAATCCTCTTGCCCAGCTGTGACTCAGAATTAGGAAGCATTAAACAGCTTCACTTATACTGTTAAAGGAAGCACAGCAGTTTATAGGCAAAATTGGGCCTTGGAGTATGGCAGTTTTTGGAGAAGGGCTTTGGGCAAATATGGATGTGAAGATGCTCTATGAATGCAAGTCCTTTCTTGATAGGAGTGTCATTTTGTGCACAGAGGGTCCAAAGATGAGGTAATTAGGGTTATTTTGCTTGGATATGCTATGGTTTTTAAAATCTATAAAATTATGAGGGGAAAAAGTAGTGTAAACAGGAAGGACCCATTGCGGACAAACCTACAGTAAGCATGCATTCATGAACCTACCTTGTCGAGGTTGGGTAGCTATATGGTTCGGATATGAAGTAGATTGGGGGGAGGGAAGTATGAAGTAGATTGGAGGGAAGGAGTTTCCTCAATGACATTTGGCTGATTAAGTCAAGGGCCAAAAGCAAACAAACAGGATGGTTTAATTAAAGGATGGAGAGGGAATGGCAAGAGTAATCTGGAGTGTAATTGTAGACAGTGGCCGTTTGAAATGTTATATGCATATACTAGGCGATCCAGGTTAGAACTGAATTCCTGTATATGCAAGATCAAAGATTCTTCCAAACTTAAACTAGAGTATTGGCAGAGCCTGTGGGTACAGATGAGGAGGCAGGAGCACATATGATATTGGGTTATTAAAAAGAAAGTTGAGAAGAGATTGTCTTTAATAGAAGGGTCTCTCAGTTGGGAAGACAGAACCTGATCAGTCACCAGCGGATTGCATATTTAAAACAGCCATGAGTTCCCAGAATTTAGCTAATAATTGGAGAATAGAAGCTGTACATTAAAGTGGCTGTCCCTTGCAGCGACCTAATTGGCGAGTTTAGAAGAGTTTGCCCTCGACCCGTACTCGCAGCATGGTCAACACGAGGTCCTAGGAGTTCTTTGTAACTTTCCTTCATGCTCAAGAATAGTCTCCGCGTACTCGAGGCCTCAGCTAGGTCGCGGCGTATTTTTCAACATGCTGAAAAATGCCCGCGAGTAAAAAAAGGTCGCCAGGGAAAGAAATCGATATTTTTTTTACTCGTAGGTTTAGTCAAAGTAGGTCGTAGTAGATCGGCATGTTATTCGTAGGTAATCAAGGGTGGTTGAAGGTAGTCGAAGGTAGTCGTAGATAGTCTTTAACATAGTCAAAGGGATGTCGAAGGAGATCGAAGGAGGTCGTCTTCACTCTCCACTATTCGGTGTCCAATTTTCCCGAAGCTAGTCGAGGCTAGTCTTCTACATAGTCGAAGGAGGTCTTCTACATAGTCGAAGGAGGTCTTCAACGTGACACTTTTACAAACTCTCCTAAACTCTTCTAAACTTAATACAGGTCATTAAAGGGCGATTGTCACAGAATAGGAAATTCTGGTCTATTGTAATTTATTAAGGACCAGCTTATTGTAAACAACAGTACGAATTCACTTCACTTCACTTTTACATTAGACTTCCAGTGTGGAAACAGACCCTTTGACCCACCGAGTCCACTCCGACCAGCGATTATCCCTCACACTAGCACTATACTACGCATTAGAAACAAATTACAATTTACAGAAAGCAATTGACCTATAACTTGTACGTTTTTGGAGTGTGGGTGGAAACCGGAGCACGTGGAGAAAACCCACGCGGTCACAGGGAGAAGATACAAACTCCGTACAGACTGCACCCATAGTCAGGATTGAACCCGGGTCTCCGGCGCTGTCAGGCAGCAACTCTGCCACTGCGCTACTGTGGCATCCATCTTGGAGAAACATTCCATCCACATTTTTCCCTTTGCTGAGGTGCAATGTAAAGGAAGAGATGAGACTTAATGTTGGATCACACTATGGACTGAGCTTTCCTTGTCTTACTGATCAAAAAACAATGCAGTTACTCATAAAGTATAAAAATCTGGGATATTGGAAAGGAATGCACAAGCTCTATGTATCTATTCCACCCCATTTAACGGAATTAATTATATATACTTTAATGTGGCTACATTGTGCATGGTTCAAAAACTTAGTTCAATTTTTAATCGTGAGTATATTAGAACTCAAAGTAAAATTTCTTCCCAATGCTAATTTTGGATACGATGAATATTAGATAATTGAGATTACTCTTGTACATTTTCTAATGGTGTGAGTATTACTACCATAATTCCTTGCCGACATTTTACATTCACAGACGAGGTTATGTACCATTTTAATCCTGGGTAACAGAGTTGTAAAATTATACAGCATGGAATCTGATCACTGGTCCATCCCATCCATGCTGGGCAATGGCACCCATTCATATTAAACCCATCTTTCATCTTCCAGCACTTAGCTCATTGCCGTCTGTGTCCGGGCTATTCAAGTGCTCATCTAGACTCATCATCAATGCTGTCAGCGACTCAGTTTCCACCATTTATCTGGCAGTGTATTCTAGATACTCACTGCTCTGGATGAAAAAGGTTCTCATCAGATCCTAAACTCTGTCCTCCAGTTTCCTCTTCCTCGAATTTGGGGACAAGTTTCCCTTTGCTACATACCCCTCATAATTTTATATATCTCAATAATCTACTCTGCTTCAGGGAGAACAGATTCAACCTGTCCAGTCTCTCCTCATAACTGAAATGCACCATCCCAGGTAACATCCTGGAGAATCACCTCTGCACCCTCTCCAGGGCCAGCACAGCTATGGTTCACACCTCCATCACAGCTTCCAGCAAGGTATAGTGATGGCTTGTTCAAGATACTCACGAGTTACTATATGGTCTGATGATTATGGGATTATGGATAAAAATGCAGTAGCAAAGGGAGGAAATGCATTGCACTCCCATGGTTATGCTCTAATCTGCCCCCAGAGCTCTCGCTTGAGCTCCTGAGAACACATGCTGCTAAACTCTACACAAAAGCAATTATAATGTAGTTTACAATTTTCCTCATGACATTACGCCTTCATCAGTGGCCTGACTGAGTGAGAACTTGGCACTGTGTGTTTATTGGCAGAGTACACGATTCCACCACAAGACCTGAACTCGCTTCACCAATGCTCCATGCTACTGCATATCCCAGTGCTATACAGAGGAAAACATGAATATCTGCAGCCTACGCAAATGAGATGCGGCTTAAACTGAAATTAGGCTCTAAAGATTTTGGAGCTCGAAGGTGTACAGTTTTTGTTTTAATGTGCGGCTTGTTGAGACCAAGGAAGCTGAAGGCATCATTCTTGACATTCATCTGTACATGCTGTTACAGAGATTTGTTACTGAATCCAACCAAATATAAAGGGAGTTCACAAAACAAAACTCTTAAATGGAAAATTTCTGCAATGGAAATGTTGTGCACTTCTGAGCCACCACCCCAGAGTTCAGAATCATTGAAGTTCGAACAGCTGTTTGGAAACACATCGAAGCAGTTTGGCAAAATTAACAGTAGCCTTGATTGTCTCAGAGCGTTCCGCTACTAACCCTCTGGCTTGATAAATAGCAGAAAAGGATACAACCATGTTTCAACTGGACTTTGAAGGAGACATGTGTCTCAGTGTGAATAGTTGGGGTATGCCTGGTGGGGGATGTGAGGAGAATGGTATCTCTCTAATTGTACAGGACCCGGGTTTGATCCTCATTACGAGTGCTGTCTATTAGGAGTTCTCCTCCGTGAGCGCGTGAGTTTTCCCCTGGTGCTCCAGTTTCCTCCCACATTCCAAAGATGTATAGAATTGGAGATTAATTGGCTTTGGTAAAAAATGTAAATTGTCCCTAATGTGTAGGATACGGCTACAGAGATACGGGGTGGATACGGGGATTGCAGGTCCGACATGCACTCGTTGGGCCTAAGGTCCTGTTTCTGTGCTGTATTTCTAAACTAAATTAAACTAAACTAAACTGAACTAAACTGAAATCTATTCACATCGCTCCATAAAAATTTCCCCTGCACTGACCATATATCAGTATCATTTTGGGATCTCTACTATTTCCTATTATCTCCACCTTAAACTCAGTCTGTTCATGAGATTTTCCTTCGTCCCAGTCTTAGCTGAAATTCTGAACACTTCATCTCCTCTACCCAGTATCTGTTGTTCAAATTGGCCGTCTTTCGGTATCTCCTCAAAACGAAACTATTAAGGGCTTGTCCCACTTGGGCGTCATGTGCCCACCACGTGCGCGTCATGACACGCGCGTCGTGCGTCGTGACGCATAAATGACACGCAAATGGCGCCCAAGTGGGACAGGCCCTTTACTTTCCTCTCCAAAACTCTTAGATGTTGTCAGCAATGAAACCCATCGCCACTTCATCCATACTTCAAGGCTAAAATATCTCAAATGAAGTTTCCATCCTTCTGTCAGCATTAGGAGACCCCAAACAATATCCTCTGTGGTTGATCATGGCACACTGTCTCACCTCGCCTTTTACACATTGCACTAACATTTGACCCAGTTGACTCTGCACTATCCTGATCTACTGTGTCTCAGCCACCTTCAAACTGAAGAGTACTTACATCTGTTTTTTGTATTTACCCCTACAATCTTGCAATACCATCCATTGCCAATATCCTTGGAGTCCTCCAGGGATGTATTTTTAACCTCCTCCAGTTTCTAATCTGTGTGTTGATGTCATCTGAAAACACATCAGGTTTCCCGTCCATGCCACCAATGCCCAGCTTTTGGCACAACCTCTTGATATCGCTTTGCTTGTCAGACTGATTGTCAGACTTGATGTTCTGCTGGCCTTAGGTAAACATGCAAGGTAACAGTGGCATGGTCAAGACCAAAAGCAATACAGGTGCAACAACATGTCCAAGGAATGGAGAGTGGGGTTCATGTCAGAAAGTGGAAATCAATAGGTTGACGGACTGTGTTATGGGAAGCTAAGTTTGGGAAGCTAGGTTTGGGATGCTAGGTTTGGGAAGCTAGGTTTGGGATCAGATAGGAAGCCAAGGAATCAAAAGGATAGTTGTTCAGCCTGAGAGAGTTTGAGCATGACCATGATTGTCAGCATTCCTAAGTCATCAGCACAATAGAAATTCAAAGTCTAAAAGTTGATGATGATGTCAATAATAAACAGAGGGTCCAAATCAGCTCATTGACATCCTCCGCATGACTTTAAATTTGGAATACACTTGCTGCTGACAACAAAGCGTTGAGGCTACAATAATCATCGCTGTACCAAAAACTAATGATTGCATCAAGAAGGTGATCATTCGCACAGAATTGGCTCAGACGTTGCAATCAATAGTGGGTGCTCAAACTAATATTGAGCAGAGGTAATGAATGGAAGGAAAGGAATCACATTACTTGCAATCATTTATTTTGAAAGACTATAGGCGTGGTGACATTTGCTCATTAGGCAGCTCAAATTAGGAGAACTTGCTGACTTGTCACTATGGTGCTCTGTTTTTCTATTGTGATTGATGTTCTTTGGTCTTCTCAGAGGGATTGGCCTTCATCATGCTGTGAATTGTTTCACTCATCCTCGCTGATGACTGTGCCGGGTCGTCACAATTTCTTCTGTCACCAACTATGATTTGTTGAAATACTTCTTGTCTTTGTTAAAGCATAGTTGAAGATAGACACAATGTGCTGCAGTAACTCAGCGGGACAGACAGCATCTCTAGAGAGAAGGAATGGGTGACATTTTGGGTTGAGGCCCTTCTTCAGACCCGAGTTTCGGGTCTCGACCCGAAATGCCACCCATTCCTTCTCTTCAGAGATGTTGCCTGGCCTGCTGAGTTACTTCAGCATTTTGCGTCTATCTTCGGTTTAAACCAACATCTGCAGTTCCTTCATACACATAGATTAGTTGAAATGATTTCTCATTGCAGGTTTTTCCTGCTGCTTGTCACAGAGGTAGAGAATTGGACAATGTGCATTGAATTTCCACGTTAATATGTGTTTCTTCTCCCACACAAACTAGGCTGCTCATCAAGATTAAATATTGTGTAACTGCAGTCTGAGGAAAAGGGACCTTTAGCATTGCAGATGGCAAGCAATGCTTCACTGACAAGGAAGCTTGAAATGTTATGGGCATCATCTGTTCAACAGTAGGGGCAGCTGTTTGGGGCCACGTGGAATACGATGGAGCATGTCGATCTCCAGTTGACTATATGTAGAACGCAGAAAGGAATGGCATAGAGGTTCCATTACTTGACATTCTCAAAGGTCAGGGAATGAATAGGAAATATTTTTAGCAGTGTTAATTGAGATACTTGCGCAAAAAGTTTCCTCGGATTTTTAAACTCAATCATTGATTTTAAGCTTTGATGGCATTTAATCCCTGTTGCTATTAGCCCACAAGAAGCTGGTGAGCTGCCCCAATGACCCTTGACCATTCATATAGTCAAAGTAATGGTAGTGCTGCTGGGTAGAGAGTTCCAGTCAATTTAAACCTTTATTACCAACCTAATGTGTACAGGGGCTTAATTTCTAGAGTGCAGCACCAATAACCATTTGGTAGTTTTTGATGGTGATCATTGTACGGATTGGGACAAAGGCGGGCACTGGTGGGAGGAAGATGGGGCCAGTGGCTGGGCGATGAGGATTAGGGCTAGAAATCAGGGTCACGGTGGAATCCGAATGACCGGGGAACCAATCTCCGAGAATCAGGGTCAGCACTCAGAGTTTTGAGCAGGAGGAACTGCATGGAGGATTGGGACTGAGATCATTTCTGAGGGGGTTACGAGAAAATTTTGTCGTGAAGGGTGAGCCTTGGATAATGTAGAAGCAACTTGGTGAATCTGACCTAATGCGGGTTTAATGTAGAGTGCCTTCCCAAGCCAGACCAAAGCAGGGCCAGGAGCAATACAAAAACAGTGTATCTGATTGAAATTTAACCTGCACAGTGAAACGCATTAGTGGCTGCTTTAGCATCACAGGATGCAGAGTAAAGTGGAGCATGATTGGAGATAACCATCACAAAGCAATTCCAAAATGACCCAGAGGCATTGTTCTGTGGGCTTATGCTCAGTGTTGCACACACTACATAATGGGTGCTCTGCAGTAGTGCCTTGGCACAGAGATGAGGGAGCAGCCCCGACACTGGGATCTCTGAGCCAGCTAGGACATGTGCTGGAGACGTTCCATCATACATCTGAAAAGACTAAGGTGTCAACAACTTGGGCCAAGAATACTTCTGGTAATGATGAAAATAATAAGGCTGATTACTTACTCATTGATTCATGGTTGATTCAGCATCATTGACATGTAGTCATGCAACATGAGAATGATTTGGTATCAGAGATAAGTGTTTCTGCTCAATTATTCAGTGGAGCTTGTGAAATAGCACCGTGCTGCAGAAAGGTACCAGCTGATGATTGCAGAACTCAAACAGAAGGGGCTCAGTGTGTTACCTGAGAGACCATATCACCCTTGGACACAATACAGACATGGAAATATAAATATATGCACAGTAGTCATTACGGAGCTAATGATGTGTGTCCACTGACGTCTGGGCAATTGTACTCTATATATCAGCTTGCAGTTTCACAAAGACTTGGGGCTGAGGTCTGTCGAAGTCTGAATTATATATACCCATGATCCATAATGCAATTTAGAAACTTCTTGCATAAGGAATAATTACAGTACATCAGTTAAAGAACTAATTTGAACACTGATGTGGGGAGTGGCCTTTTTTTAGTTTAGTTTAGTTTTAGTTTAGTGATTCAGCGCTGAAACAGTCCACCGAGTCCATGCCAACCAGTGATCCCCACACATGAACACTATCCCACACACACTCGGGAAATTTTACACATACACCAAGCCAATTAACCTATCCACCTGTATGTCTTTGGAGTGTGGGAGGAAACCGAAGATCCCAGAAAAAGCCCACGCAGTCACGGGGAGAACGTACAAACTCTGTACAGACAGCACCCATAGTCGGGATCGAACCCGGGTCTCTGGCGCTGCAAGCGCTGTAGGGCAGCAACTCTACTGCTGTGCCAGAGGGGAAGGCAATAAGTGCCTTATTGGATCGATCATACTGTTGCTGCTTTTGCCCAGTGGTACTGATTGCATCAGTCACTTCCACACGGGCCCCATCAGCCTGTATGGAATTACCTACATTGTGGGGAGCATTATCTTGATACCCAGAAGCTCCCAAGATAAAACCTGTCAACTAGCCTTGAAAGACATTATTTACTTCTTACACATTCATTTTGTTCTGTATTCTTGTAACAATAATATAAACTTATTTTTCATCTTTTCTGAAAACACCTTAAATATAGCAGACTGGAAATTTATTCACACGACTCCAATCAAAAGGCAGGGTGTGATTGAAAAGTGGAGTGATTTCCCACTCCTCCATGGTTCCCAACACTTGCTTGGAGATTGGATGGGATCCCCTTCCCCCTTTCACATCTGCTTAAAAATTGCCGCAATTTATTGCGATGAAAGTACAGTAGAATTGCTGACTGCAATGATCACATTTGCTGGGCCACATGGTAGAGTTGCTGCCTTACAGTGCCAGAGATCCGGGTTTGATCCTGACATACAGGTCCTGTCTGTACGGAGTTTGTATGTTCTCCCCGTGACCTGGCTGGGTTTTCCCTGGAGGTTCCTCCCACATTCCAAAGACGGACAGGTTTGTACATTATTTGGCGCGGTAAAATGGTAAATTGACCCTAGTGTGTGTACGATAGTGTTAATGTGCGGAGATCGCTGATCGGTGCGGACTCAGTGGGCCGAAGGGCCTGTATCTCTAAATTAAAAATGCAAGAACTTTGCGCTGAAGTTGACAATGACAACCTTAGCACACTATCGCACAAGGAAATCTGTCGATATTGTTCCGTGATTGTCATCATTGCAGTTCTCGTTCTTTATGTGACTGTCACTAACATTAGAGCGTTAGAATGACCTGTGGAGTGTCAAGAAAGTGGTACAGACCAATTTCTATGCCAAAGTCAGCTTCCAAATTAAACATTGCTCCTCCTTTCTGTGAGGTTGAGCACTGACATTGTCAGATTACTGTCTGGGTTGCCAGAGGTTCTTCAGTTAAACCATTGGAACAATATCTTTTGCATCAATGGATTTGTGAAGGAGACATTGAAGTGATGCTAACTGTACCTTTAACTAAATTAGTACAATGTGCCTGCATTGTTCTATTTCTTATCTATAATTTGCAGTTTGGGACATATTTCTTCCTCTTTGTCCTCCACTGACAGCCATAATCTTCATATTCTAACTGATGATCACACTCCTCTCCACAACCCTGGTCTTAGGCTGAACCCAACTGCTTGTAATCTCCGCATCTTATTTGACTCCAAACTGACCTTCTGATTGCGTGAATCTTTCAGCAACAAACTCACCAAATGCACTCCTACTGTCCCCTTCTGACTTCTTAGAATAGTTTAGTTCAGAAAAACAGTATTAAACAGGCCCTTCAGCCCACCGAGTCCATGCCGACCATCGATCACAGCACCCTAACATTATCCTACACTAGGGACAATTTCCATTAATACCAAGCCAATTAACCTACAAACCTGTACATCTTTGGAGTGTGGGAGAAAACCGGAGCACCCGGAGAAAGCCCACGCAGGTCACAGGGAGAATGTACAAACTCCATACAGACAACACCCGTGGTCAGGATCGAACCCAGGTCTCTGGCACAACTCTACTGTGCCACCCTCAGTACATCTGCTCCGCAGTGCATCAGAATCGAGACAATTCCACAAGTGGCTGGTCAGTCTCCCCTTCCATTAGCTTCACTCCTGCTAAAATGTTGTTGTTAGAGTCCATGATCACTGTCACAATACTTTCTATGCTTTTAACATTGTAACATGAACCCCTCCCCTCCATAATATATTGTCCTTCCTGATGCACATTATATTTCAATACGCAATTTAAAATACACATTTTCAGTTCTCATCTACTTGCTCCCTGTTTTTAAATGTATATATATTAAAAAAGGCACAATGTGAATGTAAATTATGAATTCCACGTCTGCAGTCTCCTATATCTGACCCAAGGTAGGCCTAAAGCTGAAGAGAAATTTCTTGATTTCATGTAAGGTGTGGTGGTGGCTGCTTTGTTTCTGGGGAAGAGGAATGGGGGACATAACCATGATGCTCCCTCTTGTGGCACGGATAGGCAGTTCAGTTTAGTTTAGTTTCTTGTCATGTGTACCGAGGTACAGTGAAAAGCTTTTTGGTTGCGTGCTAACCAGCCAGCAGAAAGACAATACATGATTACAATCGATCCATTTACAGTGTATAGATACATGATTAGGAAATAATGTATAGTCCAAGATAAAGCAAGCAAAGTACGTTGAAGGATTGTCTGTGGGACATCAAAGAGGTAGATAGCACTGCTCTCTGGTTGTGGTAGGATGATTCAGTTGCCTGATAACAGCTGGGAAGAAACTGTTCCTGAATCTGGTGGTGTGCGTTTTCACACTTCTATACGTTTTGCCTGATGGGAGAGGGTATAAGAGGGAGTGGACAGGGTGCGAGTCGTCCTTGATTATGCTGCTGGCCTTGCCGAGGCAACGTGAGGTATAAATTGAATCAATAGAAGGGAGATTGGTTTGTGTGATGGTCTGGGCTGCGTCCACAACTTGCTGCAATTTCTTACGGTCCAAGATGGAGCTGTTCCCAAACCAAGCTGTGACGCATCCTGATAAAATGCTTTCTATGGCGCACTTGTAAAAGTTGGTGAGAGTTGTAGGGGGCCTGTCAAACTTCCTAAGCCTTCTAAGGAAGTAGAGACATTGGTGGGACTTCTTGGTCGTTGCTTCAATAAAGTAACGTCGTAAACCTGCCTCAGAATGGCGCGCATCGTTTGGAAATTTCAATAGCATTTGCCCAAGGCCAACTTGAGGCCAGCGTGCAACTTTCACAAGAATCTCGCTTATTGAGCTAACGATGCAGTTAGCATCAGTTCAATTTGTGGTGCCTAAATTCATGCTGCACTCACTACATTATCAAACAATTCACAGAACATTATACGGGAAGGGAAATATCGCCCTAGGTCGTCGACGCTGTTGCTTTTAACGCCATTTTCCCAATCTTTGCTAACTTACTATATAGGAATCATCAGCAGAGAGGCCCTATTTTAATAACCAAACAGCATGTATTTTGTAATGCATCTCTGGCAGTCTATTATCCTGAATATAATATTCCTGTCGCTCATTATTTATGGTATCCACACTACATTCCACATCCTTTTTTTAAATAGTGAAATGCTTGGTGGATACATTACACGGCTCTGTGGTCAGATTACCTCTCACACTAGGGTAGGGCCGTACACTCAGTAATAGAATATGTGGCTCTCAACACAATTTGTGACCATTTCTTTACAGGCAGTCATACTCTGTTTGCCTGTCCAAAACTTGTCTGGCAGCGGGAACCTTAAGCAAATATAGCTTTCCACTTGTTTTGATGCAGGTTTGAGAATAGGAGCTGGAGTATGAGTCATGTTGAAGGAAAAAAAAAACATCACGTCTTAAGCTTATTATGGTGTTTCAATGACCTTATCTGCAAAAAGAGTATCACTGTCTTTCTGCAAGGACTACGACAGTTATACAAGCCGCTGGAAGCAGACCAGAAAGATTTATTTCCTGTCTTACGGACATAGTGGGTGGCACAGTGGTACAGCTAGTAAAGTCAGTGTCTCACAGCGACCCAGTTTAATTCTGACCTCAGGTTCTGTGCAGAGTTTGCACATTCTCGTTGTGTGATCGCATATCCTTCCTTTGCATGCTTTGGCATCGACCCACATTCCAAACATGTGCAGATGTTAGTTTAATTGGGCACCGTAAATTACCCCCCGCGACCCGCACATGCGTAGATGGATGGTAGAATCTGAGGGGAGTTTAAGAAATATGGGGAAAATAAACTGGGATTACTGCAGGACAGCATAAACTTGATTGCTGATTCAGACTAAATGGGCAGAAGGGTCTATTTCCAGGCGCTACGACTGTAGCTATAATGGCATAAGGAGTGCCGCTGCTTTCCATCGCAGATAACATCCACCCCGTCCTGTCCTCGGGTGCAGTGCATGTTCCTTCTGCGACCACAAGGGTTTTCCCATCCCGTGTTTAGGTTGATGGTTTTGTGTCTATTTCAACTCATCTAGGAGAGTGGAATGAGAATCAGGGTGAAGCTGATGAACACGCCAGAAAGTAGCTTGCTGAGAAATAAGTGGGGGAAATGGGATCGCTCATGGGGTTGGCATAGACTCGATGGGCCGAATTAGCTCCTGCGTTGTATGAATGCGAATATTTAACCTGCTATTTTTTTTTTTATAGTTATAAGACTCCTATTATCATCCTTTTAAAAGGGCACAAGTACCTCAACGGTACTCTATGCATGAAATGGGCAAGCAGCTTCTTTTGGGAAACAGAGTTAGATGTCATCCACGTGCATGGGTTTGGACTTTCCTGAGCAATGCTGGCAGTCTTCGAAGAGAAGGCTAATCTCCCCATGTAATAATCTGCAAGTGTGGGTCACCCTTGCAAGTGTACATAATTGCAGTAATTCTAATCTTTACGAGAGGTGACAAGCAGCAATACAGTGCTCCACAACATTCTTCTGATAGATTCCAAAGGCAAGGTACTATGCTCCAGCAGCTCTTCAGTAAATATGATGTGGAATTTGTCACTAAATCTGCAAATGAGAGAGGTGACTGATTGAAAGATACGGCATGGAAATAGGCACTTCATCCCACCGAGTCCACCTCGACCCATTTTCTCAACCTCTCCCTACACATTTAGGGCAATTCACGGAGGCCAATTAACCGCCAAACCCATACACCTTTGGGAAGAAACCAGAGCACTGGAGGAAACCCACACGGTCACAGGTGGAGCGTGCAAACTCCACGCAAACAGCACTCGAGGAAAGGATCGAACCCGGGTTTCTGGCAGTGTGAGGCAGCTTCAAGTATTTATTTTTCTTTGAATTAATTGAGTTAATTAATACACTTAATTGTTTTTTAATGTTTTGTTGTATGATTTTTAAAAGATTTTACATTCTTTAAATCATTTAAAATTCTGTTAGTATGATTAATATTAAACAGCTTTTATTTCAAAACAATTTGGAAATTTGTATGGGTTGGAGTCTTTCGCTTCACCAGAAGGAGTTTACAGCTGTTACAGTTTACTTACCTTTCAAGATAAAACATTAGCATTTAGAAATATAGAGAAACATTTTTATAAATGTATGTGGAAAACCAGTTGGTAATTGAGGAGAAATCTATACATAGTTCAGGTGAATTTATAATAGAAGATAGTTGACATAAATACGTGAATCAGGTAATCCGACAAAGTGCCTCGTAAATTGAGCTCTGATAATACTCTTTATTGGCATTTTCACTTTCAAGCATTTCAACCACACCCTGCAGGTGTTCACAGGAGAGGGCATTTGGAGTGCAACTCGTGCATTATGAATTAGTTTTTGGCAGATTAGTTTAGTTTAGTTTAGTTTAGAGATACAGCATGGAAAACAGGCCCTTTTGGCCCACCGGGTCCGCGCCGACCAGTGATCTCCGCACATTAATACTATCCGATACCCACTAGGGACAATTTTTACATTTACCAAGCCAATTAACCTACATACCTGTACGTCTTTGGAGTGTGGGAGGGAATCGAAGATCTCTGAGAAAATCCAAGCAGGTCACGGGGAGAACGTACTGACAGCACCCGTAGTCGGGATCGAACCCGGGTCTCCGGCGCTTCATTGGCTGTAAGGCAGCAACTCTGCCGCGGCGCCACCGTGCCGCCCTACATTTACCAAGTTCCTTTTGGTAAAAACTCATTATCAAGTTCAAGTGAGTTTATTGTCGTGTGTCCCTGATAGGACAATGACATTCTTGCTTTGCTTCAGCACAAGAGAACATAGTAGGCATTGACTACAAAACTGATCAGTGTGTCCATATCCCATTATATAAATATATACACACATGAATAAATAAACTGATAAAGTGCAAATAACAGATAATGGATTATTAATGTTCAGAGTTTTGTCCGAGCCAGGTTTAATAGCCTGATGGCTGTGGGGAAGTAGCTATTCCTGAACCTGGTTGTTGCAGTCTTCAGGCTGCTGTACCTTCTACCTGAAGGTAGCAGGGAGATGAGTGTGGTGTGGGTCTTTGATGATACTGCCAGCCTTTTTGAGGCAGCGACTGCGGTAAATCCCCTCGATGGAAGGAAGGTCAGAGCCGATGATGGACTGGTCAGTGCTTACTACTTTTTGTAGTCTTTTCCTCTCCAGGGCGCTCAAGTTGTCGAACCAAGCCACGATGCAACTTGTTAGCAAGCTCTCTGCAGTGCACCTGTAGAAGTTAGAGAGAGACCTCCTTGACAAACCGACTCTCCGTAATCTTCTCAGGAAGTAGAGGCGCTGATGTGCTTTCTTGATAATTGCATCAGTGTTCTCGGACCAGGAAAGATCTTCAGAGATGTGCATGCCCAGGAATTTGAAGCTCTTGACCCTTTCAACCATCAACCCATTGATATAAATGGTACTTTGGGTCCCCATCCTACTCCTTCCAAAGTCCGCAATCAGTTCCTTGGATTTGCTGGTGTTGAGGGCCAGGTTATTGTGCTGGCACCATATGGACCGTTGCTCGATCTCTCTTCTGTACTCCGACTCATCCCCATCAGTGATACGTCCCACAACAGTGGTGTCGTCAGCGAACTTGATGATGGAGTTCGCACTATGACCGGCTACGCAGTCATGAGTATAGAGTGAGTATCAAATACAATATTAAAATTATATCTTTTACTTTAATATATTTGGCTAGTGTATTTCAGCATACCAAAGTGTTACATAAATTCTCCACTTCTTTAAGAGATTGGGCATCTTATGCTTCCTTCCCTCCAATGTTTTTATAAACAAGCAAAGCAAGAAATAAATTGCAAACAATTGTTCCTTCCTCAGTATTGCTGGCAGCAAGTCTGAGACATTGGTGGCATTAAAAAGGGAAGGGAGGGAATGGTTGTTAATGACTGAAGAGGTGTCTCGACCCGAAACGTCACCATCTCTTTCTCTCCAGTGACACTGCCTGTCCCGCTGAGTTACTCCAGCATTTTGTGTCTATTATTGTCAATGACTATCTGTTACCCATTTGCCAGCTACTAGATTTATGCAGGAACATGGGAAACTGGAAATCAATCTGTATTTTTGTCTTGGACGGTGGGGAGGTGTGAAGGATGGCTGGCACTTTTTAGTGAACAAAGCAGTGATCTGACATTGACACTTGGTCCACTGAGCCCTGAATGTCAACCCCCAATGTAGTTTTTGACCCGCGAGGAAGCAGTCTGAAGAAGAGTCTCGACACGACACGTCACCCATTCCTGCTCTCCAGAGATGCTGCCTGTCCCGATGAGTTACTCCAGCATTTTGTGTCTGTCTTCGGTGTAAACCAGCATCTGCAGTTCCTTCCTGCACACTATGAAGCTTTTCTTGATTTTGCTGAATAATTAATTTGCATGTACTCCAGCCAAGTTGCTGGTACATTATCTTCTTCTGAGACCAGCCTTTGGGATTGAAGAAGGTTGATGGTTTGGAAGTGGACAGCGAGGTCAATATGGGAACCGCAGACTCTTCTACATTTGGGGCACAAGGTACTTGACTGGGTGGGCGGGAGGGCGGGTGGGGGTTTACTGGACTGACTTCAGCAAAGTGAATTACCATGAACGTGGGATTTTTGACCAACCATTGTCACTTGCCGTTAATCTCAAAGCGAGCTCCGCAGTTGTGACAGCAACAGGCTGGATATGCAGCAAGTCACACTCAAGCAATCTCACAGGAAACATGCTCCCATCCCACCAGCTGCTGTTTCTTGCTGTCAGCGGTGGCCTTGTCCGCTCCGTGCTCGACTGCCGACGCCTGCTTCTCCCATCGCTCGACCCTGTCGGCCCCTTTGTCCACCCTCCGCTCCACACTGCCGTCACCTCCTTCTTCTCCCCCAGAGTCGACGACATACTCCACCTTGGAAGCGACAGGCAGGTGAGAGGGGAGGGAGCCCCATGGTGAATGAGCATGTTCTGTCGGTGGTGGCGCTGGCCCAGAGAGAGCTCTGTCCCCAGGGCCTACAACCCTGCAGCAATGATTTCCACCAATTGACCACTCTCCTTATTTCCATTCCAAAGGTACGTCCCATTATTCTGAGGCTGTGCCCTCTGGTCCTAAACTCTCCAGCTACTGGAAACATCCTCTCCACATTCACTCTATCTAGGCCTTTCATTATTCGATAGGTTTCAATGAGTTAGACCCTCATCTAAATGAGTACAGGCCCAGAGCCATCAAATGCTCCTCATATGTTAACCCAATCATCCCCGGATCATTGTCATAAACCTCCTCTGGACCCTCTGTAATGACGGCACATCCTGACCATTGTGAAGCGTGCCGGCACATCAACGGCAGCATATTAAACCATGCGTTTCTGTAGTTTGATGTATTAACAGCAGAAGCTCAGAACCTGACAGTCAGTAGTACCACTGGGCAGAACGGTAGTAGCCAAAGATAAAGGAATCTGTGTTATCGCTTGTAACATTATTAGCAAACCACTTAACAAAACTAGTTACAGATGGAAATAAAATGCTGGATAAAGATAGAAATGATTTTGATCATCTGTGAACAAAGTTTACTTCCATCTGTTCCCAATTATCTGCCAAATAATTTCGACTCATCTTACTTCAAGACTTCACACTCCAATTAAAACAAAAATCCCTACTTTTGTTACTTTTCTATTAATATATGCCGCAGGATTGAACTGGGAGGTATAGCTGTTATCAAGCTGACTACAAAAGGCAGTCTGGAAAGGGGTTCAAGTGGATGGTAGCTGCAATGTCCAAAATTATGCTCCGAAATAATAGATTTTAACGATCCTCAATCCTCCCCCCACATAAAACAACCTTTTTAAAATAGCGCCCTGGTTTTTAATTTTAACTATTATGTATGATACTAAAGAATATATGTAATTGACCAAATCCCACAATGAAACAGAAATCTGCAAAGCTCAATACGAGCTTTTTATTAATTTTGGCACTAAATGCTTGTCTTGAAATACTGAATTCTTCATAACATATCATCAGTGAATTTAGTATGGATTGTTAACTTTTTATTTCTTCTGTTATAGAGTGATAGAGAAATGCAGCATGAAACAGGCCCATTGGCCCAACTCGTCCATGCCGACCAGTGCATACCTCCAAACCTTTCCTATCCATGTAGAAACAAGGGACTGCAAATGCTGGTTTACACAAAAGGACACAAAAGTGCCGTAATAACTCAGTTGGTCAGGCAGCATCTCTGGAGAACATGGATAGGTGACATTTCCTCATTCTGAAAAAGGGTCCATGTTCTCCAGAGGTGCTGCCTGACCCACTGAGTTACTCCAGCACTTTATGTCCTTTTCCTATCCATGTACCTGTCCGGAGATCTTTCAAATTATGTTATTGTACCTGCCTCAGGCACCTCCTTTGGCAGCTTGTTCCATAAATGTACCATCTCTTGAGGTGTACAGAATGTATTTCTAAATTATCTTTGCTTAGTTTGGTACAGACATGTGTTGTGGTGAGAGAGAAAACACCCTCCTTTGTTCTCATCAGGATTAATTAACGGAAGTGGGAATTCCTTATTCTCTGATTCCATCTGGTATCACAGACATCAAGGGAAAACTGAGCACAACAAAGCATCTTCCTATCATTTGTTTTCTCATCAGCTGGACTTGAACACTTGAGCTCATGCATAATTTCTAACTAGTCCTGGATCTTTTTTGCAGGTATTGCTAATTTGAAATTAGGCATTTTTAGATTAAACTTCCACTTTTGAGCAGTGTACACTGACCCCATAACATGGTGATGGAAAGCAATTTGATAAAATTATTGAGTCCATTAATCCTGAATTTCAGCTTTTTTGTTAGGATTTGACCCAGTACTGGCTACTCCCTCATAAATAACTCCTGTACTACTTGTTCACAGTCAATCATTGAAGTCTCTTGCCTCTCCATTATGATCCGTTGTCTTGGATCACCTACATACTTGTGTCAGACAATCATTGATTAACGTTTCAAATCTGTTGTCACTTCTGAAAGCCCATTTTTTGGTATGTCATCCTTTGAAAGGCATGTGTGTACTGGACCTAAGATGGTTGTAAGACAATCAATTATTCAGTGATAAGATATATCATTTGCTGTTGTACTCGTCTATCAAAGTATCTATCTTCTATCAAATTCAGTATGGCTGAGTTGAGACCAGAGGCTTGTTTCCGTGCTGTATGAACCTGAGCCAGGAGATGCTGTGCTTGATCCCTGGTCCATGTAAAGTTAGCAGATCTGTCCCAGAACAGACTATTGCAATGACCTCAGCAGCCTCGAAGTTGGGAAATAAAAGTTTTGACATCCGTTCCTGCAGCTGATAATTATTAACAAACCTCTGCATGCAAGTTGACAGCATAAGGCAAAGCTAGCTACAACACTGTCTAAGGACACAGTGATAAAACTGCCACAGGGGGGGATTCTGTCGAAGTGAATATAAATATGTGACAAAACTTTCAATAGAGATGGGACAAAAAGAACATTGCAAGTCAAAAATTAAAAAGAATGATTTCCCATTGGAAACATTGTTCACTTTGTGATTAAGTGGCTGTTACACAATGCCAAGAAATATCCTTCCCTTCTTTGAACACCGTCTGCATGGAAACAAGTGCTTAATAGATGACATCTTGCCTGATACTTTTTTAAACTGATGGTCAGCATGCCAGATAATTCCTCACTTTGAACTGACGGGAAAGACATGTTCAGTGTGGAACAAAGAACAATTGTAGACCCATTATGTAACAGTCATAATGTTTCTGGTATTTTCAATATTTAATGAGTGAGAGTGTTGGAATTATAATGTATTTTTCAGTGCTGACAATAATTCAAATCCCTGTTATTTAGTTATTAAAGTTGTATTTAATAGAATATCAATATTTCACATTTCATTTCCACACACTGGCAAATCCCCTGCATTTTATTTTAATGGTAGTTTTTACTTGCATTGCATTCAGGGCATAGTTGCGCTTCCAGATAGTTCTACTCAGTGCGACTGTACATGGTGCTCACAGATTAAGTCACATGAGGGATTAGTAAACTGTGGGAAAAGCATAAATGTGATCAGATAGGGTTGGGAATCCCGGAGTGATGCTGTGATTGGATTGGCTGGATTTCTGTAGGACGATTGTTTTCAATGTGGAAGTACTAAAGGGCCTGTTCCACTTAGGCGACGTTTTAGGCGAGTGCAGGAGACTCTGCGCTCGCCTCATGATCACCACATGGTCGCCACATGTTCGCTGGTGGTCTCTGGTGAGTCTCCTTCATGGTCGCGAGGAGTTCCCACGGTATAGGAACTAGTCGCGGCCTCAGTATGGTCACCGCAAATTTTTCAACATGTTGAAAAATTTTCTGTGACCAAACATTGGTCGCCATGGAGAAAATTGATAATCCTGTAGTCGTAGGTGCAGTTGTAGTGGGGTCGCCATGTAGTTGTAGGTAGTCGAGGTAGTCGTAGGTAGTTTTAGTTAATCTCCTTTGCTGACCGGGCATTTTAATTGGCTCATTGGGGGGAAAAAACGTAAGCACGAGTTTTCAGAACCAAGGAAAACCGACCAGTAATGTTAAATGCCTGCTAAACTTCACAGCTGTGTATCTCTGGCCTATTAAAAGTTGTCTGGGTTCTTAAAAGTGTCTTCTCCCACCCTTCTCCTCCCCCCCCCTTCTCCTCCTCCCCCCCTTCTCCTCCCCCCCTTCTCCTCCCCCCCTCTCCTCCCTCCCCCCTCCCCTCTCCTCCCCCCCTCTCCTCCCCCCCCTCTCCTCCCTGTGCTGGTCACGGTCAGTTCAGCGAATGCCGTGAGCTTGCGCAGGCAGTCCAAAAAAGTTGCATGGGATAGGTATCTGAAAAACCAGTATTATGGGAACTCTATCAAGTGGTCAATACAGCACATTGCGAAACATGATTAGGTATCTGAATATTTTTTGTATTTAGAGGAATGCACTCTGGATTGGGGAAAGGGAAAACATTATTGTGGGCTGGTGCTTTTTTGAGACGGTATACACTGATATTCATACTAGCACCTCTAAATAGTTAAAAACTAGATTTTCAATATTTAGAGTTTTAATCACCTTCCAGTGATGTTATATAGACACCAATGACTTAACAAATTAGTGGAGGACTGACCACTCCTTGAACAATAAATTAAAATAACAGAGGGGACCAGAAAGATAATAAAGGCAACAGCGGATATACCAATGAAGTAAAAATTAATGAAGCAGCAGGCACTGGTAGATAAATTTCTACACGGCAAGAAATTTGTTATAGCATAATATTAATAAAGTAATGAGCAAGCACTAGTGAATTAATAAATTCATATCACAACAGCCACATAAACAAATCAATAAATTAATGGAGCAAGACATTGTGTGAATAGATAAGCCCTTCCCATTGTTTCAAAACATAGTTCCCTACCCTGCAGCTATCAACACACTCTGGCTGAGAGAGAGTGAGAGTCTATGAGAGTGGGTGGAATATTTCAGTTGCCTCATTTCCTCAAGCATGCTGGTGCTTTGCCCAGAGTCAAACGGCAAGGGTTAGCTCTGTCAAATGAGAGAAGTTCACTTCAATGTTCTCTCAATGAGAGATGGGATTTAGTCAGGCAACATCAAAAATCTTTGTGTAGGAAGGAATTGCAGATGCTGGTTTACATCGAAGATAGACACAAAATGCTGCAGAAAATCAGTGGGGCAGGCAGCAACTCTGGAGAGAAGAAATGGGTCCCCATCTTATCCAGAGATAAACCAAACCATATCTTGCTTCTCCAAAAGAAATAATGGACCTGCATCTTGACTGTTGGATTAACAGGTCTTATCCACCCAGAAAAAAGGGGTAACGAGCTTCAAATGGCCTGTGCATATGGCACTGTTGTCCTTTCTTCATGTAGTAAAGTATCCGTAATTCATACAGAAGTCTCAACTCAAAACTTCACCTATTCCTTTTCTCCAGAAATGCTGCCTGACCCGCTGAATAACTCGAGCATTTTGTGTCCATCTTTGCAGTAACAAGCCACTTAGTCCAACTTGACCATTCATATCTATGTCAACCCTATGTATCTATATTTGGCCCATATTCCTCTAAACCCTATTGATTCATGTATTTTAAATGTCATAGTTGTACCCGCCTCTATGATTTCCTCACGCAATTTGTTCCATCTACCGACCACCATGTGAAAAACGTCCTCTCCAAAACTATTCTCACCTTAAATATATGTTCTCTAGTTTTAGATTCTTCTACCCTGGGAAAAGCTGTGGCTATCTAGCGTACAATGTACCTCATAAAGTCCCAGCCTGTCCAATGTCTCCTTACGACTGGCGCCCCCCCTCCCCACCCCTCACCTCCCCCTCCCACCCCCCGTCAGACAGCAAACCTGTGAATAACAACCTTCCCGCAGTGTGGTGACTAGAATTGCACAAATACTCCAAATGTGTTCTATCCAATGATTTATACAACTGCAATGTAATGTCCTAGCTCCTAAACTTAATGCCTCGACTGAGGAAGTCAAGAATACCATATGCCTTCTTCACCACTCTTTCTATATATGTTGCCAATTGCAGGTAATGTTACACTTGTACCTCAAGATCTCACTGTTCATGGTTCACTCCTCTGGGGTCTGCCTTTCACTAATTATTTCTAGAGTTGGTTTTATTCGCAAATGCATCACCTCACTTGTCTGAGTTAAATTTCATCCACCATTCCCTTGCACTTTCCAGTCAAACAGGATCCTATTGTAACCTTAAACTAGGTCACAAGGTCGTAAGATCATAAACGAAAGTAGAATTAGGCCATTCGGCCCATCAAGTCAACTCTGCCATTCAATCGTGGCTGATCTATCGCTCCCTCTTAATCCCATTCTCCTGCCTTCTCCCCATAACCTCTGGCACCTGTACTAATCAAGAATAGTAAGATTAAATGAGAATTTACCAGTTTGATGTTTGATCTTTATTTTATGAGGAGTTACGATGAGGGATTACATGAAGAGCCCGCCAGCCCGCATGCGCGTCAATCTTCAAAACAGCGGTGTTAAATCACAGATAACAGTTGTTGAACTGAATATAGTAAGATTCGAGAAACTAGAACTACCAGCTGACCTTTATGAGAGAGGGTTGGGAGCGGAGGGCACCTAATCCCTCATCCTAACTCCTCATAAAATAAAGATCAAACTTCAAACTGGTAAGTTCTCGTTTGATCTTACTATTTTACTTCGGAGTCACGTGGGTGACTACGTGAAGATTTTAAAGCTCTGTGATTTCATGCCATGGCACGTGTCCACACACCACAACTGCATCAGTTGACCACAGATGAGTGAACATAAAAAAGGCATTCAGACATGACATAGATTTAAAACATGCTGATGCTTTTAAATGTACAAATAATAATAATAGTAACCTCTTTCATCCAGGAGGAAACTAAAACAGAACCTACAATAGAATTGGCAACTACCCCTGGTCTGGTACTGGGTTAGTTATGAAATGTTTGGAAAGGTACATTCGTATGACCATCCTGCAGCCGCTAGGATGTGGTCCAACGGAACGTCCATAACCCATGCTGCTGATGTTGTTGCAGCCCTGGTGGAGTGAGATTTGAGACTGTCAGTGTTCACTCCTGCACAAGCCAGACCCCGTTTTAACCACCTGAAGATGGTCTGTACTGATACATTTTTATGAGGCTTTATGTAACTAACAACATAGCTAGTTCAGAGCCTCCAAGGCTCTTGGTGACCTTAACATACTGTTGTAGATGTGTAACCACACACAACCGAAGATCCATAGGGTATGCCAAAAATGGCACCATCCATATCCTCAAATAGTCTGTGCATGCTTCTGTACCAAGCATGTTTTGTAACACCATCTCCCATAGTCTTTTGGGTGGGAGGCAATACGAACCTTGAACCAAGGCAGCTGCCTGCGTATACATCCATGACACGAGGCATAATATATATCGTTCCATCTTCATCCTTCATACATCCGAATGGGAGGACTTATGCAACCTGAACCAGGAAGGAGCTGACTCAGGCATGTGTGCATGTATTTTAGCACCATCTCCATCACTACGTTCAACCGAGTGGGAGGAATTGCAACCCTGAACCAGGTGTTGCTTCAGGCACATGTGCATATTTCAGTAGCACCCTCTTCACCACACCGCTCATTTGAGTGGGAGGAAATTTGCAACCCTCAACCAGGAGCTGCTGCCTGACATGCCTTAAGATGCAGCATTCTTTGACTGCGACGAGTCCCACTCTTGTCTGACATAGATGCCCAAGACTTGGCACTCACCCTGAGTTGGGGTTATCAGGTTGCTTTCTTCAGCAGCCGCCAGGACTAGTTGTGCGAGTCGATGCTCTGTTGGTATCCTCATTTACCAAACAGGCTGCACGTGCTAGTGACTCCGAGTCCTGCTCCTTTCTGATGTCATATTCGGGTTCCTGCCAATGTAGTATATAGGGAAGGACTGGAGCGCCTCTGGCCCCCATACGCCAGATATAGTGGGAGATATGCTGGAAAAAACCTGTCAGTTATTTGTCATGGGCAAAAACGTGTACATGAATGAAAACGCCCAACCCAGTTAAATTAGAGATTTGATCACTTTATTGATATGAATAAAGTCGCCGTCTTGTGGAAGAATCTTCCCCAGTCCCTTTAATGAGCAGAATTACCATGACGCCACCATGTGTAGCTCACACAGGTGACGGATAGGTACAGCTCAACAAGGTTTCCTAAGCCAGGGATCTAGACTGCTATGGCATGTCTGATTCAAACTACACATATTATTGGTGTAAGTGATAATGAAATTGCTTGTAATTTCTCTCATTTAACACATAACTAAATATGGCATGATGATACATATTATGACACCAAAACAAAAAACCTGAACTGATATAATCAGTCAGAGGATACTAGCATAATGGTGCAGCTGGTAGAGCTGATGCTAGACACCTGGGCTTACAGCCCCAGATGTGGCTTCAATCCTGTCCACAGATGTATCTGTGTAGAATTAGCAGCTCATCAGCGTGTTTGTTATGAATGTCACAACGTGACGTAGTGGCAACTATTATAAATGCCCGTCCTGTATAGCCATATGATAAAATAATACACTATAACTGGTCCACCCAACCCATGTTATGGAAGAACCAGACCCACGTAGCTGCACAGTTTACCGGTGGTCTAGAGGTAAGCCCAAAGGCCCCTAATGTAGGTTCTAACCCTGTCCTTGAATTGGAGGATAGAACTGCTGGGGTGCGTGGATTGCACATTTTCCCTGAACGCTGGCTTGGGCCTAGGCCTGAAGACCTCTGCCCAGAGAATCAGCTGTCAAGCTGCTACCAGCTTCCGTGAACTGCTTACTGCCATTGGAGGCGTAAGGGTGTTATTGCCGCTAGTAACGTGAGGGGAACTCTGCCCCCCCCCCCCCCCAGTATATTCTGGAACCTTACTCATGAATTGCAGTATGTGCCATGGACATACCTCCAGGGTTGGAATCAGTCACACACTGACCCCTCGCATTCTCCTCCATAGAGAGGAGCTATGTAAGCAGCCCTGAAAACAGGTGCTGCCGTAGGCCCCCGAGGACCTGCGCAGATATGGCCCTGTTCCGTGGACCATATCAGGATGGGTTAAATGTCCGAGGACGTACCCTTGTATGTTGGAGGGGGACCCTCCTGGCCGAGCTCGTCCAGCCCAGGCTTCTCCGACTCCATACAGGTTGCCCACCTTTTTGGGCTGTCAGTAGTTTCCCGCAACCAGTCCAGATATTGCCCTGTATTTCAAAAACCCTCAGAAGTCGCTGACCGTCCTGTCAGCGATTTGGGTAGCGAACCCGAGGCCACCGCGGTCTGTAGTTTCCCCGCGGCCCGTCCGGATTACGCCCCGTACTTCAATACCCTCGGAAGTCTCTGACTGTCCTGTCAGCGACCCGGGTAGTAAACCCAGTGGCCACCGACTACCCGCACTTCCGCGGTCTGCAGCCGGCATCCCCACGGTCCATAATCGGTTTCCCCGCAGTCCGTCCGGGTTTCGCCCCGTATTTCAATGTCCAGCAGGAAAACTCTGCGAAAAGAGACTCCTGCAACAAAAGAACAACCTGAAAAGTAAGTTAGAAAAAACTTACCTGCAGGATTTGAAACTTACCGCTGGAGGAGCGACGCGCCAGCCAGCCATGCGCCATGCGTTAGACGAGCTGGCGGGCACTTCACGTAGTCACTCACGTGACTCAGAAGTAAAATCTACTGTATCTATGACTGCGATAAAAATATCCATTGACAGCTTCCACAACCTTCTGTGGCAATGAATTCCACAGATTCACCAGACTCTTTGACAAAATAAATTTCTCCTTAATTCCTTCCTAAAAGAATGTCCTTTACTTCTGAGCCTATGACCTCTAGTCCTAGCCTTTCACTATTCTGTATGTTTCAATGAGGTCTGTCCTCATTCTGCTAAACTCCAGCAAGTACAGGCCCAGTGCCGACAAACGTTCATCATAGATTAACCTACCCATTCCTGGGATCATTCTTGTAAACCTCCTCTGGACCCTCTTCCAGAGCCAGCACATCCTTCCTCAGATATGGTGCCCAAAATTGCTTACAATATTCCAAATGTTGCCTTACCAGCGCCTTGTTTTTGTATACAAGCTCTCTTAAAATAAATACTCCCATTGAGTTTACTTTCTTTACTACTGATTCAACTTGCAGATTAACCTTTTGGGAATTCTGCACCAGTTCTCCCAAAAGTCCCAAGTCCCTTTGCACCTCTGATTTCTGGATTCTCACCTTCCCCACTATCCAATTTGGTATCATCTCAAACCTACCAACCATGCCATCTTTTTAGTTCAATTTAGTTTAACGATACAGCATGGAAACAGGCCCTTCAGCCCATCGAGTCCACGTCGACCGCCAATCACCTTACGCTAGTTCTATCCTACACTCTAGGGCCATTTTACAGAAACCAATTAATCTACAAACCGGCACAACATGAAATGTGGGAGGAAACCAGAGCACCTGAAGAAAACGCACGCGGTCACAGGGAGTATGTGCAAACTCTGTACAGACAGTACCAGAGGTCAGGATCGAACCCGGGTCTCTGACACTGTAAGGCAGCAACTCCCCCGTTGTGCCACTGTATCCTTTTCCAAATCATGTTATATAAAACAAATAGTAAAGGTCTCAGGACCAATCGTTGTGGCACACCACTGATTACAGGTCTTCAAACTGCAAACTAACCCGCCACTGCTACCCTCTGCCACCTGCCAACAAGCCAAACTCACTTTGGGCCTCATGTATTCTAACCTTTTGGACCAGCCTGCCATCTGGACATTGTACAAGGCCTTGCTGATGACCAAGGAGCAATATCTACTAACCTGTCCTAGTCAATCCTCTTGGACACTTCCTGAAAAACACAGTTACATTTGTGAGGCATGATTTCTCACAAGTTGTGCTGATTATCCCCAATCAGACCTTGCCTCTTCAAATGTTAGTAAATCCTGTCCCTCACAATCCCCTCCATCAATTTTCTCACCACTGATTTTAGACTCACCAGCCTGTAGTTCCTTGGCTTGACCTTGCTGTCTTAATATTAAGCACCCTCTATTATTTCACCTATAGGTAACAAAGTTTAAAAATCCCTGAGTGGGATTCTTCCTTGCCTCGCACAAGATTCTACGATATGCCTGGTCAGTCTTTGGGGAATTATCCATCTCTCTCTCTCTCTCTCTCTCTCTCTCTCTCTGTGCTTCAAGAGCATCAGCACCTCCTCAATCCTCAATATCAATACGATCCGTAAGCTCTCTGGAGATGCTGCCTGACCTACTGAGTTATTCTGGCACTTTGTGTCATTTTTGCTTCAAGATATCACTGTCCTCTTTCCCGAATGCACTCACTTCCCCGTCTTTCTCCTCAGTAAATGCAGGCGAGAGGTATTCAGTTAAGACCCTGCTACCCATCTCCCATGGCTCCACACATATATGACCACACTGATCCTTAAGGGGACCTATGCTCTTCCTAGTTACCTCAGAAGACTCTCAGAATTGTCTGGGCTATGAAAGGGGAATGAGGTTTGGCTTCACCCCATTTTTCTTTCTCCTCCTAAGGAATTTTGGCAATTCTCTACTTCCATTTCAGATTCATCTTGTGAACTTTGTGTATTTCCCAGCTTTTATTTTAATGCCTTTGGGCTCTTGTGATATCAAGATAAAGCAAATAATATTATAAATCATTGAAATGCCCTCCCAATTTAGACTCTAGACTAGAGACACAGCATGGAAACAGGCCTTCGGCCCACACCGACCAACAATCAACCTGTACACTAACACTATCCCACACACACTAGAGACAATTAACAATTTGCAGAAGCCAATTAACCTACAAATGTGTAGGTCTTTGGAGTGTGGGAGGAATCCAGAGCTCCCAGAGAAAACTCACGCGGTCACTGGGATAACGTACTAACTCCGTACAGAAAGCACCTGAAGTCAGGATTGAACCCGGTTCTCTGGTGGTGTAAGGCAGAAATGTACCGTCGCACCACTGTGATTGTTACTGCACCCTCAATTGTTATTCACCAGTGAATTATATTTCCTGTTCGCTCAGCATGGGACTCTTCCAAGGTCACTAGAATGATAATATCCACACTGACTAATCCTTCCCACTGGCCAATGATACTCATGTCAATGCCCTTCTTTAGACTGTGGCTGTGACACCATAGAGCTTGTCAAGGCAAACTGGAATGCGTTTCGTCGGAAATTGATCCTCATCTATAATCTTGAAACACTTCTGCTGGAGAAATGGTCGGAATAAATACAAATGCTCATTGATTTTTAGCCACTCTATCTTTATTGCCTTGCTTACATGTTTCTGTTCCCTGTTGGAAATGTTAGCAGAAAATCCCAGTAGTGCTAGAGATTGACAAATTTGCTGAGTTTTTCTATTTCGCGGATGCGCCTGATGGTTCCATCTGACCAAATATTTTCACTCTAATAATTTGACAGTCCAGCCAGCACTGTAAACATTTCACGGAAGAGCAGAGCTGTGTCAATAGATACCCAATGAGTCTGGACATTCTGGCTGGCTGGGTCCATGACTTTAGAGGGCTGAAACTTGTTTATTTTATTTTGCTAGAATTAGGTGATAATCGCAATTTCTTTCAAAGTCCTACATTGCTGTAAGTAGTATTTTCTAAGTCTACTTTAAGCAATAGCGACTTGAGGAATACATTGTCACTTATGGCAAATGTGAAGAAATGCATATCTTGCGATTCAGCTTGAAAATAATATATTTAACTCTGATCAGGACTGGCAAGTCTTTCACTCTGAGGATTGCACTCAATGTAAAAACACTGTTAGAAATTTCTCTGATTGCTTGATGGCAAATTCTTGTGACGATTCAATGGGTGAACAAACAAGACTAGGGAATATACAATAAATAATATAAATCTGCGAAGGCTGATTAAACTAATCTTGACATGAAGGCAGCAAGTTGGGCGTGTGAAAAGTTCCAGTGCAGTTGCCTTTGCTGGCCTCGACCTGCCGGCTAAGAGGATGGTTGTGATTCTGGGTTAGACCGCAACTCATCTGAGATGCTGAAGAGGAGATTCACTAAACCGTTTTGACAGATTGTAACTTATACGTAGGTGGAAAGTCTGGCTGGGCTAAAGGTGATATATTTGGAAAAGGAATGATGGGATGTTTGATTGAATTGCCCAAAAGTATGAGAGGCCAAAAAAGATCTGTCTCCCTTAGCCGTGAGGGCAATAACTGGGGAATATAGTTTGAGCGTATTAGGTGAAAGGATTAGAGAACAGTTGATTTTTATTTTACCCCAAGGAATATGAGCAAGATGAAGGGTCTGGAACTTGCAGTCTTAAAACATGGTAGAGGCAGATATTTTCATCACATTTATAAAGTAACTGGTTGAGCACTTGAAGCACCATAATTAACCTCTTGAAAAGTGGAATTAGCCCAAATAACTTTTTCTTGACCCACATGAACATGAGTGGATGAATGGTTGACCCCTTCTCCTGCCAGAATTGTTGATGTTTCTCATGCTTTGCAGGTCAAACTAATCGTACTTTGGTGCAATGCTTCACTGAACGAGCTCTCTTACCTGCTAACCTATTAATCGAGCGTGGTGGCATAGTGGTTATCATAATGAATTAGTGACTCCAAAATCTTGACCAATGATCCAGAGACACAACTTTATACTGCTCAACTCCAGAGTATAAATTCAGTTAATTAAAAAAAACCTTGAAGAAAATGTTAGTTATAGCTTCATGAATCATTTTTACATTCCAACGTGTTGACAATACATTTCAGAGGGAATCTGCTATCTTTGCCTGGCAATGCATGGTTTGGGATGCAAGCAGAAGCCTTCACGTGGCGCATCCCGGGCAATGCTGATGACAGCAACTGTACCACAGTGACTGACTGAGTAGCCAATTCTGCAAGCACCGACCATCAACCGTTACTGACTGACCGGGAAGACGTGATATAGAAGATGGCCAGGCATGAGAAAGAATGCATGGTCTAGACCCATAGCAAGCCACTCATTTTGCTTCAAAGCATGTCCCATGGGTTCATAAGTTCATAAGTTATATGAGCAGAAGTTCAGCTATTCGGCCCATCAAGTCTACTCTGCCATTCAATCATGGCGGACCTATCTTGCCCTCTTAACCTCATTTTCCTGCCTTCTCCCCATAAGCTTTCAAGTGGTTTGAGATGGCGGCTCGGCACCACTGTGTAAACAGCACCTAAGGATCGGCAATGGATGATATCTCGGCTTCAAAGCCGACACTAAAGAATTAAAAGTTCTCCCCTTAACTCTGAACTGACAGCAGAGAATGACCCAGTGATCAGAACTACAACGATGTCTTCACATTTGTGAAGAATGTCATTCCAGAAAGAAAATTAATATCATGGAACAAATTCTTTGTGGTGGGAAGGCAAAAATTAGTGTTTGGATAATAAATCACCATTGGCTATTGTAGAATGGAAACGTGGATTAAGAACTTTTCCATCAGTAATAATGGGTTGAAGGGTTTTCATTTCATGAATTCACTTGATACCTGATTAAATTGGGACTTGTGCCAAGTTGTTTTCCTCTCAGTTGAAAACATAATGTGGGTGTACTTGTTGTGTGGAAGGAGATGCCACAGTCACTGAACATTTCAATTACAATTGACAAATTAAGTTGGTACATCTGGCGGAGCAAAAAATGCAACCTAAACTATGTTTTCCTTTGAAGATAAATGAAAAAACATGGAGATAAGAAATATCAAATTTAAGATCAAAACGATTTCTAATCTCAACATTTTCCTCAACTAAATGTTCCCTATTTTCTCTTTACAGTTACAGTTGCAAGTAGATAGAATGCAATGGGTGAAGTTCCTTATATTTAAAAGTGTATTTTTTAAGAAGCAAATTAGGTGAATAAATATCCAGGAATATTGGTAAATCATAGGTCATTGGACAAGTAATGCTTTATGCATTCTATGCTTGCTTTGAGCAGAAGGCCAACAGGGTGACGACATCCGTCTCGACAGACTCCAGTGCCTCTGCTCCCACAGTCACTGTTGAAGAAGTAATATCGGCATTCCTGAGGGTGACCCTTTTTTCAATCTCTTACCTCGATGGAAATGCAATTTTTTTCCCGTATCATATCTCCATCCCCACTGTGGCCTGGCATTGTGAAGTTGCCGGCCTTTCCTGGAGACCGACCTGGCACTCCAAGCCGCGGGAGTCTGCGGGAGTTTAACATCGCGGAGCTTGCAATCTCTTTGCCGGGGATCGAAGCTCCAACTGTGGCGCCTGTGGACTTTAACATCGTGAAGCCCACAGTCTCTGGTAAGAAGAGGCCGACTCGGGAGCTCCATGCCGCAGAGAGTTTCAACCGCCACGACATGGGAGTTTCGATCACCCCAACGGGGGCTTTGAACGTCAGCTAAGGGGGCTTTGATCGCCCCGACTGCGGATGGTTTGATTGCCCCGACCACAGGAGAACAAAGAGGAAGAAGGTTGAACTTTATTGCATTCCATCACCGTAAGGAATGTGGAATCCACTGTGATGGTTGTTTGTGTTAACTTTCATGTGGTTGTGTGTCTTGTTGCTTTTCACTTAGTATGGCTAAGCATGGTAACTCAACTTTCACTGTACCTTAACTGCTACATGTGGCAATAAACTGACCTTGAAACCTTGAAACCTTCAACCCACGAAAAGCAACTGGCTCGGATGGAGTCATTGGCCACGTCCTTAGGACCTGCGGGGACCACCGAGCGGGAGTATTCACGGATATCTTTAACCACTCCCTACTCCATTCTGAGGTACCCACCTGCTTGAAGAAGATTGCTATCATCCCAGTTTCGAAGGAAAGCAAGATCTCTCACCTTAACGACCACCGTCCAGTGCTTTGAGAGGCTGGTTATGGCACATCTCCCTGGCCCTACACTCATCCCTGGAACACCTGGATAAGAAGGACACTTCGTCAGACTCCTATTCATCAACTACAGTTCAATATTTCTATCTCAACCACGCTCAGCTCCAAAGTTGTAGAAATTGGAGTCAGCACTCCCCTCTGCAACTGGATCCTCTACTTCCTGACGCACAGACTACAATCAGTGAAGATATGTGACAAATCATCCTTCACCATAATTCTCAACACTTGTTCCCCACAAGGATGTGTTCTCTGTTCCTGACTATACTCCTTATACACTCATGACTGTGCAGCCATATACCAACCCAAATCAGTCTACAAGTTTGCAGTTGACACCACTGTAGTAGGCCGGATATTGATTAATGACGAGACAGAGTACAGAAAAGAGATTGAGAACATTGTAACTTGGTGCCAAGACAACAATCTCTCCCCCAATATCAGCCAGACAAAGATAGTGATTGATTTCAGGAAATGAAGAAGTACACATGCCCCAGTCCACATTGATGGGGCTGCAGTGGAGATGGTCGAAAGCTTGAAGTTTCTAGGAAAAAATGTCAGCAACAATGTGTTGTGGACCAGCCACATTGAAGCTATGTCCAAGGAAGCACACCAAAAATAGGAAGTTCAGCATGTCCCCAACAACCCTCACTAACTTCTACAGAAAGCATCGTATCAGGATGGTTGGGAAAAACTCCATCCAAGAACGCAATCAATTGCAGAGAGTTGTGGACGTAGTCCAGACCATCACGCAAACCAACCTCTCTTCCATTGACTCAATTTACATTCACTCTGCCTCGGCAAGGCTGCCAGCATAATCACCCTGGTCATTCCCTTTTCTTCCCTTTCCCATCAGGCAGGAGGTACAGAAGTTTGAAAACTCCGCATACCTCCAGATTCAGGAACAGATTCTTCCCAGCTGTTATCAGGCTAACGAATGTTCCTCTCGGGCCTCCCAACGACCTCATTAGAGACCTTTGAACTACCTTTAAATTGGATTTTATTGGACTTCAATGTTATATGTTAGCACTAAATGTTGTTAGAATTTATCTGTGCACTGTGACGGCTTGGTTGTGTTCATGTGTAGTCTTGTCATTGACTGGATAACATGCAAATAAAAGCTTTTCACTGTACCTTAGCGCACACGACAATGATAAAATAAAATAAAATAAAATAAACAGCAGCTCTTTCCTACACAAAGCAACTAATGGGATATTTAAAGGTATACATGGCCATCAGGAGAAGAACACACTATTAAGAACATTTGATTTTAGGATTATGCAGAGAAGACTCTTATGACTAAAATTAGATTCAGAAAAAGGATTAAATGGATAAACAGTTAGATTTCAAATGTAAGAAATTAAAAACTAGAAATCAGATGGTGTAGTGGGAAGATTTTGCTTGGAATTCTCACAAATGAAATCACATTACTTTGCAATTGACCCTCCCATGATAATATTCATACATGAGTTAAAGATGCCCCCAGAAGAATGCAGTGCCAGTTAAACCATGACCATCACTAATAGAAAAACTTTGAGAGAAAACTAAACCCTGCTCCCATTCAAAAATAGGGTTTGAATATTTATGAATATTTTGAATATTTACAAATATCTCTCATATTCACCAAATATTCAAAAAACGATTAAAGCTTAATCTTTAAAGTTATTTAATGATTAACCAAGTTTTAAAAATTAAGATTGAAATGGAGTATTGTGTGCAGTTTCGGTCTCCCATTACACAAAGGATGGAAAGGCTTTGGAGTGGATGCAGAAGAGATTTATGGAATGATATCTGTATGAGAGGTATTAACTAAGAGGAGAGCTTGGACAAACTTGGATTGTGTTCTCTGGACAAGATTGGAAGAGACGAGGTTTCTCGGGATCAAGGAATAAAGATTGGTATTAAGATATATTACTGCAACACAGTAGGGCGGCGTATTGGCACAGCGGTAGAGTTGCTGCCTTACAACGACGGAGACACCGGTTCAATCCCTACTACGGGTGCTGTCTGAATAGAGTTTGTACGTTCTCCCCGTGACCCCGTGGGATTTCTCCGAGATAGTCGGTTTACTCCCACACTCCAAAGACGTACATGTTCGTAGGTTAATTGACTTGGTATAAATGTAAAAAAATTGTCCCTAGTGTGTGTAGGGTAGTGCAGGGATCGCTGATCGGTGCGGACTCAGTGGGCCGTAGGGCCTGATTCCGTGCTGTATCTCTAAGCTTAGCTAAGCTGAACTAAACTAAACTAAACAGTTGCTCCATCTGAGAGGCAAGTGTTAGATTAGTGTTAAATTACAAAGGCTGGCAGCCTATACAGTGACATCTTGAGTAGCGATATACTGATGCTCTATTCATTCATCATACTTGTGCTCTGTAGCCTCAAACCCCAGTGGGTATTTCATTGGGTATTTTTAAAACCATTGTGTATATTTAAAGCAGAGATTGATAGGTTCTTGATTAATAAGGGTTTCAAAGGTTACAAGGAAAAGGGCAGGAGAATGGGGTTGGAAGGGAAATATAGATCAACCATGATAGAATGGCGGAGCAGACTCGATGGCCGACTGGCCTAACTTTGCTCCTGTGTCAATAGCAAAGCCATAATTTAAAAAATTCTACCTGAATTTTCAAATCCTTCTGTGATGTCCATCATTCTGATCGCTGCAACCTCCTTCTCTTGTAAAACGTATGCTCCTCCCTGTTCTGGAATCTTGCCCAATCCTGATTTTAATTGCTCCATCATTGGTAAATGTGCTTCAACAGCCAAGGCCCTAACCCTGGAATTTTATCACTAACCTTTGTCCCCTTTTTACCTACTTTAACAAGGCATCACGGAGCCGAGAGAGAGAGGGACCAGGAATATAGTATTGAGATACACAATCAGTAGGAACATATCAAATAGTCTGCAGGCTTGAAAGGCAGATGGCCTTTTCTTGTTTACCCAGTGATGAAAATGGTCATGAAAATTTATGTCTTTGACCAAATGTTGGTATGCTAATGTGGCTTGGTTTGAATGGTACAATGGTGTAGCAAGTAACCTGGGTACAATCCGGACATTGGATGCTCCCTGTGGAGAATCTCCACATTCTTCCCGTGACTCTGTGGATTTATCACACATCCCAAAGCAATGTTAACGTAAGTGGCCTTTGTAAATGTTCCCGAGTGTTGTATCGAATGGTATAATCGAGGGTCAGTTGATGACAATGGTGAGAATAAAAAATAGATTTACGCAGGATTAGTATTAATGGGTTATTGATAATTCATGAAGACTTGGTGGGCTGAAGGTTCTTTCTCCCTGATCTTGGCGAGCGACCCTGGCTCAGCCGAGGGTACCTGGCCCACGCCGGGTACCCTCGGCTTCTCCCTCTCTCTCCCCAGGCTCCAGGATGCTCCCCCCCCCCCCCCCCGACGCAGGGCGGCGATGGCCTTGCCCGGGGTGGGGGGCAGAAAAGGAAACTTACCTGTGGAGCTGTCGGGTCCCTGAGGGGGAACAAAAATAATTTGACGCCAGTCAATTGAAGACGGGAGTAGTTTGGAGACACCCTGATCTATAGGGTATAAACTCTGTGCAACATTCTTTCTTATTAATCTTTTAACTATCATATAATTTACAGCAGTTTTTTCCCAATTTGTTTCAATATAACTGGAACATTGTTGGCATTAGTAACAGCCCTTTGCAGCTTTCATAATAATTATAACCACTTTGTTGCAAGCAGCAAAATGCACTGACTGACAGAAAACTGAATTCTTATTATATTGCACAATCTATCTATATCTGTAATATATCTTCTATCTCTCTCTCTCTCTCTCTCGCTCTCTCTCTCTCTCTCTCTCTCTCTATCTCTCTATCCATCTCTCTATCCATCTATCTATCCATCTATCTTTCTATCTATCTATCTATCTATCTATCTATCTATCTATCTATCTATCTATCTATCTATCTATCTATCTATCTATCTATCTATCTATCTATCTATCCATCTTCTATCTATTATTATTCCATTATCTATATAATTATAAGTGTCATCTTGACCATTTCCAGTTTGCACTGTGCTTTTATTTTAGAAAAAAGCTACCACATATGGCTGTGATTTTTTTGGCCATCTTACTCAGAGTCCTCCTCCGCTGCGCAGGCCCCGACGATTTTTCCGATCGATTACAAATAAAAGACTTATTAGTGTTGAAAAAATCTTGAGATTCTCTTCCTGTCAATCACCGCCATGAAGGCCAAGCTCCATCTGGTGGGAGGGGGGAGGGACTATAAAACCCGTACGTGTGGGTGTGGCTCAGTCAGTCTGCAAGATGGCGAGGGAGAGGTCACGACTTTGTCTGAGCTGGGAAACTGCAGAACACCGTGAGTATGCAATGTACATGAATAAATGATTTGTTAGCCCTTAATGAAAATGAAATGAGTTGTTTGGCCTGCCCTGTGCTTGAAACTGCAATGGCAATGGAAATGAAGTGAAAATGCAATGAGCTGTTTGGCTTGGGCCTGCCCTGTGCTTGAAACTGCAATGGCAATGCAAATGAAGTGAAAATGCAACAAGCTGTTTGGCTTGGCCTGCCCTGTGCTTGAAACTGCAATGGCAATGGAAGTGAAACTGTACTAGCCCAAGAATCCCTTCGGCCCATCAGTAAGTATTCCCCCTGCAAGTATTAAACTTCACCCCAGTATTTTTCTCCCTCCCTTCATTTGCTCCCTGTGAGATCCAGGTGAGGATAGACTTTCCTCCTTCATTGCTGTGATCTGCAAAAAAAGATGAAAAATGTCTAAAATTGATTCTCTACCCTCTCCCCCTTCTCTCTCTGTCTCCCACCTGTTTTGGGCAGAATTTCTGGCAGTTTCTGAGCTGCCAGCCCACCAGGCCTGAGTGACTGAGCTGCCAGCCCACCAGCCTGAGTGACTGAGCTGCCAGCCCAAGAATCCATTCGGCCCACAATGTCCATACTAGCCCTGTGGAAACCAGTCCCTTTGGCCCACAACACCCATACTAGCGCTCCAGCACCTCCAGCACTAGCCGGCAATATTGGAATTGGTGGAGAATTGCGTTGGGGGACCAGCCCTCCCGTCTGAACATTGGGAAGCAACGGGTCTAGTAAATAACTAAAACTCTGATCTTGTTATCTTCTGGTTTGCGCGGTCTTTCTATTTGCGCAAAAACGGTACGTGATAGCGTTACGACAGCTCACTCGCCGTTCTCCTGTGCTGCGAGTGCACCAAGTTTCGTTCTGATCGGTTGAATGGTGTAAACGTTAGCGAGGTTTAAAAAATCTTAAAAACAATGTGTGCTCAGATCGATCTCTTCTCCTGCCATTTACGCTTCTGCCCTCTTCTGTCACTCCCCGGGACGGTCCGCCCCATCCTGCACCATCATGTCTTTACTGGAGCTGAGGGTGACTGGCAGATGGCTGGCAGAGGTTTCCAACTGGTAACAATTTTCGGATAGATCCGAAACAGCCCAGCGAGAAGTAGCCCAGCCAGAGTCGGAGACCCAGCCCAGCGTCGGAGACCCAGTCCAGCCCAAAGTCGGAGACCCAGCGCAACCCAGAGTCGGAGACCCAACCCGGAGTCGGAGATGTCGCCATTGTCGCCAAACGGAAAGCGGAGACTCTGATCCCGATGGAGGAGAACGACCACGACCAGCACCCGCTGTGAGTCTCCATTGCACCGCCAGCTCCAGCCCTTACCCCTCTGGTCCCGCTCTCTGGCTCCTGCCCCCCTCCCCCATGATGCCCCCTCTCCCCATGGCTCTTCCCCTGTCTTTTCTCCAAGCTCACTCCCCCCGCCCACACACCCTTCTCCCCCCACAATTCCCTCCGCCCATACCCCCCTCCCCCCACAGCCGCCACCCTCCATCTATGGAGCGAAGGAATAGGTGACCATCACCGATTCCTCCGCTCCATAGATGCTGGTTCACCCGCTGAGTTTCTCCAGCATTTTTGTCTACCCAAGATCATATTGAATGGCAGTGATGGCTCGAAGGGCCAAATGGCCTACACCTGCACCTATTTTCTATGTTTCTATGTTTCTAACCTACAGTTCCCATGATGGCCTTACCAGCCACCTCAGAAGCCAAACAACCAGAGTGCAAACAAGTCATCTTGAAACCTGAGGGACTGCTCAAGAAGAAATAACTGCCTTATCCTCATTACTTACCTCTTAATGATTTCTTGCAGTGTTCTTAATTTGCTTTCATTAGATTTTATTGGCTGTGAAATATGTTGGCACATCTAAAAGCAATTTAAGCATTTTATAAATTCAAGCTCTTTCTGTCACGACTGTCTAATTTGTACTCACGTTGCACGGTCTTATTTGTCCTGCAAGCAACTTCTCGAGGAATGTGTTCCAAATATATTTTTCTGTACCTTCTTCAAAAGTAAACTATTCTGAAATGCATAGTTTAACCAGAACAAGTGCCATGCACAGTGAAAGATCCACAAAATGCCAAGCTCAAGGAAACAATTGTGGCATGAAAGGTGTGTTTAATGAGGTAGACATTGCAAGAAATAGGCTACAGGCATGATGGCTGATGACATTGTTGTTTTCCTTCCAATTCCCAAAGTAGATTTAGAACACTTAATCTTAATATTTGCATACACGTATGTTGGCAGTGAATAAATCTGATTGATGTAGCGTATTTTACACCAGCGAGACGAAACGTAGGCTAGGTGACTGTATCACCAAACACTTGCGCTCAGTCCGCCAAGGCTTGCTGAATCAGCCAGTTTAGTTTAGTTTATATTTAGTTTAGGAATAGAGCGTGGAAACAGGCCATTCAGCCCAATGAGTCTTCGCCAACCAGCGATTCTCGTAAACTGGTACTATGCTACACACTAGGGACAACTTACAATTTTTACCGAAGCCAATTAACCGACAAACCTGTATGTCTTTGGAGTGTGGGATGAAACTGGAGCACCCGGGGAAAACCCACATGGTCATGGGCAGAACATGTAAACTCTGTACAGACAGCACCCACAATCAGGATTGAACCCGGGTCTCTGGCGCTGCAAGGCAGCAACTCCAGCGATGTGCCACCGTGCCACCTTTGCTAACCATTTTAACTCCTCTACCCATACCGGCCTTTCTGTCCTGGACCTCTTCAACCACCAGAGTGATGCACCCACAAACTGGAGGAATAGCACCTCATATTCTGATTGGACAGCTTCTAACCTAACGGTGTGAACATTGAGTTAAAGAAGGAACTGCAGATGCTGGAGAATCGAGGGTACACAAAAGGCTGGAGAAGAATCTGCTTTGAAAATAACCCTCCCCACATTTTGTTTTCTCCTGTTTTTTCCCCCACACCCTTTCCTGTGGCCACCCCCTCCCTCCCCTCACCAATTTCTCATACAATCTCACCCTTCTTCCCCTTCCCCTCTCCCGCATTCCCTTTTACATATGTCCCTCCTTCTGGCCTTGCATTTTCCTCCTCTTCCCTTTTCATCTTTGTTCTCATTTCTTTGTCTCCTTTAGCCCCTCTTGTCTCCATTTTACCTCTAGCTTTTGTCCATCCATCTGCCAATTAAAACACCGGATCAACAAACTCATCAGAAAGGCTGGCTCCATCCTGGGGACGGAGTTGGATTCATGGGAGGTGGTCTTGGAGGGGAGGATGCTCCTCAAACTGCGGAGCATCCTGGACAATACAGCTCATGACTGTTGGCAGATCAATTTCCCTCCTGGGATAAATAAAGTTATATCGTATCTGCCTATCACTTGCCAGGGTTTGCCTTGCCCCACATCTTTTCCAGCTTCCTCTCTCCTACTACAATCAGTCTGAAGAAGGTTTCTGTCTGAAACGACACCTATCCATACCCACCAGTGATGCTGTCTGATCTACTGAGTTACTCCAGCACTATGAGTCTACGTAAGATTCTAGCATCTACAATTCCTTGTTTCTATGTGAATAATTCATAGCTTAGCATAGGCAAAGGAAAGGTTTAAGTTTGAGATTGAAGATGGTTATTGATGGATATTAAGTTAAAGGCACTGAACCACGAAGACAATATTACCTTGCTAATCTCATCAATTATTCTATAATCACATTCTGTTCAATGTCAAATTCATTGAGCCATAGCGAACAAAAATAGACCTTTCAACCCACCTCGTCCACGCTAACTGTGATGCCTATTACACTAATCCCATTAACTTACATTAGATCTATAACCCTCTACTCATTTTGTATTTGCCCAAATACCTTTTAAACATTGTCATTGTTACTGCTTCTACCCCCTTCTTGTTCCAGATAACCACCATATTGTTTGGAAGAACTTGCCCTCGGATCGCCTCTAAATGTTTCCCCTCTCACTAGGAGTTCCTATGTCCTAGGGCTAGACTTCCCTATACTGGAAAACAGACTCTCGACTAGCTACTCTATCAATGCCCATTCCACTACTCTAGCTTCCCATTCCAGGAATTCCTTGCTCAAACTCTTCTGTATTCTTTCAAATGCTACCACATTCTTCCTGTAGCGTGTTGACCAGAATGGCACACAGACTTTCAAGTGTAGCCTAACCAACATATTGCACAGCTGCAAAGTGGCGATCCAACTCGCATTCTCAATCCTATGACCTATAAAAGCAAGCATACCAAATGCTTTCTTCCTGTGTCGCCATTTTGAAGGAACTATGAACACACCCCAAGTTGTTTGTACATCAACTGGTGGGTGGGTGCTGGAGGTTGGACAGGCCCATTCCATCTGCCCAAGTTCTCCCAGCTGATCTATATCCCTCTGTATCCTTAGGCAGCCTTCATTGCTATAATCGACTGCACTAAGGTTTCTTGTAGCAGCAAAATTACAAATTCACCGACTACAGTCCCATGCTAGTCATGCAGACATATTACAAACAGCCAGTGTCCCAGCATCGATCCCTGTGGGTAACTTTTGGTTCCAGACCTCCAGTCATATAAGCATCTCTCCACCACTACCTTGTGCTTCCCATCACCAGGACAATTTTGGATCAAACTTGCCAACACATCTCGGATCCCTTGTGCTGTAGCTTTCTAAACAGCTATCATGCAGAACCTTGTTAAAAGCATTGCTAAAGTCCACTGCTCTACCTTCATCAGTTTTATTAATGTACCTCCACAAAAACTCAGGTTTAAGATAGCACATCCCCTGCACAAAACCATACTAACTCCCTCAAAGCAGCCCATGACTTTCCAATTCCTGGCTCTTAGAATCTTAACCAGATCTCACTAAGGAATTCTCCAAAATGCTCACTAACATGAATAAGACACTGGAGAACGTTATCTAAAATGGAGGTTAATCTCTCCAAGAAAATAGATGCTGCACGTGGTGAATCAAAGGAACACTTTGACTTTTTGAAGCAACAGCTGTCGGATCTGGAGCAGAGGACAACTCAGGAATTTGCGAGAATGGAATATGATTATAATAAGAAATTTGATGAACTGACTGAAGGAGTTTATAAGTCGATAGAAGATATGAAGGTTGAAATACGTGAGATGTCTCGGTAAATATCGACCCTGAAAGAAGAACAAGGGGTTAATCCGGAGCAATTGAATACATTGACAGATAAAATTCAAGATTTCGAAGCTAGATCAAGGAGACAGAACTTGAGGATTGTACGAGTAAAGGAGGGACAAGAGCAAGGAATTTTATTGACCGAACTTGTTACTAAAATACTCAAACATGTGTTTAAGTTGAAGGAAAACCCGAGGATTGATGTGGCACATCAGGTAGGTCGCTTCAGAAGAGAAACAAATGCTTCCCCAAGACAGATTATTGTGAAATTTTTGGACATTTCAAGTCTGGATAAACTTATGAAGATGATACCACATGGGGAGAGGCTTACATTTGATGGAGAGACTGTCAGATTCTACAGGGACTACCTACGCAAAATACTGGAGAAAAGGAACAAGTTTAAAAGAGCAAGCTGCATTCTGCAAGGTAAATCAGAGGTGAAATACGGAGTTGTGTTTCCCGCGAAGATGAAAATTAATTACAACTCTATTCAATGCGCCTTCACGGACCCGGATTCGGCATTTAATTACGCACAAGAAATTGTAAAGAAAATAGAAAAAAGAGAAGTAAAGGTTGATGATTAAACATTTATTAGGAAACTGTGCTGTAATTAAGATGGTGGAACTGCTCTAGACATTAACCAGACAGACTTATCTGTCAGGAATGTTATGCAATGAACATGCCCTGGTTTCAACCTTGAACAGGTAAGGAGAAGATAAATAATTGAAAGGAGAACATTTTGAAGCAACGAGATCAGATTTGAAAGAAAATCAAAGGAAACTATTTAATACAGTATATATGTAATGTAAGGAATTAACTAACTATATAAACTTAATATTACTAATTAAGGGTTATGCTACGATATTACTTTTATACTAATATGAGTAACCAAGGTATTAACCTAATGGATTTAGGGGATAAGGGGCATATAGAGATGATTATTATTATTAACACATATATAAGGTTAATTTGGCTGAAAAGAAATGAAATATAATTTAGGATGTATACTAAAACACTACAATTAATGAAAAGGGGTATAAGAATATTATAACATCATAAACTTGTGGGAAGAAAGTGGCATTAATGATCTGGAAAAGTTCCAGAGGTTTGGGCTGGAAGATGGTTGTATTTAAGATAAGAAATGAAACCCTTGAAACAGGCTGGTAATTAAGGTACAGATGAATACTGTATATTTGGACAGGGACAGGGCAGATGTTTGCATGTTTTCTAATTCTATGATTCGGGGATTACGAGCAAGTAATATAGAAGGTTTATAATTGGGGTAGAATAGAGAATATTTGAAACAGTAAAGATGATTTTTTTTTAGATATATTAGACATATTAAGATATATTTAGATGAAAGGGCATGTAGTTATAAATGCCATTGTATTTAGGGGGCGGAACGCAATGTATAATTCCATCTACGGAGGTCAATCAATTTTTAGCCATCATAGATGGCTTCTTATATTTAGGGTATCACCTTTTTGATACCTTAAATTCACGTTTTTTTTTTGTTGTTGTATTTACTTTTATGTGGCTTATTTGACAATTTTTCTTTTTTTTCTCACTATTTTTCAACACACCTTTCTCTTTTTCTTATGGAGGTTCAATATACGGAGGAGAGGTAAAATAACGTCAGAAGTGTGGGATGATGCCCATATACCCAAAGGTCTGAGGTACCTAACTACACCACATGAAGTAAAATCACTAAAACCTATTTATAATGCAGGATAATAAGGAAAAAAAGAATGGAGGAGTCACATTTTGTAGTTGGAATATTAGGGGTGCGAATGATCCAATTAAAAGGGGCAAGATTATGGCCCATTTAAAATCTTTAAAGGTGGATATCGCTTTTCTGCAAGAAACGCATACGAAACTACAAACACAGATGAGACTAAGGGCAAACTGGATAGGCCAAACGTATCACTCGTCATTTACTGCTAAAGCTAGAGGAACGGCTATTATTATTTGGAAAGGTATACTGTTTATATTAAAGAATACAATATCTGATAAAGAAGGAAGATACACGATAGTGGCGGGAGAAATTTATTCCACTCCACTGACTGATAAATATTTACGCAACAAATTTTGATAATCCCCAATTTTTTAAAGAAAATTATGGATAAAATAGATGAGTATAATTTTCAAAATATAATACTAGGGGGGGACTTTAACTGTGTTATAGATTCATGCTTAGACAAATCAATAAAATTAAGGAAGGGTAGTGCTAAATCCAAGTCTAGTGAATTCTTAAACACTTATATTAAAAACACTAATATAACAGATGTATGGAGAATAGCTAATCCAACAGGAAGGGAATATTAGTTTTACTCATCAGTACACAAAACTTACTGAAGACTTGATTATTTTTTAGTAGACACAAAATTAATACCATATACGATTAATCCTAAATACCACAATAGTATTATTTCAAATCATCCCCGCTGACTTTTACTTTAAAACTTGAGGGAATGCCAGGTATAAAATTGTTTTGGAGATTTAACACACGAATAGCTAATGACTCACAAGGTTACAAGTATTTAAAACAACAAATGAATTTTTTTTTTAAACAAACGAGACACCAGGTATTTCACCATCTCTATTATGGGAATCTTTTAAGGCATTCATTCATGGAATTATAATTTCGTATCAAAGTTTTCTAAATAAAAAAAAACAGGACAGAACAATGGACGTTAGAAAAGGAAATTAAATTATTAGAATTAGGAAATGCAAAAGACCCAACCATAGACAAACATAATAAGATAACATTATTGAAATTTAAACTTATTCGAATATTATCGGCAAGAGTAAAATGATTATTTCAGATCACAAAACAAGTACAGTTTGAATTTGGGGATAAACCACATAAACTTCTAGCACGACAATCGAAGAAGCAAGAAAAGGAAAAAACAATTAGTAAACTTAAATCAGAGAATGGGGAATTGTTAACTGTACCTAAGGACATTAACAAAAGGTTTGCTCAAATTTATCAACATTTATATACATCTAAAACTAACAATGAGGACAATAAAATTATAAATTTTTTAGATAAGTGTAACTTGCCAAAATTGGATATCTTAGAACAAGAGGAATTAGGAGCGCAGATTACAAGTGAAGAAATAAGAGAAACAATAAAATAACTGAAAAATGGGAAGACACCAGGGCCTGATGGTTTTAATAATGAATTCTATAAAAGATTTCAGGAGTTAATGGTCCCACGATTACTTAAATTATATAGTTATGCTTTTACCGAAAATAAATTACCAGAAACTTTAGCAGAATCTACAATTACGCTCGTACCAAAAAAAGATAAAGATCTAGAAGATCCGGGCTCGTATAGAGCTATATCACTTTTTAATACAGATAAAAAAATTTTAGCAAAGATTTTAGCAGGAAGATTGAGCAAATATATTAATAAATTGATAAACCAGGACCAAACGGGGTTTATACCCAAAAAACAATTATTTAACAATTTGAGACGACTTTTTAATATAATGTATTCACATAAAGGGGAAAAGGAAGACTTATCAGTTTTATCTTTGGATGCAGAGAAAGCATTTGACCAGGTAGAGTGGCAGTATTTATACATAGTACTCCAAAAATTTAATACGGGAGATAATTTTATTAGATGGGTAAAATTATTATATGATAATCCAACGGCAAGAATATTAACTAATAATATGTTGTCTCCAAAATTTCAATTATCACGGGGCAATAGGCAGGGATGTGTTTTATCACTCCTGCTATTTGCCCTTATGATAGAGCCACTGGCTGAAAGGACAAGAACACATCCGAATATTCATGGATACAATACTAAGGACACTAATAACAAAATTTCATTATACGTGGATGATATACTTTTATATATTAGAAATTCAGAAACGAGTATCCTGAATTTATTAAATGTAATAGAAGAATTTGGCTCCTTTTCTGGATATAGAATAAATTGGAATAAAAGTGAAATTATGTCATTACAGCCCCAGAAAGCGAATCATCTATTAAAAATTCCATTTACAATTGCAACGGAAAAATTTAAGTATTTAGGTATTCAAGTTACCGGAAGATATAAATCCTTATTTAACACTAATTTTAGTCCTTTGTTAAATAAATTGAACGCTCTGATTAAGTGTTGGAAAACGCTACCACTATCATTAATTGGCAGAATAAATGCTATAAAAATGATGGTGCTACCACAAATAATATATTTATTTCAATCCATACCAATATATATACCAAAATATTTCTTTAAAAAACTACTCTAATATTACTAATTTTATATGGGACTACAAAGCACATAGAATTAAAATAAATCATTTGTGTAAACCTAAAGATGTAGGGGGACTTGCACTGCCTAATTTTTTATATTATTATTGGACAGTGCATATTAATAATATTATTTATTGGTTGGATTGTCCTTCTCAACAGATGGAATGGATAAGAATGGAGAAAGAAGATTGTTTTCCTTACGAATTAGGAGCGATCCTCTTCTCCCGTTAAATTGAATAATATATTATATAAGAAGAATCCAATCATACACAATATAATTCAAATTTGGAAACAAATAAAATTAACTTAAAAATTAAGAAACTCATCATCATTAACACTAATAGTGAATAATCCGGTATTTAAACCATCTTTTATGGATAAAACATATAGACAATGGGAACGATTGGGAATTAAAAAGTTGGGTGACATGTATGAAATGGGAAATTTATTATCATATCAACAATTAAAATCAAAATTTAATCTGAGTAATAACCAATATTTTAAATATTTACAGATATGTGACTTTATTAAAAAAAAACCAAGATTACAGAATATAACGATAGACCCACTGGAAGAAGCAATGAATATTAAGACGGACTCACAAAAATTAATATCAGATCCATATAACAGTATTCTTAATAGAGAATTGCCATCAACAGAGGCAATTAGAGAAGATTGGGAGAAAGATTTAATGATAAAAATTTCTAAAGAAACATGGGAGAGGTATTTGATATATATACATAAATGTTCGATTAACACTAGACATAATTTAATTCAATTTAAAATATTACACAGATTAAATTATTCAAAAGTTAGGTTAAATAAATTTTATTCAAATATTTCTCCCATCTGTGATAAATGCCTTTCTCAAAATGCCAACTTCACACATTCTTTCGTTTCTTGCACAAAACTTCAAAGATTTTGGTGTGATATATTTCATATATTCACTAGTTTAAGATAAAAATGGAACCTAGCATGGAAATGATTATGTTTGGAGTATTAGGAGAAGGAAACAAATTAAATATAACTCAAATCTCATTTTTTAATTATGGTTTAATAATAGCGAAAAAACTCATACTCAAATTCTGGAAAAAGGCTACTATACCAACACTCAAAATGTGGATTGGTAATATGTTGGAAACGGCCCATTTGGAAGAAATGAGACTCCTCCTAATAAAAAAAAGACCAATTCTTAACGAGTTGGTCTCCATTTATTGATCTTGTGGATTCATGGGGTATAATAACATCATAAAATTAAAAACTCTGGGTTTGGGTGAAAAATGATTAAGAACAAAATATATATGTATATATCTACTTGTGGCATGTGAGAATCTCCTTTCTGCTTCACTTTCTCACTTATTTCTTTCTTTACACTACACTCACTAGACTATTCTTTACTCTTCGATACTTCTTTCTTTCTCATTTCTTTCTAAACAAAAAAAGGAAGTTGTACAAAGAATGTTTTAATAATTCTGGGAACCTGTTAAAAGGTACCATTAAAATGTAATGTACTTACTTCTAATAAATATATATATTTTTTTAAATAAAAAAAAGAATCTTAACCAATAATCTATCTCCAACTAATGCATGGCTCACTGGCCTGTGGTTCTGTGGTTCATTGTGAATAATGGAACCACGTTTGCCTTCTCCAATCCTTTGTTTGGTATGTCATTAGAAGTATTAATTAAGCTTCAATTGTTGGTGCTGTCAGAGACCAATACTGGGAATCCCCAAAAAATAAATCACAATAATGAGTTTGTGACCCACAGTTGCGACACAAAGTAGAATGTGTATATACATGCAGGGGTTAGACAATACTGTCCATTCCTATATCACATCTTGAGCTAGAATAGAGTTCCCTTGTATAAATATCTTCTTGCGTCTAACAGCTAATTGGTTAAGTACAATTCATTTAATCATCGTTTTTACTACACCTTAAAATAAAAAGATATTAAAAAAGAGGCAATTTTAGAAGTCACTGGACCAAGTGCAGACCTGTTGGGTCTGCTCCCCAAACGCACTGTTCCCTACCCGTAGCCCCAATTGTACTTGCCCTTGCCCTTTGTGTTGCAGTAGCAATTTGCCCTCCCCCTCCTGTGAGGTGAAAAGTTCAGTGTTCCTGTGTCGCAACATTGGATCGAAGTGTGTTGGAAGCTGGCAGGAATGCTATTAACAGTAAAAATCTTGTGAAAGTTGGCATTTTTAAAGCTTTAATCGTGAATAACGTGAAATATAGAATGAAATCTTCAGTGAAGCTGATCACTGCAAGCCGAGCCATTGTGACATCATCAGTTGAAGCTGGTCGTTTTAAATTCAAAGTCTTTTGATGTTTTTAAACTTCTTACCTACTTTTAATCAGTAATAAGTAGAAAAATAAAGCAGAAGATGTTCAGTGAAGGTGATCTCGGCCTCGAGGGGAAAAATGTCAATCAGAATACGTAAAAATGTAATCAATACCGCGTTGTGTTTTTGCGAAGATGTAAAGACAACCACATATACACACACTTATACACACGTACAAGATCAGACTTTTAATAAGTATATGATAGTATTTATTTATCAAGAAAATATATTTTACCTTGTCTGAAAAAGAGTCTCCACCCAAAATGTCCCACATTTCTCTCCAGAGATGCTGCCTGTCCTGCTGAGGTACTCCAGCATTTTGTGTTTATCTTTATTATATCAAACCGTCTACATTTGGGAAAAGTGGGACCTCACACAAAAGTAAATGTTGTCCCTTCTTCGTAAGCAGTCTTGTAAAGGTGGGACACATGACCCTTGGAAGGCTAAATGAAAATTTGCAACAGAGATTAGGACACGATGCAACTTGTCTCAGCTTTGTCCTTATCCATTTTGGTGGACTCCTGTTGGGTTTATGGTAAGAATGAGTGAGACAATTTGGTTTCATTTATTGAGTGAACGGTCATGCATTACAAGGTGAAAACTGCACATTTGGAGTTGTTGGCTGAATCTTCATGTACAGAATTTGCTCAGAGAGTTGCCTCTTGAAAATTAACAAGAAAAATGTTGCAAACCTTGTATACTGGAAACTCTATGTTTATGTTCCTACATTGTGCGGTGTATTAGCTGAGTGATTAAACTGATATTAGGCATGCCATTCACTACCTGTCAGTTATTACAACTCATGTTCATGAGCTACGTAATATTTGTGCAATGCACTTCCAAAATTGGATATGTCAGCCAAACTCTCAATTAAACTTAAACACCCATTGTAATGCATGGTCACTCCCCTTTGTAATCAAAATCAGAAACCCACATTTCATTAACTTCAATTATTTCCTTTAAATTGAGATTCACTACTGTGCATCTACATATTCAATTCAAATTGAATCAAATACCATCCCCCCCCCAAAAAAAAACTTGATTGGTTCTTTATATGTACAAATGTGAATGCCTTATAATCCTGGTAAGAAATAATTTGTCCTGTATTTTCACATTTAAACAACTCATGTTATATGCTCACAGCATAACATCATTCATCTTTGACCTGACGTTTGATGGAGATGTGTCCTCTCCTCTAAACACGTGGCCTGATGTCTTGCCTTCCTTCTGACATTAACAAGAATCATCTCTTCATCCAACCCACACATGAGGGTGAGGCAGCATCTATGGAGGGAGGGAATTGGCGAGGTTTTGGGTCGAGACCCTTCTTCAGACCCTTCTTCCTCCATTCCAGTGCACTTCACCCCACACCATTCCCTCACTATTATCAGTCTCCCACTAAAAAAAGTAAATAATCAAAATCAACGTGAAAGAGATAATGATGAATGGTTCTCTATGGATTGATTAATCTGAATGTAACTCAGACCATCACCATGTGGAATATCTACCGTGATGCTCTGGAAATACCCAGGTTTTAGATACATCAGGAAATGAACATATGACAGAACGTTTAGCAGTCAGGCAAAATTACCAGAGCACCCACAGCGTTAGGCTGTGTACTAGGCAGTGTATCTAGAATGGAACAGAACATAAAACCATAATATGTTTGTTTCCGTAGGGCACTTCTTTGTCTTTTATATCTCACTATTTCAACATTCAGCAGTTATTTAACTGAATGGCAGAAGAGACTCAAGGAGCTGAACTACCTGCTCCATTTGTTGGGTTCCAACTGCAGTTACACATCCAGTGAAAGTCAACTATATTCAAAGCCACTGAAATGCAGTTTTCACAGATGGACAGACACAATTATAGACTGCAATGTGCAAAGCACCACTGAGCACAAATTGCATATAAATAAAAGCAAAATTTAACCTGCCAATGGAAATTAATTTCAAACTAAAAATGGAATTGAATCATACAGTCTGTCCTTACACACCTGTAAAAACAAAAATGCACAAGCCCAGATAATGAAAAGGGAATTGCCTGTTTACTGTCAGGAAAAAAATCCATGCATTGCTTTTTCTGTACCAATAAATAGTGAAGTACCTTAAAATCAAAAGTGATAATGAAACTCATGTACATGTCATTGAAGCATAAAAGATAAGGATAAGTTAAGCAGTATCAAATGTAAAGCTAATGCTTATAAAATGAGGCACAAATATAATACCAAAAAAGCAAAATGCAAAGGTAATGTAATTTAAAATGTTCAGATGCATTTGCAATGCTCTATGATTCAATATAACAGCAGAACTAATACCGTTGCAACACGAGATGTAAATCTTGCATTGGTATGCAAAATTGCTCTACATTGCTCTACATCTCTCCTTGCGTATGGCAATCTCACTTCAGGGACCTGTCGAAAAAATGAATCTCTCATTGAAGACATCAACCAACTCACTCAGCAATCCATCAGTGTTAAATCCTATAACTATCTGATATTGTCCTTTGCTAACGGCACAATGCAAATGATGCCATTGAGCAGGAATCCGAGCCAAACTGACAAGCTGTGGTTACATTTTTATTCATCATCTATAATTACTTCTGAATATAAACCTTTGGGACTGGAGACATCAAAAGCAGCTTGAGATAATACAGCAGTTCCGTTGCACTGACGTGCCAAAGCTACTTTAAGGAAAGATGATCAAATATGAGGTGGCACAGTGGCATTGCTGGTAGAAGAGCTGACTCGTGGTTCGAGAGACCTGGGTTCAATCCTGGCCACCGGTGCTATCTGTGTGGAGTTCCACATCCTCCCCGTGACTTCATTCCTCTGGGGGTCCTGGTTTTCTCCCGCATCCTATAGACAGGTGATTAATTGACCATTGTAAATTGTCCTTAGTGTGCAGATAATTTTCTGGAATGTGGGGAGAATTGTTGGCAATAAAATGGGTTAGAATAGGATGAATGTAACTGGATGCTTCTGGTTGTCACAAATTCAATGGGTCAAAGGGTAGTTTTTTGCTGTCTCTCCCTCCTATTCTAAAATGTGAACATCCCATTTGAGAGCCTAGAATGATTAGAAGCTGAGGAGCAGAGATATCTGGAGGCTTGCATGCTTAGAGTAGATGAAGGGAGATTAATCCTTAAAATAAATTAAAAAGAAGGGATTAAAAGTAACAAAAATACCAATGGAGTCTAATTAAGCAGCACCAGAGTGATGGATATGCTGCCGGGAATTTGGATATAGCCAAAGTATTGGATGTTTTCAAATTTACAAAGGCTGGGAGGCTGGCCACGAGCAGCATCGAATAGTCAAGTCAACAGGTAACCGAGGTCTGGATGGAGATTTGAATAGCAGATGAGATGAGGCAATGGTGGCCGAGACACTGAAACACTTGGAATGTTTGAATAAGGACGGCCTGCTAAAACCCACACATATTTTGAAATGATGTAAGATCTTAGAAGGTGCACTTGACCTTTGAAAATCACAACGTGCTCCATAGGATTTGTATAATCATGTATTGTCTTTCTGCTGACTGGTTAGCACGCAACAAAAGCTTTTCACTGTGTAAACTAAACTTGAAACACAATCTGACAATCCTCAGTGTAAATAGACACAAAATGCTGGTGTAACTCAGCAGGACAGAAAGCATCTCTGGAGAGTAGGAATGGGTGACATTTCGTGTCGAGACCCTTCTTGCATCCGAAACGTCACCCATTCCTTCTCTCCAGAGATGCTGCCTGCCCCGTTGAGTTGCTCCAGCATTTTGTGTCTACCTTTGGTGAAAACCAGCATCTGCAGTTCCTACACAATCCTACACATCCTGCAGTTCCTACACAATCGTCTGTGTGGTGTGGCTCGAAGACAGTGATGTGAATGTCTGATGATCTGTGTAGAACATGCAGTACATGTACCAGTATCAGCATATTGAAGCATGCGGAAGATGCACAGGTGCATCAGAGCACAGACATTCTAATTCGTCTTGGCTCAGACGCAGGAGAAGAGTTATAAAACACAAAAAACTGCAGATGCTAGAAATCTGAAATAAAACAAAAATTTCTGAACGACTCTTCAATAACATGTTTTCACTGTCTCTTATCTGGTCCGCTGTTTCTCTTTTCACAGATGCTGCCTGCCCTGCTGAAGGTTTCCAGTATTTTCTGCTTTTTATTGTACATAGCAAAGTACACCACCAGAACCCACAATATCCGTAAACAAACATAATGCTAATCTCATCTGCCTGCACATGATCCACATCCTTCTATTCTAGTTTATCTGTGTACCTATCTAAAAGCACCCAGAATGCCACTTTTGGACGTGGCTTCATCACCAACCCAGGTAATATGTCCCAGGCAGCCCCCACTCCCTGTATAAAAAACTTGCCCTGCACATTTTCTTTAAACTTTGCACCAGCTTTCTATCTTTTCTAAAATGTGACCGAATATTGATCTGAATTGGGATGAACTGGGATTAGATAGCACATAATAGATTTTCTCAAATAAAGCTTTTAGTTCCGAGGCAATGGTTTACAAAATACTATTGAGATTTAGTAGTTTTTTCACAGAGCTAACATTTACCATGTTGATACAATAAAGCAGAATATCTTTTATTGACTTTAGTGAATCAATATTTGTAGCAAATCAAAACAGTGAACCCGAGAGCATATAACGTTGTTTGCCGAAAACTGCACAACAATTTCTAGCAAATGCATTATTAAACAACAAAATCCAGAGATTGCTGTAATGATAAAGATACTCTTGAATCATAAAAACAATGAATACATAAGTAAACAAAAAGCTCATCAAAAATCTTCATGCTTGGTTTAATGCTCAAGGGACCAAGTTCCTATCATGATTGAGGAACTAAACCGGTCACCGAAGGTTAAAGAATGTTTGTTTTTATTGGTATGTTAAATCTTAATCGCCACAACATGGAAACCATTTTTTCTGGCCATAGTGCAAGATCGATTGCTAAATTTGACTGCTCCTCGTGGGAGCACAAGAGCAACATGCAAAATTGATTTGAGAACATCTGTCCATAAGATGCATCCATCGGCAAATCCCAGCAGCATGCAATCAGTTTATAATGCAAGGTTAATATCATGGCTACAATGCATGGGCAGAATTAGGTGTTGAGAGATTGCATTAAAAGGTTGAAGGGCTTATTCTTACTCGAGTTGTTGGAGAATTGATTCCAGCCCAGTTTCATCTTTGACTAGATGTTTCCATGTACAGCAAGTTACTCATTTTTGCTCAACAGATGTCTGGGTTTTGCAGTGATTGTGCACAAAATGCATGCTGGTAAATTGCTCCATTGAGGCTGTACAGGAGTTTGTTGTGGCCCCAAATGTGATGGTATTTAAAATGCAATTCCCCATGTTGCACAAATTCTAGACAAACCTCTCTGGCATTAAAACAAATGTATTCCAAGTGTGTTGTCCCATTCCTTGAGATTTTATTATTATTCATCTTTAATCCTGTTTGTTTTCCTCAAAACAAAATAGCCAGCCTCTCATCTTACTTTAGTTTGCAGATTTGACATTGAATTCACTGCACTGATGGATGTTTCCTGGTTCAGTATCTACACTTGCTTAATCCTTCAGCCCAATTGAATAAGGGAGTCCTTATATTCATAATGGCACCAATACTGGAATTATCGTAAACAGGAGGGTATGTGAAATGATAAAGACATGCTAATAGATTGTGGAAATGTAACTTTTTCACCCAGAGGGTGGTGGGTATGTGGAATGAACTGCCAGCAGAGGTAGTTGAGGGAGCTACTATGACAACATTTAAAAGACATTTTGAAAGTACATAGGTAAGAAAGAATTTGAGGGACATGAGCCAAATGCAGGCAGGTGGGACTAGCTTAGAATAGGGCATCTTGTTTTGTATGGACAAGTTGGGCTGAAGGACCTGTTTCCGTCCTATCTATGACTTTATGACATGCAAACTTCACACAGCACGGGAGGATGAGATTAAACCATGATCGCAAGAACCAAACCAGCAGCTCTGTCAGCTGTATGCAAGGAATCCATGGTGCGATTCAGGGAGCAGCTCACTGGGCAATGGGAGGGGACGAGGAGAATTATTGCAATTACTTTGCATGTGGAAGGTGGCAAGGAAGCCACACTGCCATCATTGTAATCAAATTAGGGTACTATCTTTTGGAAAGGCCTATACTCTAGCACACCTCAAACCTTCAGTTAAACCCAGCACAGTGAAAAGCCTAGATAGAGTGGCTGTGGAGAGGATGTTTCCACTAGTGGTAAAGTCTACGACCAGAGGCCATAGTTTCAGTATAAAATGACGTACCTTTAGAAAGATGAGGATAATTCTTTTTAGTCAGAGGGTGATGAATCTGTGGAATTTATTGCCACAGAAGGCTGTGGAGGCCCTCAATGGATATTTTTAAGGCATAGATTGATATATTCTTGATTGGCATGGGTCAGGGGTAAAGGGGAGAAGGCAGGAGAATGGGGTTGAGAGGAAAAGATCGATGATCCATGATTGAATAGTAGAGTAGCCTTGATGGACCGAATGGCCTAATTATGCTCCTATAACATATAAACCTATGAGACGGTTGCTTTTGGATCATCCTGGATCAAGCTCCCTGCCAAGCTCACTCACCCGCACTAACCTTGCCTGAACATGGAAGAGCAGGTCAACCAGTCTTTGGTATCTGACAGATAAGACCAACGTGATCTCCCGGTTGTCAAACAATTTAACTACCCCTCCGATTCCCATACTGACCTTTCTGTCCTGGTCCTCCTCCACTGTCAAAATGAGGCCCAATGCAAATTGAGGAACAATACCTCATATTTCATTTGGGCTGCTGTATGAAAATTGATTGCTCTAACTTCTCTAAATAACCCTTGCTTTCCCTCACTCTCTGTCCCTCCCCTACCCTTGTGCTCCGACTAGTTTCACTGTCCTACTGATTAATTTTGCTGACAGTATGCTTCATTGTCACCTTCCCCCCAGATAACAAAGAACCATCCTACATTTCCTTGGGTCATTATCTGCTTTGATCTGCCATTTTCACACCTTATCCTTCCATACTAGTGTCACCTTCCCCTGACTCTCAGTCTGAAGAAGTGTCTCGACCCGAAACATCACACATTCCTTCTCTCCAAAGATTCTGCCTGTCCACGTTGAGTTACTCCAGCAGTTTTGTGTCTATTTTAGATGTTTAGAGAGGTGGAGCAGGCACTTCAAGCAGACTCCAAGATGTCAAATATCTCTGATAGTCAGGCACTTCCCAATATTTTTAATTTAAGGCCCTCTTGAAGCATACAGAAAATCACAGAACTTTTTTCACATAATTTCATTGACCACATTCAAATGCATGGAGTTGCACTTCTAACACCAGTCACACCTGGCATAGAACTAAAGATTAATGCCCCTGTCCCACTTAGGAAACCTGCACGGAAACCTCTGGTGACCTTGTGCCCCACCCAAGGTTTCCATGAGTCACCAGAGGTTTTGGTCACTTGCCTGGAAAGCCTCGACTGAAGCGTGAGCTGCAACAACTGACCAAGGATCTTTGCACACACACACACACACACACATCACGAAGGTGGGGGCCACGGACAGCGGAGTAGCGTTGTCTGCGCGATGAAGAGGAAAGTAAACGGCTGCCACAGAGCACGGTAAGTCCTTTAGAGAGCGCGGGAGGGAAGGAGAGAAGGGGAAAGAAAGGGAGAGAAGGACAGAGAAGGGGAGGGAGAAGGGGAGAGAAGGGGGGGGAGAGAAGGGGTTTTAGGAGACAGTTTTAAGAAGTTTAATAAAGTTAGTGGGCATTTTACCTTCTAGCGGATCTTCTAGGTCCTGAAAACCAAAGATCCGACAGGATCTTTGCTGAAAACTCCAACGAACCAATCAAAATGTCCGGTCAGCGAAGGAGATTGCCTTCGACTGCCTGTAAGTAAATAGCGACCCCACTCCACTGGCTACGACCAAACGGCAACCTATCTTTAGTCGAGGCCGGTTTTGTTTTTTTGAAATAATCGCAGGAACATAGAAGAAGCCTCGACTACACGGAAACCACTTTCCACCATTAGGGAGAGTGACCAAAGCCTCCAGGAACCTCACGGAAACCTTGGGTGGGGCGCAAGGTCTCCAGAGGTTTACGTTCAGGTTTCCTAAGTGGGACAGGGGCATAAGGAACTCTTGCATTCAGTTCCTCCCCCTCAGCAGTCTCTTTTGGCATTGCTGCTATTGATGGGTTCAGCAGTGGAGCAGGATTGAGATACTCCTGTATCTAACTTCCAGCATGTTTTACACTTTTACATTTGACTACAGCAGCACAGAACACACACCTGCGCTGTATTGTTGGCTGCTTTTCTCTACAAAAACACCAACAAAAGTTATGTCTGACTTGGCCGATATAAATTCTGGATAAAACATATAGAACTGGCTGAAGCAGAGATCAAGCTGGCAATAGGTTCCACGCGGTCACAGGGAGAATGTACAAACTCTGTACAGACAACACACGTTGTCAGGATGGAACCCGGGTCTCTGGCGCCATAAGCCAGCAACTCTTCCGCTGCATCACTGCTGCCCTCAGATTCAAGAGCTTGAAATAAATCCGTGATTCTAGCGCAGAGAGGAGTACAAATATGGTGTCCATCAGATGGATACCAAGGATCTTATTCCACTGAAGTTGCAAATATGAGTTGGTCAGTTTTGGTTGATTTTTTAATAAGCGGCTCTGTGTGATAAAGAAGGGAATGATTTATAGAGGAATCTTGGAAAATTCTGAAAATGGTCAGAGGCTGGCAAATCAAATATTATAATGTAAATGCATTTTGTATTGCTATAGATTGAATGAAAGAAAAAGTTGTGACGATCAGCCATGATCACAATGAATGGCGGTGCTGGCTCGAAGGGCCGAATGGCCTCCTCCTGCACCTATTTTCTATGACGTTGAACCTATAAGAGACTTTAGACTTTAGAGATACAGTGTGGAAACTGGTCCTTCAGCACACAAAGTCCACGCCGGCCAGTGATCACCCCGTACGCCAGCATTATCATACATACTAAGGACAATCTACAGTTTTTTACCAAAGCCAATTAACCTACAAACCTGTACGTCTCTGGAATGTGGGAGGAAACTGGATCACACGGGAAAAGCCCATGAGGACACAGGGAGAATGTACAAACGCTGTACAGAGAACACACGTAGTCAGGGTTGAACCCGAGTCTCTGGCGCTGTAAGTCAGCAACTCTCCCGCTGCGCCACTGTGCCGCCCTGAGGTTCAATAGATTGAAAGAAATCCCTGAGTCATAATTAAATCAGCGGCTGTGAAGGAAATTAATTATAAAGTTGAGCTGCACTGCCATATTAATAAAATGTACAAGGCTGAAATCATAATTATAAGGCAGCAAATACTCTTGTCAAACTTTAGTCCAAGATCAGCAAATCGCCAAAGGCACACAAAAGTGCTGCCCCCCAGCGATGTTGAAAAGCCAAGCTTCAGGTCAGGAGTTAAAAACAGTTATAAAAATCAGACATTCATCAGCCTTGAAATGAAGTAACGCTGGAGCATCTCAAAAATATGTAAAACTGTTGTTTAAAAGCCTTGGATTTTTTTTAAAGGAACCGCCATTTATCAGAAACAAGGAGAAAATGAAAAGGAGAAAAGGATAAATTCAGAGATCAACAAGTTCCATTCACATAGTAAAACAATGATTCGTTAGGATACAGCAGGGCCTTTGGCCTATCAGGTTCATGCTAACTATCAACCATCCATTTGTACTAATACTACATTAATAGCATTGTTTTATTGTTCCCACTGGTTGAACTTTTCTTTTTGACTTCAGCACTGTATCAGTAATCGCAGAATGTTAGCAAGTATCAGCAAGAGAGTTTCACCAGAGCAGCACAGCCAACTAAACCAACAGATGACTAAAAGCTTGAAATTAAATGTTGTCTAAAAAAAAGAGAAGCATAAGGTAGGGCAGATTAGGAACTTAAATCTAGAAGTTGGGCACTAGGTAGCTGAACTACCATGGTGATTTGACCAAAACTGGCAAAATGCAAGTAGCCAGCATTGAAGAATTTGGGGGTAGCACATTGGCACAGCAGTAGAGTTGCTGCCTTACAGCGCCAGGGACCCGGGTTCGATCCTGACTACGGGTGCTGTCTGCTTGGAGTTTGTACATTATCCCTGGACCATGTGGATTTTCTCCGGGTGCTCCAGTTTCCCCACACTCCAAAGACGTACAGCTCTTTAGGCTTTATTGGCTTTTGTAAGATGTCCCTAGTGTGTAGCATAGAACTAGTGTTCAGGACGGCATAGTTTGTTGGCGCGGTCTTGGTGGGCGGAAGGACCTGTTACCACATTGTATCACTAAACTAAACTAAACTAAATTAAACTAAACTAAACTAAACTAAACTAAACTAAACTAAAAGAAGCACATAGATCTTAAGAGTATGCAGACTGGATGAGCTAAAAGAGGTATAGCGTGTAAGATGGTGGGGAGAATTGCAAACAAGCGAAGACTGATGTGTGAAAGGGTGTAAATTTAAAACTTAAACAACAATGTTTTGCAAGATCTCACATTTTGGTTTGTACTGAGGAAAACAGCAATTGAATTGCCTAACACAGAGGTAATGGAGAAAAGGATGAGGGATTTAGCATCAGATGATCTGACAAAGTTGAAAGTAGTGGTTATTGACACTCACAGAGCAGTACTGCACAGGAACTGGCCCTTCAGCCCACAGTGTTTTTGCCAAACATGATGCCAAGTTAAACTGATCTCATCTGCCTATGCATGTTCCATATCTCTCTATTCCTTGTACTTCCATGTGCCTATCTAAGAGCCTCTTTAACGCCTCTATCGTATCTGACTCCACTACCATCCCTGGCAATGTGTTCCGGGCCCCCGCCACTCTCTCCTGTAGAAAAAATTGCTCCAGACTTCGCCATTAAACTTCCCCTCTCACATTCTAGCTGTGCCCTCTAGTGTTGGATATTTCCTTGATGATGAGAGGGGATATGTAGAAGAACAGTCATATATGATATTTTGATGGTTAATGATCTGACTAAGTCTTATGGAATAGGATGGTGTTGGTGGGTCGGGAAAGACGGACTCAATCAGTAAAACTTATTGTTCCTTTTAATTTTATTTATCAAATATGTAAACAAGTGATGATAAAAGTAATTTAACATTTCCACATTAATGATTGTCATATTTGGTTAATACTAAGCACAACTGTGGTACTTTTGTTTGGCAAAAAACTGGCTGCAAAAATACACACTGTAAACATGTTATCTAATTTCAAGTTTGATCTAAATGCAAAATAGTGGATGCTGAATCTTAATTGTGAGGAAGATATGATGAATGATATATAGTGATTATCAAAAAGTCAAACTGTCTAGTCCAGATCGCTGATAGATGCAAAAAGCTGGTCTAATTCAGCAGATCAGACAGCGTCTCTGGAGAAAAGGAATGGGTGACGTTTCGGGACAAAACCCTTCTTTAGACTGAGGGTCAAGGGAAAGGGGAAAGAGTCTGAAGTAGGGTCCAGACCCGAAACGTCACCTATTCCTTTTCTCCAGAGATGCTGTCTGACCCGCTGAGTTACTCCAGTTTATTGTATCTATCTTCAGTTGTAATCAGGGTCTAAAGTTCCTTCCAACACATTTAGTCCAGATCATTGGTCATCACAGACTCGGTGGGCCAAAAGACCTGTTTCCATGCTGTATCTCTAATGTCTAAAGTCTAAAATAACCCAGGCTTCCATCATAAATTATAGGAATTTTACTCCCAGTCTTCAAATTGCATAGTTGCTCTATAATTTCCAGTAAAATACTTTGAATATGCCATGCACATAATGATAAATTAACAAACTCAGATCAGGAACAGCAGGAAAAAATGTGGCAGCAAACCTCCTGAAATTGTATATCAGGAAGTTCTGGTTAAGTTGAAAAGCTTGCAGCTACTTCAAGGTGTACAAGAAACATGAACAAAACTGCCCCCCCCCCCCCCCCCCCCCCCATTCCCCAAGCCTGCTTTGAAACTCCACACAATTATGTCTATTCTACTCCAGGCTTCAAACTCTATTTTTGTATTAGTTCAACATTGCCCCAAATATCCAATGATTTAAAAAACACAAAATAAGGTAGAAACAAAGAATTGCAGATGCTGGTTTATACCAAAGATAGACACAAAGTGCTGGAGTAACTCGGCCAGTCGAGCAGCATCACAGGAGAGAAAGGATAGGTGACATTGTGGGTCGGAAAGACGAAGGTACGTTCTTTTGAAATACTTCCAGTAACATTACCTTTACAATCCTCCAGTGGAAAATTTGTGGTGAAGTTTCAATTTCTTTCTACCTAAGTGGGGCTTACGTTTTTGCTGCCAAGATTGTGTAAGTTTCTTATTCATAAAGAAAACCAGTGTCAACAATTCACATTCCTCATTGTCCAAACTTCCCTTCACCAGATACAGAAAGCTAATCTTGTTAAACACAGAGGTCAGGCAACAAGATGGTGACTTATGGTTGGGTCATGAATGTAATCATGTGACATGGGTAGCTCAGAATAAACGTCACCCACAAAACTCATCTGGAAGCCTTTGACAGTCAGCAGGACCCCACCCCAGCATTGCCAGCTATCAAAGCTATCAATGATTTTAAATGCCTCTGACATCCTCAAACCTGTAACAAAAAACCCTCAAATTGAAAAAAAGGCTTGCAAACATTACTAAAATCCTTTCAAAGTTTTATGTATTTAAAAATGTTATATCAAATAAATATAATTGTAAAAAGTAATTACTTTTCTTCCCTGTGGCACCAAAGTCACTATTAAAATGAATGGACTTCCAATGTCTAAGCTGGTGCAGGATCCGATAATACACTTATTGCACTGTACGCAAGTTCCTGCTTCATTGTTAGATTCCATGAGGTCTTAACATAAAAACATAGAAACATAGAAAATAGGTGCAGGAATAGGCCATTTGGCCCTTCGAACCATTCAATATGATCAGGGCTGATCATCCAGAATCAGTACCCCATTCCTGTTTTACCCCATATCCCTTGATTCCATTAGCCCTAAGAGCTATATCTAACTCCTCTTGAATACACCCCATGAATTATCTCCCACTGCCTTCTATGGCAGAGAATTCCACAGATTCACAACTCTCTGGCTGAAAAAGATTTTCCTCATCTCAATCGTAAATGGCATACCCCTTATTCTTAAACTGTGAGCTCTGGCTCTGGACTCTCCGAACATGGGGAACATTTTTCCTACATCTAGCCTGTCCAATCCCTTAGGAATTGTATATATTTCTATAAGATCCCCTCTCATCCTTCTGAATTCCAGTGAATACAAGCCCAATCGATCTATCACTGATGAAGTGCCGTTGAGAAATGGCCAACACACCTTAGCCATGAGGTTTGGGACTTCCACATTTAAGCAGGTGTACTTAAATTTACTTGCAGCCACATGTAGAACTCGTGGCAAACTAGGGAAAATTGAGATCCTTATTTTGATTTTCAGAAAAGTTCCAAGCAGTTTTTTCACACATTACAACCCATCAGAGTGGTAGAACTGTTGCTTCCCAACACTCAGTCCTGACCTCAGGTGCTGTCTGTATGATGTTTGCACGTTCTCCCTGTGCTCTGGTTTGATTGATTAAAAGATACAGCATGGAAACAGGCCCTTCAACCCTCCGTGTCCACACTGACCATCGATCACCCGTTCACACCAGTTCCATATTATATGTTATCCCACTTTCACATTCACTCCCTGCACACTAGGGGCAATTTACAGAGGCCAATTAATCTTCAAACTTTGGGATGATCGAGGGTGTTCAGCGAAGCGAATACCCAGTCTACTGAGACTACGTAGACTGGCTGATTGTTTCGCTGAACACCTTTGCTCAGTCTGTCTGCACCTACCTGATCTCTCGGTTGCCAAACACTTTAATTCCACTTCCCATTCCCACACTGACCATTCTGTCCTAGGCCTCCTTCATTGTCAGCGTGAGTCCAAACACAAATTGGAGGAACAGCATCTCATATTTCGCTTGGGCAGCTTACAACCCAGTGGTATAAATATTGATTTCTGTAACTTCAAGTATCCCTTACATTCCCTCTCTCTCCATCCCTTCCCCCACCCAAGTTGTACTAAGCTTCAGTCATCTTGTTGAGTCTAATTGCCTGCACCCGTTCTCACCTAGGACACAGCTAACAATCGTCTGTTTCCTTTATTGTAGCTACTTTTTTTGCATATATGTTCTTTATCTCTCTACATCACCGTCTATATCTCTCATTTCCCTTTGCCCTGACTCTCAGTCTGAAGAAGGGTCTCGACCCGAAACGTCACCTACAGTATTCTTTTTCTCCAGAGATAATGCCTGACCCGCAGAGTTACTCCAGCATTTTGTGTCTATCTTAGGCCACCAGGCCATCCGTGCAGGATGGTGTGAGTTGATCAGCCATTGAATATTGCCCCAACCATGTAGTGAATAGCAGATTTGGGGGAGAGTTGATGAGAATGTGGGAAGAATAAAATCAGATTAATATAGACTTATTGTAAATGAGTGGTTGATGGTCAGTGTAGACTTGGTGCCCAAAGGACCTGTCCCATGTTATATCTCTTAAAGATGCAATGAATCTGTGTATTTCTGGGTGATGATTACTTGAAGCAAAGGCAGGTAAAGGCAAACAGGAAAATATGGCATGGTCGATGGCACAGATTGACTCAGTTTGTTGTTAGGTAAAGTGATGGCAGAGTATTTAGTGAAGAGTCTAACTCTCCCAAATACGCACCCCGGATGAGAACATGTATAACATGTCCAGCAGAACACAAGAAAATAAAAGCACGAGCTGGTCACCTGACCCTTCAAACCTGCCCTGTCATCTAATGTGACCATGGCTGCTCTGCCCCATGCCACAGAAGGAGGTAAGCAATAGAATATAGCCACTCAGAAATTGAAAGGTGCTGATAACAATATGATCATAGGATGGTGTGTAGCAGGCTAGCGATGATTTAGTTTCCTTTGTCCGCTGCCTCAAAATTCATTTTGTGCCCAAATGCCTCACACAATACTGAAGATATCTTCCACCCTGTGGGGAACATGAAGGAAATTGTGTATTGTAGAGCTGAGGACTGGCTATGGAGATAAGTGACGTAACAGAGAATGAGGCCAAGGGGTTTAGAAACTGAAAGGTAGTGTCTGGGCTTCAAACGGGGCCATTGGGACCTAAAGGGTATTGTCTTCAGGATGGAGGTGTTGTTAAGAAAGTAGCAATCAGTTGTCAGGGATATAAAAGGTCATAAGGAATAGGAGTAGAAGATATGCAATCTGGGAAGTTATGAATTGAGGTGGAGGGTGGTGAGGCAATATGATTGAGAGAAAATTGAATGATTCATTGGTCTACTTCCATCCCCCTTGAAATCAATGCTCCTGTAAAACAGCGAAAGATATTCATCACAGGCAGCTTTATAAAACAGGAGGTAGTCTGAAGAAGGGTCTCGACCCGAAAGGTCGCCAATTCCTTCTCTCCATAGATGCTGCCTCACCCACTGAGTTTCTCCAGCATTTTTTGTCTACCTTTGATTTTTCCAGCATCTGCAGTTCTTTTTTAAACATTATAAAACTGGAGATATTTAAGAGAAAATTTAACATTGGGGTTGATGATCAACTGACTCTATGGCTTTGGTCAGCCATTTGGATTTAGTACCACTCAGTTTAGAGATACAGCGTGGAAACAGGCCCTTTGGCCCACCGAGTCCATGTCGACCAGTAAACCCCATACACTAACATTATCCTACACACCAGGGACAATTTACAAATTATATCTCAGCCAATTAACCTACAAACCTGTACGTCTTTGGAGTGTGGGAGGAAAGCGGAGCAGCCAGATCAAAACCCACATGGTCACGGGGAGAATGTACAAACTCCATACAAACAGTACCCATAGTCAGGATCGAACCAGGGCTGGGTAACTACTGCTGAGCCCTTTGATGTTGAAAGTTTAGAATCACTGTAAGGCTAAAATGGACAGACCAATGGAGCCCAATGGTCTGAAGCCTGAGGGGGATTAATAGTCCTGGAGATAAATTATGAAAATGTTGGGGTCTATGAATGGAACATAAGATGGAGGGGGAAGGTCCAGATTGCAGAAGATTCTGAGGAAACACATTCCTGCTTCTCAAGCTCCACAAAAGAGTGAAAACGTTTTGGGCCATATTTTGGGGTCCCACATTGGCCCCTTCAAAATTTCTCAGGTTAGATTATTTAATGCCAGGACACCCAAATGGAGTTGAATAGAGTCATAGACCAATACAGCAGGGTAAACAGGCCCTTCGGTCCATCTTGTCTATGCCTAAAAAGTTGTCTGCATTTGGCCCATGGCCCTCTAAACCCTTCCTATCTATATATCTGTTTAAGAAAGAACTGCAGATGCTGGAAAAATCAAAGGTAGACAAAAAGCTGGAGAAACTCAGCGGGTGAGGCAGCATCTATGGAGCGAAGAACTGAAGAAGGGTCTCGACCCGAAATGTTACCCATTCCTTCGCTCCATAGATGCTACCTCACGCGCTGAGTTTCTCCAGCTTTCTGTCTACCTGTCTATATATATATATAGCTATAACTATCTACCTATCTACCTATCTATATATAGCTTTCTGTCTCCCTATCTATATATCTGTTGTCTTTTCAATATCATACTTTTATCCGTTTCTATTGCTATGTAATAAAACCCTTCTCTATAATTGAACGTTATAGAGAACGTTATAAACGTATTCCTAAATACATTATAATATTATATATTTTTATCTGAAACTGTTGCGTTTTCTGGTGGATGAAATGAAACCTCTTTAAAACAATTATGGTGCACTCATTGGCTAGTTAAGTCCAACAGCCACACTCTTTTCTCCATATTGTGAATGATATTTCAAGTCTGCAGTAAAGAATTGTCTCAAAGGCAACTGGAACATTTACAATCTATTAATTTAGTTTAGTAAAATTGGTCTTCAGGTGCCTAAATGGCGCTGCTCCCCACCTGCTGTGCAAAACAATAACAAGACTGCAAAGTGGTAACAGATCCACCACCCGAGCAGCGTCAAAAGGCAACTGTAGTATCCCCTTCTGCAGAACATCTTTTGCTCAAACTGCCTTTTCAGTAAAAGGGACAAAATTATGGAGCTCATTGCCAGACCACTTGAAATGTATCCCTACATATGTCGCATTCAAAAGAAACACAAAATTGTGGCTAATTCAACAACAATCTTGTTCTCATATTTAATTTTTACACTGTGCTCTCTCTGTATGTCTTTTTCTCCTTTCCATTTTTTTAATCTCATTTCCATTTCCATTTCCCTATTTTTAATAATGTTAATCTGTATTATCATTTTTAACCAAAAGCCCTACTTGGGACAAGTGTTGCGAATTAGCTTTGGCTAAAAACACTATGATGCATGCATCAGATAACTGTTTCAAGTGTATCTATGTTTTTGTATCTGTCCCTATTTAAATAAACCTTAATCAATCAACCAATCAATTTAACTTCTAAGAAATCGTCAATTATGTTACACCTTCTGATATCATGTAGCTTTTTCATATTCATAAGAGCTGCACATGATCTTATAGTTTCTGCATCCTGGCTGCCTCCCTGGGTGCGCCAGGACTTCATGTCTCATTGAAAGGGTCAAGTATCTGTTCCCTGTCCAATATGTAGAGCGATGCTACATTTGTCCTTTTTGCACAGGTGAGCAGATGGAATGCCTTCTTCATTAGCTGGATTGAAAGCGAATTTTGTGAGCTTCCATATGTTCTTTGAAAACATTAATAAATCACCCTTGAGGTTATTTGGCAAATCTAATAACAACCTTAAGGATTCCAAGTTGAGGTACAATTAAACGGTCAAATTTATTTATTTTGCAATGAAATTATATGGGGTGAACTCTAACAGTCAGGCAGGATGCCGTGGAAAGCTTACTATTCTCCTGCCAAAGTATTTCATTGGGAGCTTTTGGCAGTTTGTTATGGCTGGTTTTTGTTTGCATTGCTCGGGCCAGATGCCCACCTGAAATGGGATTCTAGCTGTTCTAGGGTATGTATGAGATGGGTGTGGCTTTGAAATTGGGGGTGGTCACTATTTTCTTTAAAAATTGTATCGTATGGTTAACTATTACTGTGTTGTATGAATCAAGCTCCGGGTTCAGCTGAGCATTGGCTACCACTATAAATAAGTATGATTCCTTGTCTAAATGAGCAATGTAATATTCCACACTTCCGTGCAAAAAGAAGTCTGGGACACTATGGTAATGGACCACCTGTTCAAGTTGCAAGAGGTCAGGGCTATTTAAAAACATGCTCCTGAGTATGAAGAAGGGTCCCGACCCGAAACGTCATCTATCCTTTTATTCAGAGATGCTGCCTGACCTGCTCAGTTACTCCAGCACTTTGTGTCTATCTTTGGTGTAAACCAGTATTTGCAGTTCTTTCTTTCGACTGAGAAATGCTCCTGTTGAAATGGTCAAGGGCAGGAATGTGGATACAAGCACCTGCAGATGCTGCTTTACAGAAAGGACAGAAAAAGCTGGAGTAACTGAACGGGTCAGGCAGCATCTTTGGAGAATATGGATAAGTAACGTCTCAGGTTGGGACCCTAGGAAGGGTTCAACCTGCTGAATTACTCCAGCACTTTGTGTCTTCTAAGGACAAGAATGAATTAGAATAGTCTGTTGCAAAGACTATTGTATCTGTGTACCTACCCTGTTCTTCTTGGGAGGCTTAGAAATTCAATTTATTCAGTTGGATTCATCAGGGCAGGCAATTTTGATGACATGGGATCAATTGCATTCCACCATAAAACTAACTAACTGTTCAGGCTGAGAGATAACTCAAGATATTTAAAGATTAAAATCATGGGCAATGGATACCACACATCAGCAATGGTTATTTGCAGGGCACATTGTGATAATTGAATAATAGATGGGAAAGATGGGTGTTATGGTGACATACAAGGGGAGTGGCTGCAGAAGGGCCTTAGTCCCTCCTTGCAGTGACCGTAAAGACACACTTCTTGCCCACCAGGCCTCTCACCAATTTTGCTTGGCCTCAGATGGCCCCTCTAGCTTTCCATCAGTATTAATGTACACCCAGTTAATATGGTAGTTGGTGAGATTTGAATGGAGGTAAGTCTTTGCACAACATTCTTAATTCCCTACTGTTCTTGACGGGTGTGGGGGTGTTAAATTGCTGCCCACGCTTTTGACAAACTAACCGATTGAGGGAGTTTAGAAATCAGCTTAGAATATTTTAAAGACATCTCATCTTGCATTGAGCCTCGCCGCAGTTCCTCAGACTCAAGTTTGAAGTCAACAGCTTCAGATACCTAGTCTTTGGTTAGTGTCAAAATGACCATCAGCCTGCGCATTTCCTTCAGTTTTTCTCTCTCCACCCTTGCACCTGATTTCCTGGGCATTTCTAACATAATTTAGTTTGGTTTAGTTTAATTCAATTTAGTCTAGAGATACAGCGTGAAAACAGGCCCTTCAGCCCATTGAGTCCGCGCTGACCAGCGATCCCAGCAAACTAACACTATCCTACACACGAGGGACAATTTACAATTTTACTGAAACCAATTAAGCTACAAACCTGTAGGGCTTTGGAGTGTGGGAGGAAACCAGAGGACCCAGAGAAAACCCACACAGGTCACAGGGAGAATGTACAAGCTCCATACAAACAGCATCCGTAGTCAGGACCGACCCTGGGTCTCTGGCACTGTAATGCCCCTGTCCCACTTAGGAAACCTGAACGGAAACCTCTGGAGACCTTGCGCCCCACCCAAGGTTTCCGTGAGGTTCCCGGAGGTTCCGGTCACTCTCCCTAATGGTGGAAAGTGGTTTCCGCGTAGTCAAGGCTTCTTCTATGTTCCTGCGATTATTTAAAAAATAAAAAAAACGGCCTCGACTAAAAATAGGTTGCCGTTTGGTCGAAGCCAGTGGAGTGGGGTTGCTATTTACTTACAGGCAGTCGAAGGCAATCTCCTTCGCTGACCGGACATTTTGATTGGCTCGTTGGAGTTTTCAGCAAAGATTCTGTCGGATCTTTGGTTTTCAGGACCTGGAAGATCCGCCGGAAGGTGAAAATGCCCGCTAACTTTATTAAACTTCTCAAAACTGTCTCTACTCCTTCTCCCCCCATTCTCCTCCCTTCTATCTGCCCTTCTCCCTCCCCTTCTCTCTCCCCTTCTCTCTCCCCTTCTCTCTCCCCTTCTCTGTCCTACTCTTCCCTTCTTTCCCCTTCTCTCCCTCCCTCCCGCGCTCTCTAAAAGACTTACTGTGCTCTGTGGCAGCCGTTTACCTTCCTCTTCCTTGCGCAGACAGAGCTCCTCTGCTGTCCCTGGCGCCCACCTTCACGATATGTTTGTGTGTGTGTGTGCGGTCGGTAGCAAAGATCCTATAGGATCTTTGCGCAGTAGATGCTGCTCACCCTTCAGTCAAGGCTTTCCAGGCAAGTGACCAAAACCTCTGGTGACTCATGGAGAGTGACCGGAACCTCCGGGAACCTCACGGAAACTTAGGGTGTGACGCAAGGTCTCCAGAGGTTTCTGTGCAGGTTTCCTAAGTGGGACAGGGGCATAAGGCAGCAACTCTACTGCTGTAGAACTTTGTCCTGTGCCGCCCTTACTCAAATTCCCAAACTTCTAGCATTGTCATTTTTTGCACTTGTCCCCTCTCCGCTCTCTGTTTACACATTCACTCGACAGATTAGAGACAGGCCTTTAGCACCATCTCTCTGGCACTTACTCTGAGTCTCCACCCTTCATGCTTTTAAAAAAACATTTTTTGGTTCTGATGAAAGCTCTTCAAACTTCAACATTAGTTGGTTCTCTCTCCCGGCAGATGCCACCCAACCTGCTGCATAACGCGAGCACTTTCAGTTTTTATTTCAGATTTCCAGCATTTGCAGTTTATCATTCTGCTCCTCAACATTAATTTCTTACTGACAAAGGTCAACCTTCCCCTCCCCACAATTGAAGGAATTTCTGTAACAGAGACATGGTGATAACAGCAAAGAGCCTTAACACTGAGTTTCCAGCCTAGTGTTGCTGTCACACACCAAATAGGGAAGTTTTATTATCTTTTGTCAATTTAATATTGTCCCTCAGAAAACAGCAGATATGCAGTGGTTCCACCTTTGCTTTGTTTTAAGGTGATACTTTATACCCATAAATCCATCTAACAACATGGTTCATTTAAGCTAAAGAGCTTCCTTATTTTCTAAAGTAGGATTCAAGAGAAAGCAATATGTACATCACCGTATATACATTAATGTTTTAAATCTGATCTCAGTGTCACATTTTGAAAATTGGCTATAGAGTAATAACACCTAACAAGGTTTGAAATAATTAAGATCTTCATATTTCAGTGTACATACACGACATTAACAGCAGAAAATTATGCCTTTTATGAAATATTTACTAGTTTTCATTGAAATTCTATTATCTATAAAGTGTGCTAAGTACCATGATATATTGCATACTGATGAAATATGAAATCATGAATATTTTATTAATCTTGCCAATGTTTTCATCTCATGGTCCTTTTACTGAATCAATGAAACCATTCTGTGTGTTTTAACTAGCAGAATGCTTCGTGTTATAGCTATTGAAGAAAATTATAATCAAAAACCTGTTACTGAAACTGAATTAACATAAAATGATATATTTTGTTCATGGATTTTAAATGATATGGAAATTAAAGTTTCAGGAATTCTTGAATTGCAAATTAAAGCACAATAAACAGGCCTGTGCGAAATAATTATGCAGTATGAATTTGTTTGATATTAGAACAAGTTTATCCCATGCACAATACGAACCACACTTAAAGTTCGTAAGTGATAGGAGCAGAACTAGGCCATTTGGCCCTTCACGTCTAGTCCACCATTCAATCATGGCTGCTCTTGGCTGATTCAAGCCTGAATGACATTCATTAATCCCACCATTGCTGACACGGTGTTATTAGTACAATCAAATGGCATTACAGAAACAATTATATGAAGCGGTAAATGGGAAAAGATGTATGAATACTGCACCCTTTTTGTAAAATGCACGCAAGAATATGAAATAAAGCCTTTTTGTCAACATGATATAAATGAAAAAACTTGTTTTGACTCTCTTCAATCAGCTATTCCGTCATTATATAGGGAAACTCAGGAGCAATTGAACAGTTTCCGTATTAAGCTACTGAGAAATCTATATATGTAGGTTTTGTTTGACATGTTTCATTTTCTCCATAGGCACACATCATATTTCAATCTAAAGAGTTTAGACATGAATTGGCAGGAGCGAGATCAGGCATTCTGAATTTAAAGATGTTTATCTGTGGAAGGATTACAGGTAGGGGCCCGTTTTCACAGTCCCAACGTCGCCTATCATTCCTTCCACAGATGCTGCTTGGCTTGCTGAGATACTCCAGCATTCTGTTTTACGTAAGATTCCAGCATCTGCAATTCCTTTTGACTCCAGGCTTTTGGAAGAAGCTTCATTAAGAAAATACAGTGGTGGCATTCAAGGGCAATGGACAAGGTTTTAAAAAATTGTTATATTGTTAATTATTAGAGTTAGATAGGTTAGCAGCTGCGGCATGAAAAGCAGATGGAAGTTGATTAAGTACCAACTTTCAAAATGTAAGTTAAAATGGCAGGAAAAAAAATACAAGGGAAAGACTATGGGAATTGGAACAGCTTCCTCCCAAACACTATTGGCTATTAAACACTAGAACCTCTAACTTAGCTCCGAACTACATAGACTTGTGGGCATTGATTTTGTCTTTGCACTGTAATTGTATGCTTGTCTTTTTATATAACTAACTTTTTTGGTGTTCATTATGGTGTTTAGAATGCTGTGCTTACATATCTATTGTGCTGCTGCAAGTAAGAATTTCATTGTTCCGTTTTGGGAACTATGTCAATGAAACACTCTTGACTCTTGACTTTAGTTGGATCGCTCTAAAAGCCCTGTCCCACGGTACGAGTTCATTCCAAGAGCTCTCCCGAGTTTAAAAAAAATCAAACTCGTGGCAAGCACGGAGAATGAACGTCGCGGGTACGTCGGAGCTCGGGGACGTCTCTTAGCGGCTCATAACGCTAAAGGCAGGTACTCGGGAAGACTCGCTATCGGCAGGTAAGCTCGGGAAGACTCTTGAAGATTTTTCAACATGTTGGAAAATGTCCACGAGAGCCCCGAGTACCGACGTGTGGCCATTACCGTAAATCTCCGAGTTCGAATCAGGGCAAACTCGGGAGAACTCCGCGAATTAACTCGTACCGTGGGACAGCGCTTTAACCCAGAGCTGGAACAGTACGCTGGAGAAAAGCAACAGATCTTGGAAGGCGGCTGGAGGTCTTTCTCGCACATTCGAAATGTAAACACTTATCTTCAGAGACCATACTCGTTCACTTTCTCACCTCTTCTGCTGGCTATTCGCTGGCTGTTCAGCATGCAGCAAAAGCTTTCCACTGTACCTCGGTACATGTGAAAATAAACTAAACTAAACTAAATTAATGCTTCCCAAACTGCATACTAATTTATGGGCAGCCCCTATTTATAGTTTTGTCTGCATCATTTTTTTAATCATTAGACTCTCAGATCTCTGGAATTTTGAAGCTTTTCTTGGTGCGTTTATCAAAGCGACTCTCTTAATGCGACTTTCTGACTCCTTCGGGAAGTGCCAGTGTTGCTTTAAGGTACATTGAGGGCACTTCTCCAAAAGCTGCTCATCTCCCCTACCCCTGTGAGCTGGGTTCTGTTCCCTGGCACCGCAACACAAGTATGATAATAAGGACACAAAGTCTCGAGAGCTCCCCGAGGTGCACCAGCTGCTCAAACGCACCCCTCAGCTGGCAGTACACCAAGTCCCTCGCCATGCTCATTATATAGGGATATGTTGTGGAAACGTGGGGGACAAGCACATATATGAGCAAAGAGAAAAATTGCTTAATAATGTGCACTGGAGTGGCACTGCAGAGTTTGCAAAGTAATCTGTTCACCATCTCTGGATGTAACAAGCTTGACAGGCTTAATGGATTTATATTCATTTTGTATTTTCGTTTTTTCCACATGATGCTTTAGAGCAACAAATTCAGTGATAAACCTAAACTGCTGTATCTTACAACCATTTATGTATTTTTAAATATGCTAACTTATGTGATCACTAGTTTCATCTATCTGCGGTCGGTTGTGTGAGCAGGCAGAGATTGTGGATTTGCAGCAAATGTTCAAATAGATTAGTTCTTGTAAGTTAAAATTGAGATGTAAGAGCTAAGAATACCAGTGACACTGTACTCAAAGTGAAACAACAATCACTCAGCGCTCACTTTACTGAAAACGCAGATAGATAGGTTTGGTGATCCAGGCTGCCTTCTCTAGGAGACACAAGGAACTACAGATGCTGGAATTTTGAGCAAAACACAGAGTGCTGGAGTAACTCAGCAGGTCAGGCAGCATCTATGGAGGGTGTATCGTACGTACCATAACACCTCCCCTTCCACCTCTCTTTTTCCTAGGCTCTCCCTCTACACTGGTCCGCACCCATTTCTCTCATTATCCCACCTCTTTTCACACCCCCCTCCCCCCCCCCCCCCCCCACACACACACACATCTTCTCCCTTCCACCTATATCCATCCTTCTCTAGCCTCTGCCCACCCAACTGCTGTCCACCTATCACTTGCCAGACTTTGTCATGCCCCACCTCTTTTCCAGCTTTCTCCCCCTACTCCAACCAGTCAGTTTGAAGAAGGGACCCAGCTCAAAACGTCGACTCTCCATGTCCTCTACAGGTGCTGTCTGACCTGCTGAGTTACTCCAGAACTTTGTGTTTTGCCTTCTCCTGGCCTGGTTTTCATATATTTGCAAAGTGAAAGTGAAAATCTCTTTTCCTTTCTCACACAATAAAATAGCCTTGCTGACGATTGAGTTTGTAATCTAATTCAGTGTTCGATGAAAGTTGTGGTGGTCATCATTAAAGATAATTAAAAAACCTGCAGATGTTGGAGCACTAAAATATAAAAATATTCGAAAAGCTCAGAAAGGTAAAGAGTTTCCAGGTTAGTCATCATTGACAGAACTGGGGAAATAAGGAAACAACTTGTTATATCAGTTTCTTTTTCATGGACATTGTCATGGACACATTTTCTGTTGTCATTTATGGAGTTACACCTTTTCCACAGGAGCTGATGGTAAATCAAGAGTTACAACAGATGACCTGTATTTAGCAACAGGGAACCCAACAGGAGAAACCTGCCAATACAAAGGTAGGGAATTTGGCAAGTATTGTGGACACTGTAAAAGGCTTCAAGAAGACACGAATGCCTGGTGAAATAGCAGCTGCCGCATATACTTTAAAGGTTTGTAATTATGAACCAAACATGTTGGAAAGAGAGCAGAGCATGGGAGAAGAGATAAATGGATAGAAATGTGTTTCATCTTTTTTAATGTTTAGTTTAGATATACAGCGCGGAAACAGGCCCTTCGCCGTACCAAATCCGCACCGACCAACGATCCCCACACATTATCACTATCCTACACACACCAGGGACAATTTTTAAGTGTTATGGCCATTTGTGCTTAACAAGTGTATAAATAGTGAGCAACACTCTGTTTCTGCAAATCATTTTGCAGTTTTTACTTAGTATGTACATTCAGCACAAGGTGTTGACTGGGTGACATTTTTTCCTTTGGATATTGAAAAGGTGGGAAAAGATAAAGTGGTTGAATATAACTCATGAAAATTGTAAATGCTTGAAGATTCATGATACAGAAAACATATTGGGTGTAATGGATATAGACATCGACTACAACATTACAATACTGTATTTTCCCAAACTATTGTTTCTCATTCCAATTTTGTTTATTGTGCATTGTTTTAGATGCGTAGTTGCAGCAAGGATATTAACACCACAGAAAATGTATGACGTTGATTCCTAATGATAACTCGGGAGATGAGGAACTGTAGCTATGTGCAAAGAGTCTCATTACTCTATGTGCAAAGAGTTTCATCACCTCTTTACTTTAAGTGGAGAAACATAGAAACATAGAACATAGAAAATAGGTGCAGGAGTAGGCCATTCGGCCCCTCGAGCCAGCACCGCCATTCAATATGATCATGGCTGATCATCCAAAATCAGTACCCGTTCCTGCTTTCGCCGCATATCCCTTGATTCCATTAGCCATTTACGTTTCCATTAGAGAGTTGAGTGAGATTTAAGGAAAAAAAAGAGAATTTGTCATAAAATATGGGCAAGGGATGATAAAATGGAGGTGATAGGTGGGATCGAGTGAAACAAGAATTGGTTGAGGTTTTTTTTGCACATTAAGTTGTAATCTGGAATGCATTGCCAGGAAAGGAGTTGGAAGCAAATTCAAATGAGAATTTCAAAAAGGAATAGGGTGGACATTTTATAAAGGAATTATTCTAAGAGAGAAAAGCAGAGAAAAACCTGAACGGGTGTCTTAGGCACTACTTCTGCGAAATATTTTAAAATTTGTCCATTTTTTTTGATTGGGAAGTCAGTGACTGAGGGGTCAGAGCTCATTAAAATAAATCATCGAGCGAAAAGAGAAGAAAGGAGAAATTTCGCTGCAGGGAAGATTTAGATAAATACTTGAGGTGGAAGCTGACACAGAAACATGGAGAAGGAATGGAGGAATGCAAATAGTTTTGGGTTGTTAACGAAATGAGTTATTATCTGCAGGGTGTCCTTCTGTGCTATAAAGATTTAAACTTCATTTAAAATAGAAAACTGTTTGAAAATGGTGATCACCAGAATAGAAACACAGCAGCTAGCATTGATACAATGGAAAATTCCATGGTAGTTATTTATCTCTCTGTAAAAATGAAATGCATAACCTCCTCTCTAATTTTATTGGTAAATATTCAGCAGGTACTCGATCAAAGTACATGTAAAATTCTGAATTTATTGCACTTGTTATAATGGAAATCTCAGCAGGGTTGCCACCCAAACAGTGAGAGCACATTTTTCATTTTTATAAATGTTGATAGGGTTCTTCAAATATCAAAGCTGGAGGAATTGTAAGTCCAAATCGTTGGCCTTTAATCCATGTCAACACATTTGAGATTCTACAAACTTTATTATGGTCTTGCAGCAGCCAACAATTATTTTCCTTTTTCCCCCTAGAGTGCAGACTAATGATATTGGGATCACCTGAACATGCATTAAAGGGAAGTTATGCTCATTAAGCAGACAACATGGAAAGGGATCAGAGCAACCCATGGCAAGAATCACATGGCACGAACAGGCACCAGTCTCCTGACAGATTAAATTATATTTAATATAACTACCCTTTCAAGAGACTTGGTGCTTCTTTTCAGGTCAAAAAAACGTGGAACTCTTCTCATAAGAGTAATGTTAAGTTACAGTTGAATATAATTTGTCAACAGGATAGACAGAAGCTGCAATATTAAAGAGCTTAATCAACCATTGAGGTCCTGTGGGAGGGTTGAACAGTTGGAGAATGGACTTGGGAAAATCAGTGATGTTTTTGAAGACTCCAGCCTTCCCATGGTGGGGCAGACTCTAAGGTCAGTAACAGCAGTAGTTTGCATTTCCATCAATGCTTCAAAAACGGGTTTATAGACCCTAATCACAGGATCCAGGAGATTAATATAAACTGCAGAATGCTGTATCCTTGGCACGCACACCAGGAACAGCAGCAGACCCACATGTTCCCTGAGGCCACCCCATGTTCAATATGATCATGGTTGATGATGCAGGCCTCAACTCCTCTTCTGTGCCAGTTGTCCATTGCCCCTAATTCCATGAACCATCAAATATTTATTTCGTCTGAAGAAGGCTATCAACCCGAAATGTCACCCATTCCTTCTATCGAGAGGTGCTGCCTGTCCCGCTGAGTTACTGCAGCATTTTGTGTCTATCTTCAGTGTAAACCAGCATCTGCAGTTCCTTCCTACACTAAATATTTACTTAACTCCATCTTAAATATTTCTAATGGCCAAGCCTACACCACCCTCTGGGGCACAGAATTCCAGAGATTCAGTTTCATCAGAGTGCCGATATTTCTATACACCTTAGCTTTAAATGACCGGCTTCTTGTCTTGCGGGTAAGTCCCCTTGTTGGTGACTCTGGAAAGCCCACTACTGCACAGATATCAACATCTATCCCATCAAGTCCCTTTAGAATCTTACAAATTTGATTAAGGTCACCCCTTATTTTCCTCGGCTCTCAAGAAATTGTAGACCTAAACAGTTTAGCCTCTCTTGACAGGACAACCCTCTCATCCCAGGAAATAGTGCAGTAATTCTCCTTTTTCACTGGCTCCAAAATATTGTGTTCTTTTATTAAGTAAGTGGATCAAAACTGTGCACAGTGTTCCAGATGTGGCCTCATCAGCACACTGTAGCATTGCAATAAAACACACCTATCTTTAAACTGCAGGCTATTTAAAGTGCAATATGTCAGTGCAATATGGCTTTTGATTTATTTTCTGGATTTGCCCATTAATGTTTTATGAATCGTATATTAGAACACTAGGGGACAAATTATAGAGGCCAATTAACATACCTAACTGCAAGTCTTTGGGATATAGGAGGAAACTGGAGCACCTGGAGGAAACCCACATGGAAAACGTGCAGACTCCACGCAGACAGCACCCGTGGTCAGGATTAAAATCGGTGTCTGGTGCCATGAGTAATTAAAGGAAACCGTAGACAATTGAAGGTCAAAAACAGATGGTGGGTTATTCCACTTGTTGCATACTTTCACCTGAAAAGAACCCATTTATGTCAAAGATAGAACCCATTTATGTCAAAGTGCTGGAGTAGCTCAGCGGGTCAGGCAGCATCATAGGAGAACATGGATAGGCGATGATCCAGGTCGAGGCCCTTCTTCAGACTGAGGGGGGGGGGGGGGGCGGGGGAGAAGATAGCTGGAAAAGAAGAGAGATAGGACAGGGATGCCAAGTAAATTGTCGACATAGACAAGGGATTTTTTAATAGGGAGATGGTGAAAACAAAGACCTGAGATAAAAAGAACAGAAGGTGCGAGATGTTCGAAGAGTTGTGGATTGTGAAGCTCGAGAGAGGAAAGTAGCAGGAGGGGGAGGGTTGGAGGATAGAAATAGACGGGAGTTCGGGTGGGGCTTTAGGGGGGGTTAGTTAGAGGTTACCTAAAATTGATGAATTCAATGTTCATACCGCTGGGTTGTAAGCAACGCAAGCGGAATAGGAGGTGGTGATCCTTCAGTTTACATGTGGTCTCACTCTGGCAATGGAGGAGGCGCAGGATAGAAAGGTTAGTGTGGGAATGGGAAGGAGCGTTCAAATGGTTAGCAACCGGGAGATCCAGTAGCTTTGGCGGACCAAGATTCGAGTTTCTGTAGTTCCTTGCGATTCCAGGACCTCCTTTTAAAAGTTGAGTTCAGTTTAGTTTATTGTCACGTGTACTGAGGTACAGTGAAAAGCTTTTGTTGCATGCTAACCAGTCAGTGGAAAGGCAATACATGATTACAATCGAGCCATCCAGAGTGTATAGATATATGATAAAGGGAATTACGTGAATACAGTTTAGTGCAAGATATAGTCCAGTATAGTCTGATCAAAGATAGTCCAAGGGTATCCAATGAGGTAGATGGTAGCTCAGGACTGCTTTAGTTTTTTGTTTTAGTTTTAGAGATACAGTGCGTAAACAGGCCCTTTGGCCCACCGAGTCTGCGCCGACCAGCGATCCCCAGATATTAACACTATCCTACCCACACTAGGGCCAGTTTTTACATTTACCAAGCCAATTTACCTACATATCTGTACATCTTTGGGGTGTGGGAGGAAACCGAAGATCTCGGAGAAAACCCATTTGGTCACGGGGAGAACGTACAAACTCCATACAGACAGAACCCTTAGTTGGGATGGAACCCAGATCTCCGGCGCTGTAAGAGCTGTAAGGCAGCAACTCTACCGCTGTGCCACCGTACCACCCAGTTGTTGGTAGCTCTCTAGTTGTTGGTAGGATGTTTCAATTGCCTGATAAATGAGGGAAGAAGCCGTCCCTGAATCTGACGGTGTGTGGTTTCATACTTCTATACCTATTAAAAATATTATCAAATTATCAAAATATTTAAAAATAGAAATTAAAGTATGCACAAAGCAACTTAATTGATAGAATAATGAAAGAACTTCACTTACTTTTCCCCATGTGGCAGTGTTTCTCATTCCTTTGGTTGGGACATTGGAGCTGTACTGACTTTAACCTGGTGCAGGCTCCCATTGCCAGTTTCCCATTGGGATGTTTACAGAAGGTTATGTTGCCCACCAAGAGAAGTTTAGGAGAGTTGGCAGCAAATGGAAGAAGCTGTTGTAAGGTCGACAAAAATGCTTGGAGAAACTCAGCGGGTGAGGCAGCATCTATGGAGCGAAGGAAATAGGCAACGTTTCAGGTCGAAACCCTTCTTCAGACGCTGTTGTAAGCTAAGGTTTATGTCAGCCCTGGAAATCAGGATTCCCCCGAGGGATATGAGGTTGAGTTCCAGCATTAGGCTTGGCATCAGATGGAAAGATCGAGCCTTATATTTGCAGACTCTCTCTATCCATTTGTTACACTCACTCATTTATCAACATTGGCCTTTAACATGACCTTCACAGGAAAACAGAGATTTTCAATATTACAGTGGCTGATTTTGGGGAGTTTCCATTGAGGCAGTGATATCAAAAGAAGAGGAACTGGGTATTTCTATGAGGCACTAGGGCAGTACAGTAACGCAGCGATAGAGTTGCTGCTTCACAAAGGTTCAAACCTGACCTGTCTGCATGGAGTTCGCACCATATGACTACATGGGTTTCCTCGCGTGCCCCAGTTTCCTCCCACATTCCAAAGAAATGCAGCTTTCTAGGTTAATTAGCTGTTTTAACTTGTAGGTTGTCCCTAAAGTGTAGGATGGTGCTAGTGTAGATGATTATCGTTGGTCGGCCCGTTCTCAGTGGGCCGAAGGGCTTGCTTCCATGCTGTATTTCTAAGGTCTAAAATAAAGTCACTTTACTTTAGACCTTAGAAGTACAGCATGGATGCAAGGGGTGGAGTTTCGGCTTTGGTAACAGTCAACAATACGGACGCAAATTGGTGCTAAAATTCTGCTCATTTTGATAAGTATTCTGTCTGAGCACTTGTTGATTCATTCAATTCACACGGCATGAAAACAGGCGCACTGAGATCATGTCAACCATCCATTCATATTAATCCTCCACTTATCTCTTTTTATTTTTCCCACATACCCATCAGTTTCCTCTCAATTCTACCACTTAATCGCACCTTAGGGATAAGTTATTGCAGCCAACAGCACACCAATCCTTGGAATGAGGATGGAAAACAGAGGACTCTGAGGGAATCCAGGTAGTTACAGGGAGAATGTGTAAACTTCACCCAGACCAGACAGAAGCCGAGGTCGGGATTGAACCCAGGTCACGAGAGCTGTGAGACTATACCACTGTGTCGCCTTATTGTTGAATACAAAATCCACATGATGAAGAATAATCAGTTATGCTTTAAAATGTCATTCTCTTTGAAAATAAATCTTCTTCATTCTGTCTTGACAGACATTAAGAATTTACATAAAAGAAGTTGCATGAAATTGGCTTTAGTCAAACTTATCACAAGAAGCTTCTCAAAACATCATGTCAATAACCCGCCTATGTGTAATGTGATTGGCTTTTTAAACAATTACAGAAACACTTACTCGGTCATATTGGCATATGGCAGTCAGTTTCTCAGATGAAAAATTACATTCAGAAGCTTATAAGTTATGCCTCTTGCCCAAGAGAAGCAGCTTAATTTTTTTTATCTCCATAGAGACCTACAAATAAGCATCATTGTAAGAGAGCTCTTGCGGTAATTGATTCGCGCAGAACACAGGACAAATTCTGCAGGAAAGGTCTGCTTCTGACATGACATTTTGGAGACTTGTGTTACGGTAAATATCATGGAAACTCAGTTTGGATCGAAGGTAAATTGAACACAAAGTTCTGTGATGTTTTCCATCGATGAATGATAAGTCAATGATAGGAGCAGAATTAGACACACTGATCGGTTCTGTATTTATTTATGCCTACAATATTCTGTTGTGCTGAAGCAAAGCAAGAATTTCATTGTCCTATATGGGACACATGACAATAAACTCTCTTCAACTTGAACTTGAACATGAAGTCTACTCCGCCATTCAATCATGGCTGATCTATCTCTCCCTCCTAACCCCATTCTCCTGCCTTCTCCCCATAATCCCTGACACCCAAATAGCACCAAAGACACAGATTGGAACTAGAATAGAAGTTTGACTACACTTTATTTGCCACTGAAAATTTCACACGCATGAATAATATTTTCTAAATTACATGTTTGACTCCTGGGACTGAATTGCAAAGAGACACAAAAACAATTAACCACTTTCTTTAAATATATTGAATATTTAATAACCTCAACTAAAACTTGCTAATTCTTCCTGAATGTATCTTTACAATACCTGTGATATATAGCTGAGTCTAAAATGGTACATAGATGGGTGAAATTATACTCAATAATCCTGCAGTCCACAATTTTGGTTTATATTTTTCAGCATAGTGTAAAGGCGTTCACTGGATATCAATTTAACATGAGTTTGTGAGATGCAATTCATATTCAGTATTAAAATTCATCTCAGAAAAATATTATCCTCTCAAAGGAGAGAATTAATACGGAAGACTGATCAAATATCTACACATTGTAATAAAATTTGGTATTTCTCTCAAGAGCTTTTAATGATGACTTAGTTCTGTTGGGTTTATTATTAAAGTTCAAACCTCAGCTGGAAATATTATTTGCATCTAATAGGCCCGAGGTTAGAGATAAGTCTGATTAGCAATTTGTAACTCCCAAGACAATTATCTGTTATTGTGAAGCCAAATTGCAAGAATAATGTCCAAACCCATTGAGGTTTCAGGTTCGTGTTGGAAGGAACTGCAGATGCTGATTTAAACTAAAGATAGACACAAATGTTGGAGTAACTCAGTGGGACAGGCATGGGACTGGAGAGAAGGAATGAGTGACATTTTGGATCGAGATTGAAGAAGGATCTCGAACCGAAACGTCACCCTTTCCTTCTCTCCAGAGATGCTGCCTGACCTGCTGAGTTACTCCAGCATTTTGCGTCTAGCTGCAGTTTTGGGGACTTTTTGTTTCATGAATCTCCTGGAAAAGTATCGAGATCCAATCTGCAAGAGCAACACAAAATTGTGATTAAAGAACTAAAGATGAGGCAAACAAAGAAAGCTTCTCTTCACTGCTCAACCAAACTAGCTCATCATTGGGTCAAGATGAGCTGGATTTGACCCACAGCCCAGACTGCACCATTTCAGTGGGCCGGGTGAGTCTGCTCAAGCTGTCTTCCATTGCTAGGTAGGCAGCACTTAGTGTGATAACAGTAACATCTCTGCTGTGAGGAGACCTCACGCAATGTACTGCTGAAGCATTGCCCTACAACAATGTGTCAGCCTTTGACAGTAGGCAGAACTGCAGCAGCACCCCACCTCCTGTAAAGCTGCCAGCGCTTTGTGTTATTGTTAAATTAACAACCGAGTTATTATAAATTAGTATTCTTTAGTCAGAGGGTGTTGAATCTGTGGAATTCTTTGACACAGAAGGCTGTGGAGGCCAAGACATTCGATATATTTTAGGCGGAGATAGAGTCTTGATCAGTACAGGCGTCAGAGTATATGGGGAGAAGGCAGGAACATGGGGTTAGGAGGGAGAGATGGATCAGCCATGATTGAATGGTGGGGTAGACTTGATGGGCCGAATGGCCTAATTCTGCTTCTATCACATGATCTTATCATCATGATCTTATGAAATTATAAAAAATAAACATTAACTAAAACAGCAAAATAATTGAAAACCTTACAATATAATAATCACAAAGTTTACCATTCACCTCCCATTCTGTAGGGTGGGGATAGCCATTTAAATTCATGGGTTCTTTGATCTACGGCACAGTTTGGTGAGAAAATTGTAAATATTTCTGCTCCTGGTGGAGCTGCTTTTTAACAGGACAGTGCTCCATGGTGCAGGGAAGCCTGGGCAAGCATCATGCAGAAATGGTCAAGCTGCTAACTGATCAGCACTTATGTAGCTGCAGTTAAAGCATTTTTAGAGAGAGAGAAAAAAAAACTTTGAAATGCCTGCCTGTATAATTGCAGAGGCTTAGTGATCACCATCTTACAGCCCATCATACTTTGGGAACTGGGGGAGTTTCAATGGGAAAAGCTGAGCCATCAGGATGGCAGCACTGAGAGAGTGTCTGGGCTGAGGGAGGGGGCAGACCGAGGGAGGGGCAGCAGAGAGGGAGGGGCATCACTGAGGGAGTGTTTGGGCTAAGGGAGGAGCACCTTGAGGGTACAGGAGTTGAGGGGGGGGGGGGGGGGGACCTAAGCCAAGGGAGCAGCTGGGCTGAAAGTGGGGCCATGCTGAAAGTGGCCGCACGGAAAGGGTAGACGGGCTGAGACAGAGTGGCAAAGCCAACAGAGGCGTAAATCTGGGGACGGGTTGGCCAGGCTGATGGAGAGTCAAAGGTGAGCGGCCACTTGGATCAATGGGGGAAGAAGCTGAGACATTAGCCAGGCTGTGAAGGAGCAAGGATAATGGAGTGGCCAATCTGAGGAGGTGGCCAGGCCATCAGAGGGCCGGGACTGAGGTTGGGTCTCTGGCTGGCCGATGGTCAATGAGAGAACCATCAGCATAGTATCTGGGTGAAGTTCACCACCAACTAAAACCTCTCCATCCATGAATGTAAGAAGCACAGTGAGATTCAATAACCCAGAGGCAAAAGGAACAAGTGAGGCAGGATGGGCGGCATAGTGGCATCGCGGCAGAGTTGCTGCCTTACAGTGCCAGGGACCAGGGTTCGATCATGGCTACGGGTGCTGTCTGTACGGAGTTTGTACGATCTCCTCGTGACCACGTGGGTTTTCTCCAAGATGTTCGGTTTCCTCCCACATTCCAAAGATGTACAGGTTCGTATGTTAATTGGCTTGGTATAAATGTGAAAATTGTCCCGAGTGTGGGTAGGATAGTGTTAATGTGCGGGGATCGCTGGTAGGTGCGGACTTGGTGGGCTGAATTACCTGTTTCTGTGCTGTATCTCTAAACCAAACTAAACTAAACCAAGAAAATGGAGAAAGCATGAAAGTTGAAACTCAAATAGATGAGGTAGATACAAGGAATCTCTTCCCCTTCTCCAAAGTTGAATAAAACTAGAAAAAAAGGTTTATTGGCAAGGGGTAAAAGGGGAGTATTTGAGGGGGAGTATTTGAGGGGGAACTTCTTCACCCAAATTTGTGAGTACCTAGAAGGCCCTGCTGATGAGAGGGGTGTTGGCAGAATCACTGAAAACATTTAAGAAATGGCTCAACATGCACTTGAGGACTATTGGCCTCTGTACTAGAAGATGTCATTAATACAGATGGGTGTCTACTAGTCAGCAAGGACTTGATGCGCCAAATGGCCGGTTTTCCTGCTGTATGATACTGAAAGAAACCTCCAGCCAACACAGATTTGTGTTTCTCATTTAATCAGAGCTTTGTTAATACTGCATGAAACAACCGCAGTGAGCTTAGTAAGAGAGCAGGCGGACACGACGACTCAAGCATTGTGAAGATGGAGATTAGGCATCTCGGAGCAACAGGGTTAACCGATGGTCCTGTTGGGAAACGTCTAGCAAGGTGCGACAGGAGAGTGTCATAACTTGGCACTTTAAGCGTCCTGTAGAGCCAAGTGCATTGAGTGCCTGGTGGTGGAAAGGAGCTGGAGTTCATATTAATACTACATTAACCAACCAGAGCATCACTGCAAATGATCATGATGGTCACCAAGGACAAGGGCGCTGACCACACTATACAAAAACACCAATGTTGAATATGATAGCAGAGAGACGCAGCAGGTGAGGCAATATCCATGGAGTAAGAAACGGATTTAACTTTTCAGGCCAGTGAGTTTGCATCAGAATGCATTCTACATTAAAATGTCAAGATGTCACAAGATATCTCTTCCCTCTCATACTTGTCGTGGTTTTTTTTAATGCTTCGCACGAGATCATATTTTGCGGCAGAAACATACTCATAACTCTTTCTATCCACTTCACTTAGACCTGCCGCAAGATAGACTCTCCATAGATGTTCAATATCCACAGTGGCGCAGTGGTAGAGTTGCTGCCTTACAAGCACCAGAGACCCGGGTTCAATCCTGACAATGGGTGCTGTCTGTACGGAGTTTGTACGTAAGTTTTCCCCAGGTGCTCTGGTTTCCTTCCACACTCCAATAATGTACAGGTTTGTAGGTTAATTGGCTTCAGTTAAAAAAAAAATCAAATTGTCCCTGGTGCATGTCAAGTCAATCAGTCAATCAGTTTTATTCGTCATTTGCACATAAAGTGCAAGTGAAATGAATTTGCCAGCAGCGGTACAATGAAAAAGAACACACAAAAACACAACAAAAACTTAACACAAACATCCACCACAGCATTCATCACTGTGGTGGAAGGCACAAAAATTGGCCAGCTTCCTCTATTTTCCCCCGTGGTCAGGATCTCAACCCTCCGCAGCCATCCCTGCGGGCGTCCAGATGAGTAGACAAGGTAAAAAGTCCAGGTAAGTCCTGAATTGGCGCTTCCCTACCGGAGACCGCGGCTTCAGGTTGGTGTAGGCCGCAGGCCGGCGGTCGAAGATTTAAAGTTCCTGCCGCGCCGCAGCCAGAAGCACCGCAGACAGCAGGGCCGGCGGTCGAAGCTCCCCTCCAGGGATCCCCGGCGAGGGACCCCACTCCTGATGGTAAGTCCCTGCTGCGTCCCTGGTAGAAGTAGGCCGCGGGCTGGCGGTTGGAGCTTCTTCTCCCGGGTCCCCAACGAGGGATCCCAGGCAGCGGACGCCACGCCAGCTTGAGCTCTAGCAGCTTCAGGCTGCTGCAGGCCAGCGAACGGGTGCGCTCCCCTCATGCGAGCCCCGGCGAGGGCTCGCCCGCTCCATGCCGAGAGTCCACGGGCGCATCTCCGGGAAAGGCCGCACCGATCCTCGATGTTAGGCCACGGGGGAGGCGACATGGAAAAAGTCGCCTCTCCGTGGAGGAGGCGACCGAAGTGGTTTCCCCATTACCCCCCCACACCACCCCCCACACAAGTCACACAGAGAACCATTAAAAACATACATTTAAACACACTTTAAAAATAACAAAAGTAGAAAAAACTGACACGCTGCTGGCAGGGCTGCAGGCTTGCAGCGTCCCCACTGACCTGCAGATATAGTGCAGTGCCCCCACCCACCTGTAGGATAGTGATAGCGCTGGTCGCCATGGACTCAGTGGGCCGAAGGGCCTGTTGCCACGCTGTATCTCTAAACTAAACTAAAAAACATCCAGGATAGGAATATGTAATACAACCATATTTCAACTGTGCAAACAAAAACAAATTAAATAGAGAAATTGGAGAATTACTTCTGTCATCTTGCAGATTTCAATTTGAAATACTGTCGAATCTTTGATAAATAAACTTTCAAAGGTCCAGTGGCTCTAACGTTTCCATGGTACACTTTGTTGTTGAATGACAGGTAGTGTAGTGGGACCCAATTCAATGATCCCAATCGCTTTGAAGGGTGCTTTTGTAAAGAGTTTATTTCCACTCAGTCTACTGTGATATTGGTTCAAATTATATGACATTTTCCCACAACAAAGCCATAGCGAATGTGTATGATCTGAGAAAACCATGGGGAGATTTTGTGGCATGCCGTTAAAACATTCTTTCCAAGCATTGCACCCCCCCCCCCCCCCCACCCTCACCAGTCATTTTCACTCACCATATCTCTGTTGGAAATGTGCCCGTCCAGATTTAAAAGTTCCAAGTTCGGTCCATGCAAGTTTGGTTTCTATTTCTCAGCCCTTCTGTTCTCATCAATGATTCCAACAGTCTAACTTTATTTTGATTCTTTGTTCATTCATGTTTTTACCATTCAGTTCTGCTCCAGTTTTTTCATATTGACATCTTGTTTTTTCTTCTGGATTTTCTCATTATTTTGAAGTTACGTGCCACTTATATAACCATTCTTTAATCAGTCATCACCTGATAGCTCCACTTCTGACAACTTCCTCTCAATATTTGTTTCCACTTTTGCTTCTATTTGAACAGAATCGTAATTTTAGAATCACTGTACTCCCCACCATGTTAGTGAAAATCTGTCTCCTTATCAGTGCAGTGACTATTGGGAGTAGATTTTCCCCCATTTTCTACTTTCAATCTTGCATCAGAAAGCAGAGTGTGTTTAAATCGGGAGATAGGTTTATTAAAGAAGAATCCAAAGACATTTTACAAATATATCAAGGGAAAAAGAATAACATGGGAAAAAAGATCAATGAGATCATGTAACCAGTGAAGCCCTAGATGAATATTGTGTCTCACAAATTGGATTCCATTTTTAAAGATGTGAGCAAGAAGATTGATGAGGGCAGTGTTGTAGGTGTCTACATGGATCTTAGCAAGGCCTTTGACAATATACTGCATCGTAGACTAGCCTGGAAGCATCCAGGGCAAACTAGCTAAATGGAAACGAAATTGGTTAAAGGTAGGAGACAGAGGGCGGTTGTAGAGGATTGGATTTCAGACTGTAGGCCTATAACGAGTGCTATTTCACAGGGATCAGTGCTGGGACCACTGTTATTTCTATTACGGATTTGGATATGAGCATTGGTATGACACCATTGTGCATTGGATATGAGCATTGCAGATGACACCAAAATTGGTGTTATAGTGGACAGTGAAGAAGTTCATCTAAGACCACTAAAGATGTGGATCAACTTGACCAATGGGTCAAGGAATGGTAGACTGAGTTTAATTCAAATAAATGCGATGTGTTGAGACAACTGGTCAAGCAGTTTACATAGAATAGTTGACGGCAGTGGAAGATGAAATGGAAAGCTTGTGGCTGTGAATAGTCCGTGAACTTACATGATCGCAGTTCTGTGATTGGCTCAGAGAAAATAAGAACCTGCATATTTCCTTAGGCCAAGATCAGATTTTTCAGTGGCTTGGAAGTTTCAAGATGCTGCTGGAACATGGTACTCTGCTGGGTGCTGTTCCAGAAATGGATATACTGTTTAGTTTAGTTTAGTCTAGAGATGCAGAGATTACAGAATATTAGAGATATTGTACTCACGTAAAGTATGATTTGACTGGATAACATCCAGAACATCATTGCACTGTACCTTGTTGCATGTACAATAATAATCTAATCAAACTAAACTAAACTAAACTAAACTTAACTAAACTAAATTAGCATTGATGAAAAGAGAAATAGAGTTAATGTTTTAGGCTTTCAGTATTCTTTATTTATTTTTCTCCACTACTTCAAGAACAGCTGCCAAAGTCCTTACATATTTGACATACAAAGACTTAAAAGGAGTGCAGGATTGAAATATAATTCTTCAATAGATGTGATAACAAGGGGAGCTATGCGGATAACAAAAAGCACTCAGCACCTCTATATTGGGCGCACAGACAGCCGTTGCTTATTTTTTTCCTCCTGCTTTATTCTGTGCGAAAGCGGGAGGAAACTCTCGGATGTAGTGCCAGCAAATGCCTTCTTTGATCTCATACCACTTCCTGAAATAGCATCTTTGGGCAATTTTCAAAGCACCACTTGGCATTAAGTTCACATTGCTTTCCAAATGGCCCTGGATCGTTGCATGCAGTTGAGTTATTCTGGTGCTCCCTGAGTGGAAGTGACAGTATGATATGGGTCTGCCTCTACTGCTGAACCCTTTCTTTACAGTTGGTTACTCTGTGACGTTGCCGCCAGTTCATTTGCTTTGGTAGTAACGTACGTAACGTACTCCTTGCATTATCACATCAAAGCCAAAAGGCGGTTTGTTTAATCCAGAGGCAAATCTAACCTGACAATTCAGTGCAATACTGAAGGATCACCGGCAACTTTAGGAAAGATGTTAAACCACTTTTTATATGTCTGAGCTGGATATCCAACATTTCATGCAAACGAGGTTCTCTCGACCTCAACAAATTCCACAATTGACTTCTTGTATTGCTGTTGTCAGGACCTTGCTGTGTGCAATTTGGATGTCATGCATGTCAAAATTAAACTTCAAAGGGACTTTATCAGCCATGAAGCACTTTGTTCAATCTTGCAAAAACTGCTACTGAAATTATTTCTTAGCTTCTCATCCAAAGGAACCCAGAAATTAACAAGTGAATGAACATGTATCAATTCAGCAAAAAGCACATTGCAAAAAGAGCACTTGTTTCCTTTTGAAGGAGCCTTCTGTTTGAAGCATATCCACCCACACTTCTAACAAATGTCAGAAACAATGCTGGATATAATGCTCAAGCAATTGGGAGATTACAAATACAAAAAAGACTCAAAGTGCAGGAGTAACTCATCGGGTCAGGCAGCATCTCTGAAGGACAAGGGCTGGTGATGTTTCAGTTAGGACCCTCCTTCAGACAGATGGAGTAGAGAGGAGAAAACTGGAAAAGAGAGGTGAGAGTGGAACTAAGCCTGGCAAGTGATAGGTGGAGGATTGTGTGTGTTTTGTGTTTTTTTTGTTACTAAGATCTGCAGTTCCTTATATCTCCAGATTAGTACTACAGTTAGGTTAAAGGATTAATAATCAGGAGGTCCAGACTAAACAAGAATAAGAATAAACACATAGAAACTAGAATCCTCAGGGATGAAGCCATTATATTTAAATTGAGGTGTTTGATTAGAAAACTAGGTAAATCTGAAATAAAATAAAGTTCCAGTAAAGAATAATAATAGACACAAAGTGCTGGAGAATCTCAGCAGGTCAGGCAGCATTTCTGGAGAAAAGGGATAGGTGACGTTTTGAGAAATTAATACCTGTTTCACTATTATGCTTTAGGAAAATAAATCTGTTATCCTCGCCTGTCTCTCCTTCACACCCACAACATGGATGACTCGTTATTTTTCTGCCAAAATGTCCTTAGAAACTTTTAAAAATTGAAAATGGGTGCAGGAGTAGGCCATTCGGCTCTTTGAGCTAGCACCACCATTCAATATGATCATCCAAAATCAGTACCCCCGTTCTGGTTTTTTCCTCATATCCCTTGATTCCCTTAGCCCTAACACCTACTGTAAACCTAACTCTCATTAAAACATCCAGTGAATAGGCCTCCACTGCCTTCTGTGGTAGAGAATTCCACGGATTTACAACTCTCTGGGTGAAAATGTTTTTCCTCATCTCAGCCCTAAATGGCCTACCTCTTACTCTTAAACTGTGACCCCCTGGACTCCCCCAACATTGGGAACATTTTTCCTGCATCTACCCTGTCCAATCCTCTAAGAATTTTATATGTTTGTATAAGATCCCCTCTCATCCTTCCAAATTCCAGTGAATACAAGCCCAGTCGATCCATTCTTTCATCATATGTCAGTCCCGCCATCCTGAGAATTAACATGGTGAATCTACGCTGCACTCCCTCAATAGCAATAATGTTCTTCCCCAAATTAGGAGATACAAATTAGGAGATACAAATTGCACACAATACTCCAGGTGCAGTCTCCTAAGTTCAAATCCTCTCTCAATGAAGGCCAACATGCCATTAGCTTTCTTCACTGCCTGCTGTACCTGCATGCTTACTTGCAATGACTGATGTACAAGCACATTCAGGTCTTGTTGCATCTCCCCTTCTCCTAATCTGACATCATTCAGATAATAATCTGCCTTCCTGTTCTTGCCAACAAAGTGGATAACCTCACATTTATCCACATTATACTGCATCTGCCATGCTTCTGCCCACTCACCCAACCTATCCAAGTTACCCTGCAGCCTCATAGCATCCTCCTCTCAGCTCACATTGCCACGCAGCTTTATGTGATCCAGAAACTTAGAGATGTTGCATTCCTGTCTGTCAACCAGTTCTCTATCCATGTCAATACCCTATTCCCAATACCATGTGCTCGAATTGTGTACACCAATCTCTTCTGAGGGACCTTGTCAAAGGCTTTTTGGAAGTCCAGATACACCACATCCACTGGCTCTTCCTTATCCATTCTACTTGTTACATCCTCACAAAATTCCAAAAGATTAGTCAAGCATGATTTCCCCTTCATAAATCCATGCTGACTTTGACTGATCCCATCACTGTTTTTCAAGTGTGCTGCTATAACATCTTTAATAATCAACTCCAGCATCTTCCCCACTACTGATGTAAGGCTAACTGGTCTATAATTCCCTGTTTTCTCTCTCCCTCCTTTCTTAAAAAGTGGAGATAAACTTGGCTACCCTCCAGTCCACAGGAACTGATCCAGAGTCGAGAGCACATTGGAAAATGATCACTTGCAGGTGACTCAATTCAAGGGAACTCAGAAAAGACAATGTTCTCCAGCCTTCTCAGTTGTCCCCACATCCTGTGACATTTAAACAAAATTGAATGTTTGAGAAACAAAATTACATTAAATTAAATCCAATCAGAAAGTTGCAGTGGAGATTGGTACTTAAAAATCAGCAGAGGTTCAATTCTATCGTCCGAGTATCCTGCAGCTACACACAAACAAATGTAAAAGATCATGTCTCCTCCACACCTTATTTAGATAATTTCAAATATGGAATATGAGCACTATTTTCCAAGAGCCTTGTATCGTCAAGAATATATAAAATGGGCCAATTTTGCTGGAAATTGGCTCAGGGACACATTTGTTTCCTTTTTTTGGGAGCAGCAGCTACTCTTTCCTATTGTACTAGAGACATAAGGCATTGCAGACACTGGAATCCTGAGCAAAGCACAGTGAGGAACTTGTAGGAAAGTTCTGAAGAAAGGTGTTGACCGAAAATGTCACCCATTCCTTCTATCTAATGTCTAACAACGAAGAAATCAGTGGGTCAAGCAGCATCTGTGGAGAGAAAGGTCCTGACTCAAAAGTTGCTTATCTATTCTCTCCACTGATGCTGCCTGACTCGCAGAGCTTCTCCAGTACTATGTGTTTTGTTATTATGACACCCTGTTGGGTATTCATCTAAGCAGTCACTGAAGATAGACGCAAAATGCTGGATTAACTCAGCGGGTCAGGCACCATCTCTGGAGAAAAGGAGTAGGTGTTGTTTTGGGTTGAGACCCTTCTTCAGACTGAGTCGAAGCAGTCACAGAACTCATCAGTATTTGGATGGAAGAACCAGACACTGCAGGCACACTGCTGGGGTAAGCAGAATTAGCAACCAGCAGACTGAGTTCTGCAAGTTTCTCAGTCATGTTGTATACCTCCTTCTTGCAGGGTCTCTGCCGCAATGCTGATGCAATGCTGCCAAGGTTTCCACACAATAACATCCTAAACCTCTCCTGTTGGTGGTGATTTTTGCCTGTTCTTCTCAGATCCAGTGGAGTCCTGCTTTAAATGTGTATCTCGGGCTTGAACACCGCATCAACAATCTGAGAGGGAAACCGCGATAAGTCTGCCCACTGGAACACCATCACATCCAGCAAAGCTTTAAAAATCAAACTGTTCTATTGTTCATTAACTTCCATTAAAGGAAATAAATAGATATTCTCTGATTTGAACTAGATGGGTTCTCCAGGGTTCTTCGTGCCCAGTTATGTGCAAACCAAATGCTTCAGCTATCTTTTGGTCCACGCATGAGAGGTCTCTGGACCTTACTCATGGACCTGCCCGAGCAGTACGCAGGGCATGAGGTACACTGGTGGAAACTAGGGAACCTCCCTCTCTTGGGTGGCACAATTTACAACCCTCAGCTTGCTTTTCCAACTGCAATCCTCAGTTTTCCCAGGCAATCTCGAGCTCCAATCATCAATCTTTTTATTTAGCCGAGCACCATTCCAATTGCCTGCCCCAACACTCCCAACATTTATTAGACTGAACCACCACCGATCATCTTTCCTCTCCCCTTTAACCACATCTTTAACCTCTCACCACTCCATTCTCCACACCTGCTTCAAAAAGACCACTAACATCCAGGTGCCAGAGAAAAGTATTAATGAGTTCCGTCCAGTGGCTTTGACATTTATCATCACAAAGGGCTCTGCGAGACTGACATTCACTCCACATGTTAATGGCACACATTAACTCCGGCTTCTGAGACATCCTCAATCCTTTGCAGTCTGCTTACCATCACATGTCCACAGCAGACCTCATGTTCCTGAAGCTAAACTCATCTCTCGAACATCTAGACAACAAGGACTTCTACATTAGATTCTTATTTATCAACTACAGCTCTGCCTTTAACACCACATTCAAATCCACATTCATCTCCAAACCCCCAGGACTCAGATCCCCCCTCTGCCATGGGATCCTTGATTTTCTAACCCACAGACCTCAATCAGTGAGGAGAGGAGACAATACCTCCTCCGGGGTAAATCTTCAAATGGAAGTGTTCTCAGTCCTTACACACTCACGATTGTATAGCCAAATTTGGCTATATCTATATTTAATTTGTTAGTAAAATGCAAAACTAATTCTGTGTTAATGGATTTATTAAATTTGCACCAGAGGCAGAACAGTAACATTGGTAGATTGGAGGAACAAAATGGATTCATCCCCAATGTTTTATCCTGTTATGTAATGGGTTAGATTTTACAGGAAATGTAATGACACCTTTACTGTGCTTAAGCTTAACAGTGTGTGAACCATCCAGCAACGAGTGAAGAGAAGAAATATCAGGTGAGATGGGAATCACCACGATTTTACTATATCCACTACACTGAACCCCTCCTGAATCCATGGAAACACAGCTTTATGACATTGCAGTACTTGTGCGTGAATTATTGGTTGGACTCACATTAGAAAGGTAGGGATGGAACGTGAGGACTTTTGAAATGACGAAATTTATGTTCTTGCAATTTCACTTGGCCTCTGTGGCCCAGAAAGTGATCAGCTAATGATAGACACAAAATGCTGGAGTAACTCAGCGGGACAGGCAGCATCTCTGGAGAGAAGGAATGAGTGATGTTTCGGCTCGAGACCCTTCTGCAGATCCGAACAAAAATGTCACCCATTCCATCACCCATTCCTCCTCTCCAGAGATGCTGCCTGTCCCGCTGAGTTATTCCAGCATTTTGTATCTAGCTTCAGTGTAAACCAGCTCTTGCAGTTTCTTCCTACACAGTGATTAGCTAAAGCTGTCGACTGCCATATCTGATGACAATATATTGTACTTTAAGAGCACTTCAGTTTTTGCTTAATTTTCCTTTGCCACTCTCTATCCAGCCTACCTTCATTTGCCTTGGTCTTGCTGACTTGACTTCCATACACCTATTTTCTTCTCTGTTGTTCCTACATTTCTTTCTCAATACTCAAAAACATTCATTTTAGATGACAGACTGTTGCTGGCGATGCTCACTTGATCCCAAATACCCCGTAGCCTTTGATGTGCTGTGAGCTGCTAACACAGCCAGTAAAATGCATTCAAAAGGTTTTTGAACAAAATGGTGAAGTATGCTTGGAGCTGGGCACTTGCAGAGATTCCTACTTCCAATAAAGTATGCCATACATTTTAATTTCTTCATAAGAGCGCCTCTGAATATTTATATGTATTGTTGTGCTGCGGTGCCATCATGTGGTGTAAGTTAGTACAACCCGTTAAATATGAGAATTCTATTCAAACTGAAAGTTGCATTGGAACACGAAAATGAAAATACAAGTTTCAATGACAGTTAAATTATTGCGTGATTTCCCAACAGTTTTCCTTTACTTCAAGTACCTCTCCATTTTCAATCTTAAACTTTCATGTTTAGCCCCTTCCCCCCATCATTCTTCTCAGCAGCACCTAAGTTGTGTCCGTTTGACTATCTGATATGGATAGTCTCACACTTCCTCAATTTCATAACTCAATTAGGGAAATCGGCATGTTTCTAATGACTCTTACTAATTTCTACAGTTGCACTGTAGAAAGCATCCTATGGGGATGCATCACAACATGGTTTTGCAACTGTTCTGCTCAAGCCCACAAGAGATGTGGATGCAGCTCAGTCCACGCAAACCAGTCTCTTCCCCACCCCCACCACCACCAAGTTTGCTTTGTTTCAAACTTGTTAGGATTAAAGTGATTCTTTGGGGTGGAAGATTGCAACCTTCACATGGTCCACCCTGTTTCGATGAATGCAATCAACCCAGCATTGTAGGTTATTGGGGCAAATCCTCCAAAATTATGGAAGAACTCGGTGATAAGGACATGGACATTTTTAAAACAGACTTGCTGGCTGCAAAGGAAAAAACCCCAATCCACAAAGGAAGAACCAGTTTAAAACCTGTCTGTGGGCCTGGGCATGACTATGTGAATGGTGTGAACAGGAAAGGCCGGGACGGAGATAATGAGATTATCTTGGAAAGACAAAGGAAGGAACCGAGCCTCAGCAGATGGGGGTAAACAGCCCAGCAGCAAGACAATCACCATCGTAAATGGCCCATCCATCGGGACAATGGGAGCCCATCCAGGTGATGGGATAATGATCAGGATGAGGTATTGTGACATCAGCAAACCCATTATCCTCGGAAGCCTATTGTTCATGCCAGATCGAAACTGGGAATCATCGAAAGACCCTTTTGTCCAGAGGACCACCTGGGAGGTTTCAAGGGAGAAACTCGGGTATAAAGGGACAGGCAAGCCAGAACTCGCTCTCTTTTCTGCTCTGTTGGATGGCTTCCGACCCTGCAACGATCTAGCTGTAAGTACCCCCAGACGACTTGGTGAAGTTCCCGAAATAGGATAGAGGTTGAGAGAAGAAGGGGAAAGGGGGTGCATCTGTAATTAAAATTGTGTAAAGTAAGTTTTTACGACATGCCCGATAATTTTCTTTCCATAGTCTTAGTTTAAAGCATAAGTTTAGCCACGTATTATGTAGTGTTGGTGAGATTCGATTTCTCATTGTTTAGTAAAGCCTGTAAATTTTAGACTTACTTTGAGTCCATCTTAGTTTCTGTTTTCTCTCATCAGCATGCTCTGGTCAAGTCAACCTTTTTATCATATTCCACCATAATTCCGAGGTCTAGAACCCAGGGGAACCCCTTTTTTTTGTATTCTCTCTTGGGAACTGCTCGAGTGGAGTGGTGGCCATTTGACCCCCGACAGGGAGAGACTCACTCGGGTAGTTGGGCCCGAAGTGGAATAAAGGGAACTAAACCCCTACAGAATGGCGACCATGACAGGACCTCGGTGGTTTGGGATATATGACTTGCCAGATGGGGTGAGAGAACGTAGCAAGATGGAGGAGAGAATCTGCACTTTTGACAGCACAGCAGCCCGCAGCAGCTGCAGCACAATGGACGGAAAGCAAAGTTTATAATAAAGGGCAGGAAAAGGCAGATTGGCTAATGTGCCTATCACAGCAGTTAGCCAAAATGGAGAGACAGGTAGAGAGTCTTGAAGAGCAACTGAGAAAAGCTAGGGGCAGCGCTGAGGAAAGCGTTAGAGAAGGGGAATGGCTATATGAGGAACTCAGTGAAGCCAGGCAGTGTATCTTGCAGGCTAGGGAGTCCCACAGAAATGCCCAGGAATTCCTCCAATGCCAGGCGGTAGAGGCAAAGGAGAGGGAACGGAATGCCCAGGAACTCCTGACTCAGAGTACACAGAGATACAGGGAGCTGGAGGGAAAGTTCCAAGATATCCAAGCACCATACAGGGTGGCCCGTAGCGAGCTAGGGGATTGTGATCATGGGCCTTGCCAGGCAAGGATAGCGCAGCTGGAGGAGACTCTGTCCAAGACTAGGGGACGGGTTCACCTGGTAGGACCAGAGGGGTCCCCCGCAGAAAATGGGCTTCCCTCAGCAGATGATTCCCCAGGGGCAAAGGGGAATAGACTGCCACCTGAGGCGCTGGGAATAGGTCCGGGTCGGCAGGTGGGGTTTGGGGTTCGGGTTGTCCGGGGGTGGGGGACAGGCCCAAGGAGGGGCGGGAGAGCACCCTCGGTTAGCGGCGTCTGCACCATGTGTAGCACACCACGAGGTGGTGGGGTTACCAATCATGGTGGGAGAGCCGGGGGTAAAGGGGCAACAGCCCCTGGTAGGGCAGATGTGCCCTGTACGGCAAAGGAAATATGGTCCCCCAGTAGGGCAGGTAGATAGGGGGCACATAGAGAGTGATATCATCATTCCCCATGGTGCTGAGGAGGATGGTGGCTCGCGTTCCCAGGTTAACCAGGGCGGGAGACCCGTCACTGCATTTTATAGAGGTGCAGCAGGCAGCCGACATAAACGATTGCGATGAGGTAGAACGGGTAAAGCTACTACTGATGACCCTGGATTCCTACCTATGCAAGGCGGTGACCTCCAGGGAAGGGGGAAGACCTGAAACATGGGTAGCAGCACAGACGGCGGTTCTGGAGGCCATGGGGTTGAATCAGGGTAGTCCTTTTGCCAGGGTGAGGGAGATGAAGCAGCAGGTAGCTGAGTCCCCGGACATGTTCGCAGAAAGACTGTGGGCAGTGTATGAGGGAGCGTGTGGGACGCCTTTAGATAGATGGAATTTAGATGAGAGAAGAACCCACTGGCTGAAGACTCTGGTAGCGAATTGCCTCCCGCGAGTTTGGGCAAAGGCTGAGCACTGGTTCGACCCAGCGGACCCAAACCTTAACGAGGGGCAGGTAATAAGGAAGCTCACCCTTGCGTATCGCAACGGGGAGAGAAGTGAGGAGGAGCCCTTTATGGAAAAGGTGCACAATATAGTACCGGCACCCCCCAAAAGGAGGGAGTGGAAACAGGAAGGCAGCCGGACCTCTTCCGAGATGAGGTCGGTGTGCTACAGGTGTGGGAAGCCCGGGCACTACAAGAGAGAGTGCAGAAACCTAAGTAGAGCAGTGGGACATAGGACCCCGGTAACGGCCAACCCAGCCCCGGAGGAGGGAGCGGCAGTGCAGGGAACAATAGATGTAAACGATCTATTGACCTATTTGCAGTCAAAGGCGGGAGGGTCCGGACAGGTAGACATGGCAACAGGCCAGGGCGCGCCCGTGTCCACACCTCCGGCACCTTTATGACCGCCAGTGAAACAGCCCACATTCCTATGCCCGTTAGAGTGACCCATGTGGGAGACCCTGGGTCAAGATGGAGGTCCAGGATGCGGTCGGGAGTTACCTGCTGGACACAGGTGCTTCCAGTACCATTGTCCACACGGACGATCCCCGTACATCCCCTCTATCTAGTGGGGTGCCCTATAGTCTTGTTGGTTTTACGGGAAACGAGAAGACGGGGTTTTTCTCTGTTCCCTTGTCCATTTGATTAGGAGCACTCCAGGCGCAGTGGAAGTGCGTCCTGATGAGCTGGGAGCAGGAGGGAAAGGGGATACTAGGTGCTGACTTTATAGTGGCCCACCAGGTCACCACTGTTTGTGGGGCATAGCAGGAGAAGGGGCTGAGAGAGAGAAAGAGGTAATGGTCATCGGGAGGGCACCAGAGAGAGGGGCTCTGTGTGTCGTGAAGCCCAGAGAGGGGTACGATGTAGAGGCCCTAGTGAGGCAGTCCCCGACAGAGTATCGAGGCCACGTTAAGCGAAATTTGGCCGCATTCGCTACTCACAAGCACGACTGTGGAAGGGTCACAGGAACAGAGGTCAGGATAGACGGGGATCCCTTGTCCCGACCGCAGAAACAGTATAGTTTTCCCCGAGAAGCGGAGGCTGACTTGGAAGTTGCCCTGAGTTCACTGGTTAAGCAAGGCGTTTTGAGGCCCATGGCCACCCACGTGAACTCACCGCTCTGGCCCGTACGGAAGCCAGACAATTCCTGGAGGGCCACGGTAGATTATAGGGTCCTGAACAAGAATATTCCAGCTTGCGCAACAACTGTGGCAGCTGTAGCAGACCTATTAGCGGAAATTCCAGCATCAGCATCTGCATCTGTATTTACTGTGCTAGACATCTCGAACGGTTTCTGGTCTATCCCGGTCAGGAAGGAAGACCAGTACTAATTTGCTTTCACATTCAAGGGTCAGTAGTACACATGGAACTGTCATCCCCAAGGGTTCCACAATAGCCCCAGCATTTTCCACCAATGTATGGTGGAATGTGTAAAGGAATTTAGTGAGCCCACAAGATCGTCCAGTATGTGGACGATATTTTGCTATTCACGGACACTAGTGGGGAACATGGGCCCCTAGTAAACGAACTGCTGGAGCTGCTCTGTAAGAGCAGTTTAAAAGTAAATCCCAAGAAGGCACAGATAGGGTTACAAGAGGTGAAGTTCTTGAGACTGACCCTTAGGGCCGGAGAAAGGGGCATCGATACAGCAAGATGGCAGGCAGTGCAGGAACTCCCAGTCCCAACGGACGGGGGGGGGGGGGGGGTGGGGGTGGGGTAAGGTCATTTCTGGGAGTCACAGTCTACTGCCGAGACTTTATAAAGGACTCTGCTCCGGCTGCTACGCAAAGGGGTAGAGTGGGAGTGGGATGAGCAGTGCGAGTCGGCATTCATCCATTTGAAGCAGGACCTGCCAAAGGCCCCAGCTCTGGGAGCCATTGACTACAGGGAGGAATTTTTCCTGGAGGTAGCCGCAAGCAGCGACGGCCTGAGCGCAGTGCTCCTCCAGGAACGGCACGGCAAGTTAAGGCCAGTGGTCTATTCCTCCAGTGTCCTCACAGAGGTAGAAAGGTCCTATTCACACTGTGAGCGGCACCTGCTAGCCACATACTGGGCAATGAAGAGGGTACAGGTCTTCATAAGAATGTCCTCCACCACCCTCCTCACCCACCATACCCCAACCCTACTGGACGGTCGGATTAAGGATGGGACCGTTAGCAGTGCGAGGAGCACTCGCTGGACCCTTCTCCTTTCCTAAATGGCCTTACGGGTTGAGAGGCTATGCGAGCCCAAACTCGCAGCCAATTTGGTGTAACCAGGGGAGCCACACCGTTGCTCGGTGGAAGGGGTATGGGAGGTGGACTCTGGGCTTAGAGCAGGGTTACATCCCACGGGTAGGGAAATATACGTGGACGGGTCCAGTATTGTGTCCGAGGGTATAAGGCTCACGGGCTGTGGGATCTGGGACCCCGAGGCAGAGATAGCCATAGCTCTTAAACTCCCACATGCGTTAAGCGCCCAGCAGGACGAGCTGGCGGCGGTAATGTACATGGTGACCCATCCCGAGCGTTTCCCCACTCCATACACCAAATGTTCGGACAGCATGTTCACATGCAATTCTTGCACAAAAATATCTGGCCATCTGGTCCCGCCGAGGGTACACCTATCGGACGGGAAGCCCCTGACCACTAAACCCCTATTAGAGAGGATCATAGTCTGAAGAAGGGTCTCGACCCGAAACGTCGCCTATCTCCTTCGCTCCTTAGATGCTGCTGCACCCGCTGAGTTTCTCCAGCTTTTTGTGTACCCTATTAGAGAGGATGGTAGCAGCCGTAGGGAAGGGCTGGGATAGATATATCCATAAGGTGAAGGCCCATTCCAAAACGGAGCCACGGGGCGAGGGAAATCAGAGGGCGGATCGCTTGGCCAGGGAAGGAGCCAGGAGTGGGAAAGCATGGGACCCCTATGAGGAAGGACAGGTAGCAGCAGCCAGGGAGCAGCCTCGAGAAAAGCAGAGTGCAGGAGTGGTTTTGGCCCCGTCCTGACCACGGTCCAGGCACAAGACCCCATTTTAAAGGCTGCCTCAGCAGCCATTTGCAGGCAGGAGAAGATAGAGGGGCCATATGGGGGTAAAGACATGTCCGTAAAGGAAGGCATGTTATTCAAGGGAGATAAGTGGGTAGTGCCTTCCCTGTACAGAAGGGAATTTTAAAAACTAGCCCATGAGGGTCCAGGGGCAGGTCACCCCGGGCCAGAGACCACATGACAGCGAGTAGAGGTGACAGGATGGTGGCCAGGCCTCAGGGGAGACGTTCGCGACTTCTGTGCAAGCTGTCTGGTTTGCGCAGCAAACAACCCAGATCCCCGGAAAAGGATGGTTTCTATGGGACACACCAGGAGGGTGGGGAGGCCATGGCAGTCGATTCAAATCGACTAAATCGGACCCCTCCCAACCGCTCAAGGGGGTTACAAGTACTGCTTAGTCCTTGTGGATGTGTTCTCAAAATGGGTAGAGGCCTTCCCTTGCAGAGCGGCCATGGCAAAAATCCTGGTTAGGGAGGTGTTCACCAGGTGGGGACTTCCACAGGGGGAGCCATTTCACGGGACAGGTCCATGCAAATCCACCCTTAGAATACTGGGCATCAAGGCCAAGTGGCATGTGGCCTACCACCCCCAGTCCTCAGCTCCGGTAGAGCGGTTGAACCGGACAATAAAGGAAAGGCTAAGGAAGGAAACAGGGGACTCACCCAACCGGTGGGTGGAGGTTTCACCCCTGGTCCTTATGGGGATTCAGGCCAGCCAGTCCAGGAGTACGGGGTACTCTCCCCATGAGCTTATGACGGGCCGGGTCATGAGAACGCCAATGCACGTTATGGTCCCAGCCCTAGCAGAGGGACAGCTCAGAGAAGTGAACTGGGACAAGTTCGCCAAGAGGCTATTTGAACAACTTAGGCAGGTTCACTGGCAGGCAGCCAGAAACATGGAGGCCCAGCACCAAAGAAACAAGCGACTGCTGGAGCCTCGCAGGCATTGCGAGTGGGTAATGGTCAGGAGATATGCTTGGGGAGGGGTGTTCGAACCCTTGTATGCTGGCCCATACAACATAGTGGACAAGGCCAGTCCCATGGTGTATGCCATTCAGCTTCCCCGTAGAGTCAAATGGTTCCACATCAGCCAGTGTAAATTGTTCAACCCCACAAGGGCAGGGAAAAGTAAGAAAGGGGTACATGTCAGAAAACAGGATCAAGAACAGACCCGGGTTGATGTGGAAACTGTAGGGGAGCCAGGCGAGCCCACAGGTTGTCAGCCTGAAGTAGCCTGCTGTGTCCCAGGGTGAGGACTGGAAGCAGCAGGGAAGGATGCTGACTCCAGCCCTCCGCAGGCAGGTACCGTAGACTGCCTAAGAGAGGCAGAACTAGCAGAACTAGCAGAAGCAGAGGAGATGGAGGAATCACCTCTGGTGTGAGAACCCCCGGTCAGACGTAGGAGTAACAGGGGCACTAACCCCCAGTAAGGTGGTCCACATCCCTAATTAAGCCTAGGACAAGGGCCGGCCACAGGAGGGCCGGGAAGGGGAGTGGCCGAAACAGGGCACTACGGAGTGTGGCTGGAGGGAGCCCAGTCTCCGCAGGGAACGTAGGGGGATCTCGAAACCCCGTCGTGCAAAGGGAGGTGAGGGGCAGTTAGGCCCCTTGACAGGAGGAGTTCTGGCCTGCATGGGTGGGCCCACCAGAGGGGTGGCCCCAGCGTGACGGGAACCAGTTATGAGTTGGCCACCTGGTGGCGTTGTATATAGCATTGGTTTGTGTGTAAGTAGATGTAGTTAGCGTTTGGTAATTCGATATAGGGTTTTGTATAGATACGGGGAACAGACAGTACGGGAACGTCGGCTGCATCGAAGGGATAGACTGTGGAAAGTAGAGCACAACAGACAAAGACAAAACCCCGAATGCCATTATTAGGACGGTAGTCCCTACCATCGGCCGGATGGCCACTCTTCCATGAGGGGGGAGTGCAGGGAGACGGGTAGCGATGTGGAGGCAAGGAGGTGTTTTGCTTTGTTTTCCAGATGGGTAGGCCCGCCGTATGGATGATGGCAACGATGTGCCTCCGAATGTGCGAGGCGCGTCGAGGGGACACGGAGGAGTCCATCGTATACGGATGCTCTGGGAGCAGAGCACCCCTCGTGTCTACTGGGCAAGGAAACCCGGTAGCGGATAGCCAAGCCGGATACTCCCATGAGGGGAGATGGCCTGGGTGGCTGGGGTCGAACTCGACCAGGTTCTCCAGCCACAGGAGCTTCGCCCACGGGGAAGCATCCATACCCTGTGCCGAGATGCAGGTGGCTACCAACCAAGTTAGGGTGACTGAGGGCAGGCGGGTGTGTTTAACCTGTAAGGGGGACGTTCCTTTGTGGTGTCAGAATACTTTACTATAGCACATCTGCAGAGGTTTTAGAGAATCCTTATGGAATTACCATATCTGAAATGATATGCGCTGATCATCGCACAGTATGAAGGGACCAGGTTAAGTTGCTGGTGACATGAACTTGATGCTGTCAACCACCACCATAGCAGCTGCATTGAACAGGAACGGATTATGTTCATCACCAACCTCCCTGCGATTCCCACCATTCCCCATTCCTTAGGTCAACAACCAACTTGGCTTGCATTAAGGGCTAGGGTGTTGTTCTGACACCGCGACACAAGGTTCTCAGTCTCTTTCCTGTGGTTGTTCTTCGTCTTGATCTGCCTGACAAGAGTCATGGCTTCAGTAAATTTATAGATGAGTTGGTTTTGTATTTGGCCACACAGTTGTAGGTGTATAGAAAGTAGAGCAAGGCACTTAGCACACAATCCTGAGAGTGGAAGCAATGTTATGACCAATGCTAACAGACTGAGGTCTCTGTCAAAACATCCAGAACCCAGTTGCAGATGGAGGCCCTAAGGCCAAGGTCCAGAAGTTTAGAGATGTTCTTATTCAGTATTATAGTGTTGAAGTATAAACCATAGTTAATGAATAGCATCCTCACATAGGTGTTCTTATTGTCAAGATGATATTAGTGTTTATGTTGGTTTATTATTGATATGTGTATTGAGATACAAGGAAAAACTTCCAGAGCTGAGCTGAGTGTAGTGGAAGAGAGGTGGGGTCCCCGGGATTGTCTGGGAGACTGGTGCAAGTATTCCGACCAGATGCATATCAATGTGGTATGGCAACTGCTTTGCTCGTGACTGCCTGGACCTGCTGGAAGTGGTGAACAAAGTCAAAACCCTCACAAGCCCATGTCTTCCTCCCATCCAGACCATCCTCATGATGCATTGCATCAAGTATCGTAAAATATGCCTGTCACTCTGACCAGTCCAATTTCCTTATTTTACCTTCTGGGAGAAGTTGTGTAAAACTTTGGTTGGATCATATTTGGAATATTACTTGCAGTCCTGGTCACCACGTTACAGGAAGGATGTGGCGACTTTGGAGAGTGCAGAAGAGGTTGCCTGGATTGAAGAGTGCTAGCTATGAAAGAGGGATTGCTCAAACCTGGATTGTTTTCTCTGGAGCCTCAGAGGCTGAGGGGCAACCTGATGGAAGTATATAAAATTACAGGCATAGATCAGGTAAATAGTGAGTCTGTTTCCCCCAGAGTGGAAATGTCAAATACTATAAGCCATGGGTTTAAGCTAAGAGGCAGAACTTTAAAAGAGATTTGTGAGGCCATTTTCATTTTGCAAAGAGTGATAAATAGTTTGGATGTGCTGCTAGGAGGCGTGGTGGAAGCAGAAAAAAATAGCAACATTTAAGAGGCACTTAGACAGGTACATGAAAAGCAGGCAATAGAGGGATACAGTCCATGTGCAGCCAAATGGGATTAGATAAATTGGCATGGAGATTGGTGTAGACATGGTGGATTGAAGGGCCTTTTCCTCAGGTATATAACTATGATACTATAGCTAGCCATTTCTGCCATTCATTCATTTGTGATTTTAATTCAGATATTTTCCTCTTCATTGGTATAGCCTGGCCTGCTGTCACTGCAAATGACCTTGTTTTAAACGCTTTAAGCTAAATCTGCATATAACTGCCATGCAAATTCATTTAGACATCCTAGCAGTGATATTCTCTTTATTGACATATCATTGCCCCCTTGTCCGATAATGAAGACTAACTTGTTTGCTCTCTTTCCTTCTCTTTCCCAGTTCTGTGAGTGTATGTCTGGTTGTGTCTGCATGTGTAGCAAGTGTCTTCATACTGAATGTGACCATCTATCTCTGCCCATCAATCCTGCCTGACCTGCTGAGTGTTTCCTCCACCCTGCCAGGAATGCAGGTTAGACCCATGTCCTGACAATATACCTGCAGCCAGCAACTTTAACCTACTTTGCACCTTTACGGTAATAAAACATGTAAGGAGCTACACAGGGACATTATCAGACAAGATTATTTGTTTATCTGTAGAAACTTGGTGCCAGATCCTATTTCATCAGCAGCTTTCCTGCACATTAAGATGAAGATATTACTATTTGTTTTACAGATGCTGCTGTGCAACCAATAAAGTCAATGTGTGTATGAAATATAACCATATAACCATATAACAATTACTTTCTTAAGATTCTTTTTACATTCTTTATACTCCTCTAGCACCTTATTTACTCCATGCCTCCTATAATTATTGTAGATATCTCTCTTTTTTCGAAACAAGTGTCCAATTTCCCTTGAAAACCATGGCTCTTTCCAATTTTTACTATTTATATGTTTCAACTATGTTTATACTATTTCAACCTAACAGGGACATAAAGATTCTGTACTCTTACAATTTCCCCTTTAAATGTCCTCCATTTCTCTTCTACATCCTTCCCATGAAACAAAGTGTCCCAATTCACTCCTTTAAAATCCTTACGCATTCCCTCAAAGTTAGCCTTTCTCCAATCAAAAATCTCCACCCTATATAACCATATTATAACCATATAACAATTACAGCACGAAAACAGGCCCTCTCGGCCCTTCCAGTCCGTGCCGACCATTTGTTTTCCCCTAGTCCCATCTACCTGCACTCAGACCATACCCCCCCATTCCCTTCACGTCCATATACCTATCCACTTTACTCTTAAATGTTAAAATCGATCCTGCCTACACCACTTCTGCTGGAAGCTGATTCCACACTGCCACCACCCTTTGAGTAAAGAAGTTCCCCCTCACGTTACCCCGAAACCTCTGTCCCTTAATTCTCATGTCATGCCCTCTTGTTTGAATCTTCCCTACCCTCAATGGGAAAAACGTATCCACGTCAACTCTGTCTATCCCTTTCATAATATAAATATAAATATAACCTCATACTTTAGCACATTCTTTTGATTGGACTCAAAATACACAGATGCTTGGCGATATAACATGGAGGCAATATAACCAAAGGGTCCGGAGGGTGGAATTTTAGCATCCTCCGACTGGGAGCAGTGTAAAAATCCCTGACAGGGATGGAGAATCCCTCAAACCAAAGGGCTGGTAGAGTTTATTTATCCTTCCAGTGTTAGCTGGTCCCCTCAGGCATCCTGATAGACAACCCGGGCCACTGCTATGCTGAATCTCCTCCTCTCACCTACCAAAAAGTCCAACTGATGGCATCCTACTCAGCCTCATCGTCCATCAGCCCAACGCTGTCTCTGCTGGCCGATGGTCTGAAGCTCACATGGTAAAATTGACCAAATTGTAGAGTTGTGTAAATGAAGGATAGTCCCTATTACAGAGTCTGGAGACACGAAGAAATAATCACTCTAGCATGACAATCAATATTCTTCTAGCGGAGTTCTGCAGGGATCTGTGCTGAAACTTCTGATGTTTTGTGATATATATTAATAGCCTAGATGTAAATGTAGATGGGTTGGTGAGTAGGTTTGCTGATGACACAGAAAGTGGAGGAGTTGCAGATTGTGAGGAATGCTGTCAGAAGATACAGGGGGATATAGATCAGCTGCAGAAATGGGCGGAGAAATGGCAAATGGAGTTTAACCCAAGCATGTGAGGTGTTGCACTTTGGGAGGTTAAATGTAAGGAAAGAGTATACAGTTAATGGCAAGTCTTGCAGGGGTGAACTCACTGTGGTGGATGTTAAATATGTGTTTGTTGTGTGTTTTGTATTTTATTATATGTTATGACTGCAAGGTAACAAAAATTCGTTCAGACCGAAAGGTCTGAATGACAATAAAGGATAATCTAATCTAATCTAATCTAATCTAAACTAATCTAATCTAATCTAAGACCCTTAACAGCATTGATGCACAGAGGGATCTTGAAATCCATCTTCATAGCTCACCAAAGGTGGAAACACAAGTAGAGAGGGTGGTTAAGATAGCATACGGTATGCTTGCCTTCTTTCCTCGGGGCATTGAGTATAAGACAGTAATTCATGATGCAGCTCTATTGGACTTTGGTTAGGTCGCATTTGGAGTATTGCGTGCAGTTCTAGTCACCCCATTAGAGGAAGGATGTGGAGGCTATGGAGAGGGTGAAGGGGGGGGGGGGGGTCCCAGAATGCCATCTGTATTAGAAGACTTCTGTTACATGGGGTTGGATAGATTTGTATTGTTTTCCCTGGAATGTGGGAGGTTGAGGGGAGATTTGATTATGTATATAAAATCAAAAGATATAAAAGATATAGATCATGTACAGGCAGATGAGATCAGTTTAAGTTGGCAACATGTCTGGCAGAAAAACTGTGGGCTGAAGGCTGTTTCTTGTGCTGTACTGTCCTATGTTCTATATTTTATGTTCTATTTGTGTAAAATCTAGAATGCTTGGTAAATATGGTTCAATACAGGCTATGATAGTTTCCAATTAAGTAATGATGCCAAGAGTTTTTGGAAAGACATTTACAGTAATCCAATATAAGGAGAAATCAGTAAAAAAATATTGTCTGAATTTTGCTGGACTTTGCCAGCAGTTCTGCATGGAACTGACACCACTGGGCTGACACAAGGTTGTTACTGTGGCTGCAATGCTTGAGTTAGGAGAGACTGGATGTGCTACAGCTTTTTCTCTGGGGTGCAGGAGACCGAGGGGTGAACTGATAGAAAATCATGATGGGCACCGATACAGTGAGTGGTCATCGTCTTTTTCCCAAGGTCGAGGACTTCTCAAGGTCGAGCGAAAGTATAGAGAGAGGATGGAATAGGCAGTAGAAAGACAGAGAGCAAGGAAGGGCTGTTGGTTTAAATTGTCCTTATTTTAATGCAAAAGGCCTGATGGGTCAGGCAGATTACCGAAGGGCATGCAACTGGGATGTTGCAGCCATTACAGAAACCTGGTAAGAGAGGGGCAGGACTGGCAGCTCAATGTTCCAGGATACAGGTTCTTCAGGAGAGACAGAGGTGAGAGTAAAAGTGGAGTGGGGTGTTGTGTTATTGGTTAAAGACGATGTCACGGTAGTGGTCGGAAGTGACATTACGGACAGTTCGTCTAGTGAGGTTATATGGGTGGAGTTGGAAGGCTGCTCTGGAAGGTTAGATCCCATGGGATTCAAGGATGGCTGAATAGATAGAAAATTGGCTTAAAGGTAGGAAGCAGAGGGTAATGGTAGAAGGTTGCTATTTGGACTGGAGGCCTGTGCCTAGTGGTGTGCAGGGTGTGGGAAAAGCTTAGGACAAGTTTAAAAGGATATGGGCCAAATGCAAGCAAATGGGACTGGAACAAGTGGGCACTTTGGTTGACATGGTCCAAAGGACTTGTATCCATGCTGCACAACGTTATGGCCCTATGACTCACTGAAACGCCCAAGTGCTATGAGGAACATCCAACTATGAGGATCCATTGGCAAAGTAGGAGCTTGCAGGAATTTTTCTGTCTACGTGCATAGTAGGCAGTCTAGTCTCAGACCTTGTGACAGATTAGATCAGGACGAAGATCTGTGGGCTTATTCATAACAAAAGGGATTTTAAAACTATGCAGAAGAAAAGCTCAATTAACATAAGTTGAATTTTAATTATGTATATTTGCAGATAAATTTCCAATTAAAATATACTTTGGTGACATCATTTTTAAATGCAATATTTTAGCATTTTTAATCAGTTCATTTCTATAATTTAAAGCTTTACAGGGTTTTGTGATTGTGATTGCTCTGGTGTGAAAGAGTATCATCGAAAGATACAATACAGAGACAGGCCCTTCGACCCACCGAGGCCGCACTGATCAACAACCACCTATTTACACTAATCCTACATTATTCCCATTTTATTCTCCCCACAAACCCATCAGATTTTATCACTCGTCTACACACGTAAGGCAATTTAGAGGCCAATTAACATGCCAGTCCGCATGTTTGGGATGTTGGAGGAAACCAGAGCACTTAAGGGAAATCATTGCAGTCTTAAGCCCCTGTCCCATGATGCGAGTTCACCCAAGAGCTCTCACGAGTTTAAAAAAAAAATCAAACTCGTGGTAAGTACGTAGAATGTACATAGCGGGTACGTCAGAGCTCATGGAAGTCTCGTAGCGGCTCGTAATGCTAACGGCAGGTACTCGGGAAACGCGGATACTCGTGAGGTTTTTTCAACAGTGTGAAAAATTTCCAAGAGTAAAAAAATATTCGTGATGAGGTACCACAAGTTTGATTTTTTTAAACTCGGGAGAGCTCTTGGGTGAACTCGCATCGTGGGACAAGCCCTTTAGGGAGAAAGTGCAAACCATCCAGACCAGAGGTTAGTATTGAACGAGATGCCCGACTGTGCCACCCTTTGTCTCAGCTATATTGTAGGAAGTCATGCCACCTCTCAGGGTGCCTGGCTCCAAGATGTTCTATGTCTAAGACAACAAATTACATTTTCCAGACGTGGACAAGCTATGTGTGAGATTTTGATAGACTTCACTGGTGAGGAGATAGTATGGACCCCACTCAGCAAAATTCCATAAGAACCCTATTAAAAAAAACTGTGAAAGAGCGTCCACAAGATGGCAGTGCACGCCTTCTGTTGGCAAAAGAACAACAATGCAGAAAATGCTAATCTAGACTTTAGAAGTTCAGGTATGGCAGTTTCAAAAGACAGCAGACATATTAATGGAGTACTTAAAGCCCCTGTCCCATTTTCACAAGTTACTCACGAACTCTCCCGAGTTTTTCCCTTGATTCTAACTCTGGGAATGTCGGGTAATGTCGGTAGCGAGCTCGTAGGGGCCCGATGGAGTCCGCAGATGTTTCGTAGCGGCTTGTAATGCCAGCCGTACGAACTCGGGGTGTCGGGTAAGTCGGGACGATTTTTCAACATGTTGAAAAATGTCCGCGAGTTTAAAAAAGAGCCCTGAGTACCTACGAACGGCTATTACCGTAAGTCTCCGAGTTCGAATCAAGGGGAACACTCGGGAGAGTTCGGGAGTAACTCGGGAAAGTGGGACAGGGCCTTTATCTGATGCCCTGAGTTCCTATGGCTGGCATTACGAGCCGCTACGAAACATCTACGGACTCCTATGGGCTCCTACGAGCTCGCTACCGACATTACCCGACATTCCTCAAGTTGGAATCAAGGGGAAAACTCTGGAGAGTTCGTGAGTAACTCGGGAAAGTGGGACAGGGCCTTTAGTAATGTGATTGAACAGTTTGAATGCTAGAGGTCTGTAGATAGACAATACTCAGGGAGTGTATTTGTTCTTGTTCAAAGATTAAATTACATTTTTACTTTCATGGTGATAAATTGTCCTCCATAGGACAAAGTATCTCTGACCATCTATTTCTGTGAGAATGTAATTGTCAAAAAGTCCCCATGCCTGAGCCACCTGCATGGGTGTGGGAGCTTCAGCTGGTAGCCAGTGACCCGATGGACTATTGGTCTATATCTCTTAGAAAATACTGGCGGTATCGGAGAGGAAACTTGAGTAACTTTTGGGCTCCTGTCCCAAAAGACTGCCAGCCTTGGTCCTGACCATTGAGAGCGTCTGGCTGTTCTTCAGGTTCTTGGTTGAAAAAAATAATCTTTTAGATTCTTTACAGCTCCTCACTGAATACTGATGTCCAATCATTGCACGAATATAAATAACCTGTTGTGCGTTAGCACTGGCTGGACCTCACTCCATCACTAGTCAGGCCCGATTAGATAGAGAAAATTTCAGGACATCGTATGGGAGTGCAGGAGGTACAACATTTTCACAAAACATTCACCACTTGTTTATCTACTCTAGTATTTGTCGCACCCTCTGATCAGTCTTTTTTACAGGGGAGAGAAAGCTGTCTTGCTGAAACTTCTCTAACATGTTAATTGAGCTTGTTTTATCAGGGCATCATGGTGGTGTAGCAGTAGAGCTGCTGCCTTAATATGCCGGAGACCCGGGTTCGATCGCGATTACGGGTGCTGTCTGTATGGAGTTTGTACGTTCATCCCGTTGAAAGGGCTAATAGTCAAATCTAACATAGTATAAAAAATGGAGTTATTCTTCTACAAAAGCATGGTCTAGTAGAACAAAAGAATGGCTCAGTGCCAAGTCTGAATAACTGCAAATTATATCTTCGGACGATAGCTAAAATAAAACAACTCCTCCAATTTGATGACCTTGAAAAGATCATCCACACATTTATCTCCTCCCGCCTAGATTACTGCAATTCCGTTTACACTGACATCAGCCAATCTTCCCTGTCCCGCCTGCAAATGGTCCAAAACACCGCAGCGAGACTCCTGATGGGCACCTGAAAAAGGGACCACATCACCCCGATCCTGGCCTCTCTCCACTGCTTCCCTGTGCAGTTCCATATACATTTCAAGATCCTCCTTCTTGTCTACAAAGCCCTAAATGGGCTTGCCCCCACCTACATTAAAAGTCTGCTCACCCACCACACCACCTCCAGGTCCCTCAGATCGGCCGACTTGGGGTTGTTGAACATCCCGCGGTCTAGGCATAAGCTCAGGGGCGACAGCGCCTTTGCAGTTGCAGCTCCTAGAATGTGGAACAGCATCCCTCTTCCCATCAGATCTGCCCCCTCCATCGACTCCTTTAAGTCGAGACTAAAAACTCATCCCTACTCCCAAGCCTTTCTTGACGTCCTCTGAGCGAGAGCTATATGTATGTTTGTATTTAATCTATGAACCACAGTTATAAATGTGCTATATAAATAAAAGTGACGACTTGATATGTAACACAATATGTAGGACAGGTTATCTTTTTAATAAAGACATTAAGATGGAAATAACGTGCTTCTTTCAAGGCCATAAAGAAGCCAAGGTTAAAAAAAATAGCTGATGCTCCAGAGATAAGTAATAACTTGTTATTGGATGAGCTTGATTTGGACCCATCTTTTCCTGCTGTCTGATAGGCTATAGAATCTTTCAGTCCTGCCATATTTAGACTTGGTAGGAGTGTTTTACTGATAAGAAAAATATATAATTGCGCTAACTTTCCTTTGTTCTGTGAGTTTGAATCGATTAAAGATTGCCTTGGTTTACCTTTAACCAGTTTGCTGCTGTCTGCGTTTTAAGAGACAAACTTTGACATTTGGCTGTAGTCAGCAGGGATCTCGCTGGGACCAGCAACAGATGATTGAGTAAGAGGGTGCAGTTGACCAGGATCTGAAGGGGAGAAAACTGAGCTGTAATCAGACCCTTTGAGTCCGACCTCCCAATGAAGCTCCCGGACAAAACTACGGTCCCTCAGTCTAAGGTTGATCTGGTTCCCAGACAAGATCCTTAGAAGCGAATGTAAGACCACTTGTGTAAAGGATTGGCTTGTGTATTGAATTGAGTAAGGTATAGGATTGGGCACGGCAGACTAAAATATTTTTGTCACTAATATGTATTGGAAAGACAAGTTTTCTTGAAAAGAAGTGTATTGAAAAGAGAATGTGTCTTGAAGAGACAGTGTTTTGAAAAGACTGTTGTGAATTTGCTACCAGAAAGAGTAGCCATGATTGGGATTGCAGACTGCAAAGATTTGTTACTAATATAAAGGATTGGGCATACAGGCTGAAAAAGTTTGTTACAATTTGTGTACTAAGTAAGTAGTGATTTGGAGATTGGATAGGCATGGAAATAATTTGGATAAGAGTGAGGGAAAGACGGCTGTACAACACATGTGTTATTTGTTTCATAAGAACAACAAGATTATAGAATATTGAATTATAAATTGACCAAACGTTTGATTGATGAGTCTTGGCCAGTAGGAGACTATTGAAGGGGGAGTGGAATGCCAGTGGGCAGAGGAATAGGAGATACGGCTATGGCAGAGAAAGAAAGCTCTGATAAGAGTTCGGAGAACAACAATTATTAGTTAAGAACACGGTACCAGTAAGTCCTCTCAAGACCCTATGTCTGGCATGGTGACTCTGCCTATAGAAGAGGGGGGGACTCTGGAGAAACAGATGAGAAATGTGCTCACCAAAGCCCAGTCTGAAAATGGCCATCTCGATTCCATCACACAGCAGCTGAAGGAGAGCAATCAGGCTGTGGAGTTGAAAAGCCTTTAATTTGGAGTGCAACTCAGTTACAGAACTGGATTGAGGTAAACCAGGCGGGATCAAAGTGAGGAGCTGAGTTGGGATGGATCAGACAGACAGTTGGCATTGATGGTGAAGGCAGAAGAATGCTGGTTTCACATGCTGATGGACAACTTGGGAGAAAGAACGACTCCATTTGTGAAAAGAAACTACATTTGTGAAAAGAAACTACATTTGTGATGAATGTGGACAGACATTCAAACAGCAGAAACACCTGTCAGTTCACCAAATGTGCCATACTGGAGCAAAACCTTTGCAGTGTGAAGTTTGTGGTTTCCAGTGCAGGCAAAGAACATCCTTGAAATACCATATGACCAAGCACAAGGCAGAAGCTGAACTTGAATTTGCTAGTGATCAATGTGAGAAGCGGTTCCCTTGACCCAGAATACAGATAAAAACAAACCTATTTAAATTGAATCAAATCAGCTAAGTATAGAAACATTAATTAAACAGGAACCCAGTTAATAGTTATTCAACAGCTAAATGACGAGTCTAAAGAATCTTGTACCCTTTTTCAGTGTCAGCAAGACACAAAGGATTAACATGAATAAATGCAATCTTGTGCTGTTTGGGCAATGTTTAATTTCAAAAGATTATAGACATCTGGTTTTAGGTTTATCATTGTCAGATGTACTGAGGTACTTTGAAAAGCTTTGGTTTGCATGCTGTCCAATCAAATCCGATAATACTGTTCATAAATGCAATCAAGCCAGGCTCACCTAAAATAAGTAGAGCAAAGGAAAGGTTAGTGTGGAGAATATAGTTCTGAGCATTATAGCACACCAGTTCCAGAGACAAAGTCCAATGTCTGCAATGGGGTAGAGGTAAATCAGACAGAATCCTAGCATTTGGAAGCTAGCATTCAGAACTCTGATAACAGAGGGGAAGAAGCTAGTTGGTGTTGTGGTGAGGCAGGATTCCACTTTGCCACAGTATATCTGTAGGAACTCTCATGCTCAGTTTTATAAGTGTTGGACTAGCTTGAAAAAACTCATTCAAAAAGCAAATACTTCACCAGTAGCTTCAGTAGAACATGGACAAAAGGCTAGCAGATGTGTTACAGCAACTGAAACATCATCAGTGCAATCACTTTCACAATCCCCATTAAGCAATTCTGTGCCTGGTGACTTTAAGCAGATGTTAAACGATGGTGCCTTGGTTGCAGGCCCACAGGGTCTACAGATGTTGGCCACCTGGGCTCACCATCATGGTAGTAGCTGTGCTCTCAGCCACATGTACAGAGTGTTTTAATAGCAGAGTATCGAGGAGTGGTTGGCACTGCGTGGGGGTGTCCAAGGGGCCACAGTTACATCCTGGACATGCATTCAAGTCGCAGCGTTGTTTTGAATGGGGGCAGTGCCCATCCAGTAGAAATAAGGACTCAATGGAGGAAGTTCTGGATGGTTCAATAACCCTTTCACTTCGGAATTGAACAGTGACTGAAAATGGTGAGGGTGATAATGTTGCGAAGCATCAACCTGTCCCAGTGTTAGCAGACTTTCAGCCTCGTACATACAGTGGAGCCACTTCGCGGTCGGTGGATGTGGACAACTCGGAATCTCCATAGAAGAAGGATATGTTCTTGTGCTCAGATCCTGAATATACAGAGTGCTCTTGGGAAAACGTTCAGGTACAAGATGCAACTCAACCATTAAATGTGAAAAAAACAACAGTTAACTGCAATGAAGCATCTTGTTCAATAAGAAATAATGTAGTGGATGGATTGGAGTCCAGTGATCTTTCTGAAAGGTATTTGTCAAGTGAAGATGACAGAGAAATAAAAGTTAAGAATGGCTCTTCAAATGAGTATTTTCAATCATATTGGAAGAGGAAGAGTAAGTTACCAGTTAAAAAGTGCAATATTAAGGATGTGAAGAAACAATCTGGACAGAATCGTGGCCGGAAACCGAAGTCAAACTTGGAAAGGGAAGATTTCCTCACCATGTATTGATGTCAGTATAAGGGTTGCTGTGCTGTTAACAGAGGAGTTGACAGACTTAAGGAACACATAAAAGAGCAGCATGAAGAGGTGCGTGAAAGACCTTGCCCCCACCCAGGATGTAACAAGGTGTTTTTGATTGACCGCTACCTGCAGCGCCATGTAAAGCTGATCCATACAGAAGAAAGAACATCTTTACAGATCCTTTGGTCACAACTTTGGAAAGACAAACCACATTTGATCAACAATCTTGAAGCATTTTGAGCTCTATTGTGTGACCAAGGGTCTAGAGAGAAAGAGAAGCTGAACATTTTTAAACAGATGGACCTCTTGAAAGAGATTATGTATAAACCTATCCAGGAAGACAATGACTCAAACCTGGTGGGTAATCAGTGTGATGACAATCAGGACATTGAAGAGGATGGCAATGATGGCGTTTCTGATGAAAAGGACAATTGCCGTTTTGTTCCCAACCCTGACCAGGTTGATGCCGATGGTAACAGCAGAGGAGACACCTGCAAGGACGACTTTGACAACAACATCCCAGATATCTATGACATGTGCCCCGAGACCAGCGCCATCAGTGAGAGTGACCTGAGGAAGTTCCAAACGGGACAATACTAACAGGGTAGTGCGCAACAAGGGCAGGGAGTTTCTACTGACTGCCAACTCTGACCCTGGCCTTGCTTTCAGATTTGCGTTCAACGCCATCAACTTCAGTGGCATCTTCTACATCAACACAGACCACAATTTACAGTGGCTTTGTCTTTGGCTTCCAGTCCAGCTGCCGCTTCTATGTGGTGATGTGGAAGCAGGCCACTTAAACCTACTGGGAGGAGAAGCTGTCCAAACCCATGGATACACTAGCACCTCGCTCAAGGTGGTGAACCCCACCACGGGCCGAGAGGGGGGAAGCACCTGTGCAACGCTCTCCAAAGAGACTGGCAACACCCTTGGACAGGTGCGAACTTTATGGCACAACCCCAAGAATATCGGCTGAAAGGATTACACCGCCTACAGGTGGCACCTGATCCATCGACCCTAAACAAGCTTCATCAGGATGGTTGTCAATGAAGAGAGTGAGAACTGGTTGCCATACTATTGGTTTGATGGACTTTGGGTACTATTGAACTGGTGGGCATACCTTTGGTTTGGTGGATTTTGGGGTACTGTGATACATTATGGCTCTATCATTCTGCTAATCATTGCTCTAATGCATGCAACCATTGTGTGTACCTACTATGGACTGTGAATGTTATCACGTTTGATAAAAAGGAGGGAATGAAAGAGCTAATAGTCAAATCTAATATAGTTTACAAAATTGAGTCGTTTTTCTACAAAAGCATGGTTTAGTAGAACAAAAGAATGACTCGGTGTCAAGTCTGAATGACTTTGCAAATTATATGGAACGCAATATGGAGGACAGGTTGGCTTTTTAATAAAGACATTAAGATGGAAACCTGCATAATGACATGTGCGTCTTTCAAGGCCATAAAGAAGCCAAGGTTGAAAAAAATAGCTGACGCTCCAAAGATAAATAATAACTTGTTATTGGATGAGCTTGATTTGGACCCAGCTTTTCCTACATTCTGAAAGGCTATAGAATCTTTCAGTCATGCCATAGGAATGTTTTAGTTTGTTCTGTGAGTGGGAGTGAGAAGAACAGAGCAGCATTTGTGCTCATTGTAGATCTTGCCACTCCAGTCTGACGAATCGATTAACGATTGCCTTGGTTTACATTTAACCAGTTGTTGCCTGCTTTTTAAGTGACAAACTTTAACACCGTGACCTGCGATTCCTCCACAATCTTTGGCTACCTCCCACACTGCAAAGACGTACAGGTTTGTAGGTTAATTGGCTTGTAATGTAATATTAATGTACAATTGTGTCTCGTGCTTGTGCGGGGATCGCTGATCGGTGGGGACTCGGTGGGTCGAAGGACCTGTTTCCACGCTGTATCTCTCTAAACTAAATTAATTAATTTTGCATGAGAAAATATTGCAGTCCACTCTTTCTATTCACCGTCCGTCTGCTTGTTGATTTCAGTTGAGAGAAACCTCAGCTTTAACATTTGCTTCACTGTCATCATCTTCATGCCTCGCTATCTCTGTTGCCTGTTGTCTACTCCACAAGCGTAGGAGATATCTGTGCTGCTCTAATACTGGCTTTCTCATTGTTCCCCCACAGTTACTCCTGCCTTCAGATGTTCAAAGCTCCAAGTCAGTATTTCCTTTTAAGTTTAAGAAAGAACTGCAGATGCTGGAAAAATCAAACGTAGACAATAAAATGTTGGAGAAACTCAGCGGGTAAGGCAGCATATATGGAGAGAAGGAATTGGCGATGTTTTGGGTCGAGACCCTTCTTCAGACTGATGTCAGGGGGGTTGGGTAAAAGAAAGAAAGCAGGCGTGGACAGTAGGACTTGTGGGGGAACTGGGAAGGGGAGGTGAAGGAGGGAGAAAGCAAGGGCTATCTAATCTAAAATTAAAAGAAGTCAATGTTCATACCGCTGGGGTGTAAACTATCCAAGCAAAATATGAGGTGCTGTTCCTACAGGAACGGTCTCTGCTGAAAGCAGAAAGGGGAGGAGATGGGAAGATGTGGCCAGTAGTGGGATCCCGTTGAAGGTGGCGAAAATTTCGGAGGATTATATGTTGTATGCGACAGCTGATGGGGTGGAAGGTGAGGACAAGGGGGACTCTGTCCTTGTTACGAATATGGGGAGGGGGAGTATGAGCGGAACTGTGTGATATAGAGGAGAGAGCCTCATCTATAATGGAAGAGGGGAACCCTCGTTCTCTAAAGAATGAGGACATCTCCGATGCTCTAGTATGGAAAACGTCATCCTGGGTGCAGATGCAGTTTCTGTGCAGCAGATGAGACACCTGCGGTGTGATGCCCACTTTGGAAGATTAATGTGTCCTATGCTCGCACATGAAAAATTACAACATAAGCAAGATAACAGAGCATCTCCGGTCTCACATGGATGCATAATTCAGCGAACAAGTCGACGCCTCAAGGAAATAAGAGTGAGAGAGCAAGAGAGTAGCTGATGATGGAGAAAAATTGGAATTGACCCACATTATTAAATAACATGCTGACAGTATAAAACACTTCTCAATACATTTAAACTGACACAATATTTTATTGGTCTAAATCCATCTGCTGGAGAATAGGCATTTATAATCCAGTGATTTAACAACTCAAGCTATAAGACTAACACAAATGTACAAAGCAAAAAGGAACTGGTGTAGAAAGATGAGCAAGTGGATCTCGGAAAGCGGAAGCCATTAAAGGGACGAAGTGCGTGTGAGGTATCTTGGATTTAAGGGCTTTAAATATCTAATCCCATCTGAGAGAGCCCTAGTTATAAGGTGGAGGTAATCTATTACTCTGACTGAAATAAATTTAATTGGATAAGCAAACATAATGACAATGCTCCAGGTTGAATTTTGCAGATAAACTTATTTTAGCTATTTTAAAAAAAAAAAGTTACCAGCAAATGAAACCATTGTTTCAATATCCAGGCTGCTTGAGGCAAAATATTAACAAAAATGACAGAGAGCCGTTGATGAAATAACTGGCACAGATGAAGAGAACAGAAGGGAAGTCACGCACAGCACTCCGGACGGTGACCAACACTGAAATAAATTCACACTGTTTACAATTACGGAAAGGTCATTTGCTATCGTCAAATTTCTGCTTTGCATGCAAAACCCACTGGAGTCCATGATTGCATGGAAACTGTATTTCAGTTAATTTTATTGATACTCATGCTTTTTAGACAATATTATAACCCTCGTGATTAACAAAAATATGACCAATTGCTGTGTGTAGGAAGGAACTGCAGATGCTGGTTAAAATTAATATGGACACTAAATGCTGGAGTATGATCAGTCTGAAGAAGGGTCTCGACCCAAAAGATCACCCATTCCATCTATCCAGAGATGCTGCCTGTCCCACTGAGTTAATCCAACATTTTGTGTCTATTATAAATAATTGCAATTGTGCATTGCATTTTATGACCTCTAACTCTTACAGAGTTACTAGTGTGGCTGGAAATGGTTGTCAGACCATCGGCATTTTCCAATGTGCAGCAACTGGGAATGTCATTGTTCATGTTGAGAAGTATCATATACACCAGGAACTTGATTCTAATTATCAGTGAAGTGCTTGATATTTTTGGCATCTCATTAAACTAGGGGCAGTATACATTAACTGCATTTAGTAAATGATTCGAATCATTGTTTTAATGTGCACTCCGAGCAACGACAATATAAAATCTTGTTATTGTTATAATCCAATTAGTGGTGTCGCTCACTGATTGGAAAGCAATTAAATCTTTTGCATAATTAGGGGGCTAAACCAGCCAGAGTTTTTAACCTAATACAAACTAAAAAGTGAGGATATCTTGATGATACAATTTGATATCTTGCCAACTGTTGATTGGCATCCGTCCCCAGGGGACTTAGTTTAAAATAGTTCTTTAAAAGGTGCAAATGAGAAAGAGTGAAAGAAGAGAAAGGTTAAGAGAGTGAAAGAAGGGAGAAAAAGATAGGAAAGGCGAAAACAAATCGACTAATCAAACATTCGATTTGTTCACATCAAGCGGTCGATAAATTTTAATTGCATGTACTTGTTGGGCTGCGGCATTCATTTATATCTTGTGTTAAAGACAATGCTTCTGGTAATGGGCTTCGCACCATTATCAGTTTAATTGATCTTAAATTGATGGTTTCCAACACACAGCTGAATTCTACCATTGATCCAACCTAGCTGCCTCACCAAGCCCAGTTATCAGCTCCAGTAAGATTGTAGCTGAAGTTACAAAACAATGAGGGGACTTTGCATAAAAGCATCTACCTGTCTACCTGTCTCTCGTATCTTACTCTCAGAGCTAAACAGCACTGAAAGAAGCCCTTCGACCTATGCTGACTAAGTTGGGGTTCTGGAGCACTAACATGGGTGTTGTAGATCAAGTCAAGTCAAGCACAGTGAGTGCAGGGCCAACAATCCATTTCAAGTCAAGTCAAGTCAAGTCAAGCACAGGGCAGGCGGGGCCAGCCAACAATACAATCCATTTGCTTTCATTTCAGGTGAGGTCAAGCAAAGCAAAGCCAAAGCAAAAGGAAAAGCACAGGGCAGGCGGAGCCAGCCAACAATACAATCCATTTGTTTTCATTTCAGGTAAGGTCAAGCAAAGCAAAGGCAAAACAAAAGCAAATGCACAGGGCAGGCAGGGCAAGCCAACAATACAATCAATTTGCTTTCATTTCAGGTGAGCTCAAGCAAAGCAAAGCCAAAGCCAAAGCAAGAGCACAGGGCAGGCCAAACAACTCATTTCATTTCATTTCCATTTCCATTTCAATTTCAAGCACAGGGCAGGCCAAACAACTTATTTCATTTCATTAAGGGCTAACACATAGTTTATTGCATGCATATTAAGGGTTCTTCTTCTTCTTTCGTATGGCGTGCACAGCCTAAAGTTGATGGACAACTTGTTCTATTTGATCTTATTTGATTGTGGACGCCAGGTTGATTGCATTTGTTGAAACAGGGCGGACCACATGAAGGTTGCAATCTCCCACCCCACATTAATTTTATTTTTTTTGTCCTGTGTTTAGTTGGTTAACTAGATTGTGTGTGTATGTGGGGGGGGGGGGGGGGGGGGGGAGAGTAACATGTCTGGGTCTCTTCCTTCGGGGGGGGGGTGGCGACTTTTCTGTCGTATTCCCCGTTTTCGTCTCCGTCTGCTCCAAGGCCTAATGGCGGAGCTGGCGGCCTCAGGCCCTGGGGCTGTTCCAGAGGTGGCGGCGGCGACCCGACTCGGTCCCGGAGCGGTTTCGGCAGCGGCGGCGGCCCGGCTCGGTCCCGGTGCGGTTCCAGCAGCAGCAGCAGCGGCGGCGATCCGACTTGGTCCCGGAGCAGTTCCAGCAGCAGCAGTGGCGGCCCAGCTCCGCTCCGGGGCAGTTCCAGCAGCGGCAGCAGCGGCAACGGCAGCAGCAGCGACCTGACTCGGTCCCGGGGCGGTTCCAGCAGCGGCGGCGGCAGCAGCGACCTGACTCGGTCCCGGGGCGGTTCCAGCAGCGGCAGCGGCAGCAGCAGCGACCCGACTCGGTCCCGGAGCGGTGGCGGCGGCAGTGGCAGCGGCCCGACCGCGACCACGGGCCCGGTGGAATCGGCCACGGGCCCAGTGGACGACATCGTCGGGGGCTCGCAGCTCACAGGTTGGTGACCTGTTTTTATGAGCTCCCGCAACAACAGCTTCGTCCGCTGGTCTGGAGGGCGGCAGCTTTGACCACCCCAGGCCGCGGAGTTGAACTGGCCAGTTCGCGGAGCTCGGTTGAACCGCGGGACTGACTGACTTACCATCACCCGGTGGGGTCACAACATCTGAAGTCTGGATCGCCTCAGCACAGACCTCGGCACAGAGGGAAACAAAGAGGGAAAAGACAGAGACTTTAAGACTTTGCCTTCCATCACAGTGAGGAGGTGTTTGGTGAACTCACTGTGGTGGATGTTAAATTTGTGTTTATTGTGTGTTCTGTCATTTAAAAATAAAAATGTTTTAGTATGACTGCACGGGAAAGAAATTTCGTTCAGATGGAAAGGTCTGAATGACAAATAAAGAATCTAATCTAAAAATAAATCATCATTCATTCAAGCACATTGCTGGCTAACAAATCATTTATTGCAAGAGTAAGATGGCCAAAAATCATAGTGATATAGGGTAACATTTTTTCTAAAATCAATATACAGCGCAGACAGGAAGTGGTGAAGATGAGACTTCTAGTTATATAGATATTTATATAACTTAATTTCCATATTCCTGTCTAAATGTCTTTTAAAATTTGCAATTATATCCACTTCACAACATTCCTCTGGAAGGAATTCCAGATACAGACTACCGTCTGAGTGAACAAGTTGCTCCTGAAGTTCCTCCTAAATCTCTGCCCTCTCGCCTTAATCCTTTGCCCTCTAGTTTTAGAATCCTCTGCTCTGGAAAAAAGCCTGTCAGCGTTCACATTATCCTAAACCCCTCATGATCTTGTACACCTCAATAAAGTCATCCGCAGACTTCAGCACTTCAAAAAAACAAGTTCCAGAGGTAGAAGAAGTTCCAATCTCTCCCTGTAACTCAAGCCCACGAGCCCAGGTAACATTCTGGTGAATGTCTTCTGCATCCTTTCCAATTTAGTGAAATGGTGGAGGACTGCACTTTGAACTCCAAATGTGGTCTCACGAACAACTTGTACAGCTGTCTCATGATGTCTCAACTTTTGTACTCAATATCCTTCTCAGTGAAGGCAAGCATGCCAAAGGCTTTCTTCGCCACACTGTCCACCTGACTCACCACCTTTAGGAAACCATGCACATGTGCCCCCATATCTCTGTTCTACAACACTCTCCAAGGCTCTACCATTTACAGTGCAAGTCCTGCACTGGTCTAACATACCAAAGTGCAACACCACACACTTGTCAAAGTTAAATTCCACTTGCCATTCCCTGGACCATGTTCCCAACTGATCTAGATCCTGTTGTAAATTCACTGTCCACTGTGTGGTGCAGAGAGCAGTGTTGAACTACTATCTACCTTTTTGATGACCCTTGGACTATTCTTGATCGGACTTTGCTTGTTTTACCTTGCACTAAACATCATTCCTTTATCATGTATCTACAGTTTGCACTGTAATGAATCAATTGTAATCATGTATTTTCTTTCTGCTGACTGGCTAGCACACAACAAAAGCTTTTCACTGTACCCCGGTACACGTGACTCAACTGATAAACTGAAAGATACCACCAATTTTGGTGTTATCTCTAAATTTACTAACAATATTAACCACATTGTCATCCAAATTGTTAATGTAGATACAAATAACAATGGTCTCTGCACCGCCCGCTGCGGCTCTGTACAGGTCAAGAAAACAACTCTTCACAACTACTCTTCATCTCCTTTCTCCAAGCCACATTTGGTTACAATTGGCTAGCTCAGCTTGGATTCCTTGCAAAAGCACTGGCCCTTCCATCATCAATCCCCTTGATGTCTTCTCAAAAACACACTATGAGATTTGTGGGAATTGATTTCCTACGTACAAAGCCATGTTGATTATCGCTAATCAGTCCATGCCTATCCACATGCTGGTAGATTCTGTCCCGCAGAATCCCCTCCAACAACTTTCCCCACTACTGAGCTCAGGTGCAACAGCCTGTAGTTCCCTGCCTTATCCTTGTTTCCATTTCTTAAATAACGGTGCAACATTTGTCACCCTCCACCTTTCCGGAAATTCATCCGTGCCTAAAGATGATGCACATATCTCTGCAAGCTAGCTTCCCACAAGATCCAAGGACCATTTTGGTCAGGTCCTGGAGATTTATCCACCCTAATGCATTTTTAAACTACCACCTTTTTGGTCATTCTCTCTGATCCAAGACAATTCCTCTGCTGCATTTCCTTACCCCCCATAATCATCGACTCAGTAAAGAAAGGAATGAGAAGCATTCATTTAATGTTTCCCCATCTCATGTGGCTCTACGCAAAGATGGGGATATTGATCTTTAAGGGGATGTATTCTATCCCGAGCCACACTTTCACTCTCAAGCCCCTGTCCCACTTAGGACACCTGAACGGAAACCTCTGGAGACCTTGTGCCCCACCCAAGGTTTCCGTGAGGTTCCCAGAGGTTCCTGGGGGTTCTGGTCATTTTCCATGAGTCACCAGAGGTTCTGGTCAATTGCCTGGAGAGCCTCAACCGAAGCGTGAGCTTCATCTACTGACCAAAGCCGACCGCGCACACATACACACACACACATCGTGAAGGTGGGGGCCAGGAACAGCGGAGGAGCGTTTTCTGCGTGTGAAGAGGAAAGTAAACGGCTGCCACGGAGCACGGTAAGTCCTTTAGAGAGCGCGGGAGAGAGGGCGAGAAGGACAGAGAAAGGGGAGAGAGAAGGGGAGAGAGAAGGAGTGGAGAGAGAAACATAGACATAGAACATAGAAATTAGGTGCAGGAGTAGACCATTCAGCCCTTCGAGCCTGCACCGCCATTCAATATGATCATGGCTGATCATCCAACTCAGTATCCCGTACCTGCCTTCTCTCCATACCCTCTGATCCCCTTAGCCACAAGGGCCACATCCAAACTCACTCTTAAAATATAGCCAATGAACTGGCCTCAACTACCCTCTGTGGCAGAGAGTTCCAGAGACTCACCACTCTCTGTGTGAAAAAAAGTCTTTCTCATCTCGGTCTTAAAGGATTTCCCCCTTATCCTTAAGCTGTGACCCCTTGTCCTGGACTTCCCCAACATCGGGAACAATCTTCCTGCATCTAGCCTGTCCAACCCCTTAAGAATTTTGTAAGTTTCTATAAGATCCCCTCTTAATCTCCTAAATTCCAGAGAGTATAAACCGAGTCTATCCAGTCTTTCTTCATAAGACAGTCCTGACATCCCAGGAATCAGTCTGGTGAACCTTCTCTGCACTCCCTCTATGGCAATAATGTCCTTCCTCAGATTTGGAGACCAAAACTGCACGCAGGGGAGAGAGAAGGAGTGGAGTTTTAAGAAGTTTAATAAAGTTAGCGGGCATTTTACCTTCCGGCGGATCTTCTAGGTCCTGAAAACAAAATAAGATTTCTTTGCTGAAAACTCCAATGAGCCAATTGGAATGGCTGTCAGTGAAGGCCTTCGACTGGCTGTAAGTAAAAATGCGACCCCACCACTGGCTTCGACAAAACGGCAACCTATTTTTAGTTGCGGCCGGTTTCTTTTGGAAGTAATCGCAGGAACATAGCAGAAGCCGCGATTACGCGGAAACCACTTTCAACAATTAGGGAGAGTGACAGGGACCTCCGGGGACCTCATGGAAACCTTGGGTGGGGCGCAAGGTCTCCAGAGGTTTCCGTTCAGGTTTCCTAAGTGGGAAGATCCGCCGGAAGGTAAAATGCCCGCTAACTTTATTAAACTTATTAAAACTGTCTCCACTCCTTCTCCCCCCACCCTCCGTTCTCTCCCCTCCCCCCCCCCCCTCTCTCTCCACTTCTCTTCCCCCTTCTCTCTCCCCTTCTCGCTCCCTCCCTCTCTAAAGGACTTACCGTGCTCTGTGGCAGCCGTTTACTTTCCTCTTCACACGCAGAGAGCGCTCCTCCGCTGTCCCTGGCTCCCACCTTCGCGATGTGTTTGTGTGTGTGTGTGCGAGGTCGGTAGGATTTGGTCAGTAGATGCAGCTCACGCTTCGGTTGAGGCTCTCCAGGCAATTGACCAGAACCTCTGGTGACTCATGGAGAATGACCGGAACCCCTGGGAACCTCTCGGAACCTCATGGAAACCTTGGGTGGGGCACATGGTCTCCAGAGGTTTCCTAAGTGGGACAGGGGCTTTAAGCTACTTGTTAAAGAAGGAACTGCAGATGCTGGAAAATCGAGGGTACACAAAAGGCTGGAGAAACTCAGCTGGTGCAGCAGCATCTAAGGAGATAGGCGACGTTTCGGGTCGAGACCCTTCTTCAAACTATAGCTACTTTAGTGTTGGCCACCTTTTTACCACTGAACTCTCTGGGAGCAGTGTTTGATCCTCACAAAGCCGTTAATGTAAAAATGTAAGTAAATTGTCGATGAAACATAATCCTGACAAACAGCTTTACTTTCGAATGTATAGCGCTTTGTCTATTTGTGTGTATATTCTGTGTGACTGTTGGACGGGAGGGCCTTGTGGTGTTCCTGCCTTGTTAACAATGTAGCAATGGGTGGAGTACAGGTAGTTTTGCTATAATGTGTATTTCTATAACACAAATTAGATGTAATGTGCGTGACAAATTAGGGAGCACTATATACATGAACTGATGAATCAATCAGGAGTTAGAGAACCACTTTTAAAAAATGATTTTGGAAAGTTGAAAGTTGCAATAAAAAGGAACTGCAGATGCTGGTTTATACCAAACATAGATACGGGATGCTGAAGTACCTCAGCGGGTCAGGCAGCATCCTGGAGAAAATGGATTGGTGTCTTTTTAAGGTGGGGTCCCTTCTTCACACTGATTGGAGCAGGGGGTGTGAGGAGGGAACAAGAAGCGAGGGAAAAAAAACCAGGACAAATCGGGGCCAGATGAACTCGGGCAAAGAGGTTTCTTGATAGGCTGATTATTGGCTAGCGATGTGAAAAAGGAAAAAAAAACTGTCTTGGATTTAAACAGTTCAGGAATTTAAAAAATGTTAACATGTAACCACCCTGCAGCAATGAAACACCATAGTATTTTAGAATTCAGCTGTTACTCTTGCACCCATGCAGAACTTGTTGATTTCTTGAACTTTACCACTAACTTTCACCCTGCCCTCAAATTCACTTTGACTATCCCTGACACCTCTTTCTCCTTTCTTGATCTCTCTGTCACCATCACAGTGGATGGACTATCAACTGGCGGGAGAAATTATATCTCAAGCGGGAGAGCGGGAGATTTTGCGAAAATGCCCTTTCAGCGGGCGATCTCCCGCCGAATGCGGGAGAGTTGGAGTCACTGTTTCACTATTCTGTATGTTTCATTGAGATTCCCCCCCTCATTCTTCTTTTGTCTCGGCAACCGTTTCGCCAAACACGCTCAGTCCGCCAAGGCCTACTGGGTCTCCCAGTTATGAACCATTTCAATTCCCCTTCCCATTCTCATATTGACCTTTCTGCCCTGGGTCTCCTCCATTGCCATAGTGAGGCTACATGCAACTAGAGGAAAAGCACTTCATATTCCGCTTGGGTAGTTTCCAACTCAATGGCATGGACATTGAATTTGCCAGTTTTAGTCAACTACAAACCACCCCCTCTCCTCCTTCTTCCCCCCAGCCACTCTTGCCTCCCCCTCCCCCTCTCTTCCCTGTGCCCCACCTTGCCTTGCACATATTTCTCCCCTCCCCCTCCCCTTCCTACATTCCTTAGTCTAGCTTCACCAATTGCAACTCTTCAATCCTTTTTGTCTCACACCTACTTTTTCATCTCTGGTCTTTGACCAACCATCTGCCTACCAACCGTCCCCCTGTCACCTGTACTCACCTGTACCCATCTGTACCCACAGGTCGCGGGGTGACGCCTGTATGGTCGTGAGTAGTCGCCCAAAATGTCATACCTTTTTCTGTCACCGCTGGATTATCAACGTAGAAAATTTTCAGCGACCTGCTGCGACTAATGACGGGTACAGGCAGTCGCCGAAAAAATCGCTTAAGTGGGACAGGCCCTTAAGGAATGCAACTGTCGTGTTATAACAGAACTACCTATATGCAGACTGAAGTAGGAGCCTGGACTCTCAACATATGTAGGGAATGTAGACTTAGCACATGTGTACGTTATGTGTTCTGCCAAGGAAATAAAGCACAATATATTTTGATTAAGTGCATTAAGATACAGTCATGTTCATTGACATAGATACCTAGAATATCACACAGGCAGATATTTTGCAAGGTAATCTGCATCAGACTCTTTCTCATGTTAAAGGGTCATCTACTTGTCTACCAGTCCTGTACTTTTGCTGTATCCCTCATAGTTTAAACAAATACCACTGGAAGATGCTGTTGAGGGGCTGGAATGGTAAAAATAAAGATCAGATGAGAGTTAGGTGATAGTTGAGATTGGGAAATATTGAGGGCGAGACAAATAGGAGACAAAATGAACAACAAGGAAGATGGAATAGGATTATTGATGTGATTGCAAAGGAATGCAAATACAAGGGCATCATATGTTCAGTGATGGGCCTGATTAATGTATAGATCAATACCTAACAGGAACAAGATAGTACATCAAACACCATGAGTAATTTTGATTTAAACCACAATCCAAAGACGGAAGCTCATTTTACATCCAGCCCCTTTTCTATTTCATTGTCCTCAGAAAACAAATACAACAAAATCTAATTTTAAAACCATTTTACCACTGCTGCCCAAAAATAATTTTGCCCACCTTGGATCAAACAACACTGGGTCTGAGTGTTGAAATATAGACATGGAAGATGGCCACATGCTTGATGATAATGTTACAACAGAAAGATTTTAATTGGAATAAGAGGAGCAAGGGCAGAATCCGAATGCACCAGATGTTATGGGGGTGGGAGTAGGAGTGAAAACCATTGCAGAATAAGTGTTTGCTACATTCAGTAATGTTAATGAAGTGGAAATATAAACAGCATAATCTTCAACAAAGTGAAAAATCATCTTTCAACAGGAATGTTGGAATTATTGGACCTTAGACTAAGATGATGTCAGCAACGTGAATCTCCATCTGCCTGGCTGCGTTATTTGATTGTTCAGTTGTATCCTTGAGTACTGAAATAAATTGAACTTCTATTTAGAGTTTGAGACTGCCATTCAAAATTACCCTCCATTCTCAGCTGCTTCTGCTTACATAGTAATTTGTCTGATGCTAGGAATCATTCTGTTAGATGAGCCTTACAACTAAAGGAACTAGAGTCAGTCTTGCTGAAGAAAACTGAAAAAGGCTGCAGATTTAAATCACAAATCTTGGAAATCATGAATATATAAAGGATTACAAACCTTTGTTGGAATTAAAAGCTAAAAGATACTTAGAAAGTCGAATCATTTGAATATTTTTTTCGGTGAAGCTTTTGCAAGATATGAGATAAATAAATACTCAAAATCCACAAAGGATGTGAGAGAACAGCACAAGGAAAGGGATGAGGATGACATGTGGGATATGAAGGGTAACTTTTTTACACAGAGGGTGGTTGGTGCCTAAATGTGCTGCCGGTGGGTAGTGGAGCAAGCAGATGCTATGGTGGTGTTTCAGAGGCTTTTAGATAGGCACATGGATGGAGGGATATGGATCAAGTGCAGATAAATGAGATTAGTTGATCTCGGCATCATATTCCGCACAGACATTGTGAGCCGAAGGGCCTATGTCTGTGCTGTTCGAAGTATCTGTATTCTATGAAAATAAGAACTTTTCACAATCAAATCGCTGCCTAATGAGAGCTTACCTACTGATGCAGAGGTGGATCCTTGTGCTCAACAAGATATAAAGTGCTGGAGTAACCCGGCATGCCAGGCAGCATCCCTGGAGAACATGAATATGTGACATTTCAAGTCGACCCTTCTTTATACATGGATCCTTATACCGACTGGGAAACCAATCTATCAGCTCTTTTCAGCACAAAACCTGTTCCAGCTCCATCAGGATGGCTGTGGCAAACATGCCTCATGTGATGAGGACAAGGGATTCGCAACACAGTCAGGGTGACAAAGAAGGATTTGAGCAAGGAGAACTCTTTCAACCAGGTTCATGGTTATTTTTAGTCTCACTGCATGGGGAATCGGACCACCTTTTTCAGGACCCAATTGTGCCTGTACCTATGTACAAGTAATAAGAGGTTGAGCTGTCAACAACATCCCCAGGAATACAAACACATCCTCCTCTACCAATGCTGAGACCCCGGCAGAGACCCCGGGGCAAGAGGAATGAGGAAAGCCCAACCACCTTGACATCTTAAACCCTAACAATGAAAATTTCCAAATTTAATGAAAAAACATCTATTGCCTCTTGGGCTTCACAGGCAATGGGTACTTCATCATTTATTTCAGGCACTCGACAAGATGACAGAAGCGACAAGAAGCTCTGCTGGAACTGCTAAAGGTAAAGACACTCTTCCCCCTTGCAGCCCAGAAGGTTATGCTGCATATGTTTCACCCGCTGGTACGAGTATTCTTCCTGGCTTAACGGAGCAGGAAATGGCCTTGATATCAAGGACTTATTCAGACTCTGGAACAGTAAATGCCACACGGTGGAGCAGCGGTACAGTTACTGCCTTACAGCGAATGTAATGTCTGAGATCCAGGTGTAATGAGTCGAGTCGGACACACATCAAGATACAACACATGTTTATTAAAGTCCACTTACAGCATCGGTCTGCAGGACATTACAGTAACGAGCAGCTACTCAGACTGACTTGCATAAGCAAGCTCTTGGTAATATGAATCGCATATTAGGCGGAGCAACTACCAACAAGCACTACAATTGGTTAGTAGGAAATAACCAATTAACATCTTTCCTTGTAGAAACAAAAGCAAGCATAGATACGTGGGAACATGATGGCTAAACAATATAGGAGCCGGAACGTTAATAACGCATATGGGGAAATATAGATAGTTACACAAAATCACCATATCTAATGGGTGACCTGCTAACCCGCCCAGCACGTGTGCGGTACAAGTCCGTATCTCCTCCTTTTACCGGATAAGTTACCAGGGAGGGAACCGGGATGTGACCGGGGACCCGCTGGAGGGGGGGGGGGGGGAGGTGGTGAAGTAGGCGAGCTAGGTGCCGAACGTCGTGGGGAGGCCGTGGGGGATACAGTCTCTGATAGTGGAGCAGCCGGTCCGACAGTGGGTGGGTATACAAAACGCGAAACCTCTTGATGTGGAGTTGCAGGACATGGTTCCTTCACTGGTAGGAGATGTTGACGGAGAACACTGATGCGTTGCCTATTTGAGCAGCAACTTCCTCTACCATTCACAGTAGTGCAGAAGTTTGATGGCTGCTTTGAGATCTTTGGGGTTTATGCAAATACGGAAACCCTGTCAGATGGATCAGTAACTTCAGCAATAACACCCATGGAGACCCTCCGCTTGAGTTCATTGTGTACTCTGTCACGCATGGCATGCGGAACACTGTGTAGTGCTCGAACCACAGGAGTGACTTTGGGATCAACAGCAATGTGGTACTTGAGGGGCAGCTTGCCAAGTTCATCGTTAAATAGTTCTATGTATTGAGAAAGTATTTGCTGAGTGGGGCCCTCAGCGAGAAAGAGTTGATGGACAGTGTGGCCAACATATACTAGGCCTAGATTGTGCCATGCATTGATATCGAGCAGTCTCAGAATCCCCCTTGATGATATAAAACTTTAGGGTATGAGACTGCGAGTCTATGGTGCAGTTTAAATCGGTCTGTCCAAGGGGTGTAGAACATCTCCCTATAGGCCCGAAGTGTGGCCGAGGCCTTCTCAATATGTTCAGCATTACGAATTTTTTAAAACTCAAATAATGAGAAGACGTTGCATTTCGCACCCGTATCAACCTTTGCGATCACAGGCTTGTTATTCACAAACATGGTCACCTCGGGGTCAAGTTGCTCATTAGAGGAAGGGAGGAGAGAGTGGATGGCTGAACTGTTATCTGTACTTTCAGAGAGCTGAGCGGAGGATGGCACTTCAGGCTCTTGGTTTTCGTTATCAGCAAGCTCATGTTGTAACGGGTACAAACACGGCCTTGAGACGGATTGAGTTGCACGGGAATGGCAACATCTTGCAAAGTGGTTGAATTTCTTGCAGAAATTGCAGATTTTACCATTAGCAATACAGAATTCTCGACTCTGAGCATGAGAATAGTTACAATTAGGACCGAGCAGCAGACCTTCTCTGCTGCCAGGCCGGGGAAGGCTGTGAACAGGTGTTACAACAGGGGGTGTCTGTAAGATTGACACTTATATTGTGAACGCTGGCCAGAGATCACAGACTTAGTATGAGAAGATGTTATCTCAGCAATCCGACAGGCATGCTCGGCTTGATTAAAAGTCAGTTCAGTGTTACTGATAAATTCTTCTTTTAACTTGTCATTAGGCATACCTCCAAAAATCCTGTCGCGGATGAGTTCATCGCATAAACCAGAAATTGACAGCGTGCAGCCATGTGCTTCAAACTGCTAATAAAACATTCTGGTGGTTCATCAATCTGTTGCATATGAGCATAAAACTTGGTACGTTCGATAATGTAGTTCGAGGGGAGGTCACACAACTGTATAAACTTTGCAAGTAGGACAGCAGGGTCATCAATCGTTTCTGCAGGCACTTGAGCCTGTCCGTTTGCATCTATAGCAGCAGGCTCAAATGTCAAACTGTCCGCACGTTTCATTGCCTCAGGGCCAACCAGGTTGAGTAACACAGAAGCACACCCATCCGGAGGATCGTTATGATGAACGATGCAAACATAGTGAATGTAGTTGCGCTCAAAAAGGCGCCAGCATTCAGCAATGTCAGAGTCAAAGATCAGAGGACTAGGACGGCGAGCCGAGTTTGTCATGATAGAGATAACAGGCACATAAAACAAATATAAGAAATAACACCCGATAAACGTGAACGGAGTAGGTAAGACTCACTCTCTGCCTGTGTAATGAGTCGAGTTGGACACACATCAAATTTCAACACATGTGTGGCGCCATATTACTTTAACAGACACTGCACAAAGCTCCGCTCCCTAAAATTCACGATTTTTCGCATTAAAATCGGGTCTACTGGTCAGGACCGATTTAAAATACTTACCGGAGCCTCTGGACGTCACGCTGATGACGTCATCAGTAAGCGCTGTGAATTTAACGGAGGCTTAAAGCACTTTAAATGAAAAATTCTTCCCCTGGTAAGAGCACTCAGAGAACAGTCACAAAACACTCTTGGGGAAGCCAGACGAAGCCTGAAGAACTTATTTTTGATATGGCTTCTGAAGAAAAGGTGCTTTACGACATGGCTACAAGATCTAAGACAGATTTGGCCAAGGACAAAGAATTTGAAGAATTAAAGCTTTTGGTAAGTGAACTGAAAGATGTAAAGGTGGATGGAAAAAATATGGAACAGATGATGGGAGTGATGATGGAAAAGATAGAAAAGCTGACACTAAATATGACTGCTTGTAATCAGAATGTTATTGAGTCTGTGAAGGATTCGATTGGCACTATTAATAAATGAATTGACGATGTGAGAGATGGACTATTATAGAGAATTGATAAGGGTGAAGAAGACACCACGAAGAGGTTCGGCGCTGTGCTGGACACTGTCTCAACCTGTATGCCATCAATGCACGAGGTGGAGGAAGAGATGGCAAGAATGGTGGACGAGATGAAGAATGTGAGGTCAGAACAAGACCTAGCTACACGACGGATGGCGACTCAGCTGGCTAAAGTTTCAGACAAATGCCTGGACCTGGAAGCTCATTCGAGACGCCAAAACCTAAGATTAGTTGGTGTACCATAGGGAGCCGAGAGAGATAACATTTGCAAGTTCACTGCGGGCTTAATTAAAGAAGCTTTTAAGCTCCCTAACCTACCAAAAATTGAAGTGGCACACCGAGTTCCTAGATTTAAACACAAATCTCAGGATGGCTCAGAACGTACATCACAGATTATTGTGAAATTCCGGGACATTTCTGACGTGGAAGAGGTTATGAGGAATATCAAATATGGAGTGCCTCTGAAGTATGGTGTAACAACTTTTAAATTTTTCAGGGACTGTCCCTATGAAATTATGCAAAAGCTAAATAACCATATAACCATATAACCATATAACAATTACAGCACGGAAACAGGCCCTCTCGGCCCTTCCAGTCCGTGCCGACCATTTGTTTTCCCCTAGTCCCATCTACCTGCACTCAGACCATACCCCTCCATTCCCTTCACGTCCATATACCTATCCACTTTACTCTTAAATGTTAAAATCGATCCTGCCTCCACCACTTCTGCTGGAAGCTCATTCCACACAGCCACAACCCTCTGAGTAAAGAGGTTCCCCCTCACGTTACCCCGAAACCTCTGTCCCTTAATTCTCATGTCATGCCCTCTTGTTTGAATCTTCCCTACCCTCAATGGGAAAAACGTATCCACGTCAACTCTGTCTATCCCTTTCATCATTTTAAAGACCTCAATCAAGTCCCCCCTTAACCTTCTGCGCTCCAAAGAATAAAGACCTAACTTGTTCAACCTTTCTCTGTAACATAGTTGCTGGAACCCATGCAACATTCTAGTAAATCTCCTCTGTACTCTCTCTATTTTGTTGACATCCTTCCTATAACTAGGCGACCAAAATTGTACACCATACTCCAGAATTGGTCTTACCAATGCCTTGTACAATTTTAACATTACTTCCCCACTCCTATATTCAATGCTCTGATTTATAAAGGCCAGCACACCAAAGGCTTTCTTTACCACCCTATCTACATGCGATTCCACCTTCAGGGAACTATGCACAGTTATTCCTAGATCCCTCTGTTTCACAGCATTCCTCAATTCCCTACCATTTACCATGTACGTCCTATTTTGATTTGTCCTGCCAAGATGTAGCACTTCACACTTAACAGCATTAAACTCCATCTGCCATCTTTCAGCCCACTTTTCCAAATGGCCCAAATCTCTCTGTAGACTTTGAAAATCTACTTAATTATCCACAACACCACCTATCTTAGTATCATCTGCATATTTACTTATCCAATTTTCCACCCCATCATCCAGATCATTGATGTACATGACAAACAACAGTGGACCCAACACAGATCCCTGAGGCACCCCACTGGTCACCGGCTTCCAACCTGACAAACAGCCATCCACCATTACTCTCTGACATCTCCCATTCAGCCACTGTTGAATCCATCTTGCTACTCCGCCATTAACACCCAAAGATTGAACCTTCTTAACCAACCTTCCATGGGGAACCTTGTCAAAGGCCTTACTAAAATCCATATAGACAACATCCACTGCTTTACCCTCATCAATTTCCCTAGTTACCGCTTCAAAAATCAGTTCTCTGAGGCAAAGCAGGCTCTCCAAGGACATAAGGAGGTTGGATATGGTGTTTACTATCCAGCTAAAATGTGTATCTCCTACAAGGAACAGCAAAAATCGTTCTCAAATCCCGAGGAGGCATACAAATATGCTCTAACCATCGTGGAACAGAAAGACTAGCTGGAAAGGTTGGACATTATGGATACTCTCTTTTTACTATTGCACCCTGAATGGTGGAGTGCTGCCAGAAGAAGGAACTTTGTCTAGACGTCTTATCGGCGGAATGCTAACTCAATGACATACTCTGTTCCAAGGGAAGCGGGAAAAAGATAACCACTGAAATGAAGAGTTCAACAACAGACTGTGGGCTTAGCAATTACTGTTGTATATGAGATCTAATGAATAACCTAAATGGTATAGAAATAACATTTTTAACAATATTAACATTGAATATGGAACTAATATTACTAACATGGAAATAGCAATGAATGCTAATCAGAAATGTAGAAAGGGTGATTTACAAATTAACATTTATAATTTAACTTAATAATTCTCAAGTAGATTTATAACTGTGGCGTGAGGGGCAGAGGGGGGCTCCTGGCTTAGTTCCAGGAGCCAGAAATAGGTTAACCCCTTCAACCAACAGTTGATGATTTCCGAGGTTAAAATATATTTTAACACTTAGTAGATAAAAATGATAATTATGTCCGGAAATATTGAGGAAATGGATATATATACTGTAAATGAGTATATACATTTGATTTTGAAACCGGTCCCGCTACAGTATGTTATGATTAATGGAGGGAGCTGAGCTATTTGTTTGTTTTATATCAACAACGGAAGTCGATAAAATGCTTTCTACCACCTACTGGTGGGTCACTTGTTACAGTGTTCAAGGACAATTGCAAAGGGAATCTACTAATTGAACTTTGTAGGATAAATGATCCCCCAATATCTAAAGACCTGAGGTACGGATGCACCACAAGACACACAGGTATTAAATCTATTCAAAATGCAAGATGATAACCAAAATAAACTGGGAGGAATCTCATTTTGTAGTTGGAACATTAGGGGTGTTAACAAACGCATTAAAAGGGGTAAGATTCTAGCTCAGCTGAAAGCATACAACACCGATATTGCTTTCTTACAAGAAACGCATCTTAAATTTCAAGATCAAGCTAGATTGAGGGCGAACTGGATAGGACAAACTTTTCAGTTGTCATACACGTCGAAATCCAGAGGAATGTCTATTATTATTCGCAAAGGCATTCCATTTAAACCCAAAACTACCTTAACAGATAAGGACGGGAGATATTTGATAGTTACCGGGGAGATCCATGCTACCCCAATTACCTTGGTAAACATATATGTGCAATCCGCATATGACAACCCGCATTTTTCAATAAAATCTTGAATATAATTGCAGAATATAACTACTAGAATGTCATAATCAGCAGAGACTTTAACTGTGTTTTAGAACCTTACTTAGATAAATCCAATCAAAAATAGAGAGGTATTACGAAATCCAAAACTAGCGAACTTCTAAACACATATATAAAAAACACAAACATAACAGATGTCTGGAGGATTGCAAATCCGACCGGCAGGGATTACTCATTCTATTCTATGGTACACAAGACATATTCACGTATAGATTATTTCCTGGTGGATACAAAACTAATACCCGACACTTCTAAACCAAAATACCACACAAATACGATTTCAGATCACTCCCCAATAACTTGTTTTCTAAAAATGGAAGGAGTGACTAAGAACAAACCGTTTTGGAGGTACAATCTCAAATTTGAAAAGACCCGCAAGGGAGTATATATTTAAAACAGCAAATGGACCTTTTTATCAAAATAAACGATACGCCAGACACATCACCTACACTATTATGGGAATCTTTTAAAGCATTTATTTGAGGCGTTATAATTTCATACAAAGCTTTTCAAAATAAGAAAAATAAAAACGAACACAGACAGTTAGAAGAACAAATTAGACAACTGGACATAGAAAACGCTAAAGACCCCACTACGGATAAACATAATATAATAATAATACTGAAATTTAAATTAAATAAATTATTATCAGATAAAGTCATAAGATTATTACAAATTACAAGAGGAACATTTTGAATTTGCGGATAAGCCCCATAAACTTCTGGCACGTCAGTTAAAAAAATGAGAAAAAGATCACACAATTTCAAAGATTAAATCAGACAAAGGGGAAGTATTGACCTTGCCGAGTGATATTAATAAAAGATTTGCACAATTTTACGAGAATCCGTATACATCTAAAACGATAACGGACACCAACAAAGTTACAGAGTTCTTGGATAATTGTAACTTTCCTAAACTAGAGTTGCAGGAACAAGAGAAATTGGGAGCACAAATCTCAAATAAGGAAATAGAAGAATTTAGGAGATTGAGAGGGGATCTTATAGAAACTTACAAAATTCTTAAGGGGTTGGACAGGCTAGATGCAGGAAGATTGTTCCCGATGTTGGGGAAGTCCAGGACAAGGGGTCACAGCTTAAGGATAAGGGGGAAATCCTTTAAGACCGAGATGAGAAAGACTTTCTTCACACAGAGAGTGGTGAGTCTCTGGAACTCTCTGCCACAGAGGGTAGTTGAGGCCAGTTCATTGGCTATATTTAAGAGTGAGTTGGATGTGGCCCTTGTGGCTAAGGGGTCAGAGGGTATGGAGAGAAGGCAGGTACGGGATACTGAGTTGGATGATCAGCCATGATCATATTGAATGGCGGTGCAGGCTCGAAGGGCTGAATGGCCTACTCCTGCACCTAATTTCTATGTTTCTATGTTTCTATGTAAACAATAATCTAATTAAAAAATGGAAAAACACCAGGTCCCGACGGATTTAGTAATGAATTCTATAAAGGTTTTTATGACATATTTACACCTCGCCTACAGAAAATGTATACTATGCCTTCAAAGAACAAATACTACCTGAAACACTAGCAAAATCCACAATCATATTAATACTTAAGAAAGATAAAGATGTGGAAGAACCTGGATCATATAGAGCTATTGCGTTGTTAAACACAGATCAAAAAATATTGGCGAAAATACTAGCTAGAAGACTAAGTAAATATGCTAGTAAATTAATACATCCGGAACAAACGGGGTTTATCCCTAAGAGACAATCATTTAATAATTTGAGACGTCTGCTCAATATAATGCATTCACACCAAACGGAAGATCAAAAACTATCAATCATATCGTTGGATGCAGAGAAAGCATTCGATCTGGTCGAATTTTGATTTGATTTTATTGCTTGTCATTCGAACCTCAGAGAGGCTCGAACGAAACTCCGTTTCTACAAGCCATACAAACAAACAAACAGAACAATTCATAGAAAAACATGCAAACTATTAAATTCACACAAACATCCATCACAGTGGATCTCCTCCTCACTGTGATGGAAGGCAAAGTTCTTCTCTCTCCCCCGCACCATCTCTCTCCCGATGTCGAAGCCCCAGGCGGGCGGCGTTAAGTCCCATGTCCATTGAGGCCGCGCCGGGCGATGTACGGCCCCGCTCCAGGCCCAAAGTCACAAAGTTGGAGCCCCCGGCGGGCGCTGGAATGTCCCGCAGCCACCAAAGCCGCGCCGGGCGATGCTCGGCCCCGCTCCGGGGCGTCCCAACCCCGCGACACGGGGTGGAGAAGTTGTGTTGCGGAGCTCCGGAGAGCGGTCTCCCACCCGGACCCGCGAGCTCCCAACACCCCAACAGTCCACCGGCAGCAATCTGCAGCTGGAGCCGGAGCCCCGGAGTCGGGCCGCAGCTGAAGCCGGAGCTGGAGCCGGAGCTGGAGCCGGAGTCGGGCCTGAGCCGGAGTCGGGCCGGAGCCGGAGCTGGAGTCGGGCCGGAGCTGGAGCCGGAGCTGGAGCCGGAGTCGGGCCGCAGCCGGAACTGGAGCCCGGAGTCGGGCCGGAACTGGAGCCCGGAGTCGGGCCGCAGCGGCCACCCACCATCGCTCCCCACGCTCCGAGGCCGGCCAGCCCCACGACGGTAAGCTCTCAGCTCCGCGACTGGAGCCCCCAGGTCGTCCCGGTCGGAGGCCGCTCCACAGCACCAGGCCCCAATGACAACGGAGACCTGACAGGGAAAAAGTCAGGTCTCCCGTGCAGGGAAGAGATTAAAAATGTTCCCCCCCCCCCACCCCCCACATATACACAGCTAGAAAACAATACAAAAAAAACACAAACAACTACACTTAACTAGACAAAAAACAAAAAAAGACAGACAGGCTGTAGTGGCCGCTGCAACGTCAGTCGCGCTCGCCCACTAAATGGGATTATATGATCAGGGTATTGCAAGAATTTCAACTGGGAGAGAATTTCATTTTATGGATTAAATTACTATATAATAAGCCAATGGGCAGAATATTAACTAACAATAATTTATTTACGAAATTTCAATTGTCAAGGGGTAACAGACAAGGATGTCCAATATCACCGTTGTTATTTGCTCTCATAATTGAATCTCTAGCGGAAAGAATTAGAACTCATTAGAAATGTTATTTCTATACCATGGATATAAAACAAAATATTCCAACAATAAAATATCATTATACGCTGATGACGTACTATTGTACATTGTACTATTGTACATCACAAAACCTCATATTACTATACCAAATATTTTAAACTTAATAGAGGACTTCGGATCATTTTCAGGATATAGAATAAATTGGAATAAAAGTGAAATCATGTCAATAAAACCGAAAGATTCTACACATCTTTTACAGTTTCCTTTCAAAATAGCAATGGAAAAATTTAAATACTTGGGTATCGAAATCACTAGAACATATCAAGACATGTTTGACGCAAATTATAACCCTCTTATTAAGAAACTATATAACTTGATTAAATTTTGGAAAACGCTTCCGATGTCCTTAATAGGCCTAATAAATGGCATGAAAATTATTTTTCTACCACAAATGTTATACCTGTTCCAATCAATTGCAATATACTTACCCAAAAAGTTTTTTTTTAAAAAACTGGACTTGGATATCACAAATTTTATTTGGGATTATAAATCCCACATAATACAAAGCGTTCATCTGAATAAACCCAAAGTAGTAGAATAAACCCAAATTAGCACTCCCCAACTTCATGTATTACTACTGGCCTGTAAATATTAGAAACATGATCCAATTGCTGGATAACTCTCCCCAGCAACCGGATTGGACTATTATGGAGAAAGAGGACTGCTCTCCTTGCAATATTGGAGCAATCCTTCTTTCACCAATGACGATGAATAATACAAATGACAACAAAAATCCAATTATACACAGTACAATTTGAATTTGGAAACAAATAAAACCCAATTTAAAATTAAGAAATTTATCTCTCTTATCTCCAATCGGTAAAAACCCTTTGTTTAAACCTTCAACTATAGATAAAGCATTTATACAATGGGAAAGAGCTGGAATTAAAATCTTCAGAGATTTGTATGAAATGGGAAAACTATTATCATTTGAACAATTACAACTAAAATACAATTTGGGAAACAATCAGTATTTTAAATATTTCCAAATCTGTGACTATCTGAAAAAATACGCACAAGACTATCACAATATGGCTCCAGACTTACTGGAAGAAGTAATGAATACAAAGGCAGAATCAGCAAATCTAATATCATATATATATAATATTATTCTAAACGCAGAAATACCAACAGAAGGTATCAGGAGAGACTGGGAAAAATAATTAAGTATAAAAATTCCACAAAGAAAGGTGGGAAGAATATTTATGAAATTTGCATAAATGTTCAATTAATGTCAGACACACCTTAATACAATTTCAAATCTTACACAGATTATACTATTCAAAAACTAAAATAAGTAAACTTTTTCCCAATGTCTCACCTATTTTTTAAGGCTTTAGAAAAGAAAGAAAAAAGAAAGAAATATCAACAGAGAAAGCAGAAGAGTGAAAAAGAGTTGTGGAAGTGAAAAAGCGCGCCAGAGGGAAAGGGAACCCTTGGACAAAGAGTTAGAGAAAGGAGATTAAGAGATAGACCCTGGAGAGGAGTAAAAAAATGGGAAAGAAAGAGAAGGAAATATTTGTGATAAATGTCAATGTCAAAAAGCTAATATAGAGCACTCATTTGTCTTTTGTACAAAAATTCAAAAATTTTGGACTGAAATTTTTGAAGTTTTCACAAAAGTATTTAAAATAAAACTGACTCCAAAAGCAGATTGGATTATCTTTGGAACATCGGAAGATAGCCCTGAATTAAATGTGTTTCAAAATAATCTAGTTGAATACGGCTTAATATCTGGAAAAAAGCTAATCTTAAAATTCTGGAAAAATACTCCTATACCAACAGTTAATATGTGGATTTCAACTATGTTTGAAACACTACATTTGGAAGATATGAGACTCTGACTGGCAGGAAAATCAGACTGTTTCTATGAGACGTGGTCTGCATTTATAAATCTGCTACAAGGATAAGGTGCAAGAATACCTCAAAAAAGTACTGGTGTCGGGTCTTGGTGAAGGGGGAAGAAAAACTGTCGAGTTGGTAGATTCCTTTTGTGAGATGTTTATAATAAAGTAACTGGCTTTTCTTTTTTCCTTCTCTTTCTTTCCCTTTTTTTTTTACTCCTCTCCAGGGTCTATCTCTTAATCTCCTTTCTCTAACTCTTTGTCCAAGGGTTCCCTTTCCCTCTGGCACGCTTTTTCACTTCCACAACTCTTTTTCACTCTTCTGCTTTCTCTGTTGATATTTCTTTCTTTTTTCTTTCTTTTCTAAAGCCTTAAAAAATTAAGGGGTACAATGACTGTAATACTATATATGGGATGTACACTGATGTAACTTATGGTACCTCTAATAAATAAAGATATTAAAAGAAAAAAAAACAACACATGTTTATTAAAGTCCACTTACAGCATCGGTCTGCAGGACATTACAGTAACTAGCAACTATTCAGCCTGACTTATGTAGTAAGCAAGCTCTTGGTAATATGAATCGCATATTAGGCAGAGCAACTACTAACAAGCACTACAATTGGTTAGCAGGAAATAACCAATCTACACCAGGTTCTGTTTTATTTGTGAGTTGCATTGGACACTTTCTCCTATCAGGAACGATGCGGGGATGGGAAGGGGTGACAATGCCACTGGGGGGGGGGGGCAGTGGGGGCACCTAGATCAAACCATGGACAACATTACTATCATCTGCTTGGATCCATGATCGATCCAGAGATAGATCAGCATCTGTGACCACCTTGACTCAATATCAGAGGCCAGAGTCAACCATAAGAAGAGTGAGGTTGTGCTCTTCAGTAACTGGCCTGACCAATCCAACATCCCCTTCTCACTACCCAAAGGTGTATGAGATGTGGTTTGGAGGTGCAAGGTGTGGAACAAAAAATAGTTAGAATGGATCAGCAAGGTTAAACAAAAATTGAGATGGGGAGGGGCTTCCTTCTCAATAACCGTGACAAACCTGGTTATCAGGTGTAAGGTTCTCTTGATGCTGTTGTACCTGGGGCAGGCTCCCCACCACCCTGAAAGTCACCAGAGCCATCTACTGGTTCATCAGGGGATTCAAGATGGAAAGGATCTGACAGGTGATGATGGACGTCCCTAAATAACAGGTAGAAAAGTGCACCCAGCATTGCCCTCATCCAGATGGCCATCTTCAACTGTGGATTCATCGGGCCGTGCGTGGAATCAAAGTATGTGAGCACCAAGTGCCACTACCCGCTGAGGTTTTAACCTGTCGCTGGTCAAGCAAATCTTAGGCCTGGTTCCATTGCTGAACATTGTCCCAGTCAGCTGGACAGTGCTGCACTACCTTATCCTCGGTGAACAAGATCCTCCGGATTAACACCTTTGACCACAAGTCAATCACTGCAGCACAAGAACTACCAGCAGACACTGCGGGACAAGGACTTGATGGACCCTGCAGTGTGGTTCCCTGAGCAGACGGTCCAAGTCATCTGGTTGGTTGCCTTGTCTTCTAACATTTCAGGTCAAGATTCAAGATTCAAGATTCAAGAGTTTATTGTCATGCGTCCCAGATAGGACAATGAAATTCTTGCTTTGCTTCAGCACAACAGAATATAGTAGGCATAAATAAATAGAGAACAGATCAGTGTGACCATATACCATTGAATATATATATATATACACATACATAAATAAGCATATAAAGTGCAATGGGCTATTAGTGTTCAGAGTTTTGGTTGAGTTGAGTTTAATAGCCTGATGGCTGTGGGGAAGCAGCTATTCCCGAACCTGGATGTTGCAGATTTTAAGCTCCTGTACCTTCTACCTGAAGGCAGCTGGGAGATGAGTGAGTGGCCAGGATGGTGTGGATCCTTGATGATGCTGGCAGTCTCATTTGACGTCTCAGCTGTTTTATTTTCCTGGTAAACATTAGTGTTCTATGAACCAGAATCCGATATAATACATAATTTTCGGACATAATTGATTATATGTCAGTGTATTTCTCACTTTAATCCCTGTAGATGTTTGGCTGCGTATTAATGCTTTAGTTTAATGGGACTTGAAGTATATCAGTGCTCTTTGCAGTGTCTCTATTTGCAGATGTACTTACAGTTCTCCCCCAAATAGTTGATGACTATTTTGTCCACATACACAGGTTTTGCAAATTAATTTTCTTGTAAGCATCTTCCAAAGCTTTAGTGGATTCACTGAGATAAATAATACATCTGTTTCTCATCAACAATTATAAAAAAGATCCCACATGAAATAGTACTACACCAGTTAAAACTTCTGAAGAAACGCATAAACGTTTGGTAAAAAATGAATGAAAGACGATAAGGAAAGATAGCAATCGTAGAGTTTGAATGCTCCAAGAAACACACTACACAGAGAATGAAGATGTCATTTGAATCATCGCTCCCTCTAATAAATGCTATTTTAGAATATGTCAACAATATGCTTCATTATTGAAATATAATATTTGATCCACAAGAAGATTTATAAACAGATTTCAGAATCTGAACCTCTGCTTTACTAATCTGAAATGAGTGTTTGTAAAGATTGGCATAATTTAATTTAAATTAGCTTGAGAAACATAGCAGGTTAAACTTAAGAACTCAACAGTGTGGGTTGACTGTTGCTAAATTTACCATCAGTATCCACACAGGTGAGAAAGCATTTATATTACGCAAGTGGGCAAAAACTGTGGCTGTTGGAATGTATCGTGGAGTCATGTGAGGTTGTCCACGTTGGTTGGAAGAATAGAAATATTGAATTTTTATTAGAGTGATGCTACAGGATGCTGCAGCGCAGAGAGATCAGGATATATATTTACACCTAACAACGTTTGAAAAAGAGATGGCATATAATTAACTTGACACATGACACATATCTTGCAAAAGAGTCAGTTTCTAAAAGTATGTGAGTGTTTTTCACAGCTGCACAGGGTCTTGGTGAGTCCACATCTAGAGTAGAACAGTTTTGATAGTCTTTTCCATTAGTCCCTCAGAATCTAGTATGCTTTACTCCTCTCCAGTTTAATAGATTCTGAGATGGCAAAAGAGTGAAAGAGTTATAGTCTTAGTGTGGAAACAGGTCCTTCAGCCCACCTTGTCCCGTTTACTCGAGTTGTATATTCCCTTTGTTGTATACGTACCTTCCCCGCCCCTTCTGTAACTTAACATTAATTTCTTTTGTCAATCTCGCAATTCTGAGAAAGTGTCTCGGATCTGAAATGTTAGATCTAAAATGCTCTTGACATTTTCTGTTTTTATTTTATGATTGAAATACAATGNTTGTGTTCACTATCTTTTGTGGGAGGTACGATGGGAGACTAGTTTAGTTTAGTTTAGAGATACAGTGCAGTAACCGGCCCACGGAGTCCGCGCTGACTAACGATTGCCGCACATTAACACAAGTCCACACACACTAGGGACAATTTACACTTTTACCAAGTTTGCAAACCCAAGCCAATTAACCTACAAACCTGTACATCTTTGGAGTGTAGGAGGAAACTGAAGATCTCGGAAAAACCTCACACGGTCACCCATGGTAGGGATTGAACCTGGGTCTCTGGTTCTGCAGAGACCCAGGTTCAATCCTGTAAAGCAGCAACTCTACCGCTGTAAAGCAGCAACTCTACCGCTGCGCCACCGTGCCACCCTAGAGGTTTTGTGTAGCTCCTTACTAGTTACCTCCAGAAGTGGAACTGTAAAGGGCCTGTCCCACTTGGGCAACCTTATCCAGGGGCGACATCTGGGAGTCTCATCATGTCATGCGCCCTGTCACACGCTAACGTATGTTCTCCTATGGGTGACTCCCCCCCTTCTTCCCTTCTCCCCGCTCCACTCTTCTCCCCCTTCTCCACTGCCCCCCCTCCCCTCACATCCCCTTCTCCCCCTCTCCCTCCCTTCTTCCATTCTCTAATCCCCCCCCCCCCCCCCACCTTCCCTGATGCCCCCCCATTTGTGGACCCAGCCTGTGCTAGCTAGATCCTGCTAATAGTACTGTACAAAGGCCACATCGTCTGTTTTAGTAACATTAATTATGGGATAAATGCAGACTTTGTGAACAACAACGCCCCCCCCCCCTTCCCCCCCCCCCACCCCACCCCCTACGCCCCCTCGCCTTGCTTCAAAACGGGTGCTGGATATTTAGACAGTGGCCGGAGCAGGTGGGTGGCACTGGTACATTGATAACATTGCCTGTACCCAGTTGAAAAGCCCGCTGTCTCTGAGGGTTTGGAGAGACCATTGGAAGAGAGATCTACCTCTTGGACATCTCGTGACCAACAGTTTAGTACCCATGAGGAGCAGGCAGAGCATTGGGGGTTCGAGTCCAGGGCCCCTGTGTCACATTTAGTTCAGAGATGCAGTGCCCTTCGGCTAGGGTTAGGGTTAGGGTTAGGGTTACGGTTAGTGTTCGGGTTTGGGGATGTGAGGGGAGGGAGGGGGGAGTGGGGAAGGGGAGAAGAGGGAGAGGGGAGAAGGGAGGAAGAGGGGAAAGGGAGGAAGGGGGGCGAGGGGAGGGGAGAAAAGGTAGGGGATGGAGAAGGAGGGATGGGGGCGGGATGGGGAAGAGAGGGAAGTTCAGTCTACGCTCACTGAATGCATCCCTTTGAAAAGTTAAAGACAGTAATTGGATCTGTAAGCGAACCAATACATCTGTAAATAAATCTGAACGACTCAGACATCTTTTCATTTGTACAATTGATTTTATTGTATGAATTTTAATATATAATTTTTTTTAAATCCATGCATTGAAGGAAGAATATTTTATACCCCATCTGTGGTCCCTAACCCTAGCCCTAACCGTAACCCTAACCCTAACCCTAGCCCTAACCCTGCCCTTGACCTTAACCCTAACCGGGCATCACCCGCAGGACAGCATACGTCAGCATGTATGTCATACAACTTGATGGTTTTACGTGTGTCAGTCACTAAAGCTCGCAGTCGGCAAAAAAATCACAAAGTGGGATAGGCCCTTAATCATTGCTTTCTGCAGCAAACAAGGTCTAATCTTCCTGGACCTACTCAGTTTAGTAATTCAACAGGGCAGGGGGATGGGATGAGGGAAGTAGTAGTGGAGCAAAAACTAACTGCAAACAATTGAGAAATATAGATTGGATAGGTTTAGAGGGAAATGGGCCAAACGCAGGTGGGACTAGTCATCGGGTGGCACCACGAGCGGCAGCCTTGCCAGCAGCCCGTCTGTCCTTTTCGACTTTTCTGTTATTTTTTAATGCGTCTAAATGTATGTTTTAATGTTTCTCTGTATGTCTGATGTGGGGGGTGGTGTGGGGAATAGGAGGAAACCATTTTTCAGTCACTTACCTCGACAGAGATGCGACTTTTCTCCTTGTCACATCTTCGCCCCCCTCGCGGCCTAACAACTGGTTTGGTGCGGCCTCTCCAGACCGGAGACCGGCCCAAAACTTCAGCGGCAGGCCTGGCGCGAACTTACTATCGCGGAGCCTGGGGTCCCTGCCGGGGAGCGGCAGAAGAAGTGCTCCGACCGCTGGCCTGTGGTCATTAACATCGTGAAGCCGCGGTCTATGGTAAGAAGCGGCCAATTCGGGAACTCCAAGCCGCGGAGTGTGTTTGGATCCGTCCTGACATCGAAGTTTCGATCATCCCGACGAGAGGGCCTGCACATCAGGCCGTCCGTAGCGGCGACTGCAGAGGGTTCAAGGCCCTGACCACGGGTGAGCAAAGGAGGAAGATTGACTGAACTTTATCGCCTTCCATCACAGTGAGGAATGTTGATTCCGCTGTGATGGATGTTTATGTTAAACTCTATCATGTATTGTGTTCTTTTTATTTGTATGGCTGTGTGGTAACTCAATTATCGCTGTACCTTAATTGGTGCATGTGACAATAAATATGAACATGAACTTGAACTTGAGTGTAGGTTGGGCAACTAGGTCGGCATGGGTAAGATGGGCCGAAGGACATGTTTCATGCTGTATCATTTTATGAGATATACATAAATAAACACAACAATATAATATCTACTCTCCTTATAATCCAATTAAATCTGACTGTATAGATGCTATTGCAGGACAAGATCAACTTTGGCTAGTTCAGTCGTGGATAAATCCAGAACGGGTGAGGAGAGGGAGGGATGAGGCAGTAGTAGCTGCAGTTATAATGTGGACGTTTGAGGCATCATTTTCTTGCATCGAAAGCTGACGAGGGCACTTATGATTCGAGTGCAATCTGACAATGTCCTTCCAGTGATGGGAAAACACACAGTGATCAGTTACAGGGAGTAAATTCAGCCAGTGCGTCCACCAACATCATTGTCATGCATGAGAAGACTCAACATGCGATCTAAAGATTTGCAGGTACATGATTTAGCTTTTCATTTTGTAATTTTCAAGAATAGACCAAGCAATAACGTTGCATCAAGATTTTTTTCCAGAGGGATAATGCATTAAGCATTAACACCACTGAACATTTCCCAACTACTCATGCCAATGAACGCAAAATGTATTTGGCCATAACACTTTAGTTTAACAACTACAATGATAGCAGGAACATTCCAGAAGCATCAAGCTTTGCCAAAGGGCTCGTGTAACCCACAGTGACCTTGCTAAATCTGCACATATGAGAATGATCTAACTAATATCATTCAATCCTGGCAGACAGTCGTGTATGATTTTGCCAGGCAACTTAAAGTCAATACTGCTTCTTTAACTTTTTTTCCACAAATTAGGGTCCATGTTGCTCCAAGAAAAAGATAGGTTGTCAGTGAATATACAGAGCAACATCAACACTGCTGTTCAAATAGACAGAACAAGTTTATTTGGGTATTTTTTTAATCGTTTGGTCACTAACTTTGTACAAGATCATAAAATAGGAATCAAATGTGTAGAATGGAACAGGGAAACATAGAGACATAGAAAATAGGTGCATGAGTAGACCAGTCGGCCCTTCGAGCCAGCACTGCCATTCAATAGGATCATGGCTGATCATCCTGCTCCTGCTTTTTCTCCATATCCCTTGACTCCGTTGGACCCAAGAGCAATATCTAACTCTCTTTTGAATACATCCAGTGAATTGGCCTCCATGCTTTCCATGGCAGAGAATAGTAAGAATAAACGAGAACTTACCAGTTTGAAGTTTGATCATTATTTTATGAGGAGTTACGATGAGGAATTACGTGAATAAGGCCGTCCCCACGCATGCTCGTCAATCTTCAAAGCAGCGGTGTGAAATCACAGATAACAGTTTTTGAACTAACATAGTAAGATTATAGATGACTAAAACTACCAGATGATCGTTATGTTACGAGGGTAGGGAGCGGAGGGTACGTAATCCCTCATCGTAACTCCTCATAAAATAACGATCAAACTTCAAACTGGTAAGTTCTCATTTAATCTTGCCATTTTACTTCGGAGTCACGTGAGTGACTACGTGAAGATTTTGAAGGTCTGTGATTTCATGCCGTGGAAAAACGAGTCCACACAAGCACGACTGCATCAGTTGACCATAGATGAGGGAAACATTCATAATGCATACATACATGACATAGATTTAAAAACATGCTGATGCTGATAAAAGAACAAACAATAATAACAGTAACCCCTCTCAACCGAGGGGAACTATAAATTGAATCTAAATAGAGTTGGCAAATACCCCTGGTCTGGCAATGGGTTAAAATAAAATGTTGGATACCTCGTTCGTTAGACCATCCTGCAGTTGACAGGATGTGGTCCAGAGGACCGCACATAACCCTTGCTGCTGGTGTTGTAGCAGCCCTGGTGGAGTGAGATTAGAAATCAGTATCTGCTCCTGTATAAGCAAAACCTCGCATAACCACCTGAAGATGGTCTGAACTAGTATCAGAGCCTCTAAGGCTCTAGATGAACTTGACGTAACAATGTAAATGTGTGACCACATGTAACCGAAGGTACATGGGGTATGTAAACATGAATTATGATATTGCAGGTGTAATGATCCTGTCCATTCGTAATTTATGTAATGACTGGACCCGTGCGCTGAGGGCAGAGCCAGGGAATAACCTACCTATGAGAGCCGAACCAAAGATAGAGATATAACTGGAGCCCCATGGTGAATAAATGTTAACACAATGTCAATATCCCATACTTCCGTGTACTTGGGTCTGGAAGAACTTGTGTTAATGATATCCTAAATACTGGACACCAGAGGGTGAAACCTGAGGGAGCAGGTCCCACTTGCTGCCGCAACTATGATGAGAAGCACATTAGGTACAGTTAATGGGACTATAACTTAATTTATTGTCAAAGACAAATAGAAAATGAACTCTAAGACGTCAGTGTCCGTGCCATAATATGTGTAACATAACATTTAACAGAAAACGCTTCCCATCTGAAGAGGCAAAGTACTGCTTTTTTGTTGCTATCCCTGCATACTGCAGTGAGACATACATGGATCAGTCTGACAGCCTGAGCCGCAGGAGCGGTCTTCTCAGATTCTGTAAAGCAATTAATTGGCTAATCATGTAGAGGCTGGTTCCCCGAATCCCAGGCTGAACCAACAAATTTTATGTTTAGAACCCCATATAAGGTTCTATATATTCCCAACATTTGTGGGAAACCATGGCTGTGTAGGCCAGTCAGACAGTACGAGAACCCTGAATGCGGGATCTTGCTGAATATTGCAAGCCCCGACTGATGAGGCAAAATGGAGAACCACATAAAAGAACATTCCTCCCCTGTGTAGCGAGAATGAGTCTGCATGCAAACATATCGATATTGGATGCCATCGAGCCATAGATCCTAAAATGCTTTGTGATCCAACATCCATACTGTGTTGTCATTGACTTTGCAGGATGATACACAAGCGCCAAAAAGGTTGTAAATTATGACAGGATACTTTGAATTTATTCTATCCATGTGACTAACATATGCCACCACCACAGTGTACTAACTTGGACCTAAGCATGCAGGTTTTGCATATTCGCACAATAACCCTTTAACCCATAGTAGACTCCTAGTGTCTATAGTTGATACCAATAACTAAAAAATTGGTGATTCATGCAAATCCCATCCGCCTTCGTTACTAGAGATGGCATTCGTGATTTTCCATCTTTGAGCTCTAGCACGTGTAAGTAATATAACTGAAGATTATGTGACCAAACTACTGGAGCAATGCTGAATATAGTTCAACCACCATTGTGACTTTGGTAGCTTCAGCTGATAATAGCGTAGGTCTGTTAACAATGACCTATATGGCACTTGAGAGGTTAATACTTGCACGTTGAAAGTTCTAATAATGCAAGACCCAATTTCACAGCTGAAACACAGCTACTAGAGCCAATTACACTTGATAAATAGAAGACTGCTTGATAACAAGGTTGTTACAGGCTTCAATTGATTCCAATCTGTTGCCCCAGGGCGGAATCACAGGTAATTAATAGTTAAAGGTATATCCGATAAACAACAACTTCCACTTGGTATCAACTTAAATTTGACTGGATGGCTGAAAACTGTTGATTTAAGCACAACACAGCGTAAGGAATATCCTCCAGATCAATTTGAAATGTCTCCGGTGATCTCCTGTGAATGGGTCCTAAATAGTATGCATCTATGAGATCGATGCATGCCATAAAGATCCTAAGTAGTTATCCTAAAGTAGTTAGACAGTAGAGAAATTCCATATACTGAAAAGCTATGTTGCACATGGGAGTAAATGAAATATGAACCGACATCTCTCCATCTTTCACAAGGAACAGGCCGTGCCTGCCATCTTTCCATGCCTGCCTTGAATGCAGCTCTGGCCATACCACTGGCCTGCCTTAAAACTGCTCCGGCCGTAATTCTGAGCCTGCCTCGAAAGACAACTCTGACCATATTACCGAGCTTGTCGCAGAAGGCAATGCTGGCCGTAATCCTGAGACTGCTTCGAAAGACAATTCTGGCCCCAATTCCAAGCCATGCTTGGTACCCTTGTATGCTGTGTAATAATTACCCATCACATGTTATCATTTTCATTTGTACAAAAACGAGTGTAAATATTACGAACTTGCAAATGGTTCACTTACCCCATGTTTCGAAAGAACCTACCTCCATGGTTACCAGTGGTCTAATGGTAAGCCCAAAGGTCCCTGATGTGGGTTCCATTTCCATCCTTGATTTCCATATTCCTGAGACCAGCTTGGCCCAGCTTTCAAGTGCCCATCAACTTCAGTGAACTGCTTACTGCCGTTGAGGCGTGGGGGTGTCATCGCCGATACGATGGTTTAATTTGGTAGCTCTGTGCACTGCCGGCACTTGTAGCGTGAGGGAATCTGGTCCCTTCCGGGTTTTCTGCCTCTTCCCTTGCGAGTATGTCCTCGCACTCCCCTCCACCGAGAGGAACTCGTAGACAGACCTGAGACAGGTGCTGCCGCAGGCCCCTGAGGATATCCGCTCTGACATGGCCTCTCGGACCTATATCAGAATCTGACTCTGGGCCAGGGCGAAACTGAGCCCTGATGCTCCCCTCCTCAGAGAGGGAGACATTGTGCAGCCCTGACACAGGTGCCGCTGCTAGCGGGTTTTTCATAACACCAGGGCTCAGATAGCTCTCTTCTGGAGCATATCTCTCTGGAGCAACCTCCATCAGGTGCTCCAGGTGGGTTTTAGGCATTCACAGATACTACCCATAGAAGGAGGGGGGAACCTCCTGGCCTGACTCGACCGAGTCCCAAGGCCTGACCGGCTTCCTCGTGGTTTAACCCCTTTCCTGGGGAACCATAGCGGTCTGTGAGTTGCTGACCCCATAGTTAGTGACCGGCTTACTGCCAGTTTTCCCCTTATTTAGGAAGACCTAAGTGGTCTGGGAGCTGCTGGCCCCATTGTCAGCGACTGGGATTGCGAGACCGGTTTACTGCCAGTCTAACCCCTCTCTGGGAAGCCCTAAGCGGTCTGGGAGCTGCTGACCCCATTGACAGATTGGGGTAGCGAGACCGGCTGACTGCCAGTCTAACTGCTTTTTCTGGGAAGACCTAAGCGACCTGGGGCTGCTGACCCCATTGTCCGCAACAGGGGTAGCGAGACCGGCTTGCTGCCAGTCGAACCCCTTTTCCTGGGGAACCATAACGGTGTTGGAGCTGCAGACCCCATAGTGAATGGCTGGGGTTGCAAGACCGGCTGACTGCCAGTCTAACCCCTTTTCTGGGGGAAACATTCGATGTGGGAGCTGCTAACCCCATTAACAGTGACTGGGGTAGTAAGACCAGCTAACTGCCAGTCTAACCCCATTCTCTGGGGAACCATAGCGGTCTGGGAGCCCATACTGGGAGAACCCCCACTCGCATTCCCCTCCTGGGTGTCGCTGACCTCCTTGTCAGCGACTAGAGAGCGAACCCGACGGCCGCCGACTACCCGCAATTCCGCGGTCCGGACCGGGATTTACCCACGGTCCATAACCGGTTTCCCGCGGTCCGTCCAACTTCGCCCCGAATACAGCAGGCAATCCTGCAAAATAAAACACATCCCTAGAAATAAGTTAAAACTTACCTTCCAGGTTCAAAACTTACCGCTGGCAGGAGCTGCGCGCCTGCCAGTCAGTCCGTGCACAACGACACGCACGCATGGGGACGGCCTACTTCACGTAGTCACTCACGTGACTTTGAAGTGAAATTCCACAGATTCACAACTCTCTGGGTGAAAACAATTTTTCCTCATCTCAGTCCTAAATGGCCTACCCCTTATTTTTAAACAGTGACCCCTGGTTCTGGACTCCCCCAACATCAGGAACATTTTTCCTGCATCTAACCTGTCTAATCCCTTAATAATTTTTTATGTTTCTATAAGATCCCCTCTCTTCCTTCTAAATTCCAGTGAATATAAGCCCAGTCAATCCATTCTTTTATCATATGACAGTCCCGCCATCCCTGGAATTAACCTGGTGAACCTACGCTGCACTCCCTCAAACGCAAGAATGACAATAGCAAGGAAGTGATTCTATCAGAGCCAATCCAGTTTGTCTAACCTTTAGCCAAACTAGTTTGTCCAACCTTTGAAATACATCATCTGTAATCACATTTTCACTCCACCCGCCTTTCTTATGAGTTGTAATTAAAAGGCATGTTTAATTTAATAGTTTGTGATAAAACCCGTCAGCAAACATAAATTTCCTGTCTGTAATGCTTGGCAATGAATTATTCCGTTAATTGGTCTAATCTCTGCTGCCACATTTATTATGACGATATTTTTAAAAGCCTTTTAAACTTCCTTGCATAAGTTATCGTCAGAGAATGTGGGTATTTTCATGAAGATACCGATTGTTCCTCTAATTAGAAAGCTCCAGTAGATGGGATTTTTTTCTCATATATGAAGGGGCTGTCCCACTGCGGCGACCTAATCTGCAAGTTTAGAAGAGTTTGCCCTTGGTCGCAGCAGGTTCGACACGAGGTCCTATGAGGTCACTGGAACTCTCCTTCATGCTCAAGGGAAGTTCCCGCATGCTCGCGGCCTCAGTTTGGTCGAGGAAAATTTTTCAGCATGTTGAAAATGTTTCAGCGAAGGAGATTGCCTACGGTTGCCCTCGACTGCGTGTGTGTGTGTGTGTGTGTGCGTGTGTGCATGCGTGTGTGTGTGTGTGTGTGTGTGGTCAGTCGATCCAGCTCGTTGTTTAATCACTGACGGTCGATCCAGCTCGAGGTTTTCAGGCGCGTGCCCTTGGGCTTGAAGGTCAGAGACAGTCTTCTCAACTCGCGAATTAGGTCGCCGCAGTGAGACAGCCCCTTAAGGATCATGTTTTTTGATTTATACCCATACCCACTTGCCTAAAATCTGACCTACCCAAATATCTTTGTGAACCAGCAGAATTATGTATGTTAGTGAATCCGTACATTCTGTAAGCCCCGCTGCATGCTCTCTTAACAGAAATAATTAGATGAAAAAGCACTTTCCTTTATTCTTAATGAAAGGATCAATAATAAATAAATCAGTGTCTTCTCCAGAAGCAATCTTTGATCTTTGAAACATTCACTAAAATATGCTGAATAAAGGTCACATAAACCATAACATAACTCATACAGCTTGTTAGTCAATGGTTCAATTCCGTGTTTTATCGTTGGTGACGAATGGAATCATCCAACACCAACTAATCACAAATACATCATACTAGATACAGAGAAAATGCTTTCTATTTTATTGAACGCATACCCACACAAAGTAACTTAAAAATTCTGTCATGCAGCATAATGTATTAACACACCAAACAATCAAATGATTTGAAATGCACATTCTGGAAATGAGATGCATATCCAGGCAGACTGCTGGGGATTTTGGGTGATGCCACATGCAAACAATGTTGAAGTGTCGCTTGTAAGTGCCAACAAGACTTGCCTAGGGTCTGAGACATCCACAATGAAACAGATCTTTGAAGCCTTATCTTATCTCCATCAGTAATGGAGGGTTGGAAATATCCATCTTATTCCAATTGATCATCCATCTCTTCCTCTTAATTCACATTTCTTGCCTCCTCCCTTCATTACCAACATAACCATATAACCATATAACCATATAACAATTACAGCACGGAAACAGGCCCTCTCGGCCCTTCCAGTCCGTGCCGACCATTTGTTTTCCCCTAGTCCCATCTACCTGCACTCGGACCATACCCCTCCATTCCCTTCACGTCCATATACCTATCCACTTTACTCTTAAATGTTAAAATCGATCCTGCCTCCACCACTTCTGCTGGAAGCTCATTCCACACAGCCACCACCCTCTGAGTAAAGAAGTTCCCCCTCATGTTTACCCTGAAACTTCTGTCCCTTAATTCTCATGTCATGCCCTCTGTTTGAATCTTCCCTACCCTCAATGGGAAAAACGTATCCACGTCAACTCTGTCTATCCCTTTCATCATTTTAAAGACCTCAATCAAGTCCCCCCTTAACCTTCTGCGCTCCAAAGAATAAAGACCTAACTTGTTCAACCTTTCTCTGTAACATAGTTGCTGGAACCCTGGCAACATTCTAGTAAATTTCCTCTGTACTCTCTCTATTTTGTTGACATCCTTCCTATAACTAGGCGACCAAAATTGTACACCATACTCCAGAATTGGTATTACCAATGCCTTGTACAATTTTAAACATTACTTCCCCACTCTATATTCAATGCTCTGATTTATAAAGGCCAGCACACGAAAGGCTTTCTTTACCACCCTATCTACATGCGATTCCACCTTCAGGGAACTATGCACAGTTATTCCTAGATCCCTCTGTTCCACAGCATTCCTCAATTCCCTACCATTTACCATGTACGTCCTATTTTGATTTGTCCTGCCAAGATGTAGCACTTCGCACTTATCAGCATTAAACTCCATCTGCCATCTTTCAGCCCACTTTTCCAAATGGCCCAAAATCTCTCTGTAGACTTTGAAAATCTACTTCATTATCCACAACACCACCTATCTTAGTATCATCTGCATACTTACTTATCCAATTTTCCACTCCATCATCCAGATCATTGATGTACATGACAAACAACAGTGGACCCAACACAGATCCCTGAGGCACCCCACTGGTCACGGCTTCCAACCTGACAAACAGCCATCCACCATTACTCTCTGACATCTCCCATTCAGCCACTGTTGAATCCATCTTGCTACTCCGCCATTAACACCCAAAGATTGAACCTTCTTAACCAACCTTCCATGGGGAACCTTGTCAAAGGCCTTACTGAAATCCATATAGACAACATCCACTGCTTTACCCTCATCAATTTCCCTAGTTACCGCTTCAAAAAATTCAAGAAGGTTTGTCAAACATGACCTTCCAGGCACAAATCCATGTTGACTGTTCCTGATCAGACCCTGTTTATCCAGATGCTTATCTCATTATTCTCATGAATCTCATTATCAACATGAATCTCATTATTTAACCTGACAATCACACTCTGCTTCCTTGCAGAGTGCCCCTCCCTCTACTACAATTCAGCTCCGACTCGAGAAGACCATCTCCCTCTGCGATCTTGCACTCCACCAACTATTATCTTCCCATTCACTCAAATCAATTTCCAACTCAATTCCTCAAACATATTTTGACCAATTCCACAATCCCAGACAAGTCAGTTGATTTTTTAAATTCTGATTTCACTGAAGACCTGGTCTCAATCTTTATAGCACCTAATGGACAGAGATTGGGAAGTCAAGAAGGCACCATATGTGAAGGGATTTCAACTGCAAGGCTCCCACATTGCAGGTGTCAAATATAATGTAGTGGCTCACCCTCCTGTTGAGTTCAACTTTCAAATGTCAAATTTAGAACTTATTTGAAGTAGGTATTCACTTCTTAAAGAAAGACTGCAACCACTGCATTTATTTTCATATGAAGAACATTGGCATGTGACAAGATTCAAAAGTCTCTCTCACCCCTGCTCTATTTTTCTATGTCTCCCTGGAGGTCCCAGTGGATGAAGGCAGGGCAAGAATGATATCCAGCATTTGCAGGAACTTTAAGTTACTATCATGTAGGGCCATTTAAAGATGGTTGACAAGGTCAATATCACCCATTGACTTCCTTGGTCTGGATTCCATGTTCAGCAACTTCCTCACCAAAGTAGAAAGAAGTACAACCTTCGACTCTCACCACAGTAGCAGACCACAGTCCTTCCACTTTTGTTTTGGTCACCATGTTATAGGAAAGATATTGTCAAGCTGGAAAGGGTGCAGAGAAGATTTATGAGGATGTTGCCATGGCTTGAAGGCCTGAGCTATAGGGAGAGGTTGAGGAGGCTAGGACATTATTTATTGGAGTGCAGAAGGATGAGGTGGACAAAATCATGAGAGTAATAAATTGGGTAAATTCATAGTCTTTTGCCCTAAGTAGGGGATTTAAGCACCAGAGGACATGGGTTTAAGGTGTGGGGGGAAAAGATTTAATAGGAACATGAGAGGTAACATTTTTATACAAAGAGAGGTGGGTATATGGAATGAGTTGCTGGAGGAGGTAGTTGAGGCAGGTACTATCGCAATGTTTAAGAAGCATTTAGGCAGGTACAGTGATAGGACAGTTACAGAGGTGTATGAGCCAAACACAGGCAGGTGGGACTAGCGTACATGGGACATGTTGGTCGGTGTGGGCAAGTTGGGCCAAATGGCCTATTTCCACAACTTTGTGCTATGACTCTATGACACCCTTCACCAGACTAAAATTGTGAAATGCAAAGAAGAAAAGAAAGGCAATGAAGAATGTTTGGCAGCATTAGTATTCTCACCAAAGGAGAGCCATGGACACGATTTGTCCAAACAAAACCTTGAATACTGGGGAAGAAGCCGGAGCCTTGTCTTGGTGAGAAATTTGGTGTTACTTATCCCTCAGCCATTTAAGACAAAAGGTACTGGTACACATGTAATAATTCAGGTGACACCATTGGCTGTTGTACATTTAACTTTTTAGAGGTGCCAGTATAGCTTTCTGCTGTGCAATGCCAAAAGAACAGCACTGCTGATAGCTCACATTCACAAATAGGACATCAGATAGGGTATTAAAGAATGGATGACTTCCATCTGTTAACATGGTACTGTACATCTTTTTCCAACTTTAGCTGGTACTTCAGAAGAGGACACTCGCCTAAAGATGCACCATTGTCCTTTCTATCAAGAGGCAGACACCAGATTAGTCAAAGTGATCATACCCTTCATGGGGTAGTGAACTAGAGGAGTGAAAATACATCACCAGTGTGCAACAACAGGTAATGCCACCCACGTCTGGCCTCTTGCACAATCCTCATTTTAATCATTCCACCACCGCAGTTATACCTTCATCAGTCTACAAAATGAAAGTTGTAAAATGTAGGTATTGACCAAATTCTTGTGCACCCGATCAATTCAACATCAGAAATGTTTGATAATATTCTTGAGATTCACTTTAAAATACGAAGGATGCTCTGTAAGTGGAAATTATTGTGGCTTTATTACTTAAACACGCTGAACTGCTCTTTCTTTACTTGCTTACATCAAATGTAGGACATTCAAACAATAACATTTAACAATTTGGGGTGGGGTGGGAGGGGTCCTATTGGAACAGGTAAGAGAACAGAAGTGGATCTTTTTCCCTAGGGAGAACCCTGAGTTGCAAACTCAATCCAGCAACAGTGATGAGATGGATTTCTTAAAACTGAAAGAACATGTGGAACTGTCCAAATCACTAGGACCTGAATTCAATGCAAAGAAAGAGTGACACGCCCATCCGACTGGCTTCTTTTGTTTTTGTCTCTCATTGGGGGTGGAAGATTGCAACCTTCACGTGGTCCGCCCTGTTTCGACTAATGCAATCAACTCGACATGCACAAACGGAAGATCAAATAGAACAAGTTGTTCAACAACTTTGGGCTGCGCACGCCACACGAAAGAAGAAGAAGTCTCTCATTGGCAGTTTAGTTTAATTTAGTTTAGAGATGCAGCACGGAAACAGGCCCTTTGGCCCACCAAGTCTGCACTGACCAAAGATCCTCACACATTAACGCACAATAGGGGCAAGTTTCACTTCTACCAAGCCAATTAATCTACAGACCTGTATGTCTTTGGAATGTGGGAGGAAACCGAAGATCTTGGAGAAAACTCACACAGGTCACGGGGAGAATGTGCAACCTCCATACAGACAGCTCCCGTAGTCGGGATCGAACAAGGGTGTCTGGTGCTGCATGTGCTGTAGGGCAACAACTCTACCGCTGCACCACCGTGCCCCCCTACCGCTGCGCCACCGTTGGAACTCTACTGCCAAACTTGTTCCATTCCCCTTGCCGTGATCTTTCCTTCATGTAATCACCAGACACTCACCTGCTGCTAATGTCCTCACAGCAGATGAAAACAGGAATCTTAGTTCATCTGCTCGCAGGTGGAGGACCTTGCACTTGTCTCTTCAGTACTGCAGTTTTTTCACATTGTCTGGTCTCTTGTAAATTGATGCCTCCCCATCCATTTCTAAGCATGCTGTTGCTCCCCTTCTGCTTCGAGAAGCCTTAGCTAAAAAAGTCAAATAAAATCTTAAAACATCTTTGAAATTCATCGTGCCTGGTTCTAGGTTATAACCAATGGCAATGCTATGAAATCATTCTTAATGTAATATATATTTAAATATGTGAGGAAATGTTTTGAACAAAATATTCATAAACAAATGTAGCTCCTATTTCTCTGTGTACTGTTCTTTATCACATTCATCTCGAAGACTCCAACAACACATTTGCCTTGTACTTATCACAATGTTCCCAGAATCGGAATAATTAGCAACAGTAGTACAAATTATCATGTTGTCTCACATTTTAAAAGTGATTTTAATTAATTTTTAATATGTTTTGTCATGATTTTACATAACAGAATGCAAAGCAGAATGAATTACTCCCAACATTCATTGACTTGGATCAATGCTCCAGCTTTGATATCTCTACTCTAAGCTCTTGTGCAATGGTGGGTAAGAATGTTCATAATTTGGGTTAAAGTTTCTCTTGGTAGCATAAGATCCCCAAAACAAATACAATCATCAGCTTTCTTCTTGGCTGCAGAGGAGGTGGACACTGGCGGTGGGATTTGCACTTTAAAAAAAAACACAGTTTTTGTCTCCAAAGCTGCGGGAAGTACAAGCTAGCAAACAACAGAGCAGCAAGGACAACGTGACCTCTTGGATCTTGACAAGCAACCTACAGACAGTGCATCACTTTAACCATTAAAAACAGAAGTCTGAAAAATTAACAAAAAGAAACTCTGAGGAGAGAATATGAGCACATTCATTCAATAAAAGCAGTAAAGAAAAGGATTGAGTTGACAAAGAGAAATTAGCGAATGTAAAAGTAGCCCATAAAGCGTTAAATCTGGCATATTAACAAAATCCTAAAATTTATATATTTGTGTGGACTATAAAGGAACACATTCTTCCCTTGTACGAGATTACAGAGAAGTCATTAATAGCACATTGCACCTGATTTTTTTGTTGATAGTAATGGAAAATTGGTGTATAAAAACAGAAAGCTCATGGAAATTCATCAATGAGGAGGAAATGTTAGATGTGTTGTATAACATGGTGGATAAGAGCTGGGTGAGATTTATCGCAGAATGATGTAGGGAACAAGGAAGGAGATATCAGGGGGCCCTAATGGAGATTTTGTATCTCAGCCACAAAATGGTGAGGTGCCAGAAGACTGGAGGATGGCTAGAGTGGTTCCTTTATTAAAGAAAGGCAGTAGGGATAAGCCAGATAACAACAACCTGTAATCCTTACACCAATGGTGAGGAAAGTAATGGAAAAAAACTCTGACAGGATTTATTTAAGAAGGAACTGCAGATGCTGGAAAATCGAAGGTAGACAAAATTGCTGGAGAAACTCAGCGGGTGAGGCAGCATTTATGGAGCGAAGGAAATAGGCAACGTTTCAGGTCGAAGACCCTTCTTCAGCCTGATGTGAGGGTGGAGGGTAGGGCAGGAAGAAGAAAGGAAGAGGCGGAGACAGTGGGCTGAGGGAGAGCTGGGAAGGGGAGGAAAGCAGGGACTACCTGAAATTAGAGAAGTCAATGTTCATACTGCTGGGGTGTAAACTGTCCAAGCCAAATATGAGGTGTTGCTCCTCCAATTTACGGTGGGCCTCACTCTGGCCATGGAGGAGGCCAAGGACAGTAAGGTCAGATTTGGAATGGGAGGGGAAGTTGAAGAGCTGAGCCACCGGGAGATCAGGATGGTTATTGCGAGCCGAGCAGAGGTGTTGGGCGAAGCGATTGCCAAGCCTACGCTTGGTCTCACCGATGTAGAGCAACTGACACCTAGAGCAGCGGCTGCAATAGATGAGATTGGAGGAGGTAGAGGTGAACCTCTGCCGCACCTGGTAAGACTGCTTGGGTCCATGAATGGAGTCAAGGGGGGAGGTAAAGTGACAAGTGTAGCATTTCCTGCGGTTGCAAGGGAAAGTGCCAGGAGAGGGGGTGGTTTGGGTGGGAAGGGACAAATTGACCAGGGAGTTATGGAGGGAGTGGGTTCTGCGGAAAGCAGACAGGGGAGGAGATGGGAAGATGTGGTGGAATGAAGTGGGGTGGGATGAAGTGTAGATGTGGGATGAAGCAGGGTGGGATGAAATGTAGCTCAGATAGCCATGGGAGTCAATGGGTTTATCGTAGATGTCGGTCAGTAGTCTATCCCCTGCGATGGAGATTGTGAGGTCTAGAAATGGTAGGGAAATGTCGGAAATGGGCCAGGTGTATTTGAGTGCCGGATGGAAGTTAGTGGTAAAATGGATGAAGTCAGTGAGTTGTGTATGGGTCCAGGAGGTAGCACCAATGCAGTCGTCGATGTTTCGGAGGTAGAGTTTGGGGATAGGGCCACACAAAGACGTACCCTACAAAGAGGCAGGCATAGCTAGGGCCCATGCCCCGTGCCCATAGCTACGCCTTGTATTTGGAGTAAATGGGAGGAGTCAAACCACAGGATTAATGTACATTTGGTATTGATAAAGATTTATTATAGTCACGAGTATTGAGATATAGTGAAAAACTTTGTTTGTATGCTGCTATCCAGTAAGATTTTTACTATGTGTTAGTGCAGTCGAGCCATACATACTGTAGGTACAACATATAGTACAGAGAAGAAAAATACCAGAAGCAGTGCCATAGCGTTATAGCGTTACAGTTGCAGAGAAACATTACAGTTACCAGGCCCGTACGAAGCTTTCCAAAAAGGGGGGTGGCATGACAGGATTACAAAAAATTTAATGTGAATTAATGTGCGCGCTGCGCACATCACAAGCGCGAAGCGTGAAGCCCCTCAATGCCAGGGTCCAGGGCCCTGGAAGCTCTGGGGTTTTAGATGCTCTCTGATGCATTCTGAGCCTTATTTTGGAGCATTTTTGCACCAAATTTATGACCAATATTTCCAAAGTTAACAGGAAACTGAGAGGTAGCTTTTTCACACTGGGTGCTGGGTGTATGGAACGAGCTGCCAGAGGAGGTAGTTAAGGCTGGGACTATCCTAATGTTTCAGAGACATTTGGACAAGTACATGGATAGGACAGATTTAGATGGATATGGGCCAAACGCGTGTGAGTGGGACTAGTTTAGATGGACATGTTGGTCGGTGTGGTCAAGTTGGGCTGAAGGGCCTGTTTCCACACTGCATCATTCTAGGACTGAAAAGTTAAGACAAAAAATGCATGTAGATAAGTAGAGCAGATTGGAAAGAAGAGTGAAATGTAAAGGCAGGGAGAGGTTTATGGGTGGAAAGGAACATAGGAAAGGAGGAGGGAGAGTGGGCTTGGGCAGATGGGTGAAGGGAAAATAGACACAGAGTGCTGGAGTAACTCAGCAGGTCAGGCAGCATCTGTGGAGAACATGGATAGATGACATGTCACAGAGTGCTGGAGTAACTCAGCGGGTCAGGCAGCATCTGCGGAGAATATGAATAGGCGACGTTTCACAGAGTGTTGGAGTAACTCAGTAAGTCAAGCAGCATCTCTGGAGAAAAGGTATAGATTTTATTTTGGGTCAAGACCGTTCTTCAGTAATATTCATGATGTGACATACGTAGACATTCCTGAATGTTACCCAAACCATCGTGAGCTACTTTGTTGCAGTTCTTGCCCTCTCCTATAACGTGTCTGCTGTCTTGGACGATGCAGGACAGGACACAAGCTTTGGGACATGGTGTGAAGCTGTTGCCGTCTGTCCCAGCCTGGCGAAAAATCTGGATCGAGGGGATGTGGAGAGGATGTTTCCACTAGTGGGAGAGTCTAGGACCAGTGGCCACAGCCTCGGAATTGAAATACATTCCTTTAGGAAGGAGATGAGCAGGAATTTCTTACGTCAGAGAGTGGTGAACTGTGGAATTCATTGCCACAGACAGCTGTGGAGGTCAAGTCAATGGATATTTTTCAGGAGGAGATTGATAGATTCTTGATTGATACGGGTGTCAGAGGTAATGGGGAGAAGGCAGGAGAATGGGTTTGAGAGGGAAAGATAGATAGAGTCATAGAGTGATACAGTGTGGAAACAGGCCCTTCAGCCCAGCATGACCCATCTGCACTAGTCCCACCTGCCCACGTTTGATCCATGTCTCTCCGAACGTGTCCTATCCATGTACCTGTCTAACTGATTCTTAACTGTTGCGATAGTCCCCTCCTCAACTACCTCCTCTGGCAGCTTGTTCCATATATCAACCACCCTTTGTGTGAAAAACATACCCCTCAGATTCCTATTAAATCTTTTGCCCTTCACCTTAAACTTATGTCCTCTGCTCCTCGATTCACCTACTCTGGGCAAAAGACTCAACCATATCTATTCAAATCATGATTTTATTCACGTCTATTAGATCATCCCTCATCCTCCTGTCCTCCATGAAATAGATTCCCAGCCTACTCAACCTCTCCCTATAGCTCTGGCCCTCTAGTCTTGGCAACATCCTCGTAAATCTTCACTGTATCCTTTCCAGTTTGATGACATCTTTCCTATAACATGGTGGCCAGAACTGAATACAATACTCTGAATGCGGCCTCACCACCTTCTTATGCAACTGCAACATGACCTTCCAACCTCTATACTCAGCCTGACCCGCTGAGTTACTGCAGCACACTGTGAAACGTGAACAGGGCAGAGGTTTGCTGGAATGAAGTGAGATGTTTTGCATGTGGTGGATGTGCAGCAGGATCTGGATGCCTGGTGGGCAGAGGAATTGTTGCATGGTTCCTTGAAGGTCTTGTCGCAGGTGTATATCAGGTGGTCAAAACGTATTTTGGCACTTTGGCCTTCATCAGTCAGAGTATTGAGTATAGAAGTTGGGAGGTCATGTTGCAGTTGTATAAGACGTTGGTGAGACCGCATTTAGAATATTGTGTTCAGTTCTGGGCCCCATGTTATAGGAAAGATGTCAAACTGAAAAGAGCACAGAGATCCCCATCCTGGATCAGTCCAATCAGGGTTGTGTCGTCCGCAAACTTGAGAAGCTTGACAGAGGCGTCTGTGGAGGTGCAGTCATTGGTGTGGCGAGAGTAGAGGAGAGGGGAGAGTACGCATCTTGCGGTGCTCCTATGCTGAGCATTTGTGGGTCCGAGATATGCTTTCCCGTCTCACATGTTGCTTCCTGTCTGTCAGAAAGCTGGTGATCCACCGACAGAGGGGTTCAGGCACAGTCAATTCAGAATAGTAAATCTGGCACCTGGCGGTGTAGGTGCTGGAGGATGAAGTGTAGGCCCAGGTTGACTGCGTCATCCACAGATCTATTGGCCCAATATGCAAAATGCAGAGTCCAGCAGAGGGATTGTGATATTTTTCAGCTTGGCCAGCACAAGCCTTTCAACGGTCTTCATGACTACAGAGGTCAGTGCGACAAGCCTGTAGTCATTAAGACCAGTAATCCTTACCTTTTTGGGTAGAGGGACAATAGTGGAGACTTTGACGCAAGCAGGGACACTGCATCTTTGCAGGGACTGGTTAAAAATGAGTAATTGGGTGTGAAGTGTTGGTTGGGGTGGGAAAGGGTCCACTCTTTTCATACTGGAGTCTTGCCTTAAGTAGGTGTGAAGTGGTGAATGGGAAGGAGAGAGTGCAGGGTCCATTCTTTGCAGACTGGTGTCTGGCTATGTTTGTTGGGGAGGGGGTACCAGGTTTACTTTCTGATTTTCAAACCTGCAGTAAAACTCATTCAGGTTGTTCGTCAGCTGACAATTGTCCAAAGAGCGGGGGGGCTTTCCTCTTATAGCTGGTGATTTCTTGCATGCCTTTCCATGCTGAAGAAGAGTCACTAGCTGAGAACTTGCTCCTCAACTTCTCAGAGTACATTTCCTTGGCAGCTCTGATTCCTCTTCTCAGCTCTTTATTGATTAGGCTATCTTTTAACTCTTTAACGATTAGGCTATCAGCTTGACACATATTTCCCCCCCCCCCCCCGATCTCGAAATGGAAATGTTACATCTGAATATAATGATCCCATTAAAATGTATATTTATGTCACAAACTATGGAATTCATATTTATCAGTATTGTTATCGAGGAAAAGACAGCAGTTCCAATTGTTTAAAATTATTCATATGGAGGAGAAAATATAATAATAGCTCTAAAACCCACCTTAATTTTGCTATCTCACTAAAGATTATCCCCCTTTCCCTCTTCCCTCCCTCATCTCCCTCTTCCCTCCCCTATCTCTCTCACCTCCCTTCCCCTCTCTCTCTCCCCCTCCTACATCCCCCCCATCTTTCTGGCGGGGGTGGGGGGGGCAAAGATGGGAGCAGGGGCCCAGCTGGCGGGGGCGATGAAGGTGGCGTGGGCCCAGCGGGGGTGGCGTGGGGGGGAAGATGGCTTGGGCCCCGGTGGCGGGGGGAGGTGAGGGGAGCGGGCCCCACCACAGCGGCGTCTGGTGTTGGGGTTACAGCCGCTGGGTTCAGATTCAGCCACTCCTGCCCGGCGACGGGAGAACGGTCTCCTGGTCGCCAGGCTGGCCGTTGGTGAGGCTCCGACACGGCGGATGGAGAACCTGGACCGGGCGGGCAGACTCCGCACCCCGCACCCCCCCCCCCCCCCCCCCCACCCCGGGCCCGGAGAAATGAGCACTCTCTTATCTCGCGGGCCAGATTAGACCCCCTCATGGGTAGTTTGAACCGAGGATAAAAAACAGACTCCCCCTCCTCCAATGCAATATTCCACTACTGACCTGGAGTAGATGACTCGAGGCATCGAGCTCAATGTGTGGAGTGCAAATGGCAGTCTGATCCCGCCCGGGCCCACTGCGCACGTGCAGAGAGACGGCGCCATTTTGCGTCGCTTCCCCAACTGCGCAGGCGCAGATGGTCGCATTTTTTTCTCCCAAATCATCCGGCGGCCGGAACCAGAATTTTGGCCGCTTTTCCGACAAAGTGGAAACGCTGATTTTTTTATCCGATGTATTTTTTCCGATCTTTTTTTTTCCGATTTTTTTTGTTCCAGATTTATTTTCTTTTTTTTCGGGATTTTTTCTTACACTGGGAGAAGAAAGGGGGGGTGCGATCGCACCCAACGCACCCCCCCTTCGGACGGCCATGGTTATCCGTGAAAACACAGAAAAAAAAACAGTGCAAGGTTAGAAATGAGGAAGGTAGGAAGATCGGGACAACACGCTAACTTATGAGAGGAGCATTCGGTATTCCGATAACAGCGGGGAATAAATTATTCCTGAATCTGAAAGGCTGAGTGATTAGAGATCATTAGCATGACTGTATGCAGGGGAAATCCTGTCTCATTAATTTGATTGAGTTTTTTTGAGGAGGTAACAGAGAAGACTGATGATTGCAGGCTAGTGGACATTATCTTTATGGATTTTAGTAAGGCACCAGACAAGATCCTGCATGGTCGGCTGGTCTAAAACTTAAGGCACATGGGATCTGAGGTGAGCTGACTAATTGGACCTACTTAGCCAGTTTGCCTTGGATCCCTTGTGATAGGAGGCAGTCTGTGTCTAGTGGTGTACTGCAGAGATGTACTGTGACTCGGCTGTGAATGTAGGAAGCAAGTTTAGTACATTTGTGCATGATGTTAAACAGGTGGTGTTATAGATAATGAGAAAAATTGACTAAGGCTACATATGCTATATATGATAGAAAATAGGAGAGCATTGGCAGATGGAATTTAGTCCCTATATATATGGAATTTACCCCCAACAAAAGTGAACTGATGCATTTTGATATGTAAAATAGGGGTTATATATATTATACTAAACCAAGTGCAGACCCGTTGTGTCTGCTCCCCCAACGCAATATTGCATCACTCACCTGTTCCCCCAATGCAACCCGTTCCCCCAATGTTCAACCACTTTTTTTCTCCTCTCTTCCCCTCTCCTCTCCCCCCTCTCCTCTCCCACCCCCTCCTCTTCCCCCCTCTCCTCCCCCCATCTCCTCTCCCCTCTCCGATCCTCAGCACAATGAAATAATGTGGGGGTCGGGTCCGGAGTTGGGGGGTTGAATCACCCCATGTGAGGGTCATGGTCTGTGGGTCAGGGGGGTGGATCACCCCGTGTGGGGGTTGGGGTTGGGGCGGGGTGAATCACCCCGTGAGGGGGTTGGGGTCGGGGCGGGGTGAATCACCCCGGTGCGGTGGTCAGGGTCCGGTGCTGGTGCATCTGGGTGGGCTGAGGGACCAGATTGTCCCCAACTCTGCTGCAGCTGATGGGGACGTTGCCGGGGTTGGGCCCCCGTGTGTCCAGTGTCCAGACAGCGCTGACCCCGGGGGGGGGAGAATGGGGGCTGTCCAGAGGGATCTGTTCCTTCCGTTGCTTACACCGGGTGTCTGAGTGACCCTTGGTGCTCAGGTTCACCCTCCAGCCCCGGGCGGACGTGCGCTGGGAGTTGCCCTCTTCTTCTTCTTGCGTATGGCGTGCACAGCCGAAAGTTGTAGGACAACTTGTTCTATTTGATCTTATTTGATTGTGCACGCCGGGTTGATTGCATTAGCCGAAACAGGGCGGACCAGGTGAAGGTTGCAATCTCCCACCCCAGAGTTGCCCTCAATCTGTCGGCACGCTGCTCTTTCACAAGTCAGTCACGAAAAACATTTGTATCTTCTCCCTGTCCGTGAGCAGCAGTGAGGTTGGCAGTTGTTACCAGGTAAGAACGTACGTGTTGCGTGTGTGGTCCTGCAGAAAGCTTGAGCGATTCCGTGAGTCACGTGCCTTGCAAGTGCATTGTGACGTCATTGGGATTTGCTGTTGGAGCACTGCAGTGTCCCTCCCTCCCGGAGTGGGCCTTCCTGCCTTGCGAGTGCATTGTGACGTCATTCAGTTTTTTTTCCAAAATTGACGAGTTTCCGGGCTGTTTATTTAAATTTCAACGATTAATAACTTTGGAAATATAGGTGGAAATGCAACGGGAATATGTTTATCGTCACCACTGGAAAAATGTGAGTAGGATGTGTAGAAATGGGAAGTCTGTGACCAAGCATTTGGAAGAAGATAGGAATTAACCATTAACACTGCGACACATCATGGGCACAAACACTAACAAGACGAAGACTTTTAGTTATATAGAGATGGAGATATACTGTATAATGGAACAATGCCAATTTTGGCAGTAGTTCCAAGAAACTGCCAATATATATATCTACATTACTAAAAGTCTGATCTTGACCACTTTTGGCCCACTGTGCTGTGATTTCTGAGAGAACGCCGCCACCTACGGCCGTCATTTTTGGCCACCTCGCTTAGAACCCCCCCGCCTTCTGGGACCAGAGGATTTTTCCCATCGCTGAAAAATGAAAGAGATATTAATGTTTTTTTTTTAATTTCCCATTCTCTCTGTTCTCTCTGTTGCCCCCACTGGCGGCAGGGGGGAGGGGAGGGACTATAAAACCTGGAAGTGTCGTGCCTCACTCAGTCTCTGTCAGACCCAGGAAGCAAGAGGGTCACGGCTCTCTGAGCTGCGAATAATACTGAACGCACGTCTACTCCACGGTGAGTCCCCTCGATGTGGCTGCTGCCAAATTGTTTGCCTCGCCTTTTTTTTAAAGTTTGTGTTCACAAAATGAATTTTGGTTGTCAGGTGGCTGCTGCCCAATTGTTTGCCTCGCCTTTTTAAAAACTTTGTGTTCACAAAATGGATTTTGGTTGTCAGGTGGCTGCAGCACAATTGTTTGCCTCGCCTTTTTTTAAAAGTTTATGTTCACAAAATGGATTTTGGTTGTCAGATGGCTACAGCCCATTTGTTTGCCTCACCTTTTTAAAAAGTTTGTGTTTACAAAATGAATTTTGGTTGTCAGGTGGCTGCAGCCCAATTGTTTGCCTCGCCTTTTTAAAGAGTTTGTGTTCACAAAATGAATTTTGGTTGTCAGGTGGCTGCAGCCCAATTGTTTGCCTTGGATTGGCTTTTAAAATCATTGAAACAGTTGGCTGCCAACCCAAGAATCCATTCGGCCCACAATGTCTATACTAGCCCTCTGGACATCAGTACCTTCGGCCCGCAACACCCATACTAGCACAACAGAAATCCCCCCCCCCACTGGCAAGCAATATTGAAATTGGTGGAGAGGTGGAATATTGCGTTGGTGGCCAGCCCTCCCGTGTGATGCTGGAACCCAACAGGTCCCACTTAGTCTAGTATATATATATATATATATATATATATAGTATCTAATAAATGTAGGGTACGGTTGATATTCAGAGACCTAGGGATCTGAGTCCATAAGTAAACAGAATACTATGTTTACATATCTGTTATTCTGCTGCAAGTAACAATTTCAGTGTTGCATTTTGGGACATATGACAATAAAACACTCTTGACTCGCTCCCCTAAAGTGGCAACACGGGTTGATAGGTTGGTCATAAAGTCATATGTGATAGGAGCAGAATTAGGCCATTCAGCCCATCAGGTCTACTCCGCATTCAATCATGACTGATCTATCACTCCCTCCTAACCCTATTCTCCTGTCTTCTCCCTATAATCTCTGACACCTGTACTAATCAAGAATCTATCTATCGCTGCCTTAAAAATATCCATTGACTTTGCCTCCACAGCCTTCTGTGGCAAAGAATTCAACAGATTCACCGTCCTCTAAATATATTTCTCCTCATCTCCTTTCTAAAAGAACGTCCTTTAATTCTGAGGCTATGACCTCTAGTCCTAGACTCTCCCACTAGTGGAACCATCCTCTCCACCTCCACTATCCATGCCTTTCACTATTCTGTATGTTTCATGAGGTCCCCCCTCATTCTTCTTAACTCTAACGAGCACTGGCCCAGTGCTGACAACTGCTTATCATAGCTTAACCTACACATTCCTGGGTGATGATGGCGCATGGCATATTTGCCTTCATGGATAAGTAATGTAACAGTCAAGTCATTACATTCAAACGTACGCTGAGACATCAGAAAAAAGTTGCTTGGGCCTCCCTTGGAGCAGTGTGTGCAGTTCTGGTTGCCACTGTGGGAAGGATGTCATTGCTCTGGAGATAGTGCAGAGGTGATTCATCAAGATACTATCTGGATTTGAGGACTTTAGTTACGGGGGAGAGATTGGATAGCTAAGTTTGTTTAACCTGGAGCAAATAATGTATGTATATGACAGGTGTATATAGGGTAAATAGACAGAAGTTGGATCATTTAAAACAAGTGGATGGAACTGCAAGGTAAAAGGAAGGATCTGAGGTATGTGTATACACAGAGAATGTAAAACAAAAATTAATATCTCAAAAGCAATGTCAGAGGAGGTTTTGGTATCAGATAAAATTCTTACATTTAAGACACTTGAACAGGTCTGGCAATGCAGTTTACAATCCTGTTGTAGACAAAGGGAATCTGTGAGGATAAGCAAAAAGAACAGCACAGGTGTGTTGGGCCAAAGGCCCCGTTTCTGTCTTCTACAGTTCTCTGACTGAATGATGCTCTGAAAGTCACAGAGGGATTCGGCAAAGTGGAACATTTTCGCAAAAAAGCTTTCGGCAAAGCAGGGCTACATAATAATAAAAAAAATAAAATGCTGGAAATACTTAACAGGTCAGACGGCATCTGGAGAAAGAGGAACAGAATCAGATGCTCAAGATGGCGCCTGCCTGCGGCGACATTTGCGGAGCTCCGGAACATAAAAGGCTCATCTACAACTCTCAACAACTTACCTGCATCTGGGAAATGGCAGTAATCTGTGTCGTTTCAGACAGGCTGCTTGGGCAGCTGAAAGCGCTGGCAATTTCGCGATCTCCTGCAGCTGCGGGAGCCCCGGACTTTAAATTTTCCGACGCTGGCTGTGAAACTCCCGACCCGACTGAGGAACCCAGGTACGGCACCTGGAAACCCCGGGATGACCTCCAGAGCCGACGGGCTGGATATCCCAGAAAAAATGGAGCTGGAGCTGCTGACTGAGTGAATCCCCGTTCGTTAAGAAGCTGGAGCTGCCGTCTGTGAGGGAATTCCCGTTCCAGCGCAGGTCTGCAGAAACAGCAGGTACATCAACCCAGTACCTGGAAACAAAGGGGATGCCTCCATTGTGTCCGGAAACGTGGCCGGCGGGCAGGACTTCAGGTCAGACTGAAGCGCAGGGGACTTCGCCCCCCTCTCCCTACTATCCTACTGGCCAATGTACAGTCTCTTGAAAACAAAGTGGAGGACTTAAGGGCAAGGCTGCTCTATCAAAGGGAGCTGAGGGACTGCTCTGTGTTCTGTTTCACAGAGACATGGCTCACCCCCAGCTCCCCAGACCCAGCGGTCCAGCCTGAAGGGTTCTCCATCCACCGCATGGACCATACACTGGCATCGGGGAAAGGGAGAGGAGGGGGTGTCTGCCTCATGGTCAACTCTGCGTGGTGCTCAGACGTGGCAGTCCTGTCCAACTCCTGCTCTCCACATCTCGAACATCTGGCGGTGAAGTGCCGTCCCTTCTACCTTCTGAGGGAATTCACCTCCATCATCCTGTCCACGGTCTACATCCCACCCCAGGCAGACGTCCGTCTGGCGCTGGAGGAGCTGCACGCCGTGGTCAACAAACACCAGACGTCTTACCCCGAGGCTTTGCTGGGGACTTCAATAAGGCAAACCTCAAGAAATCGCTCCCTAACTTCCACCAACATGTCTCCTGCTACACCAGAGGACCAAACACCCGCGACCACTGCCACACCACCATCAAGAATGCTTACCACTCTATCCCTCGTCCTCACTTCGGTAAATCCGACCATACCGCGGTGCTGCTTCTTCCTGCCTACAGGCAGCAATTAAAGAGCGCACCCCCAGAGGTGAGGACAGTACAGAGCTGGTGGGGGGGGGGGGGGCAGAGGAACAACTACAGGACTGTTTGGAGTCTGTAGACTGGGCAATGTTCAAGGACTCGGCAATGGACTTGAATGAATACGCCACAGTCGTTACAGACTTCATTAAGAAATGTGTGGAGGACTGCGTCTCTACCAAAACCTTCCGAGTGTTTCCCAATCAGAAACCTTGGATGAAATGTGAGATCCGCACTCTTCTGAAGACCAGACACTGGGCATTCATGTCTGATGATACAGTGGTCTACACAAAGTCTAGATACGACCTTGGTAAGGCCATCAAAAAGGCCAAAAGGGACTTCTGCTCCAAAGTGGAGGATGAGACAGATGTTCAGCAGCTGTGGCGGGGACTGAATGCAATCACCTCCTACAAGGCGAAACCAGGAGGCAGCTCGGATGTCGGCGATACATCACTCCCTGATGAGCTCAATGCATTTTACGCACGCTTTGATAGGGAGAACATCGATGTGCCTTCCCAAGGCCCCATTCGCTGTGATGGTATTTCAGTCTCAGTCACAGAGGCCGACGTCAGGAAATCCTTCAGAGGGGTGAACCCTTAAAAAGCATCTGGAACTGATGGCATACCTGGTCATGTTCTAAAAACCTGTGCGGACCAACTGGCTGGAGTTTTTACGGACATTTTCAACCTGTCACTTCTGAGGTCTGAGGTTCCCACCTGCCTCAAAATGACATCAATAATACCGGTGCCCAAGAAGAGCAAGGTGACGTGCCTCAATGACTATCGACCTGTGGCACTAATGCCCGTGGTGATGAAGTGCTTCGAGAGGTTGATCATGGCGAAAATCAACTCCTACCTTGACAAAAACCTGGACCCACGGCTGTTCGCTTACCGCCACAACAGATCAACGGTGGACGCGATCTTGCTGGCCCTCCACTCCGCTCTGGACCACTTGGACAACAAAAACGCATATGTCAGGCTGTTATTCATTGACTACAGCTCGGCATTTAACACAATCATCCCCTCCAAGCTGGTTACCAAATTCGCAGAACACTGTCTCTGCGCATCCCTCTGCAATTGGATCCTCGACTTCCTAATTCACAGACCACGGTCTGTTCATAATGGTGGAAATGTGTCAGACTCGATAACAATCAGCACGGGAGCACCTCAAGGTTGCGTGCTCAGCCCCCTGCTGTACTCACTCTATACTCATGACTGCGTAGCTGGTCATAGTGCGAACTCCATCATCATGATGTGGGACGTATCACTGATGGGGATGAGTCAGAGTATAGAAGAGAGATCGATCGACTGTCCATATGGTGCCAGCACAACAACCTGGCCCTCAACACCAGCAAAACCAAGGAACTGATTGTGGACTTTGGAAGGAGTAGGATGGGGACCCACAGTTTATATATGGTTGAAAGGGTCAAGAGCTTCAAATTCCTGGGCGTGCACATCTGTGAAGATTTTTCCTGGTCCGAGAACACAGATGCAATTATTAAGAAAGCTCATCAGCGCCTCTACTTCCTGAGAAGATTATGGAGAGTCAGTCTGTCAAGGAGGACTCACTCTAACTTCAACAGGTGCACAGTAGAGAGTATGCTGACCGGTTGCATTGTGGCTTGGTTCAGCAACTTGAGTGCCCTGGAGAGGAAAAGACTACAAAAATTAGTAAACACTGCCCAGTCCATCATCGGCTCTGACCTTCCTTCCATCAAGGGGATCTACCACAGTCGCTGCCTCAAAAAGGCTGGCAGCATCATCAAGGACCCACACCACCCTGGCCACACACTCATCTCCCTGCTACCTTCGGGTAGAAGGTACAGGAGCCTGAGAACTGCAACGACCCGGTTCAGGAATAGCTACTTCCCCACAGCCATCAGGCTATTAAACCTGGCACGGACAAAACTCTGAACATTAATACCCTTCCATCTGTTATTTGCACTTTATTAATTTATTAATTAATGTGTGTATTTACGTATATAATTGTAGTCAATGCCTACTATGTTCTGTTGTGCTATACAAAGAAAGAATTTCATTGTCGTGTCAGGGACACATGACAATAAACTCTTTTGACTTTGACTTGACTTGAGTTTCCGATCAACAAGTCGTTAAGATAACTAATCTTTTATCTTTGCGTAGCAACATGACAGTTCACAAGTATCACAGTACCTCGTCTTCAGAGATCCTAAATGATTTACACATGTTCCGCTCTCCAGCGCCTGCCACCTTTTCCGCTTGAGCAGAATACACAGTGTTTTCACATGAATTTATTTTTCAGAGTCCTCTGGACAGCTAAGATCCATGACAAGAGCTATGGACAGAGGCAGCAAGGATGCATGCTTCATTGGCTATATACTTTCCATGTTAAGCGACAAAAACCTACCCAAAAACCAAAACTGTCTGTGCTTTTGGCCAGAGGGCACTCAGACCTTTCATGGTTGCTGTCTTGATTACATTGTATCTCTGGGGAGGCAAATGGTTCATATCTTCCATCCATAAAGATGTGCCCTAGTATCACAAACTATCCTTCAGAAGGCTTGGCATCTTTCCCCTTGAGCATCTTGTACACAGTGTGCATATTGCAAGAATACATAAAAGCTCTGAGCCCAGCATTGATGCAGACAGAACAGAATAACAGCAGGTAAAAGGCTTGCAAGTTAAAAAAAAAAGACCCGCTGTAAATTACACAGTGTATCAGAAGATAAAAGATTCGTTTTAACAAAGGGACATGGAAAGCAGTATTCTGTACTTCAAAGAGTTTCAGTTATTATTCATAAGGGTTGCATTGCTGAAAAGGTGGTGGAAGCACATACAGGAGCAATACTGAAAAGAGAATTGGAGAGTTGCTTTAGGGGAAAAGATTCATGATACTCTGTAGAAAGAGGAAGGGAGGGACTAATTGTATGGCTCTGAAAGAGATGCCTGTCATGGCTCAGTGCCCAGCTGTGTATCTGCTTAATGTAGGAGAGTGAACGATCCCATTTATTAATGGGTTACAGGCTGTGGAAAATCTTTGAACTGGGCTCATGTGAGGAAGAAGTCTTTTGAGATTGGCACTATTGTTAAGATGAATGCATTAAATGCGATGCCCAGAAAGCCAACATAAATAGAGGGTAACCCATGGTCATCATAGACCAGTTGGGCTGAAGGGCCTGTTATAGAGTCATAGAGTGATACAGTGTGGAAACAAGCTCTTCGGCCCAACTTGCCCACACTGGCCAACATGTCCCAGCTACATTAGACCCACCTGTCTGCATTCGGTCCATATCCCTCCAAACCTGTCCTATCCATGTACCAAATGTTAGCAGAGGATGGTTACCATGATGTATCTTCAAAATCAATCAATCAATAAGCCAACATAAATTAAGAACACATGTGTAACTCAAACATTGAAATTAATAGTCTGACTGAATATGTACCTTGAGTGGCCAATAGCTTAGTACTCTTATCAAGGTGTCTGGAACAAATAGCATTTGCTGAAGAACAAATGCTGGATTTGTTCTTCAGCATTTTCTCCTGTAATTTCAACAATATTATATGTTTTAAAGAACATATTGAATAAATCCAGGGAAATGATAAACAAGGATGAAAAAAGGAGGGAAAAGGGGGGGCATGAGATACCCTTAGCAGATGAGGTGAAGGAGAATCCAACAAGATCTGAAGAAGGGTCTCGACCCGAAACGTTGCCTATCTCCTTCGCTCCTTAGATGCTGCTGCACCCGCTGAGTTTCTCCAGCTTTTTGTGTAACCCCCAAGATTGTACAACTACACTGACAACAAAAAAGGGTAATGGGTTATGTAGGGAGCAATTACTAAGCTGTGGGGAAATAAAAATGATTTACACCATGAGTACCAAGGGTAATGTGTCTGCTATTTGTAACAGGGGTTACACAAAAGGCTGGAGAAACTCAGCGAGTGCAGCAGCATCTAAGGAGCGAAGGAGATAGGCGACGTTTCGGGTCGAGACCCTTCTTCAGACTGGTCAGGGATCAGGGAAACGAGAGATATAGACGGTGATGTGGAGAGATAAAGAACAATGAATGAAAGATATGCAAAAAAGTATCGATGATAAAGGGAACAAGCCATTGTAAGCTGTTTGTGGAGTGAAAATGAGAAGCTAGTGCGACTAGGGTGGGGGAGGGAGATAAAGATAGAGGGAATGCCAGGGCCCGAGGGCTGAGGGAGAGGTGGGAAGGGGAGGAGACAGCAAGGGTTAACAGAACTGAGAAAATTCAATGTTCAAGCCCAGAGGATGCAGACTCCCCAAGCGGAATATGAGGTGCTGTTCCTCCAACTTGCGGTGTTGCTCACTCTGGCCGTGGAGGAGGCCCAGGACCGAGAGGTCGGATACGGAATGGGACGGGGAGTTGAAGTGCTGAGCCACCAGGAGGTCGGCTTGGTTATTGCGGACCGAGCGGAGGTGTTCGGCGAACGATCGCCAAGCCTCCGCTTGGTCTCACCGATATAGATCATCTGGCATCTGGAGCAGCGGATGCAGTAGATGAGGTTGGAGGAGGTGCAGGTGAACCTCTGTCGGACCTGGAAGGACTGCTTGGGTCCCTGAAAGGAGTGGAGGAGGGAGGTGAAGGGACAAGTGTAGCATTTCTTGCGGTTGCAAGGGAAAGTGCCCGGGGAAGGGGTAGAGCGGGAGGGAAGGGAAGATTTGACAAGGGAGTTGCGGAGGGAGCGGTCTTTGCAGAAGGCAGACAGGGGGGGAGATGGGAAGATGTGGCGAGTGGAGGGGTCACGTTGGAGGTGGCAAAACTGGCGGAGGACTATGTGTTGTATTTGCCGGCTGGTGGGGTGAAAGGTGAGGACCAGGGGGACTCTGCCCTGTTTGCGAGTGGGGGAATGGGGAGAGAGGTTGTATTTGTAACAGTTGGGACTCATCTGAACCAGTAGCTTGATTAATACTATGGTGTAATAGTCAATCACGACATAATTTTTACACCAAACTTAAAGTAATACTCAACCCTCACAATTATATACCACAAAAACCACCTTGTCAAGTTATTGCAAGTGAAATTGGTCTGGAAACCAGATGGTCGAACATCAGCAGTCCACTTTACACTAAAGTCAGAGCAGATGTAAAGCTTATTCCAAATCTATTACAGTTCAAGGCCACTTTCAACCTGTTATTTTGCCATTATGTTGCACAAAAAAATCTTAATTGTTTAAATCCAAAAATAAAAATATAACATTCAGAGATTGATGTTGCTTGTTCATACAAAGCCATTCGGGAATGTATTTCTCCAATCAAACTTTACAATGAAAACAACATTTCCTTTACTTACACTGCCATTCACAATGAAGCCTTAATCAGTCTGTCTTTATTTTGCAAAGTATTAATTTCTGTCATCAAAAATCTCACAAAAAGAGAAGGATGGTCAATACATCTGTGACAAACTTTCCATCAATTAGTTAATGTAGCCTCACTGTGAATGATGGTTATAAATACAATTATTTATTCATAAGATGCAAATTGTACTTTTTATTAATTCTATTTTAAAACGTGCAGCTTGCAGGTTATATCTCCTGTTCAAAGAGTTAGAAGAAATTCAGGTCTACTTTTTCAGACAAGAAATGCTTTTCAACAATGGCCATTGCTCTTTCTGAATATTGATACGGGTGATGTGGGTATTGCAGGCACGGCAGTTGCTCACTACTTGTAGTAAACTTGCATCTTAAAGCTATAGAGAGTTGTACAATTAGACAGTGTGGAAACAGGCCTTCGGCCCACTGAGTCACATTGACCATTTGCCACCCACTTGCACTAAATCTGCACCATTCCCATTTTATTAATCCCACATTCCCATCACTCCCACCTCAGATTCTACCACTCACCTGCACTCGAGGGGGAATTACAATGGCCAATTCACCTACCAAGCTGTATGTTTTTGGGATGTGCTAGGAAACTAGAGAACCTGGAAGAAAGCCATGCGATCACTGAAATAATGTTGAAACAGCATACAGAGGTCAGGATTGAACCTTGGTCACTGGAGTCATGAGTTAGAAGCTACACTCGTTGTGCCATTGTGGTGCCACTTCAAGTACTCCAGTTCTCTCATATATGGACAGATGTGGATTGCAAAGGTTAGTGCTGAATGACAGATTTCTAACTCTTTGTCGCTCGACTCACCATTGAGCAGAGACTTACTGAAGAGGAGGTTCCAATGCACTGTGGCTGGCCCGCAATGTAAGGGCGGCATGGTAGCGCAGCAGTAGAGTTGCTGCCTCACAGTGCTTGCAGCGCCAGAGACACGGGTTCAATCCCGACTACGGGTGCTGTCTGTACGGAGTTTGTACGTTCTCCCCACGACCGCGTGGGTTTTCTCCGAGATCTTCTGTTTCCTCCAACACTTCAAAGGCCTACAGGTTCGCATGCTAATTGGCTTGGTGTTTGTGTAAATTGTCCCTAGTGTATGTAGGATAGTGTTAATGTGCGGGGTTTGCTGGCCGGTGCGGACTCGGTGGAACAAAGTGCCCGTTTCCGCGCTGTATCTCTCAAACTAAAACTAAATGGCACCCGAATTGATTGGCAGGTAAAAGGCAACTCCTTCAGTGGGGTTGCTGACTCTGTGAAGGAAGATACGTGCAGAGAAGGTCTTCACTTATTTTGTTCTATTTTTCAATATGTTTTTAATTTGTCAGTTTTAATTCATTTTAAATAAACTCATGATATTTATTTTTTGAATATTTGAAATGTTTATTTTTAATTTTTTATAAGTATATTTGAATAGCCTATAAATGTGAAATTCATAAAATTGTTAAACTATCTTTGACGTGGTGCCCTTTGCATCTCAACAAAATGTGAGTGAGTGTTTGTTGACTCTGGGGAAGTATCCTCAGTTGTTCCAGTATCTGTTTAAGATTCAAACACATTGTTGTTGATCTGAAGTCATAGACTGGATAAGGTTGACAGATTGCCTTCCCCCCAAGGAGATTGAATGAATCAGTGGGGCTTCATGACGATCTGGTAGGTTCATGGGCATGGGCATGGCGGTGAGTATTAGATCTATGTTTAGCAGCAATCCAGCTTATTTAATTGAACACATTTAACTCTCCCAGATGGTTGGAGGGAATTTGAACACTCGTATCACTCCATCAATAGTCCAGGAACATTATCACACAGTTTGTTGTAACAGAGTCTCAGAAACGACCTCAGAACTGAATGTTTCAGCCTCCGAAGATCATTCTCATTGTAGTAGGGGATGGGGGGCTTTTCCATTCCCCACTTTAGCTTTTCTGAGTGATATTGACTCACTGGTATGCAATGAGGCACCCTTCATGAATATAACAATACGGACGTGACAATCATTTTAAATGCCATTGTAACTGCAGTTTAGTTTAGGTTAACTTAGAAATATAGGGCGGAACAATGCCCTTCGGCCCACCAAGTCCACACCGACCAGCGATCTCCACTCATTAATGCTATCCGACACACACTGGGTACAATTTACACTTATACCAATCCAATTAACCTACAAACCTGTATGTCTTTAGAATGTGGGGGGAAACCGGAGATCTCCGAGATAACCCATGCGGTCACAGGGAGAATGTACAAACTGCGATTAGACAGCACCCGTAGTCGGGACCGGGTCTCCGACATTGCATGCATTGTAAGGCAACAACTCTACTGCTGCGCCACCGTGCCACCCCAAAAAAAAATATTTTGCAGTTATTTTACTTTTTAATTCTACATCCAATTGAAACAATATTTTCAATCTATTGGCCAGGCTGGTTTAAAATGCTGGCATCCATGACAAACTTTTCTCCTTTCTTAACTGAGAGATGCAGAGGAAGGGAAGATGGTTATCAGTTAAAGAATATGTCAGTAGAGCCTATCTGCTTGACTGAACTGTCACAAAATAAATGTATTTTAGCTGGCCCAGGCAACTGTTAATTCATCATAGACACACAGAGATGAAAATCCACAAAAACTGTCATGAAGATATTTGTAAAACAGCAGAATGGAAAATTTGTCTGTAGGAAATATCATAAGATCATAAGTGAATTAGGCCATTCATCCCATCAAGTCAACTCTGCCATTCAATCATGGCTGATCTATTTCTCCCACCTAACCCCATTCTCCTGCCCTCTCCCAATAACCTCTGAAAACCAGACTAATCAAGAACCTATCTATCTCTGACTTAAAAATATCCATTGACTTGGCCTCCACAGCCTTTTGTGGCAAAGAATTCCTCAGATTCACCACCCTCTGACTAAAGAAATTCCTCCTCATCTCCTTCCTAGAAGATCAACCTTTAATTCTGAGGCTATGATTTCTAGTCTAAGACTCTCCCACTTGTGCAAACATCCTTTGCACATCCACTCTATCCAAGCCTTTCACTATTCTGTACTTTTCAATGAAGTCCACCCCTCATTCTTCCAAACTCCAGCCAGTACAGGCCCAGACTCTCAATTTAAAGAAAAATATGAATACATTAATTTATTTGATTCCCTTGGGAATAGAGCAGTTGTAAATGCTCGGCGATAAGAGGAGCAGGAGCAGTGGATCGACAAGCATTTAGTAGCTGCCACAGAACTACATTGGATAGGTGCATGTGCCGTTGTCTCTATCCTCTACATGTGTATGAGAGTTCCAGAAGCAATGATCAGCAGCTCAAAGAGAAACAATGTGTTAAGAAGCTCAAGGTCTAGGTCAGTTTATTCTCACGTAGCACTTAAGATACATTGAAATTTGAGTAACCATAAAGTCATACTAAGCGAAAAGCAACAAGACACATAACCACATAAAAGTTAACATAAACATCCATCACAGTAGATTCCACATTCCTCACTGTGATGGAAGGCAATAAAGTTCAATCTTCTTCCTCTTGTTCCCCTGCGGTCGGGACAGTCAAACCATCCGCAGTCGGAGCGATCAAAGCCCCCACAGCCGACGATCGAAGCCCCTGTCGGGGTGATCGAAACTCTCTCCGTGGCATGGAGCTCCCGAATAGGCCTCTTCTTACCAGAGACCGCGGGCTTCAAGATGTTAAAGTCCCGCACATTGAGTGGGCAGAACCTCTGGGCAATCTGTGCCAAGCCTGCAATCCCCACTTCCCACACAATTGCTTGTTAAGGTTCCCGCTTTACGATGTTAAAGTCCCCAGAAAAGGGATTGCAAGCTCCGCGATGTTAAAGTCCTGCAGACTCCCGCGGCTTGGTGTGCCCATCAGTCTCCAGGAAAGGCCGCCAACTCCACGATGCTAGGCTGCAGTAGGGACAGAGATACGATACGGGAAAAAAGCGCATCTCCGTCGAGGTAAGGGATTGCAAAACATTTTCCCCAACCCCACCCCCCACCCGCTACGTAAAACAAACCAAGGAACACTAAAACATACTTTTTAACACATACTAAAAATAACAAAAAGTAGAAAGGACAGACAGACTGTTGGCGAGGCAGCCACTGCTGGTGGTGCCACCCGGTGTTCCCATCAGCATCAGAATGTAGCAGCTCTCCACAACCTCCATCAGCACAGCCTGTCCCTTTATCTGCCACTGGGCTGCCCTTGGACAACACTATTATTTTCTGCAAGATTTCTGCATCGGGTTCTATCCAGGGCAGAGTGGGCACTTGGCGCAGCAAAAACTGTGGTGGTGTGTGGGAAATGGGGATTGCAGGCTTGGCACAGAGGTTCTGCCCACACAATGTGCAGTAAGCATGATATCAGCACACACAAAATGTACAGGCGAGCCCAGACCACAGGCAGCAATCATTGTACATTACTCCTCAACTCTGTGCTTCTTGAGCAAGAGCATTAGTGAAGGGATGGATGTCAGGTGGCTGAGCTTATCTGGTCTTGCTGTAAGTAATAACATCCATCTGGCACCCATGGATTTCAAATGAAAACTTGGATGGGCTCTAGGATAGTAATCACGGAAGCTGCTGGTTTACTGAAGCGCTGGTTCATGTTCTGGGGTCAATTTTTCAAGAGTGACTGCATTGTGTCTGTGGTGCGCTGCGTCCTGTGTCACCTCACGGTTCAGCAAGGAACCATCACTGAACCTCTGCAGCTACTGAGAAAACCACATCCAAAGGATAAGACGTGGGGTGATGAGAGAGACCTGCTCGCCAGGCAACCAAAAGTTGCTCAGCAGCAGATCAAAGGCCAATCCTCCCAAAAACCGAAAAAAACCTCAGAACTTACACTGCAGATCATCACAGATTTAACAATCATTCAACACCATTTCATCAGAACCACCCAGACTGCAAGGAAAACACTTTCCCACCATCTTTATTCACATGACTGTGTTCCTGCAGATATCTGAAACCACGAGAGTACGAGGCACTGGTATGAACCTTGGAGTACATTTGTGGAGCTGATGGTACAGAACGGCATGCAGGGCTCTGGTCTCTGGTGACCAGATCTGTGGTCACACACAAAGGTAAACTGCTTGGCAGATCAGAATGCTGCTCAGGGTGGAATGAAATTCTTCCTCATCCTCAGACATCTGTAGCAGAACCTTAAAAGGCCGTTGGATAGCACAGCTGCTGTGAATTGTCTAGGCTCTCTTGTTGTTGGTTGGACCTCTGACATCTGCACCTTCACCTGCCTGATTAGAAATAGGATTCAGCCGTGTTCTTTGGCAAAGAATGGCTTGCCTTGTAAAAGGCCTGACCCACTTTCAAGAGCTAATTCACGACCTCTGCCGAGTTTGCCCTTGACTCATATTTGCAGCATGGTCGTCACGAGGTCGTAGGAGGTCGTAGGTCGGTCGTGATGCTAGTCGTAGGTATTCGTGGCATCAAGTAGGTCGGGGCGTTTTTCTAGCCCGATGATAAATGTCCACGAGTAAAAAAGGTGGTGAATTAGGTTGTGAAGGTGGGACAGGCCCTTAACTGTGCCCTGCTCCTGATTACGATTGTTGCACCAATTGGCTTGTCCATCCTCTCCACTGAGTGAAAACTACAATGCAGCAACTTATCAAATAATCCTTGGCAGCCTCTTCCAAACTAAACCACCCATCTGGAATGCAATTTGTTTGCCTAGAAATTGAAATTCATCCTTCTTTGTGCTCTAAACTTGCTGTTGCATTTAGTATAACACCCTCTCAATTTGCTGCCCATGCGGAATTGTGAACTTGAGCAAAGGCCGGCGTTGATAGACACAAAATGCTGGAGTAATTTAGCGGGACAAGCATCATCTCTGGAGAGAAGGAATGGTGTCAGATTAGGGAAAAGGGAAGTGCAACGAGACCTGGGTGTCCTTGAACATCAGTCGCTGAAAGTAAGCATGTAGTTACAGCAGGCACTGAAGAAAGCAAATGGCATGTTGGCATTCATAACAAGAGGATTTCAGTATAGGAGCAAGGAGGTCCTACTGCTGTTGTACCGAGCCCTGGAGGGACACCTGCTGTATTGTGTGTAGTTTTGGTCTCCTCATTTGAGAAAGGACATTCTTGCTATTGAGGGAGTGCAGCATAGGTTCACCATGTTAATTCCCTGGATGACGGATCTGACATATGATGAAAGAATGGATCAACTGGAATGTAGAAGGATGAGAGGAGATCTTATGGAAACATTTAAAATTCTTAAGTGATTGGACAGGCTAGATGCAGGAAAAATGTTCCCCATGTTGGGGGAATCCAGAGCCAGGGGTCACAGTTTAAGAATAAGGGGTAGGCCATTTAGGACTGAGGTGAGGAAAAACCTTTTCACCCAGAGAGTCGTGAATCTGCGGAATTCACTGCCACAGAAGGCAGTGGAGGCCAAATCACTGGATGTTTTCAAGAGAGTTAGATTTAGCTCTTAGGGCTAACAGAAGCAAGGAATATGGGGAAAAAGCAGTAACGGGGTTCTGATTTTGGATGATCAGCCATGATCATATTGAATGAAGGTACTGGATCAAAGGGCCGAATGGCCTACTCCTGCACCTGTTTTCTATGTTTGGAACCATGAAATAAAATGTGTGGCTTCTAGCAGGAGCTATGGGCAGAGCTTCGAGTCGTCACGTCATTGCTGGGCTGACAGCCGGGAAACGACACTGGACAAAGTGCGGCAACAGGTTTCTGTGGAGTTGAGGGAAAATGTAGGAGAGAGAGGATGTGACATTCTTTTGTCTGTCAGGGCACGCCATTCCGATGATGAACTTTGCCCTGATCCACTGCAAGGTGCAGGCACATCAAAGGGCCAGTGATTGCTATGTGTAGCTCACCACTGATAGTGAAAAAGGCTGTGATCAGTGAAGGAAGCTGCAGTGAATAATTTAACATAATCCTGGGCAGAGAAAAGTGAGACTGGAAGATGCTGCGAGCAAGGTATTGATATCACCGTGTAGATCTGTCAATTGCCTTCTCCTTCCTGAACCCCATGCAAAATACTCATTGCTCTTTTCTGAGTGAACTGCAAAAGGTCATAGATTGATTAGAAAATCCTGCCAGAGCGGAAAAAGAAAGGTGGGTGACTGATACTGAGTAAAACTTAGCCACACTGAAGGAATTACACATTCAATGCACAGGCCAATTTGCTGATGTCTCCAGTCAACAGGGAAATGATTGCACATCCGATCTAACATGTGGCAAACTGTTTTAATGATTTGCATGGAACAGTGCAGCACATAATCAGTCCTTTCAGCCCGATCTGTGCCTGTATGTGATTCATGTCCTTTCATTCCCTGCATTTCCATCTGCCTATCTAAAAGTGTCAAACTCCATCATCATATTTGTTTCCAACGCAGTGTGTTCCAGGCACTCACAATTCTCTGCATAAAACAACTTGTACAGCACATCTTTTTAAAACTTTTCTCCTCTGACCTTAAATACCCTCTAGCCATTGAAATTTTCACTCTGGGCAAAAGTTTCTAATCGTCTACCCTATCTATGCCTCTCATAACTTTATATACTTTTATCAGGTCTCCCCTCGACCTCCGTGTTCCAGAGGAAACAATAAGTTTGTCCAACCTCTCCTTACGGTTATTACCCTCTTATCCGGACAATATCCCGGTAACCTCATCTGCACCCTCTCCAAGGCCTCCATATAACGCTGTTACAAATTCCTGTCATCAGTGGCGATCTTGATCTGCTCACTGCCTGTGCGTGCGACTCGAGAGGCTGTGGGGGGGGGGGGGGGGGGTTAGTAAAATGCAGGTTTTTATTGGTTGTCAGGGAGAGAGATGAGTAATGAGTTCCCTCAGGAAGCTGTAGTTGGGCACAATGTTATCATGGATAGGAAAGATTTAGAGGAATGTTGGTCAAATGTCGGCGAATGAGTCTCGCTCAGATAGATATCTTAGTCTGCATGGTTGAGTCGGGCTGAAGGGCATGTTTCAGTGATCTATAACCCTACAATTTTATGATTTGGTACATTGGAGATGTTACCAATCAAGCACAGAAGCAACTCTGAAAAATACTGACAAATTGTGCCCCTTTAGCAGCAGTGCCCACACTTAGAGGCACTGAAATTTAAAGCATCGCTATGAAATTTCTGCTGGTCAACAACAGAATTAAAAGAACGAGGTGTTTACCATTTACATATGCTCAATAAAAATGGGGAGGGGTAGGTTTCAGAGGGGGGAGGGTCTGTCAGTTTGTCACCCACAAGAAAACAGGAGCAGGAATGGCCCAACTGGTCCACCAAGCCAACCCCGCTAATCAATAGGATCGTGGCTGATCTGTCCCAGGCCTCAACGCTCGTCAGTGTCAGTTTCCCTTGGCTTTGAATTCCCTTAGCTTCCAAAAAAATATCTTACCACCTCTTTAAATACTGCCATTAATATAGCTGCCTGGCCAGGGTGAGAGAATTCTAGAGATTCACCTCCAGCTCCTTTGAGCGATATCTTATCAAGCTAAGTAATCAAATTGGCCTGGGTTTTTGGCCACACAGCCAGGATGAAAGTGCTGGCAGCTACCACAGCTACATTGCACTGAGGCAAATTGCAGTCACGATTCACAATTGCAGTCTTCCAAAGTGCAGTCTCCAGGGGAAATATCAGTTCCTTTCCTTGTTTTGCTCCTTCGATGCAGCTTGAGAACTTGCCTGGATACGATTGCAAATTTGCATACTTTTTCAAGATAATTTGGAAGCAGAATAAGAATGTTGCAAAACCGGGAGAGAGAAAGAGAAACTGGCATTAGCTTCGGATAGTACCATTCAAACCACAGCATGCCCCCAGGTGTTTTGTTATAAATTAATTGTTTTCAATGTAGTTGAAATTCAGGATAGCATAACATCTGAATTATCAATTGCATTCTCCACAAACACTGTTGAGAGAAATGGCCAGATTTTCTCTGGTGCTGATTAAGACAGAATAGTATCGCATAGGAAAAGGCCCTTCATCCCACAATGATGCCAAATTAAACTAATGTCATCTGCCTGCACATGATCTGTGTCCCTTCATTTCCTGCATATTCATGTGCCTGTCTCAATGCCAAGTCAAGTCAGTTTTATTAGTCACTTGCACATAAAGTGCAAGTGAAATTAATTTGCCAGCAGCGGTACAATAAAAAAAGAACACACAATATACAATAAAAATTTAGCACAAACATCCACCACAGCATTCTTCACTGTGGTGGAAGGCACAAAATTTGACCAGTCCTCCTCCATTAGAGATGCCACGATCATACATGTTTCCGCCAGCTCCCCAGACACCATACTCCAGGCACCTACTACTCCATGTGTAAACAACTTACCTCACAAATCTTCTTCAAACTTTTCCCCTCTTAGATTAAATCTATGTCCTCTGATATTTTACATTTCCACATTGGGAGGAGGTATAGATGGGAGAGACAGTCTGAACCTTAGTTCCAAGGTGGAAAAGTCAAATGCTAGAAGGCATAGTTTTAAGGTCAGAGGAGAACATTTAAAGACAATGTTTAAGGCAAGTTTTTTTTATACAGAGAGTGGTAGGTGTCTGAAACGTACACCAGGGGTGGTGGTGGAAACGGACATGATACAGGTATTTACGTTGTTTTTAGATAGACACACGGATATACATGGAATGGAGGTGTATGGATCACCTGCAGGCAAAGGGCTAAGTTGGTGTCATGTTCGGCATAGACATCATGGGCCGGATGGCGTGGCCCTGGTCTGAAGAAGGGTCTCGACCCGAAACGTCACCCTCCCCCCCTACCCCGGATTTCCACTACTGGCTGAAGTTGTCAAATGTTCTTGCTCGATGTATCCTGGTGAATGTCTGCTGCGCCCTTTCCAATGTCTCCACATTATTCCTGCAATGTGATGACCAAAACTCCAAATGTGACATGACCAAAGTTTCATAAAGCTGCATCATGATCTTCCGGCTTTTATACTCAATGCATTATGTTATTGACATATCAGAGGGGCAGATGTCATTGTGATGCTCACTCAGTAATAACCTGAAATGTTGGATTGAACGTACACTCTCGGCCTTGGAGAGAAAGTGAAGCCATTACTGCCTGGTTCAGAGACAGGTGTGTTACACTGAACCTGCACTGACATTGTGTCTTGTTGAATTGTAATCATCCAGTGGCTAGTTTCAGGTGTGAAAGGCGATTAAGAAGTTCCAATAGGGAACTTTAACTTTGCGATATAACACGGAAAAGCCCATGGCGAGTATGGATAACGTGTTCCCATTAGCTCTATGTTATTCCTCCTTCCCATCTACTCCCTACACACGAGGGGCAACTTACAGAAGCCAAATAACCTACAAACCCGCATGTCTCTGGGATGTGCAAACACCACCCAAGCAGCACTCAGGGCAGGCTCGAACCCGAGTCTCTGGCGTCGTGAGGCAGCAGCTCTCCCAGCTGAGCCACTGCGCTGCACATAAGTAATGACAGGATATTTGTGAATCTGAAAAAAAATAAGGTTTTGGTTTAAACTTAAGGGTAATAGGTTGGATCTTGCTTTACATGGCTCTTTGCCAAAACTATCAAGCACAGTCCCTGTACTCCCCATTTACCTGGGTTGGGTGTATAGGGCTCATCTCACAATCAATCCACCCATACTACATGATCCAATCATCAACCAAACCACAGGCCTCAAGGTGCAGAGGGCCAATGCCTGGAAATATCCGTGAAGTTTCTTACACCATGTAAAACTGGGGTAGAGGTTTTGCTCACTGGTGCAAATGATATTTATTAGTGTTAAACAATAGCCATTGCCAAATCTCAGTGAATCGAGGCCCAATGTTTTAAATATGATCCTTCATCAGAACTGCATGAAAGATGAATGCCACCAGAAATCCGAGCCCTATTGTTCCAGGTGAGACCAACTGCAAACAGGTTATTTATATTCGATTTCCAGAGGTGGTATTTTAAAATCTCTCAGTGAAAGTCATTCCTGAAGGTGCAAAGAACATAAATTTACTTACCTTATGTACATTAAGGGTCTACATAATGATGTACTTGGAAACATGTTTTTAATGAAAAGGCACATTTAAGTAGTGTGAGCACCAGGGAGGCACACATCTTACATGCAGACGACATTTACATGGATTTTTAATCTCTTGCAGCAGATTTATTCATTCTATACATCTTTGGCAAAATAAATAGATGTATGAGTTCATTTTGGATTGATTAGTGTTGAAATCAGCTACCATGACTGAACTTTATTATTGATAGGATACCTTGAGAGGATATTCCTGAAAAATTGTTTCTTCTTTGCATTTACATTCTGAATAATAATATATTCATTGATAATGGATACCAATACTTCCTTGTAAAGTGCTCCAAGATCTGTACCTGTGCTAAATTCATTATTTGGAACCTGCCTGTCAAGGCAAAGCCAGCAATTATTAGCCATCGCAAATGTTTGCATTTAGCTTTGAAAGAAGGTGTAGATTCTCAACTTTATTCATTGACATTATTTTGCAATCTTTTTTATTGGCTTATGGGAAATATTGTAACTGTATGGTACTCTGTAGCTTAAATGCATGGGGTGCAATTACATTAAAATTCAATCACTATCTGAAATAGTTAATAGCATTAACGATCCACAAATTCAAAGAGAGAGTTGTAATAACTAGAATACCACTATTAAAAGGGCTAAATGTAAAAACACAGATTTTTCCATAAAAATTAGATCAGATTAATTTGTAAATTAGATTGTTATGTCATGGTTACATTTCCATGACTAGCATTCATCATTGATTCAAATTAAGATGTTTCATCACTTTCTCAGAAACATTCACTTTACAAACTTTTTGTTCGCACCTGAACCATTCAATTTCAAATTTGTGAATTTTGTATACCCACAGTAAATTGTTGGCTTAGTACAATCTTAGGAATGGTATATTTTTGTGTGGCTATTGTTGATAATGGTATATACTTCATATCTAAAGCAATGGCTCATTTATGCAATACATTAACGCTGGTGAAAATGACTGTGTACATAATGTAGACACAAGGAACTGTGGATACGGGTTTAGAACAAAATACAAACTGCTGGAATAACTCAGCATGTCACGCGGAATCTCTGGAGAAAATGATTAGGCGAAGTTTCAGGACTGGTCTCTTCTTCAGTCTGAATAATGGTCCCGATCCAAAATGTATCTATCTCCTCCACAGATGCTTGACCTGCTGAGTTACTCCAACACTTTGTGTGCTTATCGTTCACTTCGGAATTTCTTAATTTGACCAAATACGTTTCATGAGTCAACGAGTGATAATGTGTGGAAACAGGCCCTTCGGCCCAATTCATTTTGCATATGCATTGACCATTTACTCTCCCCTCCTGTTCACAACCTCACCTCCTGGGTTTGCAGGGGTGAACAATTGTGAGGCCTCTGGACCTTTCCCAGGCTGTGCATCAGACAATGTGGAGTTTAGTTAGAGTGGTGCACCTCATGGTTTCCTAGGAGACTTGCCATCTAACTAGCTCAGTTCATTATTTGTATGAAATCTCTTGTCTGATAATACAAGTCTCACAATGCTCAACAATTGACAAGTTAATGGTGCCTATTTGTAAAATATGAATAATCCACTTCTACTAGATAAAAAAAAAACATTCAATTGCTGGGGGAATGGAAGGAAAACAGTGGCAGGATGATTTGCGACAAATGTTAACCAGCTGTAAGGAAGACGAAAGCAGTTTGCATTCCCCTTTTTCCCACTTTTACAGGTGTCTTCTTTTAAAGCAATAATCGAGTTGCTTTTCAAAGATATTCTTGTCATAGAGTGATACAGTGTGGAAACAGGCCCTTCGGCCCAAGTTGCCCACACCGGCTAACATGTCGCAGCTACACTAGTCCCACCTGCCTGCATTTGGTCCATATCCCTCCAAACCTGTCCTACTCATCTACCTGTCTGACTGTTTCTTAAATGCTGGAATAGTCCCTGCTTCAACTACCTCCTCTGGTAGCTTGTTCCATACACCCACCACCCCATGTGTGAAAAAGTTATCCCTCAGATTCCTATTAAATCCTTTCCCCTTCACCTTAAACCTATGTCCTCTGGTCCTCGATTCATCTACACTGGGCAAGAGACTCTGTGCATCTACCCGATCTATTCTTCCCATGATCTTATACACCTCTATAAGGTCACCCCTCCATTTAAGAGCATAAATGTAATTGAGTTCTATAATTTACTAAAAATATATACCTTGTTCCCCCTTTCAACTGATGATCATGACTGAAATCTAAGAGGGACAGTTGACAACTTATTAAATATACAGGTGCTGTTTGGGGCACTGATATGGGAAAGGCAAGTATTACATCAAGAGTATACTGCAAGGGTAGCTGACTGGGACTAACAACTAGCTTTATGAATACGTCATGCAAGACTTTGATGCATTTACACTTAGTAAAGAATGTTGACCTTCTGAAATACCAAGTCTTATTAAAATGAGAAATTGAAGTGTCATGCCAAATTGTTTTGGAAAATTACAAACTTAAAAGGGGGCATGACTGAAGGTTTTTAAGAGAGGATTGGATTCAATCCAGCTGGATTGTTATTTGAGATCAATAGGGATGGGAAGACTGATGAACATGCAGATAAAATCCTTAGATAGACTCAGATTAGAAGCCAGGAAATATTTCATTTCACAGAGAGACAGTTCCCTCCGGAACAAATTACAAACTCATGTATTAACTAAACTTCTTGATAAGAGAACTTAATAATGATAGGCCACATACAGTGGACAAGGTATGGCAACAAGTAAAAGGGCAAAATATTTTTTTATCGAGCTTTCGGAGGATGTCCCAGAATGTTAAGCATTTTTGATTGAGGAGTTGGCAGATGGCTTTATAATGTTGATTTATTCTCCGTTCGATCTGCCCATGAGGTGTATATTAGGTCGAAAAAAAATATGTTTTGCTCTGTGGTTATAATGTTTTACACACAAATATGAGACTCAATAGTTGTCCAAATGCGGATTGCAATAAAACGCGAGACATATTTACTGCTATGGATATGGCCAACATCGATATTATGATATCATAGCAGGCAAGTAAACCACTGTGGATATCATATCTTAAAACACAATTATTGGTCAGTTTGTTGGAGGCAATGCACCTGCCAAAGAAATGTTTAGAGCATCTTTTCAGCAATGCGGAAGTATCGGAAAAATATTGAAAAGAGCATTCAGCTTACTCTGGAATATCCACACAAGGGAAGCAATGGTTCTTACCTGATGCATTCGCAAACCCTGTGCGGTGAAATGTCAAGTTTATTTATCATGTAGAAATAATAAAATGAAAAATTATGGTACACGGCCCTTTTATTAAGAACAGCTCTACTGATTCATTGTACTTTTGCCTTGTACAGCTAAAATATCACCTCCTTTACTTCCCAAGATATTGTCTGACTGTAGCAAAATATATTCAAGCATTATTATAGTATACAGAGATACAGTGAAATAAGGAGATAACAAATTGCTGGAAATATGGAATTTATCTTAGATATAAGTCAAAATAACTTTTTAGGCACAGTATAAGGAATAGTATACATCATACAGGAAACAGTGTGCAGAGATCTATATAAAAATACAGTAGTTGCTCAAATAAATTAGAATGTTTACAATAGCATATAAGGTCCTTTCTAGATTCTCAACTCAATAAAATGCTCATCTGCAACTATATCTAGTGGTATCTAAGTACACAGACATTTGCTATGCTTTTTTTAAAAGATATTTCATAAAATTCCTCTGTAGGTATAGTAAAATGACAAAGAAAATGCTGCAGTTTTAATTGAATGATACAAATGGAGTTTTAGTATAGCTTTACAACAGTGTTATGTTCACAGTTCTTTGAAATAATTAGAAACAGGAGTAATATATTTATGTTCTGTATCAGGACGGTGGAATTTTACAGAAAATGTTGCTGAGCTTTTAAAAATGGATGCAAAGCATGCACTCTTTCTTGATTTATGACAGAATAATCAGCAGTTAACATACTCCATCCAATCAAAAGATGAGGCATTAATTCTCAACTTCAATATCGGAAACACATGTCCATCATACTCAGGGCGAGTTCTTTCCAGCAGCAAACTGAATTGAACATTCTTGCAAGAGTAGTTTTCGATTCATACTCTTCACTGCACACCAAGTTCTTTTGCGATTCTTCCCAACTGATATGAAACTATCAGAATTTTGCATTCCAACACATTGTATGGGAAACTGCCAATATACAAAATGTCATCCATGACTTTTCCAGAGTTCCATATTTATGGTGCAGGAGTTAAAGCAATTGTTTTAATTACAGCCAAAGTGGATAGTGCATTGAGAGAACAGGTTAAATACCACATTTCAACTTAGAGAGCAGAAAATTAGCAAAAGTGTCGAGCCTATGTTTGGTGGAATTAGTTCTGCTCTAGTAGTAGTCATCATAGTTCTTTGGGTTTAAGCAGTAAAGTACAGCTCCCCCAAATGAGAAAATTGTGGCTCCCCAGGCAATGCCATAACCCCAGTTGAACTCATGATATGTTCGCATTGTAGCTGTTTCCACAAATTTGATTGGGTACAAAACGAGTCCACAAACTTGGAGAACGACTGTGAAGGAAAACATGTGATTAAAACAAGGCCCATGTGCTTCTTTGACCACAAAAGTAAACTCTGAAAAAAATTACTATTGCAGGTTCTTAGTCCTCCAGTCATGTCTAATCTGCATCACACCTCTCATTTGCAGTAGCAATTAAATGAGTAAATATTTCAGTATTGCAAACATAATAAAAATTGCAAACTGAAAATTAAAGTGCAAAACACTGCGAAGGGTGGAAATCATAAACAAATGCATAAAATGTTGGCGTTACTCAGCACATCAATCTGTGGAGAGAAAAAAACAGTGTTAATGTTTCTGGAGATGTTATATGACTTGTTGGATATTTTTAACATTTTCTGAGAAATTTATTGACCCTTCTCTCAGTTCCTTCATTGAAAGCTAGTACATCACATAAAATGATTTAAAAAAACCTGCCGTCCATATTCCTTTTTAATATTTAGAATTATTTATCAAAAACATCAAAGATTTTGCACTGTGTCACCTAGCCTGCAAAGGTCATTCCCAAAAAGCGCTTACTTCTACTTATTTGGGCAGCAATGCCTCCAAAATTAATTGTTTTCCAAGGCAGAGACATATCACCGTAAAGCTGCAGCCGTACCCTTGCCTGGATACCGCTGCCTGCTGAAGCAAGGGTCATAGTCTGCCTGAACTTCTCAACCTCACGATTATTCCAGGCGGCAGCTGATAAATGACACATACCACAGTCTGCAGCTCACTGCTGCAAATGGAATCTCATGGATCTTTACTATTTAAGGAGACTGGGGTTCATATTCTCCTGAGGAAGCAATGGCCTATATTGTGTCTTTGCAGATTTGTCCAGGTGAGATCGTTCTGGAGATTCAGTGTAATACAGTGCTACCATGTGGCACTCCACACGCTTACCCAAATATTTTCCTGACAAGAAAGGCTCCCATTCACTGTTCATATTTTCTGGTAAGAATTTTCATGTTCAGCTCCAATTATCCAGGAGCATTGTCTGATGTGTTCATCCTGAGGCAGTTTGCTTCGGACCCCATATTCCAACAAATGGTCTGAAGAAGGGTCTCGATCCGGAACGTCACCTTTTCCTTTTTTCCAAACATGCTGCCTGACCTGAAATGTTTTTGCTTCCTATTGTGTTCTATTAAGAGGTGGTTGTTTTCAGAAGCCATAAATTCTGTCTTTTCTTCTGCATTAGTCCTCTTTGCCCAGAATGTGAAATCAGAACAGCGAGGTTATTAATGCTCACTATTATGTTTAAAGCGTTAAAACAGCAACTTTTGCACGTATGATTAAGTGTAAACATTTAGAAGGTGCTGATGCTTCTAAATGTGCTGCTAAACTCTTCTACAATGCAGGCTGTAAGCCTGAGCAAATAACAAACTTTTCTGAAGTAAATATTCCTATAAATGTTGCCATGACAAAACTTTTGGTTTAATGGAACACTGAGCCAGTTATTGCTTAATCGAGGCTTTAAACTAGATTTTAGATGTCAAGTCTAATTCATATGCATAAATATTTGAAAACTACATAATTTAAAAGTTGATTAAAAATATATTTCCCATTTTAGAATTTAAACTGCTTTTCCTGCTAATACAATTTCATACAATTCCAACTATGACTTCATTTTTGCAAAATGCTGGAAAATAAATGTTTTTGCTTCCTGGTTTGATGTCTGGACAATACTTCCATGTGATTGGCTGCGCAGTTTGATCACTGCATCACATTTACTTTAGTTTAGAGATACCTCATGGAAACAGACCCTTTAGCCCACGTCGACCATCGATCACATATTCACAAGACCTCTATGCTATCAAAACATTTCTCATCAACTACCTGCACACTAGGGGCAATTTACAGAGGCTAATCAACATACAAAATCAAAGATTTTTGGGATGTGGGAGGAAACTGGTGCACTCGGAGGAAACCCACGAGGTCACAGAGAGAACGTACACATCCACTCAGACAACAACAAGAGTCAGGATTGAACCTGAATCTCTGGCACTGTGAGGCGGCAGTTCTTCCAGCTCCGCCACTATGCTGCCTCTTTGATGAACACCAGAGAGACCTCCAGAAAAGTGGAACTCCACCTCATGGTAATCAGTAGGTCTTTGAGCCCAATAGAATTTACTGTCGCTTTGCTGCTGGCCATAAAATTCTGGCCTGTGTGTCATGATTGAAGTGACATGGACTCAGGACTGTGGAAGAAATTAACCTCATCACCGCAGCCCAGTTGTTCTGTAGCACCCATTGGTTGGCAAGTCTTTAACTATACATGTACCTGCCATCACAAGGCAGCAACCCTTATAATTGCTGCAAATCCCTTGTGGTAGATGCTCTGATCCTCTGATTTCTCACCCAGCCTTTGAATATCATTTTCAATCTTCCCTGTCCCCCTTCCAATCTCCAACCCCGATCTCTTTCTGACACTCCATGCAGCAGGCCATGATGTTGGAGATTTCAATCCCCATAGCCAGTTTATGATCACTATTTCTGCAGACACAGGTGTTAGGTTAAAGGAAGAATCTATGCGATAGTCCACATCAGATTGATACCAGTTTCATGCACAGGACAGAGTGATCGGGTTTTTACTGGACAGTGAGCTGTGTGGCTGGAGGCACACACATCTACCAGTGATGTTCGGACACAAGTTCTGGAACAATCAATACACAAGGTACTGAGGAGACTGTGAGAAGGCAACTGATGAGCAAAGGGAAAAGAAGGCAAAATCTGTTCAGAAAGTAAGTTGCAGGGTCTCTGAATGGACGTAGATCTCACCCATGCATGAACATTATGACCTGGAATTCACCATTTAGCCGCAGGAGCCTCCATGACTGAATGATATCTTCCAACATCTTTTTTCTCCTATCCCTTGACTTAAATCCCTAATATGAAGACACCGTATCACATTAAAATAGTCACGATCTATGAATAACCACAGCGATTTTATAAATATAAATTGTAATATATTTCATGGTGTCTAGGAGAATAGTGCAAAAATATTATTCTCCTGGATATAATAAAATATTGAAAGTTGATTCTCAAGCTCTGTTACCTGAATCATGCGGACCCATTCTTGAGTTAAAATCAGAAGATATTTTCCTCATAGTATGGTCATTTGCCCTTGAATGCAGTTGATAACGTGGCTTGAACAAAAATAAATATGTTGTTTCCCAGGGTATCATATTACATTACAAGGAGGGACAATGGGAGGTGGGGAACCTGATGTGTGAAGCTAGTTTCAATCTGGAGTGAACTAATCACATAGATTCCTCCTGTAATCTAACAACTGAGTCTTCCGAAACAACACTGGTTTAGAGTAGAACCCAGATGGAATCCCGACTAATCAGCTGCTGCAAGGAGGGCCCGTTCTGTCCATACTCGTGCTCATAGCTGTTTGAGAGTGCAATAAGGCTGCTGATTATTCAATGCAGCTACTCATCTATCATGTCTAAACTCATTAGGATGCTTCTCAACCTCTCAGTCATCTTCTCAGCAATGCCATTTTACTGGGAACAGTGATTGAGAAGGGAAAGTGGAATTACAAGATGCATGCATTAAACGGAATAGGTTCAAACTGAATGCATCTTCAGCTATTACTACCAGGCTCATGGGTCCACATTTATTATATCACCACACAAAATTCAGCATCCTCCAAGGTTAATATATTCAATCTTAAAAGTAATGTGAACCATGATTCAACCCGCTTCTTCGAACTTGAAGATATCCAAGATAGAAACTTTCAGAGGTACAACAAAGAAGAGGTACTGAGAGACACAGGCCTAGAATTTTCTGCCACCCGTCTTGGTGTCTCAGAGCCATTCCTCACCAGTCGAGGTGAAAGGTCTAACCCAATTCAAAAGATGAATTCCTCAGTGTACTTGCTGGGAAAATGCCCCACCCACATCCTTCAAGGAGTCCAACATTCAATTGCAGCATTGAGAAGGTGAAGGGTGGTGAGTGAGATTAGGATTTCTGCATTCACATCTGCTTGCATGGGAATTGAAAATCTGGTGGCAGTTTAACAGAGGCATGCCATCAATTCAATGCAACAGCTGGGCCGTATTATTGCAGAAGACTGAAGTGACATGGACTCATTGCTGCAGAGATTGAAGTGACATGGAGTCAGTGCTGTGGAACAAATTGAACCTCACCACTTCAGATTTAGTTTAAGGCATGCTGATCCAGTGAAATATATTTTATTCACCTTGCCCCGCAAATTTTCTTGAAATAACCATTCACTGACAAATTATAAATTATGTCTGCTTTTTGCAGATCAGCACAATGATCTACACAATTTAGATGCATTGGTATGGTCTAGTGGGATCTCTGAGCTACGATGGCAGTTCAGTTTCCAATTTGTCAGAGATTCACATTGCTGCAGGAAATAGACTGGTACCCTCCTCAGCAAAGTCACTTTCCTTAATAATATAAATGAAACTTTATCTATAAAACAGGACATAACCTTCAGCCAATTTATTGATTGAAAGGTTTATAGTTATCATCCTAAATGCTACAAATGTTTTGAACAACGGGATTGTGAAACTATTACTTTGAGCAAAGGGTAAGAAAGTTTAGGGCATGATCATATGATATATGATCATTTACTTTCTGTCTATCAACCATTAGACCTAAATCTGAAAGGTTCCGACCTGAAACCATGTCTATTCTCCTCCACCAATGCTGCGTGAACTGTTGAGTTCCTCCAACACTTATTTTTAAAATGGAAATTCTGGGTAATCATTTATTTAAAATATAATTAAAAAAACTAACTCTTGAAACTCACTCATCTATCTATTTATTATTGTTAGAAAATGTCTGTGAATGTAGTTCCACTGAGAAGCTGACCTTCAGTCTGTCTTGTTTTGGCCAATTGACAGGCATGTTACATGTGGAATGGAGTGGAGGTTATAGTTTTCATCATGTACTAGTGAAATGTATATACATGTTGAGGAGATCCTTGACATGACTGCATGCAACTTGGCATATAATACAAAACTTTATAACATTAATTTATTTTGGTCTGTGCTGGCTTGGTAACTGACAGCTCATAGTGTTGAGGTGAATCATTAAGCAATACTTGAATGATAAAACTGTGACAGGAACAGTGGAAAAGAATCTGTCAATTATCATTTTCAATTTCTTCCACAGTTGAATATACATTTTGAGCTGATGGTACCATTTTGTAGGTTTTCGTACTGTTGAAGGGGTTGATGTTTGCACTAAAGATACGTGGATAAAATATTCTCTTTATAATCTTACACTGATAATCCAAGAGAGGAGGAGAAAATGGCTTTTCCAATCATCGATACAACTGAGATAAAAGAAAGACTTGAAGGATGACTGGCAAATAAATTATTAAAAGAAGCATTTGGATCTGACACTTCAGAAGATCATAGGGAAGCTTGTTTCTTTTATCAAAACCTGTGGAACTCGAACCGTGTCATAATTATTTATTTTGGCCCAGTAAGGTTTCACTTACACAGCTATGAATGAGACAGCATCAAACTTTGATCTACATCATAAACTGTACTATTAGTACCAGACTACCAGCACAGGAAAACACAGACTATAAAATTTTCAGGAAAAAAGGGAAAAATTGGCTGTCAATTTCACACCATGACCCAATGGCAAAATTGCTCCATACCAGCGTTAAGTAATTTATTCAGCAATATCTTTATATTTTTTTGAATTGATTCTAATTATTTTTTGGTGCCTCAATATTTCCTTGAAAGGGTGTCAATATTTTTAGAGATCCCACTAACCCCTATTACAGAGGAGTTTGAAAATCACCAGGGCAAAAAATATAGATTCCTGAAATGTTTAATTTCCAAAATAAAGCAGTGTTTCACGCGAGATAAAATTTTGCCTCACTGAAAATCCTATCATACTGGAGCCAAATGCAATCTTTTTCACTGAGAATATTATACATTTTCCACTATGCTCCATTTTCCCCATGATAGTACATTAATATTCGGAAAGGTTAGTAAATCTTTTTTAAATAAATGTATCTATTTCAAATGTAATGAACACTGGCACTTAAACAAAATGAGCTAAATTACCCAGGATGACACAGAATGAAAAGCTATGGGGCTGAACTAATAAAATATTAAACATATAATTGTCAGCTACTGTATCTTTTCAGGCACAGACAACTCGCATGAATAATGGCTAAGAAAGGGTGGAGCAGAACATTTGAAAGAATATAGTTGGAGAGTGATCTACCTTTGAACCGTTCCTCTGACTGGCACTGTAGGTGCTAGAGAAGAAATCATCTGAACAATTGTTTAGTTTAATTTAGAGATACAGCCCGTAGGGGCCCATCGAGTCCACACCAACCATCGATCACCCATTCACACTAGTTCGATGCTATCCTAACTTCCCACTCCATACATACTAGGAGCAATTTATCTACAAACCTGCAAGCCTTTGGGATGTGGAAAGAAACTGGAGCACCCGGAGAAAACCTACATTGTCACAGGTAGAATGTGCAAACTCTGCACAGACAACACCCGAGGTCAGGATCGAACCCGGATCGCTACCACCGTGAGGCAGAAGCTCTACCAGCTGCGCCACTGTCATGTACATTTTCAGCCTTTCCCTTCTCATTGCCAATTTGTCAAAATAGTTTTGCATCCCTGAGGTAATGGGGATTTTGTTTTGTAAATTATCTTAGTAGTTTGTGAAGTGTCATCTGCTGCGTTGACAGGTTAGAAGCAAATTACGATTGTTTAAAAGATTTTAAAATGATTGATGTTTTCTGACTCGAATAACGCAAGTGAGAATTAATCATGATCTCAACTTGTACCGACTAGCTCTCCAATATACATTCCTTTTGCAACTGGACAGCGTCCAATGTTATCACAACCGTGCCACCACAGCTACCTGTGAGGCAGAGTGGTTCATTAGAAGCATCTAGGCTTGGGTGGCAGAACATGAGGACTAAGCTGTGGATAACCTTAATGGCTTCTAATAACTTGTGTTGTCAAATGCCCTTTCAACTGTCTTTAATTCACTGATTATAACGTTATCAGAAATATATTTACTTACACAAGAAATGTTTTTTTTTAAATTGCTGATAAAATGTGAACATTTAAAATATGTACAAATATACCTGAGGGGCAACTTTTCCATGCCTAGGATGATGCTTATTTAGAACGATTGCCACAAGAAGTGATAGAGGCATGTAAAATTATGACATTCAAAAGATCTTTGGACAAGTCCATGGATAAGAAAGGTCTCAGGGATCAGGATCTGGGGCAAGCAACTGGGATTGCCTTGGTTAGACAACTTGGTGTGTATGGACTAGTCGGAGCGAAAGACTTGTGTCTGAGCCATTTAGCTCTATGACTAGATGAAGCTGCTGACAATTAACTGAAAACATAAATATGAAGTGCAATGATAAAAAAGGAAAAAGTTTTATCTTTGTTACGAGGATTTTCAACCTCTGAATGAGACTATGCAGGGCTTCTGCGACATAAAGCTTGGGGGATGCAAAGTGCATCTGACCTCTCAGCTTGGAACAATCAACAACTGTTCATGGACTCTGTGACAAGTCCTGTAGTGGCAGGCCAAATACCCACACCTTCGACCTCCTATACCTGTGCTGCTTCTGTGCAATGTGAATCCTTGAAAGTGACCCGCAGGAAAGACATAGCTGGCATTTCTCTTACAAACCTACAATTCAAAGTATGATCTGGCCCACTAACTACAATCTACTACTTGGTGATAATACTTCTCATAACTTTGCTACCATCACCAATTTATCCACATTTTTTTAAACGTATATTGTAATCCAATTCAAATTCTGCATATTTCCCTTCACTGCTTTAATATACAAAACTTAGATCTATTTCCATTACAAGCAAATTGCGGCATCGCTGATAGGCAATTTGAAAACTGCGTTGGTTGCAAAAGGTAATCTCTCATCCAGAAAGAAATTGGTCATTAAACAGCTGAGTAATGAATTATTCACCTCCCTGTACATGTCAGTCACTGAAACTGATCCAGTCACTTCAGACAGCTGCTTGCTCAGGTGTTCCTGTAGTACAGTTGAATACTTTTAAATACAAACTATATGATTAGGTTCTGTTAGAATTTATAGGCAGTACCAAGTCAGTGAAAAGGAAAACACAGCCCAATTCAAGGAGAAATGATGAAATATTGTAATTAAAGGGATTGCAAAGATATGATTGTTTTCATGTCATTTTACCTTCCTTAATAATAAATGTCAATCAAATAAATCAAACAATATGAAACAATTGTATTTAAAACAAACAGGTAGCTGCATCAAAATAGCAGGGCCCATTTAAGGAATTATTAATAAAAGTAAAGAAAATATCAGATTGGAACACCGGAAAAAGGAAATAAATACAGTGAAGCACGAAATTAAATGTGATAGCAGATTTCAATAAATAATGCAAAGCTGAAATATTGGAGAAGGCCCAGCATTGCAGGAAGGGAATGTAAAGGACCGGATTGCAAACATACTTGCAATGTTGTTTCAAAAAGTGTAAACAAAAGCAAAAATGCAAGTGAAAAATAAATACAATAAAATGGTGAGCAAAGTGAATTTTAAACACTTGGATTAAACATGGAGTATCCAGATATTTAGGAAATCCATATGAAAGGTCAAAAGCATTAGCAAAATGCTTTAATTGACTGCTTTTGGGCAAGAGGGAGCAGAGATTATGGCCAAACATATTTAACCTATGCAAACATATCTCACAATCATCTGCACCTCATCCATTGGTCCTAACCTCAATGATGCCAACCTGCCCAGAAAATCCAGTCTTCGCCAACTCCAACCCCAAATAGTCAATCATTCCCTGATCCAAACACCAATCTAAATCCTGAGGACCACAATCACTCCCACACCCAGACCACTATCTTCTATGATTATCCAATTACTCTCTGTATGAGATCCTAAATTCCGAACCTCTTATTGAAATCTCAATCCAATTCCTGAAGATCCCAACTCAGTATGTTATGTACATTCCTAAGCCAACCCAGACGTCTCCAATCACTCCCTGAGCTAAATACTGCCCCAAACCCAGAATATACAAACCTCAAAGATTATATTCATGCTTCATCAGAAGATCCTGATCACTTTTAACCAAAACTCAAGAGATTGCATTTGCTCCTTAACACAAACAATCACAATTCCATTCACAACTTGTACACAAGTCCTAAATGTACCTATTTATTTTCAATTAAACCCAGATGATTCCATTCTCACCCGCCACAATCCTGAAAGATCACAGTCCTGATCTAAATTCCAAAGACCCTGATGGCTTCCAACAGTTAGATAGCCAGTCAAATTGGTTGGCTGCAAGGCATAAGCCTTTTAGAAGTGTTCAAAACAATAAATTTTGATAGCCGAAGAGGATCCTAACTGCAAAAATTTCTTCCCATACCAATCCTACATCCACATTTTCAGTGTTTGCTATTCTGGATCAGTGCTGTTATGGAGGCATTTACCATCTAAAATGTAAAAAAAATAAAGAAATACTCAAGTAAATTAAAATAAATCATAAGAGTTCCTTTCTTTTAATATTAAATTGTGACCACAGATTGATGAAGGGCCCGAGTGACACAAAATGTTTCTGCTGCCTTCATGGGTCTGTCGCTTAACACAGCCTGGATTGACAACATAATCACTTCAGTCTTTGCAGGCAGTAAAGGTCCTGTATCAAATACGTTTCGACACAAAATTGCCTGGGATTTGACACAAAACGATAATTTCACACGCAGGCCATAAGTATGATTGATGCTTAAAATGGACAAAATTGGTCTTGCTAATGTTGAGGATTTCAGAGATTAGATGTAACGCTGGAGTCTTGAAGTACCATAAATTTAAGAGATTCAAAACAGTTGCGGAAAATAAATCTCACCAGTTTTATATCTCATTGTCAAAATTAATCTTTTGACAGACAAATGACTGCATGGAGTTCAAGTGATCCAAGATTTGTTTCAGCATTTTTGGTAATGCACTCCCAGCACAACCAAGCCTCTCATCATGATAATGTTTGTACATCAGTGAGATTTACTGGTTAACACAGGCAACATAATGTTAATCTCATCAGTTAGATTCTAACAGGTCATCACCCGTTGCATGCATTCCTCACTTCCTGTTCCTGTTCCAGGAATTTGTCTGTTTTGCTCTGTGATGACTAAGGGCTTGTTTCAGTATTTGGGAGACTTTGATGCACTAAGAGCTTGCCCTTGCACATGCTTGAATAATCTATTGTTTGTCTAAACTCCACAGATTCAGCATATGGCATTTGTCCCATAATCATTGTCTCTTTATTTTTTAGGTGGTTATACATTCCTTTCTCACTTTTCCCTTTACTCTCCTTATTTCACTTTACTTTTTCATGTCAGTATTATAAAATATCTCCTCTCTCTCTCTCCCTCTCTCTCTTTCCCTTTGCATGTTTTCGCTATCTTTCATCATCTGTTATTCTGTACTTGCCATATAATGGCTGGGCGTTCTTCATTTGGTTTCTAATTGTTCTCCTTCTCTGACTTCCAAGGCCACGTGGCCATGGTCATTGTTTTCTTTTGCAAATTATTGGTGAAGAACAACAATATAATCTTGCAGCTTTCGAAGAGACTTTCAACGTTGCCCTGAATGTAATGCCTAGTGATAATATTTTAACTGAGAAAATGTGAACCTCCAGGGAGACATATGAAACATCTCAACAAAATGTTTGTTGAGCTCGGAAAGGGTCCAAAGGCCACTATAGAAACATGGAATGCTTGCCCATTTTAAGAGTCCTGCTGATATGTAGCAAAACTGTGGTTGGGATTATTTCTACAAAGCAAACAAATAATGAATTCCACACATGTAATAGCATAACAATTATCCAACTATGCAACACAAATTTATTCAACAGTTTTGCCACAGGCATAAAATAATGGCCAGTGGAATAAGCAAATATGTTTGCTTTGATTTCTCTTGGGTTCATGTCTATCATAGATTTTGCATAACCTGCTAGGTTTGAATACTGGATTCAAGGACATGTCAACATGCCCCAGGAGTTTTTTCAGAAACACAGGCAAGGCCCAGGAAATCCAGCACAAACTGACGAGAAACCGCCGGCAGTTTTTCAGGATTTCTTGTTTAATCAGGCAGCACAGTTTGTATTGTTGCCTCTCAGCTGCAAGGGCAGCAAAACGCCACAAGAAGAGGGCTGGGAATTAAGAATGCTTTGGATCTCAATTTATTGACTCTTGGTATAAACATGCACGCATGGATACTCTCAGAGAACTGGTTAGAAATGAGCTATAACTCCTCCGCAACTGAATAAATTGCTAATGCTCAATGTCTCTGCCTTTGGACATTGGCAACCACGCAACTATGAAGAATATTAGAAATGTTGACAAACAATGGATGCATAAGAGATTGCTGTAGCAAAAAAAAAACATGAGCTACTGGATGAACTCAGCAGGTTGGGCAGCATCTGTGGAGGGGAAATGGATAGTCTTGGGACAAGAACCAACATCTAGACTGGAAGAAGGGTCTCGACCTGAAACGTCACCCATTCCTTCTCTCCAGAGATGCTACCTGTCCCCGCTGAGTTACTTCAGCATTTTGTGTCTACCTTCGATTTAAACCAGCATCTGCAGTTCTTTTCTACCCATCTAGACTGGAAAACTAAAGAGGAAGTATTCAGTGTAAGAGGTTGAGGGAAGGGTAGGGCATGAACGGGCAAGTGATAGGTGGATACAGTCGAGCGGGGGTTGATTCACAGCAAGGGGGAGGAAAGGGAAAAGACAGCGACAGAGATTAAGGATATTTCCATTTTCTCTTTCACATTTTTGAAAATCCATTGAACATGCCTGAACAATCATGTAACTAAAATTGTTAGTTGATAAAATAAGCAATGTGTTAAAAAGCATTGCACGTAAATTTTATATTTTTTATTGAACTCCCTTCTCCCTTTTACACAACACAAATGAATCATTGACATATCAGATGCTTTTAAACAAATTACCTGCAGAAAATAACAGGATGGCCACAGGTTTGTAGAATTTTCGGCGGGTCCCCTGACAGATTGAGATCAAAGCCACCAGAAAGGCAATAAGAATAATGGCCGCTCCAGTTAGAAGCAAGGCAACTGTGGCAATTTCCCAGTCTGTAAGATAGAAGATAAACAGTACCATCTGAGAGTCCTGAAGACACAGTTAATTGTCTGATATAAACCTACACCATTCACTAAAATGAATGCACAAATATGGATACATGGACAAACAAACATATGCTACACTGTTAATCTGTTACATTTGAACAGCAGGTTTAAGACTGTAATGTGCAAAATATAGTATGGTAGCATTGTCAATCTGTCACACACAAGAAAAGCAGCCCCCCCCCCTCCCTCCGCCTATAAATGCTTCTTCCCTTTCCCATGTATTTTCAATTCATTGCCTGCATGTAACTCCAGAGGTTATCTGTCGCAGGTAGAGGGAAACGTATATCCATTCCCCAAATTCACAGTTTTGGGTTGTAGTCCACCAAGGCAGTTTTGTTAAGTTTATCGAGGTACTGCTTTTGTTGCATGCTAACCAGTCAGCAGAAAGACTATACATGATTACAATCGCGCCATCCACAGTGTGCAGATAGATACATGGTAAAGGGAGTAACACAATGTACATCAATGTAGATGTACCCTGCGGTTAATAATGTTTTCCATGGAATACAAAGAGTCCACAATGGCACTTGCTGTATTCCAGGACTGTTAGGAAGCTGACATGTTTTGAGACTGGAAATCAGGGGAGGATGGATACAATCACGTCCTCAATTTAATAAATATTCCGCAGGTTAAGGAGATACGTTCATACCTGTATGTGTATAGTGTGCTAGAGGCTTTCCAGCTGGAGAGTCCTGCTGGGAGAAGCTGGAGAGTCTAGGACTAGAGGTAATCGCCTCAGAATTAAAGGACGTTCTTTTAGGAAGGAAATGAGGAGGAATTTATTTAATCAGAGGGCGGTGAATCTGTGGAATTCAGTGGATATATCAATAATCCAACATCAATCTAGCCACTTCACCATCACCAACAATAGAAATTGAGGAGGTGGAGAGGCTGTTCAGAAGATAGAGAAGCCAGAAATCTCCAGGACCGGACAATGTTTCCCCCTCCACTCTCAAGCTCTGTGCCGAATAACTGTCTGCACAGACATTTGCAACCAGTCCCTGCAAACATGCACTGTCCCTGCCTGCTTCAAAGTCTCCACTATTGTCCCTGTACCCAAAAAGACAAGGATTACTGGTCTTAATGACTACAGGTCTGTCGCACTGACCTCTGTAGTCATGAAGACCCTTGAAAGACGTGCTGGCCAAACTGAAAAACATCACTAACCCCCTGCTGGACTCCCTGTGATTTGCATACCGGGCCACTAGATTTGTGGCCTGCACTTCATCCTCCAGCACCTAGACCGCTAGGGGACCTATGCAAGGATTTTGTTTGTTGATTTTAGCTCTGCATTCAACACCATTGTGCCAGAGCTACTACACTCCAAACTCTCCAAGTTGATTGTGCCTGAACCCCTCTGTCGGTGGATCACCAGCTTCCTGACAGACAGGAAGCAGCAAGTGAGGCTGGTCGGATACATCTCGGACCCGCAGACCCTCAGCATAGGAGCACCGCAAGGCTGCGTACTCTCTCCTCTCCTCTACTCTCTCTACACCAATGACTTCACCTCCACGGACTCCTCTGTCAAGCTTCTCAAGTTTGTGGACGACACAACCCTGATTGGATTGATCCAGGATGGGGGGGGGGAATCTGCCTACAGACAGGAAGTGTCACAGCTGGCGTCCTGGTGCCATCGCAACAACCTGGAGCTCACCGCTCTTAAGACAGTGGAAGTGATTGTGGACTTTAGGGAGAACTCGCCCTCCCCTCACCCCACTCACCATCAACAAAACCACAGTCAAACCTGTGGAATCTTTTAAGTTCCTGGGAACCATCATCTCCAAGGACCTTAAATAGGGGGCCATCATCTACTCCACAGTCAAAAAGGTACAACAGAGGATGTGCTTCCTGCGGCAGCTGAGGTAACACAATCTGCCGCAGGCAATGATGGTCCAATTCTATAAGGCCATCAAAGAGTCGTCACTTGCTCCATCATGGTCTGGATTGGTTCAGCCACCAAGCACGGTACCCGGAGGCTGCAGCGAATCGTCTGATCAGCTGAGAAGGTGGTTGGCTGCAACCTTCCCTCCATTAACGGACTGTACACTGCATGGGCCAGAAAATGAGCGGATAAGATTATCTCTGACCCCTCTCACCCTGGCCACAAACTCTTTGAATCACTTCCCTCTGGAAGGTAACTCCGGACAGTCAAAACTGCCACAGCCAGACATAAAAACAACTTTTTCCCATGAGGTAGCTCTACTCAATAACCAAAAATCTGTAGCATCAAAAATAACCAATAATATGTTTTATTATTAATGTTAATGTTTTATGTGTCATTCTTAATTGTCACTGTATGTCATATTGTCACTTGCAAGCTGAGCACCAAGGCAAATTCCTTGTATGTGAACATACTTGGCCAATAAATTTATAAATTATTTAATTAATTCATTCATTCATATTTAAGGCAAAGATATGTATATTCTTGATTAGTATGGGTGTCAGAGGTTACGGGAGAAGGCAGGAGAATGGGGTTTTAATGTTAAACATTAACATTAATAATAAAACATTATCGTTTAATTCACATGTTTAAACGATAATGTTTTATTATTAATGTTAATGTTTTATGTGTCATTCTTAATTGTCACTGTATGTCATATTGTCACTTGCAAGCTGAGCACCAAGGCAAATTGCTTGTATGTGAACATACTTGGCCAATAAATTTATAAATTATTTAATTAATTCATTCATTCATATTTAAGGCAAAGATATGTATATTCTTGATTAGTATGGGTGTCAGAGGTTACGGGAGAAGGCAGGAGAATGGGGTTTGCGGGGAGAGATAGATCAGCCATGATTGAATGTTGGAGTAGACTTGATGCGCCGAATGGCCTAATTCTGCTCCTATCACTTATGATCTCCAAAAGAGGTAAAATTAAAATCCCTAAAAACGTCCAGGATATCATCACAGTAGTCAGATCATAGTCACTGATTAACTCAACCACAAATCAGCCGCAAGTCAGAGGCAAGGTGCTTCACAGGAGAAGCCCAAATCTGGTATTATATATTCAGCAAGTATCCAATTTACATTAACTTGTAAAAATGCATGAAACTATGTATCAGCTGTTTTGTGTGAACTGTCTGAAGCAGAGAGAATGCTTTAAATCTTCCCCTTTTATGAAATGACCTTCATCACTCCTCAGATGTGCTGTAATGAACATTTGGAAAATATCTGTTTTATTTCCACAAAGAACAACTCACCAAGGAAATGACAGCAACACATCTCTGAAATAGATATTTCCAACACGATTTTTCAAAGTCAGCAGCTGATCCAGAAATCAGTTTCCCATTTTTAACAGACAAACTGCTTGACTTGATAAAAATTTAGGTGTAATCAGCATATGAAATAAAACAAATGTGAACAGTTAATGTGCACATTTATAAAATTTTACTGCAATTTATTAAAAATAAGGAGGAGATTGAGTGGGGGTGCAACAATGTAAATTGATCTTTATTCTGTCACCTGATATCGGGAGCAATAGCGAGAGATGAGAACCCATATCTTTTCCACTAACAAACAAATGTGAGAAATGCAGGATTGGTTTAATCAGAAATCCTTGCAAAGCGCCTTGTGTGATGGCCACAGAACGATAGTAGGCATGTGCGAGAATTTATTGGAGAACTCTGTACAGCTACAGTGCCCTCCATAATGTTTGGGACAAAGACCCATCATTTATTTATTTACCTCTGTACTCCACAATTTAAGATTTGTAATAGAAAAAAATCGCATGTGGTTAAAGTGCACATTGTCAGATTTTGTTAAAGGTTATTTTAATTGCTCAGGTGTGTTTAAATGCCTCCTTAATGCAGGTATAAGAGAGCCCTCAGCACCTCGTCTTTCTTCTAGTCTGTCCATCACCTTTCAAAACTTTCATTGCTGTTTATCAACATGAGGACCGATGTTGTGCCATTGCAAGTCAAATAAGTCATTATGAGACTGAGAAACAAGAATTAAACTGTTAGAGACATCAGCTAAAACTTAGGCTTTCCAAAATCAACTGTTTGGAACATCATGAAGAAGAAAGAGGGGACTGGTGAGCTTATTACTCACTAAGGGACTGGCAGGCCAAGGAAGACCTCCACAGCTGATGACAGAAGAATTCTCTCTATAAGAAAGAAAAATCCCCAAACACCTGTCCGACAGATCAGAAATAATCTTCAGCTGTGGATTTGTTAATGACCACTGTCCGCAGAAGACTTCATGAACAGAAATACAGAGACTACACTGCAAGATGTAAACCACTGGTTAGCTACAAAAATAGGATGGCAAGGTTACAGTTTGCCAAGAAGTACTTAAAAGAGCAACAGGGGTACACAAAAAGCTGGAGAAACTCAGCGGGTGCAGCAGCATCTAAGGAGCGAAGGAGATAGGCGACGTTTCGGGTCGAGACCCTTCTTCAGACGGTTTTGTGGACAGATGAGACGAAGATTAACTTATATCAGATTGACGGCAAGAGCAAAGTATGAAGGAGAGAAGGAACTGCCCAAGATCCAAAGCATACCACCTCATCTGTGAAACACGGTGGTGGGGGTGTTATCACCTGGCATATATGGCTGCTGAAGGTACTGATTCGCTTATCTTAATTGATGATACAATTGCTGATGGTAGTAGCATACTTAATTCTGAAGTGTATAGACACGTCCTATCTGCTCAAGTTCAAACAAATGCCTCAAAACTAATTGGCTGGCATTGGCTACAGAAAGACAATGATCCCAAATATACTGATAATGCAACAAAGGAGTTTTTCAAAGCTAAAAAATGGCCAATTCTTGAGTGATCTGAACCCAATTGAGCATGCCTTTTATGTGCTGAAGGGAAAACTGAAGGGGACTAGCCCCCAAAACAAGCATAAGCTAAAGATGGCCTGGCAGAGCATCACCAGAGAAGACACCCAACAACTGATGATGTCCATGAATCGCAGACTTCAAGCAGTCATTGCATGCAAAGGATATGCAACAAAATACTAAACATGACTACTTTCATTTACATGACATTGCTGTGTCCCAAACATTATGGTGCCCTGAAATGGGGGGGGGGGGGGGGGGTTGGGGGGGTATGTATAAACACTGCTGTAATTTATACATAGTTAAACCAAAATGTATAAAAATGGCCTTCTGTCAATGTGTACTTTAACCATGTGTGATTTTTTTTTCTATTACAAATCTCAAATTGCGGAGTACAGAGGCAAATACCTAAATGATGGGTCTTGGTCCCAAACATTTTGGAGGGCACTGTACATGAACAAAAGGTACATCAGGTGGTTTCACTGTCTGATTGTCTAGTGGCCTTCCGCAACTCAAGATACAGATAATGCCAATTATTCTGCTTACCGAGTGCATGTTCTGCACGGAATCAGGGAAAAAACAGCTCGTCATAAGATTTTTTTTGTCTAGAAGACAAGATATTATATTGAAGTACTTTAAAGTATCCCAGAGCATTTCATTGCCAAAGAAGTTCAATTTAAACATAGTTACTTGTTGTAATGTATGGAAAATCAGCAGCTCATTGGCATATAGTGAGATTCCGACCAGAGAACCTAGAATTAATGAAGCAGGTGAAAATGGTAAGTATTATCCAGGACACCAAAGATATATTTTTGTTGAAGTTCTTCTTCAACAAATGCTGTGGGACATTTCGAGTTAAGTTGAATGCACAGTCTTAAAACATAGAAACATAGAAACATAGAAAATAGGTGCAGGAGGAACTCATTCGGCCCTTCGAGCCAGCACCCCCATTCATCGTGATCATGGCTGATCGTCCCCTATCAATAACCCGTGCCTGCCTTCTCCCCATATCCCTTGACTCCACTAGCCCCTAGCGCTCTATCTAACTCTCTCTTAAATCCATCCAGTGACTTGGCCTCCACTGCCCTCTGTGGCAGGGAATTCCATAAATTCACAACTCTCTGGGTGAAAACGTTTTTTCTCACCTGAGTCTTAAATTACCTCCCCTTTATTCTAAGACCATGGCCCCTGGTTCTGAACTCGCCCAACATTGGGAACATTTTTCCTGCATCTAGCTTGTCCAGTCCGTTTATAATTTTATATGTTTCTATAAGATTCCCCCTCATCCTTCTAAACTCCAGTGAATACAAGCCTAGTCTTTTCAATCTTTCCTCATATGACAATCCCGCCATCCCAGGGATCAATCTCGTGAACCCACACTGCACTGGCTCAATCACAAGATGTCCTTCCTCAAATTAGGAGACCAAAACTGTACACAGTACTCCAGATGTGGTCTCACCACAGCCTATACAACTGCAGAAGAACCTCTTTACTCCTATACTGAAATCCTCTAGTTATGAAGGCCAACATTCCATTAGCTTTCAGTGACCGGTGTACAAGGATGCCCAGGTCTCGCTGCACCTCCCCCTTACCTAACCTAACCTCACTGAGATAATAATCTGGCCCCTTGTTTTTGCCGCCAAAGTGGATAACCTCACATTTATCTATATTATACTGCATCTGCCCACTCACTCAACCTGTCCAGGTCACCCTGCAACCTCCTAACATCCTAACAGTTCACACTGCCACCCAGCTTTGTGTCAATCGCAAACTTGCTAGTGTTGCTCCTAATTCCCTCATCCAAATCATTAATATATATGGTAAACAGTTGCGGCCCCAACACCAAGCCTTGCGGCACTCCACTCACCACTGCCTGCCATTCTGAAAAGGACCCGTTCACTCCTACTCTTTGCTTCTGGTCTGCCATCCAATTTTCTATCCATGTCAACACCCTACCCCCAATACCATGTGCTCTAATTTTAGTCACCAGTCTCCCATGCGGGACATTATCACAGGCTTTCTGAAAGTCTAGATACACTACATCCACTGGCACCCCTTCAACCATTTTACTTGTCACATCCTCAAAAAATTCCAGAAGATATGTCAAGCATGATTTCCCTTTCATAAATCCATGTTGCTTGGACTAATCCTTTTACTGCTATCCAAATGCTCCATGATTACCTCTTTAATAATTGACTCCAGCATCTTTCCCACCACCGAAGTCAGGCTAACTGGTCTGTAATTCCCCGTTTTCTCTCTCGCTCCTTTCTTGAAAAGTGGGATAACATTAGCTATCCTCCAATCCACAGGAACTGATCCTGAATCTATTGAACATTGGAAAATGATCACCAATGCATCCACTATTTCTCGAGCCACCTCCCTGAGGACCCTGGGATGCAGACCATCAGGCCCAGGGGATTTATCATCCTTCAGTCCCATTAGCCTACCCAATACTATTTCTCGCCTAATGAAAATTTATTTCAGTTCCTCTGTCCTCCAGTGCATCTGGGAGATTGTTTATGTCCTCCTTAGTGAAGACAGATCCGAAGTACCTATTCAACTCTTCTGCCATTTCCTTGTTGCCCATAATAATTTCACACGTGTCTGCCTTCAAGGGACCCACATTTGACTTTGCTACTCTTTTTCTCTTAACATATCTAAAGAATACTGTCCTTCTTTATATTCCTGACCAGCTTGCCTTCGTACTTCATCTTTTCAGCCCGTATTGCCCGTTTTGTTTCCTTCTGTTGTACAATGAAAGTTTCCCAATCCTCTGGCTTCCAGCTACTATTTGCTGTGTTATACATATTTTCTTTTAGCTTTATTCTATCCCTAACTTCTCTTGTCAGCCACAGTTGCCTCCTACTCCCCTTAGAATCTTTCTTCCTTTTTGGAATGAAATGATCCTGCGTCTTCCGGATTATGCCCAGAAATTCCTCCCATTGCTGTTCACCCGTCATTCTTGCTAGTCTTTCCAGTCTACCTTGGCCAGCTCCCCTCTCATGCCTTCATAGTCCCCTTTGTTCAACTGCATCACTGCCACTTCCGATTTAACGTTCTCTTTCTCAAATTGCAGATTAAAACTAATCATATTATGATCACTACCTCCAAGTGGTTCCTTTACCTCGAGTTCTCTTATATCTGGTTCATTAGACAACACTAAATCCAGAATTGCCTTTTCTTGGTCGGCTCCATTACAAGCTGCTCTAAGAATCCATCTCGGAGGCATTCTACAAACTCTCTTTCTTAGGGTCCTGAACCTACCTGATTTTTCCAGTTTACCTGCATATTGAAATCCCCCATCACCACAGTGGCATTACCATTGTTACATGCCAGTTTTAACTCCTGTTGCAACTTACACCCTACATCTGGGTTACTATTTGGGGGTCTGTAGATAACACCAATTAGTGTCTCCTTGCCTTTACAATTCCTCAACTCAATCCACAGCGACACTACCTCATCAGTCCCTATGCCTTCCCTCACAAGGGACTGAATTCCATCCCTCACCAGCAGAGCTACCCCCCCTCCTCTGCCCACCTGCATGTCCTTTCTATGGGATGTATAACCCTGATTATTAAGTTCCCAGGCCTGATCCTCCTGTAGCCACGTCTCAGTAATCCCCACAGTCGGGAAAACAGTGTCACCAAATGGGATAGTTTTGTCACTAAACCAATGGGCAGCCTGGAAAATGTACTCAACTCAAGGCAGTGGAATTTCAATCCATAACTTGCCTCCATAAAGATGAGCAGATATTGCCACTAAATTCAGATTCCCACGACAATACATGCTAAATAACCAAACTATTATCATCTCAGTGCACAAAAGTTATTTCGGAGTGCTTTTGGCAAACTTTTAACAGCAAATTGTTTACACTCTTAGCCTGAGCATAATGTTTTAATTGGCACGGAAATAAAAACAAGGGAGAAAGTAAAATACCCATGCCAGACAATAAATTATATTTATACAGATCCCTGGCTCCTGGTTCATTATCCAAGGCTCTTTACGTGAAAAACCTGGAAGTTTTAGACATTATAGTTTCATGTAGTAATTAACTCGTGGTAATTGAAAGTACAATCTTCAGTTCCTGGTGAGATACCCAATATGTAGATCTGATTGTTACAAAGACCATCTTGTTACCATTCTGGGAAGTAATTTAATTGACTTTTTCCCAACAGATGGCCTATTCAAATCCACTATTAATGATTATTTGACCATAAAACATTGGCCTGGAATTTCGAGATCTTGTAAACCACCTTTATTTACCATTGATGAACCATTGGGTTTATGCTTTCCCCAAGTGCATTTGGCAGATTCAAAACTGTGCGTTACCATGCTTTAACATACCAATGAACTTTCTATATTCCTATGTTATTCCAGAAAAGTTTTTAATTGACATGTTTGCAGGGAGACAGCTAACTGTTAGATGTTCTGAACTGACACTGACCTCAGAATCTAGGCATACTGCTTCAAAATACATGTCAACTGGATGATGTGTTTTTTCCCCTCAAAAGAGGCCAAACTATAATGTAAGCAAAAGCATAATGACTAAGATTTTAAAATTTAAAGCCATTAACCAATTTGAGGAATCAGTCCCAGATTCATTTAGTTTACCAAAGCTTGAGAGAGGTTTTGGACACTTAATATTGAATCCTGTTATTTTCTCTTGAAGAACCATTTTAAACATAAGGATAATAAGCACAAGGAGGAAGTCCAAGTCCAAGATTAAAAATAAGAAAGAGCAAGGAAAAGTGATGTAAGCAGGTATTTGCTAATAATTCCAGCCAGACACCTGTCTTAAATTGATTCATGGGTCAATGGATCAATTCCTTAGTTGGCTTGACTTCAGAAGACAATTGATTGAAGAAAGAAAGGTTCTCATGACATCCTTTGGGGCAGCTACATGCCACAACTTCTATCGATGAATGTGTATCATTTCTCTGCCCCAAGGAGTTACAGGCTCAAGATGTAACTATCTAGGCTAGCATTTTAGAACAGTACGGATAGACTGCTATACCATTGGAGGTGATATTTTTCAGATCCTTAGACCGGTACTTGGAAAGGACAGGTTTAGAGGTATACGGGCAAAATGCAGGCAGGCAGAACTGGTGTAGATGGGACATGTTGTGGGCAAGTTGGGCCGAAGGGCCTGTTTCCACTCTGTAGGACTCTATGATGGGATGCACAACCAATACCTCATTACACTCATTTAAATGGTCACAAAACATTCCATTGCTTTATTTTGAATAAAAGGAGGTGTCGTGGCCATTAATCAATACTGCTACTTTGGTCATTGGTGCAATGTCCTTTGTGGGAACTTGTTTTATTCAAAATTACTGCCAGGTTTCCTACATTATAACAGTGTTATGTTTCAATAAGACATAATGTGCATAATTGTGAGCGCCGCATTTTATTTCAATAATTCCTTACTTTCCAAAGGAATCCAATAGAATAAATGTCTGCCTTACAGACAATTTCAGGGTAGCCTTATCTTAATGAGAATTCTTCATCTAATACTGTAATTGGGGTTACTGATATTTTTGGTCCCTGCAAACAATGTTAGGGTTAGAGAAAGAAACACAAACATGCTGGAGTAACTCAGCGGGACAGGCAGCATCTCCAGAGAGTTAGAATGGGTGACGTTTTAGGTTGAGACCCTTCTCACCCTGAAACACCAACCATCCTTCTCTACAGAGATGCTGCCTGTCCAGCTGAGTTCCCCAGCATTTTGTGTCTATCTTCAGTGTAAACCAGCATCTTGCAGTTCCCTCCTACACACTTGACTCTGGAGACCTTCGGTTGGGATTGGCAGTGAAATATCATCATACAAATTCTAAATACCTTTGAATAGGTGCCCGGCAGCTGTGATGTGATAAGATGGATAGAAAGATCCAGTTGACTCAAACTGATCCATTCAAACAAGCCCGTTTAGGGACAACTGTTGCTGAGCTTTTACAATCTAGCTGAGCTTTCAAACAGTGAAGGCAAATGTAACTTCTGTATAATGAAAGCATTGAGAATAACAGATACTGAATTGTATTATGACAGTGATAACAATCTGGAAAACATTGGTGTTCACAGAGGTCACAAGGTTTGTGTGAGGCGTCCCAGGGGTACCATCCACCATACTCAGGAACATTTTGCCCTTATTTCTCCTTCAACATATGCCACATTTTCACAGGAGAAGTGATAAGTGTGTCGCTGGTTCAGGACAAAGCATCTGTCATTGGCCTGACACTGCACGGCATACTGTTGTGCACAGCAGGTGATCTGTCACGTTTTCTGCTGTAGCATGGACGGATACAGTGCCATACAACCTCATTGCATTGATGATTTTTATATTCAAGGGAGGACACTTCCTTGTTCAAGCAGCTATCTGCTGGGTCAATCGGGAACATATGGCGCAGCTCAGTAAGAACGTCTCTTACCAGGTAAAAGACAGCAAAGACAGCTCTTTTTTGCCATGCCAATTTAAGATTACCAGGGTCTGTAAGTGTTACAAGACCCCTTGTAAGATTACAAGGGTCTTGTAACTCCCAATGCAGTGGCTTTAGAAGGCTTAAATCTTCAGGCATCATTTCACCTGCATCTGTTAACCCTTGTAAACTTGCCTTGCTGAATTCAATCGTCAAGCCCACTCCCATGCAAAATTGCTCACAGCAACAATTGTGAGAAAAAGCAGTGAACAGCTAACATTCAGAAATAGGAACAATCGACAATGACTGAAGTAAATGCTGGGAGCTAAATTGAATTAAATGTCAAACCTGCGTCCAAGAAAGCAAGTTTTAATTAATCTTTATTAACATAAACATATTTTTGGAGACTAATAATCCGCTATGCTGGGCTCGCTTTATTTTCAACTGAATGAGGCCTCACCAGACAATGTACGTTTCTGTGGGCTATCTCACTAACATCATTCCTTCTCTTTAAGGAGCCCTGTGCTCACAACTGCTCAAAAGTCTTTATCACCTTGAAATTATCTCTGCTGTATTTCTGTTAATCACTGGATAAAACTCACTGTAACCCTCTGTACAGCTGCCGTAAGCAATATTTCCAAGGAGAAATATGGGCAAAATGTTCTTGAGTACAGTGGATGGTTCTCCTGGGACCCCTTACATAAACCTTGTGACCTCAATGAACACCAATATCTTCCAGATCATATCATTGTCATAATACAGTTCAGTACCTGTTATTCTCAATGCTTTCATTATACAGAAGTTACATTTGCCTTCACTGTTTGAAAGCTCAGCTAGATTGTAAAAGCTTAGCAACAGTTGTCCCCAAATGGGCGTGCTTGAATGGATCAGTTTGAGTCAGCTGGATCTCTCTATCCACCTTACCTCATCAGGCACCTATTCAAAATGATTTAGTATTTCACTGCCAATCCCATCCCAAGGTCTCCTGAGTCAAGTGTGTAGGAAGGAACTGCAGATGCTGGTTTACACTGAAGATAGACACAAAATGCTGGAGTAACTCAGCAGGTCAGGCAGCATCACCGGAGAAAAAGAATAGGTGATGTTTTGGGTCTCAAGAAGGACATCGCTCCAAAACCCACTGAGTTACTCCAGCTTTTTATGCCTATCTTTAGATTATTGCTCCTTCGGAGTTTTCACACAGAGAGTTGTGAGTCTGTGGAATTCTCTGCCTCAGGTGGAGGCCGGTTCTCTGGATACTTTCAAGAGAGAGTTAGATAGGGCTCTTAAAGATAGCGCAGGGGATATGGGGGGGTACTGATTGGGGATGATCAGCCATGATCACATTGAATGGCGGTGCTGGCTCGAAGGGCCGAATGGCCTACTCCTGCATCTATTGTCTATTGTCTATTATTTATTGTTCTCTTCTGGTATTCCCATTAACTCAATCATTTGTATGTGCCCCACAGACCCAGCAATAAACTGAATCGTAATATTTCTTATTTCAGTGTCATAATCTCAATAACATAGACTAAATTAAAATATTTTAATGAAAATGTATTTTTTGCTAATTCCAATGAGCATTTGTCCATGTTGCAGAAATGGTGTGGGTATTACAAACCAAAATTCTTCCTGGCACACCTGAATAATGGCTTCAAAATTATACCTGCCAATAAAAAGCTGCACACTCTTGTTTGTCCAAAGAGCCTCTCTTTATTTTACTTGCATTCTGCAGTCTAACTTCAGGTCCAATGTATCAAAAAGCCTGACTATGGAAAAGTACTCTTCATTGCACGATTAAGAATGTTTTATTGTCAATCTCTATCACAGTGTATCTCTGAGGCTAGTAATCAGTGCCAAATTATTTCAAAGATTTATGTTCTATAACAACTCTTACTGGAAACGGAGTTCAACTTACTGAATGTCCAGAGACAGGAAACCTCCCTAAATTGTGTAATGTTCTTGATTGATCAAAACACTATGACCCAGTATAGCACAGTGTCCACATTTAATTTTATTATAATCACTATCCCAGCACAACTCAGCAGGAAAACATTTAAGAACATATAATTTTTAATGAACTTTTTAACCTCCTCCAACTTCATCTACTGCATGGAGCTGTTCAAGGTGTCAACTCCTCTATATCGGTGAGACCAAACGCAGGCTTGGTGATCGTTTCGCTGAACACCTCCGCTCAGTCTGTCTTAACCAACCTGATCTCCCGGTGGCCCAGCACTTCAACTCCCCCTCCCATTCCCAATCTGACCTTTCTGGGCTTCCTCCATTGTCAGAGCGAGGCCCAGTGCAAATTGGAGGAACTGCACCTCATATTTCACTGGGGTAGTCTACACCCCAGAGCTATGAACATTGACTTCACTGATTTCAGATATCCCTTGCTTTCTCCCTCCTTCCCCTCCCCCTCCCAAGTTCTCCCACTGTCCTACTGTCTACTCCTACCTTTCTTTTTCCCACCCCCCACCCCCTCCCGACATCAGTCTGAAGAAGGGCCTCGACCCGAAACGTCGCCTATTCCTTCTCTCCAGAGATGCTGCCTCACCCGCTGAGTTTCTCCTGCATTTTTTTGTCTACTTAAGATTTCTGGACATCATTTCAGCAACAGAAAACTGGGAATTTTCCACAAATACATAACAGCAAAAATGTCAGGACCAAGGACCATTTTCAGAAGCTGACTGCTAGCAAGAGTTCAATAACCTTGGCTCACTTCAGTCTGGAGGCACTTCGAACAATAATACATTATTTATATTTATTAGCCACACTATTGTGTGAGGAGCATCACAACACAAGTGACTCTAGATGCACAGAGTCTCTTGCCCAGTGTAGGTTAATTGAGGACCAGAGGACTTAGGTTTAAGGTGAAGGGGAAAAGATTTAATAGGAATCTGAGGGATAACTTTTTCACACATGGGGTGGTGGGTGTATGGAACAAGCTACCAGAGGAGGTAGTTGAGGCAGGGACTATTCCAGCATTTGAGAAACTGTTAGACAGGTGGATGGGTAGGACAGGTTTGGAGGGATATGGACCAAATGCAGACAGGTGGGACTAGTGTAGCTGCGACATGTTAGCCGGCGTGGGCAAGTTGGACCGAAGGGCCTCTTTCCACACTGTATCACTCTATGACAAGAATATATTTGAAAAGCAGCTCGATTATTGCTTTAAAAGAAGACACCTGTAAAAATGGGAACAAGGGATGCAAACTGCTTTCTTCTTCCTTACAGCTAGTTAACATTTGTCACAAATCATCCTGCCACTGTTTTCCTTTCATTCCCCCAGCAATTGAATGGTTTTTTAATCTAGTAGAAGTGGATTATTCATATTTTACAAATAGGCACCATTAACTTGTCAATTGTTGAGAGTTGTGAGACTTGTATTATCAGACAGGAGACTACATACAAATAATGAACAGAGCTAGTTAGATGGCAAGTCTCCTAGGAAACCATAAGCTGCACCACTCTAACTAAACTCCACATTGTCTGATGCACAGCCTGGGAAAGGCCCAGAGACCTTACAATTGTTCACCCCTGCAAACCCAGGAGGAGAGGTTGTAAACAGGAGGGGAGAGTAAATGGTCAATGCATATGCAAAATGAATTGACATTTTTCTGCGGGACCTTTACTGCTGATCTGTTACCTCTGGTTAATGAATAGTTACAAATAAAACTGTTGATGAAGGCAGTTCATTAAACATCTGTGCAAAGTGAAAATGAAAACAGAAGAAAGAGCAGTTATTGAATTCCTCTGAAGAATAATTTATTTTCAGAGACTAGCTGACAATTCACTTTCATAAGGACATAAAATCTAAAATAAATATCAAATATGCAAGTAAAACAGAGAGTGCAGCAGTGGATTTGATATGAACGACAACCTGCAATGATTATCAGCAATTGGTTTCAGCATTCTCTTTTCCTGAATTTCAGTCAATCATTCTATATCTCTCTTAAGCTGTTATTATCCTGCAAACTACAAGTATACATGAGATAGAGCCTTCGTCTTTACAAGTTAAGGTATTTTTACAATTGCACTTTTGTCTTGATGATTAAGGTTGAAATTGAATAAAAAGTGGCAGAATAACAAAAAAACTCTTTTGCATTCTGATGTCCTACAGTTCCAGGCCCATTTTAGCAGACCAATTCACACCAGACTGAGTTACCAAAGCAGTAAGTATAAACCTTGCTATATTGTTTTGTTTCTCTTTCTCCTTTTTTTTTTGGGGGGGGGGGGAGTTCTGTTTTCAGCCTGATCAGTTTTTTCTTCAGTCTCTTTTCTACTCAAGTTATTCTTTATTTTATTGCTTTGTCCTCACTATTTCACTCCACGATTCTCATTATCTCTACTTTGAATTTAGTGTGCATTTTAGATGTCCCCATTGCTCACCTATTCTGTTCTTACATTCTTCAAGTCACGTAGTGTGCACTCCTTGCTCTTTCTGAGTATTCCTTCCAACCCCTGTGCTCTATTATTCCCCCATCTCACTGTTGCATTCAAGCCATTCGCAGTCTAGGTCTCTGATTCTTTTTTTTCCCCCTCAATCTCTATTCTACCCAGATATTTCTACGGTCAATGTTAAATTTCACATCTGCGCAGCATGATAATATCCTTGCATGTATACTTGTTTTCTCTAACTCTTTATTTTTTCTGTTGGTATTTAGTAATTTCCACATTTTATTAGACACTTATGATTGCTATAAGACATAATATATGCTTAACTGAAAATAAAAGTTTCACTCCCGAAACGTTAACTATTTCTCTTTCCTCCGTTGCTGCCGGACCTGCTGAGTGCATTCGGCATTTTCCATTGTTATTATCAATATTTTTCCCTTTGGTCTGTTGGCACGCTGCCCTGAATACAACTCCCGTCACTCTGTCACCACGGTTCTTCCATTTCAAGACACATTTCGTCAGTCTAGTTTCTTAACACCTGTCTACTTATATCGACCTGTCAATGTACTCATTTCTCCTTATTTGTCCATCGGTGAGCAACATATCTTACTGTCTAATTTCTGTTTTGATTCAATCTGTTTTCTTTCGAAGCTAACGACATTTTACGTGTTTGCAATATTGCCTGTAAATAACTTGCCATGTACATCTGTCCATGTGACGCTTCTCGCTGCCAACATCTAACAAGTTGAAATATATTTGAAATCAACAATGTTTCCGAACAGAATGCCAGAGGATGCTTCTGTCACAGCGAGTGTCTCCGATTCCTTGTTAACATGCAGCAATCCCCATGCTATCTGCTCCTGCCGATACAGCCCTGTGTTTCTCCGTTGTTAACTGCAGAAGTCGGGGTTTCTGCCAACAAACCAACACGAGCCTATTATTTGCAATGCCTGCGTACAGTTCCTCCTCGGAGCGTCCTTTGGGTAATAATTCTAACGGTTAATGTTTCTAGCGAAGAGTTCTCGCCAACTGCTCGAAGCGCCTGAACATCATTCCTTTCTGGTTGTGAAATCTGCCCCAACTCAACTCCGCCTGGCACCGATTCAGTTGTTTCTGTCCGGTCCCTGCAAAGCTATTTATTTATCTGTCTCCTCGCAGCCCCAGTATTCTGTTGCACGCAGTTTGTTCGCCAAGTAGTTCCTGCAACATTTCGGACGCTCTCCAACCCGTTAGAAATTGGCTGTTGATCGTCCAGCCGGTGACAGACCCCCCCCCCCCCCCCACCCTGTCCTCCCCTCCCGGGACCCCGGCTGCCCCCCTGCTGTCCCCGGCGGAGGGAGGGAGGGAGGGAGGGGGGACGCGCTGCTTACCGCTGTCCAGCGCCCACTTGCAGTGCCAGTCGGCGTCGGGGAGCGGGCTGGCTCGGAAACATCTCAGCCACAGGGAGAGGGAGAAGTGGCCGTCGGCGGTCACCCAGGCGGGACTCAGCAAGGCCACCACGTCCAGGCAGAGCGAAATGACCACGCACACCAAGCCGGTCAGTTTGAGCGGGGTCACCGCCGTCACTCGGCTCTCCTCCGTCGAGGACATGGTGTTGCCGGCGCCCGGGCGGCGAGGCTGGTCCAAAGTACACGCTCCTGCCTCTGGCTGGCGCTTCTCTCCGTCAGTCCGTCCCACGCTCAGCCTCTCCCCCTCTCTCTCTCTCTCTTTCTTTCCCTCCCTTGCTCGCTTCTCTCCACCTCTCTTCACTCTCTCTCTCTCTCACAAAATCTCTCGGACTTTCTGCAGTCACCGTGTGAGTCAGCTTCTTGGTGGGAAGGCGCTGAACGTCAACACCTCCCCCTTCCCACCCTCTGGCCCTGACGCCTCTTCCCCAACATGGCTCTGGGAAATACCATCCCCGCCAGTGATCGTCCCCCGCCCATGCCCCTCTGCTTCCTTTCCTTCAGTCGCCCCTTTGGTTTCAAACATGCCATCCAAAGCCATCCTCTGCACCCAACGCCTAGTGATAACCCTCCCAACCATCGCTCCACCATGCCTTCCTCCAAATCATCTTCTCACCCCAATGCCTCCCCTCGCTCTCGCCCACTGTTAATTCTCAAGTCTTGGTGCCACCTTTCAGGAGTCACGCTCCAGTGATATTGAATTCTGCTTGTGGGCACCCACTGATTTTAATGCCTTTACGTATAAATCGACCTTCTCTCTCAAAGCAAAAAGCAGGCATGAAAAAGTTGATTGGCTGAACTTTTCAACTATGTTAGGATATATGCAATCTTCTTCATGGGTTCCTGGGATATGGTCTTTGGAAACCATCCGTTTTGAGGACGGAGATTTATGAGAAAGAGAAAAATTAGGAAATCATTAAAATTAATACCATACTCAAACACTGATATATTAAGAAAAAATGTTTACTCAGCAAGTTGATTTCTGATTGGCATGGAGCCCATGGCTGAGATTCTCGAAGGCACAATAAATCCCTTTTCCTTTCTTGTTAATCCCCGAGTAGATACAGTTGAAAGATGAATGTTAACCAAAGCATCATTTTCTAACTGTTTATCGTTTCAAAGCAAATGGCTCCAGTGATTTTTTGCCATGTTTTTGAAATAACATCTGAAGCACGTCTATTAATAGACAAGCAATTTTGTTCTTTTGAATCTATTAAGCATTACAATATTGTAAATGTACTTTCAAGTACAAGACAAAAGATTTGGGTTTTTTTAATTAGGATTAGATGTTGTGCTGGCTAATGGTGCAAAAGTGTAAATGGAAGGTGCAATGTTTTTTCATAAACCTGTACGTTATTTCTGAGCTGTGTCATTCCTGTGAAGGTTGAGTGGACATGAGAACTCACCATCTGGAAACCTTTTCCACACTTTGACTGATGCAAAATTCCTGTACTGACATTATAATGCAGGCTAAACTTGCCTGTAAAATTTAATCAAGAGTCACCCCTCCCTTCACCACCTCCAGTTTAAATTCCAGTTGGAATATTTTGGAGGACCAAGTAACCAAGAACCAAGAGTCAAGAGTGTTTTATTGTCATGTGTCCCAGATAGGACAATGAGATTCTTACTTGCTGCAGCACAACAGAATATGTAAATATAGTACATAACAGGAGAAAAAAAGTTCAGTGTGTATATATGCACATGCACACATACTCAATAATTAAATAAATATAGTGCCATAATAATAATAATAGTCTGCTTATTTGTTGTCGTGTTTAATAGCCTGATGGCTGTGAGGAAGAAGCTGTTCCTGAACCTGGACGTGACAATTTTCAGGGCTCCTGTACCTTATTCCTGATGGCAATGGTGAAATGAGTGTTCACAGATTGTCAAAGGCCACAAGCTTCCCAGTGGTGCTAGGGCTCAATAACAACACCCATACCATTTTGAAGACACCACACAAGAGTGTAAAGGTGTACAGAAGCTGCAAGAAAATTCACTCCCTGAATGATCACGAGGTCTGCAAGCAAAAGCAAAAACAAAACCACACTCACCACACTTGGCATTATTCTTGATTATCCCTAACTATTCATCCTGCAAAGGTCAACTGTGACCTTTATTTCCGAGGCAGCATGCCGGACCAAAGGGTGCTTCCTTGTTTCTATGCTCCCTGCACAAGAGGAAACATGCAAGCCATTATTCCATCCCTTGTGACATTGAGCATAAAGCAATGCTTCCACTACTGGTTGCATTGCTCGTTCCTTATTGGAGTTTAGTTGAAATAGGTGTGAGATATACGCAGATACTATTGATGTACTCGAATACTGTATATTAATGATTTGGACGAGGAGATATAAGGCTTTGTGGCCAAGTTTTCCGATGATATGGAAGCCCCGAGCAGCGACTGGGCGCCCCGAGCAGCGACTGGGCGCCCCGAGCAGCAGCGCCCCGAGCAGCAGCACCCGAGCAGCAGCGCCCCGAGCAGCGACTGTGCGCCCCGAGCAGCAGCACCCGTGCAGCAGCGCCCGAGCAGCGACTGGGCGCCCCGAGCAGCAGCGCCCCGAGCAGCAGCGCCCCGTGCAGCAGCGCCCCGTGCAGCAGCGCCCCGAGCAGCAGCGCCCCGTGCAGCGACTGGGCGCCCCGAGCAGCAGCAGCAGCCCCCCGAGCAGCAGCGCCCCGAGCAGCAGCGCCCCGTGCAGCAGCGCCCCGAGCAGCAGCACCCGTGCAGCGACTGGGCGCCCCGAGCAGCAGCGCCCCGAGCAGCAGCGCCCCGTGCAGCAGCGCCCCGAGCAGCAGCGCCCCGTGCAGCGACTGGGCGCCCCGAGCAGCAACACCCCGTGCAGCAAGCAGCCCCGTGCAGCAACAGTGCAGCGACTGGGCGACCCGAGCAGCTGCAGCAGCAGCAGCCCCCCGTGCAGCGACTGGGCGCCCGAGCAGTGCAGCAGCCCCGTGCAGCAACGCCCCGTGCAGCGACTGGGCGCCCCGAGCAGCAACACCCCGTGCAGCAACAGCAACACCCCGTGCAGCGACTGGGCGCCCCGTGCAGCAGCGCCCCGTGCAGCAACACCCCCGTGCAGCAACACCCCGAGCAGCGACTGGGCACCCCGAGCAGCAGCGCCCCGAGCAGCAGCGCCCCGAGCAGCGACTGGGCACCCCGAGCAGCAGCGCCCCGAGCAGCGACTGGGCACCCCGAGCAGCAGCGCCCCGAGCAGCGACTGGGCGCCCCGAGCAGCAGCTGCAGCAGCGCCCCGTGCAGCAACAGCCCCGTGCAGCAGCGCCCCGAGCAGCGACTGGGCGCCCCGAGCAGCAGCGCCCCGAGCAGCAGCGCCCCGAGCAGCAGCGCCCCGAGCAGCAGCGCCCCGAGCAGCAGCGCCCCGAGCAGCAGCGCCCCGAGCAGCAGCGCCCCGAGCAGCGTGGGCGCCCCGAGCAGCAGCGCCCCGAGCAGCAGCGCCCCGAGCAGCAGCGCCCCGAGCAGCAGCGCCCCGAGCAGCGACTGGGCGCCCCGAGCAGCAGCGCCCCGAGCAGCAGCGCCCCGAGCAGCGACTGGGCGCCCCGAGCAGCAGCGCCCCGAGCAGCAGCGCCCCGAGCGCGGCCGAGCTCTGGCTGTACCACACGGCCGCGCATCTTCTCTGAACACATTTAAGAAAGAACTGCAGATACTGGAAATATCAAAAGTACAAAAATGCTGGAGAAACTCAGCGGGTGAGACATTCAAGGATTGCATGAGGCGGCCTCACCCGATGAGTTTCTCCAGCATTTTTGTCTACCTTTTGTGAACATGTGATTTGATACCTGCCATCCAGGGCGGGATGGGGGCGGGATCCATGTGTACGCGTGATAGATATGGTCCGCCATGCGTCCTGGCTCCTGTGCAGAACAAGGTTGCCGACCCCTGCTCTATAAGGTGCTAGTAAGGCCCAATTTGGAATTTTGGGCACCATATCTGAGGAAGGATGTGCTGGCTCTGGAGAGGGTTCAGAAGGAGCTTAACAAGAATGATCCCAGGAATGAGTAGGTTAACCTATGATGAGTGTTTATCGGCACTGGGCCTGTACTCGCTGTCGTTTAGAAGAATTGGGGGACCTTATTGAAATATACAGAATAGTGAAAAGCTTGGATAGAGTGGACGTGGAGAGGATGTTTCCACTAGTGGGAGAGTCTAGGATTAGAGGTCATAGCCTCAGAATTAATGGACATTCTTTTAGGAAGGAGATGAGGAGACATTTATTTAGTCAGAGGGTAGTGAATCTGTGGAATTTGCCACAGAAGGCTGTAGAGGCCAAGTTAGTGGATATTTTTAAAGCAGAAATAAATAGATTTTTGATTTTACTTCGGAGTCACGTGAGTGACTACGTGAAGAAGCCCCGCCTGGCGCTAGAACGGCATTACGTCGATGCTGACGGCAGAAGCAAGAGCTGCAGAGCGCAGCTCCTCGCAGCGGCCGGAACGGACCCGCAGGTAAGTGCAAGGAAAATAGGGGACGTTCTAAAAAAGACGTTACGCTGGTAGAACCAGCAAAAGAGAAAGTAAAATTTAAAATCAGAGTCACGCTGGCGTACTGACTTAGCCAGATAATAAAAAAGAAAAATGGAGAAGTCTCAAAGGAAAATTTGACGGGTAAAAAGATCGTCCCGGGGTGAAGCTAAAGAGTCAGGACAAGAGTTTAGTGCGGATCCGGTTCCGATACCGGTGGCCGCTGATTCACCCATTAGTGAGACTATAATTTCTCCAGAAATGCAAACCATGGAGGAAAATGTTCCTAGAAAAAGTAAAAAGAAATCCGTGAGGCCCGTGGTTTCTGATAATGACTCTGATAATGAAAGTCCTCCGGATAATAAAGCTATATAGCTAAAAATGGAACATATGGAGAAAGTGCTCCAAAATATAATGAGACAAGGGTCATAGTACCCAGAAGTTTCCCAAAATGACCCCGAGGGGTTTGAATATACAGAATATGGCTATGTGCCAAATTGGGAATTTGAAACTCCAGACCCAGGATTAAGGGCGTAGGAAGTCTCATTGGATATAATTCCGTGTATCAGGGCTGCAAAAGACAGACCCTGCAAGTGGTGATGTGGATTATGAGTGCACACCACGAATAAAAAATATGAGGCCAGATGTGCCTGATATGGCAAAAGATTTTGCTATACCTGAAGGAAGTGGTGAGGCTATGGGAGAAAACCTAGCTGCCAGTATTAATTATATGGTATCTCACCAACTTCAAGATTCTGTGATGATTGAAACAACAGAATTATATAAAACACCGGGAAATTGCACCTCATTGAAGGTACCTACGGTTAATCCGTCTATATGGACGCCTATGACTCCAGGCATGAGAGGACAAGAAATAAGATTTCAAAGAATCCTCAAATTGATTTCAGCTGCCATTACTGCTTTTGGAAGGCAAATGGAGGGGTCGGAGATGGATAAAATCCAAAAAGATACTTTGGGCTTATTGTGCAATTCCTTCTATGAAATTAATTGTATGAGGAAAATTGCGATTCGGCCCATATTTCATCCAAGGTTTGCAGGTCTGTGTTGATCAAGTGGTGTTCAAGCTCCTGGTTATCTATTTGGAGAGAACCTGCCTAAGCAAATAAGAGAAATGGATGAAGAGGCTAAATCTATTAGCCACATGAGACCTTTCGTCTTTGGACAAAAAAGGTATTTTTCGTCAAGAAGGGGATTTGATTTTGGAAACAGAGGCAGGAATATGATAAGAAAATATTATCATCCGACACAGCCTAATGTTCACCCATATACGGGGAGAAGGAGACACCACGTTCATATGGAGAGGTACAAAAAATGTATTCTATTCTTAAAGAAACTGTGGACAAATCTCCAGTTGGAGGGAGATTACAAATGTTTTATGATGAATGGCTTGCCATCACATCTGATCGGTTTATTTTACAAACAGTTTCAGGAGCTACTATTACATTCAAAGAAGGTGTTAATTCTCCGGTACAAAATAAACCTGCTTATGGTTTAATGTTTTCTGCAATTGAAGAGGCAGAAATTAATGTGGAAATTGACAAATTGTTTAAAAAAGGTGTTATTGAAAAAACTGTTGAACATAAACATCAATTTGTGTCAAATATATTTCCAAGAAGTAAATAAGATGGTGGTTGCAGAATTATTCTGGACCTTACAAACTTTAATAAATTTGTCGAGTATAAACATTTTAAGATGGAAACATTCAACACTACAAGACATTTGATATCAGCAGATTGTTATATGGCTACAATTGATTTAAAGGATGCGTACTATTCAGTACCAATACATCAGTTCTTTCAAGGTATTTAAAATTTAATTGGCTGGGACAGCTGTGGCAATTCAAAGCTTTACCAAATGGGTTAAGTTCAGCTCCCAGGCTCTTTACAAAGCTGTTGAAACCAGCTTTAGCACAATTAAGAGCACAAAAGCACATCATTATGGCTTATCTGGATGACATTTTAATCATCAATAGTAATCAGGAATCAGCTGAAAAATCAGTTTCAGCAACTAAAACTTTATTTGAGAAGTTAGGTTTCTTGATTCATCCAATTAAGTCCCAGCTGCAGCCAGCACAGTCAATTAACTATTTGGGGTTTGTGATTAACTCAGTTTCTATGTTAGTAACTTTGCCAACAGATAAGATTGATGATATTTTAATGACCTGTAGGGGTCTCATTCACAAACCTTATCCCTCCATCCGAGAAGTAGCAAAGGTTATTGGTAAATTAGTGGCAGCATTTCCTGCAGTAGAATTTGGTCCATTACATTACCAAAACCTTCAAAGGGACAAAGTAAGAGCTCTAAAAAAGCGAGCAGGCCATTTTGATAGGCCTATGCAATTAACAAAAGAAGCTTTATTGGAATTACAATGGTGGATTGAAAATGTCCCACAAGCTGCTAAAAACATTCTGATACAACAGCCTGAAGTAATTTTACAAACAGATGCTAGTGCTCTCGGATGGGGGGCGACAGATTCATTCACCAGCTGTGGGGGCAGATGGACTGTCCAAGAGGAAATGTTTCTCCAAAAATATGGTATTAACTATTTAGAATTATTGGGAGCATGTTATGGGTTGAAAGCCTATTGTTCTACAAAAAAAGAATCTGCATGTACTGATACAATTAGACAATAAAACAGCTGTTGCATATATTAATCACATGGGTGGAGTCGGATCGGTATCATGTGATTGTTTGGTCAATCAGATATGTCAGTGGTGTATTAAGCACCAAATTTGGATTTCGGCAAATTACATCCCAGGTAAAGACAATGTGGTGGCAGACAATAGATCAAGGATGTTTACAGACAACACAGAATGGATGTTGAACCCAGTAATTTTCAGTAAAATTGTGATTCAATATGGGTTACCAGACATTGATCTGTTTGCATCAAGATTAAATCATTAATTGCCTAAATATGTGTCTTGGGAACCAGATCCAGACGCAGTAGCAGTAGATGCTTTTTCACTACATTGGGGGAATATGTTCTTTTATGCCTTTCCGCAATTTGCTCTGGTTCAGCAATGTCTGAAGAAAATAGAACAAGATTCGGCCACAGGATTATTGGTGATTCCAAATTGGCCGACACAACCATGGTTCCCATTGATGTTAAACATGATTAAAGAACCATATATGTCAATTCCTAGCAGCAGTGATTTATTGATAAAACCAGTAACCAAAGAAATTCATCCATTACATGCTTATATGAATTTGTTAATCTGCAGGTTTTGACCAGACCACTACAAGAGCTTGGATTGTCGGATAGAACTATGGATATTATAGTCGCATCTTGGCGAGATAGCACTCAGAGACAATATATGACACATATAAAGAAATGGGAAAATTTTTGTAGACAATCAAATATATCCTATCATACTGTAAACATTGCAAACATATTGGAGTTCCTTGCCAAGTTGCATTTTGAACAGCACTTAAGTAATAGTGCCATTAATAGTGCACGTAGTGCCTTATCATCTTATTTAGGACAAATCTCTGACCAGAAATCAATTGGATCACATCCATTAATATCCAGATTTATGAAAGGAATCTTTAACAAAAATCCACCCAAACCAAGATATACAGAAATTTGGGATGTCAGCATTGTACTTACTTTACTTAGGCAATGGACTCCAATCGAAGTTTTGTCATTGCAAAAGTTAACATTTAAATTAGTAATGTTAATGGCATTGGTTTCAGCTCAAAGGGTGCAAACATTACAAATGCTACGTTTAGACTGTATGCATGTGACTGCAGATAACATTGTGTTCTATGTTTACGATCTGATCAAACAAAGCAGACCAGGGAGAACTGGAGCAAAGATAATGTTTCAAGCTTATCCTATTGATCCAACGTTGTGTGTAGTTAGCATTTGAATCAATATGTAAAAGTTACCAAAACTCTTCGAGGTGATGAAAAAACATTAATGATTACGCATAAGAAACCACACACAAAAGCTTCAGTGCAAACAATCTCAAGGTGGTTAAAACAGGTGTTACTTTTAGCAGGAGTGTTCAAATCTCACTCCACCAGGGCAGCAGCTACATCCGCGCCGAAGTTACAGGACGTACCACTCGAACATATTTTAGAAACCGCAGGGTGGTGTAAAGAAGAAACTTTTTCAAAGTTCTACAATAAACCTGTTCACACAATGACAGGCTTTGGACACGCGGTGTTGGGTTCACTATAATCACCTGCTTTGTTTCACTATCGATTGATATTATCAATTATGTTATCACTTATATCTTTTATCAATTTGTAATGGTTTCCCTCAGATGTAAAAAGGGGGTTATTATATGTTCTTTTATCATTAAAAGATTTATGGAAAGAACTAAAACTAGTCTGGTAAAAGGTTTTTACTCATGTATGTGTCGACCTAGCCGGACTGTCGTATGGAAGAATTCTACGACATGGAAAACACAGAAGCTTCAAAATCTTCACGTAGTCACTCACGTGACTCCGAAGTAAAATAATAAGATTAAACGAGAACTTACCAGTTCGAAGTTTGATCGTTATTTTATGAGGAGTAACGATGAGGGATTACGTGCCCTCCACTCCACACCTTCATAAAATAAATGATCATCTGGTAGTTCTAAATCTATGATGAGCCTTACCATCTTACTCCGGCTATTGTGTTCTGTGTTTTTCATGCCGCTGCTTTGAAGTATGCCGTTCTAGCGCCAGGCGGGGCTTCTTCACGTAATCCCTCATCGTTACTCCTCATAAAATAACGATCAAACTTCGAACTGGTAAGTTCTTGTTTAATCTTACTATTAATATAGGTATCAGAGGTTATGGGGAGAAGGCAGGAGAATGGGGTTAGGAGGGAGAGATAGATCAGCCATGATCAGGCAGAGTAGACGTGATGGGCCTAATGGCCTAATTCTACTCCTATCACTTATGACCTTATGATATAGTTGTAAAGAGGTACTGCACAGTCAGAAGGTTCTGCTCCAATAATAGGCAACACTGTTTAGCTGCATTTGTTCACCGCTTGCTTTGTAGGTGATTTTGCCGACTTTATACCACCTTCTTAAACAGTGGAGAGGCAAACATGTTAGTGTATGTCTTTCAATTTGGATGATGTCTCTGCTGTGACAGCAGAGCTTGCAATGTGCGCTAGCTGAGTTGTGAAAGGTTATTGACCTGAAACATTAACTCTTTATCTCTGTATAGAAGCTGTTTGACCTGTTGAGCATTTGCAGTATTTATAGTTGGCATTACAAAATAAACATTAAATATGTTTAACGATACTGTAGTAGCTTTATGAATGAGTGTGTTAAATTATGTTTCTTTTGGATTGGTTTGACATTAAAATCCTATCGCTAGGATAATCTGATTTGAACAGGAGAAGTGTTTAGTCTGCACAGGTGACCATCAGCTCCATGTTACCAGCTACTCTAACTCTCCATACCGCTCCCACTCTGACCCATCTGTCTCTGTCTCTGACCTCCTCTATTGACACACTGAAGCACAAAGCAGGTTTGGGAAATGACACCTCATCTTCCATCCGGTCATACTGAAGCCTTGCAGACGCAGTGTTGAATTCTACAACATCCAGTAACTTGCCTTCTGTGCCGGTATCCAAACTGGTATTTCTACCGTGCTACCTGTTCGGATACGTCTTTCATCTCTGACTTTGGCTCAGTTTTTCTCTCTTCACTAGCACAGCCCAACCTGCTGGGAATGCCAGGCTTCCCAACAGTTTGCAACATTTTACACTTCTTTATCTGCATTAGTTTTGTTTGGAGATACAGTGTGGCCCACCGAACATTGTCTTATCACATTCAACTTGATCCCTATGGCCTAACCTATCACAGGCATTCAATTTGTACTATCCTGCACCCAATCTTCTCTTTAATTTAAAACTGACCTGCTTTTCCATATTTCCCAATATGTCAAAAGGTCTTTGACTTGAAACATTAACTGCCTCCTTCCCCAGATTCTGCCTGACCTGCTTAGTGCTTCCAATATTTGTTGTTTTTATTTCAAGCTCAACAATCACTGGCAATCACCAATCAGTATTTATGAACACCACTGTGCTATAAATAAATACACGGAGGAACCATTAGAATTGCTTCAGTAGTAAAGTTAATCTTCTCTGTGTCTCCAAGATGTCTTTTTTGTGTGTTCAAAAAAAATTGAAAGCTGTATTTTGCAAATCTTTATATTTAAAATGTTACAATCTGACCAATGTTAATGCAACTTGCATCAGAATTAACAGATATTGGCAGCAATCTATCAGCTTTGATTGAACTCTAAAAGTAAATTGATCAATTTAACAGGCAAAATGGAGCGCATCAATAACATTACACTATCGAGCAGATGGGCTTGCAATTGGTTGAAGGCTCAGCTATGTATGTGAAAAATAATTTCTGAACAGTTCAATCAATGATTGGGTTACATTATTGTGAAGGCAGAATCTTGGGAATTCTATACTTTAATTATTAGTGAAAGACCATAATTTGCTCCACTTACGTTACAGGAAAGAAACAGATGTCTTTCTCAGAAACATGATTTCTTTGCTATTTCTGCCAGCTGCAACATGCTCCCTTCACCATTTCCCTGACCCTTTCTGCAGGGACCATTTTTGCCACGACTCTTTGTTTCACTCATCCTTCCTTCTCCATCTCTCTCCTTCCCCAAGCACTGTTGGCGGTGTTACCCCTGTCCCTACACGTCCTCCCACACATTCATCCAGGTACCTGAAGAGCCCTTCTAGCTGTGTCAGAGATTCACCCGCACCTCCTCCAACTCAACGTGGGTTCCTCTACATCACTGAGATCAAATGCAGACTAGGCGATTGCTTTGCCAAACACATGTATTCTGTCCACATGTCCACATGAATCTCCTGTTTGTCAATTATTTTAATTCCCATTCCCACGTTGACTTGTCTAGCCTTGGCCTTCTCCACTAGCAGGTTAAGGACAAACACAAACTAGAGGAACAGCACCTCATATTCTGCTTTTGTAGTTTACAACCTGACATCATAAACATTGAATTCTTTAATTTCAGGCAACCCTCACCTCTCTCTCCCTCCTTCTATCCACCCTAGTCTTCTCACATTCTCATCTTCCCACCTTATCCCCCACCACCCCCATCACAATTTCACTTTACCACTCCGCCCTCCCCTTACTACTCCCATTGAATTCCCTTCCCCATCATTGTTCATCCATCCACTGCCTCTTTTATTCCCACCGGCCATCACCTTTCCATATCCCGTTCCATTCTTCACCTTTCTTTCCTAACAGATTCCAGAAATTGCAGCCTTTTGTTGTCCACTCATCATCTTCCAGCCTCCGTTGCTATCTCCACCTATCCCCCACCCACTTCACTCTTATTTGCCAATCAACCGCTGCACACCTGTATTCACCAATGACTTTGTCATTCTTGCCCCACCCTTCACTCCAGCCCTCTTAACAGGCTAAATGTGTCGGAAGGACCTCCAGATACTGGTTTAAACTGAAGATAGACACAAAAAGCTGGAGTAACGCAGCGGGTCAGACAGGGTCTCGTCACGAAACGTCACCTATTCCTTTTCTCCAGAGAAGCTGTATGACCTGCTGAGTTACTCCAGCTTTATGTGTCTTAACACAGGCTACCTCCCCTCTAGATGTCGGGTCATCATCCAGTCATCAACTGCCCTTTTCCCTCCACAGATGCTACCTGACCCGCTGAGTCTGTAATGGTTGCTTGATAGCATTGTTGATGACACCTTTCATCACTATGTTGGTGATTGACAGTACACGTATTGGAAAGTAATTAACTGGTTCAGATTTTTTTTTTTGTGAACAGAACATAAAAATGCAGGAAAAATGTTCCCAATGTTGGGTGAGCCCAGAACCAGGGGCCACAGTCTTAGAATAAAGGGGGGGTCATTTAAGACTGAGCTGAGAAAAAACTTTTTTACCCAGAGAGTTGTGAATTTGTGGAATTCCCTGCCACAGAGGGCAGTAGAGGCCAATTCAATGGATGGATTTAAGAGGGGGTTGGATAGAGCTTTAGGGGCTAGTGGTCAAGGGATATGGGGAGAAGGCAGGCACGTGTTATTGATAGCGGACGATCAGCCATGATCATATTGAATGGCGGTGCTGGCTCGAAGGGCCGAATGGCCTCCTCCTGCACCTATTTTCTATGTTTCTATAAATGGATAATTTTGTACATGGATGGGTGGTTGCCAATGTTGCAATGTTATTGGAACAGCTTAGCTAGAACTGTGGGTAGTGCTGGAGTGCAGGTCTTCTGTACTGCTGTACAGCTGGTAGTGCTGTCAGGCATGGCTTATTATCAAGTGGAGTGAATCAAATAGGCGATAGATTAGTGTCTGTGATGGTGAAGATTAACAGAGAAAACTGGGATGAATTGTCTATTTAGAACTAACAGAGTGATAGGGTCATACAGTGTAGAAACAGCCCTTCGGCCCAACTTGCCCACACCGACCAACATATCCCATCTGCACTTGTCCCACCAGCCTGCGTTTGGCCCATACCCCTCTGAACATGTCCTATCGAGGTACATGTCTAATTGTTTCTTAAATGTTGCAAAAGTGCCTGCCTAAACTACCTCCTCTGGCAGCTCGTTCCATACACCCACCACCCTTTGTGTGAAAAAGTTACACCTCAGATTCCCATTAAATCTTTTCCCCTTCATTTTAAACCTATGTCCTCTGGTTCTCGATTCCTCTATTCTGGGCAAGAGACTGTGCATCTACCCTATCATTCCTATCATTTTTAACAACTCTATAAGATCACCCCGCATATTCCTGCACTCCAAGGAATAGAGTTGCAGCTTGCTCAACCTCTCCCTATAGCTCAGACCCTTGAGTCCTGGCAACATCCTTGTAGATCCTCTCTGATCCATTTCCAACTTGACAACATCGTTCCTATAACATGGTGCCCAAAACTGAGCACAATACTCTAAATGTAGCCTCACCAATGTCTTATACAACTGGACCATGACCTTGGATGAACCATGAGATCTGCATTCTTCTGAAGACCAGCGCCAGGCAATCAGGTCTGGCAATGCAGATGTCTATATGAAGTCCAGATATGACCTTGGTAAGGCCATCACAAAGGCCAAAAGGGACTTCTGCTCTAAGCTGGAGGATGAGGCGGATGTTCGGCAACTGTGGCAGGGTTTGAATGCCATCACCTCCTACAAGGCTAAATCAGGATGCAGTTCAAACGACAGTGAAGCATCACTCTCTGACGAGCTCAATGGGTTCTATGGGTGGTTCGATAGGGGGAACACTGATGTGCCTTCCTGAGCCCCCATTCACCCTGACGATATTGCAGGCACAGTCACAGAGGCCGAGGTCAGAAGATCCTTTGGGGGGTGGGGGGAACCCTCGGAAGGCACCTGGACCTGATGGTATATCCGGTTGAGTTCACAAGACCAATTGGCAGGAATTTTTGCAGACATTTTCAACCTTTCACTTCTGAGGTCTGAGGTTCCCACCTGCTTTAAGAGGGCATAAATAATACCCAAGAAGAGTAAGGTGACGTGCCTCAATGACTATCGACCAGTGGCACTAACATCTGTGGTGATGAAGTGCTTTGAGAGGTTGGTTATGGTGCACATCAACTCCAACCTCGACACGAACCTCGAAACATTACAGTTCGCTTACTGCCACAACAGATGAACGGTGGATGTGATCTCACTGGCTCTCCACTCCGCATTGGACCACTTGGACAATAAAAATATTTATGTCAGGCTGTTGTTTATAGACTACAGCTCGGCGTTAAATACCATCATCCCGTCCAAGCTGGTTACCAAGCTCACGGAACTGGGCCTCTGCGCATCCCTCTGCAATTGGATCCTCGACTTCCTCATCCACAGACCACAGTCTGTTCGAATTGGAGGAACCACTTCATCCTCAGTAACAATTAGTACGGGAGCATCTCAAGGCTGCGTGCTCAGCCCCCTGCTTTACTCGCTCTATAGTCATGATTATGTGGCCAGACATAATGCGAATTCCATCATCAAGTTCGCCGATGACACCACTGTGGTTGGACGAATCACAGATGGGGACGAGTCAGAGTATAGAAGTGAGATCGACTGACTGACCAAATTGTGCCAGCACAACAACCTGGCTCTCAACATCAGTAAGACCAAGGAACTGATTGTGGACTTTGGTAGGGGAAGGATGAGGACCCACAATCCTGTTCATATCAATGGGACGATGGTGGAGAGGATCAATAACTTCAAACAATTGCAATTGTAAAGAAGGCACATCTACTTCCTGAGAAGATTACGGAGATTCGGCATGTCGAAGAGGATTCTCCTAAACTTCTACAGGTGCACGGTAGAGAGCATTCTGACTGGTTGCATCGTGGCCCGGTTCGGCTACTTGAACGAAAAAGACTACAATAAGTTGTGACCACTTTCCAGTCCATCACCGGCTTTGACCTGCCCACCGTCGAAGGGTTCTATCGTAGTCACTGCCTCAAAAAGGCAGCCAAAATCATCAAGGACCCACACCATCCTGGCCATGCACTCATCTCACCATTGCCATCGGGAAGAAGTTACAGGAGCCTGATAACTGTAACGTCCAGGTTCAGGAACAGCTTTTCCCTACAGCCATCAGGCTATTAATCACAACAACAAATACATTTTGAGCTCTGAACTGCAAAAGACTATTATTATTGCACTCTATTTGTTATTTGTTGAACTTTTTATTTTTTTCTCTTCCCCCGTTATGTACTATGTTTACATATTCACATATTCTGTTGTGCTGCAGCAAGTAAGAATTTAATTGTCCCATCCGGGACATAGGACAATAAAACACTCTTGTCTTGACTTGACCTCTATACTCAATACTCCGACTGATGAAAGCTAAAAACCTTTTTGACCACCCTATCTTCCTGTGATGCCACCTTCAAGGAACTATGTACCTGCACTCCTAGACCCCTCTGCTCTACAACATGCCCCAGAGTCCTACCATTCGCCGTGTACGTCTTGTCCACATTAGACTTACCAAAATGGAACATCTCTCATGTCTCTGTATTAAATTCCATCAACCATTTCTCAATCCACCTGGATCTTGCATCTATTTTTGTCAACCATCTTCACTATCTGCAATACCACCCACTTTTGTATAATCTCCAAATTTGCTACTCATACAAATCATTCATATAGATGACAAATCGTAATGGGCCCAACACTGAACCCTGGCACATCACTAGTCACAGGCCTCCAGTCCAAGAAGCAATCTTCCACCATCACCCTCTGCTTCCTTGCATGAAGCCAATTTTCTATCCATTCAGCTATCTCTTCTTGGATCTCATGTGATCTAACCTTCCAGAGCAGCCTACCATGTGGAACCTTGTCAAATGCTGTGCTGAAGTCCATATATACGACATCTGCAGCACTGCCATCATCAACCTTTTGTGTCACATCTTCACAAAACTCAGATTTGTGAGACACGGCTTCCCACATGCAAAACCATGCTGACTATCCTTTATCAGCCCTTGTCCATCTAAATGCATGTGTAACCTTCTGGGTGAACAAGGTTTTGAACACTTTAGCCTTGTCTTTAGCACTCACTCGTTGGGTCCTGCCATGAATGTGAATGGGCATTTTCTTGGCCTCATCCTTCCATTTGCTGTTTAACTATCCACCCACTCAAAACTAGCCAGACATCAAAGCTTTGATCTTTTCCTTTGATTGTGGGATTGTTTTGCTCTATTGTAGGCTGTAAATTTTCACAAGAATGGCACCACATTTTTAAATTAGACCTCATGCTGCCCCCAGAATGCCCTTCTGCTGTTAATCTTGTGGCTGGATTGTTGTGGTTAATAATGTTGACAACAGATTAAACATTGGCCAGGCACCAGGGGTTTCTCCATAACTTCACTTCTCTTTGAAATGACACTATAGGATATTTTATGTTTGATTAAGAGAGTAGACAGGGCTACAGATGAATATCACATTCCAAAAATGGTTTGACATACCATATTCCATCGCAAACAAGGTAGAGTTTGCCATTATAGAATATGAACATGCTATTTCCCATTGGACGTAGTAAACTGTTTAACTTGGTTCTACTATTACACTGCATTCCTTTGTAAATACCATTCTGTTGCAATAGATCTTTGCTATTGTGAGATATTGTCTACATTTAAAATATTGACTCACTGAAAGGTTAAAATGTTAACACACGTATTCATTATAAATGCTGAAACACTGAAATAGGGTTTTGCAGTTTCCAAATGCTGACAAAGCATTTTCTCTATTCTAAAGTGAGCAATTGAATTAGAGTTCTGCATTCTAAAACATTGACACAATGCTTGTTGTTGTGAATCCTGACATAATGACATAAAGAGGAAAAATTCAACAACCGTGCAGGGGCAAATCAGGGAAAGGGGTATTATCTCCTGTTGGAAACCCACTGGAAAGACATTTTCCATGCTGCTGAATCTGCATTTACAGGAATTTTGTCATATCAGGACATTCATCCCTTTAATCGATTTTTGGATAAAGATAAATGAACTTTGGAACGATTGAACTTTTTAAAAAACGATTTTACCATTATAAAATGTTTGCTTATTGAAGAGACTTTAACACCATCAATTGTTTGGGATCGTATTGGGTGGGATGTAGAAGCATTAGAAAGTTAACATTTCAATCCATTCTGTTTCACTCCCATGTAGCGCCACCAAACGTGGTGAATAAAGGTGAGACGTCAGGCCGGTTCAAAGTGTTGTCTACTCAGTGGTGACACGTTAAGTTGGTGCGCTAACTATCTTACAATGTTGCTGTAGCTGAGCGAGGTTGTTCTCTCGGGCTCAGCTACCCGTTTACTCCTCTAGGTCTCGATGTGAGAGACCTTAAGTACCAGGACACTCCCTCTAGCCCATGACGTCACGTGCCCGCCCTCGTATCTCCTGACGAGGGTTCGAGCATAAGTGGCCCACGTTTAGGCTGACGCCACACCCACCTATTCTTATGCAGGTGGGCTTGTGAGAGAGTATGTGATTTTCAAGCCAACAATCTGATCCTCAAAGGCCAGTTACTACTTAAATATTTTAACTCCAAACGTTAATTGTCTTGGTATACTGTAAGTGTAAATTGTCCCTAGTGTGTGGGATAGCGTTAGTGTGAGGAGATTGCTGGTCGGCACAGACTTGGTGGGCCTAAGGGCCTATTTCTGTGCTGTATCTCTAAACTAAACTAAACATTCATCAAGCTGGCAACCAGACAGTCTCACAATCAGCCTGGTTTCAGCTTCGAAATAGAGACAAAATACATGAATGAGATTCGCCATAAGTATGGCAGAGCCCAAAATAGATCTAGGTTAGTTTAATTTAGAGATACAGCGCGGAAACAGGCCCTTCAGCCCACCGAGTCCGCACTGACCAGTGATCCCTGCACATTAACACTATCTACACACACACTAAGGACTATTTGCAATTATACCAAAGCCAATAACCTACAAACCTGTACGTCTTTGGAGTGTGGGAGGAAACTGGAGATCCCAGAGAAAACCCATGAGGAGAACGTACAATGTTTAAGAAGGAACTGCAGATGCTGGAAAATCTAAAGTAGACAAAAATGCTGTAGAAACTCAGCGGGTGCAACAGCATCTATGGAGCGAAGGAAATAGGCAACGTTTCGGGCCGAAACCCTTCTTCAGGAGAACGTACAAACTCTGTTCAGACAGCACCTGTGGTGTGGATCGAAATGGGTCACTAACACTGCACCACTGTGCCTCCTATTCTTCCAGATTTATTCATTTAACTGAGACCGCTTGATCAAAATAAGTGCTGATCAGGATGTTATCATTATAAGCATTGACATATTACTGTTGGCAATATTTGTGTCACAAAGTGTCACAAAATTTGTGTCATTGATTACAGTCATGCTGCACAGATAAGGAGCTGCACCACCTGATAATAATGTTTGGACGCAGGCCAATTATATCTGATTTGATCTCCATTTTATAATTGCCTTTTAAAATTATGCTTTGTGGATATTTTAATCATCCTTGGTGTACATTCATGTATTATGCATAGCAGCCAGGTAATGACTTAAGGTGAATTACATGGTGCCATGCTTACTTGCGCTTCACTATTCAATAAAATAAAGATTAACCATCAAGGAAAACCAGGTATTTGTTGCAAATTGCATGGTTTGCAAGGTACTTCAGATGTTGGATGCCAGGATTCAGTGTCTGTTCAGCAATGTCCAATGGCACACATTATGTATCTGGACTTCACTCTGGGATTTCTGACAAATGTGAATGGCACGTGACAAACATAGTCCACTTGTGCGAAAGGAGGCCTGCACAGTACTCTTGTAGTCTCCTTCAGCTTTATTGAATTGTCTGATCAGGTTTCCAGGATTTGGAGTCATCCATCAAGAACCTGCCTCGGATAAATACATTAATTTTATTACATGACTTTACATTGGGACTACAAACTCTTCACCAAATTTACTTCTCCACCATGATCTCTCCAATCCCAACCAAACCATTCCCCAACCATTCTGGTCTGACCCATACCCTTGTGACTTTTGTCTGCTCCAAATCACTGCATGAACCATTCTCATTTAACTTCAGATAGCCATTGCTTTCTCTCTCTCCATCCCCTCCCCAGTTCTCCCACTAGTCTCACTGTCTCTGCCTACATTCTATCTTTGTCCCACTCCCTCCCCTGACATCAGTCTGAAGAAGGGTCTCGACCCGAAACATCACCTATTCTTTCTCTCCAGAGATGCTGCCTCACCTGCTGAGTTACTCCAGCATTTTGTGTCTACCTTCGATTTTACCAGCATCTGCAGTTCTGTCTTACACAGGAACCATTCTCCTATTGACCTAACTTGCCCCACTCAGCGGATCATACCAGGCTGCTACCATTCTATTCCCTCAATCCAATCACACATCACATACACAATTACCAAATCGCCCTGCTCCTTAGACCAGAAAGTATTTGATTATCTTTAGTCTGTAATGGTTGGGTACATATGACTAATTTGAGGAAGGACATCCTTGTGATTGAGACAGTGCAGCGTAGGTCCACGAGATTGATCCCTGGGATGGCGGGACTGTCATATGAGGAAAGATTGAAAAGACTAGGCTAGTATTCACTGGCGTTTAGAAGGATGAGGGGGATCTTATAGAAACATAGAAAATTATAAAAGGACTGGACAAGCTGGATGCAGGAAAAATGTTCCCAATGTTGAGCGAATCCAGAACTAGCAGCCACAGTCTTAGAATAACGGGGAGGCCATTTATGACTGAGGTGAGAAAAAACTTTTTCACCCAGAGAGTTGTGAATTTGTGGAATTCCCTGCCACGGAGGGCAGTGGAGGCCAACTCACTGGATGGATTTAAGAGAGAGTTAGATAGAGCTCTAGGGGCTAGTGGAATCAAGGGATATGGGGAGAAGGCAGGCATGGGTTATTGATTGGGGACGATCAGCCATGATCACACCGAATGGCGGTGCTGGCTCGATGGGCTGAATGGCCTCCTCCTGCACCTAATTTCTATGTTTCTATGTGGGAATGGTTAGGTTGCATTCATATAGGAAATACCTTTCACCAGGCAAGTTCTATTCAGTAGTACATGGACCTCGCATCGTTTAAATATTCCAGATTTTGACCCTTAAACAAAATTACCTTTGGCCCACTGATTAATGCATCTGAACAGGCCCCATACCGTTTCTGACCATATATATATATATGCATGATAAGCCTAAACTAAATTTAGTTGTTTTATTCTTAGTTCCCAATGAGCAATGGATCTTACTTTAGACTATTTTAAGCTGGTGAGTTTGACCTTATATTTCAGGCATACTGCACTCTAACCACCTTTAGATTATAAATTGGAAGATTGCTTATTCATGTCATTTAAAAGAAATGGCCTCTTATCTGAACTTCTTTCTGCAGGATTCCCCACAGCATTGACATTAGTGATTATCTCAATGACTTGGTTGATTGATGCGAAGGGAGTCCAGAGATCAAAATTTCTCAGCATTTTTTAAAATTCCTCATGGCCTGTTGAAACATGATCAGATAATGATACAACATTTTTTATGACAGAATAAGGAAACTTGGTGAACTTTACGTTTATCAGCCCATGCCAATAAAACACATAAATATTAAGATCAGTTTCACGGTCAGAAAAAAAATTGAAGAATCCAACCCAAATTAGGATCAGCTATAGTTCAAGAAAGCATTTCAAAATTACAAGCATCCACAGGAATTGAAGTACTTTTATGAATGCCGCCTCTTCATAACTCCACTTTGGTCAACGGTCGATCATGCTCAATTGGCAACCTCCTCGTGTAGTGAAACATGTAATAATGGCATGTTAAGAATCAAACTGGTTTTAACTATAAAGATGTTTCACTGTACTTTTAAAAATAACTTTGCTCTTTTAAAAATAATAATTTCTTAGAAAAGCAGTAGCAATGAAGTAAGCCCTATCAAAGTAAGCCTTACTGCCGAGTATCTCCAAAGCTTCTGTTGTTTTTCAATTTCTGTGTATTTTCAATTTGAAACATCTATTTAGAAAACATTTGCTGAATCGGTGTACTGTGTGGAAATAATGAACAAAATAATAAAAGATAGATACAGAATGCTGCAGTAACTCAGAGGGACAGGCAACATCTCTGGAGTGAAGGAAAGGGTGACATTTCAGGTCGGGTCCCTTCTTCAAACTGATGTTAGGGGAGTGGGAGGTACATAGATAAGGAAGTGTATAGATGAGAAAGTGTAAGGTGTGAAAACAGATAAAAGGGAATGTGGATCATCATCAACCATCATCAAGTTCGCTGACGACACCACTGTTGTGGGACGTATCACTGATGGGGATGAGTCGGAGTACAGAAGAGAGATCGAGCAACTGTCCATATGGTGCCAGCGCAATAACCTGGCCCTCAACACCAGCAAAACCAAGGAACTGATTGTGGACTTTGGAAGGAGTAGGATGGGGACCAACAGTCCCGTTTATATCAATGGGTCGATGGTTGAAAGGGTCAAGTGCTTCAAATTCCTGGGCGTGCACATCTCTGAAGATCTTTCCTGGTCTGAGAACACTGATGCAATTATCAAGAAAGCACATCAGCGCCTCTACTTCTTGAGAAGATGACGGAGAGTCGGTTTGTCAAGGAGGACTCTCTCTAACTTCTACAGGTGAACAGTAGAGAACTTGCTGATCGGTTGCGTCGTGGCTTGTAGACGAAAAGACTACAAAAAGTAGTAAACACTGCCCAGTTTATCATCGGCTCCGACCTTCCTTCCATCAAGGGGATTTATCGCAGTCGCTGCCTCAAAAAGGCTGGCACCATCATCAAGGACCCACACCATCCTGGCCACACACTCATCCCCATGCTGCCTTCAGGTAGAAGGTACAGGAGCCTGAAGACTGCAACAACCAGGTTCATGAATAGCTACTTCCCCACAGCCATCAGGTTATTAAACCTGGCTTGGACAAAACTCTGAACATTAATAATCCATTGTCTGTTATTTGCACTTTATCAGTTTATTTATTCATGTGTGTATTTACGTATATAATGGTATATGGACACACTGATCTGTTTTGTAGTCATTGCCTACTATGTTCTGTCGTGCTGAAGCAAAGCAAGAATTTCATTCAGGGACACATGACAATAAACTCACTTGAACACTTGGATCAGGGAAAATGTTGAACAGATCATTGTTAGTTGGGAGAAGATAACAAAGCAAAAAGATAAGATGTAGTCGGAGACAGTAAGACTGGTTGGATAACTGGGAAGGAGAGGGGATGGAGAGAGATGGAAAGCAAGGGTTACTTGAAATTAGAGAGGTCAATGTTCATATGTTCACTGGGGTGTAAGCTGGGTCCCAGCAATATCGGCGAGATATCCTCATATCGGCGATACCAAGCACAGGCTGGGCGATTATTTCGCTGAACACTTGGGCTCAGGCCACCTTGGCTGACGTGATCCCCCGGTTTCCATTTCCATTCCTGTACTGGGGTTTGCACACCTCACACTTCCTTATCTATGTACCTCCCACTCCCCTGACATCAGTCTGAAGAAGGGTCTTGACCTGAAACGTCACCCATTCCTTCTCTCCAGAGATGCTGCCTGTCCCGCTGAGATACTCCAGCATTTTGTGTCTATCTTCGAATTAAACCAGTATCTGCAGTTCCTTGCGACAACAAAATAATGAAGGTAGCCACTGTATAATTTCATTTTGGGAATATTGAGGGGAATATATACGCAGTTTATTTAAAAAAATTCTGCTCTCTTTTTCGTTGCGACTTTTGTGTTACCCCGAAAAATCCATTATTCATCAGACGATTTAACACATCTTTTAATCTTAATTTCAACTAGGGCAATGCACCGGCAGCACAGTTATACACATCAGAGATTAATCATACTCTTGAAAACTACAGCAAAGATTATTCTGCTGTATGTTATATATATCTATAAATACTAGCAAAATGTCCCAAAGATCTTTTTCCAACCTTCACAGCAGAGAAGCTTACATAAAAACAGAGAATGCTGGAAATAGCATATCTGGAGAGAGAAAAACAGAGACATCAGGGTGGGAGGGAATGGAGAATTAAAACTTTAGATAACTGGAAACTTGGGTTCACCTTGTCAACAGAACCAATATTCTGAAATGCCTATGGATTCTTCATGCAGTGCATTAAATTGGAAAAAACACACGAGGTGCTGCTTCATGTAGAAGGAATGTTTAGGTCCCTGAATTGTAAGAAGAGGTAAAAGGGCAGGTGTAACATTTCCTGCAGATATTTTATTATTTGAGAAATAGAGTGGTGAGGCAGAGGTTCACTTCCACCTCCTCCAACCTCTTCTACTGTATCCATTGTTCTTGGTGTGGGCTCCTATATATCGGCGAGACCATGTACAGACTAGGTGATTGTTTCGCTGAACACTTGCGTTCAGACGTGATCTCCCAGTTTGCAAACAGCACCTGACATTTTGCTTGGGACCAGCGGAATGAACGTTGATTTGTCTAATGCAGAAAGATGCAGAAGGATTGGGCCCACCCGAATGTTGGAAAGGAAGGGGAAGATGCATCTGATGGTGAGAAACATTGCAGAATATGAATGTTGAATGCGGAGGAGAAGATGAGGACAAAGAGAACCGCACTCCTGCTCCTGGTGGGACGTGAGGAGCTGAGAACATACGTTTAGCAAGTAGTGCTGGTGTTGCTGTGATCACTGTTCATTCTGGTAAAGGGGACAATGTAATTAAGGAAACAGTAAGACGTCCCAGAAGTACTGGTGATGAGAATGTTGTCATAGATTAGATAAAACTGGGACTAAGAGTCATCATCACAACATTTGTGATCTTCTTCTTGTCGAGTCCACACTTAAGATTAGAAGTTGTTTGGCCAGAGCAGAACGCACTTCTCGGCATCTGCACACAATGATGTCCGTCTTGCACTTCTTATGCTTCTTGTGCGTGGTGGTGGAAAGATTGGTGGAAACAGGGCCACGACGTGAACGCTCTTTTTTTGACCCCAACATTTGTGATGGAGGTGGAGAAACTGGGTGAATTCACTACATTGGAGAAACCTGCACAGATTATTTGCAGAGCATCTCCATTCAGCCTACAAGAGTGATCCAGAACTTCTACTGGCATGTTAATTTTAAAGCTCTAACCCTATTCACTCTGACCTCTGTGTCCAGAACCATTCACATAATTGCAACAAGTCAATCTGCAATATTAACCCTTTTTATTCTCCCAGTGCTTTTGGACGTGCTGAACTTTTTGTTTGTGTTTTATTTTAGATACCCAGCATCTGTGGTATTCTGCATCTGTATGCTGAACTCATTATTTGTACCTCCTTCAGACAGATCTGTCGTGTTAGCAAGCCTTCATCACCCTAACTTAGATGGCAGCAACAGCATCAGTGTCATCTGGATTTGTTTGGTCTCCAACCTGTCACAGATATTCTCTTTATTCTCTCCATCCTTCTTCCTTAAAACACACTTACTTTGTCACTTGTCCCAATTTTGATGAAGGTCAATACACTCTGTTTCTCCCCATGGTTTCTGCCTAACCTGCAGAGTATTTCCAGCATTTCCTGTTTTTAATTCAGATTTCCAACAATGAATGTTTGTATTTAGCTTTTAAAAAAGCTAAATAAAAGATAAGTATAATTCAAAGAATTGTTAGTCATGCCTCACGGAGACCATTCTCCAACCCCAGTTTCCCAGTTGGAAGCTTTGCTCATGAGAATGAAGAATCTTGGCTGCATAAATCATCAAATACAAGCCAACATCACTGTGAATGTGCATTTTCCCTCTGTGAGCCAGTAACAGGAGAATTAACCCAATTTGTTTTATCAGTCCATCTTCAGGAATTGGTTTACAAGTTCCAGGTAATCTTCTGGGCAATCTTCCACAGAAATATACGTGACCCGTATCAAAGAATGCTCTGAGAACTGGACGCTTTACCCTAAATACTTAGCCTAAAATATTTTAAAAGCTCAAGGATTAACCTTATTAAACTTGCAAAACATTTTCTGCTGCGTGTGTACTTTATAGAAATTCAGAGACTCTACGTTTCATTTTTGAATCTTATATTTTGAAAAAATTCATTACCCAGGGATGGAGAGCTCATCTCCACAATGGATTAAACTGCAGGAGCACCATATTATTCCACCTTTAAAGACATCCACCCGTCATATTGCAAGAGACGGGAATGCTGCAAACTTGACACCTTCCGGATCGTGCTTTTTAAAAATATGTTTGAAGTTGCATTAAAGCCAGAGGGACATACGGCATCAAACAGCCCAACTTGTCTATGCCAACCAAGAGTCCATTAAAGCAAGTCCCATTATCCACGATTGACCCATATCTCTCTGAACTTTTACTATCCATGTACCTGTCCAAATGTCTATGACATATTGTTGTTGTATCTGACCCAGCAAGTTAGCCTGGCAACTCATTCCATATACATACCACCCTCTGTGTGAAAAAGCTGTCCCTCAGGTTCCTATTAAATCTTTCCACTTCCATCTTAAACCCATGTCCTCTGATTCTTGATTCTGAACTGTGGGAAAAAGACAGCTTAACTTCACCCTATATATACCCCTTAATACACCTCCGCAAGATCACCCCTGAATTTCCTGCACTCCAAGGAATAAAGCCCCAGTCTACCCATCTGCTCCCTATAACTTAGTCCTTTGAGTCCCGCCAACAACCAAATCAATCTTTTCTGCACTTTTTCCAGTTTATTGGCATCTTTCCTATAGCAGGTTTCCCAAAATTGAATGCAATACTTCTAGTGCAGACTCTCCAAATTCCTGCAAGTGCAACATAACACCCCAGCGCCAATGCTCAATACCCTTATTGATGAAAGCCAGTGTACCTAAAGCTTTTTCCACCATTCTGTCTACCACCGATGCCATTTACAGGGAACTATGATCTTATACTCCTTGTTCCCTCTGTTCCACAACATTCCCAGGACCCAACTCCGTTCATTGTGAAATTCCCACCCTGGTTTGATTTCCTCAAAATGTAACACCTCGCACTTATACGAATACAACTCAATTTGTCAATCCTCAACCTACTTCCCACATGATCCAGATCCCACTGTAATTCTTGATAACCTTATTCACTCTGATTGTTACCAACTATTGTAGTGTCATCTGCAAATTTACTAACCATGCCTTGTACATTCTCATCCAAATCGCTGATATAGATAACAAGCTTTCACCTAACCAAATGGAGAGTATTCCATTATGTACATGGCTTGTGATTCATAGTTAGTGAAAAAAACACTGTGGGGGTGTTAGGAGATGTGTTCCTCAGTGTAGGATACCCATCAAATGCCCAGAAGGAAAAGCAGTGTGAATGGCATGACTCCTCCTGATAGCTCTGGAATTGGTCAGATAATGACTTCCCCTTTTCTTAACAAGAGTAGGAAAGCAGGCAGGTGGTAAGCCTTCATCAGTTGGGGGCATTAAGGATAAGAGTCCGCAAGTCACGTTGCAACTTTGTAAGGGTTTGGTGAGGCACATTTGGAGTATTGTGTGGAGTTCTGGTGGTCCCATTACAGGATGTGAAGGCTCTGAAGGCTCTATTTAATATATACCTAAAAGTGGTCTGTGATTAAGTTCTTGAGAGCCTTTTAATTGCCACAGACTTGAGATTCCATGTCCCCCCCTTCGTAATGCAATCTGTACATGACCAAAGCAGAGAAGGGAGCATCATTTACTTATGTAAATAACCAAACATTAATTGTACTGAGGTCAGATACTTCAATCAACATAATTGGCACATGAGATTTCCAAATGCTGGCTCATTGGCCTTGGATTCAGCGAATCAGTATTTTACTTTCAAGAGGGTAAGAGTAACCAGTCACAGTTGTATCAGTAGAATTGACATTAGATATCACTACAATTAAAAGAGAAAAAAAAGGTACCATTTTAAAGCACCACAAAGAAATCACAAGCCTGACTTACATGAACCAGTTTACCACTTATTCCTATCTGTCCCTATAATAATGTGATGTCAGTAATATGTTATTGAGGTTCAGAAATTAAAATAGCATGGAGCAAAAGTATAAACTGCTGGAGGAACTCAGCAGGTCCGACAAGATCTGTAGATGGTCGGCATTTTGAGTCGAGACCCTGCATTAATCCTGCTGCTTGAACTTGGAACTCAGCTGCTTGACACCACAAGTCCTGCTCACAGTTGTTTTTTTGCTCCGAATTCCAGCAACTGCAGTCTTTTGTGTATCCATTAAAACAGCCTTGCATTTATTAATTTATGTATTTAATTAAATGATCAAAACAAATTACTTATTCTCGTTATTAATCAGTGCAATGACAATCTGAAATTATATTTGACTTCACACATTTCCAATCTGTAACCACTGCTGCCTCTGTTGTCATGTCTTTTTTTGTCTGGCCACTTTAAGCCAGAAATTGTATTCAAATAATTATATTGCAGCTCTTGCAATTCGGTGCCATCTGTCTTTGGATGTGGTATCTCTTGCTTTACATGCACACTCTGTAGTTTACTAATCTAATTAGTTTCGTTTTTTTTAATTCTATAAAGGAAATGAATAAACCTTATTAATGTTGATACATTTGGATCAATTATGGAATTGGGCAAATGACATTGGATTGCCCTTGCAAATTGCACACTTGCCAGCAAAGTAGCAGTGTGATGCTGCCAAACATAGCCAACTCAGTAATTTGTAGAATAAGAATGCATAATTTTCTTATGTATAAAGAATATTGAGTTGCCTTGGAATGCACACAATTAGGATTACGGAAACTCTTAATGGGCTGATGCATTCCAAAAGATGGACGACTATTTTTTCTCAAATTGATGATCTATCTGCCTGTGGAGTCTCCCAGAACTGTCTCCTTCCATGGAGAGAAGCCCGATGTAGTGTTACTGGAGGTGTTCCTGAGGAAAGCAACAACTCTGAGGGACCAAAATAGTCCCCAATTAGAACTCATGAACATTGTGCATGATACAAGGCGACAAATCATTTGAATGTTGTCTCATCAGTTCATTATTTATATGATTACATTGGAAATTAGTTATTCAGGCTCAGTGGAAAGGCAGGGAAATCAATAAATGCCCACTGAAAAAAGGAGATGCTTGAATTATGTGACACTTGGCCAGAAAATGCAGCTGCATCTGCAGTATCGTCTGCAAATGATCCCTCTTCTCATATCTCACTTCTTCCATCTGTGAGATATATCTCAGTATACTTCCAATCTGCCAAACTGATAGGCCTCTTTTCACTCACACAGCGAAGGTTTCACAATTATTTACTTGAGCTTATCTTACTGCTTCACTTAGATAAGATTTTTCCTGCAGGAATTTGTGACCCAGCATTACACTGTGCATCAGGGGGCAGCTTCAATGCATTCAATGCAAGGGGTCACTAAATGAACTGAAGACCAATGGCACATAATTGCATGAACTGCAATAAAATTATTTGAAACCAAGTTGTGGGTTAAAGTGACTAGACAAAAATGATGGGAGATCCTGCAGTGGTTACAGTGTTTTAAGTATACACTGAAGTCAAATATCATTTCAGGTTGACACTGACCTGATTAGTAATGAGATTAAAGAATATGTTTTGTAATTTAATTAAATTCATAAGTAAATGGAATACATAAAGAAAGCGAAAGTAACCAGCTCCCAGTAACTGGGGATGAACAGAAAATATTTGCTATCTAGCAACTCATTAAAACATATCCAGCATCAAATGTTGGTAATTAGTCAATTATTAATTTGAAGAATCAGTAGCTTCCATCTTACTTTGAATCTGTTTTATTTTTTCTAAATGATTACCCCTGCTAATTTAACCCTCCATTCTGAATATACAAATTTTCTTTTGATATGTTGCATATGTTAAGATTGTTCACTGTGCGAACATTCTTAACATATGGGACCGTGTGGCCCTGTAGTATACTCACGAGCATGTGGGGAAAAAGGCCACACTTTAATGGAGACACAAGAGACTGCAGATGCTGGAATCGGGAGGGGGAAAAAGTAACTACTAGAATTAACTGCTAGAACTCAAGCAGCCAAGTTCTGAGTTCAAGCAGCAGGAATGATGCAGGGTCTGGATCCGAAACTTTGACCATCCCTCTGCCTCCACAGATGCTGCCTGACCCACTGAGTTCCTCCAGCAGTTTATTTTGTGCTCCAGGCTACTTCTGAACCTCAATAACATGGTGCTGGCATCACCTCATTCGAGGGATAGATCGAAATAAATAAATAAACGGTTTCATCTACCGATATCCTTTGAACATGTCGATCTTATGATTTATTTGTGGTACTTTGAATTCTTACCAATTTTTTCCTTTTTTAAAAAAAAAGTCTAGTGTAGTGTCATTTATATACGGATACAATTGTGATAGGGTAGTCTCACCATATTGAAATTAAAATACTGTTTCTCTGAATTGAACCAGCATTTAGAATGCACATGTGCCAATTATGATGATTGAAGTACCTGACATCACTGCAATTAATGTGACAGGTTATTGACATAAGTAAACCATATTCCCTTCTCTGCTGTAGTCATGTTTGAATTGCACCATAAAAGGAGACCCAGGAATCCTAAGACTGTGGCACTTAAAATAAATTAATCAGAGGCCACTCTTAGTAAATAGCTGCACATAAAACAAAATATAAAACAAAACAATATAAAAACGGTCCTCAAAAATTTTCTTTTTTTTTTTAAAATGTTATTTGGAAGGGAAATAATTCAGTGCAAGAGATCAGAAGGACAGTGGGCATCAGCAATGTGTTTGCCTCTTCAGAAAATGTAACCTTCGACTCATAGAAGACTGCTATTCCTTATTGACTTTGCATTCATGATTGACATGAGAAGATCTTGATATCCAGCTTTGAATATATTCATGCTAGTTAGAAGTCTGATTTCAGGCATGAGCAAGCATAACCTGGAATTTGACAGGAAAGATTTAAAAGAACTTCACCATCCGCAGTGGACCAAGTAGGACTGCAAAGTAGTGCCCATCATATAAAACCATTGTTCACACTTTTTCCCCCTGCATTTTCTAATGATAATAGGAGGAAGGCATTCAGCCCACTGAGTTTATTCTGGCTCTGAGAGCACCACCACCACCACCCCTAATCCTTCTAAGTATTTCCTTGTTATCTATTCTCTCCCATCTTCTTGTTCGTCTCCCCGCTCCCTCTCACCCCACCAACCCAAGTTCCCTTACCACCTTCCTGCACTATGGCTAATTTACTGTGGTCAATTGTTTGACTAGCACCTTTGAGTATGTGGAAAGTAACTTGAACAACCAGAGGAAGCCCAGGCGGTCAAAGGGAGAATATACAGACTCCCTCTGTATGAGGCAGCATTCCAGGTTAGATTGGGTTGATGGTTAAAAGACAAATGTTGCACGTTTACAGGAACGGGGCAGCAGGACGTTACTGAACTATTTGTTGATGTTCTGTGGAAGGGGAGGGGGGGGGGGGAAGTAGGAGGTTGGGGGATGCTGGAGAGCGGATGGTCGGAGTATCTATCTATGGCGTTCACTCCAACTCAGGGTTGAGTGGTGCTATATGCTTCGTGATGTCCTGCCACTCTCTTCGGTCCCCAGCTAGTGTGCTAGCTCTGACCAGAGAGTTGATGTAGTATAATCAGGGGCTGAAACCCTGGTGCTGTGTTGGCCATTCATCATGATGCATGTTTTGCTCTTAAGTAAACTAGGTAGATGAGCAGTCCTCTCCTAGCAAGAAAGAAAGAACACAACATAAACATTTTGACATAAACATCTACCATAGCGGAACCAGCACTTCCCATTGCGATGGAAGGCACAAAAGTCCAGTCAATCTTCCTCCTGTTCACCCGTGGTCGGGGCCCTGAACCCTCCGCAGTTGCCGCTACGGATGGCCCGATGTACAGGCCCACTCGCCAGGATGATCGAGACTCCGACGTCGGGATGGATTGGAACATTCCGACGTCAGAGCTCCAACACTAGCGATCCTCGGCAAATGATCGCAGCTCCGCTATGTTAAAGTCCACGCTGCACCTGCTGCTGAAGCTCTGGGCTCTGGGCCGGTCTCCGGTCGGAAAGGCTGTACTAATCCAGCTGTTAGGCCATAAGGGGGGGCAAAAATGCGACACGGAGAAAAGTCACATCTCAGTCGAGGTAAGTGACTGGTAACAATTGCAACAGAACCCCCCCACACATAAAACATACCGAGAGACATTAAAACATACATTTAGACATTCTGAAAATAACAAAAAGCAGAAAGAAACACACAAGCTGCTGGTTAGGCTGCAGCGCAGGCGCCATCTTGGAAATCATAACTGGGAGTATATGAGGGGTTAATGTTGAACTGGACTAGAGGGGATGAATGAACAATTAAAAAATACAATCTATATTAATTCAGTTATACATAAACAAGCAGTCCTTATTAAAGCCAATGACAGCACTGGAAGTCAGGACTGTACCTGATACATTGGAGCTATGAGGCCACAGCTCTAAAAGCTGTGCCACTGCGTTACACATTTTACCTTTCAGCCAAGTTTTACCTTTAAATCCAGTTGAATAATTTACCATAAGTTTCATGGACAAACATTTCAGGTCAGAGTGACATGCCTTCTGAAATCCAGATAGAAAAGCTTCCTTTGTCTCACCTTTATGCACCTGGTTGGAACCAACCTCCGTAAAGAAATTCAATATGTTTGCCAGGCAAGGAGCTACTTGTTCTAACTTTGTGTTGGTTGGCCTGAATCAGACGTTGTGCTTTCAGATGAACCCTTGAGATATCCCTTATTAATGTGTACAGCAGAGGCATGCCCTTGCAGAGTTGATTGCACCTCTGTGCGTGAGCAGCAAGGAAAAAGCAAAAAGGCAGTTCATAAAAACCTCTCATTCATTGTTGGTGCTTTTCCTCAGTACATTAGCAGCCATGAGAGGGGGAGAGTTGCCTGTCCTCCAGGTAGTTTTGCTACACGCTGCGTTCATGCAAAACTGCACATTTTCTACAGCATGGATAGTTCCCAGTCAGTTGTGACTAATTTGAATTATTTTGGCTCTGTGGCTAGATGGCACCTGAATACTATTTTGGTGGAATTGCCTTCAGTTTTTGAAGGCCATCAGATTAGAATGCAGTGTTCGATGGTTATCGGGGTGGTGTGCGTGACCATTTATACACAAGTAAAATAGGTTTTACTTCGGAGTCACGTGAGTGATTCCGAGAAGAAGACCCGCCAGGCCGCATGCGCACCAGTACGTCAGCCGCATTGACGCACGGAGGCTGCGAGGAACAGAGCTCCTCCAGCGGTAAGTATTCAGACTCCAGGCAAGTGACAAAACTTTCACTGGAGTTCGAGTCCGTGCTGGCCGGTACGCTAATCTGCCGATCGCTAGCATGGATAAAACAGGGAAGGGAAAGCGGCGAGTCACAACCAGCCACAGCAGCTCAGGCATGGAAGCGCTGCCTCATACCCCTGTACAGTCGCTAGCTACAGAGTTAGTGGCTGCAGACTTAGTGCTACACAGCACAGAGCCAGCGCCATTAGGGCACAAGGCACCTGAAAAGTCTGCTAGGCCCATGGAGTCGGGGGTTGATTCCTCACCGGGGCTGGATAGAGTGTGTTCACGCCTATCCCAAGTAGAGGAGCTGTTGCACACAGTCCTCCAGAGAACTTTACTCCAAGAGAAGGAGTGTCAGCGCCTCTCAGAGACAGAGGTGCCAGCAGCAACAGTGCTGCCAGATAACCCTTTCACTTTTGAAGGGAGTGCAATGGGTCAGATCAGTCCTGATCCTGAATCTGATGGGGAGGTGCGGCCAGGAGAAACAGTGGAGTTACCAGATGTTCCACCACTGGCACTACCATTTGCTGCCCCATCAAGAGCAGGAGAGCTGCTAGGTGAACAGCTGGCTACCACAATAAATTATATGGTTTCTCATCAGCTCCAGGAGCTCACTATGGATGAGACAGCCAAAAAACATGAGCCTCCAAGGAACTGTGAGTTGTTAAAAGTACCAACTGTGAATCACGTTATATGGAGTCAGATGGGACCCGGCATGCGAAGTCAAGAGATTAAAATGCAGAGGATCCTAAAATTATTGGCTTCTGGCATTACGGCGTTTGCAAGAACAATGGATGGTGGTTATGTGACCAGAACACATCAAGAGGCTCTAGGGTGGCTATGTAACACCCATTTTGAGATCAATTGTCTCAGGAAAATGGCTATTAGACCCACCATTAATCCCAGATATGCTGCGCTTTGTAAGCCAACAAATATTCAACCACCTGATCTACTGTTTGGCGCAGACCTTACCAAGCGGGTCAAAGAAATAAATGAAGATGCAAAAACAATGAGCCTGATGAGACCAATGATGCCTGACAGACCGCTGAAGAGGAAGTATCCTTACAGAACCACCTCAGCTTCCGGGGCTACACCAGGGACAAGCCGGTCCTCAGCGCAGGGGCGCAGATGGTACCCTTCGGCTGGAGCACGAGCAACCATGGGGGCCACTGCCAGAGGCTGGAGGCAGCAGGGTGCACCAGTTACCAGAGAGGTAGGTGGGCCTGGTTCTCATAAAAACATATTAAATGTAACACAGGAAAAAGTTGGTGGTACATTACGCTTTTTTTTTTGATGAATGGAAGCAGCTTACTTCAGATCTGTTTATCAGGAGTGTGATTCAAGGGTTTTGGATTGAATTCATTCCAAATGGTGATTTACTTCTCCAACATGTTCCTAGCAGAACACTTTATTTTTCACAAACAGAGGTAATAGAGGTTCAAGCTGAGCTCGAAAAATTATGTAACGAAGGAGTAATTGAGAAGACGGTTCATCAAGTCCGTCAATTTGTGTCACATATATTTCCCGTCCCAAAAAGGATGAAGGATGCAGAATCATTTTGGATCTTACAAAATTAAATCCATTTATACTCTATAGACACTTCAAAATGGAAACGTTGGTTACCGCCAAGCAACTGATTTCCAGAGGTTGTTATATGGCAACCATAGATCTGAAAGACGCTTACTACTCGGTGCGTGTTCATTGCGAGCATTGAAAGTATTTTAAATTCATTTGGATGAATCAATTATGGCAGTTTAAGGCGCTGTCGAATGGTTTAAACTCAGCCCCTAGAGTATTCACTAAATTGTTAAAACCAATTCTGGGGCTACTTAGAGGTCAGGGCCATGTAATTATGGCCTATTTGGATGATATTTTAATTATCGGACAAACAAAAAGATTTAGCTGAAACATCAGTGGCAGTTGTCAAATTCACACTTGAAAAACTGGGGTTTGTCATTCATTTGGGAAAATCTAAATTGACACCAATTACCACAATTGATTATTTGGGGTTCACAATTGACTCATTTAAGATGGTAATTACCTTGCCCAGGGAGAAAAGTGTAGAGCTAATTGAGGATTGTATAAAACTTTTAAACAAACAACAACCTTCAATTAGACAAGTGGCAAGGCTGCTTGGGAAATTGGTAGAAGCTTTTCCAGCAGTCCAATTTGGGCCTTTGCATTATCAGCAATTACAAAGAGCAAAGGAACAGGCACTCAGGGTATAATTGGGCCATTATGATAGGCCCATGCAATTATCAGCAGATGCAGTTACTGATCTTCTAAGGTGGATCCAACATGTCTCCAGTAGTTTCAACACAGTGGTGTTAGAACAATCTTCCATGATCTTACAGACTGATGTCAGTGCACTCGGGTGGGGTGCCACGGATACAAGTTGAAGTTCTAGAGGAAGATGGAGTATGGAAGAAGCTTTACTTCTGCAGACATGGGGAATAAACCATTTAGAGCTTTTAGGAGCGTTTTATGGGCTCAAGGCTTATTGTTCTAACAAAAGCAGTCTGCATGTTCAGCTCCAAATTGATAACACTACAGCAGTAGCATATGTTAATCAAGTCGGTATCTTGTGACAGACTGGCAAACCAAATCTGGATCTGGTGTATTGACAAACACATTTGGCTCTCAGCTATATATCTACCAGGAGATTCAATACTGTGGCAGACACCAGGTCATGAAAGTTCCATGACAACATAGAGTGGATGTTAAATCGGGACGTGTTCAATGAGATCATTGTCAAATATGGAACGCCCGATGTCGACTTGTTTGCATTCAGACTAAACCACCAGCTTCCCAAATATTTGTCATGGGAACCAGATCCTGGGGCAGTAGCGATGGCAGGGGTGGTATGTATATATATATGCATTTCCACCGTTCTGTCTCATAAATCGCTGTCTGCTTAAAATCAAGCAGGATGATGCTTCAGGGGTACTGGTGATACCCAACTGGCCCACCCAGCCATGGTACCCTTTGTTCTTGCAGCTGATAACACAACCCCTGATGGTTGTTCCCAAACAAAGGGATTTATTGGTGCATCCGGTAATTGGCGAATGCCATCCGTTGTATGACCGTATTGATTTGTTAATTTGCATATTTTAAGAAGGCCATATCTGGGGCATGGATTGTCGGGTTGTGGATATGCTTACTGCATCTTGGAGAGCGAGTACTCAAAAGCAGTATATTTGCTATGTAAAAAAAGGGAAGTTTACTGTGTACAAAATAATATTGACTATTGTATTTCGCATGTTCTAGAGTTTCTGTCAACCCTCTACTATGATGAAGGACTAAGTTATAGTGCAATCAATACAGTAAGCAGTGCTTTATCATCATATTTAGTAATGAAGTCAGACAAACATTCTTTTGGATCTCACCCTCTCGTTGTTCGATTAATGAAAGGGATTTTTAATTCCAGACCTCCCAAACCTAGATATATGGCAATTTGGGATGTGAGTATAGTCCTCAGAGTACTGCGTGAGTGGTTTCCTGTCTCGTCTTTGTCCAAAATCACCATGAAGGTGGCCATGCTCATGGCATTGGTTTCAGCACAAAGAGTACAGACATTGCAAAAATTACAGTTAGATAGAATGGAAACTGCTGCAGACAATGTTATGTTTTACATTTATGACCTCCTCAAACAAAGCAGGCCAGGTGTCACAGGGTTCAAAATAGTGTTTTCAGCATATCCCACGGATCCATCCTTATGCGTAAAAACACATTTGATGCAATACATTGCAGCTTCAGAGGGTTTACATAACATGGAGACAGGATTGTTTATCAGTTATAAAAAACCACACAAGAGAGTGTCAGTTAATACTATTTCAAGATGGCTGAAACAAGTCTTGATTAATGCAGGTATTAACACTGATGTGATTATATCTCATTCCACTAGGGCAGCAGCTACGTTGGCGGCCAAGGTGAGGGACGTGCCCGTCGACCATATTTTGGCGGCCGCCGGATGGGCAAATGAGCTGATGTTTCAGAATTTCCGATCCAGGGCTGTTCGCCAGTGCTATTTTAAGTTCTGTTTAAAGTGCCCTGGGATATAGGGGTACTGTTGTTTGTTTATATTTTTTAAATAAACTTTACTACTGCATTAAATGCAATGTTACTACTAATGCATTAATTTCTCATTCGAGTCAATCAATGCAGTGGGATGCAAAGATTTGTAATCTGCGGCATTAAATCACAAAGCTTTGAACTCTTGAAGATTGATGCGCATGCGCACTGGCGTGGTTCTTCACGTAATCACCAACGTAATTGTAACTTTGTAATGGGCAGGGGCAGCAAGCGCAATTGCATATTTAAGAGGAGGGGGAGGGAGTGCTGGGGATGAGAGAAAATGAGCTTCTTCACGTAATCACCAACGCTAACGCCTCATAAAATCAAGATCAAACTTCAAACTGGTAAGTTCTCGTTTAATCTTACTGTTCTATTTTACCCTCAGAAAATAACCATGTAATTTGAAAATGTTAAAGGGTTTAAATAGGAGATATCTGAGAGAAATGTCACCAATGGTCAAGGACTCAAGAGTACAAGCCCATGAAATTCATTTCTCAGATTTGAGGCAGCTTTCTCGGAATTGAGGCCACTATCCAGGTTAGATTGGATAGATGGCTGAAGGACAAATGTTGAAGGTTTACCGGAACAAGGCAGCAAAACATGACTTGGGCTCTTTGTTAAAGTTGTGTGGAGGTGGGGTGATGGAGAGGGGGGGGAATATGAGAGGTTAATGTCCACATTGAGTGGAGGGGGCGAATGGACAATAACTAATCTGAAAATTTTCTTTCAGAAATGAAAAATCTCCTGATTAAAGCTAAGAATACTACCCAGCTTTTTGCACAGAAAATTGATAGGTATATTATACCCTCCCCAGCATAACATTTGTCACTTTCTCAATACATCTGGGCACTGCAAACTGCCTGATAAGGTGGATTTCTCTCGGGTGGCTTGGAAGGATCTGACAGTGTGAAGGCTTAATGCTGTACTGACATGAAAATCTATTCATGATTTCAGGTGCGTACCATAAGGTATTGTACAGTAGATGGCACAACGCAATCAAATCCTGTCTTGAGTAGCTCAGACAGAGATATCAAACCTTCCCTGATATAGCAGCACAATCCCCAAAATGCCTTCACTAGCTCATAAAAAAAATCCTCACCCTGATAAATCCCTTCACTAAACTAATAGCCTACTCAGATTGTTAAAACAATCACCATTTTCATATGTTTGACTCCACCATGTTAAGGCCAGCAGAAGTACAGGTGGGGCAAGGGAACATAAAACTATGAACCGGGGCTATAACTCAGCGATAAATGCTTGGAATCAAATGCAGTAAAGATGTTAAACATGTCTGATTGAAACATAAGCAGCGGTTGCTGTATCCATTCAAGAAGCTCGCTGGAAAAACATGATGCAAACTCCCTAGTGTCTAGCTTACAAGATCAAAGATCTATACTTTGAGATCAGCATTAGAAGAAAATGGGAGATTTGGCAAGGGGTCTTGCTGGTTACATTTTTAATTAGAAGATGGTTTCATTTGATGGTGCAATTCAATTTTTACCTTCAAATACACATTTGGAAGGTAGGAGTGATTCATGTGTCAGGCTGATTGAAGAAGGGTTGCGAACCAAATGTCACCTATCCATGCTCTCCAGAGATGCTGCCTGACCGGCTGAGTAACTCCAGCACGTTGTGTCTTTGGTTGCCTTATTTCCTGATCTGTGTCAATTTGGAATGAGTGGATTCTGTGAAATTGTGTTGCGCTGTAAAGTTCCATGATAAAAATTGATGCAGAATACTATATAAGACATCATTCTGGAAAACTATATATTTTACCTCAGATTTTTTTCGTAGGTTCCCTGATAATAGTAAGATTAAATGAGAACTTACCAGTTTGAAGTTTGATCTTTATTTTATGAGAAGTTAAGATGAGGGACTACGTGAAGAACCCGGTACAGCCGTTCGTGCGTCAATCTTCAAAGCAACGGTGTGAAATCACAGGTAATGGTGACTGAAGTATAATAGTAAGAACAAAAGACTAGAACTACCAGATGACATTTATGAGGGTTGGGAGTGGAGGGCACGTAGTCCCTCATCTTAACTCCTCATAAAATAAAGATCAAACTTCAAACTGGTAAGTTCTCATTTAATCTTACTATTTTACTTCGGAGTCATGTGAGTGACTACGTGAAGATTTCAAAGCTCTGTGATTTCATGCCGTGTTAAACGAGTATACACAACCACAGCTGCTTCATTGACAAATGAAGGGAAAACATTCATAATGCATACAGTCATGACATAGATGTAAAACATGGTGATGCTGTTTAATGAAACAATAATATTTCCATCTCTCACCCAGATGGAAAATATAACCAGAACATAAATAGAGTTAACAAATACCCCTGGTTCAGCAATGGGTTATTATAGATGTTTGGAGATTCTTTCATTGGACCATGCTGCAGCCGTAACAATGCGACCCAGCGGAACATAAATACCCTTGCAGCTGATGTTGTAGCAGCCCTGGTGGGATGAGATCTGGAATCAGAATCCATTCCTACATAACACAACTCTGTTTTTATCATCTGGAATGGCCTGAACACATATGTTCTCCCAATTTTTTTGTGACTAACAACATTGCTAGTCCAGAACTCCAAGGCTCTTGATGACCTTGACATATTGTTGTATATTTGTGTGCTTACCTTATCAAAGGTCCCCTGGCATGCCTGTGACTATTTTGAGACCTGACCCCCTTCTGGTCTGTTCAAGTATTTATAACATATTATATATTATAATTTACAGACATAATCATCCTGTACCATCACAATTATGTAGCGACTGAACCCGATGCACTAAACCAGTGCCAGTAGGATAAATACCTAATAAACTCCAGCCAAATTTAAGGATATAGCTGCAGCCTCCTGGTGAAATAGTGTTCACAAATGTCAACATCACATATGGCATTGTCCTGGGAGACCTATGTTGAAGATATCCTACCACTTGATATCCGGTGTGGACCCAACAGAGCGAGTCTCGTTTGCTACAGCCAACTCAATGAGAAAACTCATTGACCCAATTAATGGCCGTATAACTCAATAATTAACAAACGATCATTTAACATGAACTCCAAACATTAGCAATTTATACCATTTTCAATGGAACATGACCATAAACAAACTCTTTCATCTCCTGGAAAAGAAAAATTCTGCGGTTTGGTGCTATCCAAGCACTTTGAACACATAGAAGGATAAATGTAACAACCCAAACCTTAGGGCAGTTTATTAAACCTGCAGAACATAATTTGAGTTTATCATGCAACAACTGATTTCCCAACCAGCAAATTACATTTAAAATAACCAAATAAGGTTATATTATTATTTTTGACAAATCGGGAATCAATTTGCATAATCACACAATAGGAACCTTAAGCGGCCACTTAATGACTTTATTTGAAGCATCGATTGATGAAACAAAATGGAGGGAGCCATAAAAGACCTTCCTTTTCCTTTTAGCGATAATGTATCTTTCGCCACATATTTTTCAACCATTGAAATAAACATGAAACCAACATATATATATCTATAGATTTACACATATATATTTTTTAGGTGTTCCATTTAACCGGAATTTCATAATACAGTGTGATTCAACACCAATTCTGTGTTGCCATTAATCTATACTTGATGATTCTCCTGTGGTAACAAGATTATGTAACCATTCCAGGGGTCTTTAACTGATTGCACCCTCGTGACTAACATATGCCATCATCATTATGTATCAACCTGAACCTGAGCATGACAATATACATATTTGTCCAATCACTCTTTAACCCATACAATGCCCGTAGGGTCCATAGATAGTTGATACCAATAACAGAAAACTTTGCAAGTCATGCAAGTCTGCTCCACCTCCAAACTCGAGATGATATTTGCAACTTGGTATCTACCGTAAACAGCAACTGTGCCCGATTTCCGAGCCAGTCTTGCAAGACAATCTTGGTCCTTCTACTGAACCTGTACCCAATTCTAACCTGCTTGAAAAGCTAGTAGTGTCCATTTTACATGATTAGACCCTATCAAAGTAGTTGATAATGTCTCAATCATTTGTAATGTATAACTAAGTGCACACCTTTCCACCAAGCTGTAAGTGGTCCCTTAATTGTACAGTAGCACAGGTACAGTGCATGGAACCTCTGGCCAGCTTTCATGCTTGCCACCAACTTCAGTGAAACCGCTTACTGCCAAAGAAGATGTGGGGTGCATTGTCGCCGAAACTATGAAACACTTGCTCATATCCAGTAGCTTGTGCTTCGCCCTCCAGGTTTCGCCTATGGAAAGGTCTTACCTGAATAGAAAATTCGGCGGCCAACTGTAATGTCCCCCTGAGAGCGGTGTTCACTGCATATGTGTTTGGGATGGTAACTTTCTGGCCAGGCATAGACCTCTGGCACATGCCCTGTATCCCTTGGGGCCAATAGCCTTTGATGGCTATACCCTCAGGTACTCGGCATTAGACTTTAAAAACCGATCCCACATGCTCTCTCTTACATGAGGAAGCCATTAAGCAGCCCTGTTACAAGGTGCTGCTGGCACAGCTTCAGCAATACGCTGACTTTGCCCCAGCGTCCGCCTAATACTGATGCAGTACGCTCTCCTCCTACATGAGGGAAACATTAAGCAGGCCTGCTACTAAGCCCTGCTGACACAATTTCACATTTAGGACCATAGCACAAATTTGCAATATAATGAAAAATTTACCTAGCAACTACTGGAGCAGTAATGAATACTGTTTGTCCATCATTGTGACTTTATTAATTTCAGCTGATGATAATAAGGTGTGTTAACAATGACCTAGATGGCACTTAATATTTAACCATTTTACAAGATAACAGTTGTCCTACTACACAGCTGAATTGCATCTATACTATTAACAATTAGTCTAACAACTAGAAAAACTGTTTTATAACAACAACTGTTACCAGTCTATTGACTGCAATCTGTTGTGCAGGCCGGTGTCATGGCCAATTGAATACCTAAAAGTGAATCCCAATGTCCTACAAGTCTATTTGATAGGATCTTAATCTAACTGGATAGAGGAACCCAATTTCTCAAATATAGTTTGAGACTTAACAGTGGATTTTAGCACATACATAACCAGTGTTTTTGAACTGTGAATAGTTTTATTTGAATGCTTTTTTGTCATCATTCTGTTATATTGCCTTATCCTAACAATGCCTCCTCATCCCCCAACCCCAAGTATTGCTTGAAATTTCTGTAATAATTCAACAAGATAAACATTTCTTTTCATTTCATATTGGATCATCTGTTCAATTTCTGGAACTGATTAGTGCATTTAATTACAATGTAAATAGAAAGTTGTACTTATTTATCTTTCAGGGCCACAATATTAAAGCCAACACAACCATTTACTACTAACTAATTGGCTGTGAAAGATGTCAGTGAGCCATCCTTTTGAACTCCTGCAGTATTTCAGCAGCAATGAATGAACAGGAATATACTTCCAATTTTTGGAAGGTGTGCATCTTGGAGGGGGATCCCACAGATGAAAGTATTCCCATTTTGTTTATTCCCTTGTCCTTCAAGAAGTTAGAGGCTGTAGGTTTGGGAATTGAGATGGAGTAGCCTGGATGAACTTTTGCAAGATGGTAAACACCAAATATTTACAGTGGTTGTGGTGTTAGTCAAACAGACTGTTTTTTTCCCCCTAAATTATGTCCAGAGACTATCATACTATCTTCTCAGGCCAAAAAAAAACCCTCAAATATTCTTTCAATCCAAGTTCCACATGACCTTGTGCTAAATAATCAATTTTGACAATGATGCACAATTTATGCAACAGAAGATTGGAAATAAGTACAAAGCTCACCTAAAATATTGAGATATATTGGTAAATACCGATAACTATGATGGTCAGCTAGGACATGGTGGACCGAAGGGCCTGCTTCTTTAACACTATACCTTCATAAATAATTTGCCACAATTAGTTGTTATAACTGTGCACAACTGGACCGAGTCAGAAAACTGTCTTGATCAATGCAGTGTGAAGGGACCAGGTTAGGATGCCTAGGAGCATGAAGCTGTCACCAATCTCTACAGCAGCCCCTAAGATGTTGAGAGGATAGTGTTCACCCCCTCGCTTGCTGAGGTCAATAACCAACTCTTCCGTCTTGTTGATGTTAAGGGTTAGCTTGTTGTCCTGACATTATAATATTGAGTTCTTGATCTATTTCTTGTACTTTGTCTCATCATTGTTGTAGATCCTGCCGACAACAGTGAGATCTTCAATGAACTTAAAGATTGAGTTGGCAGTGTACTTGGTCATAAAGTCATGGGTATAGTGCGAGTAGACCAAGTGACTGAGCACACAACTGAGTGGAATGAGTGTTGATGGTCATGGTGGAGTAAGTGTTATGATCATTTCCAAATGATTGAGCTCTGTCAGTCAGGAAGTTCCAGAATACAGTTGCAGATGAAGGTCCCAAGAACAAGGTTCGGAAGTTTAGGGATTACGTTCGACTGACTGTGTGAATCTTTTGAAACTTGTTCCCTGTGGTATGTTTGTAATATATGACATAACTTTTGCATGATTCTTTGTTGTAAACATAGAATCAGAGATAAATGTAGCGGAGGTGGTGCTGTTTACATATGGTCAATTGATAGTGGATTTGGGAGTGAGTGTAATACTTCTCAAGAATCATTACATTTTACAGTCAGTAGAACCTACCTGGTCATATTTTATGTAATTGGCTCAGTTGACATGGCATATCTGGAAAACTGATCAGGCATTAAATTCACTGACCAAATTATGTACGAGCATCTCTACGCATAGAAGTATGTATGAGGTTAACAGTTTGATACAACCTGACTTTACTGTTTCGTTATTTATTTGTCAATAACAAAACGCTGATGGGACTCACTCAGCTGGTCAGGTGCTGCCTGACCCATTGTGTCCCTTCAACACTTAGTTTTTTACTCAATATTGCAGCATCTGCTGTTTCTTGTGACTTCATGGTCTGTTAGTTCTCCTGCTCAAAAATTGTAAAACCCATTGCAGAAATAATGACGCTCATATTTTTTTAATTAAGTTTAGTTTAATTTATTATTGCCATGTATACTGGGATATAGTGAAAAGCTTATGCTATCCAGGCAGCAAAAAGATTACAATAAGCCATCCATAGTGTACAGTTACAGGATAAAGGCGATCGTGGGTATCATTGGCAAAGACAACAATAATTGTCCATCCTCAGATACACTTAAAGGGAGGATGAATGATCGTCTTGAACTGCTGCAGTCTATCTGATGGAGATATACCCAGACAATATTGGTGGGCAGGTAGTTCCAATATTTCGACCAGAAGACAATGGAAGAATATATTCCCAAGTATGATTGGTATGTGACTTAGAGTGGAACTTACAACCATTGGCACCTAAAGTATTTGCCGTTTAAAACAGTTGGTGTCACATGTTGAGAAGGTCCGGTGAAGAAATGTTATGTTGCTGGAATGCATTTTCTAAACAGTGCAAACTACAACAAAGTTGCAAAGGACAAGGACAGTGACAGTTAAAGATGGAGAATATGTTATCAAACATATAGGCCACTTTATTTTCAATGGAATTAATCTTGTTGCACAGAGGCAGAAGAAACTACAGATGCTGTGATTAGTGGCCAGTCGAGATGAAGGGCCTCAACCAAAAACCAATCATTTCCCTCTAGATGCTGCCTGATCTGTTGAGTTCCTTTAATTGTTCTCCTTTTTTGATGATCTTCTTTGGTATAATACTCATTTGCAATACGTCCGGCAACAGACTGGTTCCACAAAGATGCGGTACAGAACGCCACAGGAGATCCTTCCTCTCTGCGGCTATCAAACTGTACAACTCCTCCCCCGTCTTTCATGGGGTAGACTGACTTCCCTCCCCCCCCCCCCCCCCCCCCCCCCTCCCTCTCCCTAAATTTTTGCACATCGCCAATCCTTTCCACTCGTCACTTTAATTTCATGTTTCATGTATTTTGTGTTTTATGACTGTTTGCAGATCAATTTCCCTCCTGGGATAAATAAAGTTCCATCGTATTGTATCAATACAACAGAACCAGTTAAGTGGAGAGTATATTATCACATTCTTGTCTCGTGAGCTGTAGTTTGTTGAAAGGCTTTACTGACTCGTGCGGTGGGACATTCAATACAGGACTGTTCCTGCCATGTTACTTTATGTATAGTATTCATCTGGTTGCCAACTTAATTTCTGTCAATGGTGACTCCCGGGAGATAGATGGCAGAGCAACTCAATGATCATAAACTCTTTCTTGTTCAAATGGTTATTGCCTGACACTTACCATTTATCAGCAAAGTTGGAGTTTCACCAAGGTCGTGATGAATGCAGACTCAAACTGCTTTATTATCTGGAAATATTTTGAATGATATTAAACATGGTGTCCTCATTTGGGAATACGACTGCAGCTGTCAAAGCGATTAAAGGAAGATCATGAATGAAACAACTGAGAATGTTTGGGCCTAGGATGCATCCCCAAAGAAGTTGTGCTGCTGAGATGATAAACCTTCAACAGTAATCATCATTCCTTTGTTACCTCTGGTGTGAGAAAAATAATGTCTCCCTGAACTCCATTGTTTTCAATTTTCCTTGTCACCACCCTAGATCAGGTTGTTTTTTGCTTATGAGAATCACATTGACGTCATCTCAAGACTTCGTCTGTTGTTCATGTTTGCGTTAAGTTGCAATGAGGTCAGGAAATGAGCCAGCATTGATCAGCAGATACTTGATGAACACCTATCACTTGATAGCATTGTTGATGATTATTTCCATCATTTTGTTTATAAATGCTACCGAAGACATATTGATAGGCTGCACTGGGCCAGAAAATTGATAGGCTGCACTTGGTCAGAATGTATTTGTTCTTTTCAATGAACAGGAAGTATCTGGGAAATTGTCCACATGGATGGCTAGATGCCAAATTTGTTTCTGTAGTTGAGTAAGTGTGCCAGATTTGCACATAGTCTTCTGTTCAGTATAACAAATGTTGTCAGGGCCTAATCCCTTTGTTATAAGTCACTCAGTTATTTCTTAATATCACATGGAATAAAGCAAGATAGCCAAGGACTAGCTTCTGTTACGCTGGACCATTGGGAGGTTGAAGAAAATGTTTTAGTTTTTTATCTTTGACACTCATGTCCTTGACTCAGTCATCATTCAAAATGAGTGGGGAGGGATTGGGCTGCCTGTAGAACTCTCTGTGATTTATTGCCATCTTGGGCAGAGCTGTACCCAAACCAAGTGCAATGCATGATGAGAGGATGCATCCTCTGGTTCGCTAGTAGAGATTGATGAGAGTCCTTGGAGACATGCCAAATGTATTTCATCTTCTGAGGAGCTAGGGCATTGGTTTTTTGCTTTCTTGGCCAAGCACCAGTGTAGTTGGACCAGATCAAATTGTTGATGATGGTTACACCTCAAAGGCTGAAGCTTTCCACCATCTCCACTTCAGCATCACTGATACAGTCTGGAGTGCATACTCCACCTTGCTTCCCAATGTTGATGTCTAGCTCCTTTATTTTGCTGACATTGACAGAGAGGTTGTCGTCTTGACAGTTTGTTACGAAGCCCTCAATAGGCGGCACGGTGGCGCAGCGGTAGAGTTGCTGCCTTGCAGCGCCGGAGACCCGGGTTCGATCCTGACTATGGGTGCTGTCAGTACGGAGTTTGTACGTTCTCCCCGTGACCGCATGGGTTTTCTCCGAGATCTTCGATTTCCTCCCACACTCCAAAGATGTACAGGTTTGTAGGTTAATTGGCTTGGGTTTGTATAATTAGTATAAGTGTAAATTGTCCCTAGCGTGTGTAGGGTAGAGTTAATGTGTGGGGATCGCTGGTTGGTGCAGACTCAGTGGGCCAAAGGCCTGTTTCCGCGCTGTATCTCTAAACTAAACTAACATCTTCTACCAGTACACTGCCTTATCTTGTAAATTGACAAAGCGGAATTTCACCTGTCAGCCGTGAGTTTATAGGGCAAGGGGCTGAGAATGCATCCTTGTGAGGCACCTGTGTTGAGAACTACAGTGGAGGATGTTTTATTGCCCAAACCTAACTGAGTGCAGTCAATGGGTCAGGAAATCAGGGATTCATTTGCAGAAAGGTATGCTGAATTGTAAATCCTGCAGATTGGAGATGAATTTGATTGGGATTATAGTGCTGAAAGACTATAAAACAGAAATGAAAGACTGAAAGACAGAGGCCTCGGTGTACTGCTGCAAGTAGGAATTCGCTTGCTGCAAGTAAGTCTGAAGAAGAGTTTTGACCCCTCCAGAAACATTTCCTGTCCTGTTGAGTTACTGCAGCATTTTGTATCTGTCATATAAGAATGTCATTGTTTTGTTTGGGGCACATGCCAATAAAACACTCTTGATTCTTGAAAGCAGCACTGTGATCAATATATAGGAATCAGACGATGATGTCCTTGTTAACCAGATGTCAAGAGTCCAGAATGTTTTATTGTCACACATCCTGAAATGGAACAAATACATTTTTACTTGCAGAAGCAGGAGGAGGTTGTAGTGTTTAATAGCCTCATGGTTGTTGGGATGAAGCCGCTCCTAAACCTGGACATTGCAGTTTTCAAGCCCCTGTACCTTCCTCCTGATTGCAGGAGCAAAATGAGCATCCGGCCAGGTCGTGTTGGTCTCTGATGATGGGGACTACCTTTTTGAGGCAGTGATTCTTGTAGGTTCCTTCAATGGTGGGGAGGTCAGTACCCGTGATGGACTGGGCAGTGATCACCACTTTTTGCAATCTTCTTTGTTCCAGGGATCAGTATAGTGCCAGGGAGAAGGCATCTGCTGTGGACCTGTTGTGGCAGTAGGCAAATTGCAGTTGATCATGGCTGTCTGGGAGGCTGTAGTTGATGTGCGCCCTGACGAGCCTCTCGAAGCACTTCATGATGGCGGATGTCAGGGCCACTGGACAGGAGCACCTCAAGGCTATGTGCTCAGTCTCCTGCTCTACGCACTCTATACTCATGACTGTGTAGCCAGACCCAGTTCCACCTCCATCTTTAAATTCTCTGATGACACCACTGTTGTTGGATGAATTTTAGGTAATAATGTGTCAGAGTACAGGAGGGAGGTTGATTGTCTGATTGAATGGTGACAGAACAATAATAATAATAATAATATTTTTTGTCATTGCACATAGGTGCAATGAGATTTGGTATGCTGCTTCCATCCGATGACATAACTTAAAAAACTAATAAAATTTAGATACCTCGAGAAATATGATTTATAAAAAAGAACAGTAAAACAGTCTAAAGTGCAAATAGGTTTGTGCCGGGTCGATGTGCAACATGACCATTCGAAGGAGACAGTTCATGGGGGTGGGAGGGCACTCAGCAGGGCCGGTTCAGAGCAGCAATAGCTCTGGGGATGAAGCTGTTCCTGAGTCTGGAGGTGCGGGCGTAGAAGGCCTTGAAACGTCTGCCGGAAGGTAGGAGTTCGAACAGACTATTACAAGTGTGTGAGGAGTCTTTGTGGATGCTGACGGCCTTCCTAAGACACTGTGTATAGTAAATGCCCTCCAAGGCTGGTAGCTGTGTCCCAATAATCTTCTGCGCTCTGTGGACGATGTGCTGAAGAGCTCTCCTCTCTGCCTCGGTGCAGCTGAGATACCACACAGAGATGCCATATGTTAGTATGCTCTCTGTGGTGCAGCGGTAGAAGGTTGTCAGCAGCTGTTGGGGCAGACCAGTCTTTCTCAATGTTCTCAGGAAGAACAGTCGTTGTTGTGCCTTCTTGACCAGCGCAGCGGTCTTGGCAATAACCTTGCTCTCAACATCAGCAAAAACAAGGAGCTGATTTAGAAGTGGAAGTCGGGTAGTCATGGTCCTCTAGTCGTGGGGGTTGGGGATTGGGGGGGGGGGGGGGGGGGGGGGGGGGGGGGGGGGGGGGGGGGGGGCTCACAAGTGAAATCGCTTTGGGCCTCTCTTCATCTAAATCCAGCCCTGCCTGGAGGCAGCTGACTGATGCTCAGAAAAGCCCATCAACACCTCTACTTCCTTAGAAAATTGAGGAGATTCGTTCGGTGTGATGAATACTCTCTTGAACTTCTACAGGTGTATGGTAGAGGGCATATTGACTGGTTGCATCAGAGCCTGATTTGGCAACTCAAATGCCCAAGAATTAAGGAGATTACAAAAAGAGATATTCATCATGGGTCCTGACCAGGCCACCATCGAAGTGATCTTTGGGAGGCACTGCCTGAAAACAGCAGCCAGCATCATCAAGGACCCACACCACCCTGGCCACACTTTCACTTCACTCCTGCCATCAGGAAGCAGGTAAAAGGAGTCTGAACACTGTGACCTCCAGGTTCAAGAACAGCTTCTTCCAAACAACCATTAGGCTATTGATCTCTGCAAATATCAACTAACCTACGAACTACGAACAGTCTTGATTGCACCTTGGGCTTTTTTGTTATGCATTATATATATATATTTTTTATTTTTTTTAAAAAACTTTTTCTTGTTTTTTATGATCTCAATTTAATTTTGTGTTTAGAAACCTGAGAAGGAGCTGTAAGTAAGAATTTCATTATTCCGTTTTGGTGCATATGACAAATTAAAAACCCTTGACTCTAGGTTTTCATTGGCACCACAGTGACAGTGGTTTTCTTAAAGCAGATGGGAACCTCAGAATGGACAATGGAAGTAGCTAAAGATGTCCAGGGATACTCCAACCAGCTGGTCTGTGGAAGTTCCGTGGACATGGTTGGGAACTGCATCCAAGCCAATTGCTTTCTCCTGGTTCATTCTCAGAAAGGCCAATCTAATATCTGTGATAGTGACCATGGTACAGATACTCCTTAGGCTATCACTAACCTCCTGTTCAAAAGGAGAGTATAATGCACGAAGCTCATATGGGCAGTTAGCATTGTTACCAGTGATACTGCCTGACTTCACCTTGTAGCCCATTATAGAATGCAGGCCATGCGACAATCAACATCCCAGTGAACAGGGACATTGGCTGGAAATTACAATTCTGAGAATATGATTACAGCAGACCGCTATTTATCTAGATTGTGACTCTTGAAGTTAGCCAGATTTTTCTAAGCCAAAAGAACTTTCTGCTTTCTGCAATTCCCACAGCTTAGTTCGATGCAGGATGCTCATCTGATTCTCCTATTCACCCAGAATTTCTTGGCATTGGTAGAGCATTTGCACTCACCGCTGACCAGGCCGTCTAAATAAATCCACACTTAAATTAGTACATCGCACAGAGTGAACATTCTGGAAATTGACCTGATGGAACAGATTACATTCCTCCATAACATCTTGGTCATTATTGTTTTTGTTGGAAGCTTGGTACATGTGAGTGGCTGACAAGTCAAGCACATCACTCTGGCTCTGGTTTTATTTTAGAAGTCCGCACCGACCAGCGATCCCCATACATTAACACTATCCAACACACTCTAGGGACAATTTACACTTATACCAAGCCAATTAACCTAAAAATTGAAGATCTCGGAGAAAACCCACACTGTCATGGGGAGAACGTGCAAACTCCGTACAGACAGCACCCGTAGTTGGGATCGAACCCGGGTCTCCGGCGCTGCAAACGCTGTAAGGCAGCAACTCTACCGCTGAGCCATCGTGCCGCCCTAACATGTCGATCTAAGACAGTGCAAGTCCTGAAAGTAGAAGCACAGAGTTTATTTTGACATCCAGGAGCTTCATGGATACGAAACTTGGTAACAAAATGTTATCTCAGATTCATTTTTATTTAACAGACTATTAATTCCTTAACTGCTGCAATAAGTTATCTTGAGAAGATGAGGTGAATTCAGTACATAGTCACTATGTTACAATACTCTGTAAATAAAGTTGCATATTGTTGCCATAGAAACAAAGAGTTCATGGTAATTGTACGGCAATCCTTTTGCAACTGTTTTTGGCTGTTATTCAATTGATCAACTTTCACTTCACATCAACTCTCTCATCGTCAAGATTTTTATTGGACTTTTCCATCTCAGAACCAATCCTGCTAATCTTTCACAAGGTAGAACATACATTCTGGCATAATTCTTGGACATCAGTTTTTGCATCTATTCAAATGCCATCTTCTGATAATATGGAAACGAAAACTATTCACAGTATACCCATGGAGATCTACAGGCTACCTAAGATTAATACAAACCCTCTGCTATAATTTCTACCACTGGAGAGAGTGCTATTTTTATATTTACAAAAATTACAAGGGCTTTTAAAATCACATGTTTAGCAATGTATAAACATTAGCTCGTCTAACCATTTGGAGAGTTATTTTCCATGAAGCATCTGGCCTCAATTCTTCCTCACAAACTACATAGCCTCACAATTTCTGGCACATTTGTCAAGTAAAACCAATCCCAAATTTTTTCAATCTCCTCCATGTTAATTATCTGTCCCAATTTAATAATAACATTTCAAAATCACAATTCCTAATTTCAAAATATTGACAGATTTATAAGGATGAGAAATGAATCGTTCAAGATGTAACCAGGAGATGTAAGTATTATTTTTGAACTGAAATAAAAGTATTTCCACACTGAAGTCAAGTACACCCATATACTGTAAAAGAGATTATACATTTATTCTTATCACTCAAAAGATAAATTGAATGATAAAGGCTGTGATTATGTCACCATATTAAGTATCCAGATATTGCAATGTTGAACTTCATGATAAAACTATTATTCTGAATACAACTAAAGGGTCTGTCCTACTTAGGCGATTTTTTAGGCGACTGCTGGTGACTGTCAATGTAGGTCGTGAAAAAAAACGGTGACTGGACCCCCCATGACAATGTCCATGACAAGCTACAACTACCTACCACCAAGTCGACGTCAAGCTACGGCAAGCTATCGAAAACCGGCGCCCCATTAGGACGTCCACCTACGACAACCTATGACCACACAGACGCAACCTACGACAACCAAAGTCAACCTACGTCCACCCTCGACAAGCTATGACCCTGTCGGTGACAATTGAAGACAATTCAGTTGTCAGTACCTGTCGCCAGTTGATGTTGGTAGTCGCCGATAGAATTCACTGAAGTCAGCACCGGCGACAACCTACGATAGCACCTACGTCAGGAGAAGTCAAGCTATGCTCAAGCTTCAACCCACTGTCGCTCCAAATTTTTGAACATGTTGAAAATCCAGCAGCGACGAGAAAGACGCTACGACTCTTTGGGCGACTGAGGAGACTACTCACGACCAAACAGGCGACACCCCGGCAACCATGTGGCGACAGCCTAATCGCCTGTAGTCGCCTAAAAAATTGCCTAAGTGGGACAGGTCCTTATATTTACTTCACTGTAATGCTAAAGAGAGCAATCTGAAATTGAAACAGACCCAATTAATGAGCCACAATACACCTAAAACCAAGCCATTGCAGTGTTAGTGAAAAACCCTTTCATTATTATAGTTATATACTCACAAAAATCTAGTAAAATTCTCAATCCTTGTTTGTTCCAAGTTAATAGTGACCATTGCTGCAATACGTTGGTGCCAATGCTGGCTAGTTGCTCAATCAGTGTTAATCGAGCGCTTTGTTTAGGAGAGCAGTCATATCAATGAGCTCACATTAAGCCCACTTGACAAGCATTAAGCCTGATTTATTTTCCATATAGAGTTGCAATCTACAATATAAGCGCAATGCAGAGCATATCCTTTAATTCTCTAAAGTATTCTGTTTATACCATGCATCAGTCAAATGAAATTGGTAACGATTGGGCATAAATTTTAAATAAATTATCTTTTTTTTTTGCAGGAAAACTTCAGTAATGTTACTGTGATTTTCTTTCCAACAATCTGCCCATCTGTTCTTAGTTGTGGTGTAATATCCTTGAGATACAATATTTAATGACAATTGTATTATTAATAATATAAGAAACTAGTTCATTTTAATGAGTAATTTACCAAGGTATTCAAAGGCAGCTGCGTTTGTTAGCAAGTGTATATCTGGGAATCAATTTGCTATTCTCATCACGAAAGAAGATGCAAATTAAATAAACATCAGTTACAATTAGTAAATAAAGAGACATAAATAATGTAATTAAAGGTATAGTCTTTTTCTAAACAATCTGCTCAACAATTATAGTCAATCACAAATGAAGTTCACAGGTAATCTGTGAAAACACAATTTTATTTTTGTATATGTTAGAATGTAGGCTTCTCTCTCCAAGTTAGCATTTTGTCTGGTTTAGTTTCTCTTTGGGAAGGTTGTTGCGAGGAATTTAACACGTTGGAGTCCTCCCAGAGTATTCCTAACACCCATGAACAAACACCAATAAGTATCTGGGATGCTGTGTGAAAAATATGAGGATGCTCTTTCCATCCATCTGCTATCCTTCTCCTGGAATTAGGGAGAGTAGAAGGTTGGCGGTGGTGGGTGGGGTTTGGTCGGTGCAGGTTTTATAGATGTTGCCAATGAATCTTATATCCACCTTTGGACCTGGGCTACAATGAGATCTGAGCTCAAATGATCTCAATGGAACCCAAGCTGACTACTGCTGCAAAGACATGGATGCACTAAATGTGGCTTAATTTACTTTAGTTTAATTTAGAGATACAGCACGGAAACAGGCCTTTCGGCCCACCAGGTCAATGCCAAGCAGCGATCCCCGCACACTAACAATATCCTGCACACTACTGTTTTACTTCGGAGTCACGTGAGTGACTACATGAAGAAGCCCCGCCTGGCGCATGATCGGCATTACATCGACGCTGTCGGTAGGCAAAGAGCTGCAAATCGCAGCTCCACCAGCGGTAAGGAACAGGCCCGCAGGTAAGTACATTTAATTTACTTACAGGGCGTATTTCAAACTCCATTATGCTGGCGTGCAGAGCCAGGATGAGTTTAAAATCAAAATGGAAAAAATCCAGAAAAAATCACCGCGGGTTAAACGAGTGTCCCGGGGAGACTATTATCAACCAAGGGTCCAAGAACCCAGAATATTCCCTTACAGGCCCTGAGGGGTTTGCATTTCAAGAATATGGCATTATGCCAAATTGGGAATTTGATAATCCAGACCCAGAAATTGGGCTGGAGGAAGTCCCCTTTGATGAAATCTCAGGAGTACCAGGGCTGCAAGAGACAGATCCTGAAGGAGGTGATGTTGGTCGTGAGTACCCACCACAATATAAAAAGATGAAACCAGGTGTGCCCGATGTGGCAAGAAGCTTTGCTATACCTGAAGGAAGTGGTGAGGCCATGGAAGAAAACCTGGCTGCCAACATTAATTACTTGGTATCTCACCAGCTTCAAGAGTCTGTTATGGTTGAAACAGCAGATTTATATAAAACACCGGTAAATTGTGCCTCACTAAGGGTACCTACGGTGAATCCAACTATTTGGACACCAATGTCGTCAGTTATGCGGGCACAGGAAATACGTTTTCAAAGAATCCTCAAACTTATTTCAGCTGGGATCACTGCTTTTGGGAAGCAAATGGAAGGTTCGGCAATGACCAAAATTCAAAAAGATATGTTGGCTTTATTCTGCAATTCATTTTTTGAGCTCAATTGTATGAGGAAAATTACGATTCGGCCCATTTTGCACCCTAGATTTGCAGGTCTGTGCAGAACAAGTAATGTTCAAACTCCTGGTTTTTTGTTCGGAGAAAACCTGCCAAACAAATCAAAGAGATGGATGAAGAGGCAAAATCTATTAGCCTCATGAGACCCTTCATCTTTGGCCAAAGAAGGTACGGTGCGATAAGAAGGGGATTTGATTTTGGAGCTGGAACAAGCAGAGGCAGGAGTATGGTTAGGAAGTATTACCATCCAGCACAGCATAATGTTCACCCTTATGTGGGGAGAAGGAGACCAGCACGTACATTTGGAGAGGTACAAAAACTTTATTCTATCACAGAAGAATCTTTGGATGAACCTCCAATTGGTGGTAGATTACAATTGTTTTATGATGAATGGGACTGTATTACATCTGACCGGTATATATTAGATACTGTATCAGGAGCTACAATAAAATTTGTAGAAGGGGAACTTCCGGTGGCGCCATGGAAGGGTAGGGAGCAACGCCAGCCAGCTCGTTGAGAAAATGCTGAAAAAAACAGGGAGAAAACGACCTACCTGCTACCTGCTGCTTCTGTACCGACTGCCGGGGGTGACATCATCAGGCGCGCGACTTGCAATGCCTATGCAGCGTAGCCCCCTCGCTGAAAAACCTAAAAGTCGAGTTACTAGGCAGAAACCGGCAGAACAAGAAAAAGGCCCGATGGAAGCCTCGGGCTCAGAGAGGGCACTATCCCAAGAAGATGTATCGAAAAAAACAACGAAAAAATCGAAAAGTGAAGATCTCAGAATTTTTATTGCACAAGAAATTGCAAATTTAAAGGATGAAATAAAGCTGGAATTAAAGACTGAACTTGCAAAAACGAATGAAGAATTAAAGAAAATTAATTTCAAAGAAGAAATAAAAAAAAATCAAGGAGGAGATGATGGAGTTAAAGCTTGAAATTAGTTCCACTGTTACGGGTCTATCGGACAAACTGAGGAAAGAAACTGCAGAAACACTGATTGAACAAGCTGCAGTCATGACAAAAGATACAAATGTTAAAATCACAAAGGTGGTAACTGATCTTGAGGAAATGCTGGATCCCGTGGAACAAACACTGAATCAACAGACGACAGCCATAAAGGAGCTTGAGGAGATAGCCGAAACAAGTGCTCGGACTGCGGAAAAACTCATCAGAGAAAATCAACATCTATCTGAACTACTGGGCAAAATAACTGATAAATGCACTGAATTGGAAGGACTCAAGAGAAGACAGAACCTAAGAATTGTGGGTATTCCAGAAGGGAGAGAGGCAGATCAAGATCCCCGAGAATTTACTGCAAACTTACTGCAACAAGTTTTATCTCTGGATCAAAAGCCTTTACTTGCTCGAGCACACAGAGTGATGAGACGACAGACAAGACATGACGCCCCTCCAAGACAAATGATAATAAAAGTCCAGTATGACTATGTTCTGGAGGAGATGATGGAAAAAATTGTCAGAAGCAGAAATCTTATATATGAAGGAGATAAGATCAGTATTTATTGAGACTATCCAGCAGAGATTTCCAGGAAACAAAACGCGTTTAACGAGACCAAAAGAATTTTGAAGGAAGTGAGGAATTTGAAGTATGGTCTGAGGTATCCAGCTACCCTAAGAGTCACTTACAATCAGAAACAACATTTTTTCACCAACCCTGTGGAAGCACTGAACTTTGCCCAGAAGACTAAGGATCAAGTGGAGAATTGAATAATATCTTTAAAATCGAACTACATCAAGGAATAAACTGACTTTGCAGGATTGGATGGAACTAAGGACTTGTCTAAGGAAGATGGAGAAAGATGCTGGAGAAAGATGCGGATTGGAAACTCTCCCATGGATACTAATAATTAGAATAATAGCACTATTAATACAAATAACTAATAAATACTAAAACTATAGCGCGGTACCATTACTAATTAGAGTTAATAATTATCATTAATGACTAATACTTAATTATAACTGAATTATTTAGAATCAGATAAATAGTAATTATAATTGCGCTGAATATAAAGTTTGATTTCATTTGTCCTCCTTGGAACCCTTTTAAAAACATGTTTTTCTTCCTTTTCTTTCATTATATTATTTAATATGTTTTAAATATATGTATCCTCACAATCCCGACTAATGGAACCCGAATACTTCAGAATTTAATATCCCCGGTAAAATACTGTTATGGAATAATAATTTTAAGAAACCATGGAGCTGGTTAACTTTGCAACATCAACTACGGAAGTCGGTAGATGGTTAGCTATGTTAGTATGGCTATCACTAACTACATTATTACTAGATGTAGTTTTTTCCTTCTTTGTGCACATCACTAACTTCTTAATCTATCCCTTTTTTTCTTATATTATAATCTATCATTATTATTTTAAGTTTGAATGGAGTTATAAATTAGGTCAAAGCAGATATATATGTGAGAGACATCCAAGGGTCTTGAAATTCGTCTATTCGGAGTTCGGGTGTAAGGTCGGGCCTGTCGAACTGAACCATTTGCTCTATTATAGACCTCCCTAAACTAAAGATGCAAGACTTAAAAATGAATACGGGGAATGAAGGAATAACGTTTTGTTTTGCTGGAACGTTAAAGGTATTAATGAACCAATTAAGAGAGGTAAAGTATTAGCACATTTAAAAGCACTTAAAGTAGATGTAATTTTTATCCAAGAAACACACTTAAAAAAAGATGCAGAGCATACATTGAAAGCTGAATGGAGAGATAAAGCGTATCATTCTTTTTTTACACACAAATCCAGAGGTGTAGCAATATTATTTCGTAAAGGTACTTTATTTAAACACACATCAACTATAACTGACAGTGATGGTAGATATATTATTGTAATAGGAGAATTAAACGCACAAAAAATGATCTTTGTTAATGTTCACGGACCAAACTTTGACAGCCCATTGTTCTTTAAGAAAATATTTAATACCATCCCGGAATTAGCACAACACAACCTAATAATTGGAGGAGATTTAAATTGTACCCTAGGTTCTTATTTAGACAGATCATCAAGACAACGGAAAATCAAATCGCATTCCAGTGACTTATTAAATGCATACATGGATACTAGTAATATTAAAGACGTTTGGAGAATAGAAAACCCAACTGGACGAGAATACTCATTTTATTCACCTGTACACAAAACGTATTCAAGAATAGATTATTTTTTGGTAGACTCTAAACTTATCTCACTCACTTACAATTCAAAATACCATAATATTACAATCTCAGATCACGCACCTTTAACATTTATGATCAAAATAAATGGTAAAATGGAAAAACAGGGATAATGGAGACTTAACCCACAAATTTTAAAGAACAAAGTAACTCAGGAATACATTACAGAACAGATCAAGATTTTCTTTGAAATAAATGATAAGCCGGAAATATCTTCTTCCCTATTATGGGAAACTTTTAAAGCATATCCCCGTGGAATTATGATTTCTTCTCAAGCATTTTATAATAAAGAGAATCGGAGGGAACAACAGGCATTGGAAAAGGAGATTAAACAATTAGATACAGAGAACGCTGCAAAACCAACCATGATAAAACATAATAAAATCGCTGCATTGAAATATAAATTAAATAAAATATATTCAGATCAAGTTGTAAAACTCTATCAATATACTAAACAATTACAATTTGAATTCGGAGATAAACCCCAAAAATTGTTTGCTTGTCAATTACTGAAATTGGAGGGAGAAAAAATAATCCATAGGATTAAATCACACAATGGTGAACCACTAGTACAACCTAAAGATATTAATGAGAGATTTTTGCAATATTATAAAAAATTATACTCAGTCAAAACAACACAAAACCAGATAGGAATAGAAGCATTTAAAAAAAAAGTAATCTAAAAGGGTTGGATTAGAAAATAGAGAATCACTAAATGCTGAAATAACAGCAAAATAAATCGAAGAATCTATCAGATCATTAAAAAATGGTAAAACTCCAGGACCAGATGGTATTGGTTCGGAATTTTATAACACATTTTACGATCTGATTGCACCACGTTTGAAGACACTCTATGAATACATTTATACCCAACAGAAACTACCAAAAATGTTAAATGAATCTATTATAACACTTATACCTAAAATAGACAAGGATCTGGATGACCCAGGATCATATAGAGCTATAGCTCTTTTAAATACTGATCAAAAAATATTAACCAAAATACTAGCACAAAGACTAAGCACAGTGATCAATAAATTAATTCACCCGGATCAAACAGGATTTATACCAAAACGATATTCCTCATATAACTTGAGACGATTATTCAATAACATATATTCAAAAAGAGGTATTAATAAAGACCTAGTAATCATCTTGTTAGATGCAGAGAAAGCCTTTGACCAGGTGGAATGCTCTTATCTGTTTTCGGTCATGGAAACTTTTAAGTTGGGAGAGAAGTTTATTACATGGGTTAAATTATTATACACTAATCCAACAGCTAGAATACTAACAAATCAAATGTTATCAACTAAATTTAATTTATTTCGAGGCTGTAGACAAGGTTGTCCCTTATCCCCACTATTGTTTGCACTCGCAATTGAGCCATTAGCTCAAAGCGTGAGATTACATCCTGAAATATATGGGTATGAAACCAGAGAAACTGAAAATAAAATCTCCTTATATGCAGATGATGTATTACTGTATATTACAAAGCCGGAAATTAGTATTTCAAATTTATTAAACTTAATAACTGAATTTGGCTCATTCTCAATAGCATTAATTGGAATAAAAGTGAACTTATGTCAATAATGGTAAATAACCCACATATATTACAACAATTTCCTTTTAAGATAGCAAACGAAAAAATCAAATATCTTGGAATTTATGTAACAAAAAGATTTGATTCTTTATTTAAATCTAATTTTCCACTCTTACTGAATAAATTACATAAGAATATCTTATATTGGAAAACATTACCTATTTCAATGCTAGGTAGAATTAATGCAATAAAAATGATTTTCCTCCCGCAATTACTATATCTTTTCCAATTGATTCCGATATACCTTCCCAAAAAATGTTTTAAGAAGGTTGACTCCATAGTCACCAACTTTATCTGGGATTATAAGAGCCATAGAATAAGTAAAAAACATTTATGTAAATCAAAAATAAATGGAGGTCTAGCACTGCCAAATTTTATGTTTTATTACCGGGCAGTTAATATTAAAAATATGAACTTTTCGTTGGAAGAAATAGATAAACAACCAAATTGGGTAAAAATGGAAAAAGAATATTTTTCACCTTTTGAAATTAGCTCGATTTTATTTGCCAATACTAAACTAGGTAAGAAAACCTATAGAGAAAACCCTATAATAGAAAGTGAGATACGTATCTGGAAACAACTAAAGAAAACATTAAAATTGGAATCTATACCACTAGCTCTCTCCATTGTAAACAATGTTACATTTAAACCCTCAATGATGGACAAAGGTTTTTTACAATGGAAAAACTATGGAATTAATAAGATGGGCGATCTCTACAGGGAAAACTCCTTTCTTTCATTTCAAGAACTACAACAAATTTATGGATTACATTCAAAAGATTACTTTAGATATTTACAAATCAGAGACTATGTAAAATCAAATACACAGGAATTTAGAAATAGAAAGACAGAAATTTTAGATGAATGTCTAAATAAACACCCGAACACAGAAAAATTGATATCATATATTTATAACATTTTATTGGAAAACGATGTACCAATGACAGAAATATATAGGCAATTATGGGAAAATGAATTAGGTCAAATAATCAGACCAGAAGTATGGGATGAAAGTTTACAACATATACACCACTGTTCGTTAAATGCTAGACACCCTTTGATACAATTTAAAGTATTACATAGATTGCATTATTCAAAATCCAAATTACATAGAATGTTTTCAAATGTATCTGCCATATGTGATAAATGTCAGCACTTAGAAGCTAATTTAACGCACTCATTCACAAACTGTATAAAAATTACTAACTTTTGGACAGAAATATTTAAGATTATTTCAAATGCTGTTAATACGAATTTGGTTCCTGACTCAAAATTAATAATATTAGAAATATTAGAAACAGATCAATTAATAACAACAAATCAAATATTTTTTATCGATTACAGTTTAATAATTGGGAAAAAATTAATATGGAAATTTTGGAAAGGTCCTACATCCCTCACAATCAAAATGTGGATTACAGGAATGTCAGAGACACTTCACCTGGAAAGATTAAGACTTGTCCTACTGGACAAGCTGGATCATTTCAGAGGGATATGGTCTCCATTTATTGAATATTTAAAGGGTCAAAATGGCTCGGTGCGAGAACCTGACTGAAGCCTGAATGAAAGAATAGACGAAGAATCACATATAATAAACCATAAATATATCTCCAATGATGTATAACCTGCTTAACACTTCTTTCATCTTTTTGATTTTCTATTTTTACTTTATTTTTCTCTATTATTTCCTACCTGCATTAAAAAAAATGCATAGAAGTACAAATAAGATATAATTGTTAATATTAATAATATTAAGAATGTATCTGACATGTATATTTTTTTAATATGTACTTCTAATAAAAATATTTAACAACAGAAATTTGTAGAAGGTACTGATCCATCGGTACAGAATAAACCTAATCGTGTTTTGATGTTCTCTGCACTTGATAAAGCTGAAATTAAAGAGGAAGTAAACAAATTGTTTAACAAATGAGTTATTGAGAAAACTGTTAAGCATCCGCAGCAATTTGTATCAAATATATTTTCAAGACCTAAAAAAGATGGTGGTTGTAGAATCATTCTGGATCTTACACACTTTAATACATTTGTCCAGTATAAACATTTTAAGATGGATACATTCAACACTGCAAGACAGTTGTTATCACCAGGTTGTTACATGGGCACTATAGATTTAAAGGATGCGTATTATTCAGTACCAATTCATCGTCATTTTCGAAGGTACTTAAAATTTTGTTGGATGGGACAGCTGTGGCAATATAAAGCATTACCTGATGGATTAAGCTCACCTCCTAGGCTGTTCACAAAGTTGTTGAAACCAGCACTTGCACAGCTAAGGGCACAAAACACATTGTTATGGCTTATCTGGATGACATTTTAATTGTCAGTACTAATCAGGAGTCAGCTGAAAAATGAGTTGAAGCAACTACAAGCCTGTTTAAAAGGTTAAGGTTCCTGATCCATCCAACAAAATCTAAACTACAGCCATCCCAAACAATTGAATATTTGGGGTTTGTGATTAATTCAGTTACCATGTCAGTAACTTTACCAATGGACAAAATTATTGATATTACAAGGGCATGTTGTTTCCTTATTCACAAACCTTATCCCTCCATCCGAGAAGTAGCAAAAGTTATTGGTAAGTTAGTAGCAGCATTTCCTGCAGTGGAATTTGGTCCATTAGATTACCAAAATCTCCAAAGAGCAAAAGCACAAGCATTAAAGAAGCGAGCAGGCCATTTTGATAGGCCCATGCAATTACCAAAGGAGGCTTTATCAGAGTTACAGTGGTGGATTGAGAATGTTCCACAAGTTGCTAAAAACATTTTAGTACAGCAGCCTATAGTGTTTTTACAAACTGATACAATGGTGGATTGAGAATGTTCCACAAGCTGCTACAAACATTTTAGTACAGCAGCCAATAGTGTTTTTACAAACTGATGCAAGTGCTCTCGGATGGGGGGCTACGGATAATTCCACCAGCTGTGGGGGCAGATGGACTGTCCAAGAGGAATTGTTTCTCCAAAAATATGGTATCAATTATTTGGAGTTGTTGGGGGCATTTTATGGATTAAAAGCTTATTGTTCTACTATGACAGATTTGCATGTCCAATTACAAGTAGACAATACCACAGCTGTTGCATATATTAATCACATGGGTGGTGTAAGATCATTATCATGTGATTGTCTGGTTAATCAGATATGGCATTGGTGTATTGATAATAAAATTTGGCTTTCAGCAAGTTATCTCCCAGGTAAAGACAACGTTGTGGCAGACAACAGATCAAGGAAATTTATAGACAATACGGAATGGATGTTAAATCCACAAGTTTTCAATAATATTGTCAACCGGTATGGATTACCAGACATTGATCTGTTTGCATCTAGATTAAATTACAAATTGCCAAAATACGTGTCATGGGAACCCGATCCAGGAGCAGTAGAAGTAAATGCATTCTCACTACATTGGGGGAATATGTTATTTTATGCATTTCCCCCATTCTGCCCGGTTAGGCAATGTCTTATGAAAATAGGGCAAGATTCTGCCACAGGTTTATTGGTGGTTCCAAATTGGCCTACACAGGCATGGTTCCCATTGATGCTTAAAATGATTAGGGAACCATTTATGACGATTCCTAGCTGCAGTGATTTGTTGGTGCAACCAGTAACAAAATAAATTCATCCATTACATGATCATATGAATTTGTTAATCTGCAGGTTTTGACCAGACCACTGTAAGGGCTTGGACTGTCCGATAGGACCATGGATGTTATAGCTTCGGCTTGGCGAGATAGCACTAAAAAACAATATATGTCGCATATAAAGAAATGGGAAGTCTTTTGTAGACAGTCAAATACATCTAATAATATTTTTATTAGGAGTAAATACATATTAAGAAGAAATAATATAAAATCGAAAAAAAGGAAACATTATTCGTCACATACATTCTTAATATTTTTAAAATTTACGGTCATTCTTATTTATACTTCTATATTTTTTATTATTTTATAACAGTAGGAAATAAAGAGAAATAATAAAAAGAAAATGAAATACAAAAGAAATAAAAAATCAATAAAATGAGTGGAGTATTAAGCAAGATATTCTTCATTGGAGATATATTTGTGATCTATTGTATATAATTCTTCATCTATTCCTTCAATCAGGCTTCGAACCGGACCACCTTAACCCTTTAAGTATTCAATAAATGGAGACCATATTCCTCTGAATTGATCTAATCTGTCCATTAGGACAAGTCTTAATCTTTCCAAGTGAAGTGTCTCCGACATTTCTGTAATCCACATTTTGATTGTGGGGGATATGGGACCTTTCCAAAATCTTAGTATTAATTTTTTACCAATTATTAAACTATAACCAATAAAAATTATTTGTTGTGTTGTTAGTAGCTGATCCGTTTCTAATATTCCTAATATAATTAATTTTGAGTCTGGAATTAAATTTGCATTAACTACATTCGAGATTATCTTAAAAATTTCTGTCCAAAAATTAGTGTGTTGTGTTTAGCTGCGCTGTGTTGACATTACGGGTCGCACGCCTGATGATGTCACTCACGGCAGCCGGTGCAGAAACAGCAGATGCAGAAGCAGCAGCAGCAGCAGGAAGGTTTTCTCCCCGTTTTCTCCCTGTTTTTTTCCTTGTTTTTTCACAGAGGTGGCTGGTGTTGCCTTCTAGTCCTCCATAGCGCCACCGGAAGTCTCAGTCAAATATATCTTATCATACTGTGAACATATCAAATTATTGGAGTTCCTTGCTGGGTTGCATTTTGATCAGCACTTAAGCTATAGTGCCATTAATAGTGCTCGTAGTGCTTTATCGTCCTATTTAAGACAAATTTCTGACTGCGAATCAATCAGGTCTCATCCATTAATATCCAGGTTTATGAAAGGGTTTTTTAATAGAAATAATCCCAAGCCAAGGTATACAGAAATTTGGGATGTCACCATTGTGCTTACTTTGCTTAGGCAAAGGACTCCAATCACGTCAATGTCTTTACAGAAGTTAACATTTAAAGTCGTTATGTTAATGGAATTAGTGTCAGCACAAAGAGTACAAACATTGCAAATGTTGCATTTAGATTGCATGCATATGGCTTCAGATAACATTGTGTTTTATGTTTATGATCTAATCAAACAAAGCAGACCAGGGAAATCTGGAACAAAGGTAATGTTTAAATCTTACCCTGTTGATCAAACGCTATGTGTAGTTAGACACTTGACTCAATATATTGAAGTAACCAAGAGTCTTCGGGGTGGTGAGACAGAGTTATTGATTACGCACAAAAAAACACATACAAAAGTATCAGCACAAACCATTTCCAGATGGTTTTAAAACAGGTTTTGGATTTAGCAGGAGTAGACACTGATATGTTTAAATCTCACTCCACCAGGGCAGCAGCTACATCCGCGGCAAAGGTACAGGATGTGCCGCTCGATCAAATTTTAGAGGGCGCAGGGTGGTGTAAAGAAGAAACTTTTTCAAAGTTCTACGATAAACCTGTTCTCACGGTGCCAGGCTTTGGACACGCAGTATTGGGTTCTCTGTGATTCTTTGCTTTGGTTTACTATCGATTTATATTATCGATTTATGTTATCACTTTATACTTGTATCACTTTATTGTTTATTGATTTGTTTACTATCGATTTATAATATCGATTTATGGTATCACTTTATACCTTTATCATTTTATTGTAAACTTTCCCCTGGGATAAAGGGGTTATCACTTTTGTTCTTTTATAATTAAAAGACTTATTACATAACTGAAGCAATGTTTTAAAAGATATATTATTTACTCACTACTGTGTTGACTTAGCCAGAGTGTCGTATGGAATGAATCTATGACATAAAAAACACAGAGCTACAAAATCTTCACGCAGTCACTCACGTGACTCCGAAGTAAAATTGTAAGATTAAACGAGAAGTTACCAAGTTTGAAGTTTGATCGTTATTTTATGAGGAGTAACAATGAGGGATTACGTGCCCTCCACTCCCAACCCTCATAAAATAAATGATCATCTGGTAGTTCTAGTCTATGTTGAGCCTTACTATCTTACTCCGGCTATTTGGTTCTGTGTTTTCATGCCGCTGCTTTGAAGTATGCCGGTCATGCGCCAGGCGGGGCTTCTTCACGTAATCCCTCATCGTTACTCCTCATAAAATAACGATCAAACTTCAACTTGGTAAGTTCTCGTTTAATCTTACTATTTTACCTAAGCTAAATAATCTACCAACCTATATGTCTTTGGAGTGTTGCTCGACAGAGCATTTCTTCCATCATTTTTGCCTCTATTTTTAAAGATTAGAATAAGTTATAATCCTGATGACATCGTAAACTACATCTTTGCAAATTACTGATTTTGTTGTTCGCTGTTTTTTTTCATTGGCAAATGGGAAATTAACTTGGACACAACAGAGTGCCACTAACAGCAATTAAAAAATAACTTGTTCATCTTGTTTTAGTGAGGTTAGTTGACGGATAAATGTTGGCTCAAACACATCTTTTGCTCTTTAAAAAAAAATAGTATTGGTGGAATAAACAGATAATGCTTCAGTCTAATCTCATTGAAAATGCAGCAGTGGTAGTGAAGTGCTCTCGAGCAGTCGACTGAAACATTTGTCTCAATTATAGTTATTCCAGTATTGGCATCATGGGGTTTGAAACCGCAACCTACAGCAACGTAGCTGAAAAGACTTTCACTGAACCTGTAAAGGTAATTTTTGAATCCATTGTTTTGTTTCCAGAAATGTGATGGGATTATTTAGTATTGTGGTACATGTACAAAGATATAGCTTTTCTCTAATTGGCTAATCGGTCTACAATTTACTGTTATTTTATGAACTCATATAGGGAGATTTTTTAATTGGTTAGCAAAAGCTCGAAAACTTAGAAGTTACAATAAAATTGCCAAATCATAGTTGTATTGACATGTAACAGCTTCAACTTTAATATTTGTAATATGACAAAAGTAATAGACAAAAACAGTGTAGGCTTGTTTATTGTTCCCCAAAAAATTCAATAGATGAATTTAGCTACAATTGGAATCCTCTGCACTTCTATTCAAAGTGCAATTGTCAACACACCATTGCATAATTCTAGAGGTCTAAGCAAAAATAATCTTTGTCAGAAAACAACATTGTTGTTCTTTTTATATTTGCATTTACTATTAAGTTCGAAATGTAATGTGATTAAAATATTTCAATTTGAATTATACACATTAATAAACCCATCAACATTTCTACCTCTTTCTATCTTTTTTTTATATTACCTTATTTTTCTTTCTTCCTAACTGTCCTTATCTTTCATTGTCTTTCATTGTCTTCTCTCTCTCTCTCTCTCTCTCTCTCTCTCTCTCTCTCCATCTTATCTGTTCTATCTATCTAATCAATATATCTAATCTTGCAGCTGAATATGAATATTGAGACACGATGGGCCACAGATGCTGGAAGACCAGAGTGCCACGGTCATCCTCTGGCAGCAGGCATAAATCGCCCGCCACGGAACCGGGAAACTGGCCCTGAAGAAAGAAGCTGCAGAGCCTGGCCCCTGCTCGCCCCCAAGGACCGAAGAGGAGAGTGGTGAGAGTCAAAATGGCGGGCGAAAGCAAGAATGAAGGGCCGTTAAGAGGAACCGTGCTCATACTTTCCGTGCCTTCAAGGTCAGTTGTGGGAGACTCCCCCAGAGCACAAAGGCTGAATGGTGGCTCAGCGAGGGGAGGAACAATGGTTCGCTCGCTGATCCGGATCATTGCAACGGCTGGAGGCCCTGCAGCAGCCTGGGGATCTGACAGTCAACAGAAATTGCTCAAAAACTCTGTTAAGCTTTATTTTACTAGTGAGCTGCATTTTATTACCCCCCCCATTTTTTACACTAATCGTGAATTACACAAGAAACACACAGATTTAAAATTGTACATGTTTCAAGACACCACGGACCCTCTCCATGGTAATAACGGATATATTACTAATTTAAGATCTCGCTCACCTGCGTATAACACCATTGATCTTTAAGATGCCCTATTCTCTCAACTTTCTCATCTCCCACACAGCTGCATTGGGTCACATCCCCCTGCCAGACTCGCTGAAACCCTTCCGATTAGCACTAGCAAATCTCGCTGCCAGGGTATTGACCCCCCCCACCCTCCTCAGTTCAGGCACAACCTGTCATTTCACAATTTTTAATGAGAAGAAACTCAACCTGTTAAAATCAATAATTGAAGGAAAAGATTAATCTTGTATTTGTGCTCTATTTCCTGGAAGCAATTTGGCTGGAGCAAAAGAACATTTTGGGCATCTGATTTTTTTTTTGGCCAGGAAAGGTTATTACTCGTGCCGAATTGAGCAATATTTCTCATGTACGATTCAAACTCAATATTATGAATAATTTTCTGCACTATACCATGCAGAAAACTGAATATTTCTCCGTGATTATAGATATGCTCCTGGGGAATGAATTACGAGGACAGGTTGAAAACTCCATGGTGCTTAGGAAATGACGTTTGGGCTATTTTAACCCTGGAAAATTATTTGAGAACCTGCCAGCTGACAGGCTTGGAAATTCTATCATGTTTCAATGACTTTAACAATACTCAAGTACTAGTTGGATACGATTAATTTCTTCAGTACTTTGGCTTTTGCATATATATTCCACTGAGGCTGTAAATGGGGAGTGAGGAAAGGTCACACGTTTGATTTCTTTCAAACTCAATAGAATTAACTTAAAAATTGTGCTACCCATTTTTCTACCAGTGTAATTTTATCTGCCAGGCATTTTAAAAATCATGTCCTTTTTACTTAGCTACAATCTTTCCCTACCATTTAGTGAAACATGGCATCATGATTGTTGATTTTGATCAAATGACTTACATGCTTAAAACTGGAAAAAGCAATCTTTTGTAAATTGACTCTGCCAGAAATAGCACCAAAAACTGGCGACTCTGTGCACTACTATGCACTTGTACTGTATCTGAGATGCTCATCTAAGAAGTATGCTTATATATGGTGACACTTGTACTGCACTGTATACAAAAATGAATTTCACTGTACCTCAGTACAGGTGACAAATAAAATACCATACCATACCATCGTGGAGTTTGAGAAAAATGATGATTCTTGTTAACAGGAATTGCAGTCCACCAAACACTTTCTCCCATTCATCTCTTCCTTTATTATGCAATGGAAAAAACAAGGAGATAAAACTGCGATAAAATAATCCAAAGCTGAACATAACAATTTTCTATAGATTTCACATTCTTTCTAACTTTTATTTCGTAACCTATTTGCTGAAAGTATGCCTTGACAATGTAGTCAATGATTATTTTTTAAAAAATGGGTAGCTCCACTTAAAGATAACTAAAATGCAGCTATATCTCATTGTTGAAAAATTATACTGGTACTGTAATTTTAACTGTGGTAATGATTCTCCATAATGTTTACACATTATCCTGCAGGAAATTGCATTACTTCAAGGATCTTGTTAATGTCAGCCAGGGGGAATGGCACATTAGCCACCACTGAAAGCAAGTATATCTCCTGGTCTTAACCCACTGGCCAACAAAATGATTGTGAACCTCAACTCAAGAGGAAGGGACTTTGTGGATCTGCTTCATGAATAAATTGAAAATAAATTAATCATCAGCTAACACGCTGCGCTAATTTATCTGTGAAATGTAATCAATGCGTGCAGTTAAATATGAGTAAAAAGAGCTATTATTAACTTTGAAAACTACAGAATGTTCCGAGTCACTTCAAAACCAAAGAAATGTAGCAATGATCAGAGAGAAAAAAAGATTTTTGTTTAAGAAGGAACTGCAGATGCTGGAAAATATAAGGTAGACCAAAGTGCTGGAGAAACTCAGCGGATGCAGTAGCATCTATGTAGCGAAGGAAATAGGCAATGTTTCAGGAAATAAGCAACGTTATTTAAATCCAAAAACAATCCACAGCATTTACTGGAGATAAAAAATAAATAAATAAAATCTATAATGAAACAAAATGCGAGATGTATTTTGCAGGCCAGGCAGTGGTTGTGTAAAAAGGACACCAAGTGCTGGAGTAACAATGGGTCAGGTAGCATCTCTGGAGAATGGGGATAGGTAACGTTTCAGGTCAAGAACCTTCTTTAGACTGATTGTAGGGGGGAGGAGAAGAAAGCTGGAAGATGGGCCAGGCAGGAAAAAGTGTGGTAGGTAACAGGTGGACATAGGCGAGCTGGGTGTTTGATAGGCAGCTAGTTGGAACAAAGGCCAGAGTTAAGAACCAAAGGTGTGAGACAGATTTGAGGAGTTGCAAATTATGAAGCGAGAGAGAGGAAAGTAGCTGGGGGAGGGGAGAAATAGGTGGAGTTCAAGTGACGGACGGGGGAAGGAAGGGGAGGTGGGAGAAAGGTGGGTTGGGGGGTTCATTAGAGGTTACCTAAAATTGGAAATTCTATCTTCATGTCATTGGGTGGTAAGTTATCCAAGCATAATATGAGGTGCTGTTCCTCCAGTTTACATGTGGCCTCACTCTGTAATGGAGGAGGCCCTGGACAGAAAGGTCAGAATGGGAATGGGAAGGGGAGTTAAAATGGTTAGCAATCGGGAGATCCAGTAGGCTTTGGCAGACTGAGCGCAAATGTTCAGTGAAATGGTCGCTGAGTCTGTGCTTTGTCTCTCTGATGTGCAGGTGGCCATATCGGAAACACTAGATAATGCAGTAGAAGGGATTAGAGGTGGTGCACGTGAACCTCTGTTTCACCTGGAAGAACTTCTGTGGTCCCTGGATGGAGGGGGAGGTATGGGGACTGGTGTTACATCTTCGGCAGTTGCTGGGGAAAGTGTCTGTGGAGGGGTGGTTTGGGTGGGAAGGGATTAGTGAATCAAGGAGCTACAGAGGGAGCAGTCTCCTTGGAAAGTGGAAAGGACTGGTGATGAGAAGATATAACTATTTGAGGGATCGCGTTGGAGGTGACAGAAATGTGGGAGGATAATGTGTTGGATGCGAAGGCTGGTGGTGTGAAAGGTGAGCACCAGGGGAACTGTCCTTATTTTGCCTGGGGGAGGAGGAGCAGAATTAACTACAGGACACAGGAGACACAGGTGAGTGATTTATCTCTGACAGAAGGGGGGGGGGGGGGGGGAACCATCATTACTAAAGAAAGAAGACATCCTTGCATGTTCTAGAATAGAAAGTCTAATCTTTGGAGCAGATGCAGCGAAGACAGAAGAATTGAGAGTGGGGAATAGTGTCTTGCCCAAAGAGGAATTGACATCTCCCGTCGATTACTTTTGATGCCAAAAATAAAAGACAACGTTTTAGGTCAAAAAGGAAAGCGTAAAGGGTGGAAAGAAGTGGCACGTGGAGATGCCAAAATATTTAGTAATACACATGGTGTTGCCACCATCAACTGGAACAGGTTGGTGAACAGGTAAATAGGAGACAATCTGTGAAATCTGAAGTCTTCAGCAGAAGATCGAGAAAAGCATAATGCTGGAAATGATATCTGAAATTGTTGAACTTAATTCCGTAGGAGGTGTAGTGTGCCATATTTTAAGATGAGGTGCTATCCCACATGCGTTCATTGAGCTTTGTTGAAACACTGTCAAAAGCCATGTTGGAGTCTGAGTTGGGAATGAGTATTACAGAGACAGGCATCAAAAAACTTAGGGTCACCCTGGCAGACTGAATGGAGGTGTTCGGCAAATTGGTCACTTAATTTGTAACTGGTTTCCTTAGTATTGAGGAGACAATATCATAACACTGGATGCAATCCAGCAACTCAGAACAAATGCATTAAAAAATAACTGCATCACCTGGCAAGAATGCCTAGAGCCCTAGGTAGAAAGGAGGTAAAAGGGTAGGTGTTGCATCCCTGAAGTCACCTGGGAAGGATTTCCAATAGTAGTGTGGATGTGGGATGAGATGGAAGGGAATCAATCCCTTCAGAATCCTGAAAAGGGATGGGAAAGAATGAAATGCCTGGTGGTGGTATCGCATGGAGGTATTAGAAATTCTTGAGGATGATCTGTTGAATGCAAAGGATTGAAAGCGAAGACTGCGAGAACCATATCCTTATCACCGGTTGGAAAAAGGGGAATGGCAGCAAAAGTGCAGGAAATTGAACAAATTCTATTGAGAACCCTGTCAACTATGGCAGAGAGTTATTCTTGCTCATGTTTGAAGGACAAATACTGATGTGGAAAATGGAGTCATCAGTACAACCGCAACTGAAAAACCAGCTCTGGGAGAATAGGATGGAGTCCTCCCATGAAATTGGATGTGAGGAGGTGCATTTAAGGTAGCTGTGATTTTGTGGTGAGCTTTGACAAAAAAATCTATTCCAAACTGGAAATAAGCTAATGTTATCCCACTTTTTAAGAAAGGCTGGTGAGAGAAACCAGGGAATTATAGACCAGTCAGCCTGATGGGGAAGATGCTGGAGTCAATTATGAAAGATGACATAGAGGAACATTTGGACAGCAGTAACAGGATCGGTCCGAGTCAGCATGGGTTTACGAAGGGGAAATGATGCTTGACTAATCTTCTGGAATTTTTTGAGTATGTAACGAGTAAAATGGACAAGAGATAGACAGTGGATGTAGTGTGCCTGGACTTTCAGAAAGCGTTTGGTAAGGTCCCACATAGGAGATTAGTGGGCAAAATTAGGGCACATGGTATTGGGGGTAGAGTGCTGACATGGATAGAAAATTGGTTGGCAGACAGAAAACAAAGAGTAGGGATTGACTGGTCCCTTTCAGAATGGCAGGCAGTGACTAGTGGGGTACCGCTAGGCCCGGTGCTGGGACCGCAGATATTTACAATATACATCAATGATTTAGATGAAGGGATTCAAAGTAACTTTGTGTCATCTGCAAAGCAAATTTGCAGATGACACAAAGCTGGGTGGCAGTGTGAACTGTGAGGAGGATGGTATGAGAATGCAGGGCGACTTGGACAGGTTGGGTGAGTGGGCAGATGCATGGCAGATGCAGTTTAACGTGGATAAATGTGAGGTTATCCACTTTGATAGCAAAAACAGGAAGGCAGATTATTATCTAAATGGTGCCGTTGGAAAAAGGGGAAGTACAACAAGATCTGGGGGTTCTTGTTCATCAGTCAATGCAAGTAAGCATGAAGGTAATCAGGCAATGAAGAAAACAAATGGCATGTTGGCCTTCATAACAAGAGGAGTTGAGTATAGGGACAACAAGGTCCTTCTGCAGTTGTACAGGGCCCTAGTGAGACCACACCTGGAGAATTGTGTGCAGTTTTGGTCTCCAAATTTGAGGCTGGAGATTATTGCTATTGAGGGACTGCAGCAGCTCACAAGATTAATTCCTGGGATGGCGGGACTGTCATTGATGATAGAATGCAGCGGCTGGACTTGTATACTCTGGAATTTAGAAGGATGAGAGGGGAACATTGAAACATATAAGATTATTAAGGGTTTGGACATGCTAGAGGCAGGAAACATGTTCCCTATGTTGGGGGAGTCCAGAACCAGGGGCCACAGTTTATGAATAAGGGGTAAGCCATTTAAAATGGAGATGAGGAAAAACGTTTTCACACAGAGGGTTGTGAATCTGTGGAATTCTCTGCCTCAGAAGGCAGTGGAGGCCAATTCTCTGGATGCTTCAAGAGAGAGTTAGATAGAGCTCTTAAAGATAGCGGAGTCTGGGGATATGAGGAGAAGGCAAGAACGGGGTACTGATTGTGGATGATCACAGTGCATGGCGGTGCTGGGCGAATGGCTTATTCCTGCACCTATTGTCTATAAGGAAGGGAAGATTCGGGGTTGGGTCATTTGAAAACGAGAGATGGTTTAATGAAATTTTTGGCAATGAAACTTCCGAATTCTGCACAAAAACAGAAACAGCAGCAGAAGCGAGGAGGGCCCACATTTAAATGAAAGCAACGTTCCACACTTCCCATACAGAAATGATATTGCTTCAATCCATCAGCTTCTTAAAGCTACATCTTTTACTTTGAAGTGTGCAGAATCAAAGGAAAAATATTCAAGGATGTTCAAGATTACAAAGACCGGAGGGTCCGGATGTTCAAGATTACAAGGACCTGGTCTGGAGGGTTTAAACTATAAGGAGAGGATGGATAAGCTAGACTTTTATCCCTGGAGCATACGATGCTGATGGGTGTGCATATAAAGATTGTTTAAATCATGAGGGTTATAAATATGGTGAATAACCATAGTAATATCACGAGAGTAGGGTATTCTAAAACTAAATACCACAGGTTTAAGGTGAGAGGGGAAAGATTTAAAATAGACCTGTTTTCACACAATGGGTGATACATGTATGGAGCGATCTGCCAAAGAAAGTGGTAGAGGTGGGCACAATTACCTTTAAAATAAACTTGGATAGATACATGGATAGGAAATGTTTGGACAGAAATTGGCCAGGGGCAGTCAATGGGACTAGGCAACTTTGGCTGCATGGACGAGTTGGGCTAAAGGGCTTGTTTCCATGCTGTACAGCTCTATCAAATGAGAACAAGATCAGCCAGGTGAAGGAGGTGGTGGAAATGAATTGGTTTGAGCCCCTTTCAAGTGAAGAACTCTCAGCCTGCCCTGATGTGGAATGTATGGATATCTGCGATGAAATGAGCTATTTGGGGAAACTGTCAAAGTGGAGCAAGGCATCATAACTGCCAAAGAAATAGGGGGTAAGAAAATGGATGAGGGGAGGAAAAGGTTGTAGTTAAACCAGAAAGAAATATGTTCAATGGGACAAGAGCAGGTGGAAACAATGTATCTACATAGGTTTTGGAATCTTTTAGAAATACAGCATGGAAACAGGCCCTTCAGCCCACCAAGTCCACACCGACCAGTGATCGCCCTGTACACTACCACGATTGTCCACGAGGGACTATTTACAATTTCTAGAAGCCGATTAACATACAAACCTGTATGTCTTAGGAAGGTGGGATGAAACCGGAGCATCCGGCCAAAAACCCACGTGATCACAGGGAGAACATACAAACTCCACACAGTCAACACCCGCAGTTAGGATTGAACCTCGGTCTCTGCCGCTGCAAGTCAGCAACTCTACCGCTGCGCCATTGCGCCATCCTGAAGAATCAAGAAATGTATTAATATGTATACTTTTCACAGCTTTGAGTAGACGCCCTGATTGATCCATAACACTAAAGATAACTATTTAACCAAATCCTGAAATCTTCCACCTTTTTCCCCCGAGGTCCTCATCAGTCATTATACCTGTGCTCTACTGTCAAATACTGTAAGCTAACTGACCTTGTGCTAAGATGGATCTGCTATGGATTCATCAACTCTGTTCATATCAATGGAGAGAGCAAGGCTCTGGAAAAAGCTAGCAAATCCTATTTTTAGCACTGAGTTTAATTAAATCATTTTAATAGATAACTGATCAAAACGTATTGTTGCTATGTTTTTGAGTTTTATTTCAGCACTATTTAATTTTTTTTTTTAATGAACCTTTTAACTAATTTAAATTATTCTTTGAATGTTTAAGAAGCAGTCTTTTGAGTGTTTGTTCAGCTAGTCATGGCCTTATTAAGGTTAACGTTAATGTCGGGAAACTGCTTGCAGCGGGAAATCCTACACTGCTCTGGGGCCAGCTTTGAGAATCGTTGTTGTTCAGCTAAATGTGCTGGTGGACTCTTGAATGCAGGTGGCTAGCCACTCATTGGTAGAGCAGATGGAAACATCGATGCATGGATTGTGTTTCACACTGTGAATGTAAGGCCACATGCTGTAATAACTCACCAACATTAATGACAAGAGTAACCCTCTTTACTCTCATCACATCTGAGAGGGTAATCTGAAAAAATTGATATAAAGATAAAAATATCTGTCCAAATGAATCATTTTATATGGCTTAATTTTTACTGATTTGAAAATTGACTTGTCAATTAGTCAATGTTTGTATGGATTTTAAACTGGAGTTTAATATAGAGCACTCCAACAAATGAAATACTTAAGCGTAATCTTCCATTTTTAGAATTATTGGTCATTGCCAGTTAGCAGGTTCGTTTAATTTGCATTTTACATTTGGCTTTCCTTTCTAATAATCATGCTGGAAAATTAGAATTTGAAAAAGAATGAAACTTGCTGGCAATCAACTAATGACTGTACGCAAGCAGCAATGATTAAAAGCTCAAATCCCTCAACAGGATAATCACTCGACTTTCAATGGTGTAAGATATTATATTTGCACGACTAATATGACATTTTCATTTATGTCTGCATCATTATGAGCTCAAATGAGAGGACACACACAAAATAGTTTGAGTTCAAGTTTTGGTTATTCACTTGGCACCACTAATTGCAGAACCTAGGATCCCATTTGCTTCCCTTTTACAATTCTGTGCATTTTGGTATGATAGATCTAATAACCATGTTGAAAGGTTCAGAAAACAAAACACTCTCAAAATGTTTGAGTCAAAAATCTCAGGGAGAAAATTGTTACTCATTTATGTTTGTCCATTGCTGGCAATCCGCTTGCCAAACTGCTTCAATATAAAACATTGCAGCTGCAGAAAATCTAAAATACTAATGGAAGAATGCCATTTTGTACTATTCACCATGAGATCTTTCTTAAGTAGTGATTAAAATGTTCAATCTTTGATGAAAATAAATCATGAAATCACGAATAAAAAGTGTTCCAGACGTTTAATGGATTGAAGGAGGCTCCCCACTACTTCGGAGATTTAACTTCCTTGAGGTTAATGAAGCATAGTATAAAGGAGGCAAGCAATTACTTAAAAAATAACATATTTAATTCTGAGCAATGCTAAGGAAATGAATAAAAGAGAAATTAAGGACCTAGTATATAGAATTGTTAAAGTTAAATTTGCTTGATTTCCACAAGGACAGGTGGCTTTTGCAATTCAAACCTTCCACAAAATACTTCTCCAACATCAGATCATTCTTCCAAAGCAGAGATCTCCAGAGTGCTGGTTGGCGTGAGCAAGGTACAGATGATCTGGATATTTTCATTCACAATACATGTTGAATAACATTGTATTTGGGTCCAACAGGTATTTATGCACATTTAATGTTGTATTGCATGCAGTTCTGGCCGCCCCATTACAGAAAGGTTGCAGAGGCTTTGGAGAGGATGCAGAGGAGGTTCACCAGAATTATGCCTAAATTAGATGGTATTAGCTACAGGGAGAGGTTGGACAGACTTGGATTTATTTATATGGAATGTCTTAGATTGTAAAGAGACCAGATAGAAGTGTGTAAAATTATGAAAGACAAGGATAGGATAGACAGTCTGAACCTTTTCCCAGGATCGCAAAAATCAATTAGAAGATAGCTTTGAGGTGAGAGGAGCAAAATGTAAAGGAAATGCACAGGGCAAGTTTTCCACATGAAGGGTAGTGAGTGCCTGGAACATGTTTACGGGGGTGGTGGTGGAAGCAAATATGATAGCAGCATTTAAGAGACTTTTGGATAGGCACGTGAACATGCAAGGACAGAAGGGCTATGGATTATGTGCAGGCATCATGTTCGGCACAGACATTATGGGCTGAAGGGCCTGTTCATGTGCTGTATTGTCCTATGTTCTATAGCCCTGTGCTGAAAATCAATCTAATTTATGATAAATTATCCATCATGGTAATAGTGATTGATTGAAAATTGACACAAAATTCTACCCAAGCATTTAATGAGGAGACAGCGGCTTTTAATTGAATCGTTAAAACAGGTTATAAGTTGAAGGTAACAGAATATTTGTTTCTTTCTCCAGTGCCTTTGACGTTGCTGTCCACAAGACAAGAATTCAGAGAGAAGTAGCAACCCATTCCATTCCCAAAGACTAACTGGAAATGCGGACACCTGATTTATTGCCGGAATGAAAGCCATTCATTCACTACTCAAAATGTGGACATAGACAATAGACAATAGGTGCAGGAGTAGGCCATTTGGCCCTTCGAGCCAGCACCGCCATTCAATGTGATCATGGCTGATCATCCCCAATCATTACCCCGTTCCTGCCTTCTCCCCATATCACAGAAACATAGAAACATAGAAAATAGGTGCAGGAGTAGGCCATTCAGCCCTTCGAGCCTGCACCACCATTCAGTATGATCATGGCTGATCATCCAACTCAGTATCCCGTACCTGCCTTCTCTCCATACCCCCTGATCCCTTAGCCACAAGGGCCACATCTAACTCCCTCTTAAATATAGCCAATGAACTGGCCTCATCTACTTTCTGTGGCAGAGAATTCCACAGATTCACCACTCTCTGTGTGAACATTTTTTTTCTCATCTCGGTCCTAAAAGTTTTCCCCCTTATCCTTAAACTGTGACCCCTTGTTCTGGACTTCCCCAACATTGGGAACAATCTTCCTGTATCTAGGCTGTCTAACCCCTTAAGAATTTTGTAAGTTTCTATAAGATCCCCTACAATCTTCTAAATTCTAGCGAGTACAAGCCGACTCTATCCAGTCTTTCTTCATATGAAAGTCCTGCCATCCCAGGAATCAGTCTGGTGAACCTTCTCTGTACTCCCTCTATGGCAAGAACGTCTTTCTTCAGATTAGGAGACCAAAACTGTACGCAATACTCCAGGTGTGGTCTCGCCAAGACCCTGTACAACAGCAGTAGATCCTCCCTGCTCCTATACTCAAATCCTTTTGCTATGAATGCTAACATACCATTCGCTTTCTTCACTGCCTGCTGCACCTGCATACCTACTTTTAATGACTGGTAAACCAAGACACCCAGGTATCGTTGCATTTCCCCTTTTCCTAATCGGCCACCATTCAGATAATAGTCTACTTTCCTGTTCTTGCCACCAAAGTGGACAACCTCACATTTATCCACATTATACTGCATCCGCCATGCATTTGCCCACTCACCCAACCTATCCAAGTCACCTTGCAGCCTCCTAGCATCCCCCTCACAGCTAACACTGCCCCCCAGCTTTGTGTCATCTGCAAACGTGATGTTGCATTCAATTCTCTCGTCCAAATCATTAACGCCCTTTAGTCTCCTTTCCATCAGCAGCTTTTGTCCACCCATCTGCCCATTGTGTGTATTTAACAATCACGCCAGGTTTTGTCCCACCTCATCTTTTTTCTTGCTTATTGGTCCCCCCCCCCCCACAATCAGTTTGAAGGAGGGTTTCCGAAAAGTTGCCTGTTCATGTCCCTTAGAGATCTTGCTGACCTGCTGGGAACTCCAGCACTTTGTGCTCAATACAAGGTTCCATCATCTATAGTTCCCTGCGACTACTGGGACCAGACTCCTTTGATGACAACTGGATTGAGTTCAGAGTTAGCAGGAAGGACAAGTGAGGTAAAGTTAGAGTAAATGCTGTGCAAATTCATAAGAATCCAAAGGTCAGATTCTGTTGTATTTTACAACAATATCGTCAGTAGTTTCTAATAATACCCCAAGTTTTATATTATTTGTAGAGTCTGTATTTATAGTTTATTTATAGCACCAGCCAAGTCTTAATCAACTCCAGGGGGTGTTGCTCAGTGAGCCTTGACTAATATAACCCCCGGGTAGATGCTGTGCGGACTCAGTGAATTACATACAGGTATCTAATCCAAACAGAAATATGAGCAGGTGTCAGACAGGCAACACCTTCCACCCACTAGCTGGATGTATACAATATATAGGTTGTACACAATGTATACAATATACTGGATGTATAGGTCAGGATGTATACAATACTTAGTGTCAAGTATAATATTAGGTTAGGTCGTCATTGGGAAGAGAGCTTCAAATTCAGAGGTATGTGTTAGAATAAGTGAACTGAAACTATTGGGAGAGCTGCCAAAATTGAAGATAATGGGTTTCCAAGGAGAAAACGCTGCAAGAGTTGGCCAACTTGCACAAATAGTTGTGATTGTTGGGGATCAATCATACCAGCCCCAGGCTATCACTGCACTTGCTCTTCGGAGCAGTGTCCTGGGCCCATTGACCTTGTGATGGTGGGATCTCGGTTAGCAGCTTCATTAATGATGTTCTTTCCAGCAGAGAAACAGGATTAACAGTTTTTATTGATGTGAAATTGCATGGAGATGCCATTACCCACAGGTTCCCCTCCATGTTCCACACTATCCTGACTTGGAAATATCTTAACAGTTGTTTTATTGCTGATGCATCATGCTGCATCTTGACTTCCTGACTCTAATATTCAATGCCCAACCTAGAAAAGCAAGCCTTCTTTACCACTCCTTGAGTTGCCACTTTCAGTGAGTTATGGACTTGGACCTCAAGGTCCCTCTTTACATAAATGCTGTTAAGGTTCGTTCCAATAACTTGTATATTTTCCCCTTACATTCCGCTTCCCTAAGTGCAACGCCTCACAATTGATCAACTTAGACATCATCTGCCATTTCTCCGCCCATTTCTGTTGCTGATTAATATCCCGCTGCACACTTTGACAGCCCTCATCGCAGTTCACTGCCCAGCATACTTGGTGTCATCTGCAAACTTAAATCAACCCATCTACCGTATGTTTACGTCCAATTCATTCATATATCATATCACAAACAACTGAGGTCCCAGCACAGATCCCTGCGGAACTCCACTGGTTACAGACCTCCAGCCTGAATATTGTCCTTCCACCACAAACCTGTCTTCTATCAATAAACCAGTAATTTTACTTCGGAGTCACGTGAGTGACTACATGAAGAAGCCCCGCCTGGCGCATGATCGGCATTACGTCGACGCTGTCGGTAGGCAAAGAGCTGCAGAGCGCAGCTCCACCAGCGGTAAGGAACAGGCCTGCAGGTAAGTGGATTGAATTATTTTACAGGGCGTGTTCAAACTCCGTGGTGCTGGCGTGCAGAGCCAGCAGGAGTTGAAAGGAAAAGTGGAAATACTCCGGGTGGAAAAACGGAGGTTAAAATGCGTCCCGGGTAGAATCTCAGTAAAGATCGGGACGGCAGATTAGTGCGGAGCCGGTTACGATACCGGTGGCCGTTAAAAATTACCGGAGGGAGCCTTTAGTCGCTCCACAAACAAAAGCCACGGGAAGAATCTTCAGTGGGAAGGTAAATAAAGAAGTCTGAGAGGCCGTGGTTTTAAATGGTTAGATAAAGAAAGGCCTCCAGACAAGAAAGCCTTATGGCCCAGAATAAATTAAATGGAGAAATACTCCAAATTATTTTCAATCAAGGGTCTAAAAAACCCAGAATATTCCCAGGCAGGCCCTGAGGGGTTTCCATATACAAGTATATGGTGCTTTTACCACTGTGGGAATATGAACCTCAGATTGGGCTGGAGGTAGTCTCCTTGAGCAAGTCTCAGGAGTATCAGGGCAGTAAAGAAACTGACCCTAAAAGTGGTGTTTTGGTCATGTACCCACCACAGCACAAGTCTAAATCCAGGTGTACTTAATGGGTACAAAGTACGATACCTGAAGGAAGCGGTGAGGCCATGGAAGGTAACCATAGTGGTCAACATCAATTGGTTTCTCACCAGCTTCAGGAGGCTGTTATGGTTGAAACAGCAGATTTATATGAAGACACTTGCGCTTTACTAGGGTGCCAACGGTGAATCCGATTAAGTTTGCAGGTGGCACCCATGTCTTCAATAGTGTGGAGGCACAGGGAATACGATTCCAAAGAATTTCAAGTTTGCAGGTGGCATCACTGCTTATGGGAAGCAAGTGAAAGATTGTGCAATTACCAAAATTTAAAAAGTATAAGTGGCATTGTTTAGAGCTCATATGTTGAGCTCAATGGTATGAGAGAAAAATTGCCATTTGGACTATTTTGCACGTTAGATTTGCAGGTCAATAAAGTTCAAGCTATGTTGAAAATCTTGGTTATACGGAGTGAACCTGCCTAAAACAAATCAAAGTCATTGATAAAGAGGCAAAGATATCAGCCTCATAAAACTTTTGCAAAATTGGTGGTCCAATGTGAAGGGGATTTGATATATGGATCAAATAGAGGCAGGTGAGGAAGTATTTTTATCCAGCACAGCCTTATGTTAACCCATATTGTTGGGGAAGAAGGCCATCACGTGCATTTGGAGAGGTACAAAACCTTTATTCTAATCACAGAGGAAGCTTTTGTTGAACCTCCGATTGGTGGTAGATTACAGGTGTGTTATGATAAATGATATTGCATAACAGCTGAACGGTTTACATTAGATACTGTGTAAGGATCTACAATAAAATTTATAGAAGGAGTTGATCCACCTGTACAGAGTTAACCTAATCCTAGTGTATGTTTCTGCACCTGAAAAATCTCAAATAAAGAAAAGGTAAGAAATGTTTTAGGGAAAGTGTAATGGGGGAAAAAACAAGAGTAAGCATCCACAACAAGTTGTATCAAATAATTTCCCCAGGCAGAAGAAAGATGGTGGTTGAAGAGTCATTCTAGACATCACACACTTTAATACATTTGTCCAGTGGCAGTTGTTATCAACAAGTTGTAATTGGTTACTATAGTCTTGAAGGATGCGTATGATTTAGTACCAATTTATCATCATGTTCACAGGTAATTGAAAATTAATTAAATGGGTTGGCTATGGCAATTTAAGGCATTATCTAATGGATTAAGCTCAGCTTCTAGGCTGTTCACACAATGGTGAAACCAGCACTTGCACTGATAAGGACACATGGCCATGGTTATCTTGATGACATTTTTAATTGGCAATGATGATCAGGAGTCAGCTGAAAAATTAGTGCAGCAATTACAAGCCTGTTGAAAGACTAGGGTCCTGATCCATCCAACAAAATCTAAGCTTCAGCCTTCCCCAACAATTTACTATTTGGAGTTTGTGAGTGATTCAGTACCATGTTCGGTAAATTTACCAAGAGACAAAGTGTCAATATTACAAATGTGTGTCGTTGCCTTGTTGACAAGCCTTATCCCTCCATCCGGAAAGGAGCTTAGTAACACTATTTCTGCAGTAGAGTTGGTCCACTGCATTACCAAAAAAGCTTAAAAAAGGGCAAAAACACAAGCACTAGAAGAGTGTGCAGGCCATTTTGACAGGCCTATGCAATTGCCAAAGGAAGCTTTATCAGAATTACAGTGGTGGATTGAGAATGTTCCACAAGCTGCTTAAAAACATATTAGCTCAGCAGCCAGCAGTCATTGCAAACTGAAGCAAGTATTCTCGGATGGTGGATAGCTTCTCGTTTTTTTGGGCTAAGATAAGTGTAATATCTGTTCTTATCAGGTTAATATCTGATACGTCCCTTATCTAGGGGCTACGGACAATAACACCAGGGGGTGGCAGATGGATTGTCCAAGACACTTATTTCTCCAAACATTTGGTAGTAATTATTTGGAGTTGTTAGGAGCTTTTATGGATTAAAAGCTTATTGTTCTACTATGAAAGATTTGCATGTCCAATTACAAGTAGACAATACCACAGCTATGGCATATATCAATCACATGGGTCGAGTAAGATCATTATCATGTGATTATCTGGTTAACCAGATGTGGCATTGGTGTATCTTTAAGAATATTTGGCTTTCAGCTATCTATCTTAGGGAGAGACAATATTGTGGCAGACAACAGATCACGAAAGTTTAAAGACAATACAGAATGGATATTAAATCCACAAGTTGGAAAACATTGTCAGTGGTATGGATTACCTGACATTGATCTGTTTGCGTCTAGATTCAATCACTAATTGCCCAAATACGTCTCATGGGAACCCAACCCAGGAGCAGTAGTGGTGGATGCATTCTCACTACATTGGGGGCGGAAATATGTTCTTTTATGTTCCCCATTCTGTCTGATTAAGCAATGTCTGATGAAAATATAGCAAGACTCTGCCATGGGCGGTTTGGTGGCCCAAATCGGACACAGTCATGGTTCTCATTGATGTTTAGAAAAATAATTGAACCATTTATGACGCCTCATCGCTGCAGTAATTTGTTGAAAAATTCATCCATGGCATGATCATATGAATTTGCCAATCTGCAGGTTCTGACCAGACCATTACAAGAGCTTGGACTGTTGGATACGACCATGAATGTTATAACTGCAGCTTGGAAAAATAGCATTAAAAACAGTATTTTGTTTATATAAAGAAATTGGAAGTCTTTGGTAGACAGACAAAGATATTTTATCATACTGCTAACATATCAGATATATTGGAGTTCCTTGCTGGATTGCATTTTTTGATCAGTACCTAAGCGATAGGGCCATTAATAGGGCTCATAGTGCTTTATCGTCCTATTTAGGACAAATTGCTGATGATGAATCTAGCGGGTCTCATCCGTTAATATCCCGATTGGGAAAGGAATATATATTAAAATCTGCCCAAAGTAAAAATACAGAAGTTCGAGGTCAGCATAGTTCTTACTTTGCTTAGGCAATGGGCTCCAATTCTATCATAGTTTCAGAAGTTAACATTTGAAGTAATAATGCTCATGCCTTTAGTATCAGCACAAAGAGTGCAAACGTTGCAAATGTTACGTTCGACTGTATGCATGTGGCTACAGATAACATTGTCTTATATGTTTATGACTTAACCAAACAAAGCAGACCAGGAGGAGCGGGAACCAAGGTAAATTTTAAAGCATATCCTGTCGACCAACAATTGTGTGTGGTTAAGCATTGACTCAATATGTTGATGTAGGCAAGAGTCTCCATGGTGGTGAGACAGCGCTATTTATTACACACAAAAAAACACATAAAAGTATCAGTACAAACTGATGGTTCCAGATAGTTACATTCTAGATGGTTAAAACAGGTTTTGGGACTCAGCAGGAGTAGACATTGAGATGTTAAAAATCACTCCACCAGGGAGGTAGGTACATCCACGGCAAAGGTACAGGATGGGCCAGTCGATCAAAAAATTAGAGGCCGTAGGATGATGTAAAAGAAACTTTTCAAAGTTTACAAGAAACTAGATCTCACGGTGTCAGGGTTGGACACGCAGTGTTGGGTTCTCTTTGATTGTGCTTTGTTTTATATTATCAATTTATATCTTTGGTTATAAATCTTCCCCTACGATAGAAGGGTTGTTACTTTCATCCTTTTATAATGAAAAGACTTATTATATAAACTAAAGAAATGTTTAAGAGATGTATTATTTACTCACTAATGTGTTGATTGAGCCAGAGTGTCGTATGGAATGAATCTACGACATAAAAAACACAGAGCTACAAAATCTTCACGTAGTCACTCACGTGACTCCGTAGTAAAATAGTAAGATTAAACGAGAACTTACCACGTTTGAAATTTGATCGTTATTTTATGAGGAGTTACGATGAGGGATTACGTGCCCTCCACTCCCAACCCTCATAAAATAAATTATCATCTGGTAGTTCTAGTCTATATTGAGCCTTACTATCTTACTCTGGCTATTGTTTCTGTGTTTTTCATGCCGCTGCTTTGAAGTATGCCGATCATGCGCCAGGCGGGACTTCTTCACGTAATCCCTCATCGTTACTCCTCATAAAATAACGATCAAAACTTCAAACTTGGTAAGTTCTCGTTTAATCTTACTATTAATCCATACAACCAAATCACTGTTAATCCTGTGAATCTTAATCTTCTTGATCAGCCTACCATCAAATACCTTACTAAAATCCAAGTAGACAACCTCCACCACCCTACCCTCTTCAATCACTTTTGTCACGTATTCAAAAAACTTGATCATTAGTAAGACATGACATGCTGCGTACAAAGCCATGCTGCCTGGCCCAAATTAACCCATTCTCTTACAAATTGGAGTAAATCCAATCAATTGAGTCCTCTCCAATAGCTTCCCTATCAGACCTGAGGCTCACCTACCTATAATTCCCTGGATTCTCTCCACTTCTCTTCTTAAACAAAGGAGCAGCATTGACTACTTCAGCATCTGTAGTTCCGTGTCTACTGGGACCAGACTCCTTTCATGACGACTGGACTGAGTTGAGAGGTAGCAGGAAGCAAGTGATGTCAAGTTACAGTAAATATTTAAAAGTTCTGGTGGGTGTTGCTCAGAGAGCCTTGACTAATTTAACCCCCGGGTAGATGCTGGGCGAACTCAATGAATTACATGCAGGTATCTAATCCAAAGGGAGGTATGAGAAGGTGTCAAAAAGCCAGCACCTTCCACCCACCAGCTGGAGGTAAGGATGTATACAATACTTAGTATCAAGTTTAATATTAGGATTGGTCGGCATTGGGAAGAGAGCTTTAAATGTGTTAGAATAAGTGAACTGGAACTATTGAGAGAGCTGGAAAAATTGAAGATAATGAGTTTCCAAGGAGAAAACGCTGCAAGAGTTGGAGGCCTACTCGCACAAATAGTTGTGATTGTTGGGGAACAATCATTCCAGCCCCAGGCTACCTCTGCACTTGCTCTTCGGAGCAGTATCCTGGGCCCATTCACCTTGTGATGGTGGGATCTCAGGAAGCGGCTTCATTAATGACGTTCTTGCCAGCAGAGCGTAAGGTTTCAACAGTCCACCGGGAGCTCACCTGTGTCTAGTGCAGATGTAAAAATCTTCCTCAAAGCTCCCACAATGTCTTCCCTTGCCGATCTCAAATTCCTGGACAGAAACCAAGTACAGAAGAGATTCTCAATCTGGTTCAAGTTATACCTGTCTCTTTGTAGGATACCTAGAACACTTTCCAGTCTCAGTCCTCCAGAGGTTCGTTCCATCACCTCCTACCAAGTACACAGATGATGACCAACTGTCTAGTTGCAGTATTTTTTTAAATTTTGAAAACACATAAACAATAGACAATAGCAAATAGGTGCAGCAGTAGGCCATTCTGCCCTTCGAGCCAGCCATTCAATGTGATCATGGATGAGCATCCACAATCAGTACCCCATTCCTGCCTTCTCCCCATATCCACTGACTCTACTATCTTTAAGAGCCCTGTCTAGCTCTCCTTTGAAAGTATCCAGGGAACCGGCCTCCACCATCCTCAGAGGCAGAGAATTCCACAGACTCACAACTGTGAAAAAGTGATTCTTCATCTCCGTTCTAAATGGTTTACCCCTTATTCTTAAACAGTGGCCCTGATTCTGGACTCCCCCAACATCGGGAACATGTTTCCTGCCTCTAGAGTGTCCAAACCCTTAATAATCTTATATGTTTCAATATGATCCGCTCTCATCCTAAATTCAAAAATATACAAGCCCAGCCGCTCCATTCTCTCAGCATATGACAGTCCCGCCATCCCGGGAATTAACCTCATCAACCTACGCTGCACTTCCTCAATAGCAAGAATGTCCTTCCTCAAATTTTGAGACCAAAACTGCAGCTAATACTCCAGGTGTGGTCCAACTAGGGCCCTGAACAACTGCAGAAGAACCGCTTTGCTCCACATGCACATTGCTTGGATTGAATTTAAATGTACATGTGGAGTTATGGTTTCCCTGTTACTTTAAAAAAAAGAGTGTCCCTGGAAAAGATACCAAAGCAAGGGATCAAATAGAAACTGACGGATTATATCTATCACAAACGTTTGGAAAAGGCTGGGGGCATGTTTCTTCTTTAAAAAGAGAAAGCTGAAGGGTGGTCATGAATTAAAGCCAAAGACAGCAATTGAAAATTCCAGCGGGATATTCAGGAGATACATTTTCACCCAGCGTCTGACTATAACACAGAGCTCATCGCCATGAATAACTAAAATCAATGGCATTGATGCAGGGAAAAGAAAATAAGTTTTTGCTTTTAAGGATTGGTGGGGAGGCAAGGATAGAGGCTCATGTTGAGCAGAGGCACTGCCATGGATTTGTTGGTTAGAATGAATAGTTTGCCTTCTACAGTCTATGTAATTCTGCACACAATTTTCAAAACGAGTTTTAAATTAATCCTTCATTAACAACACATATGCACAAACAATGACACACTCTGTCGAGAAGGTCAATAAAATGACGTGGCAATTATCCAAATAATGGTTTCAGATCCATGAGGCTGTATTTTTAATTTTTTTGTAAAGAATTCTTCCCTTTTGCTGAGTAAGTAAAATAAGTTCCGTACTTCCTACTTTTTCAGATTTTCCATATAATTTGCCTAAAAACAATTTTTGGTCCTGGGCTCCTTGTTTTTGAAAGTGTAAGCTATCAAAGAAACCTTGGTAATGATTCAAGATCGCCTTTAACTCCGAATACCAATATTTGCTAATTGTTCAATATTTAAATTAATTATTCTGATTTTGTTTTCCTCCTACAGTGAACATTTCTTATTTCATATTTTTCCTGCACCATTCACTTAAAACTGTCTGTATTCAGCAGTCAAGAGAAGAGTCAAGGGTGTTTAATAGTAAGATTAAACGAGAACTTACCAGTTCGAAGTTTGATCGTTATTTTATTAGGAGTTACGATGAGGGATTACGTGAAGAGCCCGCCTGGCGCTGGCAAACGGCATACTTCAAAGCAGCGGCATGAAAAACACAGAACACAAAATAGCCGAAGTAACATAGTAAGGCTCATAATAGACTTAGAACTACCAGATGATCATTTATTTTATGAGGGTGGGGAGTGGAGGGCACGTAATCCCTCATCATAACTCCTCATAAAATAACGATCAAACTTCGAACTGGTAAGTTCTCGTTTAATCTTACTATCTTACTTCGGAGTCACGTGAGTGACTACGTGAAGATTTTAAAGCTTTCTGTGTTTTTTATGTCGTAGAATTAATCAGTACGACAGTCCGGCTAAGTAAATACATACATGAGAAACCAGACTAATTTTAGTTCTTTCCATAATTAATTTTTAATGGTTTAAAGAACATCATAATAACCCTCCTTATATCTGAGGGATCATTACAAGTGATAAAAGATATAAGTGACTACATAACTGATTATAGCAATCAATAGTAAACAAAGCAGGTGACTATAGTGATCCCAACACCGCGTGGCCAAAGCTTGTCATAGTGTGAACAGGTTTATTGTAGAACTTTGAAAAAGTTTCTTCTTTACTCCACCCTGCGATTTTTAAAATATGCTCGAGCGGTACGTCCCGCACCTTCGCCGCGGACGTAGCTGCAGCCTTGGTGGAGTGAGATTTGAACACATCAGTGTCTACTCCTGCTAACAGTAACACCTGTTTCAACCACTTTGAGATAGTTTGAACTGAAGCTTTAGTGTGTGGTTTTTTATGCGTAATCATTAACGTTTTTTCATTTCCTCGAAGAGTTTTGGTAACTTTGGTATATTGGTTCAAATGTCTAACCACACACAAAGTAGGATCAATAGGATAAGCTTGAAAGGTTACCTTTGCTCCAGTTCTTCCTGGTCTGCTTTGTTTGATCAGATCGTAAACATAGAACACAATGTTATCTGCAGTCACATGCATACAGTCTAAACGCAACATTTGTAAAGTTTGCACACTTTGAGCTGAAACCAATGACATTAACATTATTAATTTGAATGTTAATCTTTCCAATGACAATCCTTCAATTGGAGTCCATTGTCTAAGTAAGGTAAGTACAATGCTCACATCCCAAATCTCTGTGTATCTTGGTTTGGGTGGATTAATGTTAAAGATTCCTTTCATGAATCTAGATATTAGTGGATGTGATCCAATTGATTTCTGGTCAGACATAAGTCCTAAATAAGATGATAAGGCACTGCGTGCAGTGTTAATGGCACTGTAACTTAAATGTTGCTCAAAATGCAATTTAGCAAGGAACTCCAATACATTTGCAATATTCACAGTATCATAAGAAATATTTGACTGTGTGCAAAATTCTTCCCATTTCTTAATATGTGTCATATATTGTTTTTGTGTGTTATCTCGCCATGATGCGACTATAACTTCCATAGTTTTGTCCGACAATCCCAGCTCCTGTAGTGGTCTGGTCAAAACCTGCAGATTAACAAATTCATATATGCATATAATGGATAAATTTCTTTGGTTACTGGATTAATCAAAATATCACTACAGTTAGGAATTGACATATATGGTTCTTTAATCATATTCAGCATTAATGGGAACCAAGGTTGTGTTGGCCAATTTGGAACTACCAACAATCCTGTGGCAGAATCTTGTTCTATTTTCTTCAGACATTGCTGAACCAAAGCAAAAGGTGGAAAAGCATAAAAGAACATATTCCCCCAGTTCAATGAAAAAGCATCTACTGCTACTGCATCTGGATCGTGTTCCCAAGACACATATTTAGGCAATTGATGATTAAGCCTTGATGCAAACAAATCAATTTCTGGTAAACCAAATTGAGTTACAATATTCTTAAATATTGCTGGATTAAGCATCCATTCTGTGTTATCTTTAAATATCCTTGATCTTTTATCTGCCACCACATTGTCTTTACCTGGAATGTAGTTTGCTGAAATCCAAATTTGGCGATCAATACACCATTGCCATATTTCATTGACCAGACAATCACATGATACTGATCTGACTCCCCCCGTGTGATTAATATATACAACAGCCGTTTTATTGTCTAACTGTATTAATACATGTAGACCCTTTTTTGAACAGCAATATGCTTTTAGACCATAGAAAGCACCCAATAACTCTAGTTAATACCATAAGTTTGAAGAAACGTTTCTTCTTGGACTTTCCATCTACCTCCACAACTGGAGGATGAATCTGTTGCCCCCCATCCGAGAGCACTAGCATCTGTTTGTAAAACCATTTCAGGCTGTTTAATCAGAATGTTTTTAGCAGCTTGTGGGACATTTTTAACCCACCATTGTAATTCCAACAAAGCTTCTTTTGTTAATTGCATAGGCCTATCAAAGTGGCCTGCCCTCTCTTTGAGAGCTCTTATTTTGTCCCTTTGAAGATTTTGATAATGTAATGGACCAAATTCTACTGCAGGAAATGCTGCTACTAGTTTACCAATAGTTTTCGCTACTTCTCGGATGGAAGGATAAGCTTTGTGAATGAGATTATTACAAGTCACCAAAATATCATCAACTTTATCTGTTGGTAAAGTTATTAACATAGTCTCTGAGTTAATTACAAACCGCAAATAGTTAATTGATTGTGCTGGCTGCAGCTGGGATTTAATTGGATGAATCAAGAACCCTAGCTTTTCAAACAAAGCTTTTGTAACTGAAACTGAATTCTCAGCTGACTCTTGATTATCATTAATGATTAGAATGTCATAGAGATAAGCCATAACGATGTGTTTTTGTGCTCTTAATTGGGCTAAAACTGGTTTCAACAGTTTCGTAAAGAGCCTGGGAGCTGAACTCAATCCATTTGGCAAAGCTTTAAACTGCCATAATTGTCCCAGCCAATTAAATTTTAAGTACCTCCGGAAGAACTGATGTATTGGTACAGAATAATAGGCGTCTTTCAAATCAATCTTAGCCATATAACAACCTGCTGATATTAAATATCTTGCAGTATTAAATGTTTCCATTTTAAAATGTTTGTATTCTACAAACTTATTTAGATCTGTAAGGTCCAGAATAATTCTGCAACCACCATCTTTTTTATTTCTTCGAAATATATTAGACACAAATTGATGCTCGTGTTCATAAGTTTTTTCAATTACCCCTTTTTCAGATAATTTGTCAATTTCCACATTAATCTCTGCTTTTTCAATTGCAGTAAACACAAAAGCATAGGCAGGTTTATTCTGTACTGGAGGATTAACCCCTTCTTTAAATGTAATAGTGGCTCCTGAAACAGCTTGTAAAATAAACCGATCAGAAGTAATAGTAAGCCAGTCTTTATAAAACTTTTGTAATCTCCCTCCAACTGGAGATTTATCCGCAGTTCCTTTAAGGATAGAACAAGTCTTTAATACCTCTCCATATGAGCGTGGTGGCCTCCTTCTCCCCGAATACGGGTAAGCATTGGGCTGTGCAGGACGATAATATTTCCTTGACATATTTCTGCCTCTATTTCCAAAATCCAATCCCCTTCTGGACGGAAAATACCTTTTTTGTCCAAAGACGAAAGGTTTCATGCAGCTAAAATATTTAGCTTCTTCATCCAAATCTTTTAATTGTTTAGGCAGATTTTCTCCAAACAGATAACCAGGAGCTTGAACACCACTTGCTCGACACAGGCTTGCAAACCTTGGGTGAAATATGGGCCGAATAGCCATTTTCCTCATACAATTAATTTCATAGAAAGAATTGCACAATAAGCCCAAAGTATCTTTTTGAATCTTATCCATCTCCAACCTCTCCATTTGTCTTCCATAAGCCGTAATGGCAGCAGAAATTAATTTGAGGATTTTTTGAAATCTCACTTCTTGAGCTCTCATACTTGGTCATGGATGTCCATATCAACGGATTAACCGTAGGCACTTCCAAAGAGGCACAATTTTCTGGCGTTTTATATAATTCTGATGTTTCAATCATCACAGAATCATGAAGCTGGTGAGATACCATATAATTAATGTTGGCAGCTAGGTTTTCTTCCATAGCCTCACCACTTCCTTCAGGTATAGCAAATTCTTTTGCTATCCCAGGCACATTTGGCCTTTTCTTTTTACTTTGTGGTGTGCATTCAAAATCCAAATTACCACCAGCAGGGTCTGCCTTCTGCAGCCCTAAATCAATTGGAATTTCATCCCATGAGACTTCCTCCGGCCCAAATCCTGGGTCCGGAGTTTCAAACTCCCAATTTGGCCCACAGCCATATTCAGAATAATCAAACCCCTCAGGGCTTTTTTGGGAACCTTCTAGGTACTGTGACCCTTGTCTCATGATTTTTTGGAGAACTTTCTCCATATGCTCCATTTTTAGCCACATAGTTTTATTATCTGGAGGACTTTCAGTATCAGAGTCATCAGAAACCACGGGCCTCTCAGATTTCTTTTTACATTTTTTAGGAGCATTTCCCTCCGTGGTTATAACTTCTGGAGAATCTAGAAACTCGCTAACGGGTAAATCAGCGGCCACCGGTATCGGAACCGGATCCGCACTAGCTTCTTGTCCCGTATTTTTATTTTCACCCCGGGAAGATCTTTTTACCCGCGAATTTTTCTTTGCTGATTTCTCCATTTTCTTTCATTTAATCTGTGCTGAATCAGCACGTTAACGTGACTCTGACTTTTACTTTTACTTTCACTGCTGGACCCACCCAGCGTACGCTAAAGAACGTCCCGACTTTGCTTCACTTACCTGCGGGTCCGTTCCGACCGCTGCGAGGAGCTGCGCCTTACTGCAGCTCCTGCTTCCGCCGTCAGCGTCGACGTAATGCCGTTTGCCAGCGCCAGGCGGGCTCTTCACGTAGTCACTCACGTGACTCCGAAGTAAAATTGTCATATGTACTGACAACAAAACAATGAAATTATTACTTGTAGAAGTATAGGCCCGTAAACACAATACTCATAGAAAACAAATAATAAACAAAAACATTCAATACATTAATAACCTAATAATAGTGCAAAAAAGCCCTTAGTGCAACCAACTTAGTACATGTATGATAGATCAAATAACAACAGTTAAACATTCAGAAATAAAACACTCTCAAAATGTTTGTCAAGAACTCAGGGAGAAAATTATTACTCATTTATGTTTGTCCATTGCTGGAAATCACTGGCCAAACTGCTTCCAAAATAAAATATTGCAGCTGCAGAATACTAATGGAAGGATGCTATTTTGTACTATTCACCATGAGATCTTTCCTTTAGTGATTAAAATTTTCAATCTTTGATGAAAATAAATCATGAATTCTTGAAAAAAAGTCTTCCAGACGTTTAATGGATTGAAGCAGGCTCCCCACTACTTCAGAGATTTAACTTCCTTTAGGTTAATGAAGCATATTATAAAGGAATCAAGCAATTACTTATTTAATTCTGGTCAATGCTAAGGAAATGAATAAAATAAAGAGAAATTAAGGAGCTAGCGTATAGAATTGTTGAAGTTAAATTTGCTTGAATTCCACAAGGATAGGTGGCTTTTGCAATTCAAATAATACTTTTCCAAAATTAAATTTCCACATAATACTTCTCCAACATCAGATCACTCTTCCAAAGCAGAGATCTCCAGAGCTTTGGTTGGTGTGAGCAAGGTACAGATGATCTGGATCCTCTATTCACCACATATGTTGAATAACTTTGGCATTTGTATTTAGGTCCTACAGGTATTTATGCACACTTAATTTTTAACCACATCTATGCAAATTCTGTGATGTTTCAACTCACCTTACCAACCTTTGTCACAGCTAACCTGTTCTCTATGACCCTCTGGAAGATAGAACAGATTGCCTGCATTTAACTTTTAACAATTTTCAGTTTTGCCTCCCTTCTGGAACTAATTGTAAATATTTGTTCCCTGAATGTAAATCAGATGGAAATCTAGTTATTTCCACCGAGAGTGGATGACATGATTTTTCTTCTTTGTTTATTTATTCTTTGGGATGCGCGTGACAAGACCAGCATTAATTGTTTATTACAAATTGCCTTGTGAAGGTTGCGACAAACCAAATGGAAATACAGTAATATTTCTGGTGAAAGTCCTTTCACAACACCATCAGGAGACAGTTTCAGGCTTTAAACCCAGCAACAAATCTACCATCAAGATATTTCCAAGTCAGCATAGTGTGGAACATGGAGGGGAACCTGTGGGTAGTGGCATCCCCATGCAATTTCACATCGATTCTGTTAAGGTTTTTGGCATATATATTTCCCCCTTACATTTGACCTCACTAAGTGCAACACCTCTCACTTGCCTGATTAAACGGCATCAGTCAATTTTCTGCCAATTTCTGTAGCCTTCCATACAGTCTGTGACCCCAGCAATCTTGGCATCAATTGCAAACATACTACCAATCTGTGCACATTTACGTCAAAGTCACTTATGTATATTACATTTCCACTCTAGGAAAAAGTTTCTGACTGGCTACCCAGTCCATGCCTCTCTTAATGTTGGAAACATCTATCAGATCTCCCCTCAGCGGCCGACACTCTTGTGAAACCAGTCCATCTATTTAACCCAATATCTAATAACCCCTGATCCAGACAACATCCTGGTGAACTTTTTCTGAACCAGCTCCAAAGTCTCCAGGTCTTTCCTGTAATGGGTTGACCAGAACTGCGTACAATTCTCCAAATGCGGCCTAACCTAAGTTTTATAAAGCTTCAACATGACCCCTGACTCTTATTCTCTATGGCCTCAATGTTAAACTTAACAAATTCAACTAACGTGCGTTCTGTCTGTAGCAGAACTGGCAAGTTTTACTATGGACATTCCATCTGTAATATTAATTCAGTTTTTCACTATCCACAGGCACTGCCTAATGTGTTGGGCTTTTCCATCATTTTTCATTTGGACTCAGGTTTCCATAATGGTTCTTATCAATATTTCACAGCTTCATCATATCCCTCTGTTTTCTCTCCAGTTGAGTTCATTAATGTATTAATCCGATGGCTCAGTAAACATTGAAAATAGCTGAGCAATCATATGCTCACTCTATCACAAATATTCCTTTTGTCTAAAGCATCCAAATTTCTCCCTCAGTTGGACCAGCTAATTTATTTTGGACTACATAACAAATCCTGGAATTGGGGTGAATGTACAGCATTTGTGATACAATAAGGTTCTAACAACCTAATTGACTCATTATAATCTATTTTACAACTCTGACCTTAATATAATCCTAAAATTACTTCAACGTTTCTGATGAAGAAGGTCAGACAGTACAAGATGTTTTGCAGTAAACTTGTTAGTGGCAATACACTGGTCAATATGTGATATATATAACAGTGCTGGGAGAGTTTTACAACATGCTCAGGTTCATTGGGACCTATGCCAGATGATTAGATTAATCTGTGGTTTTGGTGCCCTGACAGTAATCAATTACATACATTCATGTCTATATTAGAATGCTGGAGAGGCCTTTTCCCCAGGGTTTCTCTGAGGTGACAGCAGGCCAATGTGGAAGCTGCAGTTGCCCAGTTTAGTTCATCAAATTTCTCTTTGATTAACTCTTGGAAACTCACTTGAAGTTAATAATCTCCATTAATTCAACACAAAATGTATTTTCTCTCTGGTAATTGTGTGTTCAAGTTGCTCTTACTCCAAATATTTGCTCCATGTTAAAAATATAAAAATGCAAAAAATGTTAGTCATCATTGTTCAAAAGAAGTTTGGTCTGTGCAATTGCTTACAGCAGGTTGCATGTCCATTCAGGAAAAGGATGTCAATGTCTAATGGAGACACAAGAGATGGTTGATGCTGGAATTCGCAGCTAAAGGCAAACTGTTGGAAGAACTTTGTGAGCCAAACAGCATTTGTAGAGGCAAAAGGAAGGCCAGCATTCTGGGTGGAGGTGCCAGCAATGAAATTTTACAATTGGTTTTCCTAAATTTTACAATTTGGTTTTTCAAGTAACTAAAATAAGTTAAAACCATTCATTAATTGAAAAGAAAATGGAAGTAGTTTTGTGCAGATTTTATTATCTGTCCATTTAGTGGAAGGCCTGGGGTGGAAGATTGCAACCTTCACGTGGTCTGCCCTGTTTCGACTAATGCAATCAACCCGGCGTGCACAATCAAATAAGATCAAATAGAACAAGTTGTCATACAACTTAAAGGCTGTGCACACCATACGCAAGAAGAGTGGAAGGCCAGGATTTATTGCCTCCCTCAAATTGAATAATTTAGTTTGTTTGGGTACTTCAGAAGGTAATTAAGATTTGCAAGTCTGGAATCATATTTAGGTCAGTCTAATTTAGAGATACAGCATGGAAACATGTCCTTCAGCCCACTGAGACCACACTGACCATCAATCACCTGTCCACACTACTTCTTTATCCCACTTTTGCATCCACTCCCTACATTCCAGGGGTAATTTACAGAGGTCAATACCAAAAAGCTGTCTATCTTGACCTTGAATGTATTAAAATATTCATTCTCACAGTTCTCTAAGATAGAGATGTATGACTCTCTGAGAGAAATAAATCCTTGACAGTCTGTCTTAAATGGTTTGCCATTTTTTTCTGCAACTATGCTTTTATGTAACCCTGCATGTGAAAGCAATATATCCCACATTATGTTGACATTGAATTGTTAGGCACTTTCCAGAGAGGTTAGACGGTAGAATATTGAAGGTGACCTGGCATCCTCTCAATTACATCTCAAAGCAATATTAACATGGGAAAAACAAACTATGCTTCCTTCATCAAACATTATTTGTCACTAGACTTCTATCCCATTGTAATAATTATATGAAAATACCACAAACATGTTAGTGAATGCAATGAAATATAAAATGCCTCACAAGAGGTGCAATTGGTTTTAAATGTACCTTACATTATACAGTGATAACAGTTTAGTATTTTATAATTTCATAACTCCAAGCAGAGTTCTCCACTTTAAATATTGACCACTTTTTTATGCTCACGTTAAAAAATGACCAAAAGTAATAATTGTTTTATCAAACATGAAAACAAATGTCACCTGGTGAAAATAATTATGTCTTGCCCCTTTTAAATTGTTAATGAACATAAATTCTAATAAATTCTAATAGTGCTGTTGACATGTTTGCGTCCATATTTCAAAAAGTATTAAACTGGAGCAATATTTTGCTGGTCGTGTAGAATTTATAATTTAAAAACTGTCACTGCAGAACAAAATCTTTAAAAAATGGCATGAATGGATGATGGTCATTCTGAAAATATTTATTGGAAAACTACTATACACTGGATATAATCATGTAACAAACACACATTTGTTCATAGTAGTTGATAAAACATGGCAATTAGTGAATTCTAACACATGGTACCAAACATTATAGGTCTGTTTTGCATCAATTTTTCAGAACGTATTAAATTGGGGAAAAAAGTTTGATGATCGTATAGAATTTATGGTTTAAAAAAATGTGAATGCAGACAAAATCTTTTATATAGAAAATGATATGAATTGATGATGGTCATTCTGAAAATATTTATTGGAAAAAGACAATGCATAAGATATAATCATGCAACAACACGCATTAGTTCATAGTAGTTAATGAAATCATGGCAATTTCTCCATCTATTCAGTATTCTTATCCACTTTAAACATTCGCAATATACAAATGCAACTAAATGCGAATTACTTTTCATTTACTTTGCTCTACTTGTTTTGCTTAATGTGGCGAGAGGAGCACCTTTAAGAGGAGAGGACACTGCAGTTGTTATCACTTTGAGATTTTCACGAATGAAGTTGCGTTGTCGTACAGGAACAGAGTGCCTAAACCCTGTAGTGATGACTTTGCCATGTTGCAGGTGAGGAGGACTGTACTGGGGATCCAAACCATTGATCTCATATATCCATTGCATATCTGTTGTCTATAAATACAAGTGTCAAGAGGTTAGGCTTTTTTTTCACAGCTTTAATACAGTATACATATAAAATTCTAGGTTAAAACATTGAATATTCCCATTCCATCACAATTGGGGCAACTCCTGTTTCCACAATGGCCGCAGCACTGATTCCAGCTGATATCGTGGTCCATTAGTAAAATATTGTATTGTTATTGGAGCAACAATGCAAGTGCTCTGTTGTGAAAGATATGAGATGGATTAAGAAAGGGAATGTAGAATAAGAAGGTAATCTGTTGAGTAACTGTTGGAATTCTTTGCCACAGAAGGCTATGGAGGCCAAGTCAGTGGATATTTTTAAGGTAGAGCTGGATAGATTCGTGATTAGTACAGTTGCAGAGGTTATGGGGAGAAGGCAGGAAAATGGGGTTAGGAAGGAGATAGATCAGTCATGATTGAATGGTGTAGACTTGATGCGCTGAATGGCCTAGTTCTACTCCTATCACATATAATCTTATGACAGATCCATAACCGCAAGAGATGCTATGCTTGTCGCTTTACCTCCCCCCTCGACTCCATTCAAGGACCCAAGCAGTCGTTCCAGGTGCGACAGAGGTTCACCTGCACCGGCTCCAACCTCATCTATTGCATCCGCTGCTCTAGATGTCAGCTGATCTATATCGGTGAGACCAAGCGTAGGCTTGGCGATCGTTTTGCCGAACACCTCCGCTTGGTCCGCATTAACCAACCTGACCTCCCGGTGGCTCAGCACTTCAACTCCCCCTCCCTTTCCATATCCGACCTTTCTGTCCTGGGCCTCCTCCATGGCCAGAGTGAGCAACACCGCAAATTGGAGGAACAGCACCTCATATTCCGCTTGGGGAGCCTGCATCCTGGTGGCATGAACATTGATTTCTCACAATTCTGTTAACCCTTGCTGTCTCCTCCCCTTCCTACCTCTCCCTCAGCCCTCGGGCTCCTCTTCGTCCTTTTACCTTTCTTCTTCCCGCCTCCCACCACCCCCTATCAGTCTAAAGAAGGGTTTCAGCCCGAAACGTTGCCTATTTCCTTCGCTCCATAGATGCAGCTGCACCCGCTGAGTTTCTCCAGCATTTTTGTGTACCTTTGATTTTCCAGCATCTGCAGTTCCTTCTTAAGCACCATCAGAGATGGCAGCCTCGCCAACAGTCTGTCTTTTCATCTTTTTTGTTATTTTTTGTGATTTAAAAGTATGTGTTAATGTTCTCTGGTTTGTTTTATGTGGGGGGTGGGGGTGGGGAAGGGGGTTGGGGGAATTTGTTTTCAATCTCTTACCTTGCCGGAGATGTGATTGTTTTCTGGATCGTATCTCCAGTCGCTCCGTGGCCTAACACCATGGAGCTGGCGACCTCGCTCAAGACTGACTTAGAGCCCCACCGCGGGGCCGTGGACCTACTATCGGAGCCTGCGATCCCTTGCCTGGGAACGACACTTCAACCGCTGCCTACGGATTTCGACATGGAGGAGCTCGCAGTCTCAGGTAGAGACTGATGTCGGGAAGCTCCAGCCACGCATGGTTCGACCAGCCCCGACCCGGTGTCCGATCGCCTGGCGCGGGGGATCTGAGATCCCCCCCAGATGCGAGAGCTTGATCGCCCCGACGCGGAGGGCTCGACCGTCGGCTGCGTGAGCCATGATCGCCCCAACAACGGAAGGTTCGAGTGCCCCAACCGCGGGAGAACAAAGAAGGGAAGAAGAATGAACTTTTTTTGCCTTCCATCAGTGAGGAATGTGATGAAGTCGCTGTGGTGGATATTTATGTTTATAAATTGATTTGGGTGTCTTGTTGCTTTTGATTGGTATGACTGTATGGCAAATCAAATTTGTCGTATGTTGCAAAACATACTTGGCTAATAAAGTGCTATTATGATTATGATTATGATTACAACACTATAAAACTGCAACTGAATGTAGTGAATTAGGAATGGAATGAGAAAGCAGGACCTCGAGGATAGTAATCTCAGCTCATTCCTCGTGGCATGCGTAAACAACGGCTGAAATAGGAGGATAAATGAGAAGGAAATGTGGCTGAAGAATGATGTAGGAAGGTGGGGTTTAAATTCCGAGACATCGGAGCCATTTCAAGGGAAGATGGGACCTATATAAAATGGATGGGCACATCCACACAAGTTTGAGATTAATACCCTCGCAGGATGTTTGCTGGTGCTGTTGTACATTAAACTGAAATTGCATGGTGAAGACTAGGAAACAAGAGAAAAATAGAATGCAAACGAGGAAGGCAGGGGAGAAAGGGCAAGAAACAAATGAGAGCTAGAAGAGACCCTTCAAATGGGGTTACACAAAAAAAGCTGGAGTAACTCAGCGGGATAGGTAGAATCTCTGGAGAGAAGGAATGGGTGACGTTTCCGTCAAGAGGGGTTAGCGACAGGACAGATGGTAAAAAGACAAATTTAAGAACTACTTCTAAATACATATAGTTTCTGAAACAAAATCAATAAACAAACAAGACAAGGAGAGAGAGAGAAATATGATCTAATCACCATGGTTACCAAAGCTGGAAACTCAATATTAAGGGACATTTGACTTTTAGGCAGGCAGGTGGGTGGCTCTGCTAATGAGGGATGAAATAAGTGTGGTCGTGGAGATGATGTAAGCTCAGAATCTGGAGTTCACTTGGGTGGCAATTAAAGATAGTAAGGGAATAAAGAAACTGGTGCATTAATATAGAGTCCCCATGTGTGACAGTCTAGAGCAGCATTTCTCAAAGCGTTTTTACCCTTGCGGAACCCTTGAAATAATTTCATGTCTCAGGGAGCCCCTACATAAAAATTATTATATATCTTTATTAATCTCTCTCTTTCTCTTTCATAAACTCAAAGTTCATAAGGCAAAGATAATACATTTTTCTAATAAATGGTTTAAGCAAAAAATAATATGTTTTTCTCAAGTTTATTGACAATGCAAAAGGAATAACTGCTTGTTCAAGATACCTCATAAGGAGGCTTTCATTCACACAAAAAGATCAACCATATCTGTAAACACAGTTCTTGTCCACTGACCACTAAAGGCCGTTTCACACTGGCACCGTATAGACGTTGCTAAATACATTCCCTATAATTATTATACTTTTAAATTATATAACAGGTTGAAGACTTTATGATAATATCCAAGAATGTTCCAAGAATATGCCATATGTGCATAATAAAATTACGAATATGAAATTAAACACAAAAATGACTCAAAAATGCATTTACATATGATTAGCCTATTTACCACTATTGCTGTCTGAACCCCTAGTTCTCTTGCGGAACCCGGGGAGCCACGGTTGAGAAATGCTGTTCTAGGGTAACGTGAACAGTCTCAGAAAAAGGAACTGTCTTTTAAGTGATAGATGATGAATCCTTTCCTCGCAAAGGGTTTTGAGTTTTTGTAATTTCTTGTAGCTGAAATATCAGAAGGGCGAATCCTCAAATATTTTCACAGCTGAGATAAATAGATTTTTAAACAGTAAGCAAATCACAGAGGGTGGGGAAGGGGGAGGAAACTGAACTTGAGGAAAGTTGGATCAGCCATGATCCTATTGAGTGATGGAGCAGGCTTGAGGGGCTGAATGGCCTACTTTTAGTTTGGTTTCGTTTAGAGAAACAGCATGGAAACAGGTCCTTCGGTTCACTGAGTCTACACCGGCCAGCGATCCAGGCACACTAATACTATCCTACATACACTGGAGACAATTTACAATTTTACTGAAGCCAATTAACCTACAAACTGTACGTCTTTTGAATGTGGGAGGAAACAGGAGAAAATCCACGCGGACACGGGGAGAACATACAAACTCCATACAGACAAGCACAGACAAGTCAGGATCGAACCCGGATCTCTGGCTCTGTAAGGCAGCAACTTTACTGCCGTGCCACCGTGCGAAACGATCGACCTCCCGGTCGCTCAGCACTTCAACTCCCCCTCCCATTCCGTATCCGACCTCTCGGTCCTGGGCCTCCTCCACGGCCAGAGTGAGCAACACCGCAAGTTGGAGGAACAGCACCTCATATTCCGCTTGGGGAGTCTGCATCCTCTGGGCTTGAACATTGAATTTTTTCAATTCTGTTAACCCCTGCTGTCTCCTCCCCTTCCCACCTCTCCCTCAGCCCTCGGGCCCTGGCATTCCCTCTCTCTTTATCTCTCTCCCCCACACTAGTCGCACTAGCTTCTCATTTTCACACCACAAACAGCTTACAATGGCTTGTTCCCTTTATCATCGATACTTTTTTGCATATCTTTCATTCATTGTTCTTTATCTCTCCACATCACCGTCTATATCTCTCGTTTCCCTGATCCCTGACCAGTCGGAAGAAGGGTCTCGACCCGAAACGTCGCCTATCTCCTTCGCTCCTTAGATGCTGCTGCACCCGCTGAGTTTCTCCAGCCTTTTGTGTACCCTCGATTCTCCAGCATCTGCAGTTCCTTTAACACTCTTGTTCCTATTTCTTGTTGTATTCAATTGTCTAGTTTGACATCCATTTATAACTTCCAGTCATTGGCAAGATGAAATCACATGTTGTTAGATAGATCAGATAAAGTGTCAACACTAGGTGATGCATAATGCTCAAGAGAGCCAAAGGATACGATATTAAATGTGGAGAATTATGTTGCTGAATGGAAGCTCTAAAAGTATCAGCCTCATATTTTTAAGCATTTAGAATGTTTTGTCAGAACACCGGCACCAGTAAGGGGAGTTTTTCATCAGTGCCGAAATCAATCATGCTGATGGGCATGTACTAAAAAAGCAATCTGCAGTTATTTTACACAGCCACAAAGGGCTAACAATATTAAAGCATGATGAAATATAACATGCTGTGTGGATCGCTAATGCAGTAACATCTATGTACTGTTGAAGGTACCACTTATTCCCTAGTCCCTATTTTGAATGCAAACGTGAGCTGCTACTTCAGTGGTCTGACTTAATGCCATTTATTCCCATGGTAATAATGAGTGGTATTCTTCATCTAGAATCCAGCAAGTATCTAATTTTGTCATAATGAAAGGTTATTAGACAGGAAAATAATAGAAGAAATATGACTATTCTCTGCATTTTGGCCATTGACATTATTTGAACGTTAATTCCTTTTATTTTTCATCTAAGTGGGCTGATGGAAAGATCTTGTACAAGTGCACGCAATCTATTGCAGCACTTAATGAAATCCAGTGATACCTCTACAGATGCAATTAATGGGCCACTTGTACATTTGTCTTGCTCTGGTATTAAAGACAATAAATAAGCTGCCTTGGAAAACAGATAATTAATTATTTGTTCTGTGCACGAATATTGATCAATTTTGCAGGTCACATGTTACTCTTTAAAATGATCCAGGGACTGGAAAATTAACTATTGTGATTACTCTGCACCACGTTACTCACTTATTGGATAGGTTGAAGCAAATATTACCCATGACTGCAGTACAGAACCTATTATTTTTTTTAAATGAAAATGATTTTGTGCTCTTTTAGATTTTCGCACAAAAATTCAATTCAATAGAAGTTGGATGCTAAGAATTATGTCTTGATGCACATGACCTAAACCGATTCAAAACATTAACTCTGTTTACTGATATTGCTTGGCCTGCTGAGTATTTCCAGCGATTTCTGGTTTTATTTTAGTGCTGATACCAATATGGAGCACTATTAGTATAAATGGAGAATGAATTTCAAGGCACTTCTACAGTGTTGTCCTTTGAAATTGACTTATTTGACCTCCTGTTTATCATTATTCTCTTCCTCGCCAATAAAATATGTTGTGGAGAAGCTTCCCATTTAAAGGAGTTGCTTTGCTTCCATGGAGAATAATTGTGAATCTTCAAAGTTTAAAAAAATCTCGAGCCAAGTGAAAATTGAAATATCGCAAATACATTTCTAAAAACTTGTTCGAAAAATAACAACCTAAAGATTTCAGCATAACTAAGGTAGCTCAATCAATCACAATCACAATCACAATAATACTCTATTAGCCAAGTATGTTTTGCAACATATGAGGAATTTAATTTGCCAAGTCAGTCATATAAATAAAAAGCAACGGAACACACAGAACATATTTTAACATAAATACCCAGCACAGTGACTTCCCCACATTCCTCACTGTGATGGAAGGAGAAAAAAAGTTAAATCTCTTCCCTTTGCTCTCCCGCAGTTGGGGGGCCTTGAGCCCTCCGTTGACGGGACGATCTTGATTCTCGTAGCCAGTGACTTTTTGGGCCCTCTGCGTCATGGTGATCCAGCTCCTGCATAGGGGGGGATGTCAGCTCCCACGGTGATCGAACCCCGTGTCTAGGCTGGTCGAGCCTCTGCGTTCGTTGGAGCTCCCGACTAGCCTCTCCCGACTGTGAGCTCTTGATGGTATGTCCGTGCCCCACGGTGAGGCCCAAGGTCAGTACGAGGAGGCTTACAGCGATGATAGGCCGCAGAGCGACTGGAGACGTTACCCGGAAAACATTGCGTCTCCGGCAAGGTAAGAAACTGAAAAAAAGTTTCCCCCTTCCCCCCCCACATAAAACAAACCGGAGAACGTTTATACGGACTTATAAAACACACTAAAAATATTTATAAAAGACGAAAAAATAATTGCTGCCAATCGTTCGGCGCCCCTGGTGGTTTAGCAGTAGTAATTCACTTGAGGATCTTGTCTGTATTTACAATAGATAATTCATTGTAAAATACTTGTTTCATGAAAACTTACAAGGTCAAAACAGCTGAACTTAGGAACTTCTTTCACTTTCCTGGTACAATCTATGATTGTCGACGGAGGGTGGAAATTTCGCAGATTTGCGAAATAGGGTATTTTGTCCTACATTTTAAATAATCTATCGCCTGCATTTTAAGCAGTAAAGTGAGTTTCTGGTTTGATGCTGCATAATGTTTCTGACCTGAAGATTTGGTTCACACATTTTGTGTGAAATTCATTTATACTGTAGGTGTGTGGATAGAAACAATAAATTGTTAAGGAGTGTGTGAAAGAACGCATTTTTAGCAGATGGAGTTGAAGTGAAAAAGTGCAAAGTAATTTATTTTGGGTTTGGAGAAATGGAACAAATTTAGAACTTGTAAAGCAGAAGTGATAACTTCACGTCTGGTCAAGGGAATCGGGAAAAAACACCAATTAACACATACTACTAACTATAGTGCAATGCACATATTAATGTCGCGTTTCAAAACTCAAGCACATCTTTCACCTCACAAATGCAGACACACGCACGTACACTTCCAACTCAAGGCAGTATATCACACTTTCTCAATGCACACAAATATGAACATTCCTTCCCTCGTGCAGGAAAATGGGGAAAGTGGAGATGATTCACAAATAGCCAGGGGACTGGTAAATTGAGGACAATAATGCAAGTCACAATCTAGATATGAATGTATGACTGACTTCAGGAAATCATCGCCTGCAAATACATTGCACCTCAAACAGGGGGAGGCAAAACATTCCTTCCAGATTGACCCTCCTTATCATAATGCTCTATTTTAAATCTCATCTGCAAGCCTGAATCTATTGAATTCCCTCCAAATTAATTACCCAAAATACTTGCATATACTTGAAGATGCTTTTACAATGCAAGTTGTGTTTCTTACTGTTTAGGCCTTATATCCTATGTAATCCACACCCTGTAGAAATTGTTTTATATGTGAGTAGTGGCTTTATGGGGGAAGTATGGTCTAAGCATTAACTATATGTTCTATGTGCTTCATGTGTACGTGTTTGAATCCCATGGAAGCAATAAACTAAATATTCCGTTAATAGGAGGATGTACTCTAAGGTATAGATCACTTTTTGCAATTGATTTTATACATACAGTTCAGTCCTGTAGTACCGCAAAAAAAGATTAACGTTCTGACTAATGCTTTCAATGGTAATGCAAAAGGCTTTCATGACCCATAAGTAAAAATACATTTCTGAAAATGTTTGTACATATACAAAAATTAATCAAAAGGGCGAATGGAACATGGATTTTATTGCAAGTAAGTTGGAATGCAAAGTGAGTGCATGAGTTTTTATTATACACATTGCCAGACCCTATCTGGTGCAATGCATTCACTTCTGGGTACTGAACATCAACAAGGTGTTACTCGTGCTGAGAAAACTATATCACAAAATCACAAGTGTGATGTAGTGCTTGAAGGTTAAATTACAAATAAAATATTCTAGAATGTCAAAAATAGACACAGAGTGCTGGAGTAACTCTGCAGATCAAACAGCATCTCTGGAGAAAAGGAACAGGTAATGTTTTGGGTCAGAACCCTTCTTCGGACTGAAAGGATCCGGCCCAAAACATCACCAGTTCCTTTTCACTAGAGATTGCTGCCTGACTCACTGAGTTGCTCCAGCACTCTGTGTCTATCTTCAGAATAAACCAGCATCCGAGGTTTCTTCCTACACATTCCGAATGGCAATTTGTCTTCTCATGATGAAAACTAAACTGCCTCATCCATAAACACAGGAGCTAAAGTTGCTGCAGAAATATTCTACAACCATCAAAGTCATAATAAACAGATGAAGTAGAAATTTGTTCATTTCCGTCTAACCCATGTGTGCATAAACAGTATTGGTTGTAAATGCACTCTGCTGCCAAAAATAATGGAAAAAGTTATTTCTGCATAAATTAATTTAGCTCAGAGAACTTAGGGTAAAATTTCAACCTTTTACCTGTTATTGGCATTTGAAAGAAGAAAATTCATCAGAAATGTGAAAAAAATAATTGTTTTCATTCTGTCCAATCTACTTGCAATACTTAAAAAGACAAAGAAGAGATGCAGAGATGTGATAAACAGAGGAATCACAGTGCCCTCCATAATGTTTGGGAGAAAGACCCATCATTTATTTATTTGCCTCTGTACTCCACAATTTGGGATTTGTAATGGAAAAAATCAAGTGTGGTTAAAGTGCAGATTGTCAGATTTTATTAAAGGCCATTTTTATACATTTTGGTTTCACCATGTAGAAATGACACCTGTGTTTATACATAGTCCCCCCATTTCAGGGCACCATAATGTTTGGGACACATGGCTTCACAGGCATTTGTAATTGCTCAGGTGTGTTTAATTGCCTCCTTAATGCAGGTATAAGAGAGCTCTCAGCACCTAGTCTTTCCTCCAGTCTTTCCATCACCTTTGGAAACTTTTATTGCTGTTTAAATGAAAGTCAAATAAACCATTATGAGTGAGAAACAAGAATAAAACTGTTAGAGACATCAGCCAAACCTTAGGCTTACCAAAATCAACTGTTTGGAACATCATGAAGAAGAAAGAGAGCACTGGTGAGCTTACTAATCACAAAGGGACTGGCAGGCCAAGGAAGACCTCCACAGCTAATGACAAAATAATTATCTCTATAATAAAGAAAAATCCCCATCAACTGTCCGACAGATCAGAAACACTCTTCAGAAGTCAGGTGTGGATTTGTCAGTTTGCAGAGGTCTTCATGAACAGAAATACAGAGGCTACACTGCAAGATGCAAACCACTGGCTAGCCATAAAAATAGGATGGCCAGGTTACAGTTTGCCATGAAGTACTTAAAAGAGCAACCACAGTTCTGGAAAAAGGTCTTATGGGCAGATGAGACGCACATTAACTTCTCTCAGAGTGATAGTAAGAGCAAAGTGTGGAGGAGAGAAGGAGCTATCCAAGATCCAAAGCATACCACCTCATCTGTGAAAGACAATGGTAGGGGTGTTATGGCTTGGGCATGTATGGCTGTGTGAAGGTACTGGCTCACTTATCTTCATTGATGATACAACTGCTGATGATCATAGCATAATGAATTCTGAAGTGTATAGACACTTCCTATCTGCTGAAGTTCAACGAGTGCCTCATAACTCATTGGCCGGCGGCTCATTCTACAGCAAGACAATGATCCCAAACATACTGCTAAAGCAACAAAGGAGTTTTTCAAAGCTAAAAAATTGTACATTCTGAGTGGCCAATCACCCGATTTGAACCCAATTGAGCATGTGCTTTATATGCTGAAGAGAAAACTGAATGGGACTAGCCCCCAAAACAAGCGTAGGCTAAAGATGGCTGCAAAACAGGCCTGGCAAAGCATCACCAGAGAAGACACCCAGCAACTGGTAATCTCCATGAATTGCAGACTTCAAGCAGTCATGGCATTCATAGAATATGCAACAAAATACTAAACATGACTACTTTCATTTACATGACATTGCTGTGTCCCGAACATTATGGTGCCCTGAAATTGTGGGACTATGTATAAACACTGCTGTAATTTCTACACTGTGAAGCCAAAATGTATAAAAATGGCCTTTATTAAAATCAGACAATGTGCACTTTAACCACATGTGATTTTTTAACCGCAAATACAGGCCCTTCGGCCCATCGAGTCTGCACCAACCAGCGATCCTATCCTAAACATTAGGGGACAATTTACTTTTATACCAAGCCAATTAACCTACAAACCTGTACGTCTTTGGAATGTGGGAGGAAAGCGAGGATCTCGGGGAAAACCCACGAGGTTACGGGGAGAATGTACAAACTCCGTAAAGTCAGCACCCGTAGTCAGTATCAACCCCGGGTCTCTAGTGCTGTAAGTGCTTTAAGGCAGCAATTCTACCATTGCGCCACAGAACCGCCCAAATGGGAGTGGAAATATAGAACTAAAATGTTGTGAATAATACACCAATTTTCAATATTTTTATCATAATTGAACAAACAAAAAGATAGGGAGATAAATTAGCAATGGATTAGGCATTATCCAAATGTATCATGATAAAACCTATTGGTTCTGAAAAATTCACTTACCGTGCAGGACTAGAATTAACTGAACAATAAAATCTGAATAAATCTTAGGTCATATTTTTACTTTTCAGTTATTTAAATTCATCTTTGGTATACTTGGCTATTAGGACATTATGTGCCACTAAAATATTTTAATTCATACAAGTAATAGCTGTAATTTGGTTCCACTGTGGCAAGGTGAAATGGGGTTTACTGCATTTACGAAGTGGGTTGACAAGTGGGAGAATGTGCTAATAATAAATCTAAATCTATATTAATAAATCTGAGTGAAAAAAAATACAGAGAAGCTACTGTACCTGCTTGAAGCTAAATTGGGGTGAAACACATTAAATGTAATTGTACAATGTGGGAGGATTTTCATCATGACAAAAACAAAAACTCTCATACATGGAGGTCTGTCTAAAATCAAAATGTTTATTATATTCAACCTGGTTCCATAATTTACAAAAAATCTAATATATTCTTAAGGGTACACAAAAAGCTGGAGAAACTCAGCGGGTGCAGCAGCATCTAAGGAGCGAAGGAGATAGGCAACTTTTCGGGCCGAAACACTTCTTCAGACTGATGGGAGGTGGTGGGAGCGGGGAGAAGAAAGGAAAAAAGGGGAGGAGAATAATATATTCTTAAATTGTTCCACAGTACCTTGACAACTGAAAATGTACCTTTTAAATACTATTCAATTATCCTTGCCTTGGTCCTTAATGAGCAATTTATTTCTTATAATAGAATGGATTATCGGTGAGCATTATTATCCTGTTAGTGAAGAGTTTGTCTTCATCCCCTCTAATAGTAGATTCAGCAGTCGGTTTGATTACATAAGAAATCACAAACCATTCATGCGATGTTTGACCAACTGATATGTTTTGTGTTATGTTGCTTAAAGAAGCTTTGTTCAAAAATCTTTAATCGGTGATTACGCACACCATACCCATTTTCAACCTTTGAGTCAAGAATCTGTCCTGTGTAGCTAAACCAGCTCCCAATCTTCCATTATAAAATGATTCATCCAATTTATTGCTGACTCAGTCAAAGCAAACTGAATGAACTGCTCAGGATCACAGCCAACAAAATCTCGTCACCTTGATAACTGACATCGTTCTATCAGTCCAGGATTCTTCCTACTGGGGTTGGGTGCACAATGCCCTCTTCAGTGGCAATACCGAACACTCTGACACCTGGTAGACTAAAGAAAATTATTTTCAAAATTTACACCTGCAGCTTATTCTTGAAACAGAGTGGACGGCTCATTAATTTCAATCTAATCACACTGTTTCTAACTTGGAAGCTTTTCATATAGTCAGTAGGTGTCTAAGTGAAATGTGATTAGATTCCCAGTACTCATAATACTTCAATTAAAAGTACATTCACCAAAAACTGAATATACCAAATAGATGCAGCACTGATTAACCCTGTAAAATTATCTTCTCCTTGGTCTCTGTGGGATCTGATTAGTATTACTGTGATGTACCTACAGCAATATGCATAACATTGCCCTTGGAATGATTTCTCTAATGTTTCTTTTATGCATCATATGTAGACCTACTCTATACAGCACACAGTACATTTGAAAAATATATATAATTGGACATCCTTGAATCTTCTGGTGTTCCAAAATGATATGTATATTCTATTTAATGTTTTGTTTAACATATGGTGCAATATTTCATTTCCATCGCAAATGTTCCAATACAAACAGTGAGCAACCTAGCATTCCTTTTGTCACTTTGAAATCTCATGGAGACAAAGGTTATCCCATTTCTGATCTGTAGTCCAACATGAAGCAGCTGAATTTTAATGAGTTCTGAAATAGCAATTCATCTCATTAAAAATCACTTGAAGGTGGCATTCCTGACCAAACATTAATCTGGGAATACAATTACCACAGGAACTACTGCAATTTAAAGTGTTACACAAAAAGCTGGAGAAACTCAGCGGGTGCAGCAGCATCGGAGATAGGCGACGTTTCGGGTCGAGACCCTTCTTCAGACTGGTCAGGGATCAGGGAAACGAGAGATATAGACGGTGATGTGGAGAGATAAAGAACAATGAGTGAAAGATATGCAAAAAAGTATTGATGATAAAGGGAAAAAGCCATTGTAGGCTGTTTGTGGTGTGAAAATGAGAAGCTAGTGCGACTAGGGTGGGGGAGGGAGATAGAGATAGAGGGAATGCCAGGGCCCGAGGGCTGAGGGAGAGGTGGGAGGGGGAGGAGACAGCAGGGGTTAACAGAATTGAGAAAATTCAATGTTCAAAAGTGGCCTGGCATCATCGTCACCATCAAGTCAAACAGAGGTGGAATGAATGCAACAGATGAAACAGTTTCAATCTTGCCCAATTAAAATGCATGTCCAAGTTTAATATTATCATCACGGAGCTGCCAGTTACTTCTGAATACATTTCTGAATGAAAATTAATGGACATAAGAAAACAAAAGAAAATATCGTTGACTGACACAAGGCTCTTGACCCAAAACGTCACCTATCCATGTCCTCCTGAGATGCTGCCTGACCTGCTGAGTTTCTCCAGCACTTTGTGACTTTTACTAAACATATTTGATATTATTTATTTAGCTTTAAAACAACAGCCTTGAGTTCACATTATCTTATTTGTCTTTTAAATTGCATCAACCTGTGTTGGCTGAACAATCCATAATCCATTCTTTAAATCCATCCTCTTACAAATCATACAAACCCCTCTTCCTAACAGTCGACAGCTATGTTCCAAACAAAGTCAAGTTTTGCAATTTCTAAATAGATTAGTATGTAAATAACCAGATTAGCTACGTTACTCACTGAATGATGTAACTGAATGGGTTGTGTATATTATGACAGAGAGTGCGGCGGCGCGACTCACGTTGCAGCGTCCCCTACAGCCTGTCTGTCTTTTTTTATTTTTTGTCTAGTTAAATATAGTTGTTCCTGTTTTTTTTGTTCTGTTTATAACTGTGTATATGTGGGGGGTGGGGGTATACTTTTAAAATCTCTTCCCTGCACGGGAGACCCGACTTTTTCCCTGTCGGGTCTCCGTTGTCGTTGGGGCCTAGTACCGTGGAGCGGCCTCCGACCGGGACGACCTGGGGGCTGCAGTCACGGAGCCTGAGGAGCTGCAGACTTACCATCGTGGGGCTGGCCAGCCTCGGAGTGTGTGGAGCGGTGGTGGCTCGCTGCTGCGGCCCGACTACGGAGCTCCAGCTCCAGCTGCGGCCCGACTCCGGAGCTCCAGCTCCAGCTCCATCTCCAGCCCGACTCCGGAGTTCCAGCTGCAGCTGCAGATTACTACCGGTGGACTGTAGGGATATCGGGAGCTCGCGGTTCTGGGTGAGAGACCGCTTTCCGGAGCTCCCGCAACGCGGCTTCTCCTGGCCGTGTCATGGGGTTGGAACGACCCAGAGCGGGGCCGTACATCGCCTGGCGCGGCTTTAATGGCCGCGGGACATTCCAGCGCCCGCCGGGGGCTCCAACTTTGTGACTTTTGGGCCTAGAGCGGGGCCGTACATCGCCCGGCGCGGCCTCAATGGCCGTGGGACTTAACATCGCCCGCCTGGGGCTTTGACATTGGGAGAGAAATGGTGTGGGGGAGAGAGAAGAACTTTGCTTTCCATCACAGTGAGGAGGAGATTCACTGTGATGGATGTTTGTGTGAATTGAATTGTTTGTGTTTTTTTTTTAATGAATTGCTCTGTTTGTATGGCTTGTAGAAACAGAATTTCGTTCGAGCCTCTCTGAGGTTCGAATGACAAGTAATAACATCTATCTATCTATCTATCTATCTATCTATCTATATTGCAAAGATTAGCTAAGAAGGTCATTCCATGTTGACATTTCAAAAGGGTATTTTTGCTTTAAAACTGCATTGCTGATTTAAAAAAAAAAATTATCAGTTAAAATTCATCAGTTAGTCTGGTGTTCTGCTTAGAGTCAACTAAAGAGTTAACAAAAAAGGCAACAACAAGCAGTCCTGGATATTTACTCATGCATGATGCACCAGAGACAAGTCTTGCCTGGATTCCTCAGAACTATGCTGAGGAAATCATGGCTTGAATCCTGCACCGGATCGGTCATAGCACAGGACCTGAGGCCTCCCATTGACTGAAGAGCCACAATTTTGATGGGGGGAAATAAATTGGATTTAAAAAAATTATTTCCCATTAGTCTAATGTTTTCAATTGATTGTTTATGTTAACTGCTTGTTTAAAATATATATATTTTTATAACATTCTTTTTCATAGGTTATTAAATATTTCTCAAAGTCATTTAAATATCAAAGCCATTTAAATATCAATGTCAACAACATATTGTTACAGCCAACAAAGCCCCAAGCCGAACTTTACTGGGTATCACACGCTGCTAAAGATGTCAAAGTTATTTTCCAGCCAAGCCTTCCTCATTGTTCCATCATAGTGCCTTTTGATGTCTGGGTACAGATGGCCAGTGAGGTGTGTGCTGGTGAGGGTGAACCACTACAGTAATTTTGACTGAGAGTGGTGGGGAAGACAGGCCAGCACAATTTAAATTCACAATTTAAAGAGGATCCCCTTGTGCAAAAATATTTGCCACTTACTGTATACCAGCAGCACTACAGAGGTGACATTACTTTGAAGTATCACGGGATTTGCAAACCTGCTTCCAGATCAGAAACAGTAATTGCATCTCAGCACCACATCTCTTTTTTTTTCAGCAAGACCTTGTTATTCCCAAGTTTTCTTTCAATTGCAGTGGTTTTATTACTGGGCTAAGCTTTGGAGCTGAAAGCTCAGTTCTGGCTCAATGCCCAAACTGTAACTTTTAAGCTGCATTAATTCTGCAGTGAGACTGCTGAATGGCCTGATTGTTCATTCATACCTTAATTGGAGATCAATCTACTATAGACTGAGCTGTTACCAAATTACATCTGTTGGAGGAGTTAATTAAAACTCTATTAACTATAAAGTATTCAAATTTTCAAAAATGTTTTTTATTGAAGTCATGTGTTCTGATTCATTTGTGGGGATCTTACTTATACATGAAATCCTTGTACATGGGAAAACTGAGTAGATTTTTCAAAATTATGGATATTATGTAAAGTTAAGTTTGATGTATATTAGAACTAAATAATGTTCAATAGCAGTTTGTACATAAATTATCAAATGTGCTGCACATTATGTCATCTTCTCAAATAAATAGTGTTGTAAGGAAAATTGTACCTGCAAATGTATTTAATTTTAGTTTAGTTTAGTTTAAAGGTACGGCATGGGAAGAGGCCCTTCAGCCGACTGCGTCCTTGCTGACCATCCATCATCCATTCGTTATCCCACTTTCTCATCCACTCCCTATAAATTAAGAACGATTTACAAAGCCAATTAACCTACAAACTTGCATAACTTTGGGATGTGTGAGGAAACTGGAGCACCTGGAGAAACTGGAGCAACACATGCAGTCACAGGGAGAACATGCAAACTCCACACGGACAGCACCCAAGGTCAGGATCGCACTCAGGTCTCTGGTGTGCGAGGCAGTAGCTCTACCAGCTGTGACACTGTGCCGCCCATGTTGGAAAGAGAAATATGATGCAAGATTGCTATTCTTTGATTGCAAAATCTTTCCAAAGTTAATTAATGTTCTAGATCATAATTAATGTACCAGAGCACAAATTACATCAGGAAATAAAAAAGACATGTAAGAAAGACAATGTTACAGTGGTCATGAGGTTTTCAATATGCAAGTAGACTAGGATAATCAGGTTGGTAATGGATCGCAAGAGAAGGAATTTGTAGAATGCTTACAAGATGGCTTCTTCGAGCAACTTGTGGTCAAACCAACGAGAAAAGGCAGTTCTGGATTTGGTGTTGTGCAATGAACAAGACTTTATTTCGAACAGAATAAAATAATAAAAAGCAAGTGTGAAACAGCATACAAAAAAACAAAACAAGAATATTTATAAAATGTCATAAACAATATCTATAAATAAATGAAATCGTATGTCTGAAAAGGAGCAGGAAGAAGCCTAAGCATTAATTCCCACCCCTTATTCAACTGCTTATAATGATATTATACAAATTTAGCAGCTACATTTACACCATATGTACACCAGCAGCTATATGTACACCAAATTATTTACATTTATACACTAATCAAATATTTACAAAGCCATACAAAAAAAGAGAGAAAAAAAGAAAAAAGAAAAGAAAAAACCCTCATGTACTATACAGTGTCTCTTAGTCATATATACAACCCATCACCCTATAATTACCTTTCCTTGATAGGGGACCTTAAAATGCGGGAACGCCTAGGAGGCGGTGATCATAATATGATAGAATTCAACGCAGTTTGAGAGGAAGAAACTGAACTTGGATTAATCATTATTACTATTGAGTAAAGGTAACCACCAAGAGGCATGAGGGAGGGGCTGGCTAAAGTTGATGGGAAGGGGCCCTAGCAGCAATGACAGGAGTTTCTCAAAGTAATTCGGAAGATATAGGATCTTTTCATCCTAAAGAGGAAGAAACATAAGGGGGAGAATGTTGCCAACATGGCTGACAAAGGAAGTCAAAGTTGGTATAAAAGCAAAAGAGAAGGCAAATTACATGGCAAAGATTAGTGGGGAGCTAGAGGATTTGGAAGCTTTTAAAAGCCGACAGAAGGCAACTAAAATAGCAAAACGAGGTGAAACGATGAAAGTTATGGGCCTGTCCCACTTACGCGACCAGAAAATTACTACGACTCTTTGGACGATTGAGGAGAATACTCACGACCATACAGGCGAAATCCCGGTGACATGTCACGGGGTGAAGCCTGTATGGTCGTGTGTAGTCGCCCAAAAAGTCGTACCTTGTTCTGGTCGCCACTGGATTTTCAACATGTTGAAAATTTTCATCGACATGCAACGACCTATGACGAGTGCCAGCAGTCGCCGAAAACTTCGATAAGTGGGACAGGCCCATTAGCCTATGATCTACAAGAGTATGAGAAGATCAGTTATATAAAGAGTTAAAGAGAGGTAAGAGTGGACATGGGACTGCTGGAAAATGACACTGGAGAAGTAGTAATGGGGGACTAAAAAATAGCGAATTATTTGAAAACATGTTTTTCATCAGTCTTCACAGTGGAACTCACCAGCAATGTGCCAAAAATTCAAGAGAGTCGGGGATAGAAGTGAGTGCAGTCACTATAACAGAGAAGGGGTTTGAGAAGCTGAAAGGTCTGAAGTTGGATAAGTCACCTCAACCAGATTGACTACACACCAGGGTTCTGAAAGAGGTAGTTGAAGAGATTGTGAAGACTTTGGTAGTGATCTTTGCAGAATTGCAAGAGTCAGGAATGGTTCCAGGGGATTGGACATTGCAAATGCTACTCCTTTGTCTGAGAAGGGAGCAAGACAAAAGATAGGAAATTATAGGCTAATTAGTCTGACTTCTGTGGTTGGTAAAACTTTAGAGTCCATTATNTAAGGATAGAAATTAGGTGCAGGAGTAGGCCAAGTTCGAGCCTGCACCGCCATTCAATATGATCATGGCTGATCATCCAACTCAGTGTACCTGCCTTGATGCCACAAGGGCCGCCCTCAACACCCTCTGTGGCAGAGAGTTCCAGGAGTGTGAAAAAAGTCTTTCTCATCTCGGGATTTCCCCCTTATCCTTAAGCTGTGACCCCTTGTCCTGGAAACACTTCCTGCATCTAGCCTGTCCATAAGTTTCTATAAGATCCCCTCTTAGAGAGTATTCTATCCAGTTTTCTTCATAAGCAGTCCTCATCCCAGGTCAGTGATAGAATTGGAGGGACCAAGGGGGGGTGTTGCATTGCTTGTCAGAGAAGATATTACAGCAGTGCTTTGGCAGGATAGATTAGAGGGCTCGTCCTAGGGAGGCTATTTGGGTGGAACTGAGAAGTGGGAACGGTGTAGCAACACTTTTAGGGGTGTATTATAGACCGCCAAATGGGACGTGAATTGGAAGAGCAAATATGTAAGGAGATAGCAGATATTAGTAGTAAGCACAAGGTAGTGATTGTGGGAGATTTCAATTTTCCAAAAATAGACTGGGAAACACATTCTGTAAATGGGCTGGATGGTTTGGAGTTTGTAAAATGTGTGCAGGATAGTTTTTTTGCAGCAGTACATAGAGGTATCGACCAGAGAAGGGGCAGTGCTGGACCTCCTGTTAGGAAATGAGGCAGGTCAGGTGACGTAGGTATGCGTTGGTGAGCACTTCGGGACCAGTGATCACAATACCATTAGTTTCAATATAATTATGGAGAGAGTCAGAACTGGACCTAGGGTGGAGATTTTTGATTGGAGAAAGGCTAACTTTGAGGGAACGCGTAAGGATTTTAAAGGAGTGAATTGGGACACTTTGTTTCATGGGAAGGATGTAGAAGAGAAATGGAGGACATTTAAAGGGGAAATTGTAAGAGTACAGAATCTTTATGTCCCTGTTAGGTTGAAAGGAAATAGTAAAAATTGGAAAGAGCCATGGTTTTCAAGGGAAATTGGACACTTGTTTCGAAAAAAGAGAGATATCTACAATAATTATAGGAGGCATGGAGTAAATGAGGTGCTAGAGGAGTATAAAGAATGTAAAAAGAATCTTAAGAAAGAAATTAGGAAGGCTAAAAGAAGATATGAGGTTGCTTTGGCAAGAAAGGTGAAAATAAACCCAAAGGGTTTCTACAGCTATATTAATAGCAAAAGGATAACGAGGGATAAAATTGGACCATTGAAGAACCAGAATGGACAGCTATCTGCAGAGCCAAAAGAGATGGGGGAGATATTGAACAATGTCTTTTCTTCGGTATTCACCAAGGAGAAGGATATTGAACTCTGTGAGTTAAGGGGAAAAAGTAGAGTAGCTATGGAAACTATGAGATTCAAAGAGGAGGAAGTACTGACACTTTTGAAAAATATAAAAGTGGATAAGTCTCCAGGTCCTGACAGGATATTCCCTAGGACAGGATATTCCCTAGGACATTGAGGGAAGTTAGTGTAGAAATAGCAGGAGCTATGACAGAAATATTTCAAATGTCATTAGCAACGGGAATAGTGCCGGAGGATTGGCGTACTGCGCATGTTGTTCCATTGTTTAAAAAGGGTTCAAAGAATAAACCTAGCAATTATAGACCTATTAGTTTGACGTCAGTGGTGGGCAAATTAATGGAAAGGATACTTATAGATAATATATATAAGCATCTGGATAAACAGGGTCTGATCAGGAACAGTCAACATGGATTTGTGCCTGGAAGGTCATGTTTGACAAACCTTCTTGAATTTTTTGAAGCGGTAACTAGGGAAATTGATGAGGGTAAAGCAGTGGATGTTGTCTATATGGATTTCAGTAAGGCCTTTGACAAGGTTCCCCATGGAAGGTTGGTTAAGAAGGTTCAATCTTTGGGTGTTAATGGCGGAGTAGCAAGATGGATTCAACAGTGGCTGAATGGGAGATGTCAGAGAGTAATGGTGGATGGCTGTTTGTCAGGTTGGAAGCCGGTGACCAGTGGGGTGCCTCAGGGATCTGTGTTGGGTCCACTGTTGTTTGTCATGTACATCAATGATCTGGATGATGGGGTGGAAAATTGGATAAGTAAGTATGCAGATGATAGTAAGATAGGTGGTGTTGTGGATAATGAAGTAGATTTTCAAAGTCTACAGAAAGATTTGGGCCATTTGGAAAAGTGGGCTGAAAGATGGCAGATGGAGTTTAATGCTGATAAGTGTGAAGTGCTACATCTTGGCAGGACAAATCAAAATAGGACGTACATGGTAAATGGTGGGGAATTGAGGAATGCTGTGGAACAGAGGGATCTAGGAATAACTGCATAGTTCCCTGAAGGTGGAATCACATGTAGATAGGGTGGTAAAGAAAGCCTTTGGTGTGCTGGCCTTTATAAATCAGAGCATTGAATATAGGAATAGGGAAGTAATGTTAAAATTGTACAAGGCATTGGTAAGACCAATTCTGGAGTATGGTGTACAATTTTGGTCGCCTAGTTATAGGAAGGATGTCAACAAAATAGAGAGAGTACTAGAATGTTGCCAGGGTTCCAGCAACTATGTTACAGAGAAAGGTTGAACAAGTTAGGTCTTTATTCTTTGGAGCGCAGAAGGTTAAGGGGGAACTTGATTGAGGTCTTTAAAATGATGAAAGGGATAGACAGAGTTGACGTGGATACGTTTTTCCCATTGAGGGTAGGGAAGATTCAAACAAGAGGGCATGACATGAGAATTAAGGGACAGAGGTTTCGGGGTAATGTGAGGGGGAACTTCTTTACTCAGAGGGTGGTGGCTGTGTGGAATCAGCTTCCAGCAGAAGTGGTGGAGGCAGGATCGATTTTAACATTTAAGAGTAAAGTGGATAGGTATATGGACGTGAAGGGAATGGAGGGGTATGGTCTGAGTGCAGGTAGATGGGACTAGGGGAAAACAAATGGTCGGCACGGACTGGAAGGGCCGAGAGGGCCTGTTTCCGTGCTGTAATTGTTATGTGGTTATATGGTTATATGGTTACTTGGAAGCACATGATAAAATTGTCACAAGTCAGCATGGTTTTGTTAAGGGAAGATCTTGCCTGAAAAATCTGTTGCTGATTTTTGAGGAGGTAACAAGCAGGATACACAAAGGAGGGTCAGTTGATGTTGTTGGTTTTCTGGGCAAGTTTGTGGATGCTACGAAGATAAGTGGAGGGGCAGGTAGTGTTGAGGAAGCAGGGTGGCTGCAAAGGACTTAGATGGGTTGGGAGAGTGGGCAAAGAGGTGGCAATTGGAAAACAGCAGAGCAAAGTGCATGATCATGCATTCTGGTAGAAGGAATAAGGGTGTAGACTACCTTGTAACTATATTGCAACAACATGTCGTGCTTTTTCAGCAGGAAATTTCTGAAGCAGCAATGTTTGAATCTCAAGCAGACTTTGCAAGTCTGAAGAAGGGTCTCAACCCGAAACGTCGCCAATTCCTTTCTCCATAGATGCTGCCTCACCCGCTGAGTTTCTTCAGCATTTTTTGTCTACCTCAGACTTTGCAAGGACAGTCATTTGCTAGGTATCAGAGTGAAGGGTACCTGAATTTTAATGCCCTTTGTAGCTGTGGAAACCTGCAGTTTCTCAACCGAGGAGTTATAGGAGCAGATTTATCAGAGCAGACTTGGTTATCGGCCCGTCAAGTCTACTCTGCCATTCAATCATGGCTAATCTATCTTTCCCTCTAACTAGGGGGCATAGGTTGAAGGCGTAATGATTTAAAGGGTATCTGAGGGGCACATTTTTCACACAATAGGCAGTGGGTATATAAAATATGCTGCCAGAGGAAGTGGTACAGATAGGTATAATTGTAATGTTCAGAAGATATTTACACAGCTACATGGATAGGAAAGATCGAGAGAGATATGGAACAAAAGCAGGCAAATGGGACCAGCGCATAGGTAACTTAGTTAGCATGGACGAATTAGGCCGATGGGCCAATTTTCTTCTTGTATAATTCTATGACTCCGTGTGATGATTTATGCTGTGATGGAAATTGGACAAGTTATTTTTTTGCTCTTGCACTACATTGTGGAGCTCAATGAATCTGTAGGATGCTCAGTACTAATAAGAATATCAAATTATGGACAATATTTGTCTTCCAAACCAACTGATTAATTTTAAATGGTATTTAGCAGTGTGAGTGTACATTTTACCAGGATCATCCTTTGTACATTATGTTTATAGAAACATAGAAACGTAGAAAATAGGTGCAGGAGTAGGCCATTCGGCCCTTAAAGCCTGCACCGCCATTCAATATGATCATCCAACTCAATATCCTGTACCTGCCTTCTCTCCATACCCCCTGATCCCTTTAGCCACAAGGGCCACATCTAACTCCCTCTTAAATATAGCCAATGAACTGGCCTCAACTACCTTCTGTGGCAGAGAATTCCAGAGACTCACCACTCTCTGTGTGAAAAATGTTATCCTCTTCTCTGTCCTAAAGGAATTCCCCCTTATCCTTAGACTGTGACCCCTTGTTCTGGACCTCCCCAACATCGGGAACAATCTTCCTGCATCTAGCCTGTTCAACCCCTTAAGAATTTTGTAAGTTTCTATAAGATCCCCCCTCAGTCTTCTAAATTCTAGCGAGTACAAGCCGTGTCTATCCAGTCTTTCCTCATATGAAAGTCCTGACATACCAGGAATCAGTCTGGTAAACCTTCTCTGTACCCCCTCTATGGCAAGACTGTCTTTCCTCAGATTTGGAAACCAAAACTGTACGCAATACTCCAGGTGTGGTCTCACCAAAACCCTGTACAACTGCAGTAGAACCTCCTTGCTCCTATACTCAAATCCTTTTGCCATGAATGCTAACATACCATTTGCTTTCTTCACTGCCTGCTGCACCTGCATGCCTACTTTCAATGATTGGTGTACCATGACACCCAGGTCTCGTTGCATCTCCCCTTTTCCTAATCTGCCACCATTCAGATAATAGTCAACCCTGCTGTTTTTGCCACCAAAGTGGATAACCTCACATTTATCCACATAGTTATAGGTGATATTAACTTGAATAACCAGTTTAAAAGTAAACTCATGATCCATTTTATTCACAATAAACTTAATAGTAAATTGCAAATTCACTCAACTATAAAAAACAGGCTACAGAACTGATACATTAACACAATTGATTGGAGTGGTAAATTACCCTTGAATCCCATGAGGCAATGCTCATTTCATTTCCATAAGCATGGATGCTATAAGTCATCAACAATTGCTGAATTATCACTTTCTCCAGTTGCAAAGGGCATTGGTTACATCAGATCTTGAGTACTGAGCATTGTATTGGTCTCCTTCTGTAGCAAAGGATAGTGATGCATTGGAAACAATTCAGTGACAATTACTGGACAATTATTTGGTAAGGGCAGGTTTCTTGTGAAAAAAGATTAGATAGCTGGGCATGTATCTGATCCTGTTTGGAAGAGTGAGAGGGTGTTTGATTCTAACATAGTGTGAAAGATACACCTGAATGAATATAAAGAGGGTGTTTCCTCTTGTGGTAGAATCTGAAGTTAAAGATCACTGTATAAAATTAAGGGATCCATCATTTAAGACAGAGACTTTGTTTCAGGAACTCTCTTCCTCAAAGTGTAGTAGAGAGTAGACAGATTCCTTATGAGAGAGCAAAAGGGTTTGCACATAGACAACAATGTGGTTGAGGTTACAATCAGGTCAGCCATAATCATATTCAATGGCAGAGCAAACACAAGAAGGCAATTTACCTTTTCCTGCTTCTAATTGATATGGTCATATATATTTTTCGACCAAAAAACTGCTGAGGGTAAGACTTAGCTGGTTGGTTCAATCTTTCATTAATCTTTTTGCATCTGTGCATGGTAATACTCACCGTGACTGACAACTATATAGTGATTTGAGCTTCAAGAACAGTGTCCATGATGATCTCCATTGTCTGCTGACAATAAATGGCAAGAATGTTGTGGAAGATCAATTTTACTTCGGAGTCACGTGAGTGACTATGTGAAGAAGCCCCGCCTGGCGCTGGAATGGCATTACATCGACGCTGACGGCAGAAGCAAGAGTTGCAGAGCGCAGCTCCTCGCAGCGGCCGGAACGGACCCGCAGGTAAGTGTAAGGAAAAGAGTGGACGTTCTAAAAAAGACGTTACGCTGGTAAAACCAGCAAAAGAGAAAGTAAAAGTTAAAATCAGTCACGCTGGCGTACTGATTTAGCCAGATAAATGGAAAAGAAAAATGGAGAAGTCTCAAAGGAAAATTTCGCGGGTAAAAAGATCGTCCCGGGGTGAAGCTAAAGAAACGGGACAAGAGTTTAGTGCGGATCCGGTTCCGATACCGGTGGCCGCTGATTCACCCGTTAGTGAGACTATAATTTCTCCAGAAATACAAACCACGGAGGAAAATGTTCCTAGAAAAAGTAAAAAGAAATCCGTGAGGCCCGTGGTTTCTGATAATGACTCTGATAATGAAAGTCCCTCGGATAATAAAGCTATATGGCGACAAATGGAACATATGGAGAAAGTGCTCCAAATATAATGAGACAAGGGTCACAGTACCCAGAAGTTTCCCAAAATGACCCTGAGGGGTTTGAATATACAGAATATGGCTATGTGCCAAATTGGGAATTTGAAACTCCGGACCCAGGATTAAGGGCGGAGGAAGTCTCATTGGATATAATTCCAAGTGTATCAGGGCTGCAAAAGACAGACCATGCAAGTGGTGATGTGGATTATGAGTGCACACCACGAAATAAAAAAGAGGAGGCCAGATGTGCCTGAGATGGCAAAAGATTTTGCTATACCTGAAGGAAGTGGTGAGGCTATGGAAGAAAACCTAGCTGCCAGTATTAATTATATGGTATCTCACCAACTTCAAGATTCTGTGATGATTGAAACAGCAGAATTATATAAAACACCGGAAAATTGCACCTCATTGAAGGTACCTACGGTTAATCCGTCTATATGGACGCCTATGACTCCAGGCATGAGAGGACAAGAAATAAGATTTCAAAGAATCCTCAAATTGATTTCTGCTGCCATTACTGCTTTTGGAAGGCAAATGGAGGGGTTGGAGATGGATAAAATCCAAAAAGATACTTTGGGCTTATTATGCAATTCCTTCTATGAAATTAATTGTATGAGAAAAATTGCGATTCGGCCCATATTTCATCCAAGGTTTGCAGGTCTGTGTCGATCAAGTGGTGTTCAAGCTCCTGGTTATCTATTTGGAGAAAACCTGCCTAAACAAATAAGAGAAATGGATGAAGAGGCTAAATCTATTAGCCACATGAGACCTTTCGTCTTTGGACAAAAAAGGTATTTTTCGTCAAGAAGGGGATTTGATTTTGGAAACAGAGGCAGGAGTATGATAAGAAAATATTATCATCCGACACAGCCTAATGTTCACCCGTATACGGGGAGAAGGAGACCACCACGTTCATATGGAGAGGTACAAAAAATTTATTTTATGCTTAAAGAAACTGTGGACAAATCTCCAGTTGGAGGGAGATTACAAATGTTTTATGATGAATGGCTTGCCATCACATCTGATCGGTTTATTTTACAAACAGTTTCAGGAGCTACTATTACATTCAAAGAAGGTGTTAATTCTCCGGTACAAAATAAACCTACTTATGGTTTCATGTTTTCTGCAATTGAAGAGGCAGAAATTAATGTGGAAATTGACAAATTGTTTAAAAAAGGTGTTATTGAAAAAACTGTTGAACATGAGTATCAATTTGTGTCAAATATATTTCCAAGAAATAAAAAAGATGGTGGTTGCAGAATTATTCTGGACCTTACAAATCTTAATAAATTTGTCGAATATAAACATTTTAAAATGGAAACATTTAACACTGCAAGACATTTGATATCAGCAGGTTGTTATATGGCTACAATTGATTTAAAGGATGCGTACTATTCAGTACTAATACATCAGTTCTTTCGAAGGCATTTAAAATTTAATTGGCTGGGACAGCTGTGGCAATTCAAAGCTTTACCAAATGGGTTAAGTTCAGCTCCCAGGCTCTTTACAAAGCTGTTGAAACCAGCTTTAGCACAATTAAGAGCACAAAAGCACATCATTATGGCTTATCTGGATGACATTTTAATCATCAATAGTAATCAGGAATCAGCTGAAAAATCAGTTTCAGCAACTAAAACTTTATTTGAGAAGTTAGGTTTCTTGAATCATCCAATTAAGTCCCAGCTGCAGCCAGCACAGTCAATTAATTATTTGGGGTTTGTGATGACTTCAGTTGCTATGTTAGTAACTTTGCCAACAGATAGGATTGATGATATTTTAGTGACCTGTAGGGGTTTCATTCACAAACCTTATCCCTCCATCCGAGAAGTAGCAAAGGTTATTGGTAAATTAGTAGCAGCATTTCCCGCAGTAGAATTTGGTCCATTACATTACCCAAACCTTCAAAGGGACAAAATAAGAGCTCTAAAAAAGAGAGCAGGCCATTTTGATAGGCCTATGCAATTAACAAAAGAAGCTTTATTGGAATTACAATGGTGGATTGAAAATGTCCCACAAGCTGCTAAAAACATTCTGATACAACAGCCTGAAGTAATTTTACAAACAGATGCTAGTGCTCTCGGATGGGGGGTGACAGATTCATTCACCAGCTGTGGGGGCAGATGGACTGTCCAAGAGGAAATGTTTCTCCAAACATATGGTATTAACTATTTAGAATTATTGGGTGCATTTTATGGGTTGAAGGCATATTGTTCTACAAAAAAGAATCTGCATGTACTGATACAAATAGACAATAAAACAGCTGTTGCATATATTAATCACATGGGTGGAGTCAGATCGGTATAATGTGATTGTTTGGTCAATCAGATATGGCAATGGTGTATTAAGCACCAAATTTGGATTTCGGAAAATTACATCCCAGGTAAAGACAATGTGGTGGCAGACAATAGATCAAGGATGTTTAAAGACAACACAGAATGGATGTTGAACCCAGTAATTTTCAGTAAAATTGTGACTCAATATGGGTTACCAGACATTGATCTGTTTGCATCAAGACTAAATCATCAATTGCCTAAATATGTGTCTTGGGAACCAGATCCAGATGCAGTAGCAGTAGATGCTTTTTCACTAAACTGGGGGAATATGTTCTTTTTATGCTTTTCCGCCATTTACTCTGGTTCAGCAATGTCTGAAGAAAATAGAACAAGATTCTGCCACAGGATTATTGGTGATTCCAAATTGGCCGACACAACCATGGTTCCCATTGATGTTAAACATGATTAAAGAACCATATATGTCAATTCCTAGCAGTAGTGATTTATTGATAAAACCAGTAACCAAAGAAATTCATCCATTACATGCTTATATGAATTTGTTAATCTGCAGGTTTTGACCAGACCACTACAGGAGCTTGGATTGTCGGATAGAACTATGGATATTATAGTTGCATCATGGCGAGATAGCACTCAGAGACAATATATGACACATATAAAGAAATGGGAAAATTTTTGCAGACAGTCAAATATATCGTATCATACTGTGAACATTGCAAACATGTTGTAGTTCCTTGCTGAGTTGCATTTTGACCAACACTTAAGTTATAGTGCCATTAATAGTGCACGTAGTGCCTTATCATCTTATTTAGGACAAATCTCTGACCAGAAATCAATTGGATCACATCCATTAATATCCAGATTTATGAAAGGAATCTTTAACAAAAATCCACCCAAACCAAGATATACAGAAATTTGGGATGTTAGCATTGTACTTACTTTACTTAAGCAATGGACTCCAATCGAAGTTTTGTCATTGGAAAAGTTAACATTTAAATTAGTAATGTTAATGGCATTGGTTTCAGCTCAAAGGGTGCAAACATTACAAATGTTACATTTAGACTGTATGCATGTGACTGCAGATAACATTGTGTTCTATGTTTACGATCTGATCAAACAAAGCAGACCAGGGAGAACTGGAGCGAAAGTAATGTTTCAAGCTTATCCCATTGATCCAACGTTGTGTGTAGTTAAACATTTGAATCATTATGTAAAAGTTACCAAAACTCTTCGAGGAGATGAAAAAACGTTAATGATTACGCATAAGAAACCACACACAAAAGCTTCAGTGCAAACAATCTCAAGGTGGTTAAAACAGGTGTTACTTTTAGCAGGAGTAGACACTGATGTGTTCAAATCTCACTCCACCAGGGCAGCAGCTACATCCGCGGCGAAGTTACAGGACGTACCACTCGAACATATTTTAGAAACCGCAGGGTGGTGTAAAGAAGAAACTTTTTCAAAGTTCTACAATAAACCTGTTCACACAATGACAGGCTTTGGACACGCGGTGTTGGGTTCACTATAATCACCTGCTTTGTTTCACTATTGATTGATATTATCAATTATGTTATCACTTATATCTTTTATCACTTTGTAATGGTTCCCTCAGGTGTAAAAAGAGGGTTATTATATGTTATTTTATCATTAAAAGATTTATGGAAAGAACTAAAACTAGTCTGGTTTTTCTCATGTATGTGTTGACCTAGCCGGACTGTCGTATGGAAGAATTCTACGACATGAAAAACACAGAAGCTTCAAAATCTTCACGTAGTCACTCACGTGACTCCGAAGTAAAATAGTAAAATTAAACGAGAACTTACCAGTTCGAAGTTTGATCTTTATTTTATGAGGAGTAACGATGAGGGATTACGTGCCCTCCACTCCACACCCTCATAAAATAAATGATCATCTGGTAGTTCTAAATCTATGATGAGCCTTACTATCTTACTCCGGCTATTGTGTTCTGTGTTTTTCATGCCGCTGCTTTGAAGTATGCCGTTCCAGCGCCAGGCGGGGCTTCTTCACGTAATCCCTCATCGTTACTCCTCATAAAATAAAGATCAAACTTCGAACTGGTAAGTTCTCGTTTAATCTTACTATTAGCACCACACTGTTCGGAATACTGTGCAAGTACTTAATGCAACCTCCTCTGAACCCAACCGTGCCTTATTTGCAAAACTTTCATGAATGTCACGAGATTCAGCATTCACACCAAACTGAAAGAAGAAAGTTGGCTGTTGCAGCTTTTCTCAAAAACAAGGCAAATCTAAATGTATTTTGACCTTCAGCCCTATAATTCAGTTGGCAACAGTCTGAAGGAATGGCAAGAGTGTTGTGGAAGATCAATTAACACCACACTGTTGTATGTGTCATGATTGTGATGAAACCATGGAGTGGCGTGTTAATGATAGTCATAAGGTATTACATTGTTTCTGATTACTTGGCCAAAGTGATTTTGTTGTGCAGCAGACATTGACTGAGTGCAAAGACCTGTTTGGTGTACACAGCAGTTTAATGCTGGGTGGGCATAGGGAGTGGAATCTCCTTTTGAGTAGACAGATAACATTACAGGAGTCTTGGTGGTGCTGAGGCTTTCATTGCAGTGACATCCAGCTGGAATTGGTGGCTTGCAAGAAGAGTGTGAGCTAGCAATCCCCTTAGATGCAATCATCATATACTACAGACCTGATTGATTGCTTGATGATAGTTCACATCACAGAAGAAGAGGTTTTAAGGTGAGAGGTGAAAGGTTTAACATGGACCCGAGAGGCAACTTTTTCACAGAGAGTGGTGCTAAATTGGAATGAGCTTTCAGTGGAGGTAGTAGAGGTGGGAAAATTTAAAAGACATTTGGATCGGTACATGGATTGGAGAGGTTTGGAGTGATAGACATTCCAAAAATAATTGACTTCTATTTGCATAGAACTGGGGATAAACGGGAAGTGCCATGAACTTAAATTTCATGTACATACTACTTAAATATTTATTTTGGATATTCTTTGTTGGGGATGAATAGAATTCCTTTATTTTTATTTTTATATCTTTATTTATTAGTGGTACTGTAAGTTACATCAGTGTACATCTCTTGTATTGTATTACAGTCATTGTACCCCTAATTTTTTTAAGGCTTTAGAAAAGAGAGAAAAGCGTGACACAGGGAAAGAAAACCCTTGAAGAGTTAGAAACGGGAATTAAGAGATAGACCCTGGAGAAAGAGAAAAAAAAAAAGAAAAATGGAGAAATAGAGAAAAAGAAAAGAAAAGCCAGTTACTTTATTATAAACATCTCGCAAAAGGAATCTACCAACTCGACAGTTTTTCTTCCCCCTTTACCAAGACCTGACTCCGGTACTTTTTTGAGGTATTCTTGCACCTTATCCTTGTAATAGATTTATAAATGCAGAACACGTCTTATAGAAACAGTCTGATTTTCCTGCTAGTCGGAGTCTACACCAAGTGTAGTGTTTCGAACATAGTTGAAATCCACATATTGACTGTGGGTACCGGAGAATTTTTCCAGAATTTTAAGATGAGCTTTTTTCCAGTTATTAAGCCATATTCAAATAGAGTCTTTTGAAACACATTTAATTCAGGGCAATCTTCCGATATCCCGAAGATTATCCAGTCTGCTTCCGGGGTCAGTTTTATTTTTAATATTTTTGTGAAAATTTCAAAAATTTCAGTCCAAAATGTTTGAATGTTTGTACAAAAGACAAATGAGTGTGCTATATTAGCTTCTTGACATTGACATTTATCATTCCACTTTCCTTCCTTCAGACCGTTTCCAACTGAATTACAGGGCTGAAGGTCAAAATACATCTAGATTGCCTGTACTTGTTTTTGAGAAAAGCAGCAACAGCCAGCTTTCCTCTTTCTGTTTGGTGTGAATGCTGAATCTCGTGACATTCATGAAAGTTTTGCAAATAAGGCACAGTTGGGTTCAGAGGAGGTTGCAGTAAGTACTTGGACAGTATTCACAACCCAGCTTCTGCTAAGGCAAGATATAGGGCTGAAGTTGTGAATCACAGAGAGATGTGTGAATGCTGTAGGAAGGAATATCCTGATATATTACTGATCTCTTGCTCTGGTGTTAGGGTACTCCAGAGTATGGAGTATTCATTAAAACATTTCAAGTGTTTTATTACACTTCTGTCACAAACATAATGTAATCCACACGGATGTGATTACACACTAATATTTAGACTTAACCATACCGTTTTAAAAAACAAATGTTCATGTTACATGATTTGTTGAAATGAAGAACATATACCTGTACGTCATAAACTTTAACATTCCTATCCTTAAACCTGAGGAGAAAGAGTTTCTATAAAAAGTGCAGCTATATTCTGGATTGTTAATGTTTCTATTAAATACTGAAGAAGGAAGTGTTAGATTACAGAAACATTTCACATTTCATTACTGTCAATTTAATTAACTTACATTGCTGAATTAGGAGGTGTCAAAATCAAACTCATTAAGTTGACTACTCGAAAGTCACCAGTAGCAAAGCTCAGCAGTAAGTGTAAACTGACTTTAAAGGAAACAGCACTGTTTTTTTGTATCTGCAAATGAGAAAACCAACTGAACTTTCCATAACCAGTTGCTTTGCATATGTCTTCCCTGGGTATTGATAACAAAAGGTGACCAAAAATTATGACAAACTGAAAATTGCATTTAGATTGAAAGTTGAAAGCACATGCAATCTGTTATCTGTCCTGCAATGTGAAGGAAGACAACAAAACCAGCAATAATATAATTCTGTTCTGGGTATAACAGAATAAATGATGAGCATAGGACCGTCAACATGGGCTTTACCCTGGCACTGCCTTTAGAAATAATACAAAATGTTAAAAAAGATAATGATGGAATTATATTTACAAGTCTTGAAGGGAGAGGCAGACTGCAAAGCTATGACATTTTGAATACGAACTATTTCACTTTTTAAAACATTTTCGTCCAGACGTTATTAAATTCTAGACAGCACAATGTTTAGGTAAGAGTGGGAAAATGAGATCAATGGGGCAATTTGTTTACACAGATTTAGGTGCCTGGAACCTAAGTGAGGGAAGTACAAACGATAGTGATATTTAAGAGGCATTTAGACAGGCACATGGACTGGCAACGAATAGGGGATATATACAATGGGCGGGTAGATGTGCAGTTTAAATTAGCATCACCGTCTGCAGAAACATCGCTGGGCCCTAGGACTTGTTACTGCACTATACTGTTCTATGTTTTATATACATTTGCACCGATTAGGATGTGGAAACAGGGTACATCTGCAGGGCAGCAATAACAATTTACTTGTTGGCTTACAGCTATAAACCAGACGCACTCAAGGCTGAGCATTGTACATTCTAATAGCCAAAACATTTATAGCTTGTTACTACTTTGTAAGGCAAGGGTAGAATTGAGCAATGGACATCACGGTGCAGGGAAATAGGGAGGGGGCGGAACAAGGGACCTGGCCTGGGTTACTTTGTAACTTTGTCGGCACCATTTAGGTGGCGACTCTTCGCATACCTTGAGTCACAGAATTTTACTGTGACTCATCAGAAGTGACAAAAAAGTATTCATTCAGGGAGTCGCTGAGGGAAGGCTCACATTTGGTGGAAGAGATATTGGGAATAGATTGGGAATCAGCATTATATAGGTGTGTGGAGGGCCAAGAAGTATAGGAAGGGAGTGAGGATCACGGCTTCCATTTGGAGGGATTGTGGGATCAGAGGGAAGGGTACTGATTGAGAGACGGAGATCAGGGGAGTACTTGTACAGGTTAGTGGGGGGAATGAAGAAGTATTCAGAGCACCAGAACAAGTAACGTATCTAGCAGGTATCCAGATTTCACCGGGTAGGTCCAATGATGAGTGCCTCCAGGCCAAGATCCTCAGTGATATGTCAAAAGGAGTAGAGCACAGGGACTGGCATCAATGAAAGTTGCTTCAAGGTAGGGAGCCCTGAAATGCGGAAGTACATGGGATGTCACAAAGTGTTAATTATTAGATTGCATGCCATTGAATAAAACATGCATTATGCAATCGGATTTCCAGGCTCTTGTATTTTCTTGAAACATTCCTTCAATCTCATGAGGAACACTAAATGAGAACTGTGAGTATTTATTCTGTTCATGATGATAAAGGACAACAAAGCTACCATTTTAGGAATAATGCTGGAAAGATGCATCTGATCAGATGGTTATCGTCAAGCGCCAGAGCTCCTAGAATAAACTCGACCTTTATTTTATTTTCAACAATACCGTCCAAAAGCTTAAACCAAACAGCCAATTTTCAAGTTTAATACTGCCTCCCACAATAAACCCTCCTTTGTTATCCTTTAAACTACCTCTTTTATAAATAAAACACAACCAATGCAATTAAATGTTACAAATGCATTGTGTCTTTTCAAATTAGTTTTACTTGTACAATGCTGCAGCTAAAAAAATCGACAACAAACATTTTCACATTTCTTTGAGCTGCCTTAGCAACCCTCAGAAACAAAAAGGAAGAAACTTCCTTTTCATTCAATGAGAAAAAAGACATTTCCAAAATACCCCACAGAGCTTAATTGCTTTCTGAATTCTCCCTTCAAAACTAAAATACTTCTCTGCTGAAAATGAGTATGTAACCTGTTCAGCAAACCAACTCTTGACCATGTCATCAGTTAGATGTGACAGATTGCATGGTTCAATCTCATATGTGCAGAATTATTTTCATTATGAACAAAATATCTTAATATTACAATTCTGCATTATTTATGTATTTTGCGACCCTTTGTATCATTGATCCCATTTAATTATGATGTTTCATCAAGTAGCATTGAGTATAAAAGTGAGGACGTCATGTTGCAACCAGTTAAAAAACTTGATTAGGACATAGTTGGAGTATTGTGTGCAGTTCTGGCTCCAACACTACAGGGAAGAAGTGGAGGCTTTAAATAAGGTGAAGATGAGATGTGCCAGGGTGTTGCCTGGATTAGAAAGTATTAATTAGAAGAAGGATAAACTTGGAATATGTTCTCTAAAGAACCAGAGGCTGAGGAGAGACCTGAAGACAGTTTGTGAAATTATGAGAGGCATAGATCAGGCGGATAGTCAGATTATTTTCCCAGGTTGGAAGTGTCAAATAATAGAGGACACAGCTTGAAGGTAAGTGGGGGGCGGGGGCTTTGAGGAGATCGGTGAGGCAAATTGAGTGTGGTAGATGCTCAGAATGCACTGCTGAATGGTGGTGGAAGAAGATATATATAGTAGTGCCTAAGTGGCTTTTAGACAGACACATAAGCATTCCGGGAATCGAGGGGTATGAATCAAGTGCGGGCAGCTTCTAACATACGCCACTCAATACATCTTGCCAATTCATTCATGTTTACTTTCTAATGCTGTTATTCAGACTCTCTATCATATAGACCAGGGGGCTCCAAACCTTTCAGCATGAAGGTCACATTATATATTTGGCACATTTTTGCGGGCCATAGGAAAAAAAAAAAATGTCAGAGGAGAGATAGAGGGAGATAGAGAGGGATAGAGAGAGGGAGATAGAGAGGGAGATAGAGAGGGATAGAGAGAGGGATAGAGAGAGGGATAGAGAGAGGGAGATAGAGAGGGAGATAGAGAGGGAGGGAGATAGAGAGGGAGGGAGATAGAGAGTAGAGAGAGAGAGAGAGATAGAGAGATAGAGAGATAGAGAGATAGAGAGAGAGAGAGAGAGAGAGAGAGAGAGATAGAGAGAGAGATAGAGAGAGAGAGAGAGAGAGAGAGAGAGAGAGAGATAGAGAGAGAGAGAGAGAGAGAGAGAGAGAGAGAGAGAGAGAGAGAGAGAGAGAGAGAGAGAGAGAGAGAGAGAGAGAGAGAGAGAGAGAGAGAGAGAGACAGATAGAGAGATAGAGATAGAGATAGAGATAGAGATAGAGATAGAGATAGAGAGAGAGAGAGAGAGAGAGAGAGAGAGAGAGAGAGAGAGAGAGAGAGAGAACAGACAGAGAGAGAGAGAGAGAGAGACAGACAGACAGACAGACAGACAGACAGACAGACAGACAGACAGACAGACAGACAAAGAGACGGAGACAGACACTGAGACAGAGAGAGAGAGAGAGAGAGATAGAGATATAGAGAGAGGGAGATAGAGAGAGATGGAGAGACAGACAGAGAGAGAGGGCGACTGCACGCAGAAAGAGGGGAGAGGAGAGAGGGGGCAGAGAGGGAGGGGAGGGGGAGAGAAAGGGGAGAGGGTGGGAGAGAGAGGGGAAAGGGGAAGAGCGAGAGAGCAGAGAGGGGAGAGGGGAGAGAGAGAGAGAGAGAGAGAGAGGACAGAGAGAGAGAGGGCAGAGGAACGATCGCACGTTATAACACGCCGTCAACCCATTCTGACAACCGCCGCCTATCAACCCCACCCAACCCTCCCTCCCTCCAATGCACCCTTCTTCACGGCGACCCCTGATACAGGCCCTTGATATAGACCAAGTTGTTCTCTCCTATGGTATCATGGTTGTCAAGGAGACATCATTAAAAAAAAAGTCCATTGAGAGAGTTGAGGGAAGTTTATTCCTCCAGAAGTGCTCGAGTCGTTAAAACTTATTTGTTCAAAGGGAATTTGAAGCAGTCATTAATTATTTGAAAAGGTATAGATAGGTGCTTGATAACTAAAAAGCAAAGGTTACCTCCGAGAAGACTGGAATGTAGAGTTAAGGATATAATCAGGTCAGCCATGATCTTGTCAAATGACCTACAGGTTTGATCCCTGCATCCCTAGCCCATGGCCTTTCCCTGCACCTAACCTCTGTGTTGTTAGATAAGTTTATCTCCTTTTCCATTGACTTCTCATTAGCTTCAAACATTAAATTCCTTTCAAATGTCTAAAAATCTTAAACAAATCACTCCTTAATTTTCTGTGGTCCAACAATGCCATACAGGATCCACTGAACAGCAGCATTAGGAAAGGTAAATAGAGGAAAATGTAATTCAGAAGCTCATATTGTTTCTGTAGTAGCTGAGGTTACCAGAAGTGAGGAAGTGTTGTTTGGGAGGCTGGGGGGGGGGGGGGAGGGGGGTTGTGGGAGAATGGGGGTTGTGGGGATGGGGGGTTGTTGGGGGGGGGGGGCGGGTGGAGAAGGGGGATTGTGGGGGAGGAGGGGTTGTGGGGGCGTGTGGGCAGGGGGGTGTGGCAAGTGTGTGTGTGTGGGAGGTGGGGTGTGTAGGCGGGGGAAAGTTGTGGTGGGAGAGGGGTGTGTGGGTGGGGGGGGGGAGTGAGCTCAGAGAAAAGACGGGGAAGAGCCATGGGGGAGAGGGGGGCATTACGGGGGAGGGGGGGAGCAGCCAGCGAGGGGGACCAGAGGGGTAGTGGCTGGAATTGGCGGTGCAATAGGGACTCACTGCGGGCACTGGTCGCTGGTCGTTCTCCTCCGCCGGGATCAGAGTCCATTTTGGGACATCTCCGACTCTGGGCTGGGCTGGGTCTCCCACGCTGGGCTGGGCTGGGCTGGGTTGGGTCCCTCCGAATGTCTGGTTGGAAACCTCCACCCGCCACCCTCAGCTCCAGTAAAGACGCGATGGTGCAGGAAGGGGCGGACAGTCCCGGGGAGTGACAGGGAAGAGGCTAATCCGCGCGACGCCGTCTGGCCAGAGAAGAGATCGATCTGTGCACGCCCAGTTTTTAAGAAATCTTTACGACATTCAACCGATCGGAACAAAACTTGGTGCACTCGCAGCACACGAGAACGGTGAGTGAACTAGTTAAAAATTGTAGCGCTGTCGCAAACCGTTTTTGCGCAAATTGAAAGACCGCCAAACCGGAAGATAACAAGATCAGAATTTTAGTTATGTACAGATAATAACAATCATACTTGTATATTGGTAAAAGGGAATTTAAATCAAACTGTGCTATCTTTGCAAATTTTAGTTAGGGACTGTTTTAATTCACAAGTATTTAACATTTAACTCTATTTACTTAAACCCCTGTCCCACCTAAGTGTCCTTGGCATGCTAATTACGCGACCTTATGGTCGTGTTGAGGCGCGACGATCCCGCGATGGTCACGTGCGATTTCATGCGCCCACACAGCCGTCTGGAGCGCGTGACGTCATTTGGAGATGGACACAAAATGCATGAGTAACTCAGCGGGACCGGCAGCATCTCTGGAGAGAAGGAATGAGTGACGTTTCATGTCGAGACTCTTCTTCAGTCTGAAAGAAGGGTCTTGACCCGAAACGTCACCCATTGTGCAATATCGGTTGAAAGGTACTTCCGTTTTGTTGTTTGAGAAGGACCTGCAGATGCTGGAAAAATCGAAGGTAGACAAAATTGCTGGAGAAACTCAGCAGGTGAGGCAGCATCTATGGAGCGAAGGAATAGATATCGGGTCGAGACCATTTTGTTGTTGATCCCTCAGAGAAATACAGCTGATGTCCTCTATATTGGTGAGCATGTCGCTGACCTCCTGCTTTACTACCAATGTCCCAGCAGTAGAGCGTTGATGTCCTGGATGAGAAGCTGGGTGCACTGTGCAGCTAGTTCCTCAGCTTCATGTTGCCACAGAAAAATCCTATTCTTTGAACAGGGTTGCTAAAATTGATCAGAATGTCAACTGGTTTGTTTATTCAACTTATTATTTTCCTATAGCTTTTTAAAAATTTTGAATTAATCTTCAGTAGTTTAAGTTATTTTTAAGCGCATTGTTGTTTATTTTTTGATTGTGCAAATCTGTCGAATTATCAGGGACTTTTAAAAATAGATCAAACGCTATTGATAACAACAAGCTGTCAAAGCATTTCATGGGTATACCTCAAGATCAATCACGAGGCCTCGTCACCCATCAAGTCCTGATCTGACCCATGCTTCTTTGGCTGCAACTGAGTTGTTAAAGGTAAGAGCAGCTGCAGGAAAAGCATGGGGTTTAAATGTCGGCAGCAGTCCACACTATCCACGATCCAGCCTGATATTTTTCCTTAACAATGAGGTGAGACTTTGAGTTTGCGTATTCATGAGTGTTTCCTCCCCTTAAACGGCTGAGTGGCCGTGATAGAGGCGTCTAGCATGGAAACAGGCCATTTCGCACACCAGGTCAAACCAGCAGGCATCCTATTATACTAATCCTACATTGATCACTTGTTTTAATACTCCCATGTTCTCATTAATTCCACCCAGATTTTATCACTCATCCACAAACATGGGGCAATTTACAGTGGCCAATTAACCTACCAACCTGATTGTTATTGGGAAATGGGGGTTGGTAAGTAAATTGTTCTAAATTTAAAATTTAAACATATACATTTTCTGTCTAATATATTCACCTGAATGAGCAGTCTTGCTTTATATTTCTTGCTGTACATTCGTGGGATGAATCCAATAGTAATTAGAGTCCCAGTTGTGCCAAGCGGAAGCAGTTCTCCAGTTTGAGGTGATACCACAAATTCCGGATCACTACAAGGTAGGAATAGTGCTGTGAATGGTATGGGATTCCTAAAAGTTAAAGAAAATGAAGTCAAAAACTACTTAGAAGCAATAATTTCAAAAAAGAAAGATAATCATCATGTGCTGACAATGTGTTCTTCTCTGTAAAACAAACAAGCAGATTGGTAATTGCATATGTGGTCTGAAAGAATACCCTAAACATCCAATTGCCCCTCACTTCAGTTCTTCATCCCACTCCCACTCCGTCCGTGCCCTCTTCGACTGTTCTAATGAGATCCAGCATAAACCTGAAATACAGTTGTCCAAATTCCATTTGAACATGTTACTGCCTTCCTGATTCAAGATTGAATTTGATTTGAAGTACTCACTTTCTCTGTGCCACCACAGTGGTTCTGCTGCAGGTTATCCATCTAAAGCAGGAGAGAGAAAGGGAGACAGAGACGGGGAGGGGGAGGGGGAGGGGGAGGGGGAGGGGGGGAGGGGGAGGGGGAGAGGGAGAGGGAGAGGGAGAGGGGAGAGGGAGAGGGAGAGGAGAGAGGGAGAGGGAGAGGGAGAGGGAGGGGAGGGGGAGGGGGAGGGGGAGGGGGAGGGGGAGGGGGAGGGGGAGGGGGAGGGGGAGGGGGGAGGGGGGAGGGGAGAGGGAGAGGGAGTGTTCCCCTGGCCGTGCCGGCATGCGTCGGCGGAGACATGGTCAAAGGGTCCATGTCAGTGTGGCGCCCCGGAGAGGGAGCTGTGCACGGGTCACCCTCACGGGGGGGTTACCGCTACCCTGCCACCAACTAGCTCCCCCCCTCCACCCTCTCCACTCTCCACCCAATGCAACTACCCCGCACAACTTGCCTTTGCAACACAGGAGCAGGGTTGAGTCGCTGCCTCACAGCGCATGAGACCCTGGTTCCATCCTGACTACAGGTGCTGTCTGTACCAAGTTTGTACCTGCGAGGGTTTTCTACGGGTGCTCTGGTTTACTCCTACACTCCACGTTTGCAGGTTAATTGAATTTGTCCCGAGTGTGTGTTGGATAGTGCTAGTGTGTATGGGCATCGCTTTCTTTCCGCGCTGTATCTCTAAAGCTACCCCAGAACCGCTAAATCGCCTGCCGCGCGAAACGAGTTAAAAGCTTGCTGCGGGCCGGATAAAATCTCGTGGCAGGCCGGATGTGGCCCACGGGCCATAGTTTGGAGACCCCTGATCTAAAGTATCAACCTGGTTTTTTTCTCTGCACAGACATTGTCTGATCTGCTGGGCGATTCCTACACACCTCTGACTTCATTTCACAGCTTTTATATTTTCCTCTATACCTTTTCTTTCTCTTACTATCTCTTCATTAGCTTAACCAGATGAGTACATCAACATTTACAGTGCCCTCCATAATGTTTGGGCCAAAGACCCATCATTTATTTATTTGCCTCTGTATTCCACAATTTGAGATTTATAATAGAAAAAAAATCACACGTGGTTAAAGTGCACATTGTCAGATTTTATTAAAGGGTATTTTTACACATTTTGGTTTCACCATGTGGAAATTACAGCTGTGTTTATACATAGCAGTGTTTCCACTTAGAAGGAAATTACCCGAAATTTAGGAAATTCTGGCTGTCTTCGGGTAATTTAAGGGAAATTAAATAATTTCAGGAAATTTTGGGAAATTTCCCGTCCCGGTAAGCCTTCCCAAACTGTGCATGTGCGACTGCCGCCCCAACTGCGCACGCGCGGAAATTGGGCCCACTGCGCACACACGGGGAGATGCCAAAGGGCCCAATCAGGCCCGCGGGATGATTAGTGGAAAAAGTCTGTACCTGTACATTTACGACCATCCACGCCTGCGTAGTTGGGGGAGGCCCGTCAGCTGCGTCACAATTAAAAATGGCGCTGGTGACGCGGAAGGGACGCCGTCTCCCCACGCATGCGCAGTGGGCCCGGTATCCACGCATGCGCAGTTGGGTTGCAGTCGCACATGCGCAGTTGGGGAAGGCTTACCGGGCTGGGAAATACCATCAAATTCCAGGTAATTTGGAATTCTATTTCAGGATTTTTTGTTTGAGGCGTGGAAGCACTGATACATAGTCCCCCCATTTCAGGGCACCATAATGTTTTGGTCACATGGCTTCACAGGCATTTGTAATTGCTCAGGTGTGTTTAATTGCCTCCTTAATGCAGAAATAAGAGAGCTCTCAGCACCTAGTCTTTCCTCCAGTCTTTCCATCGTCTTTGAAAATTGTACTGCTGTTTATCAACATGAGGACCAAAGTTGTGACAATGAAAGTCAAAGCAGCCATTATGAGAAACAAGAATAAAACTGTTAGTGTCATCAGCCAAACCTTAGGCTTACCAAAATTAACTGTTTGGAACATCATTAAGAAGAAAGAGAGCACTGGGGACCTTACTAATCGCAAAGGGACCTGGCAGGCCAAGGAAGACCTCCACATCTGATGACAGAATACTCTCTATCACAAAGAAAAATCCCCAAATACCTGTCCGACAGATCAGAAAAACTCTTCAGGAGTCAGGTGTGGATTTGTCAATGACCTCTGACCGCAGAAGACTTCATGAACAGAAATACAGAGGCTACACTGCAAGATGCAAACCACTGGTTAGCCGCAAAAATAGGATGGCCAGGTTACAGTTTGCGAAGAATTACTTAAAAGAGCAATCACAGTTCTGGAAACAGGTCTTGTGGACAGATGAGACGAATATTAACTTATATCAGAGTGATGGCAAGTATGGGGGAGAGAAGGAATTGCCGAAGAACCAAAGCATACCACCTCATCTGTGAAACACAGAGGTGGGGGTTGTTACAGCAGCATAGAGAAGCAGGACAAAGCACTAATTGGCTCTAGCCCGAGTGGGAGGAGAGTTAGAAGTGAGTCAGAGGAGGAAAACAGTTGAAAAAGAGAGGCAAAGCACAGACAGACTTAACTCAGAGCCCCCGTGGATTTGAAGAATCAGCAGCAAAGAGAAGCAGGACAAAGCAGCGATTGGCTCTAGCCCGAGTGGGAGGAGAGTTAGAAGTGAGTCAGAGGGGGAAAACAGTTTAAAACTGAGGAATTTGGTTTGTAAATTGGTAAATTAGGCAATCTATCAGTCAATATAAGCAAGACGGCTGTTAGGGAGTGGCCTTGTGAGTAAAGTGTGAGTCTTTGGCTCGCGACTCTTTGGGAAGGAGGCTAAGCATAAAGTTCAAGAGGACAGAACGCGGTGAACACATGTCGGGGCAGATAAGACAGTGTGGGGCTTGCAGAATGTTGGAGCCCAGCGACACGGATGGAGAATCTGGCTGCTCCAACTGTTGCAAGTGTGTCCAGCTTCAACTCCTAAAGGACTGTGTTGTGGCACTGGAGAAGCAGCTGGATGACCTCAGGGCCATCTGGGAAAACAAGAGATCCTGGACAGGACCTACAGTGAGGTAGTCACGCCAAGGACACGGGAAGAACCAAGGTGTGTGACGGAGAGAAGGGGTGGAAATCGTGGAGTGCAGAAAGCCCGAGGTGGCTGTGCCTAATGAAAACAGGTACGCCCTCTTGGGAACTGTCCGGGGAGACGAATGTTTCCAGTCCGAGCGGCGGACACGTCGGTGGCTCCAATCCTAGAGATGGGACTCGACCGGCGAGACCGACGTCAGGCAGAGCCCTAGTGGTGGGTCACTCCATTGTCTGAGGAGCGGACAGGAGATTCTGTGGGGGCAGACGAAACGCGAGGATGGGCTGTTGCCTCCCTGGTGCCAGGGTTCAGGATGTCACGAGCCGAATTCAGAACATCCTTGAGAAAGAAGGTGAACAGCCGGCAGTAGTTGTGCACGTAGGCACAAACGACATCGGGAAGAAGAGGAAGGAGGTTCTCCAACATGAGTTCAGCGAGTTGGGAAAAAGACTGAAATGCTGGAATTCTAGGGTGGTTATCTCTGGATTGCTTCCAGTACCTTGTGCTAGTGAGGACAGAAATAGGGAGATGGGGGATCTGAATGTGTGGCTGAGGGGATGGAGCAGGGAGCAAGGATTTAGATTTATAGACCACTGGGATCTCTTCTGGGGTAGGAGTGACCTGTACAAAAGGGACCGGTTACACCTTAACTGGAGGGGGACCGACATTCTGGCAGGCAGGTTTGCTAGGGCTACAAGTGTGGGTTTAAACTATATAGTGGGGGGGAGGGATTGACAAATTGGGAGTATGAAGATGGAGTTGAAGGGGAAGTGACTACAGGAACAATTACAAAAGATTCTCGAATTAATGAGAAGGAAAGCTCGAGAATGTACAACAGAGTAAGGTCAGGGCCAGGTGCGAGGGGGGAAGTGAATACGGGGGTCAAAGTGCTGTATATGAATGCGCAAAGTATAAGGAATAAAGTGGACGAGCTTGAGGCTCAGTTAGAAACTGGCAAGTATGATGTTGTGGGAATTACTGAGACATGGCTGCAAGAGGGCCAGGGCTGGGAACTGAATATTCAAGGGTATACCTCCTATCGAAAAGACAGACCGGAGGGGGTGGGGTTGCCCTGTGGTGAGGAATGAAATTCAGTCCCTTGCAAGGGGTGACAATGAAACGGGAAATGTGGAGTCAGTATGGATAGAACTAAGGAATTGTAAGGGTAAAAAGACCCTAATGGGACTAATCTACAGGCCCCCAAACAGTAGCCTGGACATAGGGCGCAAGTTGAATCAGGAGTTCAATTTGGCATCTAGCAAAAGTAATGCTGTGGTTTGTTATAGGAGATTTCAACATGCAGGTAGATTGGGGAAATCAGGTTGGTACTGGACCCCAAGAAAGGGACTTTGTAGAGTGCCTTTGTGATGGATTCTTAGAACAGCTTGTATTGGAGCCTACCAGGGAGAAGGCATTTCTGGATTTAGTGTTATGTCATGAACCGGATTTGATAAAGGACCTCGAGGTTAATGAGTCATTAGGAGGCAGTGACCATAACATGGTCAGGTTTAATCTACAATTGGAGAGGGAGAAGGGTAGATCGGAGGTGTCAGTGTTGCAGTTGAATAAAGGGGACTATGAGGCCATGAGGGAGGAGCTGGCCAAAGTTGACTGGAAAGATACACTAGCAGGGATGACTGTAGAACAAAAATGGCAGGTATTTCTAGGAATAATACAGAAGGTGCGGGATCAGTTCATTCCTAGGAGTAAGAAAGATTCCAAGGGGAGAAAGGGACGACCATGGCTGACAAGGGACGTCAGGGACAGTATGAAAGTGAAGAAGTACAATGTAGCAAAGATGAGCGGGAAGCAAGAGGATTGGGTAATGTTTAAAGAACAACAGAAGCTAACCAAAAAGATAATACGGGAAGAAAAGATGACGTACGAAGGTAAGATAGCCAAGAATATAAAGCAGGATAGTAAAAGCTTCTTTAGGTATGCAAAGAGGAAAAAATTATTTAAGACGAAAGTTGGACCCTTGAAGACCGAAAAAGGTGAATTTATTATGGTGAACAAGGAAATGGCAGATGAGTTGAACAGATACTTTGGATCTGTCTTCACTAAGGAGGACACAAACAATCTTCCTGATATAGTAGTGGCCAGAGGATCTGGGGTGACGGAGGAACTCCACATTAGGCTGGAAATGGTGTTGGATAGACTGATGGGACTGAAGGCTGATAAATCCCCAGGGCCTGATGGTCTGCATCCCAGGGTACTCAAGGAAGTGGCTCTAGAACTTGTGGATGCATTGGTAATAATTTTCCTATGTTCTATAGACTCAGGATCAGTTCCTGTGGATTGGAGGGTAGCTAATGTTATACCACTTTTTAAGAAAGGCGGGAGAGAGAAAACAGGGAATTATAGACCAATTAGCCTGACATCGGTGGTGGGGAAGATTCTGGAGTAAATTACAAAAGATTAGATAGACGAACATTCGGGTATCAGGATCGGTCGGAGTCAGCATGGATTTACGAAGGGGAAATCATGCTTGACTAATCTTCTTGAATTTTTAGAAGATGTAACTAGGAAAATGGACAAGGGAGAGCCAGTGGATGTAGTGTACCTGGACTTTTATAAAGCATTTGATAAGGTCCTACATAGGAGATTAGTGGGCAAAATTAGGGCACATGGTATTGGGGGTAGAGTGCTGACATGAATAGAGAAGTGGTTGGCAGACAGGAACCAAAGACTAGGGATTAATGGGTCCCTTTCAGAATGGCAGGCAGTGACTAGTGGGGTACCGCAAGGCTCGGTGCTGGGACCGCAGCTATTTACAATATACATCAATGATTTGGATGAAGGGATTCAAAGTAACATTAGCAAATTTGCAGATGACACAAAACTGGGTGGCAGTGTGAACTGTGAGGAGGATGCTATGAGAATGCAGGGTGACTAGGACAGGTTGGGGGAGTGGGCGGATGAATGGCAGATGAAGTTTAATGCGGATAAACGTGAGGTTATCCACTTTGGTAGCAAAAACAGGAAGGCGGATTACTATCTAAATGGCGTCATGTTTGGAAAAGGGGAAGTACAATGGGATCTGGGGGTCCTTGTACATCAGTCTATGAAAGTAAGCATGCAGGCAGTGAAGAAAGCGAATGGCATGTTGGCCTTTATAGCAAGAGGAATCGAATATAGGAGCAAAGAGGTACTTCTGCAGTTGTGCAGAGCCGTAGTGAGACCACACCTGCAGTATTGTGTGCAGTTTTGGTCATCTAATTTGAGGAAGGACATTCTTGCTATTGAGGGGAGTGCAGCGTAGGTTTACAAGGTTAATTCCCGGGATGGCGGGACTGTCATATGCTGAGAGAATGGAGCAGCTGGGCTTGTACACTCTGGAGTTCAGAAGGATGAGAGGGAATCTCATTTAAACATATAAGATTGTTAAGAGTTTGGACACGCTAGAAGCAGGAAACATGTTGCGGGAGTCCAGAACCAGGGGCCACAGTTTAAGAATAAGGAGTAAGCCATTTAGAATGGAGACGAGGAAACACATTTTCTCACAGAGAGTGGTGTGTCTGTGGAATTCTCTGCCTCAGAGTGCGGTGCAGGCAGGTTCTCTGGATGCTTTCAAGAGAGAGCTAGATAGGGCTCTTAAAAATAGTGGAGTCAGGGGATATGGAGAGAAGGCAGGAACGGGGTACTGATTGGGGATGATCACATTGAATGGCGCTGCTGGCTTGAAGGGCTGAATGGCCTACATCTGCATCTATTGTCTATTGGCTATTGCCTATATGGCTGCTGAAGGTACTGGCTCACTTATCTGCTGCTGATGGTAGTAGCATAATGAATTCTGAAGTGTATAGACACATCCTATCTGCCCAATCCACAGGAACTGATCCTGAATATAAAACTAAAAGAAAAGATGTATAACACAGCAAAGAGTAGCCGGAAGCCAGAGGATTGGGAAACTTTCATAGGACAACAGAAGGAAACAAAACGGGCCATACGATCTGAAAAGATGAAGTACGAACAGAAGCTGGCCAGGAATATAAAGAAGGACAGTAAAAGCTTCTTTAGATATGTTAATGGAAAAAGAGTAGCAAAGTCAAATGTGGGTCCCTTGAAGGCAGACACGGGTGAAATTATTATGGGCAACAAGGAAATGGCAGAGGAGTTGAATAGGTAGGATCTGTCTTCACTAAGGAAGACGCAAACAATCTCCCAGATGTACTGGAGGACAGAAGATCTAAGGGGGTAGTGGAACTGTAAGAAATTTTCATTAGGTGAGAAATAGTATTGGGTAGGCTAATGGGACTGAAGGATGATAAATCCCCTGGGCCTGATGGTCTGCATCCCAGGGACCTCAGGGAGGTGGCTCTAGAAATAGTGGACGCATTGGTGATCATTTTCCAATGTTCAATATATTCAGGATTCTATTTGGCCAGATGAATAGTTCCAGTATTTTGATATTTTTGACAACTGGCATTCATTTCTATTCTCATCAATAATGATTTTGCAACTTTGTGGAGAAAAGCTGTAGCTTTCCCTATTCATGCAAGTCTGATTCCCCATGGGGGATAATGTACAGAAATGGTTCTCTGATCATGCACAGCACCAGGACAAAATCCATAGAATGTCTACAGGCAAATGTTTATACAATAAAACCTATTGATGTTCAGTCACGACTGAAAGCAAAATCTTGCCGATCGTATACTTAGAAATTAACTTATTTTACTTCAAAGTCACGTGAGTGATTCCGTGAAGAAGCCCGCCAGTCCGCATGCGCGTCATTACGCTGAACGAATTGCGCTGCGCCTGCCAGTGGTAAGTTTAAACCTGCAAGGTAAGTTTAAACTTATTTCTAGGTTTGTTTTTTGTGTTGCAGGAAGCTCCTCATAGAGTTTGCCTGCCGGATTCGGGGAGCGAAATTGGACGGGCCACGGGGAACCGGTTGGGACCGTGGGGAGATCCCGGTCCAGACCGCGGAAGCTCGTGTAGCCAGCGGCCGTCGGGTTCGCTTCCCAAGTCGCTGACAAGGAGGTCAGCGACACTCAGGAGGGGAGTGCGAGTGGGGGTTCCCTAGGAATGGGGGTAGACCAAGTAAAAGTTGGTCTCGCTACCCCAGTCGCTGACTATGGGGTCAGCAGCTATCACACCGCAATGGTGACCCCAGAAAAAGGGGTCCAACCACAAGGAAGCCGGTCAGGCCTTGGGACTCGGGCGAGTGGGGCCAGCGTCTATGGGTAGCATCTGCGGATGCCTAAACCCCACATGGAGCACATGATGGAGAGGTTGCTCCAAAGAGATATGCTCCAAAAAAGAGAGCTATCAGAGCCCGGGTATTATGGAGAATCCGCTGGCAGCGGCTGCACAATGTCTCCATCTCTGAGGAGGGGAGCATTCAGGGTCAGTTTCAGTCTGGCCAGAGCAATATCCTGATATAGGCCCAAAGGGCCATGTCAGCGCAGGTATCCTCAGGGGCCTACAGCAGCACCTGTCTCAGGGCTGTCTACGAGTCTCCCTCTCTGTGGAGAGGAGTGCAAGGAAATACTCGCAAGCGAAGAGGCAGAAAAGCCGGACGGGGCCAGATTTCCCCTCACGCTACAAGTGCCGGTAGTGAATAGAGCTATCAAATGAAACCAGCCCCTGAATCTTCTCTTCAGGTAAGACTTATCCAACAGGTATACCTGGATGAGGAAGCAAGCTTCATCGTATCGGCGATGACACCCCCACGCCTCATTGGCAGTAAGCAGTTCACTGAAGCTGATGGCTACTTGAAAGCTGGGCAGAGGTCTTTCAGGCCAAGGTCCAAGCCGGACTCAGGAAATATGGAATTGACATACACTACCATTCCTACTCTCCAATCAAGGATGGGAATAGAACCCACATCAGGGGCCTTTGGGCTTATCACAAGACCACCGGTAATCATGGAGGTAGGTGGGTCTGGTTATTTCAAAACATGGGGTAAGTGGACCATTTACAAGTTGGTAATATTTACTCTTGTTTTTTGTACAAATGACAATAATAACATGAGATTCAGATCAGTTATACTAAAATGATAACATGCGATGGGTTATTATTACACAGTATACAAGGGTACCAAGCATGCTTGGAATTGGGGCCAGAGTTGTCTTTTGAGGCAGGCTCAGTATTACAGCCAAGATTTCCTTCCAAGATAGCTCGGAAATATGGCCAGAGTTGTCTTTCGAGGCAGGCGCAGAATTACGGCTGGAGCAGTTTTTCAAGACAGGCCCAGTAGTATGGCCAGAGTTGTCTTTCAAGGCAGGCTCAGTATTATGGCCAGGATTACCATTCGAGACAGGCTTGGGAATCTGGCCAGAGTTGTCATTCAAGGCAGGCACGGAATTATGGCAGGCGTGGCCTGTTTATTGTGAAAGATAGAGGATGTCGGTTCATAATTGATTTAACTCCCATGTCAACATAGATTTTTCAGTATATGAAATTTCGTTACTGTCTAACTACTGATTTCCTTAGGATCTTTATGGCATGCATTGATCTCAAAGATGCATACTATTCAGGTCCCATTCACAGGGATCACCGGAGACATTTGAAATTGATCTGGATGATATTTCTAACTCTGTGTTTTTTGCTTAAATCAACTGTTTCAGTTGCAACTATATTTGAGAAATTGAGGGTCCTCAGCCATCCAGTCAAATTTAAGTTGATATTAATTTAACTATTAATTTATCTGTGACTCCGCCCCGGGGCAACAGATTGGAATCAATAGAAGCCTGTAACAACCTTGTTATCAATCAGTCTTCTATTCATCAAGTGTAATTGGCAATATAGCAGCTGTGTTTCAGATGTGCAATTGGGCCTTGCATTATCAGAACTTTCAATGTGCAAGTAATAACCTCTCAAGTGCCATATAGGTAATTGTATAAGACCTATGCTATTACCAGCTGAAGCTACCAAATGGTGGTCGAACTATATTCAGCATTGCTCCAGTAGTTTTGGTCAAATAATCTTCAGTGCTATTACTAACAGATGCCAGTGCTCAAAGATGGAAAATTACGAATGCCATCTCTAGTAACGAAAGGCGGATGGGATTTGCATGAATCACCAATTCTTCAGTTATTGGTACCAACTACCTATTGACACTAGGTGCATACTATGGGTTAAAGGGTTATTGTGTGAATATGCAAAATTTGCATGCTCAGTTTCCAAGTTGATACATTGTGGTGGTGGCATATGTTAGTCACATGGTTGCAATCAAGTCAAGTATCCTGTCATAATTTACCCAACCTTTTTGGTGCTGGTGTATCATCACGTAAAATCAATGACAACACGGAATGGATGTTGGATCACAAAGTATTTTATGATATTATGGCTCCATGGCACCCAATATCAATATGTTTGCATACAGGCTCATTCACCAGTTCTAAAAACATGTGGCACCACAGTGGCGAGAGATACAATCTCACTACATGGGGGAGGAATGTTCCTTTATGTGGTTTCTCCATTTTGCCTCATCAGTCGGGTCTTGCAAAAATTCAGCAAGATCCCGCTTCAGGGTTCTCGTACTGTCTGACTGGCCTACCCTCTGACATGGTTTCCTGCAAATGTTGGGAATAATAATAGAACCTTATATGGGGTTCTACACATAACTTTGCTGGTTCAGCCTGGGATTCGGGGAACCAGCCTCGACATGATTAATCAATTCAATTGCTTTACAGAATCTGAGAAGACCGCTCCTGCAGCTCGGGCTGTCAGACCGATCCATGTATGTGCTCACTGCAGAGTACAGGGATAGCACCAAAAAAGCAGTACTTTGCCTCTTCAGGAGATGGGAAGCGTTTTCTGTTTAAATGTTATGTTACATATAATACGGCACGGACACTGATGTTTTAGAGTTCATTTTCTAATGGGTCCCATTAACTGTGCCCAACGTGCTTCTCATCATATTTTCTGCAGCGAGCAGGACCTGCTCTGTCGGGTCTCACCCTCTGATGGCCAGTTATTAAGGATATCATTAACACAAGTTCTCCCAGACCTAAGTACACGGAAGTATGGGATATTGACATTGTGTTAACATTTCTTCACCATGGGGCTCCAGCTATATCTCTATCTTTTGTTCGGCTCTCATAGGTAGTTATTCCCCTGGCGCTGCCCTCAGCGCACGGGTCCAGTCAATACATAAATTGCGACTGGACAGGATGGTTACACATGCTATATATTATTTCATGTTTACGATTTAGTTAAGCAGGGCAGCCCAGGGGTGTAAGGTCTCAAACTACTTCTCATGGCATACCCCATGCACCTTCAGTTATGTGTGGTCACACATTTACAACATTACCTTAGAGGCTCTGATACTAGCTATGTTTGTTAGTTACAAAGAAAAACCTCATAAGAAGGTATCAATTCAGACCATCTCCAGGTGGTTAATACGGGGTTTTGGCTTATACAGGAGTAGATACTAAATTTCTAATCTCACTCCTCCGGGGCTGCTACAACATAAGCAGCAAGGGTTATGTACGGTCCTCTGGACCACATCCTGTCCGTCTACAGGATGGTCTAACGAACGAGGTGTCCAACATTTTATTTAACCCATTGCCAGACCAGGGGTATTTGCCAACTCTATTTTAGATTCTATTTTATAGTTTCCCCTCGGATGAGATGGGTTACTGTTACTATATTTGTTCATTTATCAGCATCAGCATGTTTCAATCTATGTCATGTATGCATTATGAATGTTTCCCTTATCTGTGGTCAGCTGATGCAGTTGTGCTTGTGTGGACTCGGTTTTTCCATGGCATGAAATCACAGAGCTTCAAAATCTTCCTGGAATCACTCGCGTGACTCCGAAGTAAAATAGTAAGATTATGTGCCCTCCGCTCCCGACCCTCGTATCATAAAGGTCATCTGGTAGTTCTAGTTTTCTCTAATCTTACTATGTCACTTCAACTACTATTATCTGTGATTTCACACCGTTGCTTTGAAGATTGACGCGCATGCGGACTGGCGGGCTTCGTCACGTAATCCCTCATCGTAACTCCTCATAAAATAAAGATCAAACTTCAAACTGGTAAGTTCTCATTTAATCTTACTATTTCATATATTTATCACAATTAAAAGTTTGCTTTGTGTGGAACATTAGGGATATTGACCTTCTAGAGTACTGCAAGTAATCAGAATTTATTACAATACCTTGTCTGGCTTGTAAGCCTAAAGCAAACAATAGACTCTTTATTCAGCCCAGTTGTTTCAATATTGATGATGTCGTCAACCAGTGGCTCAGTGGCAGTCAGATGCAATGGGAATTTCCAGACCCCACCTGTAACCGACTGCACCTTCAGCATCACTGTTTGCCTGAATAAAAAATTATAAAATGGTTAGAAATGCAATACATGAAATGCAATCATGTTTTAAATATTGTGATACTTTGCCATTTTAACTGTCTTTTAATGAATGGAAAATACTAACACTGACATAAAAAGGACACTGAACTCTGTCAAGAATAAGCAATAACATAGATATATAATAGCAATTTGGCACTGATCCACTTCCTCAATCCAATGGTATCATCACTGTGACGATGAGGTTGGTTAATTTTTCAGACACACCAAAACCATACCAAAAATAGTCAGTTAATAAGAATAAGCACAGAGTTTGCCTCTAGGCACATTCCGCAGACTTAAAACACTTCCTGAAATCTTGTCCAATCTAATCCCAGATAAGGATATGATGCAGAGAGAGGTCACAGTGAATTCATAACACAAAACAGAATTGGTAGAATTAATAACCTTGAAATGAAGTGTAACTGAACATCAATTTGATTATTTCCTAAGTGTGATCAAATATAAAAGATGGCCATGACTGATTATCTTGGAGAATAAGGAAGGTTTTTTCATTTGTAAACGTGGGCAATAATCATTTATACTTGACTTGCCTTTGTGCAAATAATTTATTTTTAATAAAACAGTAATTGATACAGATGGTTTCAATCTGTGCAGAGCTACAGGAGGGTTTTGCTGTTATGAAGTAGCAAGTTTAGTTACCATTTTCTCAGAGTGATGACTTTAAACAACATAAGCTCTACTCTGTGATTCAGCCAGAAATGTTGCCTCAATTTGTCACATTATTGTAAATAGTACGGTAAATATGAGACAATCACTCATGATCACTGGGAGTGAAGGCTCAGGATGGCTGAGGCCTAGTTTGGAATTCTTCTCTAGATATAATTGATTGTCACCGGGTTTTTTTCTGCAAAAATTTAATGATTACCAGTTCATTTTGTGAATCGTCATAAATCATAATGAATTTTGAGGTGTTTACTTATTTTGGACTTTTTACACTATTTTAGGCATTAATAAATCTATCATTCAATTTAGAAAAATCTAGTTCCAGCTATATTCAAGAAGAAACAAACACTTTAACTTCAAAGGTAAGCTAGAAATGGATCCTCTTCTAGAAGATACTCCTGCATCGATTTTATTCATTAGCAAATTAATAAAATGATATTCTTGTTAGGGAAGGTTAATGGTCAACTATAAGTTTCAGGTACTTCTTCAGAATGGATATTCAATTTAAAATATAGAATGTTCATTGCTAACAGCTGGACTCAAGATAAATATGGGAAGGTAAGGCTTGATTGATAAACATAATGAGATTGGGTGAGACCCAGATGAGGGAATATTCATGAAGGCCCTACAATATTGATGCAAAATGTACTTTGAAGGGCCTGTTCAAATCTATAGATCTAGACAAGTACATGGAGAAAGACCAGAAGAAGTCCTAATTAAATGTCAAAATGGGTTCTACCTGAAAAAGGAAATATAATCCACAAATAGAATCATATGAAAACATAATGCTGATGTAGAAATACATGCAGCATTGAGGCCACAACATCCCCTCTCAGTCCATTAATGCATCTAAGTGCAACGCACTTAAAATCTTCCCATCCACACTTTGATACAATGCATGCTTGCCGTTGAAATCTTGCTCCACTTGATTTTGCATATCACTGCCTTAAAGGTTAACGTGATAGCAACTCAGCCAGAAATTTCTGAATATCCTTGTTGATTTACCAGTTGCCAACAAGTGAACACCAAATTAAGGGAAATTGCTCTTGTACGTTTTTAAACACTGGTTTCCACATCTTTCTCACAAATTTTGCATTAGCATTCATTATTCTACGGTGCCAATTTTAAAATTCACTTACTTTACTGGAGTGTATGGTGCAAAAATGACATTGAAGGTGAGCATAACAATGCCAGTCTGTGTGTCCCATTCCTTCTTCACAAAGCTTATTGCAACTGTAGGTTCCATAAGAGCTCTTACTTCCTCTGTCTCATACAAAAGTTCATAAAAAAATTCATCTCCTATGCTTTGTCCTGTTGTATAGAGCAAATAGAAAAAAAAAAATCATAGCATTTCCACATAATTTATAAATTAAAATACGCAGCTCTGACAATGGTGTCATTAATAGAGACATATGAATGCATAAGCAAACGGGCACAATAATGATAATTTACTGGATATATACTGATTGATATTTTCCAAATTCCAAAGGGAAAGATGAATGGAAAATGACAGGCGTGAGAGAAAAGAAAGGAAATCCACAGTAGAGACACAAGACTGTTGTTTGTTGCAGAAGTAGCATGCTAATATACTGGGGACTTCAGTGGAAATATGAGGTGACTACAAAGACTGTAGTCCTCTGTGCCACCCATGCACCCACCACCTTAAGAGATGAAAATAATTTTAATGAGGCAAAACCAAACATCAGGCTGCAGATGATCGTTGCTGTCACTGAAGTACCACATTTACAATGCATGACAGCTGCAAGGGTCTTCACATCAAGTGGCCTTGGCATTCCCATGACTCGGTCGTTGTTAAGACAGTTTTGTCCTTGTTGTTACTGCATAACTACTCCAAGAATGCAGAAACCATTGGTGGCCTCTTGTTATTTGTGGCCTGAATGACAATGTTTCTGATATTTCAGCTGTCAACTATCCAATTAAAGATGCTGCAATTGCCGACAAGCTCATGACTAAGCTCATGAAATCTGATCGTATGAATAGTTGAGCATAAATACAAAACTCATTGGATCGAAATTCCTTTGTCACTTATCTTAAGAATTGTTAACATAATTAACATTGAAATAACAGCTAACATAATCATTCACAAAAGATTTGGTCAGAATGTGTTAATTGTTGAAGAGTTAATATTACACAGTTTCAAGATAATTAAGTTTGGTGTGGAAATTTTAGATTAATTCCCAAGTTGCTGCATTTTGTTACGGAGCCCGTTTAATCCTTCTTCAAGAATTCAATCTAAAAAGAGCAGCCACCATTAATACAAATATTTCTTTCCTTTTGAGAGGAAATGCCTGGCCTCAACTTGGCAATTCCCCATGGCAACGTACTTGAAATCTAGAGTTCACTGTGTGGGAAGTTAAGAGATATAGACCTGCGTCTCAACAATCTGTAGAACAAAATGTCAGGAGTATTCAGGAAATTAATGCTTCAAGAAGATACTATACAGATTACAACCCTGGACAAAAGGTCTAAAAGAAATGATTATGAGGATTTACGAGAACAACACAAAAGGAAAAATGATGATCATAAGATGCTTTTACACAGACTTTCGCGGGTTCAGATGTGCATGCATAAGTATTCTCTCTGTATGAAAGCCATTAATTCCATCTCAGTTTTCTGTGATTCTGCTATGAATTAAGAGAGTTGAATGCTGATGAGTAATTGCAGGAGGCCAATGATCAAAACACAATTCTCCTGGAATCTGAACCATGTCTTGCTCAGTGCAAATGCAGAGAAAAGCACACAAACAGCAGCCTTTTACAGAGCCAGAAAGACCCGTTATCTTGTAAAAAATAAATATAGTTTCTGGGATACAGCCAGAAGAATGAGTTTAGTTCATTCTGCATCACAGGTTAATTGGCAGGAATGACGAATTAAACAATTGCTCTACAGTTGCTAATACTTGCTTGAAAAGATACCTCAAATTATAGCAGTCCTGTCTCAGAAATGGTGTAAAGAAATTCAAATGCAATAAAAACAAAACAACCAAAGTTATTTTGTTGTCCTGAAACACTTATGCAAATTAAAATATATTAATCCCAAAGAATCAATTAGATACTCTTATGTAGGCAGCAGAAATGTAACAAACAAAGTTTTCTACCATATACCATACACCATGTAAGCATTAAAGGAGGAACTGCAGATGCTGGAGAATTGAGGGTACACAAAAGGCTGGAGAAACTCAGCGAGTGCAGCAGCTTCTAAGGAGAGAGGCGAAGTTTCGGGTTGATACCCTTCTTCAGACTGGTCAGGGATCAGGGAAACGAGAGATATAGACGGTGATGTGGAGAGATAAAGAACAATGAATTAAAGATGTGCAAAAAAGTACCCCCCCCCCCACCCCCCCCCCCCCCCCCCCCAAAAGATAAAGGGAACAAGCCATTGTAAGCTGTTTGTAGTGTGAAAATGAGAAGATAGTACGACTAGGGCAGGGGAGAGATAGAGAGATGGGAATGCCAGGGCCCGTGGGCTGAGGGAGAGGTGGGAAGGGGAGGAGACAGCAAGGGTATAATAGAATTGAGAAAATTCAATGTTCAAGCCCAGAGGATTCAGACTCCCCAAGCGGAATAAGAGTGTGCCTGTTTCACTCCAACTTGTGTGTTGCTCACTCTGGCCAGTGGAGGAGGCCCAGGAACGGAAGCTCGAATGTCGGAATGGGAGGGGGAATGTGAAGTGCTGAGCCACCGGGAAGGTCGGCGTGGTTGTTAATGCAGACCGAGCGGCACAGTGAGAGTTCGGCGAAACGTAATCGCCAACAAGCCTCCTGCTTGGTCTCACCGATATAGATCATTTGGCAATCTGGAGCAGCGGAACATGTAGGGATGAGTGGGATGCACCTCTGTCGGACCTGGAAGGACTAATTGGGTCCCTAAAGGAGTGGAGGGGGAGGTGAAGGCCAAGTGTAGCACTTCTTGTGCGGTGCTGCAAGGGGAAAGTGCCCGGGGAAGGGTGGTAGTAGAGTCTTGGGAGGAAGGGAAGAAATTGACAAGGGAGTTGCGAGGGAGCGGTCTTGCTCGGAAAGGCGACGGGGGGACGGGGGAGATTGGGGAAGTGGCGAGTGGGGGGTCCGTTGGAGGGTGAACTGGCGGAGGACTATGTGTTGTATTTGACGGCTGGGTGGGTGCAAGTTCTGAGGACCAGGGGACTCTAATGCCCTGTTGCGAGTGGGGGAATGGGGAGAGAGGGCAGTGTTGCGGGGTATGGAGGAGACCTTGGTGCGAGCCTCATCTATAGTGGGGGAGGGGAATCCCCGTCTCTGAAACAGAATGAGGACATTTGTTTGATGACCAGGGTGTGAACACCTCTATCCGGGATGTCAGATAAGCGGCGTAGACGGAGGAATTGGGAATAGGGGATGGAGTCCTTACAGGAAGCAGGGTGGGAGGAAGAGTAGTCCAGGTAGCTGTGGGAGTCAGTTGGTTTGTAGTGGATGTCGGTCAGGAGTGTATCACCTGCAATAGAGATGGTGAGGTCAAGGAATGGTAGGGAAATGTCGGAAATGGTCCAAGTGTATTTGAGTGCCGGATGGAAGTTGGTGGTGAAATGGATGGTCAGTCAGTTGTGTGTGGGTGCAGGAGGTGACACCAAAGGAATTGTCGATGTAACGGAGATGAAGATCCACAGCCAGAGTGAGCAACACCGCAAGTTGGAGGAACAGCACCTCATATTCCGCTTGGAGTCTGCATCCTCTGGGCTTGAACATTGAATTTTCTCAATTCTGTTAACCCTTGCTGTCTCCTCCCCTTCCCACATCTCACTCAGCCCTCGGGCCCTGGCATTCCCTCTCTCTCTATCTCTCCCCCACCCTAGTCGCACTAGCTTCTCATTTTCACACAACAAACAGCTTACAATGGCTTGTTCCCTTTATCATCTAAACTTTTTTGCATATCTTTCATTCATTGTTCTTTATCTCTCCACATCACCGTCTATATCTCTTGTTTCCCTGATCCCTGTCCAGTCTGAAGAAGGGTCTCGACCCGAAACGTCGCCTATGTCCTTCGCTCCTTAGAAGCTGCTGCACCCGCTGAGTTTCTCCAGCCTTTTGTGTACCATGTAAGCATAGTTGTTGGCCGTTTAAGAGAGTGTTTAATCATCATATGTACCAACAATGGAACAAAGAAATTCTAATTTGCAAAAGCATTATAGGCCTGAAACGCAAAGCATACAGATAAGATAGCCCTTGTGGCCCTTGTGGCTAAGGGGATCAGAGGGTATGGAGAGAAGGCAGGTACGGGATACTGAGTTGGATGATCAGCCATGATCATATTGAATGGCGGTGCAGGCTCGAAGGGCTGAATGGCCTACTCCTGCACCTAATTTCTATGTTTCTATGTTTCTATAGCAATCAGAAAAATACAGTAAATTAATAACCCTATAATTAATACAAAAAACCCCAAAGTCTTTATTGCAACCAAAGACAGTTCATAATTAAGGTTAGTGTTGTGTGGTGTTCAGCAGCCTGATGGTTGATCAAATGAAGCTAATGTTGATATAGAGACAAGGAACTGCAGATGCCGGTTTACCATGTAAAGACACAAAGTCCGGGAGTAAAACAGCGGTTCAGGCAGCATCCATGGATAGGTCATGTTTTGCGGCGGGACCCTTCTTCAGACTTCAGGTGTTCCATTGCTGATGGTTATCGAGGAGCAAATGGTGTTACCAATTCGTACTTTAATTGTAGTCTGCTGATCAGGAAGTCAAGGATCAAGTTACATAGGGATGAGCAGAAAATCAGTTCCCTGAGTTTGGCAACATGTTTGACGGGGATGATTGTGTTGACCATTGAGTTGTAGTTGATGAACCACAGCCTGATGTATATGTTCTTAGTGTCCAAGTGGCCCAGTGCAGGGTGAAGAGGCAGCAAGTTTGCATCCCCACCCCTTTTGATCTATTGTGATGGTAGGCAAATTGTAGTGTCAATATCCTTGCTTAAGGTAGGAGTTGATATGATTTATAACCAACCTCTAAAAGCACTTTGCCACAGACATTTTCGCCACCTCCAATGGGATCCCACATCTGGCCACATCTTCCCATCTCCTCCCCTTTTGGCTTTCCGCAGAAACCGCTCCCTCCATAACTCCCTGGACAATTCGTCCCTTCCCACCCAAACCACCCCCTCTCCTGGCACTTTCCCTTGCAACCGCAGGAAATGCTACACTTGTCACTTTACCTCCCCCCTTGACTCCATCCAAGGACCCAAGCAGTCTTACCAGGTGCGGCAGAGGTTCACCTGCACCTCCTCCAACCTCATCTATTGCATCCGCTGCTCCAGGTGTCAGCTGCTCTACATCGGTGAGACCAAGCGTAGGCTTGGCGATCACTTCGCCCAGCACCTCTGCTCGGTTCGCAATAACCAACCTGATCTCCCGGTAGCTCAGCACTTCAACTCCCCCCCCCCATTCCGAACCCGATCTTTCTGTCCTGTGTCTCCTCCATGGCCAGAGTGAGGCCCACCATAAATTGGAGGAGCAGCACCTCATATTTCGCTTGGGTAGTTTACACCCCAGTGGTATGAACATTGACTTCACCAATTTTAGGTAGTCCCTGCTTTCTCCTTCTTGCCCCTCCACTTCCCAGCTCTCCCACAGCCCCCTGTCTCCGCCTCTTCCTTTTTCTTTTCCCCCTCTTCCCGCCCCCCCCCCCCCCCCCGCCCATCCTCACATCAGTCTGAAGAAGGGTCTCGACCCGAAAAGTCCCCTATTTCCTTCGCTCCATAGAGTTTCTCCAGCATTTATGTCTACCTTGCCACAGACATTTGTGCCACCAATTGGTCGTCATTGAAACATGCCCCCTTACTCTTTTTGGGCACCTGTATTATTGATGCCTTTTTAAAGAAGGTGGGTACATCAGAAGGTGGGTACATAATGAAAGGTTGAAGATGTCTTCTAAAACTCCAGCCAGTTAGTTCACGCAAGACTTAAGAACCCAGCCAAGTACATAATTGGGAACTTTCCAAGGGTTCACCCGCATGAAGGATCTTCTGATATTGGCTTCAGTAACTGAAATTACAATGTATTTGGGGGCTGCAGGGGCCCAAGTAGACGCATCAATGTTCTTCCATTTGACGCAAGCGTCACAAGCATTGAGCTCATCTGGGACTGATGCGTTGCTGACACTTGAGCTGCCACTTGGTTTTGTCTTATAGAGAATGATGGCGTACAAGCTATGCTACAGCTGACAAATGTTTGTTTCATCCTCCAGTTGAGAATTAAAATGTTTCTTTGTGTTTTTGATCTACATATGGAGGTTGCACCTGGACCTGGAGGATACATGCTGGTGGTAGTAAGGAAGTGATTTCTTCAAACTGGCCTCATTGAAGTTCATGACAATGACCAGACAGGTATCAGGGTATGATGTCTGGTGTTTGTTCAGTTTGCAGCAGCTCTAGTGCTAGAAGACTGTCTGTCTGGGGCGGGATGTAGACCATGGTCATGATCATTGAAATGAATTCCCTCAGGAGGGAGAAGTGATGGCATTTCACCACTACTGAACCACTACGTCTGAGCACCACAAAGAATTTACCATGAGACAGACACCATCTCCTCTCACATTCCCCGATGCCGTCATCCGGTCCATATAATGAATGGAGAAACCTACAGTTTGGAAGGCTGAGTCCGGAGAGCTGGGTGTATGTCCCCGTGAAATAATCTCTTGACAATTTATCAGCAGTTTGGAGAGCTGCGATATCTACATTTCAATAAAGTTCTGCAACAAGAACTCATTTTAAATAATCTTTTCTGTTTTTTACTATACTGAAGCTAATTCGTTACCAAACTTAGACAGATTCTTAAACATGAAATCTTCTTCTTCTTGCGTATGGCATGCACAGCCTAAATTTGTGCATGCCGGGTTGATTGCATTCATCGAAACAGGGCGGAAAATTTGAAGGTTGCAATCTTCTATCCCATTCAAGATGCAAAGCTCCACTATGAATTTCATGAAATGAGCATGTTGCTGTCTGCCTCAGAATTGAAAAGCATGGAAAACCATGAAGTTATCTCACTACTGAAAGTTAAATCTAGTTCAAGCTAAATACCCTTCCAATTACAAACATGGCATTGAAAATTTACTTTTCCTAGTATAGAAACTCATTCTTTCAGATTTTAACTGTAACTACAGATTGGAATCATTTAATACTTTTAACCTATTCATTTTCTCTTATTTTTTTGTATGTAATATGGTGGTTAAATTACACGATTAAGAAGAAATTGATAGGGGTTTTGATGTCCATTTCAAAATTTCCCCCTTATTCCTAAATTATAATTTATATATGAAACTGTTGAGGTCCCAGCACAGATCACAGATCCCTGTGGAACTCCACTCGTCACAGACATCAAGCCAGAATATCTACCTTTCCACCACAATCCTCTGTCTTCTATGAATAAGCAGGTTCTGAATCTATATGACCATGTCATTGTGAATCTCGTACATCATACTCTTCTGGATGAGCCTACCATGAGGGACTTTATCAATAGCCTTGCGAAAATCCATGTTTACAACAATTTAATCAATCTCCTTTGTCACCTCCTTAATCAAGTTAGTGAGACACGTCCTACTGCATACAAAGATGTGCTAGCTCTCTCTAATTAGCCCATTTTCTTCTAATGGGCTTGCTTCGAAAAGGAGAATGCCAATGTCTGTTCTTGGGCCGCCATAGCTCGCAATGACATTATAACTTCAGTTATCATAGCCAATGTCAAAAGATTCTTCATGGGGATAAATCCTTGGAGAGCATGTGGTCACAATGGTGTATCAGGCCGCATTCCTAAAAACTGTGCAGAACAGCTGGCTGGACTTGTCATGGACGTTTTCAACCTCTCATAACTAAGGTCCGAGGTTCCCACCTGATTTAAAAGGACATTAATAATACTAGTGCCCAAGAAGAGTAAGGTAACGAATCTCAATGGCTCCAGAACGGTGGCACTTACATCCGTGATGAAGTGCTTTGAGAGGTTGCTAATGACACCTATCAACTTCTTCTTGCGTATGGCGTGCAAAGCCTAAAGTTGTAGGACAACTTTCGTGTGGGCAGCGCAACCGACATTGCAGCGGCCTCTGCAGTCCATCTGTCTTTAAAAAAAAAAAAAAATTCCTGTTGAAAATATAGTTTGTTGTGGTTTTTATATTGTTTTTAGCTGTGTACATGTGGGGGGGCGGGGGGGAACCCAACCTTTTCCCTGTCGGTTCTCCATTGTCGTTGGGGTCTAGCACCGTGGAGCGGCCTCCAACCAGAATGACCTGGGGGCTCCAGTCGCGGTGCCTGCGGACTTACCATCGTGGGGCTGGCCGGCTTCGGAGCGTGGAGAGCTGTGGTGGCATGCGGCTTTGACCCGACTCCGGAACTTAGAGGCTCCAGTCGCAGGTCCGGTGGATGGTGACATCGGGAACTCGCGGGTCCCTGGTGGGCGACTGCTTTTTGGAGCTCCTGCAACGGCAACTTCTCCCGCCTGAGTTGCGGGGTTGAAAATGACCCGGAGCGGGGCCTTACATCACCTGACGTGGCTTTAACTGCCGCGGGACTTGCCATCGCCCGCCGGGGGCTCCAACATTAAGACCCAGAGCGGGGCCTTACATCGCCCGACGCGGCCTTAACGGCCGCGGGACTTGCCATCGCCCGCCGGGAGCTTTAACATCGGGATAAAAAATGGAACACAAGGGAGAGACAAGACTTTGCCTTCCAACAAGTGAGGAGGAGATTCACTGTGATGGATGTTTGTGTAAATTGTGTGTCTTGGTGCTTTTCTTGTTGTACGATTGCAGAAACCAAATTTTGTTTGAACTTCATGTGAGGTTCAAATGACAATAAATTGTATTTTATTGACCTTATTTGATTGTGCACGCTGGGTTTACTGCATTCGTCGAAACAGGGCGGACCATGTGAAGGTTGCAATCTTCCACCCCACCTATTAACTCATACCAGAGCCAATATCTGGACCTACTACAATTTACCTACCACCACAATAGATAAAAGGGAGATGCGATCTTGCTGGCTCTCAACTCTGCACTGAACACTTAGACAATAAGAGCATGTACATCAGGCTAATATGTAATAAACCAAGTATACTGTAATGACCAAAGATAGACACAAATTGCTGGAGTAAATCAGTGGGTCAGGCAGCATCTCCGGAGAAAATAGATAAGTGACATATTGGGTTGGGATCCCTCAGTAGATTGTACATTAGATTGTTGTTCTTCGACTACAACTCAGTGTTCAACACGTTCATCCCCTCCGAACTTTGTCAAACTCAGGGAACTGGATTTCCATTCATCTCTATGCAACTGGATACTTGAGTTCCTCATCGGCAGAACACAATCAGTATGAATTGGCAACAGCACCTCAGTTCCTTGTGTTTCCACTCTTGATTCTGTACTCAAGAGTGAACAATCTCTTCACTCTTGAGTAAAGAATCAAGAGTGAAACTGTTGGTTCCGGGTTCAAGAATCAACCTCAGTGGTTGTTCGAGGGCTGATATAGAGATGTAATTGCAGACACAATATAAATAATTGAACGTGCACATAGGTCTTACTTTGCTATGCGTGTCGGTTAGTGACTTTTTGTTATACTCTTTTTATACGCTTGTACAGTATCTATTAGTATTGCATTTGTCTATACAGATGTAATTAAACGTATACATTAACATATTGCTACATTGGATTACTTTTGGGAGTGCCGATTAATTTTAGAGTATTTTATGAATTAGCAAATACATTCAAGTTATCCAATGGAATTGGATTGAAAGATTGCATTATGCTTTTGGATCCTCCCAGTTTTACCCAGACTGAGGAAACAGGTAACTGTATGGATATCTCAAAGTTAATGCACCAAAGTGTATTGATTATCAAGAGGCTCACCCAGATTGTCGCAGCAGGTACTTATGGACCACAACACTAAATAGTAGAGATTTCACAAGCCTGTTATTTATTTGTGCTGATAAGCAATTGCAATGAATGAACAGGACTTTGTAATTGACATCCCATTACTCAGTGGGCACCATAGATTGTGGGTACTCCCTTGAGTAACTATCAGTGAGAATTAAAAGCCCACAAATCCTGTGAATTTTATAACTTTCATTGTGTTTCAATCCAACGTTATGAACATAACCATCATTGATGTATTTCCAAATCTTTTTTTTTTCCAAAGAGGAATATTTGTCCTGATAGACAACAAAGTATTATTAGAAATCTGAATTACTGAGAATTTTGTTTTGTATTTTCATAATTAAACAAAACAGCTAGTAAAAAAGTTAGTTAAATGGAAAACATTAACATTTTCATGAGATGCCAACCAATGCCTGGCTCTTTTTTGTAATGAGGGGAAGAAAACAGGCAGAAAATTGTTTTATTGAACTTTGTAACTTACTGTTGGTTTCCTGAATCTCCTCTTCACAAGTACAAGAAATGGCAGTTTCAACCTCCATTATTGCTGTTTGTGTAGAACCAGGAACGGCACCAGTAAGGATAATTTCTATTGTTTTTTCGATTCTTTGTTGAGCTTGGCACTGGATCACAGCTATGGAAAATAAGGATATTTATATTTTGTAGATGTTGCGGGTTTGCTCAGCACTTTTAGCAAAATCTTTGTAGTTCTTGGATATGAGTATTTTGTGTCAACCTGTATTTATATCAACATAATAAAATTTGCCAAACCACGGGTGTTCGGTTTAGTTTACTTTAGTTTAGTTTAGTTTAGTTTAGTGATACAGCATGGAAACAGGCGTTTCAGCCCACCAAGTCCACGCCAACCATTGGTCACCTATTCACACTAGTTCTATGTTAGCCCACTTGGGCATCCAAGGGGGGCAATTTACAGAGGTTAATTAACCTACAAAACTGCATGTCTTTGGGATGTGGGAGGAAACCAGAACACCCAGAAAAACCAACGCGGTTACAGGGAGAACGTGCAAACTCCACACAGACAGCACCCAAAGTCAGGATTGAAGCTGGATCCCTGGTACCGTCCAGCAGCATCTCTGCCAGTTGCACCACTGTGCCACACTTAAAAAAACATTCATCACCAAATCCCCAAAGAAGATATTAAGTCAAGTAGACAAAAGATTGTATTAATATTTTAAGGAGCATCTTGAAGTTGCACAAACAGTTAAAGAGACAACAGATATAGGAAGGTAGATGCAGAGGTTATGGTCTGGCCGATTGACCAATGGTAGAGTGCTGGAAATCTGGGAAGGGGTAAGTCCTAGGTTTGTGGAACTGCAGAGATCTCAAATTGTAGGGCTTGAGGAGAAGCAAGGTCATGGACTGAGATGAAAATAAAAGGGAGGACTTTAAAACCAACATGTGGCTGGAGTGGAGACATTGTAGTTCAACAAACACAGGAGTGATGGGCACACATGGAACTGCACATGATGGTTTACCAAAAAAGTCACAAGTGTTGAAGAACGCAACATGTTAGGCAACATTTCTGGAGAAAGTGAAGAGGTGATGTTTTGGTTTAGGACCCCTCTTCAGACTGATTGTGGTGGTGTGTTGTTTTGGGGGGGGGGAGAGAAGCATGGAAAGTGATAGGTGGATACAGGTGAGGCGGTGTTTTTGATTGGAAGATGGTTGGACAAAAGAGAGAGATTAAAAGATAAAAAGTGTGAGATAAGGACAGAAGAATGAGAATTCTTCTTCTTCTTGCTTTTGAGGTAGCAGAGGTTATATAACGCCCTCCAGGCATGTAGCCAATACAATGTGCTGTTGTCGAGGGCCATGAGGTCCACCCCTCCACCAGGGGGGCGGAGGACAGCGCAGTCGAAAATGACGTGCTGCACTGTTTGCTGGTCTGCTCCACACACGCAGGCTGCTGATGAACTCAGTCCCCAGCTATGCATGTTTGCGTAGAACCGGCCGACCCCTATTCTCTTTGCGGGGCAGGTCCGAGTCAGGTGCGGCTGTGGTGTTCGGTGCAACAGTGAATTGAGGAGGTCGTGAAGTCTGTTCCCAGCTGGTTCTCCATGCTCCTAGTGTGTTGCAACTGGAGCCATAGAAGGTCGCTGCGTGATGGGAGAAGGGGCGATGAGATGACAGGCATTGAGGTCACAGTTGGATGTTTGGCATCCAATCGGGACTTTCACATCAGCCTTTGAGTGAAGTACTCTCTGCGAAGCTTGGTGGGTGCGATACCTGCGAGCACCGGCATTAAATAATTTTTTTTTTTTAATTAAAAAAAAAAGGACTGGACAAGCTAGATGCAGGAAAAATGTTCCCAATGTTGGATGAGTCCAGAACCAGGGGCCACAGTCTTAGAATAAAGGGGAGGTCATTTAAGACTGAGCTGAGAAAAACACTTTTTACCCAGAGAGTTGTGAATTTATGGAATTCCCTGCCACAGAGGGCAGTGGAGGCCAAATCACTGGATGGATTTAAGAGAGAGTTGGATAGAGCTCTAGGGGCTAGTGGAGTCAAGGGATATGGGGAGAAGGCAGGCACGGGTTATTCATAGCGGACGATCTGCCATGATCATATTGAATGGCGGTGCTGGCTCGAAGGGCCGAATGGCCTCCTCCTGCACCTATTTTCTATGTTTCTAAGATCCGTCGAAGTAGGGCGTAGGCAGCCGGTGATGATCCGCATGATGCCGTTGAGGATGGCGTCGAGCTTGCTAGTATGAGCGCTGCAGCACCATGCTGGGGCGGCGTACTCAGCGACGCTGTACACGAGTGCAAGAGCACTGGTTTGGAGAATAGATGTCCTGGCGCCCCATGATGATCAAGCCAAGCATCAATTCTGAAGCCAGAGGAAGGAATTTAGGCGGAAGATGACAGGAGGTGTGAAATGGGGGATGTTCTTTGTAGGTTCATTACCTAAACTGGAGAATTCAATATCAATGCCATCAGGCTGTAACCCACCAAAACCAAATAAGAGGTGCTGTTCCCCCAGTTTGCATGTGGCCTCACTCTGGCAATGGAGGAGGCTCAGGGCAGAAAGGTCAGTGTTGGAATGAGAAGGGGAGTTACAATGGTTAGCAACTGGGAGATCCAACAGGCCTTGACAGACCGAATGCAAGTGTTCAGCAAAACGGCTGCCTAGTCTACTCTTGGTCTCGCTGATGTAAAGGAGACTACATTGGGAACACCCCAAATGCAAGAGATGAGGTCAGAGGAGTGGTGGGTGTACAGGACTGATCTATGCCACACACATTAAAATAGTTCAGCTTCCTGAGACACAATTGTTTGCCTTTCCACCATCTTCTGTCATTCATAGATGGCAGACTGTTTGATAACTGGAGTATTGTCTGCCTATCCTCGTGCAACTAGATTGAAGAAATATATACAAATATTTGAACCCCCTTTGTTGGCTGAACTGGGAAATTGTTGTATTTCATAGCTGACTCTGATAGACACATCATGAAAGTGCCACATAAGGCCAACCTTCTCATAAGAGAGAATTGCAATCCCCATAAATTATTCTGAAAATAAGTTCTGAATTCGTATCCCTTCAACTGAGGGCAATATTCTTTAGCTCTACTGCTCTGGACAAGGGGAGATGTCTTGTAAAATTAAGACTTCAGTTCATGGCAACTAGTTATTAGAAAGTTTTCATTTACTGCCAAATGAAATTATCACAAATTATCACTTAAATGGTTCAGTCATACAACAACTATTCTCATTGATTCTTCATTAAATCATTGAGCAGGTGGATGACAACTGGCTCAGATAGAATTTCAGGGACTAGCAAAGAGTCAGCATGCTTATATGCTCAAAGAATGCTGAAAGTACAGTGTATGACCCTCGTGCGCAGTAGCTGAAGAAAATCACACGTGAGCCACCTTTCATGTGACAACCACCACGAGTTCAACAGCTCCTGTAAATAATTTCAAATGTCAGGTTTTTTTTAAAGGTCTATATATTTTGTAAATCAAGAATTGCAAACACTATTAATTGTAGTTTTAGAGGAAATTATAACTCACGTCAGTGAATCGATTTAGTCAGATGTTTTGAATTGAAAATAACATAAGCATGTGGTTAGGATAATACATATTTTAGTTGAAGTTTGGAAACACGGTAGATATGGTTAATTAATAATAAATAACGTGGTACTTTATGGTTGGTAGAGTCACAATTCATTAAGTATACGTGTCACATGGTTATCCATGGCTACAGTTCAGTTGCAGGCCAATTAGCTGAAATACAGTTTACTTTCATCTCAATTAACGAAAGAGTGGCTATTTCATTTTCAATACATTCAAAGTGTATTTGAAGTGCAGTTGTATTTCTTTTGGGATAGAATACTCTGTTTCTGTTCATAGAAAATTTTAACTGAATAAAATTTCCATGGATTTCTTTGATTTGCTACTGAATTGTGAGAAACCAAGTGACAGTAGTTTTCGATATTCATAAATCGGATATATTAGATAAAGTAACCAATATACTTGTATGATTATATTGCACTTAGTATTACAGATAAAGAAAAATTGCTGGTATTTAGGTTTTCTTGTAGTGCAGCTTACAATCCTCAAAGTTTTTTGGGTAAAACATCATTCATGTTTGGTTGGGCACAAGAATACATATTATCACCTGCTGATTACATTCTCTTTCTGATTATACTGAAATCAATGGAATTGATCATAAGGATGAGAGTAAAGTTAACACCAATTAGTTATATATCAACATAGCAATACTTAACAATGTAGACTATGTGCTTTACTTTGTGCCTTTTTGTACATCAGCAGTTCTCTAAGAAATGGGCAGGTCCCAGTAAGTAGCAATTTTCAGAAAAAGACAGTTTCAACTATCATCCCTGCATTTGTAAATGGTTTGAACTGCTGTGCTGTGATTTAATAGTTTCAGCTGTGTACTGCAGTTTAACCAACTTCTAAATGATTTATGACGTCTTACTGGAAGCAAATATCTTTAATGACTTACCAGGGGGCCGTTTTGCTGGCAATGCTTCAGGGATACCATTAATCGGATACAGCCATCGAATTGCAGAAATTTCCCCCCTTTCCGATCTGCAAAAGCTAAGGCAGAATAGAATTATTGCTACTCCCACAGAACTTATTGATCTGCACTTGGGATTTAAAGCCTCTCTCCTTTCCCTCTTAAACCTTACTGATTGCAGTGCCAGCACCATGATGCTGCAGTGTAGGGTGGGAGATAATTTTCTCATCCGTCAGCTAAGCACTAATCATGCGGAACATAGTGATTCCCTGTTGTATAACCTGCATTATTATCATCCCATTGAAATTCGACTGCCCATGCCTTCCCTAAGCATCATCCGTCTTGTTGGTCAGATATCAACAGCTCAGTTCTTGTGTACTTTCAAAGCCAGACTACGATTATATGAAACGTTATCTGGAAGCTGAGGGACAGGTTCAGGTTGGCAAACAGTAGAGAAGCAAATCATGATCAAAATTGGAATACTCTGGTGTGAGCAGGCAGTGGAGAACAAAGGAAGAAGAGATATTGTGACTAATTTAACTGACGTGAAATTCAAAGATGTAAAGCAATTTGGGGTTGGGGAAATGGAATATGTGGGTGAAAATGCAGGGAAGAATATTAATGGCGGTTAATGGACATGCAGAACAGAAAGGATATTTTGAGGGTAAAGAGATATCTGGAGTTACACAGATAGGGAGGAGATGGGGACATATGAATTGGATGAATCGGAAAAAAAGACAGGACCTGAAAACAGATTTACATCTGCAACGGTAAATGTCTTGCTTTTTGCTTCATAAGCCTCTCATTGGCTTCTGAGTTGCAATACTTCAGCATAACGTGATCCGTCCAAGCCACCTTGTTTTTAAGCAACTCTAGCTAGATTGTTACCAATCTCCACTTGAATCACTTCCCATGTGGTATCCACATTTCTCAATGACAATAAATGAGAAAGAACATTTTGAAAGACAAGTCACAGAAACAGTTGCACTGCAAGACAAAAAAAATCAAAGAATAAAAAAAAAACAAATAACGAAAAGAAATTAAGTAAACAGGACACAAAAACCTGTAACTATTAATGAAAAGATAATGAATAATACCAGAATGCAGACCAGAATAATACCAATCATTTTAAAAAATGATTGTTTTCAAGGTAAGCTAGAATGTTGTATGATTTTTTTTTTTCAGGTGTCTCGAGAGATCTGCATTTGCTCAAAAGTGATAACTTGAGTTTGAACAGGATAGAGAGAATGGGAATATTGATTTTTTAAGTGAGAGTTCCTGAGCTGATGGTTTCCTTTCACTGAGACCCATGCAATGAGTCTCGGGGTAGGAAGTTCTTGAGAGGATTTGTTTTTGCCATGCTTCATTATTTTGAAGAAACTAGCTCCACTTGAGTATGTCTGGCACCATTTCAGAGTAGATTGAAGCAGATTTATTATCTGATCATCAAAAATTATTTCCCAATTGCCATTGTGCCATGAGATGTCTGAAGAAGGGTCTCGATCTGAAACATCACCCATTCCTTCCCTCCAGAGAGGCTGCCTGTCCTGCTGAGTTACTCCAGCATTTTGTGTCTGCCATGAGATGACATTGACTTGTGGCCTTCAGTTGGACTTTAGTATCAGGGACCTAGTTCTTTTGAAGGTTTGATTTTTTTAAACTTATTAATTGTGTAAAATGGTGATCTGCTGTATTGTTTCCTTCTCTGTCAAAAGTTTGATGATTAATTAATTCCCTCCCTAATCTTTTCTATAACTTGTAATAAATACTAAACAGTGGAGGCATAATAATTACTGTTGTGATTCTGATCTAAAGGAAGAATAAACTATATACACAGTAAATATATATCTAAAGGTTGCTGTGATTTGCCTATAACCTAAAGTTCTTTATAGATTTTCTGTGTCTTCCTCATATCTTATTTATTTGCTTAACTTTGTCTTGGTCTTATCATCTTAACGGTTAATATAAATAGCTGAAGATCAGTACTGATCCCTGTGACACCTCCTTCATTACAATTTGCAAACCTAAAAATGCCTATCCCCTTTCTGTTTTCTGTCACTTAACCATTCGTTGATCCGTAACAACTCAATACCATGAGCAATTACCCTTTAAGGTGAACATGATACAATGCCATTTAAAAAATAAAATAGACTCTATCCAGTCTTTCCTTTTTCCACTGGCAAGTTACAGCCTCAAACAATTTCAATACATTTCTCCATGATTTCCTTTTCATAAGCCTTTTTACTCAATGTCGAATAATTTTCTGAGTGTCGCTTGACTTCTGCTTCATTCGTGAATTTAAAGATTTCCCTTTGACTGGTATGTAGATAACTGGGTTATCACACCCTCCATTCTCTCTCTTTCTTGAGGAGTGTTGTTCCCTTTTGATTCTGGAAAGGGCCAAAGAGTTTTCCAGTCTGTTACAGCCTTTGCAGAATCAAAAGGGAATTCTGAAAGGTCACACATAATACATTCACTATCTCTGCAGCCAGTTCTTTGAAAACCAGACAATGTAGGTCGTGGGTTATTAGTCTCTAGACTCTTTGCTGCCTAAGCTGTTAAGAACTTCCACCACTCTTTTTTTATGTTATTCCTATTAGTCTATCAGTGACCTTTGCCTGCTGATAATGTTATTTTCAAAAATTTCCCTCACTTTGCCCATTATTTCCTAATTTTATTAACATAGAAATATAGAAAATAGGTGCAGGAGTAGGCCATTCGACCCTTCGACCCTTCATGGCTGATCATCCAAAATCAGTACCCCTTTCCGGCTTTTCCCCAACACAGTGCATTCAGAAAGTATTCAGACCCCTTCACTTGTTCCACATTTTGTTACTTTACATCATTATTTTAAAATTGATTAAATTCATGATTTTTTTTAATCATCAATCTACACACAATACCCCAGAACGAAGAAGAAAATACAGGTGTTTAGAAATGTATGCAAAATAATTAAAAATAAATAACTGAAATAACACATCTACATAAGTATTCAGATCCTTTGCTATGACACTCAAAATTGAGCTTAGGTTCATCCTGTTTCCATTGATTATCCTTGAGATGTTTCTGCAACTTGATTGGCGTCCACCAGTGGTAAACTAAATTAACTGTACATGATTTGGAAAGACACACACCTGTCTATATAAGGTCCCACAGTTCAGAGCAAAAACCAAGCCATGAAGACGAAGGAATGGCTTGGATTCCAGAGATTCATCACACAGAGAGTGGTGAATCTCTGGAATTCTCTGCCACAGAAGGTAGTTGAGGCCAGTTCATTGGCTATATTTAAGAGGGAGTTAGATGTGGCCCCTGTGGCTAAGGGGATCAGGGGGTATGGAGAGAAAGCAGGTACGGGATACTGAGTTGGATGATCAGCCATGATCAGGCTCGAAGGGCCGAATGGCCTACCCCTGCACCTATTTTCTATGTTTCTACGTTTCTCTGAATTGTCCATAGACCTCTGAGATAGGATTGTGTCGTGACACAGATCTGGGGAAGGGTATAAAACAATTTCTGCAGCATGGCAGGTCCCAAAGAACACAGTGGCCTCTGTCATTCTTAAATGGAAGAACTTTGAAACCAACTAGACTCTCCACTCGGCCAAACTGAGCAATTGGGGAAGAAGGGCCTTGGTCAGGCAGGTGACCAAGACCCCGATGGTCACTCTGACAGAGCTCCAGAGTTCTTCTGTGGTAATGGGACAACAGAAGGACAACTATATCTGCAGCACTCCACCAATCAGGCCTTAATGGTAAAGTGGCCAGACAGAAACTACTCCTCAGTAAAAGGCACATGACAGCCCGCTTGGAATTTGCAAAAAGACATGAGAAACAAGGTTCTCTGATCTGATGAAACCAAGATTGAACTCATTGGCCTAAATGCCAAGCGTCACATTTGGAGGAAACCAGGCACCGCTCAACACCTGGCCAATAGCATACCTACGGTGAAGCATGGTGGTGGCAGCATCATGCTGTGGGGATGTTTTTCAGCGGCAGGAACTGGGAGACTAGTCAGCATTTGGGAAAGATGAATGGAGCAAAGTACAGAGAGATCCTTGATAAAAACCTGCTCCAGAGCGTTCTGAACCTCAGACTGGAGTGGAGGTTCATCTTCTAACAGGACAACGACCTGAAGCACACAGTCAAGACAACACAGGAGTGGCTTCGTGACAAGTCTGTGAATGTCCTTGAGTGGCCCAGCTAGAGCCTGGACTTGAACCCGATTGAATATCTCTGGAGGGACCTGAAAATAGCTGTGTATCGACACTCCCCATTCAACCTGACAGAACTTGAGAGGATATGCAGAGAATAATGGGAGAAATTTCCCAAATACAGGTGTGCCAAGCTTGTAGCATCATACCCAAGAAGATTTGAGGCTGTAATTGCTATCAAAGGTGCCTCAACAAAGTACTTAGCAAAGTACTTATGTAAATGTGATATTTCAGTTATTTCTTTTTAATTACTTTGCAAAAATATCTAAACACCTGTATTTGCTTTTTTTATTAGGGGATATTGTGTGTAGATTGATGATTTAAAAAAATGAATTTAATCCATTTTAGAATAATGCTGTAATAACAAAATGTGGAAAAAGGGAAGGCGCCTGAATACTTTCTGAATGCACTGTTTCTCTTGATTCCCTTAGCCCTAAGAGCTAAATCCATCTTGAAAACATCCAATGAATTTGCCTACACTGCATTCTGTGGCAGAGAATTCCACGGATTCACAACTCTCTGGGTGAAAATGTTTTTCCTCATATCAGTCCTAAATGGCCGACCCCTTATTCTTAAACTGTGACCCTTGGTTCTGGACTCCCCCAACATGGGGAACATTTTTCCTGCATCTACCCTGTCCAATCTTCTAGGAATTGTATATGTTTCGTTAAGATCCCCTCTCATCCTTCTAAATTCCAGCGAATACAAGCCCAGTCGACCCATTCTTTCAACATACGTCAGTCCCGCCATCCTGGGAATTATCCTGGTGAACTATTCTACACTCCCTCAATAGCAATAATGTCCTTCCTCAAATTAGGATACCAAAATTGCACACAATACTTCAGATGCGGTCTCACCAGGGCCCTGTACAACTGTAGTAGAACTTCCTTGCTCCTAAACTTGTATTGATATGTATTGCTATCTTCTATTGTGAAAATAAATGCAAAATACTGCCTTAGTGTCTCTGGCATTTTCCTTTAGCGCATTGTTAATTCCTATTTCTGTTTCCAAGGGAATTAATTTCTATTTTGCTACTCACTTCTATCTCTCATAATAATAACCAATGCTGATTTACAATTATATGCTACTTTGTACTTCTTTATTGATGTTTTAAATCAGGTTTAGTGGATTTAAGAAATGTTCTCAATCCTTTGATCTACCATAATTCTTCACAATACTATAATCCTTTCCTTACGAACAAAGACACAAAATGCTGGAGTAACTCAACGGGTCGGGTAGCATCTCTGAAAGATCATGGATACGTGACATTTCGGGTTGGGGACCTTCTTCAGACTGAGGGGAGAAAGCTGGAAAAAAAAGGGAAATGAAAGAGATGATGGCAGATGGTTGGGCAATGGCCAGAGATGAAAGGGAAAAAAAGATGTGAGATATAGCTACCAAATGTGAAACCGAAGGAAGGAATATAGGTGGAAGGCTTCCACTCTCCCTCTCTTCCCTGTGTCCCACCTGGACTCTCACCCATTTTTCCCCTTTCATCTTTACTCCTTCCATTGCTTCACAATTCTCACAATTTATCTTGCACCTTTTATCTTTTCATCTCTGGCCATTGCCCAACCATCTGCCTATCGACCCCCCCCCCCTTCACCTGTATCCATCTGTCACTTGCAAGGTCTTGTTATGCCCGTCCTCTCTTCCAGCTTTCTCCCCCGACCCCTCGCCCACCATAATCAGTCTGAAGAAGGGTCCCAACCTGAATCGTCACCTATCCATGTTCTCCACAGATGCTGCTTGTCCTGCTGGGTTACTCCAGCACTTTTATTTCATAAAGCAGCATCTGCATTTCCTTACGTCCTCACCCTTTGCTTTCAATCTAATTCATCACTTAACTTCTCCAGTTAGCCACATTTGAACCTTATTTCCCACGGAGACTTTACCCCTCAATGTTATGTATCTTTGTTGTGAATTATAACTATCAAGTGTATATGTTATTTCCCAATCCACTTTGGCCAACCCATCTTTGATTTCCATATCACCATCTTTTTATTTAAGTTTAAGACCTAAGTTTGCGACAGTAAAACTAAGTGTGAATTTAATCAACAGCTCATTATTCTTGCCCTTGGTTATGCTCATCAGTTAGGTACCCAAGGCCTTTAGAAAGTTCCAAAGATTTAGAAGGAGGTATTTATCCTTATCTCAGGCCTAAGCAGTCATCTCTTATCATGAGACAAAGCTCCTGTTCTAGATACTTCAAGCAGGGAAAATAGCATCCGAACACCTCCTTTTCAAGTCAGCTCTGTGGTTTCTTCCAAACTCTAGTGAGTAAAGGACAAACCTACTCAATCTCTCCTCAAGGGAAAATACTCTCAATGCAGGAATCAGACCAATTATTCCATCTTGCAAAGTCTCTTATCCACTGGAAATCAAAAAAATGACAGATGCTGGAAGTCAACAACAAAAATGCTGTAAATATTCAACAGGTCAATTGCACCCGTGGGACGAGAAGCAGAAACAACTTGTCAAGATGGAGATGCTTCATCAAAACTGAAAAGGAGACAAAATAAGTTTGTAAAGGAACAGAGAGGGTGGGGGGAGAGGCGGCCTCTATTCAGGTGAAACCAGGATGACATTGAAGATAAGTTGTAAACAAGGTTATCTGGTCCATGAGTAAATGGGAGCAATTAGAGAGTGAGAAGGTGGCAAACGACATAGGCAATGTGGGAGTTGCAAAATACAGAGGAGGAGGATGTGCCCAGCCTGACTAGGCAAATGTGGCAAGACAACCATTCCCAGAGAGAAAACAAAAACTGAGCTAACAACACAGATTAATGACTGATACAGACGGAAGGGCCTGTCCCACTTAGCCAATTTGTTTTAAGACGACTAGGCTGTCGCCACATGGTTGCCAGGGTGTTGCCTGTATGGTCGTGAGTAGTTTCCTCAGTCGCACAGAGTCGAAGCGTTTTTCTGGACAACGTTAGATTTTGAAATGTTCAAAATTTTTTGGCGACAGTGGGCTTGACGCCAATGAGCGTCGCTTGACTTCTCCTGATGTAGGTGCTGTGATAGGTTGTCGCCAGGATGACGTAGGTTGTCGCCGTTGCTGACTTTGGTGAATTCCATTGGCAACTACCTTCGTCAACCGGCGACAGGTGCCATTGACTGAATTGTCTTAAGTTGTCTTCAGTTGTCGCCGACAGGGTGGACGTCCTAATGGGTCTCCTGTTGTCGGTGGCTTGCCGTAGCTTGATGTCGTCTAGGTGGTAGGTTGTTGTAACTTGTCGTAGACATTGTCATGGGGGGGTCCAGTCGCAATTTTTTCGGCGACCTGCTACGACTATGGCAGTCGCCGAAAAAATTGCCTGAGTGGGACAGGCCCTTGAGAAATCTAGTAACTTGAAGTCATAGAATTCAAGATTGCCAGAAGGCTGCAATGTGCCCAGACGGAAAATGATTTGCTATCTTCAAGCTTGCGTTGGACTTCACTGCAACAGTACAAGAGGCTGATAGGTAAGAATTGGAGTGGGTGGGGAATTAAAGTGACAGGCAATGGGAACCTTGATGCTGCCCTTGCACACTGAATGCAGGTGTTCCACAAAATGTTCTCCCAATCTGGTATTGGTATCTCCAATATAAAGAAGACCAGATTGTGAACACCAAATGCAGTACACTCGATTGGAAGAAGTATAAGTGAATGGTTACTTCATATGGAAAGACTGTTTGCATCCCTATTTGGTGGGAAGGTAAGAAGTGAAAGGACAAGTGTTGCCTTGCCTTTGGTTGCAAGGGGAAATGTGGTAAGAACAGTGGTTGTTGGTGAGAATAGATGGGTGGTCGAAGAAGTTGCGAAGGGGACACTCCCTGTGAAATTATGAAATTGGAGGAGGAGGTAAGATGTCTGGTGATGGAATCTCTGAAGGTGCCTCTTGTCCCCTTTTCAGCACATAGACCAAAACTTCATACAGTGCTTCTGGTGTGATTTAATTTAATTTCTGGGCAATAAGACTCCCTTCCTCTTATACCCCAACCCCCTTGCATAAAGGCCAAATCTGCATCTATTTTTAAAACTGCTCATAGTATCTGCAAATTAACTTTCTATGTTTCATAAATCAGCACAACATCCCTGAACATAACGTTTACTAGTTTCAGTTAAATTAAAAAAAAATCGTAATTGTTAATCTTTTAAAAAAAAGCGAATAAGTTCACATTTCTTTCATGACACTTCCTGATCCGCCCTCTTTCCTACTTATTTATTGTCTGCATTATTTTGCTCCCTTCACACTGATCATATTCTCATCTAGCTTTAATCATCAGCAAGCTTGTTACACTCTGGTTGATCATCTTTATAATTTAGATGAATCTGTTTGCTTTTGCATAATTTCTTAACATTTCATCGTCATTGTGCACAGTCAGCACTCGTACCATCCATTATTTACAGCAACATGAGTGTAATAGTATTGCTTATTCAGTTGATATTTTAACCAATTATTAAAACACATACTTTTGCTTGCACATTTGTTCTGCTTGTATCTTACCTTTTCATATCTTCAGTTGTTGCATTAGGTATAGCACAAGGCCAAGTACTTCCATCCTGCTTCTTAATTTGGACCACAATCACACCCTCATACATTGTCATGTGTTCTGGTGCAAATATCAAAGGGATGTCCAATTTCTCTTTGGCGACAGTAATATATCTATTCAAATGAATAATGTATGGTATTAGTGTGTATTGTCAGAAAATCTTGTCCCAGAGACATGAGATGTGTAATACACCTTAAGTAATTTCACATTTGACAAATTTAATTTAATATATTAGATTCTGTAAATGGCATGATAGAACATGTTGCCAACTAAAATAAATTTGATGCATCACACAGACAACTCAGTTGATATGCAATGTATTACTTATGATAAATATAAAATGATTTAAGGCAGACAATTAGATTCAGGGTTTTATGCAGGTTTAAAATTATAAATTACCCTGATACCAATTGGGGAGGGGGTTACATATGCATGAAATTATAAACCTTTCCTACATCTGTACAATGATGTGACATAATTTACTCTTGTTAAGTCTAAATGTGCTCTGAGGAGGACGAACAGATAATATATTGGACTATTAAATACAGTTACTCAAAACCTTTCCAATGGATTGCCTTTCATATCCAGAACCATTTGTATAAACATACTAGATCAAGTGGGACCCGTTGGATCCCTGTCACATGGGAGGCCTGGTCCCCCAACGCAACCCGTCCCCCCAACGCAATATTCCACCACTCACCTATAGCCCCCACGGGACGCCTGGTCCCCCAACGCAACCTGTTCCCCAACGCAATATTCCACTACTCACCCATAGCCAGCCAACTGCATTGGCGTGGCTCATTTCCCCTCATCTCCCAGCACTCCCTCCCCCTCCTCTTCACCCTTCCTCTTTTTAAAACAAAAAAATCCAATTCCCTTGGCCTTCCCCTGCCTGTTACAATGTTTCAAATGTCAGGACTCAGTGTCCTGTCTCTGTATCATTGTAACGGGCAGGGGAAGCAAGCTGGAATTGTTTTTTTTACAGTGAGAACTTACATTTTTAAAGTTTAAAATTTGAATGACATAAAATATAACATCAATCTGAACGAAACCTTGATAAAACACACCTAAGGACAATTATGAGTAAGGTGGTCCAAAAATTGTACCGCCATTGTGTACCGTTTTGACATAGTTCCTGGAGCACATGGGCACACATGCACACTGAATCACAAACAAGATGAGAGTTTTAGCAATATATAGATTCTATGGAAACAAGGATGAAACATTCCCACTGGATGAGTTAAATCCAGCATTTTCTGCAATAAACATGGCCTCAAGCTTCCTGCGTTTGCTGTTTTATTATTTTGGTTGTCAATGAGCAGGAGGTCAAGTCTAGGGGAAGGTAGGTAAGTACGTTGGAAATTGTAGAGATTGTGATTGACGAAGAACTGAGATGATTCCCTTTCCCCTGCCAGGTCAGTGGGTCCTACATCTTTTGTTAAGAAAAAGCTGGAATCTACTCTGCTTCCTATACTTTAATGCCCCAGCCTCTTTAGAAGATTGAGGAGATTTGGTATGTCGACAAAATCTCTCTACAACCTCTACAGGTGTATGGTAGAGAACATATTTACTGGTCGCTTCACGGTGTGGTTCGGCAACACAAATGCCCAGCAATTAAGGAAGTTTCAAAATGCAATGGATACTGCCCGGTACATCACAGGTACTGACCTTCACACTATCGAAAGGATATATAGGAGACAATGCCTCATAAAGGCAGCCAGCATCATCAAGGACTCACACCAACCTGGCCACATTCTCATTTCACTCTTGTCATTGTAAGAGTCTGAAAATTGTGACCACAACATTTAGCAGCAGCTTCTTCCCATCAGGCTATTGAACACTACAAAACACCAACTAAAATTCAAACTAAAAAGTCAAGACAAGAGATAAGAGACAAGAGACATTTATTGTCACATGTATCAATTGGTATAGTGAAATTTGGGGTCACCATACAGCTATACGAATAAAAAAAAGAACAGAACACGATAGTCTTTAACACAAACATCCCCCACACAGCGGAATCAAAGTTTCCCACTGTGAGGGAAGGCACAAAGTTCAGTCTTTCTCCTCTTTAATGTGGCCTCCCAAACCCCTCGCTGTCGCCGCTACGGGCGGCCCGATGTTCAGGAACAGTAGAACATCCTCAGCGGCTTGGACATCCGAATCGGCCCCTTCCTACCGGAGTCCGCGGCTCCCAAAGTCCACAGGCCGAGCTGAGCGGAGATTCACCCTCGGCAGAGGGATCCAAGGACTCCGTGATGTTGAAATCAGAGCCGCCCGCGCTGGAGGCTCCGCAACCACAGCTCCGCGATGTTGAAGTCGCAGGCCCAACACTCCGGAGCTGCAAACGGCGATCCAGGAAAGGCATCGCCCTCTCCGCGGTGAATCCAGCGCTGCAACGCTGCTGATGCTTTGGTCCAGTCCCCGGCAGGAAAGGCCGCGACAATCCAGATGGTAGGCCGCGAGGGGAGGGGGGGGGGGGGCGAGGACACGACTTAGAGAATAGTCGCATCCTCACCAGGAAGTGACTGGGAAACTTTCCCCCTTACCCTACCCACCTCCCCCACATAGAAATAGTAAAGAAACCTCCAAAACATACTTTTTAAACAGACTAAAAATTAATAAAGGGGGAAAAACAGACTGTAGGCAGAGGCTGCCATCATGCGGCGGCGCCCTGAGTGGTTGAAAAAACTGTCTTGGTTTCATTAGGGATTTTAGGATATTATTTTGTTTTTGCACTAATACTGGCGTTTTTATTTTATCGATTGAGTAATGTATATACAGACCTGTTATGCTGCTGCAAGTAGGAATTTCATTGTTCTGTTTCAGTACACATGACAAATAAACACATTTTGATACTTTGAATCTACTATTGAAGATGTAATGGCAAGACTCTTTTAATTGAAGGCACTAAAGGTAATCAAGCAACGTTAAAATGTTTTTTTTAAAAGGATCTCAATGGAATGTGAGGTGGAGATCAGGGATCTCAGGAGGAAAATTGGTCAGGCCCAGAGACAGTATGGTTTGAGTGACATGCAACTTTGGTTTTGTGGGTATGTTGTTGTTATTATTCTATGGGTTTTTATGTCCTCTGTGTATGTGCAATGGCTACATTAGAACAAAGCAAAATTATAAAAGCCTAGCCAGCGTAAGTTAAGCACCTGTAGCGGGGACTTGCAGGAGTCCTGCCAGAAACCAGTCGGACACGAGTTGTGTGCACGAGACGCATTTAATCTCTCTAATACAGCTCCTTACTCCTCCAAGGACATGGGTTTTGCCCGGCCTTAAATACCAAAACAGGTACCGACCCGTGACTAGCACCTCAGACACCAAGACGCCGCCCTCCGACATCAAGAGACGATGATTCATTGTGACGGTGCCGCCACTTGACCCCTCCCCCTCAGAACCAGAGGCACCGAACCGGACGGGACACCGAACGATGCGGCACGAACACGTAGATTCAATCCCAGGCCCCAGGTGCTTGCTCGGTTCGGACGAATCTCCGGGAGCCCGGGGCTGCGGACGCCCGCGACAGGGTGGTTGATCCACATGGACTGGCTCGCTCAGGTCCAAGTGGGCCGGTTTCAAATGAGTCACAGACACAGTTTCACGCCGGCCTCCCATGTCCAAATCGAATGTAGTAGGCCCCTGCCGCAGCAAGCGAAAGGGACCTTCATACGGGCGCTGCAAGGGCGACCTGTGGGAGTCACGGCAAAGAAAATCGTGCCAGGCAGCCCATCAGCGGCAGTGGCACATGGGAAGGGGCCATTCCATGACACAACGTGGGGAGGGAGACAGGGCCCCGACCCTCTACAGCAAGCGGATCAGCACCTTTCCTGCAAGCGGATTAGCAAACTTGGCCAGGTTTCTGTAATTGCTACATGTCCCAGTCACTTGTACTTATCCATATACTGAGTTCATCCACTTTACCTGTCAGGCTATTCACTTTAAAATAAATGCAATTCAATCCAACAGTCCTTCCTTGCTCCCTGTCACGCTCCTACCTTTTCTTTACCATAAAACCTTCCTTACATACTTCCACGCTCCCAGGCTCGATCCTGCACCAGATCCCGCACCCCTGCCAATTTAGCTTAAACCCATCTATGCAGCACTAGCAAACCTGCCTGCCTCCTGCCCTCCAGTTCAGGTGCAACTTATCCATCTTATAAAGGTCACCCATCTGCCCCAGAAGAGATCCCAACAGTCCAATAATCTGAATCCCTGCCGCCTGCACCAACTCCTCAGCCATGCATTCATCTGTCTTATCTTCCTGTTCTCATCCTCACTAGCACAGGGCACTGTAAACTGAAGATCACTCCCCTCAAAGTCCTAATTTTTTAATCCTTTTGAATACTCTCTATATTAATTTTGATAGGGATGAGCCCTTTTCCTAACTCTGTCATTTGTACCAACAGGCACAATGACTTCTGGCTTCTCATCCTCCCCCTTTAGAATGTCATGCAGCCACTCAGATACATCTTGGACCCTGGCACAAGGGAGGCAACACACCATACTGAAGTCTCAATTGCTGCCAAATAATCCCCTATCGGCCCCCTACCCAACGAGTCTCTTATCTCTATGGCTCTGCCTGACATTTCCCTTCCCCACTATTCCTCAGAAACAGGTTCCGTGCCACATACCGGACTGCTACTGCTGCTCACCCTTGAAGGAGTCATCCCATTCAACCATAATCAAAAGGGTATACTTGTTTTGAAAGGGGAAAACTCGTGTAGTAAGGTATACCGAAGATAGACACAAAATACTGTAGTAATAGCGGTTCAGGCAGCATCCCTGGAGAAAAGAATAGATGACGTTTCAGGTCGGAACCCTTCTTCAGACTGAAAGATAGAGTTGCAGAGGGAACCGGAGCCGTGAAAAGGCACGTACAAATCAGGGCAGGCAACAGATGACCTCAGGAAGGGTTGAGTCCATAATGGCACAGTGTTGGGTGAGGAAGATGTGCTAATGAGAGGGATACAAGGATGCGAACAGCGGAACTGGTAAGACGACTAGAGCGGGGGAGAGGGGGAGGGAGTTACTTACAATTAGAACAATCTATGTTTGGGTAGAGAATCCAGCAGTATGAATTGTACATTAGCCAATTTTGACAGTTTTCGAAGAGGTTCTCAAAAGAAGCAAGGCGTTATTATTTTCCAAAATGTCAGAGACTGGAGGGAAGGGCACTGTAACTTGCAAACCATTAAATCTAACTTGTTTGTTCAAAGGAAAGAAAGAAAAACAGGAAACGACAGGTCAGTGTGCCCTACATCATACACCCATAAAAAGGCTAGAATCTATTATTGAAGATGTAATAGCAAAGCACTTTGAACCGTTTCAGATAATCAGGCAAAGTCAATGTGGTTTTATCAAAGGAAAAAAAAAAAAATTTGTAATCAATTCCTTTGATGAACTAACATGTTCTGTGGAGAAAGGGGCAAAGGTGTACCAAGGTTTTCAGAAAGCATCGAAGGTTATTGAAAAAAATAAAAACTCATTCTGTTAGAGGTAACATTTTGCTATTGATACAGATCGATTGGCTAACAGATAATAGTAATAAGACAGCAATGGGTATTTTTCTGGTTGGCGTGATACATCAGTGCTGGGTCCTCACCATTTACAATTTACATTAACAACCTGGATGAAAGAAACAATACTATCAGTGCTAAATTTGCTGTGAGACGAGGATACAGTAGGTAGGAAATAAGTTAGGGCTCTGGTGAGACCACATCTGGAGTATTGTGTACAGTTTTGGTCTCCTAATTTGAGGAAGGACATCCTTGTGATTGAGGCGGTGCAGCATAGGTTCATAAGAATGATCCCTGGGATGGCGGGACTGTCATATGAGGAAAGATTTAAAAGACTAGGCTTGTATTCACTGGAGTTTAGAAGGATGAGGGGGAATCTTATAGAAACATATAAAATTATAAAAGGACTGGACAAGCTAGATGCAGGAAAAATGTTCCCAATGTTGGGCGAGTCCAGAACCAGGGGCCACAGTCTTAGAATAAAGGGGAGGTCATTTAAGACTGAGGTGAGAAAACAAGTTTTCACCCAGAGAGTTGTGAAATTATGGAATTCCCTGCCACAGAGGGCAGTGGAGGCCAAATCACTGGATGGATTTAGGAGAGAGTTGGATAGAGCTCTAGGGGCTAGTGGAGTCAAAGGATATTGGGAGAAGGCAGGCACGGGTTATTGATAGCGGACGATCAGCCATGATCACAATGAATGGCGGTGCTGGCTCGAAGGGCCGAATGGCCTCCTCCTGCACCTATTTTCTATGTTTCTATGTAAGTTGTGATATGAACGTAAGGAGGCTACAGAGATGTAGGCAGGCTACATGAATGGGCAAAGATGTGGGAAATGAGGAATAATGTGTGAAAATCAATAATTGTCCATTTTGAAAGGTAAAATAAATTGTTGATCCAAATTACAAAAGATTGCAAAAAAGGAGATATTATGTTGTATAGGTCACAATTGGCTCGTATTTGTCCTAAGGTCCTAAGGATGGCTATATTTAAGAGTGAGTTGGATGTGGCCCTTGTGGCTAAGGGGATCAGAGGGTGTGGAGAGAAGGCAGGTACGGGATACTGAGTTAGATGATCAGCCATGATCATATTGAATGGCGGTGCAGGCTCGAAGGGCTGAATGGCCTACTCCTGCACCTAATTTCTATGTTTCTATGTTTCTATGTCATGGAGCTATGCAGTATGGAAACAGGCCCTTTGACCCACCTTGTCCATGCTGACCAAGTTGGCATACTGGGTTAATCCCATTCACTTTATCCATGCCCCGCATTATCTTGTACACCTCAATCTGTCACCCCTCAGCCTCCTCTTCTTCAAATGAAAAATTCCCAACTTATCCATCCTGTAATTGTGTCATGCCTACAATTCCTGGACAGTTCCTGATGAATTTCTTTTTACTCTTTCCAACTTATTGACATCTTCCCATAGCTGGGCACCTAGAAATGCACGGTACTCCAACAATGGTCTCACCAGCAACTTTAGTTAGCTGCATCATGATGCTCCAACCTTTTTACTCAATTCCGTTACCAATGACGGGAGGCATGCCAAATGCCTTCTTCACCACATTGTCCACCGGATTTGACACCTTTAGGGAACCATGCACCTATACTCACAGATCATTCTGCTATGTTGGAATTAAAAGCAGAATTGGCATGGGGAGCTGAGTAAGTTGTTCCTCCTAATTCATACGTTATTCATAAATGAAATTTAGTGCAGTCAAAATATAACTTTCAAGTTGACCTCATATTTGCCAAAGATCAGCTGAGAAAGGTTGGTCGGGAGAGATCAGTCAAAGGTTTCAAGAGCAAATTAGATGATAAAGCTTCCAGCACTGCTTAAGACTCGATATCAATGGTTTTAATGATTGTGCAAATCTGTGATTTGAAGCTTAATCTGGTATTTGTCTCTGTTGAAGCCCATTGCCAGAAAGAAGGCTGGAAACGGTCACTGGGGAATGGAGGTTCTGATGGAGAACAAAGAGAAAATCTTTGATATGTTTAATATTCAGTTCATTTGAAATTGGATGTCAGACAATCAGTTTGATCATTTAAAAACGATTGCAGTTTCAAGAGAGGTGGAAGTGAAGCGGAACTGGTAGTTGTCATGTTGAAAGCAACATTTTGTTTTCAGATGTTACTGACGAGCTGCAATGTGGAATGATAAATAGGAGAGAGTGCAAAATATATTTTGAAGGGCCTTCAGTGAAAACAATGAGCATAAGAGAAGTTATTGCAGATATATTTCCTTCCGTAATGCATACATCAAAATGATCCCTTTGGTCCCACCCAGCTGAAAGACAGTGGAAAGACAATGAGGAAAGTATGGTGCTGGGGTCAACTAGCTAAAAGATGGAAGGACAATCAAAACAGGCAAGCAGATATAGATTAGAGCTATCATAATCATATGTTGTCAGAAGCAGCTTGATAAAGTCCCTGTCCCACTGTACGAAATAATTCACGAGTTCTCCCGAGTTTTCCCCTGATTCGAACTCGTAGAATGTCCGTAGCGGGTCCGTATGAGATCGTGGATGTCCCGTAGCAGCTTGTAATGCTAACGGCAGGTACTCGGGAAACCCGGAAAGTCGTGAAGTTTTCTCAACACTGTGAAAATGTCCACGAGTAAAAAAAATACTCGTGATTAATAAAATTGTTACTTTTTACTCTTAGTTACTTCATGGGCAGACCGTGGTAGACTCGTAGATAATTCGCCGTTAACGAAGGAAAAAACGTAAGAATTCTGCCCAATGCGCTTTTAAAATTAGATGAAAAATGACACTATTCACTCATTTAAAAATCACTTGCCTTTAGTCTTTCAGACCTACAGATACTGAGGAGAAAGGGTTGTTTTCTGTCCAGTTGCCATGAGTACAATGGAACAGATGCCTTAATCAGCTAATGTCAGCACCGATAAAAACTAGTCACCTGGGAGTCATGATTTGTATATATATAGTGTGTGAGTGTATATATATGAGTGTGTGAGTAGAAATATGTATGTGTGTGCCTATGAGTGTGTGTCTGTATATTAGTAAGATTAAATGCAAACTTACCTGTTTGAAGTTTGATCTTTATTTTATGAGGAGTTACGATGAGGGATTACGTGAAGAAGCCCCGCCAGGCGCATGCTCGGCATACTTCAAAGCAGCGGCGTGAAAAACACAGAACCAATAGCCGGAGTAAGATAGTAAGGCTCACAAAGACTAGAACTACCAGATGATCATTTACATTATGAGGGTCGGGAGCGGAGGGCATGTAATCCCTCATCGTAACTCCTCATAAAATAATGATCAAATTTCAAACTGGTAAGTTCTCGTTTAATCTTACTATTTTACTTCGGAGTCATGTGAGTGACTACGTGAAGATTTCAAAGCTCTGTGATTTCATGCCGTGTTAAACAAGTATACACAACCACAGCTGCTTCATTGACAAATGAAGGGAAACCATTCATAATGCATAGTTGACAGGTACGTCTTAAAGGTTAGATTGGTTCCAGCCTTTCTTGGCTTGCTTTGCTTGCTTAGATCATTGACATAAAACGTTATTTTATCTACAGACAACTGCATACAATCTAACCGCAACATTTGTAATGTTGGTACTCATTGTGCTGATATTAATGGCATGAGCATAACAACTTTAAATATTAACTTCTGAAAAGACTGTGACGTAATTGGAGTCCATTGCCGAAGCAATGTGAGAACTATACTGACATCCCAGATTTCTGTATATCTGGGTTTGGTAAGATTTTATTAAAATTCCTCTCATAAATCGGGATATTAACGGATGAGACCCGATAAATTATCATTCTGAAAATTGTCCTAAATAGGAGGACAAAGCACTCCAAGCTCCATTAATGGTACTATAACTCAGATGCAACATAGCAAGGAAATCCAATACATCCGATATGTTTGCCGTATGATAAAATATATCTGACTGTACACAAAAGATTTCCCATTCCTTATATGAAACGTATATTGTTTCTTAGTGCTATCTCTCCAAGCTGCAGTTATGACATCCATGGTCCTATCCGACATTCCATCAGAACCTGCAGATTAACAATTAATACGGTCATGCAATGGATGACTTCTGCTGTTACTGGATGTACCAACAATTACTGCACCTGAGATTTGTCATGAATGTCTGAATCATCATTCTGAGCACCAATGGGAACAATGGCAGTGTAGTAATGGTCCCTAGATAAGGGACGTATCAGATATTAACTGATAAGAACAGATACTACACTTGATCTTAGCCAAAAGGCCGAGAACAATACCAGGTTGGAACCACCAAATGCCTTCGGCGGAGACTTGCTCTATTTTGGTGACACATTGCCTAATCAGGCAAAATGCAGAAACATAAAAGACTATACTTCCCCAATGTAGCGAGAATGCATTCACCGCTAATGCTCCTGGGTCTGGCTCCCATGAGACACATTTAGACCACTAGAGATTTAATCCAGACACAACAGATCAATATTTGGTATTCATACTGTCTGACAATCTTTTTAAAACTTTTTGAATTTTAACATTCATTCTGTATTGTCATTGAACTTTCGTGATATGTTGTCTTACCACAATATTGTCTTCTCCCACAACTGTGCTATTTTCTACTCGTAATTGAACATGTAAATTCTTTATTGGAGAACAAACAGCTATCAATGCATAAAACACCCCCAATAAATCCAAATAATTCATACCATGTTTTTGGAGAATTAAATCGTCTTGGACAGTCCATCGACCACCACAACTGGTGTCGCTGTCCTTGGCTCCCCATCCGAGAGCACTCCCATCAGTCTGTAATACCACTGAAGACTGCTGAACAAGTAACTTGTGCAACATTGCAAATCCATCATTGCAATTCAGCTCAACCTTTTTAGTTGGTAACTGCATGGACCTAATCAATGACCTGCACACTTTTACGCTTATTCTCTGGTCTTTGCAGACTTTGATCATGCAGAGGTCCCAATTCTTCGGCAGGAATGCTGCTATCACTTACCAGTAACCATAGCTACTTCTTGGATGGTAGGATAATGTTTTTATTTTTTATTTTTTTTTAATTTTTTAATTTTATTTTTTTTACCAAGACAAGTACAGGCATTTGTAACATCCCCAACCTTAATTGTTGGTAAAGTTACTGACATATCAACTGTATTAATGACAAACCCCAAATAATCAATTGTTTGGGATGCCTGTAACTTACATGTTGTTTGGATGTACAGAACCTTAGCCTTTAAATAGGCTTATGGTTGCCGAACCCAGTTCTTCAGCTGTCTCCCATTTACAATTAACATATCCTCTAGATAAGTCATTACAATGTGAATCTGAGCCCTCATTAACACCAGTGCTGGTTTCAATAATTGTGTGAGCAATCTGAGGGCTGGATTTAACCCATTAGGTAATTCCTTCCCGTCCAATTAATTTAAGTACCTGAATAATAAGGCATCTTTTTTAGGTCTAATAATAGCCATAAAGCAGCCTTGTGATAACAACTTTGTTACAGTGTTGGTGTACTTTTTTAAAATGCCTATACTGAACTATAAATTTAAGTTTGTGAGTCCCAGAATGACTCTGCAACCCCCAAACTTGTGTCTGGGATATATTATCTCTACCTGACGAGTTCCTGGTACATTCAAACACCAAGCCGATCAGATTTAATGCACAATTACAAAACAATTGTAATCTTACAACCAACCAGAGGTTGTTTCCCAGAAATTCCATGTGTGATGGAATGACGTTTCTGTACTTCCATAAATGACCACAAGATCCCTTCTCTTAATATAGGGGTTCATATTCAACCTGTTTGTTTTCTCAAAGCAGGGATGAGAAGTTATAAAACTTGCCATTAAGGCAATATCCTTAATTGTTTGGGCAGTTATTCATCAATCATAAATCTGGTTATAGCTTGCCAACATAATCCTGCATTTTTTGGGTATAATGTTAGCCAAATGGCAGTTTTCAACATATAATTGGGTTTGAATATGCATTGCAGAGTAACGCAAGCATGTCTTTAAAGTATTGGACATTATCGACCCATGTAGGTCTTCCCCAAATGCTGTGATGCCAACTGAATATCAGCTAGAGGATATGCTGGAACACATTTCCTGTCCTCGCATCGTTACACTCATGGGTGCCCAATTACTGAGTTACTGTTGGCACCCTGAGCGAGGCACAATAGACGGATGTTTTATATATTTTAATATATTTTTTACTGTTTCAGTCATAACAGTTTCTTGGAGTAGGTGAGGAACCAAATAATGTTGGCTGCCAGGTTCATCCATAGCCTCACCAGTCCATACCGATATAGCAAAACTTGGTCTACATCGGGAACACCCGGGGCATTTCTATTGTGCTCTGGTGTATACACATAAGTAGGGACACCAGCTTCAGGGTCAGTTTCATCCTGCCCTGGTACTCCCGAGTCTTGCTCCAGGGAGACTTCATCCAGACCAGGTACAATGAGATTCTCATTCTTCATAGGCAGTCTGTTTATTGTTGTATTAGGAGAGTTACCATAATCATATACGTTTAAAATTGTAATTCTGACAGTCACATTCTGCTTGCAGAATATTTGTATTAACCTCAGTATCACACAGGGTTATATACATTTCCATAAAGAAAACTGCATCTGGTAACATATACTCAGAGCAGACTTTATTTTACAATTAGTGGGTATTTGGAGCCGGCATTTAGCGTAGCCGTTATCTCCAAACCCGAACTAAATAGCGGTAAATAGCGGGAGCCAGCTTTTAAAGCAGCCCTTATCTCCCGATCCGATCTAAATCTGAATCTGCGGTTCCAGCGCGTTCTATTCAATTACCGCAGTTTAAAATACTTTCGCTCTAGCTGGCTCCGTATTTCGAGCCAGAGTTACAGAGTTTTTAAAAACACTAGCAAGAAAGTTCAACAGTGACTTACCTGCGGGTTAAACTTACCGCTGGTGGGAGCAGCTCTCTCCAGCCTGTCAGTGCCACATGCGTCGACGTAATGCCGAGCATGCGCCTGGCGGAGCTTCTTCACGTAGTCACTCACGTGACTCCGAAGTAAAATTGCGTATTTCTGTGTATAATGTGCGTATATATGTGAATTTGTGTATGAGTCTGTATGTGTACGAGTGTGCATGTATAATGTGTGTGTGTATATATATATATGTGTATTATGTGTGTGTAGTAAAGTGACGGGGATGTGGTGTTGGAACTGTGGTGGAAGGGTTTGTGAGGTGAGAAGAAAAGCAAAGACCACAGATTGAAACGTTTCCAGAAAAAAACATCTCCGGTGTATTTTTTGCCCCGTTCGTCATTGAGAGTTTGTGATACAGAAAGTACTTTTCCTCACACTACAGATATATTCCCACTGTAAAGCACAACAGTGCAAAGTTGACCTGCCAGTCAGAATTTAAAGCAAACACTCACGGTGCTGGTGTGGAAAGGTGTCATATATCTCTCTCTCTCTCTCTCACTCACTCTCTCTTCTCTCTCTGTTGCTCTCTCTCCCTCTCTCTCTCTCTCACACACACTCACTCTCTCTCTGTCTCTCTCTCTCTCTTTCTCTCTCTCTCGCTCTCTCTCCATCTCTCTCTCCCTTTCCTTCTCCGTATCTCTCTCTCTTTCTTTCTCTCTCTCTTTTTTTTTTTTTTTTCAAATACTTTATTGGACACAATCATATGATGCAACACATCAGAACATAATCGAAATTAGCATTATATCTAAAACAAATCATAGTACAACTGTCCATTCATTGTTTACAATACACTCGGTAACCAGCGGCCCACGGAAAGCCTCCAGAGTTCTCCCTCCCTCTCTCTCCCTCTCTCTCCCTCTCTCTCTCTCTCTCTCTCCCCGTCTCTCTCTCTCTCTCTCTCTCTCTCTCTCTCTCTCTCTCTCTCTCTCTCTCTCTCTCTCTCTCTCAATCTCCCTTTCTCTCTCTCACCCCATTTTCTTTCTCTCTCTCTCTCTCTCTATCTCCCTATCTCTAGCTTTCTCTTCCCCCCCTCTCTCCCCCCTTCTTTCCCCAGTCTCTCAATCAATCTCCCTTTCTCTCTCTCTCTCTCTCTCTTTCTCTCTTCGTCTCTCCCTTTCTTTCTCTCTCTCTCTATTTATTTTTCTCTTTCTCTCTCTTCTCTCTCTCCCTCTTTCTTCCTCTGTCTCCCACTCTCTCCATTTATCTCTCTCTCTCTCTCTCTCTCTCTCTCTCTCTCTCTCTCTCTCTCTCTCTCTCTCTCGTGTAGGAAGGAACTGCAGGCGCCGGGTTTAAACCAAAGATAGACATAAAAATAGCTTGGCGGGTCAGGCTGCATCTCTGGATCTCTGTATCTTTATAGTTTCCCTCTCCCCTGACTCTCAGTCTGAAGAAGGGTCCCGACCAGACATGTCATCTATTCCTTCTCTCCACAGATACTGCCTGACTCACCCGCTGAGTAACTCCAGCTTTCTCTCTCTCTCTCTCTCTCTCTCTCTCTCTCTCTCTCTCTCTCTCTCTATCTCTCTTTTTACAAGTGTGAATGTAACCAGGCTGGGGACAACAGCGAGCAACGCAAGCGTGGAATGAATTGTTGATTTAGAAAGGCATGTTGCGCTCTCTCTCTCCCCGCTGCGATCATCTCTCTTGGGAGCCAAAGGGATGGAGGATAGGGGGAGAAAAACGCTCCCCTTATAGTGGAGGGGGAATCATGTGATCAATTTTCCACTTGTGTTCAATACCACGAGTTTGATTTTTTTTTAAACTCGGGAGAGCTCTTGGGTAAACTCACATCGTGGGACAGGGCCTTAAGAAAAAGTTTGGCAGTGGTAAAAACCTGATTGAAGGGATTCAAATAATGGCACGAAAGACATTATTCTTTCGTTAGAGCCTACCACATGTTCAAAGAAGAAAGGCAGTTTGTAAAATGAAAGAATCAATGTTTCATTTTTGAAGGGGAGGGTGATAAAGACAGATTTGAAAGCCAAGAAGTATTAACATGATTAACTAATTCAAGGTCGAGAAGGGAAAGTGGTAGTTATCAGTTAAAGGCCTCGGGCAGTTGGATCCATGGGCAAAATAAATATTAGGCAAAATCATAAAATAAATGAGTGAAGGAAGTTAATTTAAAGTGAAGAAAGGAAGAATGCTTGCAGTTTGGCTCTGTGGCAGCTGACTGAACGGCCTCTATCTTGAAGACAAATTATATCAAATAAAAATTTTAACAAAAATATACTGTAACAAATGCTAAAAAAAATTAATTCATTTTTCAACCAGCTGATGTTTGGGATAATCAATAGGCATATGGAAATAATAATAAATAGAGATAACAAGCTAAATTCAATAATCTCCAACAAGAGGCCAAGGAATTGTAATTAATCCCTGTCCACTGGTTGCAATGTAAATAGCATACCAGCTTCATGCTGCCTACTTATTATAAACATTTCAAGGTTTATTAAATGCGTTTAACATCATGAACAATGAAAGTTTGCAATCTTTCAAGCTCTAATGAAAAGTTGAGTTTCTGAAATATTAAGATTATTTCTCTCTCCATAGATCTGCTATTTCTGATAAAGGGTCCCAGATCTGAAATGTTAACTGTTTCTCTTTCCATGGATCCTGCTTGACTTAGTGAGTGTTTCCAACACTTTATGTTGTATTTCAGATTTATAGCATTGCATCTTTTTTGATCTTCATTGAGCATTTTCAGCATTTGATGAGTTGAAAGCAATATTTTTCCATCAGCAGGAGATGAGCTATTTTGTACAGTGGTATCTGTCAGCAGTTACCACCAAAGTGAAGTTTGCCTGGGACATAATGAAAACTAGTACAAGATGGGGGAGAGAGGATAGCAGAATTTTTGGATCTTCACTGAAAGGCTTCATGAAGAAAATAGAAAGTGGGAGAAGTGTCTAATATCTACAGATTCTCAGATGCGTGGTCAAAGGCTAGCGCAAAAGATGTTGATGGTGGCCAATACATTATACTTTATCCTGGACATTGCAGAATGCATAACCAGTGACATTTTGTAATGTACGGATCACAACTCTATTCAATCTTTAAAAACACATCAAAGATGGTGAAGAACCAAGCATGAGTATCCCGTAGCCAGGCCAAAAGGTAAGAATAAGTGCAGGCATGAGGTTACACACAATTTCTGTTACTTTAGAGAAATTAATATATTGACTGGGTGGATTGCTGAGAAAGGCTGATGCATTGGGAAATCTGCCTCATGTCAAATGTCAACGAGTATTGACAACTTGAGAGAGCACAATTTGAAGCTCATTCTCACTTATGGAACTTGCAGCTGTCTCCATTTACAGAAATTATGATGTATCTGATGGGTGCTACTGAAGTTGAAGCTGAAATCACCAAAAGGTTGTGATGCAATGCACTTTTGTCACCATTTCTGTGGGCTTGCAGGATGTCAAATTAGTTTCGCACTTTTCCTCCAACAAGACAGAGCATAAATTGGTGGACTCATAAATTGTCTCATGAAGGGTCTTCAATCTGAAAGATTAATTCTGTTTTATTTCCACAGATGCTGCCTGATGAGACTTTTATTTCAGATTTCCCCTGCCCATTCCCATTCCGACCTTTCTGTCCTGAGTCTCCACAATTGCCAGAGTGAAGCTACATGTAAAATGCAGGAACAGCACCTCAAATTTTGTTTGGGCAGCTTATAACTCAATGGTATGAGCTTAAAATTCTCCAATTTACGGTATGTAACCACCAATCACACATCCCCCACACTCTCTTATTTCCCCCTCTCATCCCTGTGCCCCGCTCAGTTGCACATACATTTCTCACACTATCATGTCCCTCTTTCCACTTCCCCTCATCCACTTCCATCTATATTCTTTCCTTTGGCTTCACATTTCGCTCCTCTTCCTCCTCGCTGACATCCCTTTGGCCTCTTTTCATATTTGGCTACCCATCTGCCAATATAACCTTCCCACCTTCCCAATATCCACCTATCACTTTCCAGGCTTAGTCCCGCCCCCACCTCAACCAGGTTTCTCCCCCCTACTACAATTAGTCTGAACATGGATCCTGACCTGAAATGTCACCTTCCAATATTTTCCATGCTACCTGATCCACTGAGTTACTCCAACATTTTAGTTTTTATTTGCTATAAGGTGAGGGTTGGACAAACTTGGATTGTTTTCACTGGAGCTTCAGAGGCTAAGGAGCAACCTTAAGTGCCCAAGATAGTGAGAGGCATAGATAAGGTGCATAGTCAGAGTGGAAATATCAAATTCTAGAGGGCATACCATAGAACATAGAACAGTACAGCCCAGGAACAGGCCCTTTGGCCCACAATGTTCATATCGAACATGATGCCAAGTTAAACTGATCTTAACTGCCTGTACATGGTCCATATTTCTCTATTCCCTGCACTTGCATGTGCCTATTTAAAAGTCCCTTAAATTCCATATCATATCTACTACCTCCACACCACACCTAGCAATACGTTCCAGGCTCCCACTACTCTCTGTATAAAAATGTTTACCCCACACATCTTCATTAAACTTCCTGCTTTCACCATAAAGTTACACCCTCTAGTGGTGGACATTTCTACCCTGGAAAAAAGGCCCTAACTGTCTACCCGACATCTCTCATAACTGTATTTACTTCTATCAAGTCTCCCCTCAACCTCTGACGTTCCAGATAAACCAATCCAAGTATGTCCAAGCTGAAATCCTCTAAATGAGGCAGCATGTTGGTGAACCTTCTCTGCACCCTCTCCAAAATTACCACATTTTTGCTATAATGGGCAATCAGAACTACATGCAATCGAGCTGCACCATGATTTCTTGACTCTTATATTCAATACCCTTAGCAAAGAAGGCAAGCATACCATATGCTTTCTTTACTACCCGATCCACTACCCACCTTTAGTGAGCTATGAAAACAGACTCCAAGATCCCTCTGCACATCAATGTGGTTAAGAGTCTTGCCATTTAACTGTACATTCTGCCCTCTCTTTCAACCTCCCTAAGTGAAACATTATCTCCATCTGCCATTTCTCTGCCCAATACTGCAGCTGATCTATATTCCACTGTATCTTCTGATAGGATTCCTCACTGTCTGCAACGCTTCCTATTTTGGTGTCATCAGCATAAGTACTCACCAACCCATCTACATTTCCTCTAGGTCATTTACAGTGGCTTGCAAAAGTTTTCATACCCCTTGAACTTTTCCACATTTTGTCACGTTACAACCACAAACGTAAATGTATTTTATTGGGATTTTATGTGATAGACCAACACAAAGTGGTGCAGAATTGTGAAGTGGAAGGAAAATGATACATGGTTTTCAAATTTTTTAATAAATAAAAAACTGAAAAGTGTGGCGTGCAAAAGTATTCAGCCCCCTTTACTCCTAAATAAAATCCAGTGCAACCAATTGCCTTCAGAAGTCACCTAATTAGTAAATAGAGTCCACGTGTGTAATCTAATCTCAGTATTAATACAGCTGTTCTGTGAAGGCCTCAGAGGTTTGTTAGAGAACATTAGTGAACAAACAGCATCATGAAGCCCAAGAAATACACCAGACAGGGATAAAGTTGTGGAGAAGTTTAAAGCAGGGTTAGTTTATAAAAAAATATCCCAAGCTTTGAACATCTCACGGAGCACTGTTCAATCCATCATCCGAAAATGGAAAGAGGATGGCACAACTGCAAACCTACCAAGACATGGCCGTCCACCTAAACTGACAGGCCTGGCAAGGAGAGCATTGATCAGAGAAGCAGCCAAGAGGCCCATGGTAACTCTGGAGGAGCTGCAGAGATCCACAGCTCAGGTGGGAGAATCTGTCCACAGGACAACTATTCCACAAATCGGGCCTTTATGGAAGAGTGGCAAGAAGAAAGCCATTGTTGAAATAAAGCCATAAGAAGTCCCGTTTGCAGTTTGCCACAAGCCATGTGGGGGGGACAGCAAACATGTGGAGGAAGGTGCTCTGGTCAGATGAGACCAAAATTGATGTTTGTGGCCTAAATGCAAAACGCTATGTGTGGCGGAAAAATAACATGGCACATCACCCTGAATACACCATCCCCACTGTGAAACATGGTGGTGGCAGCATCATGCTGTGGGGATGCTTTTCTTCAGCAGGGACAGGGAAGCTGGTCAGAGTTGATGGGAAGATGGATGGAGCCAAATACAGGGCAATCTTGGAAGAAAACATGTTAGAGTCTGCAAAAGATTTGAGACTGGGGCGGAGGTTCACCTTCCAGCAGGACAACTACCCTAAACATACAGCCAGAGCTACAATGGAATGGTATGATCAAAGCATATTCATGTGTTAGAATGGCCCAGTCAAAGTCCGGACCTAAATCCAATTGAGAATCTCTGGCAAGACTTGAAAATTGCTGTTCACAGACGCTCTCCATCCAATCTGACTGTGCTTGAGCTATTTTGCAAAGAAGAATGGGCAAAAAGGTCAGTCTCTAGGTGTGCAAAGCTCGTAGAGACATACCCAAAAAGACTTGCAGCTCTAATTGCAGCGAAAGGTGGTTCTACAAAGTATTGACTCAGGGGGGCAGAATACTTTTGCACGCCACACTTTTCAGTTTTTTATTTGTAATAAAATTTGGAAACCAAGTATAATTTTCCTTCCACTTCACAATTATGCACCATTTAGTGTTGGTCTATCACATAAAATCCAATAAAATACATTTACGTTGGTGGTTGTAACGTGACAAAATGTGGAAAAGTTCATGGGGTATGAAAACTTTTGCAAGCCACTGTATATATATCAAAAACAGTAGAGGACCCAACATCCTAGTTAGATAAGTCCCCTGTTGAGTGCTCCTCTGTAACTCATCCTCCTTTCTCATCCAGCAACCTGTCCACTTTTGCATCGCCTCTTAAAGATCTTCCATTTGTGGTGCATTGCATGGGAACAATCTATTAATGTAATCCAAGGAGGCGGTTTGTGCAAAATCTTTGCAGTCAGCTAAATAATTTTCACCTGTTATTTTTCTACTCCCTCTGGAGGTTTGGCAATTGAAATAACTTTTATAGGAAGCAAGGACAGAATTGTAGCAACAACCCACAGAAATCAAGCGACACTCTCCATAATGTCTAGCCTACAAGTTAGAGGGATTTTATGGTGCGTGTGTGTTGCTTGCATTTTTCGAGCTAGGTTTTCAGTGTATACTGCAACATAAAGGTAAGCATAACGAAGCGTAGTTCATCAGAAAGTAAAATCCGTCACTCTTGGAGTTTAGATGTTTCATAAAAGAGCAGACGTTTTATTATTATTAGAGATAATATATATAAGCATCTGGATCAACAGGGTCTGATCAGGAACAGTCAACATGGATTTGTGCCTGGAAGGTCATGTTTGACAAACCTTCTTGAATTTTTTGAAGCGGTTACTAGGGAAATTGATGAGGGTAAAGCAGTGGATGTTGTCTATATGGATTTCAGTAAGGCCTTTGACAAGGTTCCCCATGGAAGGTTGGTTAAGAAGGTTCAATCTTTGGGTGTTAATGGCGGAGTAGCAAGATGGATTCAACAGTGGCTGAATGGGAGATGTCAGAGAGTAATGGTGGATGGCTGTTTGTCAGGTTGGAAGCCGGTGACCAGTGGGGTGCCTCAGGGATCTGTGTTGGGTCCACTGTTGTTTGTCATGTACATCAATGATCTGGATGATGGGGCGGAAAATTGGATAAGTATGCAGATGATACTAAGATAGGTGGTGTTGTGGATAATGAAGTAGATTTTCAACGTCTACAGAGAGATTTGGGCCATATGGAAAAGGCCCAAATGGGCTGAAAGATGGCAGATGGAGTTTAATGCTGATAAGTGTGAAGTGCTACATCTTGGCAGGACAAATCAAAATAGGACGTACATGGTAAATGGTAGGGAATTGAGGAATGCTGTGGAGCAGAGAGATCTAGGAATAACTGTGCATAGTTCCCTGAAGGTGGAATCGCATGTTGATGGGGTGGTAAAGAAAGCCTTTGGTGTGCTGGCCTTTATAAATCAGAGCATTGAATATAGGAGTAGGGAAGTAATGTTAAAATTGTACAAGACATTGGTGAGACCAATTCTGGAGTATGGTGTACAATTTTGGTCGCCTAATTATAGGAAGGATGTCAACAAAATAGAGAGAGTACAGAGGAGATTTACTAGAATGTTGCCTGGGATCCAGCAACTATGTTACAGAGAAAGGTTGAACAAGTTAGGTCTTTATTCTTTGGAGCGCAGAAGGTTAAGGGGGGACTTGATTGAGGTCTTTAAAATGATGAAAGGGATAGACAGAGTTGACGTGGATAAGCTTTTCCCATTGAGGGTAGGGAAGATTCAAACAAGAGGGCATGACATGCGAATTAAGGGACGGAAGTTTAGGGGTAACGTGAGGGGGAACTTCTTTACTCAGAGGGTGGTGACTGTGTGGAATGAGCTTCCAGCAAAAGTGGTGGAGGCAGGATCGATTTTAACATTTAAAGGAAAAGTGGATAGGTATATGGATGGGAAGGGAATGGAGGGGTATACTCTGAGTGCAGGTAGATGGGACTAGGGGAAAACAAATGATCGGCATGGACTGGAATGGCCGAGAGGGCCTGTTTCCGTGCTGTAATTGTTATATGGTTATATATTGGTAGCAATTCAAACATAGATTGTTTTTTCATGAATTGGCGAATAGAAAATTTAATGCAAATTAAAACAAAACAACATTGTTAAAGAAGATAGCAATGAAATTTTGGATTTCTGTCTTGTGCAAGTAATGTGGATTTGACAAGAAGTAAGAAATAAAAATATAAACTGAGCCCCTGATGATTCACCTTACCAAACCCTTCAATATAATCATGAAAGAAAATATCCACAAATGCTATCACTTGTGAATGCTAATACATCTTTTTTTTAAAAATCCTTTGAAGAAACACGTACAACTGGTGTCATAGAATAGCAGGCAGATCATGGCAAGTTGCTATGGTTTCATTTCAGAGCTAATAACCGTCTATTTTTAGAAAAGGGAAATACAATTTAACTGAAAAATTCTTGTAACTAAATTGAAGAGAACTGAAAAACAGGAGTCAATACAAATAAATATAGTATGAAAATAGTAGAAACTGTTGACCTTCACTTCCCGCTGTTAAGAAAAATACTGCCAAACATTTACAGATCAAAATCATGCTTCCTTTGAAAGTGCAATAGTTTAAATATGATATAGCAATTATTTTGAAGATAAATTTATTTTTGAATTTATTACTATAATGTTATAGTTTAGATTTTTAGCCTCTTCCTTTGTATTTGGTATATGTTGCACATTATAGCTGTCAGAGTGGGAAAGGGAGCTTTATTTTCTGTTTTGTTGCCATTTTGAACTTTAGCATGTGCTGTACAAGTATGAAACAAATACCAAGTATGCAAAGAATGAAATCAGCATTCCTTTCTTATTTCCTTCTAATGCTTGGCCTTTTAATCATTACTGCAGCCATTTATCCTTCATGTTCTTGAATGCATTAATCTAAAATTAACGAATGTTATCCTTTATTCGTAGTATAGCAACAAATGAACAATACATTCATGAATTAGCTGACCCTCAAAAATACACTGATTTTGTGTCTCCATTTAGGCCACCATTTATTTCCCTTTTATGTTACCTTTAGCTGTTGTTCCAATGGGATATCATAATCATGTTCCTCAGGCAATATATAGAGGTCGCTACATGGAAGAGGGCAAAGCTGAATCTACTCTCAGGGAGGAGTAAGTGATTGAAGCGTCTGTGGGTGATCCTTTTGGAACCAGCAATCACTATTTTGTTAACTATTTGAAATAGTTATGGATAGAGACAGGACAGCCCCACAAATTAAAATTCTGTCTTGGAAGAAGACCAACTGATGGTATTAGACAGGAACTTGCTCAAGTTGATTGCAGAAGGATGTTTGGAGGGAAAGAAATGTCTGGAAAGTGGGAGGCTTTTAAAAGTGTGGCGACAAATGTTCAGGGCATGCATGTTCTTGTTAGAGTGCAGGACAGACTTGTGGGAGGAAGGAAGCTTGGATGACGAGAGAAATTGAGGCTCGGGGCAAGAAAAAGGGGGCATGGGACATATATAGGAAACAGGGATCAAGTGTAACCATGGAGGAGTTTCAGGGACTGAGCAGCATACAGGAGTTCAGAGGGGCAGAAAGGAAGCAGGAGATAGCTCTGGCAGAAAAGATTATGGGAAATCCATAGAGATTTTATAAGTACATTACGAGAGAGAATAAGACCCCTTAGAAACCAAAGCGGCCATCTCTGTGTGAAGGTGCAGCGGATGGGCAAGATCCTTGATGAGTATTTCTCCTCTGTGATTACAGTGCAGAAAGATGTGAAGACTGGGAAACTTGGGACAGTTAATGGAAGTGTCTTGAAGACAGTCAGTAGTACAGTCGAGGAGATGCTGGACATATGAAGGTGGATAAATCTTCCAGGCCTGATCAAATATATCCAGTGACACGGTGGGAAAATAGAGAAGAAATTGCAGGCGCCCTGGCTGAGATATACAAGTCATCATTAGATGCAGGTGAGGTGTTGGAAGACTGGAGTGTGCTCATGTTCTGCCTCTATTTGCAAGGAAAAGCCTGAAAGGTATAGACCAGTGAGTTTAATGTCTGTGGTAGGCAGGTTACTGGAGAGTATTCTGAGGGATAAAATATGTACACGTTTGAATAGACAGGAGGTGATTAGAGATAGTGAACATGTACGTGGAGGATCATGTCTCACGAATTTGATTGAGTTTTTTACGAAGTAACCAAAAACATTGATGAGGGAAAAGCCATTGAAGTTGTCTATCTGGACTTCAGCAAGGCATTTGATAAGATTCCACATGGTAGACTGCTCTGGAAAGTTAGATCTAATGGGATCCAGGGAGAATTAGCCAACTGGAGAGAGAATTAGCTTCATGAAAAGAAACAGAGGGTAATGGTAGAAGGTTGTTTTTCATACTGGAGGCCTGTGACTAGTGGTGTGTCTCAGGGATTGGTGTTAGGCCCATTGCTGTATGTGGTCTATATCAATGATTTGGATGAGAATGTACAAAGCATGAATAGTAAGTTTGCAGATGACACGAAAGTGGGTGGCATCATAGCTAGCAAAGATAGTTATCAGCAGGATCTTGATCAGTTGGGCTGATGAATTGTTAATGGAGTTTAATACAGATAAGTGCAAGGTGTTGTATTTTGTGAAGTCATACCAAGGCAAAACTTTCGCAGTGAATGACAAGGCTCTGGAGAGTCGGAGAGCATAGGGATGCAGGGGTACAAGCACATAGTTCCTTGAAAGTAGCGTCACAGGTATACAGAGTGGTCAAGAAGGTTTTTGGCACGTTGGCTTTCATCAATCCAAGTATTGAATATAGAAGCTGGGATGTTATGTTACACTTGTACAAAACATTAGTGATGCCACATTTGGAGCATTGTGTCCAGTTTTGGTCACCCTGTTATTGGAAAGATGTTGTTAAGCTGCAAAGATTCAGAGAAGATTTACAAGCATGTTGGCAGGACTCGAGGCTCTGAGCTATAGGGAGTAGTTGAGCACGCTAAGACCTTATTCCTTAGAGTGCAGGAGAATGAAGGGTGATCTTACAGATGTGCATAAGATCATGAGGGGAATAGATAGTAGAGTAGGCAAAACAAGAACCAAACAATCAAGGTTTAAGGTAAGAAGAAAAAGATTTAATAGGATCGTGAGGGGCAACGTTTTCACACGGAAGCTGGTGGGTATATGGAACGAGCTGCCACAGGAGTAGTTATGACAGGTACTATCACAACTTTTAAATGACACTTGGACAAGTACATGTATACCAAAGGTCTAGAAGGATATCGATCAAACACAGGCAGGTGGGACTATTGCAGGTGTGGCACCTAGGTCAGCATGGGCAAGTTGGGCTGAAGGGCCTGTTTCCATGCTGTATGACTCTCTGACTCTATTTGCAGACATAATCGAGGAACACATTAGTGAATTTAATAAAATTAATTGGAAATGTATATACAGATGTTTGAGTCAAGTTTGAGATATTTTAATTGTCCATTAATATTGGTTTGCGACTGTACAAAAAACCCGCCCCATACATCTCTTTTAAGCTTTCCCCTTCTCATTTTAAAGCTATGCCCACTAGTATTTGACATTTCAACCCCGGGAAGAAAGATTCTATCTACCCTATCTATGACTCCCATAATTTTATAAACAAGTATCAGATCTCCCCTCAGCCTCCGATGCTCATGAGAATCCAAGTTTGTCTTGCTTCTCCTTACAACTAACACCCTCTAATCCAAGCAATATCCTTGTAACCTCTCATGTTATGAAACATGTGACCATTGTATATTGATACTAATACATATTAATATGCTTTTTGCAAGTACAGTAAACTCGTTATAACGGACCATGGGGGTGGGGGAGTGGGGGTGGGTGGAATGGTGTCCGTTTTTCCTGATTGCTCACTATAACTGAGTAAGAGTTTGTCCCCCATTGACATTACTGTCTGGACATTGGACCTAAATCCACAGTGAATGAGAGCACAGTGGGGCTTCCCTCACCTCACGTAACGCAGTGGCCCAAAAGCTGCCTGGCACCTCCTTTTCCACTGCAGCTGGGCAATGGCAATAACCACTACCCCTGCTGCTAATTCCCTCATTCAAAGGTTGAGGGCAAAATGTGAGGTCTAGGACATTGGGGAAGTGGTGTAGCGAGGTGAGGAAACCTTGTCCCGCTCTATGTGAGATTCCACGACGAACTGCCCGCCTGGAGTTCTGGAGTTCAGGGTGAAAGGACATCGACCTTAAACGTTAACTCTGTTTCTTCTTCCAAAGACACTAACCTGCCACCTTAACAGCTAAAAATATATTTTTATTACTGCATCCTAAAAATACTAAAGGTTGCTTGGTATATTGTTTAATAAAGTTATGTTTTTTTCTCAAATTTGGTGTTCTGTTAGGTTTCTAAGGAGACCTATTCTCTCTCTAGTTATCCACTTTCCTGTAATGTAATGTAAAATCATTTGTTGTTGCAATAGGATATTATAATCACATACAGACCATAATTGTAGAAAGCTTCAGGTGGGTGAATTGGATAAGATGAATTAGAAACCTAACCACAGAAGTTGAATTAAGCATGAGATATTTTAATGTTCCATTAATATTTGTTTGAGCTCCTAATCACAGGCCAGGTTAACTGGAGGGCCAATCTGCAGAATATCATTGAATTATTATATATTTTGATTTCCTCTGTGTTGAGACCTGCTCTCTCTCTCTCTCTCTCTCTCTCTCTCTCTCTCTCTCTCTCTCTCTCTCTCTCTCTCTCTCTCTCTCCCTCTCTCTGTCACATACACCTTCCACAGCTTCCCGTTAAAATTGGGCCAAATATAATTTGAGTAAATGTCAAGTGATCAAATTTTTATTACGTTTAGGTTTAGTAGTCCCATAATGTGTGTATATTAAACCTTATTTAGGCAATGTAAAGCCTGCAGTCTTATCGGCTTCCTCTTTCCATTCGGGATTGGTGTAAACACAGACTCTGATTAATAATTAATCATATTTTTCTTTTGATGATAAAGAATCAAATCAGTTTCTTGCCAAAATGCAGGTCGATACAGAAATGATTTTCATTTACAAATTTCCTGCAATTGATTTAAATGATATTTTATTCTGCTGTTGAAGGGGTTTCACAAAACAATTTTCGAGATTTAGTTTTGCAGTCATGCTTGTCGGGTCTGGGCCATTGCAATATTAAATTAAACCATGTGTCCGAATCTAGTTTTCTCATCTGATGCAGAAGAATACACGTTTCGTGCTATTTCTTTTAAATATTTATAGTTTCTAAGCATCCAATTAATCCTTACTTCAAAAATAAAGTCTCAAGTTTGCTGTTCATTTTTCAACTAATTTCAAAAAGTTTGATGATCATTTAGATGATCATTGGAGAAAAGAAGTGAGTAAAGCCTTGAAATTATATAAAGTGACATTAGTTTTTTAATGTACATATAAAATATATTTTAACATTTTAGCATTCGATGTACATCTTGGGTCTGCTACATTTCTCATTAAATATTGATAATCTGGATGATGGTAATGTTGGCATTATGGCCAAGTTTGTGGTTGGAACAACGATAGGTGGAGGGGCAGCTAGTGTAGAGGAAGCAGGGAGCCTGCAGAAGGACTTGGACAGGTTGGGAGAGTGAGCAAAGAAGCGGCAAATGGAATACAACGTAGCAAAATGTACGCTCATGCACATTGGTAGAGGAATAAAGGTGTAGACTATTCTCTAAATGGGGAGAGGATTCAGAAATTGGAGGTGCAAATAGACTTGGGAGTGATGGTGAGGGATTCGCAAAAGGTTAATTTGCAGGTTGAGATGGTCGTAAGGAAGGCAAGTGCAATATTAATAGAATATTGACTGGCCTTGAGGGGGATACGACATATATTGCCTGAAGTAGATTCATATTGCCCGAGTCGAAGACGAGGGCAATATGGATCTAGTGAGGGCAATATATGTCGTATCTCCCGAAAGAGGACAGTCAATATTGTTATTATTACCCATATCAGACATCTAGAGGAAAATTTGAACATCTCAGCTCGGCGGACTTCCACGTAAAATTTAACCAAAATGGACGCGGCAGTCTTCCTGTCTGCCGTTTGAATATTCTAAATTTCCCACGCAGCGTCACGTTGCCGTCACGTTGCCAAGTTCCCGGATGTGAGACCAGGGGAATATAAGACTATATTCCCCGCTGTTTTAACAGGTAAAGTCCATAGGCGTTCGCAAGAAAATATTCCCCTGTTACCCCTGCTGGCAGTAAAAACGAAGGGAATACAATTTTGTAAAAGCATACCTCAGATGTGTGATATGGGTAATAATAGCATTTATTTCAAGAGAAGTATAATATAAAAGCAATGATGTAATACTAAGGCTTTATAAGTCACAGGTCAGACCACATTTCGAATATTGTGAACAGTTTTAGGCCCATATGTGGGGAAGGATGTACTGACATTGGAGATAAAAGAGGAGGTTTATGAGAATGATTCCAGGAATGATTGGCTTAACATATGAGGAGTGTTTGATGGCTGTGGGCCTGTACTCGATGGAACCTAGGCGCAGAGAGCACAATCTCAGAATAAAATTCCTTTAGCCAGAGGGTGGTGAATCTGTAGAATTCATTGCCACAGATGGCTGTAGAGGCCAAGTCAGGCCAGGTTTAAAGCAGAGATTGAGAGGTTCTTGATTAGTAGAGGGTCAAAGGTTATGGAGAAAGGGTAGGGAAATGGGGTTGAGAGGGAATTATAGATCAACGGGTGGAACAGTCGGGGCCAAATGGCCTAATTCTGCTCCCAAGACATGAACATAACAATCACTTGGACTTTATTTTAACTGTGGAATTAAATAACCAAATTAGTGATTAACATACATTCAGTTGCATTTCATGTTTTTTTTTTTGTCCCTGACTGGAGGGAAGGAAGTGGAAGTAACTCGCTGCCTTCTAATAATGACTTTATGGTTAGAACTCTACTTTAGTTCAGTTTAGAGATACAGCGAGGAAACAAGCTTTTCGGCCCACCGAGGCCACACCGACCAGTGATCCCCGTACACTAGCACTATTCTACACCTTAGCGACAATTTACAATTTTAACCAAAGCCAATTAACCTACAAACCTGAGGTAGACAAAAATGCTGGAGAAACTCAGCAGGTGAGGCAGCATCTGTGGAGCGAAGGAATAGGCGATGTTTCGGGTCAAAACCCTTCTTCAGACTGATGTGGGGGGAGGGGGGTGGGAAAAAGAAACAAAGAGGTGGAGACAGTTGGCTGTGGGAGAGCTGGGAAGGGGAGGGGAAGGAGGGAGAAAGCAAGGACTATCTGAAATTGGAGAAGTCAATGTTCATACCGTTGGGGTGTAAACTACCCAAGTGAAATATGAGGTGCTACTTCTCCAATTTGCGGTGGGACTCGATCCAAGGACCCAAACAATCTTTCCAGGTGAGGCAGAGCTTCATCTGTACCTCGTCCTACCTCATCTATTGCGTCCGTTGTTCCAGATGTCAATTGTTCTACATCGGTGAGACCAAGCACTGTCTTGGCGACCGCTTCGCCCAACACCTCCGCTCAGTTTGCATGAACCAACCTGATCTCCCAGTGACTCAGCACTTCAACTCCCCCGCCCATTCTGAATCCGACCTTTCTATCCTGGACCTCCTCCATGGCCAGAGTGAGTCCCACCGTAAACTGGAGGAGCAGCACCTCATATTTCACTTGGGTAGTTTATACCCTAGTGGTATGAACATTGACCTCCAATTTCAGGTAGTGCTTGCTTTCTCCCTCCTTCCCCTCCTTCTCCCAGCTCTCCCACAACCTATTGCCTCTGCCTCTTCCTTTATTTTACCCCCCCACATCATTCTGAAGAAGGGTCTCGACCCCAAACGTTGCCTATTCCTTCGCTCCATAGATGCTGCCTCACCCGCTGAGTTTCTCTAGCATTTTTGCTACCTTCGATTTTTCCAGCATCTGCAGTTCCTTCTTAAACCTATAAACCTGTATGAGTTTGGTGTGTGGGAGGAAAAAGGACCACCCAGGGAAAAGCCCACATGGTCACAAGGAAAACATGCAAATTCCATACAGACATCACCCATAGTCAGGGTTGAACCCGGGTCTCTGGAGCTGTAAACAGCAACTCTACTGCTCTGTCACTGTGCCATACAAACTTGCCAGGCATGAATCAAAGTCTTGTCATTTGAAGTACAATCTCTATCACTAAGGCCAGGGGATAAAAGGTTTTCACAGTCACAGTCATCACAATGGAAACAGTCCATCCATGATGACCAAGATGTCCATCTAAGCAAGTCCCATTTGTAGGTGTTTGACCTACAACCCTCTGAATCGTTCCTATCCATGTATCTGTTCAAACGTCTCATAAATGTTGTTATAAATATTGTTATTTCCCTGAGAAATTGAGCCGTCATCTATAATTTCTCCTAAATCATTTCTAATCTCTTCGGATTAAATTCCTAATCATATACTATATTTTGTTTAAACAATTTCCATATGATTTCTGTCTTCAAGGTGTAATATCAAAGATTGTCAGCTTTATATTTAAATCTCTCCAAGCTGTTTTAGTGGCAGAGGTCTAGTTGTCCTGGCTCTTAAATCTGCGATGCCAACATGACTTCAAAGAAATCCGCAAAATCTCTTTAATCATTCATTTGATAATCCTATTAATTCGACTACTCCTGCAGTCATTTTTTTTTCACTGATGTTAAATTTCTTTTTACATCTACGGATTCGAAAAAGGATTAAACTGAATCTTTCAGATGTCAAATGGTTCCATTGTATTTTGCTGACAGGTTTATATGATTGTGACTGGAATCAATGTTATTACTGTTCATGTTCCCCAAGATATAACATTGAGAGTAACTTGTTCAGATGGCTTCTATAAGAAAAAAGCATCTAAAATATCTCACCAGTTGATTTAACAAGGATTTATTGTTCTAAACCTTTTTGATATGAATGATTCTGCCTTACAGATGGTTAGATAATTGCTTTATAAGGTGCACTGAGGTCTGCCAGCATTCACTTCTCCAACTCCCAGCACAGCAGAGACTTTCTTTTGTCCCCCAACAAATTCACCCTGTCCAATCTCATACGAATCTGCAGTAGGTGTGTGGTAGCAGTTGGGAACTTTACTGTTTAGATTTAATTTATCCACAATTTTCAATTTCTGCAGCACAATGGTAATTTAACTTTTAACAAGTGAAAAATATGACATATTAAAGTGCCAGTTTTAATACCATTTATTCAGTCTTCCTTTGTGAAACATGCATTCTAAGTTATAATCCGTAACCCAAAAGTTTTTTTTAATAAATTGTATGATATTCAATACTTCTTGAGCACATTTTATTTCAAATCTATAATGATAACTATAGATTCATAGATCTTTCAATTATTTCATCTTGTTGAAATGGCAGGAGCTCTGAATGTTAATCCAGTTTATTTTATTAATTTGATTTGTTATATTTTGATTTTTTTTAATATCCTTGCTTTAATGCTAAATGTTTGATGAAAAATAGTAAATGTATTTTCCTACCATTATTTACTAACACATCAATGGGAAAAGACTGCAGCATCGAGATTAGTTGGAGCTTCCAAACATCTGTTAGCCATTCCTTGCATGGCAAATCAACAAATGTTTTGCTCACAGGCCCATTGCCAGGAAATTCAGAAGCACAAAAGCCTCAAGACCTCATGTGCCATGAATTTGTTTTAGGAGCTTAGGATTGTCTAATGCATATTCACCAGTGCAGTGTCTGCAAACAAAATATGGTAAATCTCGAGTGAGAGGGAAGATGTGGTGCAGTGAACTGCAAATGAGAGAGGCCCAGTGATAGGGGCACTATCCAGTAAGTAGAACTGTCAGAACAAATATTAGTAAGAAAAGCTGGTGCAAGGTTATCCAACAAGGATTGAAGATAGGGGTATGAGAGTTAGGAAAGAATCAATTGCCAACATTGCAACAACTTTTTGAGAGGGAGGAGTTGAATTTGGTATATTCAGCAAGCTGGTGTTTTATTGGATTTTGAGTGGGTGAGGGAGTCAGTAAGCAAGTGGGATAATGCATAGTTGGGTATGGCAGGTCTGCATTCAAGGAGGTATTAGGTATTGGGGTTTGTTAGGCCGAATGGGCAGAAGGAGATGGGGAGGCCGTGGATAGTTGGGTGAGATTTATAAGATGAGGAATTGCTGATGGAATCTGGGAATCATGAGTATTTGGGGGCTGGAACCAGATTGGCAGAGAGATAAATTATTTAAGATTGTTATCCTAAGGCAGACTCCCAGTGATGATTTCAAACCTGATCAGATGGGCAAGTTTAAATGTTTGTATTCTGAAAGCTCCACAAACATTATATCAACTTAAAGCAACGGGTGTAAAGTCAAGAATGTTTGATTGTTTTATGCACTGGGAACGGAACAATAAAATTGTTACATGCTGCAGCTTAACAGGCACATTAGCACAACAATGCAGCAGATAAATAAATGATAATCAATAATAAAATAAATTATTATTAATTTTGCCAACCAGATCACAATTGTGTAAACCGAAATACCTAGTGTAACCTAAATAAAGTGCATAGTAGATCATTGGTGAGCTACATTTGTGGTTAGATTGTGCAGGGTGGTTCTATTAGCTGATAGTTAGGTGAAGAAGCTATTCTTGATCCTGTAGGTCATGCTTGTCAGGCTCCTATACCTTCTTCCTGAAGGAGCAGTGAGATGAGAGCATGGCCAGGGTGGTGTAGATCTTTGATAATATTAGCTACCTTTTCAATGCAATACATCCTGTAGACCTCCGCACCATCCTTTGATGGTGGGGTGATCAATATCTGTGATGGACCGGGCAATGTCCATCACCTTATCCAATGCTTCCTTTGTTCCTGGGCATTTGAGTTTCCAAACCAAACCATGATGCAACCAGTCATTATGCTCTCTATTGTACATCTGTAGAGGTTCCTTAGAGTTTTCTGTAACATCAAATCTTCTCAATCTTCTGAGGAAGTAGAGGTGTTGATAATCTTTCTTTGTGATTGCATTATTGTACTGGGGCCAGAGATGACTGATGGCATATGCATTTCTTACACAGTGACAAGAATAATGCCCAGACTGAAAATGAAGCATTGACCATCATCTTCACTGGTACAATTCCACAAATTCTTCTTGGGAAGACCCTTCACGTTTGTGATGTATCATGCTACTTTTAGACCAAAATTAGCTCTCCCCACAAAGGCAAAATGAGGGTTACATTGACTGGGTACAGGTCCTCCTGAGGATATTAATGTCTTATGGACACCTTGTACATATGAATGAGCGTTTTGGAGACCGGCAAGTTGGATGGATTTATCAGCTGCTGCAAGGCGACTTCTACCAGGTGGGAATGGGACACTTTCATGTGCCTTATCTCCCCACTTGAGAAATAATAGTGGGGAGCAGAGTTGGGAGTGCTCAGCAGATTCAACCATTCATCGAGTCAGTGAGGCTGGCTGGCAGAGTGCCTCCCTGCAACTGTTCACTCTTCTGGCACAGTTGTCTCTGTGATTCGCTCCAAAACACTTTTTTTCTTTATTTCCACTTTATGAACAGCTTGGGCTCTAAACAGTTTTCAGGAATGGATCTCTGCATAACCTAAGGAATGATTCTATGCAACCCTCCTGATATGATTATGATATTGAATGATGTACTTGAAAATAGAACAATTTGGCTGATGCTCCCTTGTGGATTCTATTTGAAGGTGAAAATAGACCTCAAGATCTCATTTTTAACAATACAATTAGATATTTAAGGTTTCCCAATTATGGCAGAAGAAATCACACTACCTGAAAAAATAGATAATTTTCTGACAAGTATGTGAATATCCTTTTGTGTAGTGGAATGACTCTGACACTGGTGTGAAAGATAACATTTGGGTTTTTCATTCAAGGAGCCATGAACTGCACTGGAGTGAGTATTGTTTTATGTGAGGCCACCAGGTAATATCCCAGAGTGCACCGTACTCATAAGTTGTGAGCTGTATGCCAAGCAGCTAATTGGGTTGTTTCTTATTATTGACACGTATACTGGGGTGGAAGATTGCAACCTTCATGTGGTCCACCCTGTATAGACGAATGCAATCAACCCGGTGTGCACAATCAAATCAGATCAAATAGAACAAGTTGTTCTACAACTTTAAGCTGTGCACGCCATATGCAAGAAGAAGAAGACACGTATACTCAGATGCAGTCAAAAACTTTGTTTTCCATGCTGTCCAGGTGATCATACCACATCAAAGTAGTGCAAGAGAAACAAAGAAACAGAATGCAGGATATAGTGTTACAGCGACAGAGAACCAATTACAATCAGATGCGACAGTCCCAGCACATTTTTGCCAACATAAAAGTAGATGCCTCTATTTCCTCAGAAGTGTTAGGAGATTCGGCATGTCACTGAATAGTATATTGAACTTTGATAGATGTAAGGTGGATTGTTTAGTGACTGTTCACATAATTGCCTAGTTCAATAATTTGAACACCCAAAATACAAAGGACGCTGCAGAAAGTGGTGAACATTGCTTGGTTCACCATGGGTATTGAGCCACGAGTATTGACCTCCCCACCATCGAAGGAATCTACTGGATGTGCTACCTCAAGAAGGCAACTGATGTGGTCAAAGATCCACACAACCCCAGGCGCACTCTCTTCTCGCTGATACCATTAGGAAGAATGATCAGGCTCTTGAACCACCCTGCACAACCCTAACTACAACACAACCTCAGCACCGAACCACTATCACACTGTATAAAGTTGTACTACATACTTCAGTTTGCCCTACAGTAATCTGGTTACCCAGCATAACTGACAATTCAATATGTAACGTTAATGGGCCTGTAAAATTTGCAGCAAATAAGAATGTAATTGTCCTGGTCCTGTTGCACATGAAAATGCAACATTCTTGACTCTTGAAAGCAAAATCTTGATCTGATCTGTAGGTTGGAACTAAGTTTATTTTTGCTGCATCGTGCACCTGTAATACTGAGTTACAGGTTTGGCTGGTTGGCAGCTCACCAAGATTGCAGATGGTAGCAATGTTACAAAATTTTGAGATTTTAAACATCAAGTCTGCAATTTATCCCATCAGATAAAACATAAAAAGAAGTTTAATTTGACACCTAATTCACTTTCATATCTTCAGTATTAAAAAAGCTATGGCCATTTTCATACTCGGAAATTAGCATCTTGTTCCCTATTGCTTTTCCATTGACTTAACACAAAAGTTGTGATCGAGGACAGTCAAAAGCCCATAAATTTCTTAAAAATTAAGAGAACTGAAAGAAATTTTCAGTTATTATAGATTGAAGCATTCTGAAACAAATATGAAAGAATCTTACTTGGATGACCTGAAATTAAAGTATATAATTAGTTAGTTACCCAATTGTAGCTTATTACAAAATTCAATTACTAGATTTAAACATCTATCCATTTCTTAAGAAAATATTAACATTTAAAAAAAAGCCTAAGTGTCCAAATAACATTCACACAAAAATTCACAATATAACATGATTTTTAAATCTCATTGTCATGAATTCATAGGCCAAATTGAAGGAATTTAGTGTTTAATGCCCGTAAATTAATGGCCATTTAAATCAGCTTGCGAGTGGGATTTTATGGAACGCGATGGATTGGAGCGTTGCGATTATGGTGAATTTAAACCCCATATCGGCAGGAAAAATACTGCCGGTTCGTATGGGGAATGAATCACCGTTTCGCAACATGAAATTTTGATTAAGGTCATCTTAACAAGCAAGGTTATATGTAAAAATAAATGGCTTTTCTTTACCTGTCCCCTAAGTGAAATCCGTCCCCGTTGTCCACAGTATTAGAAGCTAATTTTTATTTTACTCCAGCGCAGAAATTGCCGGGCAATTTAAAAATAAAATTTCACATACCGGCAGTCGGAACGAATCTTTAGAAAAAGCTTGCACCCCGAGAAAATATAACTCCGGAAGGCAGGGGAAAACCGCATTTTAACCCCGCCCCCCCCCCCCCCCCCCCAAAGGCGCCAAAGTCGCGCACACGGCCAGTGACAGAACTGCAGCGCCGCTGAAGGTAAGTTTTGTAACATACCTATTTGTAACATGGTAGATGAATACATTTCTGCTGCTGATGATGGTCCATTATACATTATGGTACGCACTTTTGGGTGACCTATCCTATTTAATATAAAAGTTTATTGCTTCAAAAGGTTCTATCCACACCAGTTTCTATCCACACTTTCAGTGCTCTCTATGTTGAGTTTTCATGTTTTTCTTGTAACTATGTGTTTTTGCCTTGGGTGCTCCAGTTTTCTCCCACATCCCCAAGATATGCCAGTGGTTATATCATTTGGCTATTGTGAGTGAGTAGTTACACGAATTAAAGGTGTGTTAATGGAAATGTGTGAAAGTAAAGGGAAACCAGGGCAGAAAAAAGAGATTGGTGGATTTGCTCAGACTGGCATAAGCTCAATGGGGTGACAGATTTTGAGTAAATATTCTAAATGAAATTAAATTTGTAGTCTGGTAACTAACTGATGAAGACGCATTATGGAAGTTAAGTCCTAAAGGACTCAGCTAGCTCATTCAGTGGTAACACTGCTCCACCATTCTTGATCATGCACAATGCATTTTCCACCCATGCTGTATCCTTTCCCATGCTGTACCCATGCTGGATATTTTCAGTGGCTCTTCCAAATGTTGATCAACATCGAGGTGTGCTGATTCCTCAGCACAAAGTAGGTGGAAATCAGAAGGTTTTCTTGGCCACGTTTGATCTGGTGCCATGAGAGATCATAGGCCCTGGAATCAGGACTCTTGGGGCAACTTGCTTGCACCTGGAAGCATCCTGTCACCACGTTGAGTAGATCTGTCCTCTCAGTTAGACATCCATACCAAGAGAATATGATGCAAGAGCTCTGTATGTGTGTGTTAGTACAACCATGGAAGGTTGTTGCTTAATTATTATGTTGGACAGCTTTCCTAGTTTAGTCATTCCCCCAATGTTCTAAAACATCATATGAGGTCAAATAGGCTGGGATTGCCTTGTCCAAATTCCAAAGACAATTCAAGTGATTTCATCAATTATTTAAGAAATTAGATTACTTCAATGTTTCCAATTATTTCTTAACATTGTATTGTGTGTTTAATTAATTACAATTTGAAACACATAATGATTTTATAACAAAAAACAATTACTGCAATCTTAATAGTTTTGTCGCAGAATGTCAGAGATATTTAACATCTGTATGGAAAAGCATTGCAGCTTTGACAGATGTCTGCCTCTATTCCCAGCTTTGTCATCTATCAGTGTGCTCCAGATGTGGTGGTAGTAGGGGGTGGGGGGGGGGGGGGGGTGGAAAGAGGTGGGGTCACAGCACAATACTGCCGTAAGCCTGCTCACTACTGATGCCTCACAATGCTGAAGTGGCTGCCTCTTGAAGTGGCAGTCAGCTTGATTAATTCTCCAATCCAACTCAGGAAATTATACTGTAGGTGTCCAGGGTCTGGGATAGTGAATTTAAAGGCTAACTGGTTTGTTATTTTGCAAAGAATCTTTACAGCCATTTGAAAAGTTTGTTGAGCAATAAAAGTTCTGAATGTGCAAACTTAAGTTATCTTTTGTTTGAGGTTTCTGTAAAAATGGCAAAAAGTAGTCAATACATGTTTGGACTTCCACTCAATGCACTGTTGGTATGATGAACATATGCCTCACTCAACAATTCATGCAAGGCTTTCAGAAAATCAACAACTTAGACTGTAAATGATGGCGACAGTGACACAGATACAGTATAATGTAAAGGCTCCAGAAAATCTATAGAATGTATTAACTGAATAGTTTGGTCTTGGACTTTTGAATCATATTGCATGTTGGAAATACTACAAGTTTTATATAAAACTGCCACTAATGTGATGAAATATGTAATTAAATAACAATTTCAGATGTTATGGATTGAACATGCACATGATTTAAAAACTGCAGGAATGTTCTTTTGGTCAAAATATTCTAAAAATCATTACCTCTACTTTGTTTCAATGGAATGCAGAAAACAACCTGTTTGTTAATGGATTGTAGCAGATCTGCAGGACTTTTATTATGGGTCATTTGTTCATCATCTGAAATGAAGGTTAGACTTTTATTATTTACTTTCACATCCATGGAACAAATCTACAACAAATGCATTTTCCCATCTTGTCAAATCAAAGTAATCCGTAAATGAGTGCAATATTTTATAAAAGAAGTGGTAATTTTCAACTTCACCTTCAACATGATCCCACCACCAGTCACATCTTCCCACCACCACCCCTTTCTGCGTTCTGCAGACCACTCCCTCCGCAACTCTTTGGTTCACTCATCCCTCTCCCAACCCCCTCCCCCCTCAGTTACTTTTGCAGGAGATGTAACACACCTCCTCCTTCACATTCATCCAGGAATCCCAGCAATAGACAATAGGTGCAGGAGTAGACCACTCGGCCCTTCGAGCCAGCACCACCATTCAATGTGATCATGGCTGATCATCCACAATCAGTACCCCGTTCCTGTCTTCTCCCCATATCTCCTGACTCCGCTATCTTAAAGAGCCCTATCAAGCTCTCTCTTGAAAGTATCCAGAGAACCGGCCTCCACCGCCCTCGGAGGCAGAGAATTCCACAGACTCACCACTCTCTGTGAGAAAAAGTGTTTCCTCATCTCTGTTCTAAATGCCTTACCCCTTATTCTTAAACTGTGGCCCCTGGTTCTGGACTCCCACATCATCGGGAACATGTTTCCAGCCTCTAGCATGTCGAAACCCTTAATAATCTTATATGTTTCAATAAGATATCCTCTCATCCTTCTAAATTCCAGAATATACAGACCCAGTCGCTCTATTCTCTCAGCATATGACAGTCCCGCCATCCCGAGAATTAACCTTGTGAACCTACGCTGCACTCCGTCAATAGCAAGAATGTCTTTCCTCAAATTAGGGGACCAAAATTGCACACAATGCTCCAAGTGTGGTCTCACTAGGGCCCTGTACAACTGCAGGACCTCTTTGCTCCTATACTCAACTCCTCTTATAATGTAGGCCAACATGCCATTCACTTTCTTCACTGCCTGCTGTACCTGCATGCTTACTTTCATTTACTGATGAACAAGGACCCCCAGATCCTGTTGTACTTCCCCTTTTCCCGATTTGACACCATTTAGATAATAATCTGCCTTCCTGTTTTTGCTACCAAAGTGGGTAACCTCACATTTATCCACATTAAACTGCATCTGCCCACTCACCCAACCTGTCCAAGGCACCCAGCAGTTCTTCCAGGTGAGACGAAGGTTCATGTGCACCTCCTCTAATCTGATTTAGTGCTCCCGATGTGGCCTCCTTTATATCAGCACAACCAAGTGAAGACTCAGCAACCATCATGATAGGCATAGGCCTGCTGGACCTCCCAGTTGCTAACCATTTGAACTCTCCTTCCCATTTCCATACTGACCTTTCTATCCTGAGTCTTCTCCATTGCCAGAGTGAGGCCACATAAAAGCTGAGGCATGGCATCTCATATTCTGCTAAGGTAGCTTACAACCCAATGGTATGAACATTAAATTCTCCAATTGTACATTGCCCCTCACCCTTTATCTTCCCCTCTCTTCCCTGTGCCCCACGTAGGTGTAGACTCATTCTCCCACTATTCTGCCCAACCCTCCCCCCCCCCCTTACTCTTTCCTCTTCCACTTATATCCCTGCTGCCGGCTTCACATTTCACTATTTTTTTAACCTTATTTTAAACCCTTTTGTCACTCTATTCTGTCCACCTTTTGCCAATCACCCTCCCCTAGCCCACCTTCATCGGTCTATCATTAGCCAGGCTTTGTCCTGCCTCCACTTTTTTTCCATCTTTCTCCCCCCCATAATCAGTCCGAATAAAGGTTCCATTCCGAAATATCACCTACCCATGTCCTTCAGAGATGCTGCCTGACCCGCTGAGCTAGTCCAACACTTTGTGATTTGTTTTATTTTATAAACCAGCATTTGCAGTTCCTTGTGTCTACATCTTAGATAATATTCTCTATCTGAACTCCAAGTGCTTTGGCATTCTGCCATTGCTGCTGGCCTGGCTAGGTTAAATTGGACAAGCAAGTTCCAGAGTGTAAACATAATCAACCTAGTATGAATTGCTCAGCTACTTATTGGAGAAGACCACTAATCTATCAGGGAAAGCCAATTAGCCCAGTGGAATGAATTGTGATTTCTCTAACTTCAAGTAACCCCGGCATTCCCTCTCTATCCCTCCCCCACCCAAATCGCACTAGCTTCTCGTTTTCACCCAGCAAGCAGGTAACAATGCCCTTCCTTTATCATTGTTACTTTTTTGCATCTTTCATTCCTTGTTCTTTATCTCTCTACATCACCATCTATATCTCTTATTTCCCTTATCCTTAACCAGTCTGAGGAAGGGTCTCTACCCGAAACGTCACCCATTCCTTCTTTCCAGAGATGCTGCCTGTCCTGCTGAGTTACTTCAGCTTTTTGTGTCTATCTTCAGTTTCAACTGGCATCTGCAGTTTCTTCCTAAGCCTTTGAATAATCTATTTGTGATACCAGCATATTTTGCTAAACAGATTTTTTAATATGTGCTTAGCCACTAAGTTTTAAGCTACAACTATTATAATGTAACTATATCAATAATAAAAATTCTAAATGGCAAATCTAAAACGATCTCATTTAATGAGCTTTGGTTCATTACCTGTCAGCACCACATCAACCAGAAGATAATCATCAGTTGGATTCTTGAAAGGCACAATAACTGATGCATGAGAGTTAACACAAGTGGTGAGACTAACAGGGTCCATCTTAAGGGGAAGCAAACCTATTCCTGACAGATGAAAGGTCCACTCTTGTAACTGTTGAGAAAAATGGAAGGTAGTAAGCTACATAAGAAATCCATAATTGTTTCTTTCAGCAATAACAGATAAATTGCTTGCAAAAAAAAAAATTAGCAATGGCTATCACCATTCAATGACAAAGAAAAACTTTGGAACATTCATATTTAGAGTGTCTTTTTTTGAAGAGAAAAATGGGTGGAATTTAACTTTGCTTTGATTTTTGTTTTTTTTTAGAACCATAATTTGAAATAATTATACAAGAAGTTAGAGTGGTAATTGCATACAGGTCCTCCCAGGTTATGAACGGGTTCCATTCCTGAGAATTGTTCATAGCTTGAAATGTGGCTGCCTGACAATATATTTAAATATGGAGAAGGACAATGAATTATTAAAGCAGGGCATTCAACTCAACCATCAGATAGTGCTTGCAAACTGAGTTCACCCATGGCAAAAGATACCTGCTGCGGCAACAACCAACAAATCCATCCTGCTGGTCTCCCAATTGATTGCACTTATCTACAGGCTGTACATAACTTAGGCATTCATAACCTGAGAAGGACTATAGAAACAATTGTTAATAAGGTAGTACTTGGGGAACTTCTGCCCGTTTGCCTCATGTAATCTTTTGCTTGCACTTATAAAATGGCTTACTTGAATTGGTAAATACCTCGATATAAAGTGTCTTAAATGTTTGTATTCTCATCAATACCGGGAATCTATTGCAATTAACCAATGCAAATTGGCATAATGGCCCCAGTACTTATAGGGTAATTGACGACTGAATCAGCTCACTAATGCATTTGCATTGATAGGCGCAGGCACTCAGATTTCTGATGAGAATTTTAACTTTAGAAATGGTGGATGAGTGTAAGGAAGTCCTGCACATACAGTCCCGTACCTAGGGAAGCTCCTTCTATGTACATCATCTTCCACCCCAGCCTCAAATCCTTCCTTTCTAGCTATGCTCACTGTCCACTAGGGATAGCTTGCTTCTAGCCAAGAACATGTAGCGTAACTAATACCAGAAAGTTTCAACCAGGACAGCTGGCTACCCAAGAAAGGTAGCATAACTAGCATCAGAAAGCTGCAAGTGGCAAAATATTGAAACTCCTGACTCCTGATTTACTCCTGCAGAAAGTAAATAGCCTCAGATGCTCTGAGAGCTACTGAGGGCAGACATAAGATGCAGCAGGAAGTCTAAGGACGATAGGTGTTTTTGTTGTGTGTATTTAAAACTACTGCAATTTGTTTTTAATCAACCAGGTGATGTATTTTCAACTTTTTATTCAATATTTCACTGAATATTTTTCAATTAATCCCCAGTTAGCTGATTTCTGTAAATTGTCCCTAGTGCGTAGGACATACTGTAGAACTAGTGTCTGGGTGGTTTCTGGTTAGTGCGGACTCGGTGGCCGAATGGCCTGTTTCCACGCTTTATCTCTAAACTAACCTACACTACACAATAGTCATTTGGATTTAATATCAGTGCTACAAATTGGACCATAAAGCTCTCAGAGAATTTGTTAGAAGCTCATCCATGGTAGCTTCATGAATTCCTTCGGAGAAATGGTCAGTCTCAGAAGTTCCATTTCCATAAATAAATCAGAGATGATTACTGCCTGTATAGAAGTATCTCAATGTAATTTTAAAGATCATGATCAGTGAAGGTGCACCGCAGCAGTTTCCCATGAGTGGCAGGATTGTGAATCTTATGATTGAAATTAACATTTTGGTAATTAACATGCAAGAATCTGACAGAATCTCAGAAAATAACTAAAATAACTTTGTCATCCAACAATTAAATGGAGCAAAATTAATTACAATTATTTAGGTCTGGTCTAATTAAAGTTGGTCGAAATATTACATTGGTTCCCTTCAGTGGTCTTTTGTTCCACTTTCTTGCTAAACAGCCTCTTGTACATTATACAGCAAATGATTAACTGGAAACCTTTCACTGATCCAGTGGGTGAAAACAGTTGGGTTAATGTGTAGGAAGGAACTGCATCAAACTAAATCGAGCATAAACACAAAATGCTGGAGTAACTCAGCAGGATAGGCAGCTTCTCTGAAGAGAAGAAAAGAAGAAATGGGTTCCCTCTCAGAGATGCTGCCTGTCCTGCTGAATTACTCCAACATTTTGTGTCTACAGTTGGGTTAATGATGTGGGACAGTTATATAACATTTTTGTCTTTTATTCTAATTTCCATCTATATATTTGCAAGGTTTGTTTATCATTCCAATAAGCGTATCAACCGTGGCCTTCTGCCTCATGATGCTGGCTCTGAAACTTTAGAGTCTTAATACCTTATAACATATTGGTGCCTTTCTATTCAGCAGGTTTTCGTTCAAAAAATATGGTATACTGTATATGCTCCACATATGTGCACAATCTATGTTAAATGCCATTCTTTTCTTTATCCTGATCCAAGGCATCTCGTCACCATAGATATTTGTGGCATCTATGTATTTACAAACAATTACCCAAACTTCAACTTCTATACCATTAATATAGATTATGAAAAGAAGTGAGAAAACACACTTGAGGACACTTGAAGATAATCGTTGTAGAATGATTGTCTTTTCCCAGTGTTGAAGGGTAGAATTGAACAGGTACTTCAGTTGTAGACAGAGGATTCACAATTATCTGTGAACAGGATGAAATAAAATCATAAAATTGATATGCATTTTTAAACCTTATAATGGCAATATGTTATTTATGCAAATAGTGCTTGGTAACCTTTCTACAGCCATCAGTCGACAGCTGAGATCAAAAGGTGGTCTTGTGATTTAATACAGAATTTTCTAAGCTTATGGAAAACCGAAGACCACAATTGCATCTTGATGACTGTACATTTGCCTCTGGTTACAAAAAAATGGAAACATATTCCAATGAGCAAAATGTATAACAGCTGTATTTTAGGCCATGTGTATGATTAGAACATGATTTCTTGGAGACAAAAAGTCAGATAGACAGCCTCTTCGAAAAGAAATAAGCAATGAAAGGGAGATAGCTCTCAGGATTTGCAAGAATACTGAAGGGATTTTAATGGCCTCACCAAACTTGGAATCACAGTTCAAAGTTCAATTACAGTTTAACAACACAAACGATGCTCAAATATTTCCATTTTCGCACCGTTGTCAGTTTACTTCAATCACCATATTATGCGGTACTATTTCTTCTCTTTTAATGCATCCACCAGACTGTCTTCCTAGTATTATAGGTGCATTGAAATCTGGTAATTTTCATTCTGACATACATACAAAATATGAACCATATCCTCATTATCAAAATAGCTCACTAAAACAATATTTTTAGTAGCAAAAGATGGTATCCACATCAGTCAGGGTGTGACTACTTCGGCAGGCCATGGCTGCCTCTCGGTGTGTAATTGCCAAAAATTCAATAGTCTTTGATATTGTCGGGAGAGAATGTGATGAGTGGAGAAAACATACATTGCATGGTATTTTTATATCCCTTATTGGAACACATTATCTCAAATAACTACTTTTAAATTGTGCTAATCGCTGCAAACAATTTGCACACAGCAAGCCACTACCAACAGCAAAATCATAAAGTTAGGATAATCTGTTTTTGTTATATTGATTGAGAGATAGGTTTTGATCAAGATACCATGGAGAATTTTGACATACTCCCTTTCTATTTGTATGTTGACCTGAAAGAGTAACTGAGGCCTTTGTGGTACGCTGAAATTTGTATTTGCACCTCACTTTTATTTCACACGTAATCAACTCTGTGAGACAAATAGCAGTAATTTAAGATCAAAAATCACTTGCCCTCATTTTTTTGTACTTACAAACTAACCTTGTCCCTCTCTTTTATGTGATGTATAGGATATGCCAAGACCTTTGTGATACATAATGGAAGCAGAAGAACAGTGAAATAGTGCACACAAATATGTAGAAATCAAATCAATGAATTATAATTGTGTAGGATATATCAAGAAGTTGCCAGAAATATTTAGCAGGTCAGACAGCATTCACGGTAAAAGAAGCAGTTAACAATTCAGGTATGAGAGAGTTGACTTTAACTTTCGGAATGCTGCATATATGGACTGAGAGGTAGGTCAACAGTGGTTAAAATGATGGTGGTACCCATTTAATGGTATCTCATGTCCCATTTAATGGTATCTCAAAGGGAGTGCTCCAAACAGCTCAGTTTGCAGCATAATAGCTAAGACTGCTGCCCTCTTGCCTCTGTGGACCAGTAATAATAGAGACTTCTTGAGCATAATGTGTGTTTTTAGTCAAACTACGGGAAATTTTGAGGCTACTGCCTCCCTTCTGTTTTTCAGCATGCCGAAACTAGGATCACCCACATTGTCAATTTCCTTGCTGGTTTGGCTGGTTTGGCCAGCCTCCTTGAGATATTGTTGATTGGAGCCTTATATCAGGATTTCAATACCCTAAATTGCTCGCTTTTTTTTACCATAATGAATCCTAGCAGCTCTGGTCACTTAAATACACCTTGTGTTAGCATCAGGATGAGTAAATATGTATATGACAAGCTCCAGAAGTATAATTAATAGAAGATAGACACAAAATGCTGGAGTAACTCAGCGGGATAGGCAGCAGCTCTGGATGGAAGGAATGGGTGACGTTTCAGGTCGAGACCCTTCTTCAGACTGAATCAGGGGAGAGCGAGATACAGAGATAAGGAAATATAAGGTGTGAAAACGAATTAAAGGGGATGGAGATCATGAAAAATGTAGAATAGATCATTGTTAGCTAGCAGAAGGTAATAAAAAAGCAAACAGAGATAAAATGTAAGCGAGGACAGTCAGACGACTCTTAGAACTGGGAAGAGGGAAGGGATGGAGGGAGAGGGACGGCAAAGGTTACTCAAAGTCAGAGGAGTCAATATTCATACTGCTGGGGTGTAAGTTGCCCAAGCGAAATATGAGGTGTTGTTCCTCTAATTTGCGCTAGGCCTCACTCTGACAATGGAGGAGGCCCAGGACAGAAAGGTCAATGTGAGAATGGGAGGGGGAGTTAGTGTTCAGCAACTGGGAGATCAGGTAGGTTTAGGTGGATTGAGCGGAGGTATTCTGCGAATCGATCGCTGAGCCTGAGCTTGGTCTCGCCGATGTACAGACGTTGACACCAGGAACAGCAGATACAGAAGATGAGGTTGGAGGAGATACAAGCAAACCATTGACTCACCTAAACAGACTCTCGGGGTCGTTGTACAGAGTCAAGAGTGGGGTCGGTATAGGGACAGGTGTTGCATCTCCTGCAATTGCAGGGGAAGGTACCTGGGGACCGGGTGGTTTGGGTGGGAAAGGGCAAGTTAACCAGGGAGTTGTGGAGGGAATGGTCTCAGTGGAAAGGGGTGGAGTTGGGAAGATGTGGCTAGTAATGGGATCCCGTTGGAGGTGGAGAAAATGCCGGATGATTATGCGCTGTATGCGGTGGCTGATGGGGTGAAAGGTGAGGACTAGTGGGACTCTGTGCCTGTTGCGACTGGGAGGAGGGGATACAAGAGCGGAGTTGCGGGATATCGAGGAGACCCAAGTGAGGGCCTCTTATCATACAATTATGAAGTCCAATAATTAGGTTTCTGGATGATATTAAAGTCAATTACCTCTGCTAGATTAGAAGAGCAAGTACAAGGTAATTTAAATTTCTTGAATGAATTTCATTTGAATAAAGGTTTTGTCTATTTTTGTAATGACTTATTTTCTTTTTTCAAGGTCTTTTTTGATTTTTGTACATTTTGAGTGTTTTACAATGTGTATGAATGTTAGGGATATTCGGAAGGATTCAAAGTTCTTGACATGTGACAGAAGGCTGAAACTCAGGCTTGATTGACATCTGTCAAAGATTGTACGTACTTTCTCATGGGCAGAGCTTGCTCTCTCTTTGCAATTTTGGATCGTGCAGCCTCTGGAAACAAGTTGTGAGCACGTGTGGGTTTAAACTAAATAGTGGGGGGGGGGGGGGATTGGCAAATTGGGAGTATAAAGATGGAGTTGAAGGGGAAGTGGCTACAGGAAAAATTACAAAATGGGAAGGAAAGCTTGAGAATGGACAACGGAGTAAGGTCAGGGCCAATTGCGAGGGGGGAAGTGAATACGGAGGTCAAAGTACTGTATATGAATGCACAAAGTATAAGGAATAAAGTGGACGAGCTTGACGCTCAGTTAGAAACTGGCAAGTATGATGCTGTGGGAATTACAGAATCATGGCTGCAAGAGGGCCAGGGCTGAGAACTGAATATTCAAGGGTATACCTCCTATCGAAAAGACAGACAGGTGGGCAGAGGAGGTGGTGCAGCTCTGTTGGCGAGGAAAGAAATTCAGTCCCTTGCAAGGGGTGACATTGAAACAGGAGATGTGGAGTCAGTATGGATAGAACAAAGTAATTGTAAGGGTAAAAAGACCCTAATGGGAATAATGTACAGGCCCCCAAACAGTAGCCTGGACATAGCGCGCAAGTTGAATCAGGAGTTTAAATTGGCATGTAGTAAAAGTAATGCTGTGGTTGTTATGGGAGATTTCAACATGCAGGTAGACTGGGAAAATCAGGTTGGTACTGGACCCCAAGAAAGGGACTTTGTAGAGTGCCTTTGTGATGGATTCTTTGAACAGCTTGTATTGGAGCCTACCAGGGAGAAGGCAATTCTGGATTTAGTGTTATGTAATGAACCGGATTTGATAAAGGACCTCGAGGTTAATGAGTCATTAGGAAGCAGTGACCATAACATGGTCAGGTTTAATCTACAATTGGAGAGGGAGAAGAGTAGATCGGAGGCGTCACAGGAAAGGGCAGATTTTGCGAAAATGTTTCAGCAGCCGAAAGCTGGAGTCACTGGCGTCAGTGTTGCAATTGAATGAAGGGGACCATGGGGCCATGAGGGAGGAGCTGGCCAAAGTTGACTGGAAAGATACACTAGCAGGGAATGACAGTGGAACAAAAATGGCAGGTATTTCTAGGAATAACACAGGAAGGTGCAGGATCAGTTCATTCCTAGGAGGAAGAAAGATTCCAAGGGGAGAAAGGGACGACCATGGCTGACAAGGGACGTCAGGGACAGTATAAAAATGAAAGCGAAGAAGTACAACGTAGCAAATATGAGCGGGAAGCAAGAGGATTGGGTAATGTTTAAAGTACAACAGAAGATAACCAAAAAGACAATATGCGGCGAAAAGATGAGGTACGAAGGTAAGCTAGCCAAGAATATAAAGCAGGATACTAAAAGCTTCTTTAGGTATGTGAAGAGGAAAAAATTAGTTAAGACGAAAGTTGGACCCTTGAAGACCGAAAAAGGTGAATTTATTATGGGGAACAAGGAAATGGCAGATGAGTTGAACAGGTACTTTGGATCTGTCTTCACTAAGGAGGACACAAACAATCTTCCTGTTATAGTAGTGGCTAGAGGATCTGGCTCTGTGACTACTATACGGGGTCACAGTTTAAGGATAAGGGGGAAATCTTTTAGGACCGAGATGAGAAAAACATTTTTCACACAGAGAGTGGTGAGTCTCTGGAATTCTCTGCCACAGAAGGTAGTTGAGGCCAGTTCATTGGCTATATTTAAGAGGGAGTTAGATGTGGCCCTTGTGGCTAGAGGGATCAGGGGTATGGAGAGAAGGCAGGTACGGGATACTGAGTTGGATGATCAGCCATGATCATATTGAATGGCGGTGCAGGCTCGAAGGGCCGAATGGCCTACTCCTGCACCTATTTTCTATGTATCTATGTTTCTATGATCTGGGGTGACAGTGGTACTGAAGGAAATCCACATTAGGCAGGAAATGGTGCTGGATAGACTGATGGGACTGAAGGCTGATAAATCCCCAGGGCCTGATGGTCTGCATCCCAGGGTACTTAAGGAAGTGGCTCAAGAAATCGTGGATGCATTGGCAATAATTTTCCAATGTTCTATTGACTCAGGATCAGTTCCTGTGGATTTGAGGGTAGCTAATGTTATCCCACTTTTTAAGAAAGGCGGGAGAGAGAAAACAGGGAATTATAGACCAGTTAGCCTGACATCGGTGGTGGGGAAGATGGTGGAGACAATTATAAAAGATGAGATAGCCGAACATTTGGATAGCAGTAACAGGATCGGTCCGAGAGCATGGATTTACGAAGGGGAAATCATGCTTGACTAATCTTCTGGAATTTTTTGAAGATGTAACTATGAAAATGGACAAGGGAGAGCCAGGGGTGTAGTGTACCTGGACTTTCAGAAAGCATTTGATAAGGTCCCAGGAGATTAGTGGGCAAAATTAGGGCACATGGTATTGGGGGTAGTGTGCTGACATGGATGGAGAAGTGGTTGGCAGATAGGAAACAAAGAGTAGAGATTAATGGGTCGCTTTCAGAATGGCAGGCAGTGACTAGTGAGGTGCTGCAAGGCTCGGTGCTGGGACCACAGCTATTAACAATATACATCAATGATTTGGATGAAGGGATTCAAAGTAACATTAGCAAATTTGCAGATGACACAAAGCTGGGTGGCAATGTGAACTGTGAGTAGGATGCTTTGAGAATGCAGGGTGACTTGGACCGGTTGGGGGAGTGGGCAGATGCATGGCAGATGAAGTTTAATGCGGATAAATGTGAGGTTATCCACTTTGGTAGCAAAAACAGGAAGGCAGATTACTATCTAAATGGCGTCAAGTTGGGAAAAGGGGAAGTACAATGGGTTCTGGGGGTCCTTGTACATCAGTCTATGAAAGTAAGCATGCAGGTACAGCAGGCAGTGAAGAAAGTGAATGGCATGTTGGCCTTTATAACGAGAGGAATCGAATATAGGAGCAAAGAGGTCCTTCTGCAGTTGTGCAGAGCCCTAATAAGACCACACCTGGAGTATTGTGTGCAGTTCTGGTCATCTAATTTGAGGAAGGAAATTCTTGCTATTGAGGGAGTGCAGCGTAGGTTTACAAGGTTAATTCCCGGGATGGCAGGACTGTCATATGCTGAGAGAATGGAGCAGCTGGGCTTCTACACTCTGGAGTTTAGAAGAAAGAGAGGGGATCTCATTGAAACATATAAGATTGTTCAGGGCTTGGACACACAAGAGGCAGGAAACTTGTTCCCAATGTTGGGGGAGTCCAGAACCAGGGGCCACAGTTTAAGAATAAGGAGTAAGCCATTTAGAAAGGAGACGAGGAAACACTTTTTCTCACAGAGAGTGGTGAGTCTGTGGAATTCTCTGCCTCTGAGGGCGGTGGAGGCAGGTTCTCTGGATGCTTTCAAGAGAGAGCTAGATAGGGCTCTTAAAAATAGCGGAGTCAGGGGATATGGGGAGAAGACAGGAACGGGGTACTGATTTGGGATGATCAGCCATAATCACATTGAATGGCGGTGCTGGCTCGAAGGGCCAAATGGCCTACTCCAGCACCTATTGTCTATTGATTCAGAGACGATGCTTACATACCATTCCAATTGGGAATGTGGGGGGAGAACACTTTAAAGGGAAAGTTAGTGAGAAAATGGGATTGCTCTGTGAGCCAGCACAAACTTCATGAGTCAAATAATCTCCTAACTTTGGTCAGGATATATGAAATAAAGACGATCAAGGACAAAAGCCCAGCTACCACTGCAGCAAACTCCGGCTCATTAATTGTACAAGTAAAGCCATGATGCTGGAATGCAGGAAGGCGATCAGACAATGGTAATGAAGATTTGTACTGGGAAGGATAGAGATGGGTTAGGTGCAAATTGCTTTTGGAAATCTTTGGTGGTTAGGGGTATTGTTTAACAATGGTTCTCTTCCTCTTTGTGCTACTTTTATTCCTCATTCTGCTGGCCCTGGTAGATGGAAGGCTCATCACTTTTGACGGCAACATTTTACACATATAGTGCACCACATTAGATTTGAAGATAGTGATAATTCGTGGAGGTTTTCAGGATCATCTAAAATGTTGGAGGATGTAGTAAAAATGCCCATAGGATTTCTGCTGGCACCAAGGATCTGGGATGATGTTGGCTTCTTGATAGAAATGATGAGCTAAGTATGTAGGCAGTGCTGCCTGTAGCCAAGTTGCCAGTAAGTATCTGATGGTTCAATGGAATTGAAGTAATAAACATGATTGAGTAAGGTCGAAGGCATCATGGTGCTGGTCGCACTTTGCACCATCTGTGATCACAAAATAGATGAATAGAGTGTAGCACAGTGGCGTGCGGTAGAGCTGCTGTCTTATAGCACGAGAGATCCAGGTCTGATCCTGACTATGGATGCTGTCAGTATGGAGTTTGTACATTCTCCCTCTAATCACGTGGGTTTCTTCCGGGTGCTCGGTTTCTTCCCAAATTCGAAAGAGGTGCAGGGGTTGTAGGTTAATTGCCTTCTGTGAATTGCCCCTTGTGTGCAGGACATTGAACCAGTGATCGACTAGACTGGTAGACAGACTCAGTTGGCCGAAGGGCCGGTTGCCATGCTGCATCTCTAAATTAAACATAAAGAAATTGTAACTTTTTTTAAAGTAAAATCAGGATAGTAGATGACCCCATGGGTGCTGAAGGAGCCTGTTAGTCTTGACAAAACCTAATCGACTCATATGGTGTTTGTTCTGATCAAGGAAGAACGAGTCATAGATCCTCTCCTGAAAAAAACAATTTCATCAAATGTCTTAAATCACACAACAATCTAGTCCTCTATCATTCTGTTTCTTTCAATTTTGAAGAGATGTAGGTGTTTCTCCAGAGACAGTATCACATCCTTGACGCAGCAATGGCAAGCTCTAGAGATACTGCCAGACTCACTGAGTTACACCAGCATTTTGTGTTTTACACGAGATCTGAAGTTCTTTGTGTCTCCTTGCTAATATCCCCACTGTAGCCATGAATTTCCCCTGTGCAAATGTTAATACACAGACAACTGACATACTCCTAACTGGTTATATTGAAATAACAAATGCACTTTTTGATAGGTAGGTAAAGCCACCCTCTAAAGTGCCCTCTTCTTTCCTCTTTTCTGAGCAGCTTCTACATGTTGCTATTTTCTTTGCAATAACAAAGACAATCTTTAGATTTTACTTCATAATTTTAGACTTTAGAGATACGACATGGAAGATACACTCGCACTGGAGGATATTTATGCTGATCTAATACTGTGAATTATATGGCTCCAAACAAAAACAAATAGTTTGGTCATATGATCATGTTATACAAATACTTACATCCTTTCTTGGATCAATTTCTACTGAAAAATTTGTTGGGTTGCTGTTGACAAATTTCAATTTCAGAGATTCAATAGAAGAATTAGTGAGAGGGATGATCTGACGAGCCCATCTGCAGAAAGAACCATCATTAGCTGCAATGATTGCACAAAATGACTCATTCATTTTAGTAGTTCTACATTTTAAGTAAAAAGGTCTTAAGCACATCAGCAAATCATCCAGTTTTCAGCTTTCAGCATGATTTTTACCACTTTCACCAGATGCAGGAAAAAAAACATTGAAGTAAAGTTCAAATAATATTTAAGAAATTATATAGGAGTAGAACAATATTGTGCAGCTTCTCTGCAACTAACTGTGAATAGTGATAGTATGATGAGATTTCATATTTTATCGATATTTGCTAGATATTTTGGCATAGTGCACATAGTACACAGCAGAACGGGCACACAGCCGTACAGGTGCACAGCAGAAGAGGCACACAACAGTACACAGACATAGCAATTGTTTGAAATTACATTTTGCTGTAACCCTGTAACTTATTCTCTGCCATGTGCAATCAAATTCCCACCTTTGATTTTATGGCCACTTACTACACTAATGGCCAATTTACAGCAGTTAATTAAGCAATTAGTCTTCTTTAATTTTATATTTCCAGAAACCATTTATTTTATTATTTTTAAAAGCAGCTGTTCAACTGGTTACAATCAATGACCTCTTCGTCCACTCTATTTTGGGACTATTTATTGCTCTCTCCTCTCCCACATCAGCTGGTATTCAATTTCATGGTAGTTAATTTCACTTTGCCATCACTCCAAAAATATTGTTCATTGTGTGTGATTCTTTGCAGATTATTTATGGAAACATGATGATACACTTATAAGAAAATTATTCCTAATTGAGCAGAAGCTATAGATTACTTTTCCCTCTCTCTTCACACCCAACACCTGACAAGTCATGAAATGAGGAATGACATTGAACTTTTGATGACTGTATATCTTAGTAAACCACTGGAGAAATTCATCAGGGGATTCCTCCAATATGGTTATTTATTCATTTAAATTACGTCAAAATTAATTGCCAACAATTATGTTTCCATGTCGAATTTCAAGCTTATTTCAGAAAGTTACAAAGTCATTTAGGAGAACATTAATTTGGAAAATGTTGAAATGTTCAGTTAGTCCGGCAGCATCAGACAGAAACAGAGTTAACTTATCAGTTCAATGACTGAACTGGAAAAGTTTGAAACAAAATAGGTTATAAATTGTAGGGGAAGAGCAGAGGGCTAAGGACCACAAAACGAAAGATCTAGGTTATGATAGAGACCAGCAGAGTTTGAATGAGATATTGGTGGTGATATTGGTTGAAATGGTAGTCAAGATAGTCTGAAGTAAGTGTAAATAGGGTGAGACAAGTGGAATATGAAACATGAGGAGAGTTAAACAAAAAATTATGCTGTTAACATGAAACACCAGGCTAAAAATGGTTATCGGGAATATATAAATTCTACGTTGAGTCTTGAAGAAGCTGGAATGCAAAGTCGTAAGATTTTGAGATGAGGTAGAGTTCTTGAGATCACATTCAACTTTGTTGTAACAGTGTGTAGGAAGCTAAAGATAGAGTGAACAAAGTGGAAGTGCAATAGAGAATTAAAGTGACAATGAACTGGAAACTTTGGTTACCCCTGCAAATCGAAAATCAATTTCTATAAAATAATCATTAAATCTGCCTTTGGTTTCCTCAGCACATCAGAGATTATGTCATCAGCATCGAAGGCAATTCACAAAATTGGAAGTTGATTTGCTCCTTCACTGGTGTTAGAACTCAGAAATCAGATGTAGAGATCCCCTTTTCTAAATTGAAAATGTCTCTCTCTAACTCCATTGAGATCTCTAAGCTACACTCATTTTTCAAAAAGGATTGTACTCTAAAATGCTATTTAAATCCCTCTTGACTGAATTTACATTTTCTGAATAATACTCTGCATCTTTGCAACAAACGATCTGATGGTTATGGTGAAAAATTGGTATTTCAAATGCTTGGAATCTATGGACATCCAGTCTGATTTTCTTTTGAGCTCTTTCCTTTCATTAAAACATTCACATTTCCCTTTCTTCATTCCTATGAATCTCTTGGGTGTTTTATGATTAACAGCACAATCACAAATATCAAACATCAAACCTGGAGCACATTAATTTTCTTCTTAAATATAAAGTAGGAGGAAATATACTACAATAAATATTGTATTATATACAATATACGACAATATATATTTAAATAGTTCATATATACTATAATATATAACTATACATGAGTGAGTTATATATATTAGTTATATATATATATAATTAATATATATATATATACTTAATACTTATTGTATTTTACTTCGGAGTCACGTGAGTGACTACGTGAAGAAGCCCCACCTGGCGCATGCGCATCATTACGTCGACGCATGTCGCTTGGAAGGAGCTGGAGAGCGCAGCTCCACCAGTGGTGAGTAGAAACCTCACAGGTAAGTGTTTTTAAACTACTTTACAGTGGGTATTTCAGCTCTGTAACGCTGGCTTGCGAGTCAGGAGGAGCTTGTGGCAATGGAGCGGTGCAAAAAAGTTGTTTTGGAGCAGGCGGGAGTCGTGCAGCGATGTGGTCCCGTCGCAGCGATCGGGAGTAAAGATAGGTGCGGTGCCGGTTCCGATACCGGTGGCCATTATTCCCGTGATTAACGAGCCTTCAGCTGCTCCAGTGTCACAGGGCACTGAGGCCACAACTTTAGGAAAGAAACATAAAAGAAAGTCTGTCAGGCCCGTTTTGCCTGACGGGTCTGATGAAGAGGACTCTCCTCCAGACCGGAAAAGAATGTGGAGGAGGATGGAACGAATGGAGAAAATGTTCCAAACTTTACTCAGTCAAGGGTCCAAAGACCCAGGGGATTCTAAGGCAGCCTCCGAAGGAGTTCCATACAGTGAGTATGGTGCCTGTGAAGAATGGGAATCTCATTCACCAGTGCCTTGCATAGGTCTGGATGAAGTCTCCCTAGGGCAAGACTCGGGAGTACCAGGGCAGGAGGAGACTGACCCTGAAGCTGGTGTCCCTACTTATGTGTATACACCAGAGCACAAGAGCCACGCTCCGGGTGTTCCCGATGTAGCAAGGAGTTTTGCTATACCGGAAGGACTGGTGAGGCCATGGATGAGAACCTGGTTGCCAACATTAATTATTTGGTTTCTCACCAGCTCCAAGACACTGTTATGACTGAAACAGTTGAATTATATAAAACACCTGTCAATTGTGCCTCGCTCAGGGTGCCAACAGTAAACTCTGCAATTTGGGCACCCATGAGTGCAACAATGCGAGGGCAGGAAATGCGTTTCCAGTGTGTCCTCAAGCTGATATCAGCAGGCATCACTGCATTTGGGAAACAAATACAAGGGTCAACAATGTCCAAAACTCAAAAGGACATGCTTGCGTTGTTTTATAATGCCTATTTTGAACTTAATTGCATGAGGAAAATCGCCATTCGGCCAACATTGCACCCTAAGTTTGCAGGATTGTGTAGGGCAAGCAATATACAGGCACCAGATTATTTATTTGGTGAAAATCTGCCAAAACAAATAAAAGATATCGATGAAGAATCGAAAACGATCGGCCTTATAAAACCTTTTATCCCTGCTCTGAGAAAACAAGCAGGTTGGATACGAAGGGGGTTTGATTCCAGGGCAGGGACCAGCAGAGGCAGGGCGATGGGTAGAAAATACTATTACCCAGTGCAGCCCAACATCAACCCTTATAATGGGAGAAGAAGACCTTCTAGGTCGTTTCCTAAGGTACAGACATTTCATTCCATCACAGATTAAACTTCTGGGGAACAACCTCCGATTGGGGGTAGGTTACAATTGTTTTATGATGAATGGTGCTGCATAACATCTGATCGGATCATACTAGATACTGTGTCAGGCTCTACGATAGAATTTATGCCAGGAGTTGATCCACCTGTACAGCATAGGCCTAATAGAGTCTTGGTGTTTGCTGCAACAGAAACTCGTCAGGTAGACGAAGAAATAAAAAAATTATTCCAGAAAGGGGTAATTGAAAGAACGGTGAATCATCCTCAACAATTTGTGTCCAATGTATTCCCCAGACCGAAGAAAGATGGGGGTTGTAGAGTCATTCTGGACCTCACAAATTTAAATTCTTATCTTCAGTATAGGCATTTTAAAATGGACACCTTCAACACTGCAAAGCAGTTGTTATCACAAGGCTGTTATATGGCTACTATAGATCTAAAAGATGCTTATTATTCAGTGCCAATTCATCATCATTATCGCAGGTACTTGAAATTCAATTGGATGGGTCAGCTGTGGCAATTTAAAGCATTACCTAATGGGTTAACTTCAGCTCCCAGGCTGTTCACAAAATTATTGAAACCAGCACTGGCGTTACTGAGGGCTCAAAATCACATTGTAATGGCTTATCTAGATGATATTTTAATTGTAAACGCCACTCAAGAGAGCTGAAGAATCGGTTTCAGCAACCACAAGCCTATTTGAAAGGCTAGGGTTTCTGGTCCATCCAACAAAATCTAAGTTAAAGCCATCCCAAACAATTGATTATTTGGGGTTTGTCATTAATTCAGTTGATATGTCAGTAACTTTGCCGACAGCTATTACAAATGCCTATACTTGCCTTGCTGAGAAACCTTATCCCTCCATTCGAGAGGTAGCCAGGGTTATTGGTAAATTGGTAGCAGCGTTTCATGCTGTAGAGTTTGGACCTCTGCACTATCAAAGTCTGCAACGAGCCAGAGAACAAGCGCAAAAAAAGCCTGCAGGTCATTTTGATAGGTCCATGCAGTTACCAACTTAGCTGAATTGCAATGGTGGATTATCAATGTTGCACAAGCTACTAAAAATATTTTGGTTCAGCAACCTTCAGTGGTTTTACAGACTGATGTGAGCACTCTTGGATGGGGGGCTACGGACAGCAAATCTAGCTGTGGTGGTAGATGGAGTGTCCAAGAGGATTTAATTCTCCAAACACATGCTATAAATTATCTGGAGTTATTGGGGGCATTTTATGGATTGAAAGCTTATTGTTCTACAATGAATGCTTCACATGTTCAACTCCAGGTGGGCCGTACCACAGCTGTGGCATATATCAATCACATGGGAGGAGTAAGATCAGTATCATGTGATAATCTGGCCAACCTCATGTGGCACTGGTGTATCTCCAGAAATATCTGTCTCTCAGCTATCTACCTACTAGGGAAAAACAATGTGGTGGCAGACAACAGGTCACGAAAGTTCAATGACAATACAGAATGGATGTTAAATCCAGAAGTTTTTAAAAAGATTGTCAGCCGCTATGGGTTACCAGATATTGATATTGATAATCTGTTCGCATCCAGATTAAATCACCAGTTGCCTAAATATGTTTCATGGGAGCCAGATCCAGGCGCAGTAGCGGTGGATGCATTCTTGCTACATTGGGGACGTACATTCTTCTATGCTTTTCCCCCATTCTGCCTGATTAGGCAATGTCTCACCAAAATAGAGCAAGACTCCGCCACAGGCGTTTTGGTGGTTCCAAACTGGCCTACACAGCCATGGTTCCCATTGGTGCTCAGAATGATGACTCAGCCATTCATGACGATCCCGAACTGCAGTAATTTGTTGGTACTTCCAATAACAGGAGAAAGTCAACCGTTACATGACCGTATTAATTTGTTAATCTGCAGGTTCTGACCAGACCATTACAATGGCTTGGACTGTCGGATAGGACCATGGATGTCATAACTGCAGCTTGGAGAGATAGCACTAAGAAACAATATATGTCTCATATAAAGAAATGGGAATTTCTTTGTGTACAGTCAGATATATCTTATCATACTGCAAGCATACCGGATGTATTGGAGTTCCTTGCTATGTTGCATTTTGATGAGTTATAGTGCCATTAATAGTGCTCGGAGTGCTTTGTCCTCTTACTTAGGACATTTTTCAGAACGGCAATCTATTGGGTCTCATCCGTTAGTATCCTTGGGAGGATTTTTAATAAAAATCCTCCCAAGCCTAGATATACAGAAATCTGGGATGTCAGTATAGTTCTCACACTGCTTCGGCAAAGGGTTCCAATTACGTCACTATCTTCAGAAGTTAACACTTAAAGTGGTTATGCTTATGGCGTTAGTATCAGCATAATGAGTACAAACATTGCAAATGTTATGGTTAGATTGTATGCATTTGTCTGTAGATGAAATTACTTTTTATGTCTATGATCTAATCAAGCAAAGCAGGCCAGGAATGGCTGGAACCAAGGTAATTTTTAAAGCATACCCTGTGGACCAAGAGTTATATGTAGTTAAGCATCTGAGTCAATAGATTGAAGTAACTAAGAGTCTCTGGTTCTGAGAAAGGAATGCTCATTACCCACAAAAAAACATATAAAAAAGTGTCAGCACAAACAATTTCTAGATGGTTAAAACAGGTTCTGGATTACGATGGAGTGGACACTCATGTGTTTAAATCTCACTCCACCAGGGCGGCATCAACATACGCGGCGAAGGCGCAGGACGTGTCACTCGACCAAATCCTCGAGGCCGCAGGATGGTCTAAAGAAGCAACTTTTTCTAAGTTTTATGATAAACCTGTTGTTACAGTGCCAGAGTATGGGCATGCTGTGTTGGGTTCAGTTTAATTAATGGTCGCTTTGTTTTATATCATTTCTTTGTAATTTCCCCCTGGGATAGAGGGGTTATTACTTACTTTTATTATCATTGTTATTATTATTAAAATAGTTGAATAATTGAAACAATGATCAACATATTATTTATTTACTACTGTGTCAACTGAAGCAGTGTGTTGTATGGAGTGCATCTACGGCATGAAATCACAGATCTTTGAAATCTTCACGTAGTCACTCACGTGACTCCGAAGTAAAATAGTAAGATTAAAGGAGAACTTACCAGTTCGAAGTTTGATCCTTATTTTATGAAGAGTTACGATGAGGGATTACATGCCCTCCGCTCCCGGCCCTCATAATCGAAAGAATCATCTGGTAGTTCTAGTCTTCTCAAAGCCTTACTATGTTACTTCAGCTAACGGTTTCTGTGTTTTCACGCCGCTGCTTTGAAGTATGACGCGCATGCGCCAGGCGGGGCTTATTCACGTAATCCCTCATCGTAACTCCTCATAAAATAAGGATCAAACTTTGAACTGGTAAGTTCTCATTTAATCTTACTATTATATACAATATACTACTTAAATATAAGTAGGAGGAATCTGCCTACAGAGGAAGTGTCACAGCTGGCGTCCTGGTGCCATTGCAACAACCTAGAGCTCAGTGCTCTTAAGACAGTGGAACTGATTGTAGACTTTAGGAAAGCTCCCCCTCCCCTCACCCCACTCACCATCAACAACACCACAGTTACATCTGTGGAGTCTTTTAAGTTCCTGGGAACCATCATCTCCAAGGACCTTAAGTGGGGGCTACCATCGACTCCGCAGTTAGGCACAACAGAGGATGTACTTCCTACGGCAGCTGAGGAAGCACCATCTGCCACAGGTAATGATGGTCCAATTCTACATGGCCATCGTAGAATCTGTTCTCACCTTCTCCATCATGGTCTGGTTTGGCTCAGCCACTAAGCACGACACCTAGATGCTGCAGTGAATCGTCCGATCAGCAGAGAAGGTTATTGGCTGCAACCTCCCCTCCATTGATGAACTGTACACTGCAAGGGCCAGGAAGCGAGCGGGCAAGATAATCTCTGACCCCTCTCACCCTGGCCACAAACTCTTTGAATCACTTCCCTCTGGAAGGCGACTCCGGACTGTCAAAGCTGCCACAGCCAGACATAAAAACAGTTTTTATCCACGAGTAGTTGCTCTACTCAACAGCCAAAACTCTGTAGCCTCCCTTTGATCTTTGGTTTTTGGTTGGTTCACATGCTTGATCAATGGTGTTTTATCATTAATGTTTTATTATTATTAATGTTTACTGTTTTCTGAGTCATTCGTAACTGTCACTGTATGCCGTGTTGTTACTTGTGGGCGGAGCACCAAGGCAAATTCCTTGTATGTGAATACTTGGCCAATAAACTTACTTACTTACATACTTACTTACTTACTTACTTAAAGCAGTTTCCAACAATAATTTATATGAATACAAATACAACACAGAAACAGATCATACTGAAAACAGTCCTAAATACACTTACCTTTGCCCGTTCTCAATAATTCTTTACTCCTTTTTCTTTCACCCAACTATCCATTTTAATTTTGAATATCAATATAAATTCCATATTAACCAGTGATGATGTGAATCAGCTCCACAATCACATCTCCATATATATATAAAATCTCCTTGCAAAATCTCACCTTGTATATCTATTATTCTAAAGACGTCTGTATAACTGTCGTCTGTTTTCTCAAATTAAAATGAACTAAACTTTCTCATCCCATTTGCTTCTATATTTTTGAAAAGAGAGGCATCCTAGTGAATCTCAATACTGGACATACTACTGAGGTATACTTTAATAAGATTCCACACAGACTCATTTTTCTTAGCTTTAATATTCTACAACTATTTGGTGAAATCCTGAACTGCATTTACTGTTTTTAATGATATTATTGGGTTTATGTGCGGCTATTAACTTATGAACCAGCAAGCCCATATTCTTTGTCTCATTTATTGCACTGATTCTGCCTAATTCTAATATGTATTTCTTAAAAATAGCACTTCACATCTACTATTACTGAATTATATCTTCCAATTTTTAGCCAATTCTTGGTCTTATAAATATCCCATTTGGCTTGCTTTGATCTAAGTGATTTATTATCCCACTATTTGTGGTATCATCTAAAGGTATCCACACTATTTATAATGCGCTTACAGACAAAGCAAAGAATAAAAACAAACAGCAATTATCTTTCTGTGTTGAATTGTGTGCCTATTTGGCCCTTATCTTCAGTTTGAAGCAGAACCTGGTTATGCATCCCAGAATTTAACCAACAGGTCTAGCCATGCATAATTTATATGTGAAAAAAACACTTATTTTTCACAAATATACAGTACCTCAGTCTTTTTCGATCTATCATCTTGAATGGAACACATTAAATTCACTTGTTGAATCATTGCTATCTGTGATTATGTTCAAAATGTTTTGATATATATTCAACAGAAATCTGAGCCCATCCAGTCCCATTCAAGAATTCTATTTCCCTGTTTAAAAAGGGTATGTGCTGTTTTAGCAGTCATCTTAACTTGTCTGACTATCACAAGATTTTGGAGTTCATTTTGGATTTTCAGATCTTTAAACAAGAGGAGTTCGGCATCCCAGGTGAAAGTAAGCCAGTACTTAATAGCAAGGAAGTGGCCTGCATTATGTTTGCAATGCAACTGTATAAGTAAAAATGCATACTACTGTACAAGTAAAATAATTATGTTAGTTTCACCCCTGCCCAGCATGACATTGGATGAAAAGTTGCAAACAGATACATAATGAGTCCCCTGGGGCTATGCAACACATATAATTTCTGATATCATCAACAAAAAACAAATTTTGTGGAACTCAGTGACTGGAGCAGCATCTGTAGGGAAAGGGATTATTGTATTTCAGGTCAAAACCCTGCATCAGGATTGGGAGTGGAGAGGGAAGATAACCAGTATAAAGAGGAGAGGGATGGGGGTAAATCCAGGGCCAGTAGGTGATTAGTGGACCTTGAAGGGGTGAAGGATTGCGGAGAACTAGAGCCAGATGGAGAGAAATAAGGGAGAGTGGTGGAGTTAGGGGTGGAGGCAGATGGGCGATAGGTGGAAGGAGACAAGGAAAAAAAGGCCAGATGGAACCAGGTATTGGGAGAGGGAAAAGGAGTGTGTAGATGGAGACAGTTGTTGGCGGATACTAAGCAGGGACGCAAAGGCTAACAATGCTAATAAGTCAGGAGTGTGATCAAGAAAACAAATAGAGGAAAGATGACGGACAGATGGAAGCAGAGGGAATCTAGTGCGTGGAATGTGTGGGTGGCTCGTGGATGGAATTATGATGAGGACAGGGCAAGAATGGGTGATGGGGGCTGAAGGTGGGGTATATGAAAGGGGACAAAGATGGGTGAGCCAGAGGCAGATCGGTAGGGGGGGGGGGGGCACAGGAGGTAAGGGTTAACTGAAATTGGAAAATTCAATGATCATACCATCGGGTTGTAAACTACCCAGGAAGAATGGGAGATGCTGTTCCTTTAGTTTGCAATTGGACTGACAAGCCAGAGTGGGAATGGGAATGGGAAAGTTGAAATGGCTGGCAATCAGGAGTTCATGATGGCCATCCTCTTCTCCCCCCCCCCCCCCCCCCACCCCCATCTGGCTCCATCTGTCTGTTACCCTCCACCCCTCCTGTCCTTCTGACATCTACCAGCCTCTATCTTACCCCCTTTCCCCACCCCCCAACCTCTCCTTTACATTTATATTAGCTATCTTCCCTTAGAGTCTCCCTAACGCAGTCTCAACCCAAAACATCGACAAATGTTTCCCCTCCCACAGCTGATAATCGACTTGCTGAGTTCCTCCAGCAGTCTGCTTTCTGCTCCATATTTCAGCATCTGCATTCTCTTATGTCTCCTGATATTAACAAACCAGACAAATGAAATTCAGATAGTTTGCAACTATCTCAAGAAACTGGGTGAGTAAAATAAATTGATATCACTCCCACATAGCTGTTTTTTTGTAATAAGTAAAAGATCTGCTGCAGCATTATTTATTGTCAATCAATGCTTAATATGTTTACCTCGTGGAGTAAATAATGCAGAGATTTAATAAATTGCACATTTCTACATGTGTTAATGTTTATTTCATGATAACATGCATAACTATATTGAAAGCAAAAATGCACATTATTTTATTGAGGGACCTTTATCATTTACTTGTTTTTTTAAACATGAGGTCAATTTATTCTCTTATTTTAAAACATTAGAGAAGGGAAGCTAAGTACGAGAATGCTGGTAGGGAAGGGTTTGATTGCATGTGTGATGCAGTAACTGTGTCTTATGTGGGAAATATCGTGCAGTATTATAATGTTATGACGGTGATTCTGGGAAGGTTGTCAGAGGTAGGAAAGTGGTCATGGGAATGGGATACAGAAGATTCTGAATCATTTTTCCATCATTTCTGGCTGGTTTATAATCCCCTGAAAATAATGTGACATATGATAGCTTGTGTGCCCTCTCACATATGATAGCCTTCTCACAAGCTACTTTAGATATCTGCATATGTGCTAGAAAGCCTGCCTTCTTCTTACAGAAGCAGAAAAAGAGATTCCTGGAAACAAAGTTCATTTGCTCCCAAGTCTCCATCAAGAAAGGGGACACTTCACTGAATAGAAACAAAAGATTAATGCAGGATGGGGAACAGTTACTGGCAAGTGCAGAGCAAGAAAGGGGGAAGATCTCATACCATCAATGATCTGATCATATTAGTTTTGGTTTTGGAAGAATGCCAAGGAACCAGTGATCATCTGGAGGTGTTTAAAATATCTCTATTCTTACCATGGCCTTGTCAATTCTATTTCTATAAACTTCTCTTTTCGTGAATTCTCTATTTCTATGGCTCACAAGTTAAGGTTCTAAATTAGACCAAGATGGATTTTGGAGGTATTACATTTGAAATTGCAGATGTCGATTAGGATTAAGGGTAAGGGGATGGCTAGCAAGTGGGAGGCTTTCGACAATGAGATAGCAAGAATAGGTGGGGGTGGGGGGGGGTAACATGTTCCTGTTAGGGGGAAGGATACGGTTGGTGAGTTAAGATAACTGGTTAATTTTAGATGTTGAGGGTCTGGTCAGGAAAAAGAAAGGCAAAAAACAGTTGTGACAAGCAAATCCCTTTGTGAGTATAAGAAGTGTAGAAGGACACTTAGGAATATATTCAGGAGGGTGTAAAGACTATAGGAATTGGAACTAAAAGGCAAGCTAAAGGAAAATCCCAAGAGATTCTACAGGTATATTAAGAGAAAGAGGACGACTCAGGTAAGAATAGGTTCCCTTATAGATCAGCCTGCCTGCCTTTGTAAATATCCCACGAGATGGGGATATATTAATTGAATATTTCTCATCTATTTTTCCAAGGAGAAGATTATGGAAGCTAAGGAATTGAGACACAGGAGTTATGATGTTGTATCTCAGATATAAATTACCAAAGAAGATGTGTTGGCAGTTTTAAAGAGCATTAAGGTGGATAAATGCCCAGGGCATGACTACAACTTGTGGGAAGCTGGGGAGCATGTAATACCTCCAGAATCAAAATTGTAAAGCCCCTTGCAGAGATATTTACATCATCTTTAGTATGTGAAGCTCTGTAAGAATACAGGATGGCTAATGTTGTGCCGTTGTTTAAGAAGAGCACGGACAAGCCAAGGAACTATGGTAAGAATAGGTTCCCTTATAGATCAGCCTGTCTGCCTTTGTAAATATCCCACGAGATGGGGATATATTAATTGAATATTTCTCATCTATTTTTCCAAGGAGAAGATTATGGAAGCTAAGGAATTGAGACACAGGAGTTATGATGTTGTAGCTCAGATATAAATTACCAAAGAAGATGTGTTGGCAGTTTTAAAGAGCATTAAGGTGGATAAATGCCCAGGGCATGACTACAACTTGTGGGAAGCTGGAGAGCATGTAATACCTCCAGAATCAAAATTGTAAAGCCCCTTGCAGAGATATTTACATCATCTTTAGTATGTGAAGCTCTGTAAGAATACAGGATGGCTAATGTTGTGCCGTTGTTTAAGAAGAGCACGGACAAGCCAAGGAACTATGCCAGTAAGACTGATGTCAATGGAGAGAAAATTGTTGGAGGGGAATCTTAGGGATGGGATCCACCTGCATTTAGATAGACACAGTCCGATTAGGGTTAGTTAACACATCTTAGTGCATTGGAAATTATGACCCACAAATCTGATAGTTTTTTGAAGAAGTCCCCAGATGATTGACAAGGCAGGGCACTGAATGTTGTCAACATGGATTTTAGCAAGGCCTTTGACAAAGTCCCGCATGGCGGGCTTGTCTGCAAGGTTAAAGCGATGAAATCCAGGGTGAACTCATCAATTGGATTCACAATTGAATTGGAGGAAGGAGTCAAAGGATAGCTGTGGACGGTTGTTTATCTGATTAGAGGCCAGTGACCACTGGAGTGCCATAGAGGTCATTGCTGAGTCCACTGTTGTTTGTTATCTACATTAATGATTTGCTTAACAATGTAATTAATATTATCATTACATTTGCAGATTACACCAACATTGGAGGTATGGTGGATAGTGAAGAAGGATATCTAACTTTATAACAGGATATGGATCAGTTGGGGAGATGGGCCATGGAAAAGCATACAGAATTTAACTCTGAGAAATGTGAGGTACTGTATTTTGGTATGTCAAAGTGGGGCAGGATCCACGCAGTAAATGGTAGAGCCCTAGAGAATGTTGCAGAACAGACAAATCTGCGAGTACAGATGTATGGTTCCCCGAAAATGGTGGTGAAGCAAACGTTTAGCACACCTGCCTTCATTGGGAAGAGTATTGAACACAAACGTTGGGAAGCATGATGCAACCATGCAAATTATTGGTGAGAACAACTTTGGTGTATTCTGCATCAAGCTTTAGTAAATTGGAAAGTGTTCAGAAAAGATTAACTAGAATATTACCTGGGCTCACAAGCTTAAGTTTTCGGGAGACGCTGGGGCTTTTATTTTTGGAGAATAGGAGGCTGAGGGATGACATTGTTGAGGTGTACCAGATCATAAGAAGCATGAATAAAGTGAATGCTCACAGTCTTTAAGCGGATTAAAAAACTAAGAGACAAGAGACATTTATTGTCACATGTACCAATTAGTACAGTGAAATTTGTGGTCACCATACAGCCGTACGAATAAAAATGAGCACGATAGTCTTTAACATAGACTCCCCACACAGCGGAATCAAAGTTTCCCACTGTGAGGGAAGGCACCAAAGTTCAGTCATCCTCCTCTGTTGTCCTTTGTTGTCCTCTGTTCACCCGTGGTCGGGGGGCTCCCGAACTCGCTCGCCGGATGATGGAACTCCGACGTCGGAATGGGAGAACATTCTCAGCGGCTTGGACTTCCGAATTGGCCACTTCCTACCGGAGACCGCTTCTCCCGAAGTCCACAGGCCGAGCTGGGCGGAGATTCACGCTGGCGGCCCTCAGCAAAGGGATCGTCGGACTACGTGATGTTGTAGTCAGCGCCGCACGCGCTGGAAGCACTGCGGCCACAGCACCACGATGTTGAAGCAGCGGGCCCAAAACTCCGGAGCTTCAAACGGCGATCCAGCAAAGGCATCACCCGCTCCGCGATGTATCCAGTGCTGCTGAAGCTTTAGTCTGGTCCCCGGCAGGAAAGGCCGCGCCAAACCAGTTGGTAGGCCACGAGGGGGGAGGGGGGGCGAAGATGCGACTCGGAGAATAGTCACATCCTCGTCAGGTAGTGACTGAGAAACGGTTTCCCCCTTATCATAACTCCCCTCCCCCACATAGAAAACAAAATAAATCCTCCAAAATGTATTTTTAAACAAACTAAAAATAAAAAAAGATAGAAAAACAGACAGACTGTAGGCAGAGATTGACATCATGCAATGCCCCTAGTGACAGAGGGCATAGGTTTGAAGTGAGAGGGGAGAGATTTAAGAGGGACTTCAGGGAAAACATTTTCATTCAAAGGGTAGTCTACAGTATATCTAAAAGGAGCTGCTACAGGAAGCTGCATCTTGAATTATAGCTTTTAAAAGGTATGCGGATACAAATATGGATAGAAGGGTTGAAAGGACAAGGGACAAAAGGTCTATTTCCATGCTATATACCTGAGGTTTAGTTTAATTTAGAGATACAGCGCGGAAACAGGCCCTTGGGCCTACCTAGTCCGCCCCGACCAGCAATCCCCACGCATTAACATTAACCTACACACACTGTGGAAAATTTACACTTATACCAAGCCAATTAACCTACAAAACTGTACGTCTTTGGAGTATGGGAGGAAACCGAAGATCTCGGAGAAAACCCACGCAATCATGGGGAGAACGTACAAACTCCGTACAGACAGCACGTGATCAAACCCTATTCTCTGGCGCTGCAAGCGCTGTAAGGAAGCAACTCTACCGCTGTGCCAACGTACCACCCTGTACGACTCTATGTTCCAACATTATGCATCTTCAGCTTAACATGAGTGATTACGTTTCAGATGGTTTGGTGTGCCTTTTGTGCCTTCTTAAACTATTCCTCCTATTTTTAATCTATTTTTCTATTCAACGTTGTAACCTTATTTCTACTGTTCTTTTCTACTGAGACAAGGGGAGTGAGTTTTCTACTCAAATCTCATGTTCACATTCTTCAGAGCATGAATGCATTACTTTCCTTACCGAATCTCTCTTTAAACACACTGAGAGCTCATTGAAAGTAAATCAAATTAAAAAATTGAATTTTGTAGGAAAAAAACAAGAGACATAATGTGGTATGATTACTATGACCATGCGGTTAGCAAGAAAAGGAAACATGTTCCCAATGTTGGGTGAGTCCAGAACCAGGGGCCACAGTCTTAGAATAAAGGGGAGGTCATTTAAGACTGAGCTGAGAAAAATCTTTTTTACCCAGAGAGTTGTGAATTTATGGAATTCCCTGCCACAGAGGGCAGTGGAGGCCAAATCACTGGATGGATTTAAGAGAGAGTTGGATAGAGCTCTAGGGGCTAGTGGAGTCAAGGGATATGGGGAGAAGGCAGGCACAGGTTATTGATAGCGGACGATCAGCCATGATCATATTGAATGGCGGTGCTGGCTCGAAGGCCGAATGGCCTCCTCCTGCACCTATTTTCTATGTTTCTATGTTTCTATCTAAGCATGCCACCCTAAGATCACAACACACATACAATGTGTTATGTAGCCACAAGCTGCATTACAATTGGTACTCAGTTATGAAATCTGCAGTAAAACCCCTGTCTCACGGTGCGAGTTGACCCACAAGTGACCCCGAGTTGACACTCGCGGTAATCACGTACACTAAACGTAGCGGGAACGTCGGAACTCTTGCGAGCAACTTAGCGACTCGTGGCGCTAATGGCAGGTACCCGTGAAACTTGGTAACTCGTGAAAAAAATCAAACATGTTTGATTTTTTCCACGAGTCAAATTTACAGTTCAAGTTAAAAATTGAAACATTTTAAACTCGTTTATAACGTGGTGGCCCGTGCGTTTACCTTAAGTGATTCGTGAGTCTACCGTGGGAACTCTTTTAACTCAGCGGCAGGCAGCATCTCTGAAGAGAAGGAATGATGATGTATCAGGTCGAGACCCTTCCTTACACCACTACCCAGAGATGCTGCCTGTCCCGCTGAGTTACTCCAGCATTTCGTCTATCTTTAAACCAGCATCTGGACTTCCGTCCCACATAATAACCAATGAGATTCCCCACTGAACTTCCATGTCCTCATTGTTCACCTCTGTCTTCCCCAGACCTCGGTTGCAATGTCACCGCTGGCAAATCCGTTCATTCTCGTTCTACTGCACCCGCTCCTCGGTGAAGCGGCTAACTTCATTCAAAAAATTGGATTGTCACATTGGCGGCGCAGCAGTAGAGTTGCTGCCTCACAGCGCCAGAGACCCGAGTCACACATGAAAGGGATAAGACGGTATAGTGTCTGAAGAACCAACCCGAAACCTCACCTATTTCTTTTCTCCAGAGATGCTGCCTGAGCCGCTGTGTTACTCCAGCTTTTTGTGTCTATCTTCAGTGTAAACCAACATCTGCAGTTCCCTTCCCGCACAATATAGTATGAACATCGGGTTTCTAATCTGATACACAATAGATAGGGCACCATCCTCGTGCCAACCTGGCGTCAGGCTGTAGGAAGCAGCTGCAGATGCTGCTTTAAACCGAAGATAGACGCAAAATGCTGGAGTCACTCAGCGGGACAGGCTGCCGTCGTTCATATTCTAGTGACACTCAACACTTTGGTGTTCCCGTGCAGCTCTACACCAGAACAAAACACTGAAGAAGGGTCTCGACCCGAAATGTCACCTATTCCTTCTCTCCAGAGATGCTGCCTGTCCCGCTGAGTTACTCCAGTTGTTTTATTCTGGTGTAAAGCTGCACGGGAACACCAATGTGTTGAGTGTCACTAGAGTATGATCGGCGGCTGCTGGATCACAAAGCCTTTCCACGTGGATCGCACTGAACATATGCAGATCTTATCGTTGCACGCTTATTGCATCCCACGTAAAACTCATTCTCACGAAGTTCAATGCGAGATGCAGCCGGCAATTCAAGCCTAGCCTGCCTTCCAAACATTGCACGCTATAGATACCAGAATGAGACTGATTTAGTCACTTTACCATTGCACCACAAGTCTCTGTTCATTTAGGTTTCTGTTATGTTTCATGTTGGCCGTATCGTGTTTTTTTTAGTATCACTACTGTGAACTTTCCCGGAGCTTTGTATATTTAAAACGCTTGCATTGTCAATAATTCGTACTTTTATTAACATAAAAAAGCTGATGTATATCTTGTAAGTCGAGTTCACTTAAAGGCCGCATTCCTTCTCAGCAGCAATTTAGATGATTTGTCCGGAATAGTTTCGCGAGGCTGGCTATCGGCGGTAAAGGGGAAACATGCTTCAGCGCATTTCAACTTATTGGCCGAGGCACAAAAAAAGTAGGAGTTTCTGTTGTCAAAATGAACATGTCATAATACTATAAATCTCTTTTCAGATAAATGTTTAATCTTTCATGTTGCAACAGTCGCGCCAATCGCCGATCCTCTGCAAATGTCAGTCAGCGGTTAGTTGTCATTTCACTTGTTGCTTTCTCTCGTCTATTTTCTGACCGGCTTTAAAACAGGGCCAATTTATGTCCGCGGGGAATAATCAGCCCATTGAACAAAAAACCTTCATTCACGGTTGGCTGAAGAGTAACGGGAGAGGAACTTGGTAACTCGGGAGAGGAACTTGCAACATCGCAGAAATGACATACCCATGGGAACTCGGTTAAACACTTGAAGATAAACTTGTAATATTGCACATAACCACGAGTCTGTTTTTTTTCTTTCACTTGGGGTCACTCGTGGGTGGACTCGCACCGTGAGACAGGGCCATAAATGTGCCAACCATAAGTAACATGAAGAAACCAAAGAAATCTAAATGCATAATACTTACTTACTGTCGCTTTACCACTGTCTCAACTTTAGAAATAATGTGTTGTAACGTACTTACTTCCCCAGCTCACACTGCAGTTCTGGAAGTGTTAGTGGTGTTGGTTTCTTTGCAACAAGGTTGAGTTGATACCAAAACTCTCCTATGAGGTCTGAGTAGAAGGTAACACTGTGAATAAGAGCAGATGGTCATGTACATTTTCTACGAATCTAACATCAAATTGTAATTTTTTTAATGAATATTGCATTGTTATATCTATTGGTGATCATATCTAATGTTTAATGCCTGAAATAGTTATGACTAGCAATAGTCAATAGTTCTTTATTTGTCACATATGCAACTGCACAGTGAAATTAATTTTGCATTTATTACACATACGGGTGCCGCCATTTTGGCGCCATTATTCAAAGTCCAAGGTCCAGTTGTTTGCTTATGTATGAATCTTATTATATGCCATAATGATTTTAGTCACAGATTAAAGATAGAGTGGATGTGGAAAGGATGTTTCCACTGGTAGGAGAGTTTAGGACCGGAGGTCATAGCCTCAGAATTAAAGGGCGCTCTTTTAGAAAGGAGGTGAGGAGGAATTTCTTTAGTCAAAGGGTAGTTCAATCTGTGGAACTCTTTGCCACAGAGGGCTGTGGAGGCCAAGTCAGTGGATCTTTTTAAAGCAGAGATAGACACATTTTTGATCAGAACGGGTGTCAAAGGTGTTGGGGAGAAGGCAGGAAAATGGGATTAGGAGGCAGAGATCAACCATGATTGAATGGCAGAGTGGACTCGATGGGCCGAATGGCCTAATTCTACTCCTATAACTTGCGAACTAGTGAAATTGATAGGATGATCATTGCACTACTCCAAGTGTTTTGCAACTATTGGGGAAAAAAATAACTGCTTGAAAAAGTTAAGACATAAGTGCAAGGTAGCAGCTACAATATAAAATAAAAATTTGCAAAAGTCAATAATAAATGGAGGTGTCATGTGTGAGGTAACCAAAGAATAAAGTGCATATATACAGACTTTAAAAGTAAATCTCATATGTACAAGTTGTTCAGGGGAATGGGACATTTAAGTAAACTTATGGATTTAGACCAATTTGCTTAATATAGGTTCTTGGAAATTTCTAAAATAAACTATAATCCAAATTAAAATTACTCAGAATGTAGAAATGCATGAGTTAATTAAAACAACCGATTGGACTCTATTAAGGCAAACATTTTTTGAGGAAGTGGCTAAGGGGAATGAGAGAATTTCAAAAGTCTCGTAGTAAGATTGTTGCAATAAATCAGACAGATTATGCAAGAAGTGTAGCAGCAGGAATCAAAGATTCACAAATGAACAAAATAATTAATCACACATTTTTTTTTCAGTAAATAAAGATTTTTTTTACCTGGATGTGAACAACACAATATTAATATTTTTTAAACAATATTAATTATTTTGCAAATTGAAGAACAGTAAAACATTTCAGGATTGCAGTGGTTGATATATTTTGGCCATTTTATCCACCAACACAAAACTCAATTTACCTTCTCTGAAAAACACTCAAAAACTTCAAAGGAGATTCCACAGGTTTATTAACTTTCTGCATGTATGCCAATGTTGGCAGTAAAAATGGGTTCCTGTGAGTGACACCTTATGCTGGGAAATAAGTAAGTGTGGGCGGTAGAACTGTTTCCGCATAGTGCCAGAGACCCAGGTTCAGTCCTGATCTTGGGTCCTGTCTGTGTAGAGTTTGTACATTCTCCTCATGGCTGTTTGGGTTTCCTCCGAGTGCTACGGTTTCCTTCCACATCCCAAAGACGTGCAGGCTTGTAAGTTAATTGGCCTCTGTAAATTGCCATAGTGTGTGGAGAGTGGATGTGAAAGTGGGATAAAATAGAACTTGTGTGTTCACATGATCGATGGTTAACATGGCCTCAGTGGGCCGAAGGGACTGTTTCTATGCAGTATCTTTCTTTCCAAATGCCATTTCAGATCAGGAACATGTGGGACACATTGAGTCACCTCAAATCGTTTTTTTGGACCTATTTGTGATATACACTAATTTTAGATGGGATTTAAAAATATCTACACTTTCATTCTTGGTTTACTGGAGTGTTTATCTCACTTCCTGCCATTTAGCAACTGTAGTCTATCTTTTTAGAAAACTGGACTGCCATGCAGTACTTATACTTTAACTTTGTCAAACACTACTTTGAATCTGTACTCACTAAAGTGAAGATTTGTAAGTTTATATTGTGTTTGTTGTGGTTTGTGGATTGCACATTTTCAGAAGATTTGTGATTGAGGTTCCATTCATTGTGTACATCACACAGTAAATCTTTTGGCACAGTCATACCCTGCTTGCATCTATGCTCCGCTGCACACTCCTCCTCTTTCCTCATGTCAATCTATCAGCACAGCTATTTCAATGCACAACACTCCCTGTTGTAGAAAGTTCCAAATGCTCATCAATCTTCAGCATGGTATTTTTCAAAATTCTTCAATGAATTCCTTGGTGAGGACTTTATACTGATGGCTTGCATTTGTGCATTTTCCCACAGGCGGAAACATTTTCTCTGTATGGAATCATGGAATGGAAAACTTTATTTTCATTCAGACCTTGCGGTCTGAATGACCCTTGCAGTCTGAATGAAATTTCATTGCCTGCAGTCATACATATAGTAAATAACAAAACACACAATAAACACATATTTAACATCCACCACAGTGAGTTCACCAGACACCTCCTCACTGTGATGGAAGGCAAAAATCTTGTCTTTGTCTCTTCCCTTCTTGTTCTTCCTCTTCCTCTGCGCTGAGGCGACCCGGGCCTCCGATGTTGTGACTGCACCGGGTGATGTAAATAAGTCCCGCGGGTGAACCGCGCTCCGCGAGCGGGCCGGTTCAACTCGGCGGCCCGGGGCGGTCGAAGCTGCCGAAGCTGCCGCCCTCCAGTCCAGCGGACGCAGCTGTTGCCACTGGAGCTCCGGAAAAACAGGTCACCAACCTGTGACCTGCGAGCTCCCGACGATGTCGCCCACTGGGCCTGCGGCCGAACCTCCGAAGTCGCTGCCGCCGCCACCGCCACCGCCACCGGAAAGCCGCCACAGCTCCAAGTTGGGCCGCCGGAATGCCGGAATGCCTGAACCCGCCACAGCCCTGAAGTCGGCCAGCCCCGCGCTGGTAAGTCCTGGCTGGCTCTGCCTCCGGAGCCTCGAGTTTGGTCGCAGTTGGAGGCTGTCAGCTCCGCCGTTAGGCCTCAGTGCAGACGGAGACGGAGACGGGGGATAGGACAAGAAAAGTCGCGTCCCCCCCAAAAGGAAGAGACTATAAACGTTTCTCCCACCCCTCCCACACACATACACCACATAATAACTCAAATTAACGCTAAAACAAGACAAGAAAAACAACAACAAAAAATAAAAACAGACAGACTGCAGGCGAGCCGCTGCTGCCAGGGCAGCGCTGCCACTCCCATTCAGCATGGTATCCACTCTTTTAAAACTTTTCATATTTTTTAAAGATCAGATAGGTTTGTCGACATTAATGGAGCCAAGAGGTTGGATTCATACTAGCAAATGTTTCTTCGGTAAAATGTTTACATGCATCTTATTTAATGGCAGAGCAGCTGTGAAAGGCTTGCCTTGCCCCAATATTTTTCTTTTTTGCCCTTGAACCCATGCTCATGAGAAAAGAAAAATCAAGTCTGCTCATCCTTTCCTGACATTAAAATACTCACATTTCAGGCATCATCATTTCAGGTTTTCTCCATACCCATTCCAATGCCTCCACATCATGCGAAGGGCTAATCAGAGCACTAAAAACGACATGGCCATCCACTGCAGCCACGAAATCTCCAGCCATGATGATTTTTCATACCACTGGACTCTGACTTGCGTCAATGACTATGTCATTGTCCGCAGGTGGAACATCCGTGACGTTAAGATAACCAGGGCCATGTGGGGAGCTGAGTGTTGGACAATCACAGATTGGTCAGGTCAATTTTCAACCTGCACATCCCTCTGCCACAGCTTCTCTGTGCATTATTCAACACCGAGATGCTCAAACGACCAGACATCACTGAGAAGTGCCAGTCCCAGAGGGACAACAAGCTGACTGCTGCTCATGGACCACTGAAAGTGACCCAATTGAAAGGTGGAACCAGTTCAAAGAGCTGATGACAGAGTTTGCTAAGGAAATGCTTGGACGCAAGCAGCGAGTGCACCAGGACTGGTTTGAAGTAAACAATGATGAAATGTCAAAACTCCTGGAGGAGAAACACAAGGCATTCATCGAGTGGCAGAATGACATATCCTCCATCTGTTGTGTTTCGGCTGTTGTAATAACTGAAGCCTCACACCATGATAAAGGTCCAAAAACTTTATTAACGACATAGCATATATAACTTCATGCTAGCACGCCTTTCTAATTCTAAAGGGAACAGGCAGGGAGGATTACTGTAAAATCAAGTGGGCGTAACTACCAAAGCATGACTCATAACATGAGTGACACTGATCTACATCCTCCCTCTTAAAGAATCAATAACATGACAAACCCATTCACTAAGTAAGGCATGCATAGCAATTGATAATAAACTGGAGGAAAGTCAAACATAGTCCGGATACTTTACAACCGGTCTTCAAACACGACCAGCACTTGTACGACAGAGACCATCTCCGTTCTTTCCCCCCGGGGAGAGGGCAGGTGGCTTCACAGGCGAGGGAGACTGGACCAGCATTCCTGGAGAAGAAGCAGGAGACTGTGATGCAGACTAAGACGTCACGGGCAGAGGAGCCATTGCAGACATGGATTGTTGTGCTGGTAGAGGCATAGGAGTGCCGCAAGACACAGACGGAAGTGAACTTGTACGGTCTGGATAATACGGAGGAGGAACTGGTTCGTTCACAGGCAGGATATGTTTTCTGTTACGCCTGTAGGTGCTGCCTTCAGCAATGTCGATATACGAGCGTGGCTCAGAGGCTATTCCAGAAATCACTCCAATACGGTCATGGCCTTTGTAAGTCTGTAAGCGGACCACCTGCCCCTTGGTCAGTGGTGGCAGTTTTTCAGCTTGATCAAGGCTGTGTAAGGTCCACCCAAGCTGATCACCTCCCCCCTCCTTACAGCTGACGGCAAAACCCTGCTCAAGGATAAAAGCAGCATCTCAGACAGATGGAGAGAACACTTTCCCCAACCTCCTCAATAGACCCTCTGCCGTTGACCCAGTGGCTATCGACCAGATCCCACAAAAGTCAACACTGGACGACTGACCTCCACCCATCTTTGAAAGAGATCAAGAAGGCCAACAGTCAAACCAGCACAGGCAAGGCATCAGGCATGGACGGAATCCCTATTGAACTCTGCAAGGCAGCAGGTCCTGAGACACAAGGTGCCTTCCACAACCTCTTGTCCAGCATCTGGGAGACAGAAAATATGCCTGATGAATTCAGAGACGCCATTGTTGTTTCCTTGTTCAAAAACAAAGGTAGCAAAGCTGACTGTGGCAACTATCGAGGCATCTCCTTATTGTCCATCACTGGAAAGATACTGACTTGTATCATCCTCAACTGCCTAATCAGTAAGGTGCGGAAGCAAGCTTGCCGGAGTATCGGTGTGGTTTCAGACCTGGTCACAGCACTGCGGATATGATCTTCATGGTGAGACAGATACAGGAAAAATACATCGAGCAGAAGATGGACCTCTACGCAGTCTTCATCGACTTGACAAAGGCCTTTGACACGGTGACCCGGGAGGCTCTGTGGTTGATACTTCACAAGCTCGGCTGCCCAAGAAAGTTCATCCAGATCATCCGCATCTTCCATGATGGCATGACAGGAACAGTTCTGGTCAACGGCAAAACTTCTGCACCTTTCGACATCTCCAATGGAGTGAAGCAAGGTTGCATTCTGGCCCCTGTACTCTTCAACCTCTTCTTCGGCTGCATCCTGAGTCACGCACTCCAGGACCTCGACCGTGGCGTGTATCTGAAGTACCATCTGGACGGATCTCTCTTTGACCTTCGACGACTGAACGCCAAAACCAAGACACACGAACGGCTCATTCTCGAAGCCCTTTTTGCGGACAACTGCGCTCTCATGGCTCATGAGGAGTCTGACCTCCAGTTCATCGTGACCAAATTTGCGGAAGCAACACAAGCCTTTGGTCTTATATCAGCTTCAGCAAAACGGAAGTCATCCACCAGCCGGCTCCAGACTCTGCAGCACCGCCCCCGAGTGTGCATATTGACAGCATACAGCTGAAAGCTGTTGACTCCTTCAAATACTTGGGAAGTGTAATATCATCTGATGGCTCCCTGGAAATCTAAACGAAAATCAGTAAAGCCAGTCAAGCACTTGGACAACAGCGTACACGAGTGTTGAACCACCACAACATCAAGCTGTCAACTAAACTCAAAGTCTACAAAGCAGTTGTGCTTTCCAGCCTGCTCTATGGCTGTGAAACATGGATCTTGTATAGGAATCACATACATCAACTTGAGAAGTTCCATATGCGCTTGTTACGGTCCATCATGGGCATTCGCTGGCAGGACAAAGTGTCCAACCCAGAAGTATTGGACAGATCCAGCTTCACAAGCATCGAGGCGATGATCATCAAAGGACAGCTCCGATGGACTGGGCACGTCATCAGGTTGGATGAAACCCTCATGCCTCGACAAGACTTCTATGGCGTGCTCTCCCAGGGACAAAGGAACCATGGGCGTCCCAGGAAGCGGTATAAAGATTATGTCAAGAACCATCTCCACTATTGTGGTCTTGTGCCCAAGCAACTGGAAACCTGGCGCGCAGCAGTGCGAACAGCAGCCAGCAGCTTCGAGGAGCGCCGCCTCGAGTGACTTACCAAAGCCAGGGAGAGGAGGAAGGCTGCTGCCCAGAACCCACCAGCGACGACCATCATCTGCCCCCACTGCCCCCGATTGTGCGGTTCACGAATTGGACTCGTGAGTCATGTCAGAACTCACCAGAATTGAGACTGCACAACCCGCCATGGTCGTTACCGACGGCCACCATCACGATCATGCTATTACAATAATCCTCTAACACTTTTTGTGACTGGTGTTATTTGTGTTTCAAGATCTCTTTATATCTTCAACATCTAGGTTTGCATGTTTCAAATAATAAAATGTACTTGCTCAAATATATCTGTGTGAACTTAATCTGTGAATTGTTCGCCCATTTTGAAGTCCTGACATTTATAGAAACCCTCAATATTATTTTGTCATCCCTGTTGAACGTGGCAAGCCAAACTCCAGTACACTACAATTCAGTGTCATATACAACTTTAGAAGTGTTTTTAATTTCAAACCAAAAATTATTCAATTAAACCACAAACATCAGCAGCCACCCTCTTTCATTACTTGATCCATCACTCCCAGTCTCCACTTTATATCTAGAAGCCAGCTAGGAATTCATTCTGCTACTTCCATTCTGGGTCAACATTCCCTGATGTTGTTATCTGATAAGAGATGACCCTATCAAAAACCTTTTGAAAATCCAGGTACATTACATTCAGCATACCATTATCAATCTTTTGCTTCTTCCAAAAATTCAATAAGGTTAGTGGAACAATCTTTTCCCTTTGCAATCCACGCTGATTGTGAAGCGGGATAGTGAGGGGATATGGGGAGGTGAGGAGTGGTGGATAGTGGGATAGGAGGGAGGTAGGGTGGGGAGAGGAGTTATGGAGGGAGTGAGGGAGGGAGTGACTGAGGGTAGGGGAAAGGAGAGGGAGGTAGAGGTGAGGGAGGGATTGGGGAAGGGTAGGAGGAGAAGGGAAAGAAGAGGGAGGGTGAAGATGACGGGCAGGGGGTGCTGGGGGATGAGGGAAATGAGCCGTGCCTGTGCAGTTGGGAGCTATAGGTGAGTGGTGGAATATTGCGTTGGGGGAACAGGTTGCATTGGGGGGAACGAATGAATGGTGGAATATTGCATTGAGGAACAGACCCAACGGGTCTGCACTTAGTTTAATATAAGCTATGAACAACCTGCAATTCCCTGGCCATGTTCTACCCACCTTTCTAAAATATAATAACATTCCAAAAAATTAACAAGCCCTTGCCAATATTTATTCCTAATTACCCAGACAGATGATTATTTTGATAGTTCAGTGCTACTTGTAGAACTCAATACTTAATTGGGTGTAAACTACCTTGACTGCAATATATAAGATTCACAAATATGTTGTTTCACTGTAATTGTGGCAGTGCACCTCTGAAGCAGCCAGGAATCTCTCTCGTTGCTTCTTCCAGAAACACAGTGAGTGACTCTGCTACAGCTTAACCAAAAAAGTCTGATAAATGGGTTCAGAGACGATAGCTCCCATGTGAATACAGCAGAACAGTGACATGCCAAATGCAAGTTCTTCCCCTGCGAAGATGAAGGACCAATATAATATAAGGTCCAATATAAGGATGAAGTGAATCTTGGAGAGAAATCTGCAGGTGGTAGTTTTCCCCATGCACAATGTAGGCCTTGCACAACAATGTTGGAGGAAATTAATGTTAAGGTAGGGGTTAATGGGGGTGGTCAAGCAATAGGCTGATTTGTCCACTATGTTTCTTAAGTGTTGATGATGCTGCATTGATCCAGGTAAGTGCAATACATTCTATTGAGTTCCTGACATATTTTGTGGATGGTAAAAGGGTTTCAGGTTATCAGCACATCAGTCTTTTGCCACGGAATAACCAGCCTCTGACCTGCTATTGAAGCCATTTTGTGTAGCTGTTTCAGTTTCTGCTTAATAATACCCTCATGGTTTTGGATGGTGAATGACAGTTCGCAGGATGGCAGTTTTAAATGTCAGAAATGATGCCCATTTAACCACGCATTGACCACTATATGTTATTTATTTGACCGAGGAAATGGACAAGCAGTGAGAACAAAAGTAGACTCAATTAAAAAGGTTTTAAGAACCTTAAATAAGCAATTAAGTATTGATGCCCCTTACAAATCCCCAAGATCATTGCAGTCTGTTATCTTCAGTGGACATTACATGGGTAAGCAAAAAGTAATTTTAAAAGTCAATCTAAAAACGGTAAGAACTTGAAACTCCAGCTGTGGAGTGTTCCAATAAATGATAACTGATCTGAAGTATTAAATCCTCAAGTGCTGCCAGATTTGCCAGTATTTCCTTCTTTCAATTTTTATTTGACATTGAATGGATATTGGAAATGGGAACGGTTTTAGCGATTTGACCAGGAAAGTGAAGTGGACACTGCTATCATCACCTACTAATTTCCCCGAGCAAAGCTTTGCAACAGCCCAGCAGTTCTAAGAATTTGCTCCCATTTTTCATAATTCAGTCACTGTGTGATATTACACCACAGCTCCTTGTGCTGGCAATCACACCATCAACACCTGCTTCTGCCCTTAGAACAGACAACACCATTCAGTTACCATCTGGCTCCACGTAGATTGTATTTAACTGTTTTGCAAATTGATTTCACATCGGAAGCATTTCCGCCTACTCCACCCCCTTGCTGACAACCTGCGGCTTCTTATCAGCATCACAAGAAGCTAGATTACAAATTTTCATAAATATTTCAAGCACTGCATACCAATTTATCTACACTCTTCCTACAGGATGATGAAGAGGAGCTGGAAAAATAACTGAAACAAAAACTGTTACAACCATCCAATCCTCATACTGATATGGATGCAGCCAGGAAATTACTGGCACAGGCAGGATGCCGAGTATTAGAAATGACAAGTCTGATGGTCAAGTATGACGGAGCATTTTGCTATTTCTATGACCTTTCTTCTTTCTCAATCCCATGAAGATTGGTTGAATGTGTTGTGGCTATTTTCTCTCACCGGTTTCTGTGTGAATATCAAGAGATCCGTTCACGGGGGCCCTGGGGATTTCCGGGACCGCAGGGCACTGTGGGGGGTGGAATGAATTCTTAATAAGGATGATGATATAGTTGGATAATAGTTTATTTAGTAATGAAGTATATTTGTTTGACTTGTATTATGGTGGTGGGTTTTGTTTTGATTTATTTCGTACTGTACATACTATTGTAAGTAATTGATTAAATTATTTTTGGTTAAAAAAAAGAATATCAAGATATGAGTATATCCAAGTACAGAGGAGATACAGGAATCAGGAGCAAGTTAAACGCAAAAAAACTTTTACTTGAATCCTGATAAACAAGTATAAAGCTCAGCATGAGAAAAAAAAACCTGAACAAGAGTACAAAATCCTAAACAAAATATTGCATTTTGGATTTTAAAGATCATAGTTGCAGTTAAAAGGGGCTCATTGATTTGACCAATTTGAGAGCAAGTTGCTACAGATTTCCCCCCCATGTTTCTTGGCCTCAGCTTGCTCGAATCTCTACCTTACCATGCTGCATACACGATTCGTGAAGACTGCAACCACCTTGGACCACACCATTGAAGATTTAGCTACAGTAGGAGCACATTAATGCTGTGAAATTTATAAAAATGTATTTTGAACGTGGGAGGTTTGTGACTGACCTCAAAATCTGGGTTAACAACTTTTAGGTGCATTGATAAAGAGCGCTTCACTGTTATAAACACATATTCTCTATGTTCTGTAATTTTTCTTCTCTTACCTTCCAATAGTTTCACCAACAATGCTTGGAGCGAACCTAGCCACATAGGAAATAGTTTCTTTTGGCTTAACTACCAAACAGGTGTCTCCTGTAATTCCATCTCCATTCAGCGTAACATCCAGTGTCAGGGATTCATCAATGGGATTAGTTATCATGATCTTCACATCAATGGATTCCTAGACATGGGAAAAACAAATTGCATGAAAAAATGCTGAATCCAGATGTCTTGCGGGTTATTTTATTTTTGAACATTTCACACACCTGGAAAAATAATGTATAATCTAGCAACTAATTTCTATAAATTGAAAGGGTAAATATTGCAGACCAAAATGAAGATTGCAGGCTGACTTAAATAAAATCTTAATAACCCAGGTATATCTAATGTTATTTAATTATAGAGATCAGGAGATACAATTTTATCACACAGTAAATCTAAATAAACTGATAGGATTTAGTTAACATCTTTAGTATCTTTGCATACAGATTCATGGATGATATATTTAGAAAAAACTTCAATCATTTCAGTGGCTTTGAGGTTGAATTATTAAATTTGTTTTTCCCATGTCTAGTGGTCTGAGCAGAGAAAGGGGATGGAAGCAGTGTGAGTAATTAAGATATTTAAATTGAATAGTGTTATAACATCTGTAAGTTACAATTACATAGCTAATGGGTACTTCTTTTCCTCAAGATTATTGTTTACTGGAACAATTTGCCAAACTATGTGGTATAGAACCGATTATTGCATGGCCCACTGTATTATTTGAATTCCTCAATAAAACTTACCAAAATATAGTAAAACTACATGCAACTAATGGGTTAAATATTCAAGCATTTAAAGCATCAGGCATGAGCATTAACTAGAATTGATTAAGATTTGTATTGAGCCCAATGTTTTTACAGATTTACCAACCTAATTCTTCATATCCTTTGTGTAGGAAAGAACTGCAGATGCTAGTTTAAATTGAAGATAGACACAAAATGCTTGGGTTACTCAGCGGGACAGGCAGCATCTCCAGAGAGAAGGAATGGGTGACATTTTGGGTCGAGACCCTTCTTCAGACTGAAAAAGGGTCTCGACCCGAAACGCCACCCATTCCTTCTCTCCAGAAATGCTGCCTGTCCCGCTGAGTTACTCTAGCATTTTGTGTCTATCTTCATCTACTTTACTGCATACATTTATGCATCAGATATGGAAGAATCAGGGATGGAAGGGGAATAAATAAGTTAAGTAGTTTCTTTTTATGTATTAGTGAAGGCTCTGAAATGTTCTTGGAAGCCAAACAATAACATGTTTCATTATGTTCATGAGTGGGGAACAAAATTTAATATTTCAACAAAATTTGATTTCAGCATTCATCTCCAATATCAAGTTATAGTGAAATTATAAGGTACAGTGAAATTTGAATTACCATACAGCCACACTAAGTGAAAAGAACACAATACACACATAAAATAAATTTAACATACACATCCATCACAGTGGAAACAACATTGCTTGCTGTGATGGAAGGCAATAAAGTTCAGTCATCTTCCTCCTTTGTTCACCCTTAGTGGTCGTGGCCTTGAACCCTCCACAGTCGCCACTGCTGACTGTCCGATGTCCAAGCCCTTTTGTCGGGAGATCGAAACTCCGTCGTAGGGACGGATTGGAACACTCCGCGGCATGGAGGTTCCAAGTCGGCCACTTCTTACCGGAGACCTCGGGCTTCAAGGTGTTAAAGTCCAAAGGCCCCGTGGTCGGAGCTCTTCTTCTGGCGATCCTCGGCAGAGGATCCCCGGCTCTGCGGTGGTAAGTTCTCGCCGCACCTGCGGCTTGAAGCTCTGGGCTGGTCTCCAGGAAAGGCCACACCTATTCAGGTTGTTAGGCTGCAAAGGGGGGGGGGGGGGGGGGGGGGGGGAGCGGAGATGCGACACGGAGAAAATTGCATCTCCGTCGAGGTAAGTGACTGAAAAAAGTTTCCCCTTTCCCCCACCCCCCACATAAACTAACCAAGAAACATTGAAACAAACTTTTAGAACATACTTTTTTTTTTAAATCAGTAGAAAGGACACAGACTGTTGGCGAGGCTGCCACGGCGGTGGCACCACCCTGTGTTAAATATCTGTCTTTAAACTTGATGATGAAGTTTAGAACTTAAGAACGTTGTGAATCGGAGCAGTAGGCCAATTGGCCACCTTCCATGGGCGAAAATCCCTGGAATCACACGTGCCCTCCATGTTTTGAGAGGTGGGGGACAATCCCCCCATGTTTTGTAATCCGGAATTTGAAATTCGGTGAAAAAATAATAATTAAAATCTCCGCTTTCCGCAAGACAGTGGGGGTGTCACTATTAAGCGCTTGTTAAATGTCTCCATTAACATCGTATTAACACGATGTGTCACCAATTGTGTTTTGACCTTCAAGTATTACTGAAGGTATTCACGGAAAATTTCTTAAAGCTGTCTGATGCAGGTACAATTACCATTTGAACTAATTTGATGTATTGGTCGATGGGAAAGATTTAAACGCATCGGATTTAAAGGGGTCAGGTCATTAGGCTCCGGTCGAATGGGTTTCCTGGCTGGCTTACAGGTAAGTCCCTCATTCAGGTCACTCACGTTATTTAGTATGTTTTTCCCATCTCTCCCTTTCTCTCTCCCCTCCAAGGTTGGTTCTTCTATTTGCCTTTATTTGCTTCAGTTTTATTTGTTTGTATTATTTATCACATTGCAGCTTTTGAAAGATTCAAGCAGGTATCATGCGCTTTCTAAGAGCTGAAACGGCCCATTTGCAGGGCCTTTCATTGCCCGGCGTGGCTTAAAGTCAATCTGCTGCATCGAGGCTCCCAATGTTGAAGCTCCCGCCAGCCGATTTAATCCGCGCCAGGCGATGAAAGGCCCCGCGAACGGGCCGATTCAAGCCCCACGATTCGGGGCGGATGTAGCTGCTGTTGCTGGAGTTCGGAGTCGGTCATCAACCAGGTCAGCTCCCGAAGGTAGACAAAATTGCTGGAGAAACTCAGCGGGTGAGGCAGCATCTATGGAGCAAAGGAATAGGTGACATTTCGGGTCAAGGCCCTTCCTCAGATCTTGTCTGACGAACATCACCTATTCCTTCGCTCCATAGATGCTGCCTCGCCCGCTGAGTTTCTCCAGCATTTTTGTCTATCTTCGAATTTTTCAGCATCTGCAGTTCTTTCTGAAACAGGTCAGCTCCCGATGTTACCGTCCACAGGGCCCACGGCTGAAGCCGCCAAAGCCTGCGAGTGTGTGTGTGTGTGTGTGTGTGTGTGTGTGTGTGTGTGTGTGTGTGTGTGTGTGTGTGTGTGTGTGTGTGTGTGTGTGTGTGTGTGTGTGTGTGTGTGCGCGCGCATGTGCGGGGCCCACCAAGAAATTGTGTGCCCCACCCCCCTGTTTTGATAGCGATTTCCGCCGCTGGACCTGTGCCACTTAATAGTTATTTAGACTAAGATTAGTTGGTATATGGAATGAGCTCCAGAATATGTGGTAGAGGCCGGTACAATTACAATGTTTAAAATACATTTGAACAGCATACGGATAAGAAGGGCTGAGAAAGATATGGGGCAAGCACAGCAAATGGGACCAGCTCGGGTAGGCATCTTGGTCAGCATGGACCAAGATGGTGTCTAACTTTATGGTGTATAACTTTATGGTGTATACCTCTATGAGGATATGGAGGGAAAACAGGACCAGGGTACCGTTTCTGGATGTTAGAGAAGGAACTGCAGATGCTGGAGAATCGAGGGTTACACAAAAAGCTGGAGAAACTCAGCGGGTGCAGCAGCATCTAAGGAGCGAAGGAGATAGGCGACGTTTCGGGTCGAGACCCTTCTTCAGACTGGTCAGGGATCAGGGAAACGAGAGATATAGACGGTGATGTGGAGAGATAAGGAACAATGAATGAAAGATATGCAAAAAAGTATCGATGATAAAGGGAACAAGCCATTGTAAGCTGTTTGTGGTGTGAAAATGAGAAGCTGGTGCGACTAGGGTGGGGGAAGGAGATAGAGATAGAGGGAATGCCAGGGCCCGAGGGCTGAGGGAGAGGTGGGAAGGGGAGGAGACAGCAAGGGTTAACAGAATTGAGAAAATTCAATGTTCAAGCCCAAAGGATGCAGACTCCCCAAGCGGAATATGAGGTGCTGTTCCTCCAGCTTGCGGTGTTGCTCACTCTGGCCGTGGAGGAGGCCCAGGACCGAGAGGTCGGATGCGGAATGGGAGGGGGAGTTGAAGTGCTGAGCCACCGGGAGGTCGGGTTGGTTATTGCGGACCGAGCGGAGGTGTTCGGCGAAGCGATCGCCAAGCCTCCGCTTGGTCTCACCGATATAGATCATCTGGGATCTGGAGCAGCGGATGCAGTAGATGAGGTTGGAGGAGGTGCAGGTGAACCTCTGTCGGACCTGGAAGGACTGCTTGGGTCTCTGAAAGGAGTGGAGGGGGGAGGTGAAGGGACAAGTGTTGCATTTCTTGCGGTTGCAAGGGAAAGTGCCCGGGGAAAGGGGTAGAGCGGGAGGGGAGGGAAGAATTGACAAGGGATCCCGGGAAAGGGGTAGAGCGGGAGGGGAGGGAAGAATTGACAAGGGAAATTCATGGGCCCCAGCTACGCTTGCCTCTTTGTTGGGTACGTCGAACAATCCTTGTTCTCGGCGTACCGGGGCCCCATCCCCGACCTCTACCTCCGTTACATCGACGACTGCTTTGGTGTCACCTCCTGCACCCACACACAACTGACTGACTTCATTCATTTCACCACCAACTTCCATCTGGCACTCAAATACACTTGGACCATTTCCGACATTTCCCTACCATTCCTTGACCTCACCATCTCTATTGCAGGTGATACGCTCCAGACCGACATCCACTACAAACCAACTGACTCCCACAGCTACCTGGACTACTCTTCCTCCCACCCTGCTTCCTGTAAGGACTCCATCCCCTATTCCCAATTCCTCCGTCTACGCCGCATCTGCTCCCAGGATGAGGTGTTCCACACCAGGTCATCACAAATGGCCTCATTCTTCAGAGAACGGGGATTCCCCTCTCCCACTATTGATGAGGCTCGCACCAGGGTCTCCTCCATACCCCGCAACACTGCCCTCGCTCCCCATTCCCCCACTCGCAAACAGGGCAGAGTCCCCCTGGTCCTCACCTTTCACCCCACCAGCCGGCAAATACAACATATAGTCCTCCGCCAGTTTCGCCACCTCCAACGTGACCCCTCCACCCGCCACATCTTCCCATTTCCCCCCCTGTCTGCCTTCCGCAAAGACCGCTCCCTCCGCAACTCCCTTGTCAATTCTTCCCTCCCCTCCCGCTCTACCCCTTCCCGGGCACTTTCCCTTGCAACCGCAAGAAATGCAACACTTGTCCCTTCACCTCCCCCCTCCACTCCTTTCAGGGACCCAAGCAGTCCTTCCAGATCCGACAGAGGTTCACCTGCATCTCCTCCAACCTCATCTACTGCATCCGCTGCTCCAGATGCCAGATGATCTATATCGGTGAGACCAAGCGGAGGCTTGGCGATCGCTTCGCCGAACACCTCCGCTCGGTCCGCAATAACCAACCCGACCTCCCGGTGGCTCAGCACTTCAACTCCCCCTCCCATTCCGCATCCGACCTCTCGGTCCTGGGCCTCCTCCACGGCCAGAATGAGCAACACCGCAAGCTGGAGGAACAGCACCTCATATTCCGCTTGGGGAGTCTGCATCCTTTGGGCTTGAACATTGAATTTTCTCAATTCTGTTAACCCTTGCTGTCTCCTCCCCTTCCCACCTCTCCCTCAGCCCTCGGGCCCTGGCATTCCCTCTATCTCTATCTCCCTCCCCCACCCCAGTCGCACCAGCTTCTCATTTTCACACCACAAACAGCTTACAATGGCTTGTTCCCTTTATCATCGATACTTTTTTGCATATCTTTCATTCATTGTTCCTTATCTCTCCACATCACCGTCTATATCTCTCGTTTCCCTGATCCCTGACCAGTCTGAAGAAGGGTCTCGACCCGAAACGTCGCCTATCTCCTTCGCTCCTTAGATGCTGCTGCACCCGCTGAGTTTCTCCAGCTTTTTGTGTAACCCTACCGTTTCTGGATGATCGGCCATGATCATATTGAATGGCTGACTCGAAGGGCCGAATGGCCAACTCCGGCACCTGCTTTCTATGTTTCTATGACTTTATTATCATCAGAGCATTAAATTGGCATAATCAAAGTACTCACTGTATTCTATTTTAAGACTATGAAAATTGGAGATCTGTTCTACAAAAATATTAATAAGGTATTACTGATGTTAATACATGACCTACAAAATATGTTTAGTTCAGTTTAGAGTTTAGAGATATAGCGCGGAAACAGGCTCTTCAGTACACTGTACGTCTGAAGAAGGGTCTCGACCCGAAACGTCGCCTATCTCCTTCGCTACTTAGATGCTGCTGCACCCGCTGTGTTTCTCCAGCTTTTTGTGTACCCTCTTCAGTACACTGCGTCTTCACCGACCGGCAATCCCTGTTCACCAGCACTGTCCTGCACACTAGGGACAAATTACACTTTTATCAAAGCCAATTAACCTACACTCTGTATGTTTTTGGAATGTGGGAGGAAATTGGAGGACCCGGAGAAAACCCACGCAGTCACGGGGAGAGCCGTTACGCCACTGTGCCATGTTGTATATGTAAAAAATACAAATTTGGACAAAAAGTAGAGAGAACTAATGCGTTGAAATGCTCTTCCATTTTTTAGTCACTTTTAGAATTAATGTTTCAACCCTCTTCTGACAGGCTTCCAGCCTGCTTTAACCATGTTTTCGCTCATACCAGTCTTCTGTCCATATCCTATCCTGCATTGACTCCAGCATACCTTTATAGCTTGTTGAATTGAATGGACACCCTCTATCAGCACCTCAAATTTTAAAATTCTTATATAAATTTTATTTTTCCATCATTTGTAACATAAATTTCTTGCACTCTAAAAGTTGAATGACCCCATGACATTTTCTTCTTTCGTATCTGTCCTTTCTTTCAGGCACGTGCCGTGAGTAATTACTCAGGGTAAGCAGTCAGTTGGCTTTTAAAACAATCTTGAAAACCGCTCACGCGCAGATTGTTCTCCACTCCGTAAAGGGCCTGTCCCACTGCACGAGGTAATTCAAGAGCTCTGCCGAGTTTTAAAAAAAAACAAACACGTGGTAAGCACGTAGAATGTACGTAGCAGGTACGTCAGAGCTCGGGATGTCTCTTAGCGGGTTATATGTACTGCAGATGAAAGGCACGGGAGAATTATGTCTACCTAAGAGATCGATCTCTTAGGTAGGCATAATTCTCCCGTGCTTTTACTATTTATATTTAATAATTACCATTTTATAATTTTAGTCAGGGTAGGCACTGCCTACCTTGCCCACCCTGATGGCACATAACTGCTTTCTTTGCTCTTCTGCATTATTGGTAGCCATGCCTTTAACTATCTAAGCACAAGTTCCACAATTCCCTCCCCATAGTTTTGTCTCTTTCCATCTTCATATTCAGGTTCATATTTTAATACTCTCTGTTAAATTTCTTTCATTTACAGTTGATTCACTGTTCCTACTAATGTTTAGGTTTTCTTCTTTCACTCAGATATTCCTCAATATCAAAAGATCCTTTGGAAAAAACACGCCATTCCTGAAACTTATTTCTACTCTTTTTGGCTGTTGACTAACATGCTCAGAATTGCAATTATATTCTGGTTTTATTTCATGTGTCATCTACTGGAAACTTGCTGCACAAAATTCATCTATTATATTGATTGATTATTAGGACTGGATGTTACAATCCCTAAGATTTCACTACAATTGACATTCTTGGGTATGACCACTAGGTGAATTTTGCAAACAATCAGACACATCTTCAGTTGTGTACCTCAACGTCATTGGGTGTTTCGGCCTTTTATCACAAGACACCCTCAGTCGAGGCAGGCCCACCACAGGTTGATCAGACCTGGGTGTGTGTCTTATTGCTAGCTTCTAGATGGTCACGTGGCAGCCCAGACAGCATCTTTCCTCTTCAGCCACAGCCAGTGACTGCTCCGTTCGGCGGCATTGGCGAGTTCTTTTATCGCCCTCCTTTGTGCCTGCCCTTTGACTCCTACTTCCCTCAGGAGCCTTGCGGTGGAACTGGCTACAAAGCCCCTGCACCCCACCTCCACTGGACACAACCTTACCCTCCAATCTCTCTCCTCTGCCTCCGCAAGGTTTGAATATCGAAGCTGTTTCCTTTCATTATCCTCGTCCACAGCCTCCTCCCATGGGACCGTCAGCTCAATGATGAAAACACGCCGACAGGAGATATGTAACTAAAGGAGATATGTAACTAAAATGAAAAATATTTGACTAGATATACTGCTGTGGGCAAAGAAACCTCCTGCAGTGAAAACCTATTTATCTAAATGCATTACATTCCACAGAGTTTAACTGAAGGAAATGGATTTAATGCTTCCACTTGGAAACTAAAATAATGATTTCAAGATTGTGGATATTATTCCAAAACTATTGTCTGCCATGAAGTGCATGGATCTGGAAAACGCTTGTGCAGTATAGAAATTATTTTTTTCAATATTAACATATTTGTGACAAAGTGGGATAAAATTGCATGCTGCAAAATATATATTTTCTTAGAATCATACTGAAATGTATTATATGTACAAAATAACTTTATCATTTCAGGTAAAATAGCCATTGCTTACAAAAATAAAACACTTTTAAAGAGATAATAGTTCACAAAAGTATTCAACATTTTCACTATCAGCATCTGCACTTCTGATTTCAATCTTAAATGTTACTAAGCTTAATTGTCTTTATATCACTGAATCACTTCCAGATAATAGCTATCAAAAAATAAACAGGCTCTAGAAATGTGCATAGTTACAAGATTGTTAAACTTACATCATCAGTTGTCAACTGGAAAGATCCATTTAGGTGGATGGTTTGAGTAGAATAAATATGATGAAGCTTCGTGAGAACAAATACCCATTTTACAAATAAATGCTTTGCTGACAGTATAATACTTTTGAAAAACCACTGAAATGTCTGAATAGTTTACAACAATGAAAAAAATCACCATAGAATGGCTACAGCATTGGACGAGACCATCCAGCCCACTTGATAGTTCTGCCTTTACACCTGAACAAAAGTCCCATTCCCTTGTCTTTCTCAATAGCCTTGCAAATCTTTTTTGCTTTATCCACTTCTCTCCATAAGTTTGCAATGAAATCTTTCTCTATCATTTTTGCAAAAAGTGCATTCCTCATTCCAAGCACATGATGCATTAAAAAAATGTCCCTTAATTCTCTTCCCCTTTATATCTGTGACTTTTCGTCCTCAACAATTCCTTCAGAGGAAATAAATAGCCTCTCACAATCTATTCTGGCTAAAACACTCAATATTTTATATAATTTCATCAAATCTTCCTTCAACCTCCCCTCCAGATAAAATGTAGATGCATGCCATGCATACACACAGTTGTGTGTGTGGCCTTAACACAGTTATCCATTAATAGGTGTATTCAGGGGGCATCAATAACAAAGCCCTGCCAACCACTGCTTCCTTAACATTTAAAAAAATATCTACATTCCCTATGTTTCTTCATGTTACACATTATCAACTTATGTTGAAAACAATTTTATCAAAACACTCAAGTGAGCTGATTATTTAAAAATTATATATAAATGTGTATTAATACGTGGGAAGAAACTGCAGACGCTGGTTTACACCGGTTTATACTTAAATGTATAGATATTGCTAACTTCACAATGTCAGTTTGACGCTAGTAAAACATCTTATCAATAAAAAAGTTTGGGATGAGATTCAGGCCATTACCAAAAGTCAAGACGATACAACAGGTGATGATATGGAGTTGACAGAAATATTAATCCATTATTCCAGTTTAGTATTTACTCGAGAGATAGAACACGTGGACATAACATGAGATGGGTAATATGTGCACTTTAAGGATCAAAGAGGACTCATTAAATGAATCAATCCAATTCAAAGAGGATAATATGTGTAGTCTGGATGGATTACATCCGTGTAATTTTTAAAATCTTGGGAAAAAATTGCAATGCAATTATTGTGCTTATTTAATAATTATTTAGAAAAAAGTGTGGTGCCAGGCAGGTGGCTAACATTGACGAAGGGGGTTAGAACATATCCAGGCCACTGTTAACTTGACATCAGTGGTAGAAATGGTAATGGAAACCTTATTTCTAAGAAAAAAGTTCTGAAGTTCAAAATTATAATAAGTAGATAGCACAGATTTCATAAAGTGAAATCTTGCTTGACCATCCTAATTGAATTTTCTGAAGGGATAACAAAAGAAAATAGATTATCGTAATTCTGAAGATGTAATATATACTGTAGATTTTCAAAAGGCCTTGAATAAGATATCCCATTATAAATAATGAATGCAGAATGCAGATTCAGGAACAGGTACCAAATTGAATTGCTTGCTGGCTTCAAAACATAAAGCACACAGTAGCAATAAAGAGTAGCAATTCATAAGTGGAAGGTGGTGACTCATAGTATTCAACAAGAATCAGTATTGGGACCACTGTGGTTTCTACAATTAATATTGCAGATTCAGACTTTGGGATCAAGCCCACATTCACAATTCGTAGTTGTTGCAATCTGTAGGGGGTGTGGAGGGGGATGGGCTTAATCAAGTCAAGGAGGATTGTAACAAATTGTAAGAGATCAAAATACATCTGTTGAGTAAGCAAATAATTGGCTGATGAAGTTCAACATGAATAAACAAAAGATAGTTCACTTTTGTAGGAAAAATATATGGTCAGTTGGAAAGTGCAAGATGGGGAAGGGAACAAAGGCATCTCAACGTACTAAAACAGCAAGTTAGCAAGGCATTAATTGAAGTAAATAATTTCTACAAATATTTTCACGTCGGAAAGCGCATAATCAGACAATATCAATATTGTCAACTAGAAATCCCATAGGTATTTCAGAAGAAACAAATTTGCTTCCATAAGGAGCAGTTGAAGCAAATAACATAAATGGATTTAAGAGAATGTTGGGAAAGCATCTGATGGAAAAGGGAATTGAGAATTCTGCTCAGAATGAGCATTCCTCATCTGCTAGATGAGGAATGATAGGAGGCAGTCGAGTGAACACAAGTGTCTGCATGGACTGATTGTGTTGAACAGCCAGTACCCATGTTAAAGAATCTAAGTAATACTAGACATAGACACAAAATGCTGGAGTAACTCAGTGGAACAGGCAGCATGGCTGGCTAGAAGGAATAAGATGCTGCCTGTTCCACTGAGATACCCCAGCATTTTGTCTCTATCTTTGTTGTAAATCAGAATTTGCAGTTCCTTCCTACACTATGCAATACTTTGTTGCTCCTATTTACTTTGCAAAATATTGTTCAGAAAAATGAAGATGGTTCCATAGTTTTTCCAATTCCAAGACTTTGCAGGCCACTACAATATGAGTCGCTACTTTCTGTAACTATTCCCTAATCATCGATTTACTTGATAGTATGTTGGATTATTCTCATGACTGACAATCTTCAATCAGTTATTTCATCCAGACCTACAATAAAGTTACACAGACAACTTCTGGAAAATGATTGATACGGGGCCAGTAACGTTTTTAAATGATGACTGTTACCCCTTGAACAAGATAAAAAGCAATTGCACAAATATAGCAATATCACTGGTTTCACCAAGATCATGCTGAGATGAATTTTGAATGTAGCAAAAAATGAGAATAATCAGCATAATCATTACATTGTCTTCAACATTTAGCTGAACCCAGCTGTGCAGCTGACATGATCTGAAGCATAAAATTGAGAAATTACCAGTAACATTTCTCCTCACACCAGGAAAGGAAACCTGAACTGACTTTTGCATCGAATAATTTATCTACATCAAAGTGGACAATACCTAACCAAAGGACATTGTGATAGGATTGAATGTCCACTGCCAATCTCTATCACTGTAATATTAGCATAGAAACTATTTTGTGGGAACAATCTGCAGGCACTTGACTAGATTGTACTCTTGATTTTGGGTATGAAAGAACTTATTCAGAGGTTGGGTTCTTCCTTCAACAAGCAAAAAAAATTCAGAAAGCCAACCAGCACAATTCTTTGGCTATTCACTGTGATTAAAATGAAAACTAAAATGGTTGAAGTTGTTTGGTGCAATTTTGGCTTTGGAAAATAACGTAAAACAAATACCATTGATCCTGTTGCATCATAAAATTATGGAATGGTTAAAACAAAAAAGGGGCATTCCGCTAAATATGTCATGCCACATCGCTACCAGAGGGGAAATCAAATTACCAGAATGTCTGTATTCTCAACTAGAAAATAAGGTGATCATCAGACATATTCATCAGACGGTGCTGGATCGAAGTTAAATGTTTGAAAATTACTGTTCATATTTATATTGGAATGATGCACTACTAGCAAAGGTCTTAAATTATTTTTTAATTAACAATTAGTGTACAGATGACCCCCATGTCACAGCTGTTCAAGGAATGGAAATTGCCCTGTACAAAATTCACAAATCACTACCCAAATATTTGAGATATGGCGTAAAATTTGCTCTTACAGAACTTACAGTATGTGTAAAAATGAGTAAATATATCAACACAAAATTATTTTTCAATTCACATTTTTCGATACATTCTCAGATGCTGTGGCTTTGTGTTTGCGAAAATCATGATATACTGTAGGTCATTTTCTGTAACATAACTCCACCCTGCACCCACACTGTGAGAGGTTACCAGTAAACTGAGAATATATGTCATACTGAGCTTACTTGAAGGTTCATATCAGTTTCATATAGAAAACAAATCTATTTTCTTCTTATTTGAGAATCCAACTACCCTGATTCTTTCATTGCCATTGTTCATATGAATGCCCTTGTTCCAAAAATAATTCTGCTCTTCTGTTACGTATAAATTACTATGCTTAAAGATAGAATGATCCTTAAAGAAGGAATAAGACTAATTTCACAAGAAATTACTTAAATCATTAAGAAAAGATGGAAGGTTTTGCTCAAAAATATGTTCTTTCCTAAGTGCTAGGTTAATAACTATAGCAAGGGAAAAGAAGTTGTGTTTGAAAAGGTGATTAAATGCTAAATATGGCGATAATTTATTTCATATTTTAAGGTGTAACTTTGTTGCCATGTGAATGAAGGCTCTTGTCTGAACAAAGATTGCCCATTGTCCTCTTTTACCATCCATTACCCTGCTTTACAGTTTCACCTGCAAGCCTCTTTCTCGTCAGCTGAGTTCAAGTTGCTAACAGAGAGAGGGGAACAACACAATGGAAGAAATATTAAGAACTGGTGAAAATGTTGTGCAGTTTGGAAGTAGCCATAGCAAAACAACCCAAATTCTTGTCTCAAAAGAAAGTTACAAGACTAGTAGACAGCCAGTGAAAATAAAAATAAACTGAAGATGCTGAAAATCTGAGAAGAAAAATATAAAGGGCGGAAAAACATAGCTGTGCACTTAGCATCCATCAAAAGCAAAGCAGAGTTTATATTTCAGGCCCAGGATTCTTCGTCAAAACTGCGCAAGGGAAAAAACAAGTGCGCTTTTGTGGCAGAAAAAGTGGGAGAGGGATGAGTAAGACAAAAGAACCTGTAATAGGGTGAGTTTTAAAGAAGGAACTGCAGATGCTGGAGAATCGAGGGTACACAAAAAGCTGGAGAAACTCAGCGGGTGCAGCAGCATCTAAGGAGCGAAGGAGATAGGCGACGTTTCGGGTCGAGACCCTTCTTCAGACTGGTCAGGGATCAGGGAAACGAGAGATATAGACGGTGTGTGGAGAGATAAGGAACAATGAATGAAAGATATGCAAAAAAGTATCGATGATAAAGGGAACAAGCCATTGTAAGCTGTTTGTGGTGTGAAAATGAGAAGCTGGTGCGACTGGGGTGGGGGAGGGAGATAGAGATAGAGGGAATGCCAGGGCCCGGGGGCTGAGGGAGAGGTGGGAAAGAACCTTGCAACCGCAAGAAATGCAACACTTGTCCCTTCACCTCCCCCCTCCACTCCTTTCAGGGACCCAAGCAGTCCTTCCAGGTCCGACAGAGGTTCACCTGCACCTCCTCCAACCTCATCTACTGCATCCGCTGCTCCAGATGCCAGATGATCTATATCGGTGAGACCAAGCGGAGGCTTGGCGATCGCTTCGCCGAACACCTCCGCTCGGTCCGCAATAACCAACCCGACCTCCCGGTGGCTCAGCACTTCAACTCCCCCTCCCATTCCACATCCGACCTCTCGGTCCTGGGCCTCCTCCACGGCCAGAGTGAGCAACACCGCAAGCTGGAGGAACAGCACCTCATATTCCGCTTGGGGAGTCTGCATCCTTTGGGCTTGAATATCGAATTTTCTCAATTCTGTTAACCCTTGCTGTCTCCTCCCCTTCCCACCTCTCCCTCAGCCCTCGGGCCCTGGCATTCCCTCTATCTCTATCTCCCTCCCCCACCCCAGTCGCACCAGTTTCTCATTTTCACACCACAAACAGCTTACAATGGCTTGTTCCCTTTATCATCGATACTTTTTTGCATATCTTTCATTCATTGTTCCTTATCTCTCCACACACCGTCTATATCTCTCGTTTCCCTGATCCCTGACCAGTCTGAAGAAGGGTCTCGACCCGAAATGTCGCCTATCTCCTTCGCTCCTTAGATGCTGCTGCACCCGCTGAGTTTCTCCAGCTTTTTGTGTACCCTGTAATAGGGTGAGACCAATTGATTTAAAGTGACAGTTATAATCTCATTATGCTGAGTAGTTACTTGGGAAATTACACACCATAGGGCAGAACATTGGCACAATGGTAGAGCTGCTGCCTTATAGCACCAGAGACCCGGGTTTGATCCTGGGTTTTCTCTGGGTGCTCCGGTTTTATCACACACTCCAAAGACACACAGGTTAATTGGCTTTGGTAAAATTGTAAATTGTCCACGAAACAAAATTGTTAAATGCTCTCAAAGACGTATCGGAACAGCAAAATTAGCCATAAGAAGTGTGATCACTCCATTTCCATGATCGATGGGAAATTTGCATGTATAAAGATTGAAGATGGAGAAATAAATAAGCACATTTCTCAGGGAAAGATGTAATTCATGAAGATCAATGGTCAAATACCTAAACAGTTAGCTTGTTGAAGAGGATTGCCCGTGTAGTAGAAACCAGAAGTGCTACTCCACAATAAATAGTGATGGAGGAACTGGAAGGAAGTTCAGAAGGCACATGTCTAGACAATGAGAAAATGAGAGATAATGCTGGATAGTGAATAACTGAAGTCTTGTTGATGCAGTTGGGGAGAACTGAAAATGATATGTTGGAGACTGAGCGGGAGTGAGTGCACAGCATCAACTTGAACAGAACAAAAATTGCACCAGGATCTTGATCGGTTGGCCAGGTGGGTTGATGAATGGTTGAGAGAATAAAGAAAAATGTGAGATGTTGCATTTTAGGAAGTCTACTGGATCTACACTGTGAATGGTAGCGCTCTGGGGAGTGTTGTAGAGCAGAGGGATCTACGGGGGCAGGTACATAGTTCCTTGAAGGTGGCATCAGTGGTCAAGTAGGCTTTTGACATATTGGCCTTTATCAATCAGAGTATTGAGTATAGAAGTTGGGAGGTAACGTTGCAGTTGTATAAGGGTTTGGTGAGGCTGCATTTAGAGTATTGTGTTCAGATCTGAGCACCATGTTACAGGAAAAATGTTGTCAATTTGGAAGAGATTTACAACGATGTTGCCAGGACTCGAGAGTCTGAGCTATAGGGAGAGGTTGAGCAGGCTGGATGAGGGGTGATCTTATACAGGTATATAAAATCATGAGAGGAATAGATTGGGTAGACGCACAGAATCTCTTGCCCATAGTAGGGGAATCGAGAACCAGAGGACATAGGGTTAAGGTAAAGGGGGAAAGATTTAATAGGAATCTGAGGGTAATGTTTTCACACAATGGGTGGTGGGTGTATGGAACGAGCTGCCAGAGGAAGTAGTTGATGCAGGGACTATTGCAATATTTAAGAAACAATTAGACAGGTACATGGAAAGGACAGGTTTGGAGGTATATGGGCCAATAACAGGCAGATGGGACTAGAGTAGGTGGGACATGTTGGTCAGTGTGGGCAAGTTGGGCCGAAGGACCTGGTTTCATGCTGTAAGACTTTATGAGTCTACTAGACTAAGTGGGACCCATTATGTCCCAGTCACATGGAAGGCCTGGTCCCCCAACGCAAACCCATTCCCCAATTCAATATTCCACCACTCACCTTCCCCCCCAACGCAAACCCATTCCCCAATGCAATATTCCACCACTCACCTTCCCCCCCAACGCAACGGCGGGAGCGTTCTGTAGCCGGGGGACAGGGACGGCTTCAGGCGGGGAGCGTCCTGCAGCCAGGGGAGGGGGACGGCTTCAGGCGGGGCCTGATGGGGGCTGGTGGGGGGGGGACTGGACAAGATGATTGGGGGAGGGGGGTGTGTGCGTGTAAGGGGGGGAGAGGGGTGTATGGGGGGGAAGGGAGGTGTGCGGGGGAGGGGTGGTGTGCGGGGGAGGGGGGTGTAAGGGGGGGGGAGGGTGTAAAGGGGTTGCATGAGAGGGAGTATGTGGGGGAGGGGGGATGTGCGGGGGTGGGGGTATGTACGGGGGAAGGGGGGTGTGTGGGCTCACCGGTTCCTGGCCCTGGCTCTGACCGCACTCCAGAGGTCCGGCTCCGGACTCACTCAGCGGCTCCCGTCCCCAGCGCCTGTCACGCTCACAGCTCCCCTCCTGCAAACACAGTCAGCCCCCGCCCGCGAACACGGCCAGCCCGCGAACACAGCCAGCACCTGCCCGCGAACACAGCCAGCCCTCGTCTGCGAACACAAACAGCCCGCAAACACAGCCAGCCCGCGAGTGACTACGTGAAGATTTCAAAGCTCTGTGATTTCATGCCGTGGAGACGCGTCCATGCATCACACACTGCATCAGTGAAGAGTGAATTTTAATAATGCATTCAGACATGACATTGGTATAGACATGTCTGAATGCCTAATGCTTTTAATGGACAAATAATGATAATAGTAACCTCCCTCAACCGGGAGGAACTATAACACAGACCTAAAATAGAGTTGGCAAATACCCCCGTACTGACAAAGGGTATTTCTAAAATGATTGGAAGATCGTTCATTAGACCATCCTGCAGCTGCCAGGATGTGGTCCCGCGAAACGTCCATCCCCTGCTGCTGATATAGTTGCAGCCTGGGTGGATTGAGACCATAAATCAGTGTTCACTCCTGTATCCCAGAACCCATATTAACCACCTGGAGATGGTCTGTAGTGATATTTTCTTATGAGGCTTCATGTGACTAACAATCATAGCTAGTTCAGAGTCTCTAAGGCTCTAGTGACCTTAACATACTGGTGTAGATGTGTGGCCACACACAACCGAAGGTCCATGGGATATGCAAACAATTCTAGTTTGAGACCTAATGTCCCTGGTGTATTCTGCCGATTAAGTCATAACATGAATGTAATTTCCCTGCAGAATAATCATCTTGTCCAGTCACAGCTATGCAAAAACTGGACCAGTTGTGCTGACTCAGCACCATGAGCATAACCACTTGGTTAGTGAGCCAAGGACAGGGATGTTCCAATGTTAACATCGCATATCTCTGCATACCTGGCCTGGGGGGTGTTGAGTTGAAGATACCCTTCATAATCTAGATATCAGAAGGTGACCCGACAGAGTGGATTCTGCTCCTCGCAGCCAATGTGCTGAGAAGGCACGTGCGGCACAGTAAATGGCACTCTATTAATGATTGTCAAACCCCATATAGAAACTGAACTTCAAGACGTCAGTCATCCGTGTCAACATATATGTAATAACAAAATGCTTCCCATCTCTATGAGGGAAGTACTGCTTATTTGGTGCTGTCCCTGCAATTGCAGTGAGCACGTCCATAGTTTGGTTTAACAATCCTGCCGCAGGAACGGTCTTCCCAGTCTGCAAGTCAATTAATTGATTTATGTATGAAGAGGATGGTTTCCCGAATCACAGCTAACCAGCAATTTTGTGCCTGAAAATAACCATATAAGGTTCTATCATCATTCCCAACAACAACGGAAATCATGGCCGTATAGGCCAGTCAGGCACTACGAAAATGCCTGAAGCGGGAAATTGCTGAATTTGCAAGACCCGTCTGAGAAGGTAAAATGGATGGAGAAAAAGAGCATTCTTCCCAAGTGTAGCGAGAATGCATCCATCGCCATTGATATGCCACGTATTTTGCAACTGGTGATTGAGCCTGGATGCAACATTTCGATCTTTAGGTGTTCCATCAAGCCCACAACGTCCTTAAATACTTGCAAACCAACATCCTTTCTGTGTTGTCATTGTGTTTACATGATGATGCACCAATGCCAAATGAAGTTAGGTAAACTATTACCGGATACTTTGACTTGATTGCACCCATGTGATTAACATATAACAGCACCAGAGTATATCAAGTTAGACTTGAGCATGCAGATTATGCATATTCGCACAAACCTTTAATCCACAGAATGCACCTAGTGTGAATAGGTACTTGATACCATATAACTGAACAATTGGTAACTCATGCAACCCCATCCGCCTTCGTAACTAAAAATGGTATTTAGTAATTATCCATCTTTGAGCAATAGCATCAGTTATTTTACTTCGGAGTCACGTGAGTGACTACGTGAAGAAGCCCCGCCTGGCGCATGATCGGCATTACGTCGACGCTGACGGCAGAGCAAGAGCTGCAGAGCGCAGCTCCTCTAAGTGGTAAGGAACGGGCCCGCAGGTAAGTGCATGTGAATTCACTTTCAGGGCGTTGCAAAAACCATTACGCTGGCGTACGGAGCCAGCAAACGTGAAACTAAAAAGAAATGGAGAAATCTCAGAGGAAGGTTTCATGAGTGAAAAGATTGTCCCGGGGTGAGGTGAAAGAATCGGGACAAGAGATTAGTGCGGAGCCGGTTCCGATACCGGTGGCCGTTGTATTACCCGTTAGTGAGACTGTAGTTGCTCCACAAGCAGAAGCCACGGAGGAAAATGTACCTAAGAAAAGTAAAAAGAAATCCGTGAGGTCCGTGGCTTCTGATGATGATTCTGATAATGAAAGCCCTCCGGATAATAAAGCTATGTGGCTTAAAATGGAACATATGGGGAAAGTTCTCCAAAGTATTATGAGGCAAGGGTCCAAGAACCCAGAATTTTCCCAAACAGACCCTGAGGGGTTTGAATATCCAGAATATGGCAGTATGCCAAATTGGGAATATGGAACTCCAGACCCAGGGATTGGGCTGGAGAAGTCTCCTTTGATAAAGTCTCAGGAGTACCAGGGCTGCAAGAGACAGACCCTGAAAGTGGTGATGTTGGTTATGAGTACCCACCACAAAGTAAAAGGAGAAGGCCATGTGTGCCTGATGTGGCAAGAGATTTTGCTATACCTGAAGGAAGTGGTGAGGCTATGGAAGAAAAGCTGGCTGCCAACATTAATTATATGGTATCTCACCCACTTCAAGAAGCTGTTATGGCTGAAACAGCAGACTTATATTAAACACTGGAAAATTGCACCTCATTGAGGGTACCTACCGTGAATCCGACTATATGGGCACCTATGTCATCAGTCATGAGGGCACAAGAAATACGTTTTCAAAGAGTCCTCAAACTTATTTCAGCTGCCATTACCACTTTTGGAAAGCAAGTGGAAGGGTCGGAAATCATAAAAATCCAAAAAGATACACTGGGTTTATTGTGCAATTCCTTTTTTGAGCTCAATTATATGAGGAAAATTGCGATTCGGCCCATATTTCATCCTAGATTTGCAGGGCTGTGCAGAGCAAGTAGTGTTCAAACTCCTGGTTATTTATTTGGTGAAAACCTGCCTAAACAAATCAGAGAAATGGATGAAGAGGCTAAATCTATTAGCTACATGAAACCTTTTGTTTTTGGCCAAAAGAGGTACAGTACGCCAAGAAGGGGATCTGATTTTGGAACAAGCAGAGGCAGGAGTATGGTAAGGAAGTATTACCATCCAGCACAGCCTAATGTTCACCCATATGGGGGGAAGAAACTTTGGAGGAATATCCAGTTGGTGGGAGATTAAAAATGTTTTATGATGAATGGCTTTGCATCACATCTGACCGGTTTATTTTACAAGCTGTTTCAGGAGCTACAATAATGTTTAAAGAAGGTATTGATCCACCGGTACAGAATAAACCTAATCATGGTTTAATGTTCTCTGCTCTTGAGAAAGCAGAAATTAATGAAGAAATTAACAAATTGTTTAAAAAAGGTGTTATTGAAAAAACTGTTAAGCATCCACACCAATTTGTGTCAAACATTTTTCCAAGAGATAAAAAAGATGGTGGTTGTAGAATCATTCTGGACCTTACAAATTTTAATACATTTGTCCAGTATAAACATTTCAAGATGGAAACATTCAACACTGCCAGACATTTGATATCAGCAGGTTGTTATATGGCTACAATAGATTTGAAGGATGCATACTATTCAGTGCCAATACATCGGTTTTTTTGAAGGTACTTAAAATTTAATTGGTTGGGACAGCTGTGGCAATTCAAAGCATTACCTAATGGGTTAAGTTCAGCTCCTAGGCTCTTCACAAAGCTGTTGAAACCAGCTTTAGCACAATTAAGAGCACAAAAGCACATCGTTATGGCTTATCTGGATGACATCCTAATTGTCAGTACGAATCAGTATTCAGCTGGAAAATCAGTTTCAGCAACTAAAAGCTTGTTTGAAAAGCTAGGTTTCCTGATTCATCCAATTAAATCCAAGCTGCAGCCAGCACAAACAATTAATTATTTAGGTTTTGTGATTAATTCAGTTACTATGTTAGTAACTTTACCAATGGACAAAATTGTTGATATTACAAATGTATGTTGGGGCCTTATTCACACACTTTATTCCCTCCATCCGAGAGGTAGCAAAGGTTATTGGTAAGTTAGTAGCAGCATTTCTTGCAGTGGAATTTGGTCCATTACATTACCAAATCCTTCAAAGGGAAAAAACGCAAGCTTTAAAAAAGCAAGCAGGCCATTTTGATAGGCCTATGCAGTTAACAAAGGAAGCTTTATTGGAATTACAATGGTGGATTGAGAATGTTCCACAAGCTGCTAAATACATTTTAATACAGCAGCCTGAAGTGTTTTTACAAACAGATGCAAGTGCTCTCGGATGGGGGGCTACGGATAATTCCACCAGCTGTGGGGGCAGATGGACTGTCCAAGAGGAATTGTTTCCCCAAACATATGGTATTAATTATTTGGAGTTATTGGGGGCATTTTACGGATTAAACGCCTATTGTTCTACAAAAATGATCTGCATGTCCAGGTACAAGTAGACAATACCACAGCTGTTGCATATATTAATCACATGGGTGGAGTAAGATCAGTATCATGTGATTGTCTGGTCAATCAGATATGGCATTGGTGTATGGAGCACCAAATTTGGCTTTCAGCAAGTTATCTCCCAGGTAAAGACAATGCGGTGGCAGACAACAGATCAAGGGTATTTAAAGACAACACAGAATGGATGTTAAACCCACAAGTTTTCAGTAAAATTGTCATTCAGTATGGGTTACCAGACATTGATCTGTTTGCATCAAGATTAAATCATCAATTGCCTAAATACATGTCTTGGGAACCCGATCCAGGTGCGGTAGCAGTAGATGCATTTTCGCTACATTGGGGAAATCTGTTCTGTTCTGCTTTCCCTCCATTTGGTCTGGTTAGGCAATGTCTTAAGAAAATAGAACAAGATTCTGCCACAGGGTTGTTGGTGGTTCCAAATTGGCCCACACAAGCATGGTTCCCATTGATGTTAAAGATGATTAAGGAACCATTTATGTCGATTCCTAGCTGCAGTGATTTGTTAATACAATCGGTAACAAAAGAAATTAATCCATTACATGTTCATATGAATTTGTTAATCTGCAGGTTTTGACCAGACCACTGCAAGGGCTTGGACTGTCGGATAGGACCATGGATGTTATAGCCTTAGCATGGCAAGATAGCACTAAGAAACAATATATGACACATATAAAGAAATGGGAAGTCTTTTGTAGACAGTCAAAAATATCTTATCATACTGTGAACATTTCAAACATATTGGAATTCCTTGCTGAGTTGCATTTTGAGTGGCACTTAAGTTATAGTGCCATTAATAGTGCTCGTAGTGCTTTATCATCCTATTTAGGACAAATTTCTGATCGTGAATCAATTGGGTCTCATCCATTAATATCCCGGTTTATGAAAGGGATTTTTAACAAGAATCTGCCCAAGCCAAGGTATACAGAAAATTGGGATGTCAGCATTGTACTACTTTGCTTAGGCAATGGACTCCAATCACAGTTATCGCTTTGAAAAATTAAACATTTAAAGTAGTAATGTTAATGGCATTGGTATCAGCACAAAGAGTGCAAACATTGCAAATGCTACGTTTAGATTGTATGCATGTGGCTTCAGATAACATTGTGTTTTACGTTTATGATCTGATCAAACAAAGCAGACCAGGGAGAACTGGAGCTAAGGTAATGTTCAAAGCTTACCCTGTTGATCAAACATTGTGTGTAGTTAGACACTTGACTCAATATATAGAAGTAACCAAGAGTCTTCGAGGTGATGAAAAAGCGTTATTTATTACGCATAAAAAAAACCACACACAAAAGCATCAGTACAAACCATTTCTAGGTGGTTAAAACAGGTGTTAGATTTAGCGGGAGTAGACACCGATGTGTTTAAATCTCACGCCACCAGGGCTGCAGCTACGTCCACGGCGAAGTTACAGGACGTGCCGCTCGACCAAATTTTAGAAGCCGCAGGGTGGTCTAAAGAAGAAACTTTTTCAAAGTTCTATGATAAACCTGTGCTCACGATGCCAGGCTTTGGACATGCGGTGTTGGGTTCACTGTAATCATCTGCTTTGTTTCACGATCGATTTATATTATCGATTTATGTTATCACTTTATATCTTTTATCACTTTGTAGTGATTCTCCCCTGGTATAAAAGGGGTTATTATTTGTTCTTTTATGATTAAAAGATATTAAATAAACTGAAGCTGAATTTTGAAAAGGTTATTTACTCACTTATGTGTTGACTTAGCCGGACTGTCGTATGGAATGAATCTATGACATAAAAAACACAGAGCTACAAAATCTTCACGTAGTCACTCACGTGACTCCGAAGTAAAATAGTAAGATTAAACGGGAACTTACCAGTTCGAAGTTTGATCCTTATTTTATGAGGAGTAACGATGAGGGATTACGTGCCCTCCACTCCCGAGCCTCATAAAATAAATGATCATCTGGTAGTTCTAAATCTATGTTGAGCCTTACTATCTTACTCCGGCTATTAGGTTCTGTGTTTTTCATGCCGCTGCTTTGAAGTATGCCGATCATGCGCCAGGCGGGGCTTCTTCACGTAATCCCTCATCGTTACTCCTCATAAAATAACGATCAAACTTCGAACTGGTAAGTTCTCGTTTAATCTTACTAGTAATTAACTGACGAGTACTGATGAAGGTTAGTGGAGCAATGCTGAATACTGTTTGTCCACCATGGTGACCTTGATAGTTTCAGCTGGGAATAGCATAGGTCTGGTAGTAATGACCTTCATGGTACCTGTGAGCTTGTTCCTTTGCACGCAGTATAGCTCTGATGATGCAAAGGCGCAAATAGCACAGCTGGAAGCCAATATATGGCCAATCCCAGACAATTTAATAGAGTTAAAGGTAATCCTAATACTCAATAATTTCAGTTGGTATCAACTTAAATTTAACTGGATGGATGAGAACCGAATTTCTGCAGTATCGTTTGTGGCTGATACCGCTGATTTGGCAAAATACAGCATTTTTAGAACATCATCCAGATAGGCCACAACAATAGCTTTTAGTTCTGAGCAGTCGAGCACTGGTTTTAGTAATTTGGTAAATAGCCTGGGGCTGAAGTTTTGCCCATTTTGCAATGCTTTTGACTGCATTGTTCCATCCAGCTAAATTTCAAATATCTTCGGTGAGCCCTGTGAGTGGAAACTGTTCCTCTGTTGTTAGACAGTAATGACGAAGGTCTCGACCCGAAACGTCGCCTATCTCCTTCGCTCCTTAGATGCTGCTGCACCCCTGAGTTTCTCCAGCTTTTTGTGTACCTTAGACAGTAATGACGTTTTCTATTCAGAAAAGTCTATACTGCACATGCGAGCTGAATCGGTATCTTTCATTGTGATAATGAGCGGTCCACAACTACGGCCTGTCTTGAAGGCAACTATGTCTTGCATAAAACAAGTGTAAATTTACCAACTTGTAAATGGTCCACATACCTCATATTTCGGAAAGAACCAGACCCACCTACCTTCATGGTTATTGGTGGTCTTATGGTAAGCCCAAAGGCCCCTGGTGCGGGTTCTAATTCCGTCCCAGATTTGGAGAGTAGGATTGCTGGGGTGCGTGGACCCAATTCCCTGAGGACCGGTTTGGGCGTTGGCCTGAAAGGCCTGCCACCAGCTTCAGTGAAACGCTTGCTGTCAATAGAGGCGTGGGGTATGTTGTTGCCATGGTTCCTTGATAAGCCGGACAGTTTTAATACTTCATCCGGGTCTTACCTGTTTGGGAAGGTTAATTTTGAAGTGTGCATTGTACCCCCACATAGCGCTGTTCACTGCTGGTCCTTTCAGGAACAATTTTGCAGGTGCATGGTATCCCATAGCTGGCACCTGTTCTGGTAATGATGTGGCGTGAAGTGGCTTCATTAGCGAAGGTCTTGATGCCATGCCAGAATTTTCTGGAATCTCACGCTTGTACTCCATTATGTTCCCTGGACGTACCTCAGAGTCCTCCGCTCCATGCGGGATAAACGGCCGCTGTTGTTATCCGTAGGCAGTGGACCTTCGAGCCCGGACCCAGCGGACCGCGGCTTGATTCCTCTTGTTGTCCCGGTTCCCCTGCGGATTCCAGTCCACGGTTCCCCCGTGGTCCCTGGAGATGGGATTCCCCGCGAAGTCTGTGGTGGGGTTCCCACCCCAGCCGGGCATCCCCGCGATTCTCGCAACCGGGATTTCCCCGCGGTGTAAGGGAATCCGCGATATCTCCAGCAGGAACTCTATCAGAGCTTCCTGCAAGGAGAAAAAACATACCTGGAGTTAAGTTGAAAACTTACCTTCAGGTTTCAAACTTACCGCTGGTGGTGCAGCGCTTCCACAGCCTGTCGATGCGCAATGCGGTAGACGATATGTCGCCCATGCATGCTGGCGGGGTCTTCACGTAGTCACTCACGTGACTCCGAAGTACAATAAAAATAAAAATGTCTTCTTTTTATGGCTGTTTAACATTAAGACTACATTGTAAGAATGTCCTTACTGGTTGCAATCACATTGAACATTCGCAATGGAGAACCATTAGCTCGCAATATTGTACAGGTCAGTATGGCTCCCAACCCCTTTGTTAACACCTTGCAAGTCAAATGCCTAACTTCCCATTCGAATACCAAGCACAAGGCATAACTCAGACATGCCGAGCTGAAGGAATGGATGCACTTCAGATCCAACTCTTCAGCTTAGTAACTTGAAATGGAGGCACCAAACAGAATTGAAAGATGCAGAGAAATGCTATTTCTTCTAATTAATATTAATGTTGTAAATTAATTGGTACTAGTTTAATGATTTCCAGCAATTATTTGCAGTTATTTAATATGTTTTTAAATTCATTTAAACTATTTTTATATGTTCCTGAACATCATTGACATTAGGAAACAGTTGGGAATATCCCTGGCAGCACAAAATTGCAAAACTCCACCAGCTCAATCAAACAACAAAGCCTCACAATCTGGTTCAATTCTAAACAGGCAGTTTCAGCTGGCTCCAGTGTGACATAGACCAGAGTGTCTACCACGTTTTGATGAACACACAATATACTGCTTAAAATGAGTAAAAATCCTCATAATTTACAGATATATTTAAGATACCAAGCAAATTGTAAATCACCAAAAGTTACTGTGTAATTTGCATAACTAAGCTATTATCTTTGCAAAAATGACATCTGAAACTTCACTTTCAATGAATTTTATGATGTTGTTCCAACTGCATATCAAATTTAGCATAATAATAAGAAATTAATGGCGGAACTTAAAACAATTTGATCATTGTTAATTATTGCCATCAGCTTCACTTGCCAAGAAAGTGCATATATTTTGTGGAATCTGATACATTTAAAGGAAGTGCAAAGGAAGTAAACCCTTGAATTTGTAATATTTTAATCCTATTTTCTGTCGCATTGCCCTTGTTCTCGTTCCTTATTTATCTCTCTGGGCTATTTTAGCAACCAATTCTTCCCTAATCTAATTCACGTTGAAACAAGCTTCCAAAATAGAATCCTCACCTATTCCCTTATCAATCCTTACATGTTCTTGCTTATGTAAGAATGTTCATCTTCTTGTTTTTTAAAGTGCCAAATGATTTAATACCTTTCTGCTATTAACCTTGTGGGTAATTAATGCATACATACGTTTCATTAAGACACATTAAAGGGGCTGTCCCACTGCAGCGACCTAATTGGCGAGTTTAGACGTGTTTAGGAGAGTTTGAAAAATGTCATGTTGAAGACCTCCTTCGACTATGTAGAAGACCTCCTTCGACTATGTTGAAGACTAGCCTCGACTAACTTCGGGAAAATTGGACACCGAATAGTGGAGAGTGAAGACGACCTCCTCTGATCTCCTACGACCTCCCTTCGACCTCCCTTCAACTATGTTGAAGACTATCTACGACTACCTTCGACTACCTTCGATTATCTTTGACTACCCTCGATTACCTATGAATAACATGCCGACCTTCTACGAGCTACTTTGACTAAACCTATGAGTAAAAAAAGTACCATTTTTTTCCATGGCGACCTTTTTTTACTCGCTGAGGCCTCGAGTACGCGGGGACTACTCTTGAGCATGAAGGAGAGTTACAAAGATCTCCTAGGACCTCGTGTCAACCATGCTGTGAGTATGAGTCGAGGGCAAACTCGCCAGAACTCGCGGATTAGGTCGCCGCAGTGGGACGCCCCATTAAGACACATAAGATCAGCCATGTTGATCAGACACATTGCCTATTACTGAACTTCAAACACCAGGAAATACTAGCCAATATCTTCCAAAGTATGAGAGCACTGTGTACTCGTATTATATGTTGCTCAAAGTTTTCTCCTAAAGACCAAGAGAATCTACAATATTTTGAAGCTAATTTCTGCAGAACCTTTAGTTTAGAGACACAGTGTGGAAACACGCCCTTCGGCCCACCAAGTCCACGCTGCCCAATGGTCACCCGATTCTATGTTATCCTAATTTCGCATGCTACACGGCAGTTACAATTTACAGGGGCCAATTAACTTACAATCCTACACGTCTTTGGAATGTGAGGAGGAAACCAGAGCACCCGGAGAAAGCCCATGCTGTCACAGGATCATCCAGTTCCCATTTCTTTTAATTTTGTATTTATTTATGCACTCACACACTTAGACCCCAGGTAGCCATCTTGCCAAAGGTTTGCTCATTTCATTCTGCGAGCACTGGACACAAAACAGGAAATTAACCCAAGGCAAAAATTAAAATTGACAACCAAAACAATACTTTAAATAATGTAATCAGAAAAAACAATGTATTTCAAATTTTAAAAGTAGTAAATGTTAGAATGCAGCCTTCTGCACATCATCGAGTCGCTAACAATGACTTCTGGATTTGCATACATTCGAGTGAAATTATTTTGCATCTGTCGCATCACAAAATAATCGCAAACCCAAGCTGTTTAGAAAACAATACCTTGGTCCCAAAATTGATCATCTCAATGATTCACGTACATTAAAAAAGTTAGTTATTTGCTTCCAATTATTGCTGAGCAATGGGATTTTTTTTTCTGAACTACATTACATTAGAATACATTGAAGAATACACAGTCTGAAGAAGGGTCTCAACCCGAAATGTCACCATTCCTTCTCTCCAGAGATGCTGCCTGTTCCGCTGAGTTACTCCAGCACGTTGTGTCTACCTTTGATTTAAACCAGCATCTGCTGTTCTTTCCTAAACTGAAAGAAATTGTTTATTTTTCCCAATTGATACTTTAGCTAACTCATATTTTCAGTGTCAACCATTCTGCATCAGACTATTGTTTGAATAAACTAAGTTAAATAGAGATAATTGAATTGCTTTCCCACATACATGAAGCAGTTTGGTTTTATAAACAGTTCAAAATGTTTCTATATTGTTTGTACCAGCCTACAAAAAAACAGAATCAGTTGCAAAGTGTTTAAATTCTCATTCTCTGAATTCCTCACTCATTCATTATCAGAAACTGACATGGGTAGAAAGCATGATATCCACAAACTGTTTACATAAATGTCAGCTATAAAAATACACAATAAAATTACAATTAACACAAGTTTCCCTTAATGTTTTTAATGGGGATGTCATGTATAGAGATCTTGTTCACCAGTATTCACCAAACCAGGAACCAAAAGTTGCAGTACAGAAATAAATAAAACAGGTATACCATTGCATTTTGATATGCTGTAAAGACATAAAGGCAAGAAAACATTTGAGGGCATAATTAGATATAAGTATAACACATTTCAGCATAATAGGTACAGAGGGAATACACATTTGAACTTTGCTAAATGAAGTGATTATCCCACAGAGAGGTGTGACCCCATTGATTTCAATAGAAATTGTACAGCTGTAGGGAAGGAAACAAAGAAGCTAAATCCTTTTTCAACATGATTTTATCTTGGTTAAGTGCAATGTTTTGAACTATTTAATGTGATTTTTTAATATAATTTTAGATTAGTTTAATTATACTATTTATTTAATATTATCACTTTAAGGATAAGGGGGAAGTCTTTTAGGACTGAGATGAGAAAATCATTTTTCACACAGAGAGTGGTGAATGTGTGGAATTATCTGCCACAGAAGGTAGTTGAGGCCAGTTCATTGGCTATATTTAAGAGGGAGTTAGATGTGGCCCTTGTGGCTAAAGGGATCAGGGGGTATGGAGAGAAGGCAGGTACAGGATGTGGAGTTGGATGATCAGCCATGATCATATTGAATGGCGGTGCAGGCTCGAAGGGCCGAATGGCCTACTCCTGCACCTATTTTCTATGTTTCTATGTTTCTATGATTTGAAGTGCTTCACCTTATAGATTAATCTGATTGTAATTGATTAAATATTTTGGTTTGGACCTATCAGAATTTGATTCTAACAACATTCATAATATTAATATCCCATGTATGTGTCTTTCACATACAACATGCCTCGCTTACCTGTACAGCACAAGTTACACCAAAGGACTGCTCAGGTGGACCTGGGACAGAATGAATCTCCAAGTAAAACCAGATTCTGTATATTTTGTTCTTCTTTGCTGTCATTGAAAGAATAAAAACAGGTGTTTTCACAAACAATATTTGAACAGCATCAACATTATATCTCCTTAACAAATTTGAAGCAAGCACCAAAAGATTACATACATAACTTTGGAAGTCTAAAACCAAAAAGATATTATCTTTAAAGAATTTATGTGTTTTGTGTATGATGTAAAGATGTATGTATTTATTTATGTAATTAATTCTTTATTTCGAACAGAATAAAAGAATAATTTGATTAATAGTAACTCAAGGTTATTGGCACAATGGAAAATTTCCATTCAATGTGAGGGTTGGTGGTTGTAATCAGCTGGTTAACTGGAACAGAAAACACAGTGTGGTGCAATGTGATGTAATGATCCAAATCTGCCAGTAAATGGAAGCAAGCCCATGATTTCTGCTCATTGACTCTCAAATACATAGGTTGCAAACTTAGTAGCCAATTCAGCCCCAAAATCATTCATTCTGACGCTAGCCTCCACTTGGATGTCTTGTTGAGATTCATCATGAATGAGAGTCACAAAGAGGCAGCAAGTTTTCTCCCCAGCGGTCGTTTGTGAACCAAATAATTTTTTACAACAATCCAGCTATTTCATGGTCATAATTACAGTTACTTTTTTTTCTTAATTACAGTTAATTATCATACACAAAACACATACATTCTTTAAAGATAATATCTTTTTGGTTTTAGACTTCCAAAGTTATGTATGTAATCTTTTGGTGCTTGCTTCAATTTAATTAACTGAACTTAAATTTCCTCAGCTGCCGTCGTTGGATTCAAACTCATACTTCTGGATCAATATATGATGAGCGTTTGATGGCACTGGGCCTGTACTCGCTGGACTTTAGAAGAATGAGAGGGGACCTCATTGATACTTACCGAATAGTGAAAGACCTGGGTAGAGTGGATGTGGAGAGGATGTTTTCACTAGTGGGAGTGTATCAGACCAGAGGTCATAGCTTCAGAATCAAAGGACGTTCATTTAGCAAGGAGATGAGGAGGAATTTCTTTAGTCCCTAAAGGTTGGTGAATCTGTGGAATTCTTTGCCATAGAAGGCTCTGGAGGCAAAGTCAGTGGATATTTTGAAAGCAGAGATAGGTAGATTTTTGATTAGTATGGGTGTCAGAGGTCATGGGGAGAAGGCAGGAGAATGGGGTTAGGACAGGGAGATGGATCAGCCATGATTGAATGACAGAGTAGACTCGATGGGCTGAATGGCTTAATATTCTATTATTTATGATCATGAACAAGCTTGGCTGCTGGATATAGGGCGAGCAATGTAACCACACTGAACCGCGCAAGGTGCCAGCATCGGCAGTTTCTCTGGTCTCCAACGTAACCACTCTGTTGCTATACACGTGTAAAAGGCAGATGCCAATATTGCTAACAATCTATGAGTTCTCCAAGATGGCGGCGCTGGCTTAACAGCTGCAGCCCGCCTGCAGTCCATCTGTTATTTCATTTTTTTTGTCCTGTTTTTAGTTGGTTTCGTTTTATTCGATTGTGTGTGTATGTGGGTTGGGGGGAGTAACATGTCTAGGTCTCTTCCTTCGGGGGGGGGTGCGACTTTTCTGTCGTATCCCCATCTTCGTCTCCGTCTGCGCCGAGGCCTAATGGCGGAGCTGACGGCCCCAGGGCTGTTCCAGCGGCGACCCGACTCGGTCCCGGAGCAGTTCCAGCAGCGGCGGCGGTGGCAGCAGCAGCGGCAGCGACCCGAATCGGTCCCGGAGCGGTTCCAGCACCAGCAACGGCAGCGGCGGCCTGGCTCGGTCCCGGGGCGGTTCCAGCAGCGACGGTGGCAGCAGCAGCAGCGGCGACCCGACTCTGTCCCGGAGCAGTTCCAGAAGCAGCGGCGGCGGCAACAGCAGCAGCAGCGACCCGGCTCGGTCCCGGAGTGGTTCCAGCATCAGCAGCGGCGGCGGCGGCCCGGCTCGGTTCCGGGGCGGCTCCAGCAGCGGCGGCGGCAGCAGCAGAAGCGGCGACCCGACTCGGTCCCGGAGCGGTGGTGGCGGCAGTGGCAGCGGCCCGACCGCAACCAAGGGCCCGGTGGAATCGGCCGTGGGCCCAGTGGACGACATCGTTGGGAGCTTGCAGCTTACAGGTTGGCGGCCTGTTTTTATGAGCTCCCGCAACAACAGCTTCGTCCGCTCGTCTGGAGGGCGGCAGCTACGACCACCCCGGGCCGCGGAGTTGAACCGGCTCGTTCGCGGAGCTCGGTTGAACCGCGGGACTGACCTGCTTACCATCACCCGGTGGGGTCACAACATCTGAAGCCTGGATCGCCTCGGCGCAGAGGCAAACAAAGGAGGGAAGAGACAGAGACTTTAAGACTTTGTCTTCCATCACAGTGAGGAGGTGTTTGGTGAACACCTCCTCACTGTGTTAAATTTGTGTTTATTGTGTGTTCTGTCATTTCTTTTAAAAATTATATGTATGACTGCAGGGGAACGAAATTTCGTTCAGACCGAAAGGTCTGAATGACAAATAAAGAATCTAATCTAATCTAATCTACAATTATGTTGGGAATTGCCTTTCAAATCCTGACCTTATCTGAACCCATTGATTTCAATAGGAATTGCAAGTCTGTGGAGAAGTAAGCAAAAGGTACATTCCTTTTTAAAAATTATGTAGGTTAGTGTTTATAACGACCTACTAGGATGTTTTGATGTTTTAGAAAAATGTGTTTTGTTTAAATGTGTATGTTTTACAACATACTTTGTCAAAGTTTGCAGTGAAAGTTTGGCAACTGTCAAAAATATCAGGCCATTCAAGGACAGGTATTGTTGGCAAAGTTAAGGGCCTGTCCCACTTTCCCGAGTCCTCTGCCGAGTTGAAAGTACCCTAAAAAAACCCCAAGATTTTTGTGATCTACGAACTCCTCTTCCCGACTACCTTTTTACTCGTGGACTTTTTTGGCATGCTGGAAAAAACGTCCCAACTTACCTGATGCCCCGAGTACCTACGGCTGGCATAACTAGCCACTACGATATATCTACAGCCTCCTACGGACCCGCTACGGACTCACTATGGACTCCTACAGACTCGCTATGGACATTCTCCGAGTTTGAATCAAGGGGAAAACTTGGGAGAATTTGACAGGCCCTATAGTGTTTTAGCCTGGTTGATACAGTGTTGCACTTGAGAAGATGACAATCTGGTGTGCCAACAATAACCTCGTCCTCAACTCCCAGAAGACAAAGTCAACATTCATTGACTTTAGAAAGAACAGAGGGGGCAGACACCCCCCCATCCATATAAACGGGACTGAGGTGGAGCGGGTCTCCAACTACAAATTCCTCGGGTACACATCTCGGAGGATCTGTCCTGGTCCCTCAACACCTACAAGCTGATCAAAAAGGCGCAGCAGCGCTTTTACTTCCAGAGGAGGCTCAAAAAAGCCCACCTGTCCCCCCAGATCCTGACCAACTTTTACCGCTGTACCATCGAAAGCATCCTGACCACCTGCTTTACGGTATGGTACAGCAGTTGCACCATAGCAGATAGGAAGGCACTACAACGGGTGGTGAAAACCGCCCAGTACATCATCGGTGCCCCGCTCCCTGCCATGGTTGCCCTCCACCGAAAACGGTGTCTGAGACGGGCCAGGAAGATCATCAAAGACCCCTCCCACCCTAACCATGGACTGTTTGCCCTCCTACCATCAGAGAGGCGGTACAGGAGCCTCAGGTCTCGCACTAGTAGGATGAGGAACAGCTTCTACAACAACACCATCACACTGCTGAACTCGGAGTCCCGCCGATAGATTTCTCCAGTCTCTCCGTCCACATTGTCTGCATTCTGTATTTATTTATATATTGCTATTACTACGAACTGACGCGAAACTGCATTTCGTTGTACCCATACTTGTATCTGTGCAATGACATTAAAGTTGAATTGAATTGAAGATATGGTGGGGGGGGGTCTTGTTCTCTCATTATTGCATGGTATATATAGATGGTCAGATTAGAATTGTCATTCTTTAAATCGGTTGGATACACTGGGAAATCTTGTCAGGTAGGTAAATTAGGTCTTCAGCACCAAAACTATTGGGGTTCCTTGTTTTTGAAATGTTAAATGCTTTCAGCTATTTATTGATGAGAAATGTAGTCAATCAAACTAACAATTTGCATTTGCATCAACTAGGGACCTCAGGGTAAGATCTTGACCCAGGCGTAAAGCTGAAAAAAATGTGAATGTTTTAGCCTTTAATGTTTGCACACAGGCATTGCCATAATTTATATTTGCAACATTCATGAAGCCTCCTCATCCTAGTCATTGATTCATTACTGAATACGGCAGGACTGCAGATATTCAATGTCGATGTGCAGTCAGAGAAAGAAACAAGGGGATTATAGCTAGTTAATGTAATATAAAATATAGGGAATCTAAAAGGAAAGATGGAGCGACTGAACATCTTGAATTTTTTTATTTAATCAGAGAGAGCCAACATGGAAATATAATGGTCTAATGAACCTACTCCAGTTTTTTTTTAATAAGTACTGGATTGGGGAATACCTACACAAACTTCCTTAAGACATCTGAAAAAGTCTCTCATAAGAGACTATTAGATAAAGCTGGTGCAAGGAATTCAAGGCAAATTTTTGAATTCGTTATCACTTGAGTGGCAGGACATGAGACTACTCAAATTTGAGAAGTTATTCAAATTTGACAGGATGTGTCTTGTGGTTTACTACAAGGTTCTCTGTTGCGGCCTTGCCTATTCACTGTTATTAAATGAAAGAAGATGGGATTATAAAATCAACTCATACAAGTTTAAAGATGATAGAAAAAAGGCAGAAGAGTAAAGAACCATTGAATTATAATTATAGGGATTGATTTACTGAATGGACAAATGGCAAATGCATTTCACAGTAGGATGAAAATGTATCCAATACTTTTTAACTAGCCGACAATGCAAACATTTTTGTTTGCTGAAAAGAGAGAAAATGGAAATTGAGAATGGCATTGGGCCAGAGTGTGTGGGTGGAAGTGAGGAGAATCCATTAAATAGATTACTAAATCTCATGAACAGGTGCATAAAAATTGTAGTGTCATCCTTTTTGTATATTAAGGATTGGAATATGAAAATGTAGAAATATTGCTAACACTATGGAAAGCCCTGATTTGATCATACTTGGATTACTGTGCGCCACAGTCCTGTGAAAATCCAATGCTTATTCCAGATTTCAATATCATTAATTTCTTCACTATCATTATCTGTTGGGTTCCTTGCATTATACACACATATTATTTTCCTCCACTGCAAATGCTATTGCAAAGTATTTTTTGAACATATTCACCAATTTTCTTATTTTCTGTTACAAATCCCCAGTTTTGTTTTCGGGGAAGACCTGTTGCTACCAAAAGGTTTAGTTCTTGAATTCCTAAAACCTTTGTAAGATCTTTTATATTAATAATGATGTAATTTGCAAGTTTTCTTTTCATATTCACTTACAGTTGTACAATCTGTTGTGCTATCACCATTTGTTATACTTTGTATCTTCACCAATAACCAAAATATGTGCAAGTATTTGGCAATATCTGTTCTCTTTTTCTCAAGTGTGTGTTGTCCCAAACCTCTTTACACAGTAGTAGTTATTGGCAATTTCTATTTTTATTCTTCAGGCTAGATCCCCTCTGCACCACATTCATTATTTTTTGCACATTTATCACCAATCAGCCTTTTAACCCATTAACTATTTTGCCCAGTTGACAGTGAACATGTCTTATCAGGTAGCTATCTGCCTTAGCCAAATGCAGAATCACAGGTTATTGTTCCACATATCATCTCCCATATTATGATTTACATCAGATTACGATTTAGTCATTAGATAATGGTCAATGTATTAATTATTGCCAAACATAATAAGCCCATCACTCTTATTGCTTCATGAGCATGTTGAGCAAATGAAAGTTACCAGCTTTCTAACATAAACCAGTTTACTTATCCCATTTTAAATGAAAGCAAACCCATCTCTTCTCCCAATATACTGGGGCCATAAGGAACTGGAGATGCTGGAATCTTGCGCAAATCAATAAGTGCTGGAGGAACTCAACGGTTCAAGCATTATTCGCGGATGGAATGAACAGGCACATTTTCCGACCATTTGGGAACCTTCTTCAGACTTATTGAGGTCGAGGAGAGAAAGTTGGAAAAGGGAGGTAGGGGTGGGACAAAGCCTGAAAAGTTATGTAGAAGAAAAACACAAGGAGTAATTCAACACACAGGCAGAATCTATGGGAGACATTTTGGGTTGGCATCCTTCTTCAGATTAATTGTAGTAGGTGGGAGAAAGCTGGAAAAGAGGTTGAGGCAGGAAAAAGCCTAGCAAGTGACAGTTGGCTACAGATGAGGAGGATTTAATTGTTGGATGGGTGGAAAAAGGCCAGAGATAAAAAGACACAAGGCTGCAAGATAAGGAGAGAAGAGGGAGGTGAAGCCAGAGGAAGTGATATAGATGGAAGGGGTTGGGGTAAGGGGAAAGGGGGATGGGATAGTGGGAGCAATTTATGCGGATCCGAGTAGGGCACATGGAAAAGAGGGGGGGGAAAGGGGGGAAGGATTGGCTTGTTCCCTGAAATTTGAGATTTTAATGTTCATACCGTTGGGATGTAAGCTACCCAAGAGGAATATAAGGTGGTGTTCCTCCAGTTTGTATGTAGTCATACTCTGGCAGATAGGTCTGTATGAGATTGGGAAGGGGATTTAAAATGGGTAACCACCGGGAGGTCCAGCAGCACTAAATGGATAAGGCACAAGTATTTGGCGAAATGGTCATCTGGTCTACGCTTGGTCTCATCGATGTAAGAGAGGCCGCATCATGAGAATGAAATGCAGTAGATTAGGTTAGAGGAGGTGCATTAGAAATAAGACAAAATGATGTCAGATAAAAAGAGAGGAGCAGAATATAAAGCCCGAGGGAGGGATATAGGTGGAAGGGGACAGTGGGGTTAGGGAGAAAAGGAAAGAAGAAGGGAAATATACTGCCCCGTTTCTGTCACCTGCTTGTCTATCCTTATGTGTAATGATAAATTTCCGACTCTACCAGTGTCCTCTTTTTCGTTGTCATTACTACACAGGTACGTCGGAGTGATCTTACGCAGACCAAATAGAACAGATCTTCCAGTCTTTATTTCTAGTTTAATTGGTTGTTTATTGAAGGAGTTGCATAAATAAAGAGATGAACGTACCAGGTTTTCCTTATTCTGCTTACGTCGTAGCTGGCTGTTCTCCCTGGTCTGGTGAGAACTGTATGCTCTCCCTCCCTGTATCTGTCACTTCCTGTCCCCTATGCCCATATATATACACCACTCTGTGTATCTAAAGACCACCCAAAGCGTCCAAAATAATATGGCAAGATATATCTAGACAAAATAATATAATATGCAACAATAGCTAGCCTAAACATAAATGGCTCCTACACACCGGCCCCATATTGTTCTACGTATATAACGAAACAATTATTAATAAACATTAAAAGGAGCTATAAAAACTTTACACATTTCCAAAAAAAATGTATGTACAATGTGTTGGCATTTAATCTTCTTCAATCTTATTCTCTTCCTTCTTCTTATCCTTATCTTGCTGTACCTGGTTCTCGGCTTTTTGGAGCAGACATATCTTTGTTATCAGTCTTTCCAAGATGTTGCTCTTAGTCTGACATCAAACTGTGCATACAAGACCTTGTGCATCTGGTATGGTCTCCAATAGCCATGAGCCTTGTGGTGCAGTGGAATCAGCCACCACAACAATGTCATCTGGAGCAAAGCTTCTCCTCACCCTTGACCATCGTTGTCGTTCTTGGATTAGAGGCAAGTATTCTTGTGGAATGGATGCCAATACAGCACGGCTGTTGCTGATCCACCTTGACAGCATAAATCCTCCCATTTGGCAGAGGGAAGTCGGGTCTCTTGCCATTTGAACTGCTTCCTGTTCCGAATGCATGGATTTTAAACAATCATCTACATAGAAGTTGTTCTTTACTGTGTTTGCCACCTCTGCTGGATAGTGTGCTTTGTTGTCTTCAGCAGTCTTCCTTAATGCAATGTTTGCACAACTTGGTGATGACACTGCTCCAAAAAGATGTACCTTCATCCGGTATTCAACAAGATCTTGCTGCACATCACCCTCGGGCCACCAAAGTTCCCATTAACACATTCTGTTTTTGTGTTTTCCACTTGATCAGGCAAGTATTCATCTGCCTGTGGAGTCAATTTAGCTGATGTTTCCTTTTGAGCTCTATATATACAGAGACTGTATTTACAGTGTAGGTCCACATATAATTCCATTAAAATCTTAAATAATTTCTTATTTCCAATTCTATCCCTAGCTTTCAGTGGTTCATACCTTTTCTTATCCCCTCTATCTGCATTGAAACCACTTCATCCTTAGTCACAAAGCTATTCCTTCTTCTCTATCATTTTTCTCATAATCTTCAATGATATTATAATCAATAGTTCCCGCTCTCAATCTCCTTGCTATCGTGGTTCAATGATGGCTACCATGTTTTGGTCTTTTAGTTAAATTTACCCTTTTTCAGACTGATTGTGGGGGGTAACTGGAAGCAAGAAAAGACCAGGGCAAATTAGGGCCGGCAACAGATGACGTCAGGCAGGGTGGTTCCGATAGGCCGATTGTTGGCTAAGGGCAGTTTGATCCCAAAAGGGATAAATCGTTGCAAACTGTGGAATTGGTTAACCGCATTTTAAGGGAAGGAGAGGGCAGGGGAGTGTTTGTATAAGTTACCTAAAATTAGAGAATTTGCTTGATTGTTCACTACATCCAACCATTGGGTTGTATGTTGTTTGGATGTCTCTATATTAATAAATTGTTCTTCCGCTCCTCTATTTTACTCTTTTTATTTCCAGTTACTTCATTTTGCATCTAATAGTATTTCTAATAACGTTAGCGTAATATTCTTCTCCTTCCCCTTTGTTTTGTATTCATGCCACCACTTCACACCATACCTCTCCCCTGTTCTGCCATTTAGGAGTCCTTTTGATCATCGTATTAATCCTTTCCACTGAGACAATTAACTCAGTTCATGCAGAGACACTATTCTGACAGCCATACTTTTATTTGTGTGCCAATTGGCTTCTGGCTCAAATAATCAAAGATTTAAATTCCTTGGGTCTGACCTTTAATATTTAGTGCCTGCTGCTGTCCATACTTCTCCTATGTAGATCGTTCCAACATGAATCATGGCTTTTTTAAATCATTTTTTGAGATGTGGGTATTCATCAATTACTCCTAATCTCTAATTGCCCTGGAGAAGTTGGTGATAAATAATCTTCTAGACCATTGCAGTGGTGTTGAGAAGATTCTTTTACAGAGCAGTTAGAACAGTGGTGATTTGTTTTGGAGAGATATTTTCATAATGTGTTGTGCCCATGCTCGTCCTTCCCATATCCTTCTTAGTGGCAGAGGTCACTTGTTAGGGTAGTCTATCATTGTAAGTGAATCAAGTGAATGAAGTATATTTTGTCAATGGTACATTTTGCAACTATGGTGCACTTAATGTGAAGGAAATGAAGGTTGAGAGCCGTTAATAGGGTGCCAATCAATTGACTTGCACAGTGTTGAGCTTCTTGAGGTGTTGTAGTTACACCATACCAGTAATTGACAAGTGTTCCATCGTGCTCCAGATATATATTTATTTAGAAAGTGGAAAGGCACTGGAATCTTTGGAGGTGAATTATTCATGCAGTCCCTCGCATGTACTTACTCACATAATGTTTATGTGAGTGGCTGTCCATAGTGAATTGCAGTATATATTGATTGCGATGAACCTGGTATTAATAATCCTACTGAGCATCCTGGATAGATAGTTACACGCTGCAGTTTAAGATGGTAATTGCCCAGCATCTATGTGGGGCGAATATTTCATGCCACTTAGCCACTTGTGCCTGAATATAGAATTGGTCTTGCTCCATACAGGCACTGACGGTTTTATTTCTCAAGGAGGTTCTCCCAACCTCTTTTTCCAATAAGATTTCAAGTTGTTGCAGAATATCCTTTAACATTGTTGTAGGAGACAACGCTGGATTTTGAATCTGTTCACAATGAATATCAATTGAATCTGTTCATAATGAATATCATTATCCCCAAATTGTTGAATATCAGGAAAACCATAATTGGTGTATTTTATGGATAATGATGAGTCAGAGTAAAGGAGGGAGATCGATCGTTTGACTGAATGCTGCCAGAACAACAACCTTGTTCTCAACGTCAGTAAAATCACGTAAGATGGGAGAATCCACAAACCTGCCTTCATCAGTGGGGAGAGTCAAAAGCTTCAAATTCCTGGGCGTGCATATCTCTGACGATCTGTCCTGAATCCAGAACACTGATCACTGATGCAATCATAAAGAAAGCGCATCAATGCCGCTACTTCCTTTGAAGATTGAGGAGATTTGGTACGGTGACAAATACTCTCAACATATTGACTGGTTGCAACACAGGCTGCTTCAGCAACTTGTAAGACCAGGAATGAAGAGCATTGCAAAAAGTGGAGAACACTGCCATGTCCATCATAGTTACTAACTACAGCACTATCGAAGTGATCTACAAGAGGCACTGCCTCAAAACGGCAGCCATCATTATCATGGACCCACACCATCTCTTATTTCACTCCAGCATCGGGAAAAAGGTATGGGAACTTGGAAACTGCAATGTCCAGGCTCAGGAGCAGCTTCTTCCCAACAACCATCAGGCTATTGAACACGACAAACTCCAACTAAACCACAAACTACAAACTGCCTTGATTGCTCTAAGGACTTGGGGCAGTTGGGGGCATAGTTTTGTTTTGGGACAATATTGTTTGTTTGTTTTTATATATTTAAATTGTTGTCTACTGAATACTATATTTACATATCTGTTGCGCTGCTGCAAGTAAGAATTTCATATTTCCATTTTGGGACATATGACAATAAAACACTCTTGACTCCTGACTAAACTCTATCTGCCAATTCTCCAGCCATTTTTATAGCTGTCGTGGTGTAATCTCTAAATTTATTAACCAACCCATCTACATTTACAACCAAGTCATTTAAACAACAAAGGTCCCAGCACGGATTCCTGTCATAATCCACTGTTGCAGATTTCCATCCTGAATACCGAACTTTCAACACAACCATCTGTCTTTTATCAGTAAGCCAGTTCTGAATCCATAAGATCAAAGATCTTCGTCAAGGCTCCTGCAATCGTCTCTCTTGCCTCACTCCAGTAACCCTGGGATAGATGCCATGAGCCCTGGGGATTTAACCTTAATGCTCTTCAAGAGCCCAACAACACCTTCTTCTTAATCTCAGACTACCCTTGTATATTAGTTTTCTCCACTCTGATCTCATTGTCATCCACATCCTCCTTGATTAATACAAACGGCAGAGTAGTTGTTTAGTACTTTTCCTACATTCCCTGACTCCCAGCTCAAATTCCCTCCTTTATTCTTGAGCAGTCCTACATTTCCCCCTGGTTACCCTTAAGGACCTTAATCTATATTACTAAAAGTCTGATCTTGACCACTTCCTGTAGTTCTGTATATTGATTTTAGGAAAAACGCTGCCACTTACGGCTGTGATTTTTGGCCATCTTACTCAGAGACCCCTCCGCTGCGGATAAGAGGATTTTTCCCATCAATGAAAAATAAAAGAGTTATTAGTGTTTAAAAAATGTTGAGATTTTCTCTCCTGAAGGCCACACCCCTTCCGGAGGGACTATAAAACCCGGAAGTGTTGAGTGCCTCAGTCTCTGCAAAGTGGGGGAAGCAAGAGGGTCACTTCTCTCAGTCTGAGCTGTGAATAACACTGAACACATGTCTAATAAACTGAGTCTGGTTTTACTGACCTTGAGTGCCCTTAATGTGGTTTGAAAATGAAAATGTGGTTGGTTTGAAATAAAACACTGCAAATGGTTGGTGGTGGTTGGTTTGAAATAAAGCACTGCAAATGGTTGGTGGTGGTTGGTTTGAAATAAAGCACAATAAATGGTTGGTGGCGGTTGGTTTGAAATAAAGCACTGCAAATGGTTGGTGGTGGTTGGTTTGAAATAAAGCACTGCAAATGGTTGGTGGTGGTTGGTTTGAAATAAAGCACAGCAAATGGTTGGAGGTGGTTGGTTTGAAATAAAGCATAGCAAAATTAACCCAAAGGGTTTCTACAGCTATATTAATAGCAAAAGGATAACGAGGGATAAAATTGGACCATTAGAGAACCAGAATGGACAGCTATCTGCAGAGCCAAAAGAGATGGGGGAGATATTGAACAATTTCTTTTCTTCGGTATTCACCAAGGAGAAGGATATTGAACTCGGTGAGTTAAGGGGAAAGAGTAGAGTAGCTATGGAATCTATGAGATTCAAAGAGGAGGAAGTACTGACACTTTTGAAAAATATAAAAGTGGATAAGTCTCCAGGTCCTGACAGGATATTCCCTAGGACATTGAGGGAAGTTAGTGTAGAAATAGCAGGAGCTATGACAGAAATATTTCAAATGTCATTAGAAACGGGAATAGTGCCGGAGGATTGGCGTACTGCGCATGTTGTTCCATTGTTTAAAAAGGGTTCAAAGAATAAACCTAGCAATTATAGACCTATTAGTTTGACGTCAGTGGTGGGCAAATTAATGGAAAGGATACTTAGAGATAATATATATAAGCATCTGGATAAACAGGGTCTGATCAGGAACAGTCAACATGGATTTGTGCCTGGAAGGTCATGTTTGACAAACCTTCTTGAATTTTTTGAAGCGGTAACTAGGGAAATTGATGAGGGTAAAGCAGTGGACGTTGTCTATATGGATTTCAGTAAGGCCTTTGACAAGGTTCCCCATGGAAGGTTGGTTAAGAAGGTTCAATCTTTGGGTGTTAATGGCAGAGTAGCAAGATGGATTCAACAGTGGCTGAATGGGAGATGTCAGAGAGTAATGGTGGATGGCTGTTTGTCAGGTTGGAAGCCGGTGACCAGTGGGGTGCCTCAGGGATCTGTGTTGGGTCCACTGTTGTTTGTCATGTACATCAATGATCTGGATGATGGGGTGGAAAATTGGATAAGTAAGTATGCAGATGATACTAAGATAGGTGGTGTTGTGGATAATGAAGTAGATTTTCAAAGTCTACAGAGAGATTTGGGCCATTTGGAAAAGTGGGCTGAAAGATGGCAGATGGAGTTTAATGCTGATAAGTGTGAAGTGCTACATCTTGGCAGGACAAATCAAAATAGGACGTACATGGTAAATGGTAGGGAATTGAGGAATGCTGTGGAACAGAGGGATCTAGGAATAACTGTGCATAGTTCCCTGAAGGTGGAATCGCATGTAGATAGGGTGGTAAAGAAAGCCTTTGGTGTGCTGGCCTTTATAAATCAGAGCATTGAATATAGGAGTAGGGAAGTAATGTTAAAATTGTACAAGGCATTGGTAAGACCAATTCTGGAGTATGGTGTACAATTTTGGTCGCCTAGTTATAGGAAGGATGTCAACAAAATAGAGAGAGTACAGAGGAAATTTACTAGAATGTTGCCAGGGTTCCAGCAACTATGTTACAGAGAAAGGTTGAACAAGTTAGGTCTTTATTCTTTGGAGCGCAGAAGGTTAAGGGGGGACTTGATTGAGGTCTTTAAAATGATGAAAGGGATAGACAGAGTTGACGTGGATATACGTTTTTCCCATTGAGGGTAGGGACGTCCTGTTTGTATTGTATATATTAAATTAAACGCTACCACTTACGGCTGTGATTTTTGGCCATCTTACTCAGCCCCCCTCCGCTCATCAGGTGAAAAGGATTCTTCCCAATGAAAAATAAAAGTGTTATTAGTGTTTTAAAAATGTTGAGAATCTCTCTCCTGTCAATCACGCCATGAAGGCCACGCCCCTTCTGGTGGGAGGGGGGATTATAAAACCCTGAAGTGTGGCTCAGTTTCTGCAAGATGGGGGAGGGAGAGGTCACGACACTGTCTGAGCTGTGAATCAACTGAACAAACTGAATGTCTACTGAACTGTGAGTGTGGTGTTTATGTGGTGTTTTGTGGTGGTTTCACCCTGCTTGAAATGGTATGAAACTGCATTTGAATATGGTGGCCTTACACCCTGCATGAAATGGTATGAAACTACATTTGAATTTGGTGGCCTTGCACCCTGAATGAAATGGTATGAAACTGCACTTGAATTTGATGGCCTTGCACCCTGCTTGAAATGACATGAAACTGCACTTGAATTTGGTGGCCCTGCACCCTGCTTGAAGTGGTATGAAAGTGCACTTGAATTTGGTGGCCTTGCACCCTGCTTGAAGTGGCATGAAATTGCACTTGGAATTTGATGGCCTTGCACCCTGCTTGGTGGCATGAAACTGCACTTGAGTTTGGAGCACTTATACCCTGGTTGAAGTGGATGAAACTGCACTTGAATTTGGTGGCCTTGCACCCTGCTTGAAGTGGCATGAAATTGCACTTGGAATTTGGTGGCCTTGCACCCTGCTTGAAATGGCATGAAACTGCACTTGAATTTGGTGGCCTTACACCCTGCTTGAAGTGGCATGAAACTGCACTTGAATTTAGTGGCCTTGCACCCTGCTTGAAGTGGTATGAAACTGCACTTGAATTTGGTGGCCCTGCACCCTGCTTGAAGTAGCATGAAACTGCACTTGAATCTGGTGGCCTTGCACCCTGCTTGGTGGCATGAAATTGCACTTGGAATTTGATGGCCTTGCACCCTGCTTGAAATGGCATGAAACTGCACTTGAATTTGGTGGCCTTGCACCTTGCTTGAAGTGGCATGAAACTGCATTTGAATTTGGTGGACTTGCACCCTGCTTGGTGGCATGAAACTGCACTTGAATTTGGAGGACTTACACCCTGGTTGAAGTGGATGAAACTGCACTTGAATTTGGTGGCCTTGCACCCTGCTTGAAGTAGCATGAAATTGTACTTGGAATTTGGTGGCTTTGCACCCTGCTTGAAATGGCATGAAACTGCACTTGAATTTGGTGGCCTTACACCCTGCTTGAAGTGGCATGAAGCTGCACTTGAATTTAGTGGCCTTGCACCCTGCTTGAAGTGGTATGAAACTCCACTTAAATTTGGTGGCTTGCACCTTGCTTGAAGTGGCATGAAACTGCACTTGAATTTGGTGGACTTGCACCCTGCTTGGTGGCATGAAACTGCACTTGAATTTGGAGGACTTACACCCTGGTTGAAGTGGATGAAACTGCACTTGAATTTGCTGGCCCTGTACCCTACTTGAAGTGGTAGGAAACTGCACTTGGATTTGGTGGCCTTGCACCCTGCTTGACGTGGTATGAAACTGCACTTGAATTTGGTGGCCTTGCACCCTGCTTGAAATGGAATTTCAAGGAATAGCCGTGAGTCAACTGCCAGCCCACTTGTCATGAGTGAGCTGCCAGCACATCAGAAATGAGTGACTGAGCTGCCACCCCAAGAATCCATTTGGCCCACAATGTCCATACTAGCCCTCTGGAAACCAGTCCTTTCGGCCCACAACACCCATACTAGCACTCCAGAAAGGCCCCCCACCCACTGACCACCAATATTGGAATTGGTGGAGAGGTGGAATATTGCGTTGGGGGACCAGCCCTCCCGTGTGAACATGGGACCCAACGGATCCCACTTAGTCTAGTGTATGTATAAAAAGCCTTGTGATTTTCTTTAATGCAAGCTGCAAAGGCCATTTTGTCAACCCCTCTTATCACCCTTCTAACCACCAACTTGAGTTCTTTCCCCCTGGCTTTATATCCCTCAAAGGCTAAAGGAGCAGATTAATTCAGGGCAGATTAGGGAAATGATTTGTAAAATGAATTGGCAAATATTCTCAAAATGGGAGCATGGACATTGTAAAAAAGATGCAAATGTTTGTGCACATAATGATCATGATCTCATTGTAATTTTGTGGTGACCATTTAATGTGGCTGTAGCTGAAGAAGTAAGAAGTTCAAGTAGCAGAGTATGGATGGGAATATTCTCATATTTACAGTAACCATCGCTCTGGCTTAAAATGTCACCGACTTTATAACGTAGTTAAAAATGTATTTTTTTAATTTCTATTTGTGAAGTTGCCAACTCGTACTAGTAGTCCTTCAGGAAATCATTCAGATGACCTTATAATTAAATGTGTGTATCCTTATTGCTGATTGTATTCATATAAAGTAAACGACAAGAACAGAGCAGCTGGCCCATTTAGCTTGTCTCATCCTGACACGATATAACATCTACATATCATCACACAATTTTCATCCAGGTGTAAATTTATGATATATCTGCTTGCTGCATATGAAGTGCAGGGAGAAATAATAATAGTCTTGAACCAACAAATGCATTATTTGTGCAAGAAAATACCCAGGATGTGAATATTCTCAAACAAATAATAATGTGCTGGAGAACGCAGCGGGTCAACCAGCATGTGTGGAGGGAAAGGAATTGTTTCACTCTACACCTCCATCCCCCACCAGGACGGTCTCAAAGCCCTCCGGTTCTTCCTCGACCAGAGGAGCAACCCATACCCGTCCACTGACACCCTCCTCCGCCTAGCGGAGTTGGTCCTCACCCTCAATAACTTCTCTTTTGATTTCTCCCATTTCCTCCAAACACAAGGCGTAGCTATGGGCACACGCATGGGCCCCAGCTACGCTTGCCTCTTTGTTGGGTACGTCGAACAATCCTTGTTCTCGGCGTACCAGGGCCCCATCCCCGACCTCTACCTCCGTTACATCGATGACTGCTTTGGTGTCACCTCCTGCACCCACACACAACTGACTGACTTCATTCATTTCACCACCAACTTCCATCCGGCACTCAAATACACTTGGACCATTTCCGACATTTCCCTACCATTCCTTGACCTCACCATCTCTATACACTCCTGACCGACATCCACTACAAACCCACTGACTCCCACAGCTACCTGGACTACTCTTCCTCCCACCCTGCTTCCTGTAAGGACTCCATCCCCTATTCCCAATTCCTTCGTCTACGCCGCATCTGCTCCCAGGATGAGGTGTTTCACACCAGGTCATCACAAATGGCCTCATTCTTCAGAGAACCGGGATTCCCCTCCCCCACTATTGATGAGGCTCGCACCAGGGTCTCCTCCACACCCCGCAACACTGCCCTCTCTCCCCATTCCCCCACTCGCAAACAGGGCAGAGTCCCCCTGGTCCTCACCTTTCACCCCACCAGCCGGCAAATACAACAGATAGTCCTCCGCCAGTTTCGCCACCTCCAACATGACCCCTCCACCCGCCACATCTTCCCATCTCCCCCCCTGTCTGCCTTCCGCAAAGACCGCTCCCTCCGCGACTCCCTTGTCAATTCTTCCCTCCCCTCCCGCTCCACTCCTTCTCCGGGCACTTTCCCTTGCAACCGCAAGAAATGCAACACTTGTACCTTCACCTCCCCCCTCCACTCCTTTCAGGGACCCAAGCAGTCCTTCCAGGTCCGACAGAGGTTCACCTGCACCTCCTCCAACCTCATCTACTGCATCCGCTGCTCCAGATGCCAGATGATCTATATCGGTGAGACCAAGCGGAGGCTTGGCGATCGTTTCGCCGAACACCTCCGCTCGGTCCGCAAAAACCAACCCGACCTCCCGGTCGCTCAGCACTTCAACTCCCCCTCCCATTCCGTATCCGACCTCTCGGTCCTGGGCCTCCTCCATGGCCAGAGTGAGCAACACCGCAAGTTGGAGGAACAGCACCTCATATTCCGCTTGGGGAGTCTGCATCCTTTGGGCTTGAACATTGAATTTTCTCAATTCTGTTAACCCCTGCTGTCTCCTCCCCCTCCCACCTCTCCCTCAGCCCTCGGGCCCTGGCATTCCCTCTATCTCTATCTCCCTCCCCCACCCTAGTCGCACTAGCTTCTCATTTTCACACCACAAACAGCTTACAATGGCTTGTTCCCTTTATCATCGATACTTTTTTGCATATCTTTCATTCATTGTTCTTTATCTCTCCACATCACCGTCTATATCTCTCGTTTCCCTGATCCCTGACCAGTCTGAAGAAGGGTCTCGACCCGAAACGTCGCCTATCTCCTTCGCTCCTTAGATGCTGCTGCACCCGCTGAGTTTCTCCAGCTTTTTGTGTAACCCCCAAGGAATTGTTGATGTTTTGGGTTGAAGTCCTGTATCAGGACTAAAGGTGTGGAGGCAAGAGAGAGGGACTGTGATAGTGGTCGACAGGCAGATCAAGGAGGTGTGAAGGATGATGGGTTCAAGGAACCAGATGGGGGAGAGGAAGGGGTACCGTTTGGAAACAGAAGCAGGTGGGAGATAAATGGAAGCAGACAAGGAAAGGAAAAATAAATGGCATTTGCAGCCAAGTGAAGTGAATGGAAGCTAACGATGATGACAGAGGCTTGAGGATGAGAAGCAGGTACTCAAACGCTACAAGTCTAGGATCTGAGAAGTAAGGAAGGTGATAATTAAAACCATTAAGGGAGAGATGAAGACCACATGAAATATGATTTGGAGGAGGGGAAAAGGGTGAAGGTGGAGGGGAGGCTGGAGGATTATCAACAGGGAAAGCAAGGCCACTGGTGCTAGAAGAAAATAAGTAAGGAAGGCGATAATGGGAAGCATTAAGGGAGAGATGAAGAATGAAGTAGGGGAGGTGATACAATGGGTGAACTGTGTGGGTAGTAGGTGGATGGAATTAAGAGGGGAGGGTCTTGTGTGACGTCCATAACAAATTCAACAATTTCTCTATCACATAGAAAGAAAGAGCTGCAGATGCTGTTTTATCAAAAAAGTCACAAAGTGCTGGAGTAACTCAGCGGGTCAGGCAGCATTACTGGAGAACTGAGATAGATGATGTTTCGGGTCGGGCCCCTTCTTCAGACTGATTGTGGGAGGGGAAGGGGAGAAACCTGGAAGAGAGGAGGTACAGGACAATGCCTAGCAAGTGATAGGTGGATACAGGTGAGGGGTTTGGGATAGGCAGATGATTGGATAAAGGCCAGAGATGAAAAGACATGAAAAGGTAATGAGATAAGGATAGCAGAGTTGACAACTATGAAGCCAGATTAAGGAATGTAGGTGGAAGAGGAAGGGGAGGGAAAAAATGGGTGCATCGGGTGGGGAACAGGGAAGAGGGAGAGGGGAGAGTTTATAAGTAACCTAAAATTGGAGAATTCAATGTTCATACCACTGGGTTGTAATGACCCAAGCTTACTGGATCTCCCAGTTGCTATCCATTTCAACTCATATTCCCATTCCCAAACTGACTTTTCTGTTCTGGGTCTCCTCCATTGCCAGACCTGAGGCCACACGCAAACTGGAGGAACAGCACCTCATATTTCGCTTTGATAGCATAAAGCCCAATGGCATGAACTTTGAATTTTTCAATTTTATGTAAGTTACCATTCAACCCCCCCCTTACCCCACCCTCTCTTCCCTGTGCCCCACCATAACGCACACCCATTCCCTCCCTCCCCCTCCACTTCCACCTGCATTTGTTCTGGCTTCACAATTTGCAATTATTCTATCTTTATCTCATACCTCTTCATCTCTGACCTTTGTCCATCTGCCTATCCAAAATTCCACCCACCTACATCGACCTATCTGTTAAATAAATAAATATTTGGAAACATATTGGGGAGGTGATCAAGCTGAAAAACATGGTGTGAAAAGTGCAACCACGAAAAGTAAGGCAAGATCAAAAAATAGAGTGCTCTGGAAATATACTTGTTCATTCTTGTGCCAGCAAGAGGATTAAAAAAATATTTGTAGAAAAGGTGCTACTAGGGAAGGGTACAAACAAAATGTACACTGAGCCACAAAAGGAGACTGAGAAGCTGTTAAACCTGGAGACACTAAAAATCAGAGTTGAAATAAAACGGATCAGTCTCTCTCTTCTCGAGGGCCTGCTCCTCTATTCAAACCTATTCCATATCTTAACTGCGTGTACTAGCATTAGCCCTGTTTCCTTTAAGCCATAGCTAACAAAAAGTTACTGATGCGGATTGAATACTATTGGGCAGAACTTGTTAATAGAGGAAGATGCCGAGGATGTCGTGGAACAAGATCCTGACATTCTGCAGTATTCAAAAACTATTCAGAAGTATCACACAACAAATACAAAATCAGAAAATGTAAGTAATTTACCACTAATTCAATTATTAGTAATAAACAAGTCATTTTAAAGTATGAAATTAGCCATCTCTCTCCCCTGTAGCCATTTTCCATTCAATTGAAAGCTTGTTTTTACTGTACTAAGTCTATTCTGAAGCTGGACAAATGCAGAGTCCAATACTAAAGCACAATCAGGAAATTGTGGACTGAGTCAGCCATGTTTAAGGCTTCTGGATTTAAACAAAAGTCCCAAACTTTCTGATTTGCATGTTGCCATAAATCTGCTTACATTTCCCAGTAGTTCTTGCCTAATAATTGTGCTTACATCTCTTGCACCTTGTGAGACAGAGGTCTTCACTTCTTCCACTCCTGGCATGAACAAGTGTTTTCTTGCTCTCCTGAAAGACCAAAGTCAATATACTGCATCCCTTTACCTCAGAGTGCTCAGAACTGTTTCAAGTACTCTAGAAATGGTTTAAAATATGTGGGAAAAATTAGTAAGGGAATGGGATTGCTCTGTGGGCTTATAGACTTGACGGGTCTTCTATTTTAACAAGGATCAACGGTTAATATGGAAATGTGGAAACCAGGATTATAGAGCTTTTTATGACTTTTGACGCTGTCTAAAATTGTAACATGTTTATCAAAATACTCAAGTGAATATTAATTAATAGTTATGGTTAACTCTTTGTCCTCCATATTTCAGGAATATCCAGCAAATAAAAAGGCACACAGTTCTCCATATTCACCACTTGCAGAATTTGAGAATATTTTTCTAACAAGCTTAGTTTTATATTGCAAAAAGTTGCTTCATATTTACGATTTATTTTAATTGTGCTGCAAGCTTGTTCAAAGAAGTTGCATTCTAATCTAGCTAATATAACTGATGGGAAGAGGAGGAGGAGGAAATATTCCACGAAGCAAATTTTCAATTTTACTGTCATCTGCGCCCACTGAGGTCAAACTTGAAACCAACATAACTTACCTTTCAAAATGAATTGAACACATAATGTATCACCAAATTATGAATTTAATGAATGTACCCAAAAACTATTTTCTAATGCTAAATCAAAAGTTATCCAGCCTCATTTAATTAGCAGTAATTATTTTCAATTCAAGCTTGTATGCCTAGTCAGGGGCTCAACAATCAAAAAAATAATTTGTGTCTGTGGCAACACAACCTATGTAACAATTCCTAATTTTACTCATTTTCATTCTGTCAAAACTATGTAAAACAAGCTTTGAGCAGTCGTCTTCCAGACCCAATGCCTCCACCTATAACATAATCAAGTCACATGTTTGCCAAAAAAACTTAATTCACAGCACCTCACAAATAGATATCTATTATGTATTATTATGTCAAAAAATAGATCAAGTGATATATAGCAATTACTGAAAGGGGACATTGTACAAACCAGAGTTAGAATCCCCAGTTGTTTCAGCTGCCATTGATGTCACGTTCATTACTGGCTGTTCACCATCTGGCTTTTCCACTGCACCACTGCTGTCTGGCAGCTGGCCTTGCTGTAGAGTATCATCTCCAGCCACAAATGAAATTACACCTGAAACCAAGAGGTGACAGATTCTCTGTCAAATGTTGCAATATTTAAATTGGATAAATTATTTCCATTATAGAATCATCGCGACGTATAAAACAGAAACGGTTCTTTTGGCACACTTTGTCCATACCGACTGTAATGCCCATCCACACGTGCCCCATAGGCACAAAAAGCTGGAGTAACTCAGCTGGACAGGCAGCATCTCTGGAGAGAAGGAATGAGTGACGTTTCGGGTCGAGACCCTTCTTCAGATATTCCCAGGCAGGGTCTGAACCTCTCTACTCCTTTCCTAGCCAAACTGTCTAAATGCCTTTTAAACAGCGTAATTGTATCTGTCTCTGTCACATCTTCCAGCAGTTTTGTTTCAGACATTCACCACTGCCTGTATGAAATACTCCGATCTCCTTTAAATTTCTCCTCTCTCACCTCAAATATGTGACCTCTCCTTCTAGACATCCCTGCCAAGTGAAAAAGATTCTGATTATCTATCCGATCCTTTCCCCTCATCATTTTATAAACGTCCATAAGGTCAACCCTTAGCCTCCTATGTTCCAATGAGAATAAACCGAGCCTATCCAACCTCTGTTTATAACTGCGGCCCTCCATTCCAGGCAATGACTTCTGATTTTATTGCTACCACATCCTTTATATAGTGCAGTGACAAGAATTCTATACAATACTATAAGTGTAGTCTAAGCAATGTTTTGTACAACTACAACATGACACCCCTTATGTATTGTTTCTTGGAGTTACTTTTTGAGTTTGGTGTCAGGTATTTGGTGGCAGGTTTTTTAAAACCAAATACAGATTGGGTGGCCACTTTGGAGAACAATTCCATTCAGTCCACGAGCTGAACTTGAGCTTCCAGTCGTCTGTCATTTTAAACTTTAGGAATGTCTTCTCATCTTTGATCTTCAGGCTTAACGATGACATTAAAACATTTACAACAATTGCCTTCTCCATTTGTATCAGAACTGGGCAGTTCAGATGAAAATATCAATCTGAAATTTGACCTCAGATTTTCTATTTCCACAGATGTAACGTAACATTGTATGTCCACCATTCTCGGTTAATATGTTAGATTTCCAGTATTGCCAGATGTGTTTCACACGTGTACTGTCACTCAAAGATCCCAAATTTATTTTCTTCTTTTTATCTCCTGTTTCTATTTATCTCCCATTTACATATTTTTCAGAAAGATCATCCACAATTAACAAGTCTCCATCACTCTCTCTCAATTAACATTCATACGACTTATTTCATTCAGTCTCTAATGGCCAACCTATCATTGTGTTCCCTTTTTCATTCCACCCCTCCCCTGTCTGTAGTTTAAACATGTTTAATTTCTAATGTTTCTCAATTCTGATGAAAATTCGTCTGCTTGAAATGTTAATTCATTTTCTCACTTCACAACTACTGCTTAACAGGCTGAAGATTTCCCACAGTTTTTGATCTATGTTTAAAATAGAACATTTCTCCAAGCGGTTTTGAAACATCTGATTTTTTTTTTGTTTAGTTTAGAGATACAGTGTGGAAACAGGTCCTTTGGCCCAGCGAGTCTGCACTGACCAGCGATCCCCGCACATTAACACTATCCTACTAGGATCACACTATCACATTAGGGGCAATTTTTACATTCACCAAGCCAATTTAGCTACATACCTGTATGTCTTTGGAGCGTGGGAGGAAACCAAAGTTCTTGGAGAAAACCCACGCGGTCACGGGATGAACATACAAACTCTGTACAGACAGCACCGGTAGTCGGGGTTGAACCTGGGTCTCCGGCGCTGCAAGTGCTGTAAGGCAGCAACTCTACCACTGCGCCACCGTGCCGTCCTGTGTGTTTATTAATATGAAAAATATCCACCAGCAGGGAGTATGTTAAAGTATTTTCTCCCTTCAAGAGCTGGCTAGAACAACGGCTTTAAATACACCTGTTGATGATGTCTTCTCCATTGGGAGCACACAGAACAATTTAGTGATCAATGAACTGTCTTCCAGTATCCCAGTTAATGGAAACCCAAAGTACTTTTATAAGATATAGATTTTTAGCAATTACATTTTACACCAAAAGGAATTCCTCTCTGCAAGGTAGCATCGCCATTTAAAAAAGATTTGCTATGCCATCCTCTTGCTCAGTATACTGTCTTCAATAACTTCCCCACTGACCCATGGCACCAATATCTGTGGTGATGAAGTGCTTTGAGAGGTTGGTTATGGTGCATATCAACTCCTTTCTCAATAAGTACCTGGACCCACTATAACTTGTCTACTGTTACAAAGGATGCTATCTCACTGGTTCTCCACTCTGCACTGGACCATTTGGACAATAAAAACATGTGCATCAGGCTGTTGTTCATAGGCTACAGCTCGGCGTTTAACAGCATCATCCTCTCCAAGCTGGTGACAGAGCTCACGGAACTGGCTTTCTGCACATCACTGTACAACTGGATCCTTGACTTCCTCATCAACCGACCACAATATTTCCTCCTTGATAACCATCAGCAAGGGAGCACCTCGAAGCTGTGAGCTCAGCCCCCTGGCTCTACTCACGCTGTACTCATGAGTGTGTAGCCGGATGCAGTTCGAACTCCAACTTCAAGTTTGCCGACAACACCAGAATTGTTGGACGAATTACAGACGACGAAGAGTTGGAGCATAGGAGGGAGATTGTTCAACTAATCAAATGGTGCCAGAACAATAACATTGCTCTCAACATCGGTAAGATGAAGCTTTAAATTCCTGGACATACATATCTGAAGATCTATCCAGAACTCAGCACATTGATGCAATCATAAAGAAAGCCCATCAACGCCTCTTTCTTTGGAAGATTGAGGAGATTCAGAATGTCAATTAATGCTCTCTTGAATTTCTACAGATGTACAGTAGTGAGCATATTGACTGGTTGCATCACAGTCTGGTATGGCAACTCAAACGCCCAGGAATGAGGAAGATTGCAAAATGTGGTGAACACTGCCCAGTCCATCACGAGTACTAACCTCCCCACCATCGAGAGACCCACACCATCCTGGCCACACATTAATTTCACTCCTGCCATCAGGACGAAGGTATAGGAGTATGAAAATTGTATCATCCAGGTTCAGGAGCAGCTTCTTCCTGACAACCATCAGGCTATTATATACTGAAACCTCTAAATAGGCTCAGATCGATATAGTTTTAAGGCTATTTTTGGCTTTGCAAAATTATTGTCTATTTGTTTGTCTTTTTTTTTATATATGTACTGAACTTTTTGTTGTTTTATGGGTTTTACAGAGTACTATGTTTACCTATCTGTTGTGCTGCTGCACAAGAATGTCATTGTTCTATTTTGGGACATATGACAATAAAACACTCCTGACTTTTGACACACTGGATGTTCATGTCTACTTATTATCCCTCTCTGTCACTACATCCCAATTCTATTTGTCATTTCTTGGCCCAAATTATGTTTACATCTATTTCACTGTTAATTTGCTTGCATTATCTCACAGAGTTTTTGTTTATTATTCATCTAGGTAACAGATTCCGGTTAAGTTTTTTAAAGAAACTTTAAAAATAAATCAACACTCATCTGTACTCGACAAAACAAATTTCACAAAAGTCGCAACAGAATCCCTGCCTCCTTCAGTGTTTAGTTTAGTTTAGAGATACAGCACGGAAACGGACCATTCTGTCCACCGTGTCTGCACCGACTCGCGATCCCCGCACACCAACACTATCCTACACACACTAGGGACAATTTACACTTATACCAAGCCAACCTACAAACCTGTATGTCTTTGGAGTGTAGGAGGAAACAGTAGATATCAGAGAAAACCCACGAGGTCACGGGGAGAACATCAAAACTCCGTACAGAAAGCATCCCTAGTCAGGGACAAACCCGGGTCTCTGGCGTTGCATGCGCTGTAAAGCAGCAACTCTGCCCACCACCATGCTGCCCCACGTATAATAGCATGTGTAATAGCAGTTTACAGAATTTGTGTCATTTTATAATAGTGAGCACATCATGCACCTCACTTCCCCACAGTCTTGTGTGATCCTATAGAGACCATTGGAGTCAAGATAACAACAAGATAATCCCAACATATTTTGGTGGTTCCACAATGACAGCCACAAAGAGGATGCAAGAACTAAAGCTACAAGTAAATGCATGTATGATCAAACCCTAGAGGCATGATGTCCAAATCTTTCATATAAATGGAGAATAAAAGCAGTTGTAATAAAAGGATTTGTATTACAACATATTCTAGATCAGAGCAACTTCTGCATTTTACCTTTCAACCATCCCCACATTAAACTCTCCAATTTCTTGTGAAACTTTAGCTTTAAATTTCACGTTTCTCAAGGGATATTATAAGTGAATGTATGACATACCTGTAAAGTTCCCTTGCTTCCATGGTAAAATGTTAATCTCATAGGGAACAGTTTGTCCAGCTTTTAAGGTAACATGTGGTACTCCACTCACTATCGACAAGTCTGAAACAACCTGGAAACATATTTGTGACCATTCTTATAAAACAAGTTCATTCATGAAAGTAATATAAATTTACCAATTATTGACAATATTGGAATAAAATATTTAATATTACTGCAATTTGACTGCAATTAATTGCCAAGTATTTGTCACAATAGATCAATATATAGATTACTGAAAAGATGCAACCAATTGGATGTTTATGTATGCTATTGACTATTTACGTGTACATTACATTGAATAAAATCAATTTTGTAAAACACTGATGTACATTATATCTTTATCACTGGATCATTAACAAGACAGAAAACTGAAGTTCATTTCAGTGTTCCTGCAATCTGCATGTTTCTGACACATCTAGTCAGAAGCAGATTTGAGCAATTAAATGTACAGTGAACAATTAAAATTAAAATTGTCTATCCCCAATGTGCAGTTATGATGCCTAATCCAACAAAATAATTTAAGAATAACAGAACATCTTTGGCCTAACCTCCTGTAAAACTGTTTAGAGTAAATGACATTATCTGGACCAGAGAGGTTCTCTAAAGGTAATAAAAGTTTATTGGCATTTTAAATGTGGTATGTTACCAAAAAAGGATTGAATCAAAATAATCTTTACATATTGCACAAGGGCAAAAATGCTGGAGCAACTCAGCAACCTTGGAGAACATGAACAGGTGATATTTTGGATCGGGTCCCTTCATCATACTGATTGTAGAGGTATGGCGGGAGGGGATAGAAACATAGACATAGAAACATAGAAAATAGGTGCAGGAGTAGGCCATTCGGCCCTTCGAGCCTGCACCGCCATTCAACATGATCATGGCTGATCATCCAACTCAGTATCCTGTACCTGCCTTCTCTCCATACCCCCGATCCCTCTAGCCACAAGGGCCACATCTAACTCCCTCTTAAATATAGCCAATGAACTGGCCTCAACTACTTTCTGTGGCAGAGAATTCCACAGATTTACCACTCTCCGTGTGAAAAATTAATTTCTCATCTCGCTCCTAAAAGACTTCACCCTTATCCTTAAACTGTGACCCCTTGTTCTGGATTTCCCCAACATCGGGAACAATCTTCTTGCATCTAGCCTGTCGAACCCCTTAAGAATTTTGTACGTTTCTGTAAAATCTCCCCTCAATCTTCTAAATTCTAGCGAGTACAAGTCTTTCTTCATATGAAAGTCCTGCCATCCCAGGAATCAGTCTGGTGACCCTTCTCTGTACTCCCTCTATGGCAAAAATGTCTTTCCTCAGATTAGGAGACCAAAACTGTACGCAATACTCCAGGTGTGGTCTCACCAAGGCCCTGTATAACTGCAGTAGAACCTCCCTGATCCTATACTCAAATCCTTTTGCTATGAAAGCTAACATGCCATTTGCTTTCTTCACTGCCTGCTGCACTTGCATGCCTACTTTCAATGACTGGTGTACCATGACACCCAGGTCTCGTTGCATCTCCCCTTTTCCTAATCGGCCACCATTCAGATAATAGTCTACTTTCCTGTTCTTGCCACCATAAATATCCACATTATACTGCATGGGCCCACTCACCCGTCCCAGCCTCCTACTCCTCACAGCTAACACTGCCCCACTAGTCACTGCCTGTAAATAGCCCATTCTGAAAAGGACCCGTTTACTCCTTCTCTTTGCTTCCTGTCTGCCAGCCAGTTCTCTATCCACATCAATACTGAACCCCCAATACCGTGTGCTTTACGTTTGCATACTAATCTCTTATGTGGGACCTTGTCGAAAGCCTTCTGAAAGTCCAGATATAACACATCCACTGGTTCTCCCTTATCCACTCTACTAGTGTACCATTCTATTGGGGATAAGAAAGCTGGAAGAGAGAAGAGAAAAGACAAAACCTGGAAGGTAATAGGTTGATACAGGTGAAGGGCAGGGGGTTGATAGGCAGATCCTGGACAAAGGCCTGAGATGAAAAAACAGGTGTGTGACAGTGGACAAATTGAAGAGTTGCGAATTGTGAAGCTAGAGGAAGGAACATAGGTGGAAAGGAAGGGGAATGGGAGAAATAGGTGCAAGTCTAGGTGGGTCGCAGGGGAGAGGGAGGAAAGGAGGAGGGGTTAGGGTACGAAAGGAAAGGGGGCAGGTTTTGTAGTTATCTAAAATTGGAAAATTCAATGTTCATACCATTGGGTTATAAGCTACCCAAGCTGATAATGAGGCTTTGTTCCTCCATTTGCATGTGGCATAACTCTGACAATGGAGGAGGCCCCAGACAGCTCAGTATGGGAATGTGAAGTGAAATTAGAAATGATTAGCAACCAGGTGATTCCGGGTGGACCAGGTGAAAATGTTTGGCGAAATGGTTGCTGAGTCTCTGCTTGGTCTCACCAATGTACAGGAGACCATATTGGGAACACTGAATGCAGTAGATGAGGTTAGGGCAGGTGGACCTGAACCTCTGTCGCCCATAGAAAAACTGTTGGAGATCCAGGATGCAGGAGAGGGAGGCGGTGTAAGAACAGCTGTTCCATCTCTTGCAGTTGCAGGGGAAAGTATCTCTGGAGAGGGTGGTTTGGGTGGGAATGGAAGAGTAATCCAATGGGTTGCGGTCTCTGTAGAAGGTGTAAAGTAGTGGGGATGGGAAGATGTGACTGGTGGTGGAATCATGTTGGAGGAGACGGAAATGTCGGAGGATGATGTGTTGGCTGGTGAGGTGAAAGGTGAGAACCAAGGGAACTCTATCTGTGTTCCGTCTGGAGGAAGAGCGATCAAGCACAGAACTACAGGATGCAGTGGAGACATGTGAGGGATTCATCGAGGAGAGCAGGGGGGAAGCTCCTGGACAAGGACATTTAAGATGTTCTAGAATGGAAAGGCTTATCTTGAGAGCAGATGCGGCAGAGACTGAGAAATTGAGACATATTGTACAGCTGAAACAAAAACAGAATGTGCAGGTCAGGCAATATATATGGAGAAAATGAAAATTTCAAGTCAATGATCCTTCATCAGACCTGAAATCTCTCCATATCTGATTGATTCTGGCATCCTCTGGTTTGGTGCCAAAATTAGACAGATGCTTTGCTCACCCGCCAATTACCTCTTTTAAATTTAATGCTGAATAAGGCAAGCAATCCCAATTATTCCTTAATTGGAGTATCGGACTCAGTTTTTGTTATCCTGTTATATGAAAGATGTTGTTAAGCTCGAAAGATCGCAGAGAAGATTTAGGAGGATGTTGCCAGGACCTGAGGACCTGAGCCATTGGAGAGGTGGGGTGGGAGATTGCAACCTTCACATGGTCCACCCTGTTTCGACTAATGCAATCAACCCGACGTGCAAAAACAAATAGATCAAATAGAACAAGTTGACCTACAACTTTAGGCTGTGCACGCCATAAGCAAGAGGAAGATAGGGAGGGGTTGGGCAGGCTAGATCTGTATTCCTTGGAGCGTAGGAGGATGAGAGGTGATCTTCGAGAGGTGTATGTGATCATGATAGGAATAGATGCAGTCTTTTACCCAGATTAGGGGAATCAAAAACCAGAAGACATAGGTTTAAGAGGAGAGGGGAAAGATTTAACAGGAATCTGGATGGTCAACTTTTTCACACAGAGGGTGGTAGGTATATGGAATGAGGTGACAGAGGAAGTAGTTGAGGCAGAAACTATAACGACGTTCAAAGGCATTTGGGCTGATACATGGATAGAAATGATTTAGAGAGATTTGGGCAAAACGTGCAGGTGGAACTAGTGTAGATGGCACCTTGGACCTGGACCTGGACCCTGGACCTTGGACCTGGACCTAGATGGCACCTTGGACCTGGCATGAGCAAGCTGAAGGGCATGTTTCCATGCTGTAAAACTCTATGACTGTAATACTATATCCAAAATATTTATGCCAACCCTATTTACTAATCTATTACTATTTACAGTAGGTTGTCTCATAAGCTAGCAGCTGAAAGCATATCAATATATATATATTAGTTCTTATTCTAAATACAAAAGTGCCAGGATTATAATGAATCACCAAGAGACATGGGGAACTGCCAATATGCACACAAATTGCTTTTACACTTTCTTCAACAACCACACATACGTTTTGTGCAATCATGTGAAACATATTTACAAGCACAATACTGATTCCCCCATTTGTATTAAAAGTTTTACATATTCAGACCATTTAAAAATGTAACCTCTTTTCTCAAAGGAAATAATATATAAAGTAATAAAGTCAGAAAATTCTCACCTTACAGGTTAACTTGGTTTGAGTGTAATTGGGAACTGATAGGACTTTCTTTGTAGTCTGTCTTACTTGACAGTCTATCACAATATGATCCATTGCCACTGGACTGTTGCCTATCCCTTTGAGATTGAAGATACGCTCAGTACCATCTGTTTGGTTTGTCAGGACAAGTTTACCCTTTGAGAAAGGAAACATTTTAGGAGAAATTTAGTTAAAAAATATATAATTCTATTTCATGGTTAAGCAGTTACTCCTCTGATTTTCATTAGCAACCATATATTTCAGATGCAGTTAGGAGCTATTTCCTTTAAAAATATATAAACTAGCAAAATTAATAAAGCTGATATAGGTAACTAACATATATTACTATGTAAATACATAACCTAAATAACTTGAAGAGTGCACTGATTTTTGTAATAAACGAAAGTATGTTAAGAATAATAAAGTGCAAGAAGAATTGGAAGTTAGAAGTTAGTTTTCTGACCAGATTACTTAATAGTTTATAAAGTACAGACATAATTGAATTTTCAATGAAGATAAAATATTATTATCAACATTACATCAAATGAAACAAAGTGAGAAATCAAATATTTGTTTCCTAGTTTCTTTGTATACACTATTCTTAAATTCTACACATCAGTAAATACCAGAGCAAGATTATAAAGGCCATGACTGCTCTTTCATCCAAAAATAAACTCGATCTGCCTCATGCCTATTTAGAGATACAGCGCGTAAACAGGCCCTTCGACCCACTGTATCCGCGCCAACAGCGATCTCCGCACATTAACACTACCCTACACAGACTAGGGACAATTTTTACAATTACCAAGCCAATAAACCTACAAACCTGTATGCCTGTGTAGGATAGTGTTCGTGAATGGGGTGATTGCTGGTCGGCGCAGACTCAGTGGGCCGAAGGGCCTGTTTCCACGCTGTATCTCTAAAATCTAAAACTCTCTGTGTAAAAAAACTTGTCCCTAAAATCCTTTATAAAACATCTTTCTATCTCATTAAACCTATCTCTCTTACTTTTGATACCCCCATGATGGAAAAAAAACAGATTGTCCATTCCATTTATGCTAATTTTATATAACTCTATCAGGTTACCCCTTAGCTCCAAGGAAATACAAGCTAGGCCTACATTCTTCTCTCATCATTCACGTCCTACAATCCAGGAAGAACAATGGTTAATCCCCTCTGCACTCTCTTCAGCACAACAACATCCTTACTAGGGTGTGGCAACCAGAAATGCACACAATTATTTAAACCGCAGATTCAACTACTCTGTGCAGTCTGATGAGAGCTGCAGCTGAACACACCTCACTAAAGTACTAAACTGTTCAGCCATATGGATTATCAGAGTGAAACATAAAATTTACAACATGAAAGTTCATCTCTTCCTGCAGCAGTGCATTTATCATTTTTGAAATTAAAATAATCTTTGTCAAGAATCCCAGCAATCATGGGAAAACGAACTAGGCCAAATAATAGGGCCAGAAATATGGGATGAAAGCTTACAACATATACACCACTGTGCTAGACATTCTTTAATACAATTTAAAGTTTTACATAGATTGCACTATTCAAAAACCAAATTAAACAGAATTTTGTATCCCCTATTTGTGATAAATGTCAACACTTAGAGGCTAATCTTACGCACACATTTGTAAGCTGTATAAAAATGACTAATTTTTGGACGGAAATTTTTAAGATCATTTCGGAAGTTGTCAATACCAATTTGGTCCCTGATTCAAAATTAATAATATTAGGAATACTAGAAACAAATCAATTATTCACAACGAACCAAAGAACTTTTATTGATTATAGTTTAATAATTGGGAAAAAATTAATATTAAAATTCTGAAAAGGCCCTATAACCCCCACAATTAAAATGTGGACAATGGAAATGTCGGAGACCCTACATTTGGAAAGATTAAGATTTGTCTTAATGGACAAACAAGAACTATTCATAAGGATATGGTCTCCATTTATTGAATATTTGAAGGGGCAAATTGGTTCGGCACGAGAACATGACTGAAACCTGAATTAAGGAATAGATGAAGAATTATATTTTATAATCCACGGATACAGCGCCAAGGATGCATAATCAGTCGAATACACGATTTACTTTTTTTAATGTTTTTATTTCTCTCTTTTTTTTCTACTATTTTCTATCTATATAAAAATTAAAAAATATATAAAGTGCAATTACGATACAATTGTTAATATAAATAATATTAATAATGTATGACTATAACAAACAAAATGTTTTTTATTATGTATTTACTTCTAATAAAAAAATAAAAAAATAAAGATTAAAAAAAAGAATCCCAGAACCCTTATGGGGCTTTCCCACTGTACGAACTAATTCAAGAGTTCTCCCGTGATTCCCCTGATTCGAACTCGGTAATAGCCGCTCGTAGGTTCTCGGGGCTCTCGCAGACATTTTTCAACGTTGAAAAATCTTCACGAGTCTTCACGAGTTACCGCGTTTCCCGAGTACCTGTCGTTAGTATTACGAACCGCTAAGACACGTCCCGAGCTCCGACGTACCCACTACATTCTACGTGCTTACCACGAGTTTGATTTTTTTCTAAACTCGGGAGAGGTCTTGAATTACCTCGTATAGTGGGACAGGCCCTTAAATATGTAATTACATGAAACAGAAAGCTCCATCAATGAACTGATGCCAGTATATATTATCACCTGCTAGTGACTCATTTTCTCCAGTTGCTATTTTGTTTTCATTACAAGAGAAGACATTTGCCTGCATAACAAAGCCTTTGAGGAATTCAACCATACAAAATTTAAAAACAGTTAGAAATCTTACCATAGTCACGCATTCAAAATCTGGTTTGAACATTAATGGATACATTGACGTTTCACAAGCTCGAATAATAAGCATCGATGGGCCAAAGAAGCCCCTCCCTTCCAGAACAGCTAGAATTGTCCAGTCTTCTTGGGTGTCATTATGCTAAAAAGCAAATTATCTGATTAGAATTAGAATTATAAAATTAAACAATGATGTGTAGATTATACTCATGTACAGTATACCATTGCACCTCCTAGATCATTTTTAACTGTCAATTAATTGAGAGGTATTATTTTTTGCTTTAGTCTTTTAAATAAAATATACCATAAAGCAAATAATATGGTGGACAACGGTTCTGTATTAACATTCAAAATTTGCTATGTTCACATTTTGGTATTTCAAATACCTAAACTAATAAAGGAAATACTTTTTTCGCCATTAAACTGCAGCTGATGGCCTGTGCTTATGGGTTCCCTGATCTCATCTCACCCCTTCCATTGTTGACTCTCTCCTGTCTGATGAAGATAACACTGATGCAGCAATTAGGGCTGCTACCTACAGCTCCAGCAAACAGAGTTTGATCACGACTTTGGAGCATTCTGTGTGAAGTTTGTGTGTTCAAGTGAGAACGTAGGTATTGCTTGGGAGGACCAATTGCCTTCCAGATCTTTAAGACATACTGATTGATTAATGAATCTCTGCAAGTTATCTCTATGGTAGGTCAATGGTAGACAAATTATGGTATAGATTACAGTGAAACCAGTGAAGGATTAGGATACACTGGGAGCCAGCATAATTTATGATAATTTAATTTAAGGTCATTTTAAATCAATTTGATCAATTGTATATTTTTGACGAACGGTGACTGTTGTAAGAGGTAAACTATAGGAGGGCAGTGGGTATATAAAATCAGCTTCTAGAGGAAGTAATTGAGGAGGGTTTTAAACAGCATTTAAAAGAAACTTGAAAGTGTACATGGATAGGTAAGGTACAAGGGGATATGGGTCAAATGCAGGCAAATGGGACTAGCTTAGATTGGGCATCTTAGTCAGGTCCTGTTTCCGTGCTGTTTGTACCTATGATTCTATTAATCCACGGCTCAAATGACCTTCACTTATGTCAATATGATGGAGGTTGACAACAACGTGGGCACATAGCTGCTGAAACCCTGGCTCCACTGTTTCTGCTTCTTGCACTACAGGAATGCTATGAGCAAAGACTGTGCGTTAAGTCCAGGTGTCCAGCGTACAAGTTTCACATGGGGAGCAGTGGAGCCGAGGAATTTATGTAGAGGTTAAGACCACGCACTGTCTTTGTCAGACGACAACACCCCCCCCGTAACAGAGAGCTTATGTTGGGTGGCTTGCTTCCCTCATATATTTCAAGAGCCCTGAGTCTACTGCATAAAGATCCTGTTGCCATTATGGTTATGACTCATTGTTAAAGCTGATGAGTAGCCTTTTCTTAATGATCACCAGACCAGAAGTATGTCTGAGGTCTGGGAAGCGGTAAAGAAGCACTGTAGTTGAAAATCAGAGAAATTATATCCATTAAGAATGTTTCACAATCATAGGAAAGGGGAGTCATACATAGATACATAGACAATAGGTGCAGGAGTAGACCAATCAGCCCTTCGAGCCAGCACCGGCATTCAATGTGATCATTGAATTGAATTGAATTGAATTTATTTGTCATTCAGACCTTTCGGTCTGAACGAAATTTCATTCCCCTGCAGTCATACATATAATTTAAAAAAATGACAGAAACACACAATAAACAGAAATTTAATATCCACCACAGTGAGTTCACCAAACACCTCCTCACTGTGATGGAAGGCAAAGTCTTAATGTCTCTGTCTCTTCCCTCGTTGTTTCCCTCTGTGCCGAGGCGATCCAGGCTTCAGATGTTATAACTCCCACCGGGTGATGGTAAGTAAGTCAGTCCCGCGGTTCAATCGAGCTCCGCGAACTGGCCGGTTCAACTCTGCGGCCCGGGGTGGTCGAAGCTGCTGCGCTCCAGACCAGCGGAAGAAGATGTTGTTGCGGGAGCTCGTAAAAACAGGTCACCAACCTGTGAGCTGCGAGCTCCCGACGATGTCGTCCACTGGGCCCGCGGCCGAGTTCCACCGTGGTCGCGGTCGGGCCGCTGCCACTGCTCCGCCACTGCTCCGGGACCGAGTTGGGTCGCCGCTGCTGCTGCTGCTGGAACAGCTCCGGGACCGAGTCGGGTCGCCACTGTCGCTGATGCTGCCGCTGGAACCGCTCCGGGACCGAGTCGGGTCGCCGCTGCTGCTCCCGCTGGAACAGTTCTGGGAGCGAGTCAGGTCGCCGCTGCTGCTGCTGTCGCTGCTGCTCCCGCTGGAACGGCTCCGGGACCGAGTCGGGTCGCCGCAGTCGCTGATGCTGCCGCTAGAACAGCTCCGGGACCGAGTCGGGTCGCCGCAGTCGCTGATGCTGCCGCTAGAACAGCTCCGGGACCGAGTCGGGTCGCCGCTGCTGCTGCCGCTGCCGCTGCTGCTGGAACAGCCCCGGGGCAAGAGGCCGCCATTAGGCCTCGGCGCAGAAGGAGATGAAGATGGTGAATACGACAGAAAAGCCGAACCCCCCCCCCTCCAAAGGAAGAGACCCAACATGTTACTCCCCCCCCCACCCACATACACACACAATCTAATAAAACAAAACCAACTAAAAACAGGACAAAAGAAATAAAATAACAGACGGACTGCAGGCGGGCCGCAGCTGTTAAGCCAGCGCCGCCATCATGGCTGATCATCCACAATTAGTACCCCGTTCCTGCCTTCTCCCCAAACCCCTTGATTCTGCTAGCCCTAAGAGCTCGATCTAACTCTCTTTTAAATGCATCCTGTGAAACAGCCTCCACTGTTTCTGAGGCAGAGAATTCTACAAATTCACAACTCTCTGTGTGAAAATGTTTTTCCTCACCTCATTTCTAAATGGCCAACCCCTTATTCTTTAACTGTGGCCCCTGGTTCTGGACTCCCCCAACATCGGGAACATGTTTCCTGCATCTAGCGTGTCCAATCCCTTAATAATTTTATATGTTTCTATAAGATACCCTCTCATCCTTATAGATTCCAGTGAATCTAAGCCCAGTCCCATGTCCTTCCTCAAATTAGGAAACCAAAACCGCACACAATACTCCAGGTGTGGTCTCACCAGCACCCTGTGCAACTGCAGAAGGACTCTTTGCTCCTATACTCAACTCCTCTCGTTATGAAGGCTAACATGCCATTAGCTTTCTTCACTGCCTGTTGTACCTGCATGCTTACTTTCACTGACTGATGCACTAGGACACCCAGGTCTCGTTGTACTTCCTCTTTTCCTAACCTGACACCATTCAGATAATAATCTGCCTTCCCGTTCTTGCCACCAAAGTGGATAACCTCACATTATCCATATAAAGTTTTGTTCAGAGATTGAAGAAACTATCTAATTTAGCTGAGGAAACAATTTCCTTTCAAACTATTGCACATAAAGTAGTTGAATTAATTAACTTCCCTAAAATCAATTCTGTTTAATCCAGTTATTGACTGAAGTAATTCATTTTGGTGCATTAGCTTTATTTTTATATTTTAGGACATCAGCAATATTATTTTAACCAGAATTTGGATGCTGTATAAAACAAAATTATGCAAATGTAATGGGATTATTAAAATCATCATATTTAATTCTAAAATAACTAACAAAATATAGCATTCTGAAGATCGCCATTTTTATAGAACACGATTGCACTTTCTTTACAAGCTAAATTTGGAAATATTGGGGGAGCCATCAAAAGGTATGAAAAATCATATTTTTGCTAATAATTAAAGCAATTTTAATCATTACCAACTTGAATAAGAACAATGGAGGAAAGTACAGTCTAATGAAGATTTGCCTCAGTAACAGCTCTTCAAGTAATTTATGACGTGTCATTCCAGAAATGCATTTTTTAAGGAGGGAGATGTTCTTTTTTGTCAACAATCGCAATTAACTTTCGTGAACATTTTGCTCAAGAGTTTGCCAAAGTTATTACTCCTTCCTCCCACAAGTTCATGGAACCAGGCAGCTTATGGTCATCAGTTGAATAGGTAATTTTCAAAATAGAATGGATGGAAGTTGGAATTAATTGGAACAATAGACTTGCAAACTCTGAACTCTTGATACCTTTAAAACACAGTCCTCAAACCACATCATGACTTTCTTTGAAATATGAATAGTTCCGACTTCTCACAGTATATTTTGGAAAGACACAAAATACTGGAGTACACAGCAGGACAGGCAGCATCCCTGGACAACATGGATAGGTGATTTTCACTTGGGACTCTACTTCCCAACCAGAAACGTCACCTATCCATGTTCTCCAGGTTTGCTGGCTGACCCGCTGTGTTACTTCAGCCTTTTGTGTCTTTCCTTGGTAAACCAGCATCTGCAGTTCCCTGTTTCCGCAATGTATTAATCCTTCTAAATGCTGCCTTTGCAAAGCTTCTCAAGGAAGAATATTGTGTCAGCTTGGTTTTTGGATCACAAGGCCCACCTCATCTCATGGATTACTATCTTTTTTCAAGTTCTGCAAACAACAATGCAATGCATGCTGAAATGATGCTTGTGTCAAAATGATCATCAAACGCACATTCGAATATAATAAGAAGAAATGAACTGCCATGATTTATCTGGAGGGATTATACAATATAACGTATTGGTATTGCCTTCTGTGCCCGGCACAGATTTTCCATCCAAAACTGACTGAAAAATATGAGGCTAACCAGGGGTTTGCAGAGAATTGCAGGAGTGAGCCTGTTAGAAACGGCTGACTTTTTGGAAAGAACAGTCTGTGACCTGAAGTAACTTGAACCCAGATACAAAGAACAATTTGTGAACTCAGGTAACCTAAGTCCAACCACTAGCCCGAACCAATTTATAACTGACACTAACTAAGGCAAATTTGTGAATAACAACCCTTTATTAGGAGGAAAGCCAACGGACCTCCTGGGATCAGGATCAATAAGGAAGGGACACAACCTGGGTGACTGGTTTCAAACAAATGAAAAGATCAGTGAAAAATAAAATTATTGTATGATAAGTTATGCTTGTACAGTCGTGAAGTGTGTGGATTTTTAGTTTGTCTTGGTGGATTTGTCTCATCTTGTCTAAAGTCTAACAACTGAAAGCTGTGAATAAAGAAGCCGTGAAACCTACCACCGGACTCCAAACATCCATGAAAAAAAAAGTTCCAACACTAATATATTGTCCATTAAACAAAAGCTCTCTTTACTAATACCAGAATTGAAAAGCTTTAAGATAATCACCAATTATTCAAAGGACTCTTACAAAAGTTTTCAGACCACAACTGATCAAGTATATATTTTCTTCACTTTAACCCTTTTCACCTTCATTATCTTTGCCTTCTCCATCTCAAATAAAGATTTTATTTCGGAGTCACATGAGTGACTACGTGAAGAAGCCCCGCTAGGCGCATGCACGTCGTTACGTCCGATGCATGGCGCACTGACGGGCTGGAGAGCACAGCTCCACCAGCGGTAAGTAGCAACCCGCAGGTAAGTCAATGTTAAACCTTCCCTGCTAGTATTTTGAACTCTGTAAGTCTGGCTCGGGAGCCAGCGGGATTTAGAGGTATGGAGCGTGTTGGAAAGGTAACTGCCGTAGAAGGAGCGGAACGCGCGGGGCCGCGATTACCACTCCCAGATCGTGTCGGGTGATAACGGCTACGCTAATGCCGGCTCCGATACCGGCTGCTGTTTCTACCGGCAGCTCAACTGCCTCCATCAGTTCCAGTGCTTCAGGGCACTGAGGCCACTCCACCAGGGAGGAAGGTCAAAAAAAAGTCTCTCAGGCCCATCTTGTCTGATGGGTCTGATGATGTGGAAGACTCCCTTCCTTTTAATATAAAGGTATGGGGATGGCTCGACAAATGGAGAAGATGCTCCAAACTTAATGAGCCATAAAAAAATTCAATCGGGGTCGAATGCCCTAGGATTCCCCACACAGCCTCTCGTAGAAGCCCATACAGCGAAGAAGACTACACCGCTTATGGATACCAGTGGGAATCACCCTCTCCAGCACCTTGTTTAGGGCAGGAAGAGACCACCCTAGAGCAAGACTCGGGAGAGCCAGGGCAGGAGGAGTCTGACCCTGAAGTTGGTGTCACTGCTTTTGGGCACACACCAAAGAACATGAGCCATGCTCCAAGTGTCCCGGATTTAGCAAGGAATTTTGCTATTCTGGAAGGTACTAGTAAGGCCATGGAGGACAACCTGGCAGCCAATATCAATTACATGGCCTCTCACCAGTTGCAAGATACTATACTGGAACAAAAAAACACCTGTGAATTGTGCGTCGCTCAAAGTGCCCACTGTGAACTCTGCTATCTGGGCACAAATGAGTGCAACAATGCGTGGACAAGATTACAGCAGGTCCTCAAATTGGTAGGAGCAGGCTTTTAACAAAATGGTCGGAGGGGACCGATGTCCGGCACACAGCAGGATGTGCTGGCCCTGCTGTGTAATGCATTTTTCGAAGTGAATTGCAACCGGAAAATAGCCATTAAACCTACACTAAACCCTAAAAGCTTTATGCAGGTCAACCAATATTCAAGCACCAAATTATTTATTTGGGGAGGACCTGCTCAAACAAGTCAAAGATCTGGAGGAAGAGGCCAAGACGATAGGCCTCATGAAGACTACGTCCCTTCTGCCAGGATGCCACCTCGCAGGTCGGCACGAAGGGGGTCAGATCCGGGGGCAGGGCCAAGCAGAGTGAGGCCAGTGGGATGGCGGTGGTATTACCCACCTGTATACGCCTATTACAACCCCATTGTGGCGAATAAGACAAGAACTCCAAGGTCGACTATAGAGGTACGGTTGATTCATTCAGTTCAGGATAAATCTTCTGGGGAACAACCTCTGGTTGGGGGTAAGTTGCAGTTATTTTATGATAAATGGTGCTGCATAACATCTGATCTATTTATACTGGACACTGTCTCAGGGTCTCGAATAGAGTTTATGTTAGGAATTCATCCACCTGCACCTGCACAAAATATGCCTAGTCGGGTATTGGTTTCTGCGCCAGAAACTCGGCAAGTAAATGAAGAAATTGCGGGTTGTGCCAAAAAAGGGGTAATTGAAAGGCCAACATATCATCCTCAACAATTTGTGTCCAATATATTCCCCAGACAGAAAAAATATGGTGGATGTTGAGTTATTCTGGATCTAACAGTTAAATTCCTATGTCCAGTATAGGCATTTAAATGGACACCTTCAATACGGTTAAACAGCTGTTATCAGAAGGTTGTTATATGGCAACCATATATCTGAAAGATGCATATTATTCAGTACCAATTCATCATCAGTACTGAAGATACTTGAAATTTAGTTGGATGGGATAGCTGTGGCAATTAAAGCATTACCCAATGGGTTAACCTCAGCTCCTAGGTCGTTCACGAAATTGTTAAAACCAGTGCTGGCGCCACTTCGCACCCAGAATGACATTATAATGGCTTATCTAGATTATATCCTAATCATAAGCAACACTCAGGAGACAGCTGAGGAGTCGGTTTCAGCAACCAAACACCTGTTTGAAAGGTTAGGGTTTCTGGTCCATCCAACAAAAATCCAAGTTAGAACCATCCCAAAATGTTGATTATTTGGGGTTTGTCATTGATTCAGTTGATATGTCAGTGACTTTGCCTACAGCCAAGGCTGTGGAAATCAGGGAGGTCTGTGCCAGTCTCGCTAAAAAACAACACCCCTCCATCCGGGAAGTAGCCAGTGTTATTGGCAAATTGGTGGTGGCTTGCAGTGGAGTTTGGACCCCTGCGCAATCAAAGTCTGCAACGGGCTCAACAACAAGCACTTAAAGAACATGCAGGTCATTTTGATAGACCTATGCAGTTGCCAGCCAGAGCCATCCCTGAATTACAATGGTGGATTATCATTGTGGCACAAACTACCAAACATATTTTGGTTCAACAACCTTCAGTGGTTTTACAAACAGATGTGAGTGCTTTGGGATGGGGAGCCACGGACAGCGAGTCTAGCTGTCGTGGATGGAGTGTGCAAGAGGGTTTAATCCTGCACAGGCATGGTATAAATTACTTAGAATTGCTGGGTGCATTTCTATGGGTTAAAAGTTTATTGTTCAGCAATGAATATTTACATGTTCAGCTCCAGATTGACAATACCACGGCTGTTCCCTATATTAATCACATGGGAGGAATTAGGTCAGTAACGTGTGATAATCTGGCTAACCTCATTTGGGACTGGGTGTATTCCAGAAATACCTGGGCCTCAGCTATCTACCTGCCAGGTAGAGATAATCTGTTGGCAGACAACAGGTCACGGAAATCTAATGGCAACATAGAATGGATGCTAAATCCTGATGTTTAAAATGATTGTCAGCCGCTTTGGTTTGCCAGATATTGATCGGGCAGTCTAATATCTGGTGCCCGGATCAGGTGCCTAAATACGTTTCGTGGGAACCAGATCCAGGAGCAGTAGCGGTGGATGCATTCTCGCTACATTGGGGACGTACGTTCTTTTACGCTTTTCCCCATTCTGCCTCATTAGGCAATGCCTCACCAAAATAGGGCAGGACTCCGCCTCAGGCGTTTTGGTGGTTCCGGACTGGCCTACACAGGACTGGCCTATGTGGTTCCCATTGGTGCTGAGAATGATGACTCAGCCATTCATGGCTGTCCCCAACTGCAGTAATTTGTTGGTGCATCCAGTAACAGCAGAAAGTCATCTGTTACATGATCATATTTGTTAATCTGCAGGTTCTGACCAGACCGTTCCAAGGGTTTGGACTGTCGAGTAGGACCATGGATGTGATAACTGCAGCTTGGAGAGATAGCACTAAAAAACAATATGTGTCTCATATTAAGAAATGAGAGATGTTTGCTTGCAGTCAGATATATCTTATCGAACTGCAAGCATTCCGGATGTATTGGAGTTCCTTGCCACATTGCATTTTGATGAACACTTGAGCTATAGTGCCATTAATAGTGCTCGGAGTGCTTTGTCCTCCTATTTAGGGCAGTTTCAGAACAACAATCTATCGGGTCTCATCCGTTAGTATCCCGATTCATGAGAGTAATCTTTAACAAGAACTCTTCTAAGTCTAGATATACAGAAATCTGGGATGTCAGTATAGTTCTCACACTGCTTCAGCAATGGGCTCCAATTACGTCACTGTTTTTCAGAAGTTAACACTTAAAATGGTTATGCTCATGGCGCTAGTATCAGCGCAACGAGTTCAAACATTGCAAAAGCTACAGATAGATAAGATGTACTTTTCTGTAGATAACATTACGTTTTATGTGTATGATTAATCAAACAAAGCAGGCCAGGAATGGCCAGAACCAAAGTAAGCTTTAAAGCATACCCCGTTGACCAAACATTATGTGTAGTCAAGCACCTGAGTCAATATATCAAGGTAACTCTGAAACATCAATGCTCATCAGCCAGAAAAAAAATAATAAAAAAGGTGTCAGTGCAAACTATTTCTAGATGGTTAAAACAGGTTTGGATTGTGCTGGAGTAGACACTCATGTGCTTAAACCTCACTCCACTATGGCGGCATCAACATCCGCAGTGAAGGCGCAGGATGTGCCTCAAGACCAAATCTTTGGGGCCGCGGGATGGTCTAAGGAGGCGACCTTCTCCAGATTTTATGATAAACCTGTCCTGACAATGCAAGGTTTTGGGCATGCTGTTTTGGGTTCAGCTGATTCTTTTCTTTCTAAATTTCATTTGTAATTTCCCCCTGGGTCAGACTGGAACTCAGCCACCTGAGTTCCAGTCTGTGGTTTTGAGAAGAAGGCATAATTGTCTTCTGACCAATTCCTTGAAGTCTCTGTTGGGCAGCTGTAGGCACAGTTGTTAAAACTTCTCTTCAGAATCTGCCTGTAAAAAACTTTGATGTTCCACGTTTCTTTTCAGTGTGTGGTCTGTACTGATTCTCACACTAGTTCTCTCTTACCCTGAATGTTGTGTTTGCCTTGTCATCTTACTCATTGTCTTCAACATCTTATAGTCAATGAACAGTAAATTCCATCCCTACTATCCATTACCATAGTCTTGCATTGTGCAAGAAGCCAGCTGTAAACATCATGTTCAAACTTTCAGAATTTGTTTTAAAAATAATAAATTGAAGAGTGTATTTGACTTCAGAAGAATGTTTTTGTAATAGAAAATATTTTTAGTCTTTATCATTAAGATGATTTGCAACTCGAATGTCAAATCTAGTGGGCAACTTGAATCAGTACATAAGGTGAAATCATTGGACAAAGTCAGCATGGATTCATGAAAGGTAAATCATGTCTGACAAATCTTATAGAATTTTTCGAGGATGTTACTAGTTACTAGAGTGGATAGGGAAGAACCTGTGGATGTGTTGTATCTGGAATTTCAGAAGGCTTTCGACAAGGTCCCATATAAGAGATTAGCATTCAAACTTAAAGCACACGGTATTGGGGGTTCAGTGTTGATGTGGATAGAGAACTGGCTGGCAGACAGGAAGCAAAGAGTAGGAGTAAACGGGTCATTTTCAGAATGGCAGGCAGTGACTAGTGGGGTACCGCAAGGCTCAGTGCTGGGACCCCAGCTATTTACAATATATATTAATGATCTGGATGAGGGAATTGAATGCAACATCTCCAAGTTTGCGGATGACACAAAGCTGGGGGGCAGTGCTAGCTGTGAGGAGGATGCTAGGAGGCTGGATAGGTTGGGTGAGTGGGCAAATGCATGGCAGATGCAGTATAATGTGGATAAATGTGAGGTTATCCACTTTGGTGGCAAAAACAGGAGGGTAGACTATTATCTGAACGGTGGCCGATTAGGAAAGGGGGAGATGCAACGAGACCTGGGTGTCATGGTACACCATTCATTGAAAGTAGGCATGCAGGTACAGAGGCTGTGAAGAAAGCGAATGGTATGTTGGCATTCATAGCAAAAGGATTTGAGTACAAGAACAGGGAGGTTCTACTGCAGTTGTACAGGGTCTTGGTGAGACCACACCTGGAGTAATGCGTACAGTTTTGGTCTCCTAATCTGAGGAAAGACATTCTTGCCATAGAGGGAGCACAGAGTAGGTTCATCAGACTGATTCCTAGGATGGCAGGACTTCCATATGAAGAAAGACTGGATAGACTTGGCTTGTACTCGCTGGAATTTAGGAGATTGAGGGGGGATCTTATAGAGACTTACAAAATTCTTAAGGGGTTGGATAGGCTAGATGCAGGAAGATTGTTCCCGATGTTGGGGAACTCCAGAACAAGGGGTCACAGTTTAAGGATAAGGGGGAAGTCTTTTAGGACCGAGATGAGAAGATCATTTTTCACACAGAGAGTGGTGAGTCTGTGGAATTCTCTGCCACAGAAGGTAGTTGAGGCCAGTTCATTGGCTATATTTAAGAGGGAGTTAAATGTGGCTCTTGTGGCTAAAGGGATCAGGGGGTATGGAGAGAAGGCAGGTACAGGATACTGAGTTGGATGATCAGCCATGATCATATTGAATGGCAGTGCAGGCTCGAAGGGCCGAATGGCCTACTCCTGCACCTATTTTCTATGATTCTATGAAAGGGCACCAACTGCACGTTATGTTCAGAATCACAGCTGCAATGTGGAGATGGTGAGCATGGTGTCTCTTGGATGCCATGGATGTTGCAAAGTATGCTGAAACATCTTTTGCATATTAATCCTATTTTGCATGAGGTCCACATTATGCAAATAAATTGGCATACAAGACCATAACAAAATCAACTCTATAAAGAATTGCTGATTGCAACTCCGCCTGTCAACATCAATTTACCACAACCTTCCCATAGAATTTAATAATTTTAATTTTTGGAGATACCACATGGAAATATGCCCTTCGGCCCACCAAATCCATGCCGACCATCGATCACCCATTCATACTAGTTCTATGTTATCCCACCTTCTCATCCAGTCCATAAAGTGCAAATTCCACAAAGACAGCATCCGAGGTAAGGATTGAAGCCAGATCTCTGGCGCTGAGAGGCAATAACTCTAACCCGTTGCACCACTGTTCCACCCTTTGATAGTCTCAATCTGTTTCCTGTACATACTTATTGATTCTCAACTATGACATGATAATTAGAGAAATCAATCTGGAGATCCATATCATCTGAGATTTTGTAGATTACCATGTCAAGTCAAGTGACGTTGAGTTTATTGTCACATGCACAAATGCGGTGAGGTACAAGTAAAATGAAACTCTTGCCTGCAGCAGCATCATAGTCACATACTGTAGATAACACAAAACAACATAAATTCAATGCATCAATCAATATCAATGGGAAATTCAGATGTGTCTTAAAGCACTTTAATTAAAAAGTAAGACACAAGTCATAAATTCTGTGGTTGAACATTTGATTCCAGTACTCAAATCTGTAGAGTGTATTTCTTTATTTTGGTAAAATGATAAGGTGATGGGTGTATTTTAAATGACTGTATAAGTTTACTTCCTTGGTTACAGCTGATTAGAAACTAATTTAAATCATGTAAAAAAGATAGAAACAAAATGCTGGAGTAACTCAGCGGGTCAGGCGGCATATCTGGATGAAATGGTGGTGCTTCGGGGTCGGGACTGGGGAGGGGGGCGAAATCAATCCTCCCCCTCCCTTCCCCCCACAATCAGTCAGAAGAAGGGTTCCGACCCGAAATGTCACCTACCCATTTAATTCGGAGATGCTGCCTGACCCGCTGAATTTTGTATTTATCTTTGGCATAAACCAGCATCTACAGTACCTTGCATTATAAATTACGTACAAGTTGGGTGAAAACTCTGGGCTTCAGCATTACAGAAACACCATGAATATTATAAAGAGGTAAGATGCTATCACTGTGGCTAATCAGAATAATTATCCAAGGTCTGAGTTAGATCACATGTTTTGAAATATTGTGAGCAAAACATGGGCACCACAAGTCAGGAAGAATACTTTGAAAGGAGTGCAGTACAGATTTGCTGGTTGAAATCAAGTTCCAATGGTTAAATTATGAAGAGAGATTGCTTAGAAAATAATTTAGATGATTAAGATAATTTCACATTTTTACAAGATTAAGGGAGACTGTCAGGGAAATGTTTTCGGCTGGAAGGGATTTTGGAACTAGGCGATGTGGTTTTAACATTAAGGAAAAATTCAAAAATACTTGTGCATGCACTCACTGGTGAAATTGGATTTTTTTCACAAATGAATTTGATAAAAAATCTTTTATTAGTATACAATATCTGCAGGAGATATTAAATGCATTTTGTTCCCCACATGATTTCAATGCTGTAAGGACTGCAACCAGGACCATATTTTAGAATTAGGGGCCACCCATTTAAGACAGTAATGAGGTTGAATTTCTTCACCTGAAGGATTGTAAATCTTTAGAATTCTCTTCCTCTAAAGCCCATGGAGGATGAAACATTGAGTATATATTTAAGGTCTAAATAGATTTTTTTGTTCAGTGGTGAATCAAAGATGATTGCGAATAAATAAGAATATAGAATTGAAGTCAAGATCAGATTAGCTGTGAATTTATTGAAGGTAAATTCTGACATAGGGACTCCAACCTGTAAGATTGATTTTCTTTCTATTCCCGCAGATGCACTCTGACCTGCTGACATTTTCAAGCGTTTTCTGTTTTTTTTTCTTAGCATCTATGCTTTTTAAAAATGTTCACTAACTGAATGGCAGAACATGCTTCAAGACCCATATGACCTATTCATGCCCTATTTCGTATGACTGTACTTTTATGTTGTCCAAGGCATATGATGTTAGGTATATAACTAATTTTAGTATCGAATAGGAACCTGGATGATGAGACATATCGAGGCTCTGGTTTTGAAAAAGGAAGACGCATGTCAAATATAGGCAGCTGGGATCAAGTACTTTAGACTTTAGAGAAACAGCTTGGAAACAGAGCCCTTTGGCTCACCGATTCCGCACCGACAACAATCTTCCCATACACTAGCACTATCCTACACACAAGGGACAATTTACAATTTTACCAGTCAATAAACCTACAGACCTATACGTCTTTGGAGTGTGGGGGGAAAACACAGCACACCCATAGAAAACTCACGGGGGTCACAGGGAGAATGTACAAACTCTATACTGATAAGCATCCATAGTCAGGATCGAACCTGGGTCTCTGGTGCTGTAAAGCACCAACTCTACCACTGTGACGCACATAGTGAATCACTTCAGAAGTATAGGGGGTTAGCAATAGATTTAAGACAGCAAACAGAGAGCAAAAAAAGAGGGCATGAGATCGTTTTGCTGATAAGGTAAAGAAGAATGCAAAAAAATTCTACATGTATATTAAGGGAAAAAAGGTAGCGAGCGAGAGAATACAGCTCTTTAAATCAACAAAATTGTTAATGAGTGGAACCACAAGACATTGGCGAGGTGTTAATTGAATATTCCTCATTTGTGTTTCAGAAATTAAACGTAGGAACTCAGGGAAGTTAATTATAACGTCCTGAAGAGAATCTGTCACTCAATAGAAGGTGCTTAAGGTCAAAAAATTAATTAAGAAAGGTAAATCCCCAGGAATTAATGATGTGTATCGTAGGATGTAGTGGGAAATTTCAGGGCCATGGGCTGAGATATTTGTATCATCGAAAACATGATGGCTGAGGTGCCAGAGGATGGGTGTGGCTAATGTTGTGACTGCATAAGAATGGTGGCAAGAAAAAGCCTGGGAACTATAAACCGGTGAGTGCTATGTCAGAGGTGGGGAACGTATTGGAGGGCATTCTGAGGGACAGAACCTACATGCATTTGGAAAGGCAAAGTTAGATTAGGGATACTCAGCATGGCTTTGTGTATGGAAACTATTTCTCACCAATTTGACTGAGGTTTTGAAGAGGTAACCAAGAACATTGATGAGGGCAATGAAATAAACATTGTAACATGGATGTTAGCAAGGCGTTTGACAAGGTACCACATTTTAGGATAGTCCGTACGATCAGCTCACATGGGATCCAGGGCAAGTTAGTGAATTAGATTAAAAATTGGCTTGATGATAGGAAACAGAGGATGGTGGTAGAGTGTTGTTTTTCCGATGGAGGCCTGTACCAGTGGAGTATCAGAGGGATCATTGGTGGGTCCTCTATTGTTTATTATCAATATTAACAATTTGAATGTGAAAGTAGATGACATGGTTAGCAAGTTTGAGGATGACACTAAAATTGCTGGTATAGTGGATAGTGTAGGTTATCCTAGTTTACAGCAGGATCTTCATCAAATGGGCGAATGGAAGACAAATGGCAAATGGTGTTTAATTCAGATAAATGTCAGTTTAGTTTAGTTTAGAGATAAAGCCTGGAAACAGTTCCTTTGGCCCACAGTGTCCATGCCGACCAACGATCACCATACACTAGTTTTATCCTGCACACCAGGGTCAATTTACAGAAGGCAATTAACCTACTAACCTACAGGTCTTTGGAATGTGGAAGGAAGCTGGAGCACCCAGAGAAAACATATGTGGTTACAGGGAGAACGTACAAACACTGTACAGACACCACCCAGGATCGAACCCAGCTCTACCAATGTACCACTGTGCTGCCCAGTGAGTTGTTGTGTTTGGTAGGACAAAGCAGAGCTGGATTTACACAGTAAACATACAGCAAATGGTAAGGCCCCATAAAGTGTGGTAGAACAGAGACCAAGGAGTGCATGTACATAGTTCTATGAAAATGGCATCACAGGTGAACAGGTGAGGCGTTTGGCAGGCTTGCCTTGCCTTCATCAAGTTATTGAGTATAGAGTTGATACATAATGTTACAGCTGTACAAGACACTGCTCAAGCCACATTTATACTAGTGCATATACATCCAGTTGCCCTGCTCTAGGAAGAATGTCATAAATCTAGAAAGAGCACAAAAAACATATGGCATATGGAGGGTTTGCATTAGAAGTAGAAGCTGGCTCTTTTTTCCGTGGAGTGTAAGCCACTGAGTGGTGACCTTCTAGAGTTTTGTAAAATCACGAGGAGCATAGATACGTAGAGTAGCCACAGTCTTTGCCCCAGGGTAGAGGAGTCAGATACTAAGCATACATTTAAAATGATAGATTTAAAAGTGTCCTGAAGGGTAACTTTTTCACACACAGAGTGCTACATACACACGTAGAATGAGCTGCCAGACAAAATGGTAAAGGTGGCTACAATAATAACATTTAAAAGATACTTGGACAGGTAAGATATAGGCCAGGCACGCATGAGTAGGACTAACTCAGCAAAACAATTAGATCTGGTGGATAAATTCAGCTGAAACGCCTGTTTCCATGCTGTACAGCTCCATGACTATGAATATGGATAGACTTAATAATCAAAGTATTAAACCAGGTGAAGATGATATATTTAGGTCATTCAGTTACAATCTCTCTCAAGGACAAGCATGTTCATATGAGATGTGTAGGACAAATATTTTTACAGAGTGGTGGGTACGTGGAACATGCTGTCAGCGGTGGTGGTGGAGGCAGATATGAAAATGGCATTTAAAAGGTTTTTCGATAGACATGTAGATTTGCAGGGAATGGAAAGATATTGATTACATGCAGGCAGAGGAGATTACGTTAACTTGGTATCAGCACGGACATTGTGGGCTGAAGAGCTTGTTCCTGTGCTATTCTGCTCCATGTTCTAATGTACATGAGAAACATAAAGGTGTATCCCTGTTATTACAGTGGCTTGCAAAAGTTTTCATACCCCTTGAACTTTTCCACATTTTGTCACGTTACAACCACAAACGTAAATATATTTTATTGGGATTTTATGTGATAGACCAACACAAAGTGGAGCATAATTGTGAAGTGGAAGGAAAATGATAGATGGTTTTCAATTTTTTTTACAAATAAAAAAGTGAAAAGTGTGGCGTGCAAAGTATTCAGTCCCCTTTACTCTGATACCCCTAAATAAAATCCAGTGCAACCAATTGCCTTCAGAAGTCACCTAATTAGCAAATAGTCCACTTGTGTGTAATCTAATCTCAGTATAAATACAGCTGTTCTGTGAAGGCCTCAGAGGTTCGTTAGAGAACATTTGTGAACAAACAGCATCATGAAGCCCAAGGAACACACAGGTCAGGGATAAAGTTGTGGAGAAGTTTTAAGCAGGGTTAGGTTATTCAAAAATATCCCAAGCTTTGAACATCTCACGGAGCACTGTTCAATCCATCATCGAGTATGGCACAACTGCAAACCTACCAAGACATGGCCGTCCACCTAAATTGACAGGCCGGGAAAGGAGAGCATTGATCAGAGAAGCAGCCAAGAGGCCCATGGTAACTCTCGAGGAGCTGCAGAGATCCACAGCTCAGGTGGGAAATCTGTCCACAGGACAACTATTAGTTGTGCACTCCACAAATCGGGCCTTTATGGAAGAGTGGCAAGAAGAAAGCCATTGTTGAAACAAAGCCATAGGAAGTCCCGTTTGCAGTTTGCCACAAGCCATGTGGGGGACACAGCAAACATGTGGAGGAAGGTGCTCTGGTTTGATGAGACCAAAATTGAAGATTTTGGCCCAAAATGCAAAACGTGTGTGGCGGAAAACTAGCATTGCACATCACCCTGAACACACTATCCCCAATGCGAAACATGGTGGTGGCAGCATCATGCTGTGGGGATGCTTTTCTTCAGCAGGGACAGGAAAGCTGGTCAGAGTTGATGGGAAGATGGATGGAGCCAAATACAGGGCAATCTTGGAAGAAAACCTGTTAGACTCTGCAAAAGACTTGAGACTGGGGTGGAGGTTCACCTTCCAGCAGGACAACGACCCTAAGCATACAGCCAGAGCTACAATAGAATGGTTTAGATTAAAGCATATTCATGTGTTAGAATGGCCCAGTCAAAGTCCAGACCTAAATCCAATTGAGAATCTCTGGCAAGACTTGAAAATTGCTGTTCACAGACGCTCTCCATCCAATCTGACTGAGCTTGAGCTATTTTGCAAAGAAGAATGGGCAAACATTTCAGTCACTAGATGTGCAAAGCTGGTAGAGACATACCCCAAAAGACTTGCAGCTGTAATTGCAGCAAAAGATGGTTCTACAAAGTATTGACTCAGGAGGGCTGAATACTTTTGCACGCCACACTTTTCAGTTTTTTATTTGTAATAAAATTTGGAAACCATGTATCATTTCCATCCACTTCACAATTATGCACCAGTTTGTGTTGGTCTATCACATAAAATCCCAATAATTTACGTTTGTGGTTGTAACGTGACAAAATGTGGAAAAGTTCAAGGGGTATGAAAACTTTTGCAAGCCACTGTATGTCCCCATGCCCAAGCATTACAAGAGTATCAAGGATAAGAATATCAAATAAAAAAAGGAAATGCTAGAAACTGGATGTCAGGCAATGAAGGTAGACACAAAATGCGGGAGTAACTCAGCAGGACAGGCAGCATCTCTAGAGAGAAGGAATGGGTGACTTTTCGGGTCGAGACCCTTCTTCAGACAATGAATATGACTAGAGAAATAGAGTTAACATTTCAGGCCACTCACTTGATAGCACAACATCTACAGGCTTGGCTAAAATAATCTGAGGATTTTCACTCCCAGTCAAATTGAATATGTTCTTAACCTTTGAGCAATTTCCTAGACTTCATCCTAATTTTAATAACAATGAGTGAGTCTGCTCAAGATAAATTAAAATATTCATTGTCATCTCCATGATCAAGGCAAAAACTGAATTCTAATAAAGTTGATCAGAATCATTTAGAAAAGGGTAACATGTTATAACATGCTGGATCAGAAGATTCACACTCAAAAATTAAAATTTTCAATAAATGTAAGAAAGCAAATTGGTGACTAGAATCTGCATGAAATATTAAATACAATATTTTTCTTGAGATGGTTTATACTTTTCCATCTTCTTTTACATGATTATGTAGCTCAGTCTTTTAATATGCTCACATGTGTTTTACACCAATTCAAAAATAATGATTCAAAATGATCATTTCATTTCATTGAAATTGAGAATAAATATATTACTTCATGCAGTGATTAATGAACTTTCTCAAAACGAGTTTACATTTTCAGCACTTACCAAATGAATATTTTTAATGAGGGATTGGTGGGTAGACGCAGCAATTTCCAACTCAGTCTCAAAGTACTCTTCAGGATTTACCACACACAGGATGTTATACAAACGGACATCATATTTGGACTGTAAAAGGATCTTACAGGGATAGTGGCCTGGCCCTTCTGATACAAATTTCATTGGCAGGCTGGCTGACGCTTCTTCATCTAGATTGAATGAAAACAATGAAAATCTCATTTTCCAAATTCCAAAGTTACTTGACATAAGCAATCTAGAGCTAAGTACAACTCTCATTAATGATAATTTAGCACAAATTTCATCTTGTCCTACTCTTTGCAATTCAAAACTTTTTCCTGCACCTTATTTACTTATGTGATTAGCCAAGTAAAAATACAGATATGAAACTAATATTAAAAGGAATTCTCTGTCCACAAACTGAACTCCATCAAATGGGTTTCAAATTTGATCCAAAAGTTATTTATTTTTGTTGCCTCTCAAGAATATTACAAAATAAACCATTTCAATGTTTATAGAGTGTAGGTAGGAGCAACAGATGCTGGTTTATAACAATGATAGACACAAAAAGCTGGAGTAACTCAGCAGGTCAGGGAGCATCTCTGGAGAAAAGGAATAGGTAACGTTTCAGATCGAGAGCCTTCTTCAGAGTGTCATGGGGGACAGAAACAAGAGATATGAAAAGGTACATAGAACAAATCAATGAAAGGTATGCAAAAGGACAAATCAAAGCCAGCAATGATGATCAAGGAAAGGTGAAGCCCACAATTGTCCATTGTTAGCTATGGGGAAGCTGGTAATGAAGGATACAAACAGTGAAACTCAGCAGGATGACAGTAAAACTAGTACACCAATTAGGGTGGGGGAGAGACGGAGAAAGAAGGGATGCAAGGGTGACGAAGTTAGAGAAATCAATGTTCATACCACTGGGTTGTAAGCTGCCCAAGCAAATTATGAAGTGATGTTCCTCCAATTTGCAGATTGTAGATCAAAAGAGTCATGGAGTCATACACTTTAGAATGGGGTCCTTTGGCCCACTGTATTTTTGCTGACCATCAGGTGCCTATCCATGCATTCTGGCCAGATATTATTTTCTTTCACCACCCCATTGCCACTTACCTGTTTTCTATGGTGTTCTACTGCAACTCATTGAAAAATAACATATTTTGAAATTGTCCCATTTCAGATGAAATATCATTGACTTGACACATTAACATTAAAAGGTGTTTTCTATTTCTATCGCAAAGTAGTCTGGGCCACAGATTTGCTTGCAAAACACAATTTTTCAGGACAATACAGATGAAAATTATTATTGGTGAGGAAAGCAATTGCAACAATTTCTAGATCTATGCACAATACTGAAAATACAACTAGTCTTTTCCAGTCATGACCCATGTAAGCACAAAAGCACACTGGATAGCCACCAAGTGGTCACAGGAGTGGAAGGCAACCTCATCTCCATTACACAGCTACATCTCTTCACCAGATAAAAACTGTCCAGGGTCTGACCTCCCCAGAGGAGCATGGGTGAAGCTCAACAGACTTTGTACTGGAGTTGGGCGATTCAATGCCAGCATGTGGTGATGGGGACTCCGCCAGAGCCCAGCCTGTGAATGCGGAGCAGAACAACAGTCAGCCAACCATGTCATCTCTGGGTGCCCGCTCTACCACCCACCAAATGGAGCTCAGGGCCTGGCAGACATTGATTCAGAGACAACAACCTGGCTGCTCAACACCCGGCTTGAGATATAACTATTTGGTTTATGTTTCATTCGCAAGAAGAAGAAGACCCATGTAAAATGATGTCATTCCCGTGTATAGTATTAACTGGAAAATTAAGTTGCATGCTCTGTGATGTGCTTGTTGTCAGACATATTTCAAAGCAACAGTGTTTTAACGGTTGTAGTCTCTGAACAAGGTACATGGAACATCACTCAAATAACTTCCCTGACTATCCTTTTCCTCTGGGATTCTTCCTCTAGAGAACTTCACCCTTCTTTCTTACACCCACCCACTTTCTGAACTGTCTATCCCTAGTCCTCTTTTATTTCATATTCCAATTGCTCCTGATTGCCAACAACAAGAACATTTTATCCCTAAATCTCACGTCCTCGTTTCAACTAGTTTAATTATCCACAGAAGCTGAATAAGGCTTTATTGGAGCAGAAAATTGAAAATGACTGCAAAAGAATGGGCCACGAGCAGTGCAAACCTCCAACAATCAGGTTCTATTGGCTTCACTATTTTCCGTTGCTTTCTAAATTCTTCTGTAGACATGTTCTTCTGCAGCATTTTATAATTATTTTTATAAATAAATTATATTGGTAATTGAATGAATCATATATTACTCAATGTTAACATTTCATAACAGAAATCTTAGTGCAATTATGAAACTGCATTACTATTAATAAGTGTCTTTCAAAGAAACTTTCATATGCATGAAAGCCAATTGTGGTTGTATTACTCAAATCACACACCTCATGATTGCTTCCATGGAATACCCTCGCTAGAGGAGTGTGGGTATTCATCTCATCTAGGATGCCTGGATGGAGGTGCAGGAGGAGAAGTAAGGGCTGATGTTACATCTCCTGCGGTTACAGGAGAAAGTACCTGGTGGGGACGGTTTTTGTGGGAATGGTTGAGCGAACCAAGGAGTTGCAGAGGGAGTGGTCTTTATGGAAAGCAGAAAGGGATGAGGCAGGAAGATGTGACTAGTGGTGGGATCATGTTGGAGGTGGAGGAAATGACAAACAATGCTGGTTTGGACACAGAGACTCGTAGGGTGCAAAGTAAGAACCAGGACAACACTATCCTTGTTTCATCTTGGGGGAGAGGGAGCGAGAACAGATCTACAGGACATAGATGTGGCATGGGTGAGGAATCGATTCACAACACCAGAGGGAAACCACATTTACTAAAGAAAGAGGACATCCTGGATATTGGCATGCACCTTCCCTGACCTCATCTGCTTTATTTGGTGCTCCGGATGTGGCCTTCTTCACCAAAACCAAACGTAGATTAGGTGACATTTTCGCCAAACATTCGCACATGGTGTGCCTAGGCCTGCTGGATTTCCCAGTTGCTAACTATTTTAACTCTCCCTCTCATTCCCATACTGGCCTCTCTGTCCCGGTCCTCCTCCATTGCCAGTGCTTACAACCTCAAGTATAAACATTGAACTCACAGATTTCAGGTGACAAACCACTGTGTTCTTTTTTTTTCTTCCTCCCGCTGTTACCTGACGCTGGTGTGCATCCATTCCTGCTCTATCCCATCCACCTTTTCACCACGCCCAACCTCCCGTTCCCATCCGCTCCTATATCACCCTCCAGCTTTACATTTCACTGCTCTTTCAAACCTCTTTCCTCCTTATCACCCTTTTGTCACCTTTTCATCTGTAGCCTATGTCCCCCCCCCCCCCCCCCCCCCCCTCTGTCCCCACCTCTATCAACCCCCCACTCCATTCACCCTGGAATCAGATCCCTATATAACCCAGAATTGCAGATTGGTCTAATGGATTTATGACCCGATCTGGAAGCCTCGTATCTCAGACGTGCTGTTTACCAGGCAGAGTACCTCTTAGCGAGACAAATCACAGGAATGAAAATGTTTCATGTAAGATATTCAGACTTGTTTCCCATGCGAAACACCATAAATACTGGCCATGCAACTTGCCCCTGTAAATATCCAGGTCAATGTTCTTATAAAAATTAGATTCTATTCTGAACAATACTGAAATTCATCAAAACAAGGAAAATAATTTTTAAGAATGATTATTTCACTCTACTTACCACACTGCACTGGAGAATGATTTTCTAACAGCATATCACACAGGGACATGCAACTGCACCTCATTTGCAGATTAATGGACTGTGAGAAGCTAATACACTGTTATTCCTCAGCAGAAAAGCCAATGCATTTGCATTACATTGCATTTATATTGGTGGTTGCACGAATTCCATTTTAATTGAATGAATTGTCCTTAGCTTCTCCAAAGTCTGAGATTAATTTGTAAGATTATGTGCAAATAAATATAAAATGATCGAGTAGTGCTGTTCAGACTCATTATGAAGTGACAAGCCATGGTCATTGTTCTGAAATGCATCATGTTACATGTGAAACAGTGTAGAGTTTAAAATTAATACCGCATGGCGAGGGAATAAGCAAGCCACGCGTGGTGAATCAAAGAGATCTTTATTGCGGAAGTAAAGAGAACAACACACACGCGAATGGGGGAAGGCTGACCCGGGCTGAATATTTATACTAGGGCACACCCCTAAACCTCATGACAACTACTTTCCGCAATTACCCAGTCACGTGACCCTACCCCCGACGGCCGAGGTTTTGCATAGTAAGTGGCCTTACCACCGGACCCACCTCCCCCAGAACCAGAGGCGCGAATCTGAAATGGTAGACGAATGAGGTGGCTGGACCTCGTGCACACATCCCCCCCCCCCCCACACAGAGGACTCCCGCAAGGAAGGCAACGGTAGGAGCAGACAGGACCGCGGACGCTGCCGATTACGAGGCAGGGCCACCAACACAGGTTGACTCAAGTCGACATGGGCTGGATTCAATCGAGCCATCAATGCAGTCTCACGGCGACCCCCCCTGTCCAAAACAAAAGTCGTAAGTCCCCGCTGCAGCACCCGGAAGGACCACTCGTACGGCCACTGCAGCGCCGTGCGATGCGCGTCACGGCGCAGGAACACAAAAGAACAGTTGGAGAGCAGCTGGAACGTGGCAAGGCACCACACCATGGCATGACGTCGGAACAGCAGCAAGCATGCCCACGTTCTCCCGCAAATGAACCAGGGCGGCTCCTGCGACCCACGTGCTGCCAGAACTAAATACCCCAGAACCAGAAGCAGAGCACCATATACCGATTCCACCGACGAAGAAGCCAAATCCTCCTTCAGGGCAGTCAGAATCCCCTGCAAAACCCAAGGTAACTCGTCCATCCACTCTGGCCTTCAGATGACGGTGAAACCGCTCCACCACACCTTGGATTGGGGATGGTAGGCCGTGGTATGGTGGTGCTGAACACCCAACAGGCAGGCCATAGCCGACCACAACTCAGAGGTGAACTGAGCCCCCCGGTACAAGGAAATGTCCACAGGAACACTGAAATGAGCAATCCAATGGACAGCAAGGGCATGGGATGCAGCAGAGGTATCAGTCAATGGGACAACTCCCGGCCACCGCATGAAACGATCCACCACCGTGAGGAGATGCGTGACACCACGGGACGGAGACAGCGGACCCACAATATCCACATGAACGTGGTCGAACCGCCAATGAAGCGCAGCAAAATCCTGAACAGGCGCCCGGACGTGACGCAGAGCTCGAAATTAGCGGTTGCCCATGACCCACCGGGCAACCTAAAAGCCATCATATTGCCGGGCTTGGCAAGCAAAAAAAAAAAAAATCAAGTAGATCGGGATCAATCCCTGAGTTAGGGAGATGCAAATTCCTGGGATTGGACCAAAATTGCCCATGTGCTGGCAGGGTTAATGAATAGGGACAGGGGACGGTTGCAGTCCTGTGGTTGCGGTGCAGGATTGGGATGATCCCGGATTCCTGGGCACAGGGATGGGATTTCCCACGTATTTGGCGGGAGTCTGACCTGCTTTGTCGTGGCTCCGGGCCAGGGCCTAGGTTGTCGGCTGCGCTGCTGGCGCACGGGCGCCGCTCTCAGAGTACACGGGACACCTATCGTTTAACTCTGAGCGCGCCCCCCTCTCTATCTCTCAATCTGTCACTCTCCATCTCCGCCCGCCATCTGTGTCTGGGCCGCCGGGTCTCCACTCTCTGGCCGGTCCTCATCCACCGGCATGGCCGACAGCCTTGCACATGCGCACATACTTGGCTGCCCTGCACATGCGCACTCCAACGGATTGCACATCCTCCCCCTGCACATGTGCACTGCCACGGCCTGCATATCCTCCCCCTGCATATGCGCAATGCCACGGCCAGCACATCCACCCCCTGCACATGTGCAAAATCATGGCCAGCACATCATCGGTCGCCCTGCACATGCGCACTGCCACGGCAACTGGTCGGCGCCAGGCACTTTCTCCCTCCCTTTGCATTGTGGGAGATCTGGCCGCCATTGCAGTCCAGTCGCCACCTCGCCGCGACCGCTGAAACCCAACGCAGAATCACTCGCTGGAGCTGGAGTAACTCCCTGGAGTAACTCTTGCTTCTTGGTTTCCTGGTCCTCCAAAAATATTCCAAATGGAATTTAAACTGGAGGTGGTGGAGGGTGGACTTAAAAAAGGGTTCTTGGGGAAAAAAGAACTACCTTAAATTTAGTTGCGTCTGGTTGGGTAACTATGGTCGGGTGAAGACTATTCCATGCTTTAATTGTGCGGGGGAACTCCATGGAGCAGCCAGCATCTCTGGATAGAAGAAATTGGATGACGTTTCGGTTAGAGACCTTTCTTTAGACTCCCTCTGGTTTTAATGTTTTTAGTTCAATTTAAAAATACAGCATGGAAACAGGCCCTTCGACCCACCGAGTCCACACTGACCACCGATCACCCGTACACTAGTTCTATCCCACACATTAGCGACGTAAGTCAAGAGTCAAGAGTGTTTTATTCTCTCACGTCCCAGTTAGAACAATGAAATCCTTACTTGCAGCAGCACAACAGAATATGTAAACATAGTACTCTGAAAACAATGTTATAAATGAAAACAAAACAGTGTATACTTATATATGAATATATAACTCTGTGTGTGTGTGTGTGTGTGTGTGTGTGTGTGTGTGTGTGTGTGTGTGTGTGTGTGTGTGTGTGTGTGTGTGTGTGTGTGTGTGTGTGCGTGCGTGCGTGCGTGCGTGCGTGCGTGTGTGTGTGTGTGTGCTCGCACACGCGCGCATGATATATATACCCACACACACACAATTTCCCTCCTGGGATTAATAAAGTTCTATCGTATAGTGTCGTGTGTGCAGGAAGGAACGGCAGATGCTGGTTTAAACCGAAGATGACACAGAAAACTGGAGTAACTCAACAGGTCAGACAGAATCTCTGGACAAAAGGAAAATATTATGTTTTGGGTTGGGTCTGAAAAAGGTTCCTGCACACCTTGGGAATGAGGAAGGAAACAAGCTCCCGGAGAAAACGCATGCAATCAAAGGGAAAAGTAGCAAAGACAGCACCCATATTCAGGATCAATTCTGGGTCTGGTACTTTTAGGCAGCAACTTCATGGCCAATGTACTGCCCCATAGTCTTGAACTGAAACATACAGTAGCTGTAAAGGGGGACATAGCGTGACTTAAGAGATTTAAGACTGACAATGGATAGTTTTTTTTTTTTTAGTAACCAAAGTTATCAACGTATAATGTTTTGTGTGTTGGAAAACAAAATATAGTGGCACAGCTGGTAGACTTGCTGCCTCACATGCCAGAGATCTCTGTTCGATCATGTCCTCGGGCACTGTCTGTGTTGAATTTGCACATTCTCCCTGCAAGCTTGTGGATTTCCTTCCACATCCCAAAGACACATTGGCTTTGCAGGTTAACTTGCTTCTGTAAAATTGGCCCTAATGTGTAGGGAGTGAGTGAGGAAACAGAACTTGTGTGAATGGGTGGTAGACCAAAAAAGCTAGAGAAAATCAGTGGGTGAGGCAGCATCTATGGAGCGAAGGAATAGGCGACATTTCGGGTCGAGACCCTTCTTTGGAATGTCAGGGGGGGGGGCGGGAAAAAGAAAGGAAGAGGCGGAGACAGTAGGCTGTGGGAGAGCTGGGAATGGGAGGGGAAGAAGGGAGAAAGCAAGGACTAACTGAAATTGGAGAAGTCAATGTTCATAATGCTGGGGTGCAAAATTACCCAAGTGAAAAATGAGGTGTTGTTCCTCCAATTTGCGGTGGACCTCACTCTGGCCATGGAGGAGGCCCAGGACAGAAAGGTCGGGTTCGGAATGGGAGGGGGAGTTGGTGCTGAGCCACCGGGAGATCAGGTTGGTTATTGCAAACTGAGTGGAAATTTGGGGGAAAGAAATGTCTAAACTGTATTGATCTATTGTACAGCTTCCGAAAATGTTGGATGGATCTTCTGCAAGGTTAATGTATTGTATATATTTATCATTCGAATAAAGTATATTTTAAAATTTAAAAAAACTGAGTGGAGATGTGCTCGGTGCAGCCAACGCCAAGGCTCGGTGGGGGAGGGCCACAGTCTAAGGTCCTTCCGCTGCTGGACATGGGGGGTACGGTATGGTGGAGACGCCCCTCAATATAAGGGAAGGTATCCACGCCATTGTGGCACGAGTGGGGGACTGATTTGTGGAAATTTGGGGGAAAGAAATGTCTAAACTCTATCGTACAGCCTCCGAAAATGTCGGATGGATTTTCCGCAAGGTTAATGTATTGTATACATTTATCATTTGAATAAAGTATATTTTGAAATAATTTTTTTTTTTTTTTAAACTGAGTGGAGGTGTTGTGCAAAGCGATCACCCAGCCTGCGCTTGGTCTCACCGAGGTTGCTCATACGCTGAATAATCCAACCACATTTTTGTTTGGAAGTGGAAAGAAATAATAAAAATTGCATTCATTGCAACATGTAAAAAGAGTTGAGATACTGTACTATAATTTTGCTGCTCGTCATTGTGGTATATATCATGTCTTGATTGGTGAATATGTTTCGTTTGTGACTTTATTTGAAGCAGAAATAATATGTGAATGCTTCATTGAGCATAATTCCGACTGGTAACTACGCACTTCGCCCGAGCACATTATCGCACGTGTCATGCAAGCCGTCTTAAATGACCACCTAAAAGTAATTTGGCAACCTAAAAGCTGCCTAGGTTGCCCGGTTGACAACAAAGAAAAAAAGTTAAGTGAGAGCCCTGTGACGTTGGACCTTTGACGTCTGACACGGAACACATGCCCAGGCCCAGTTACCGACCTGCTTGCGCAAACCATGCCACATGAACCGGGCCGCCAACAACGCAATCGCCGCCCGGATGGAAAGGTGCGCCAACCCGTGGAGTACGTCGCACCTGCTGGCGTCAGGCAGCCGGAAGGATGGGCCGCGGGTGACCAGTGGAGATATCGCACAGGACAGTGGTACCCGCTGGGCCAAACGTCACATCCTCTAACACCAGCCCGGAGATGGCAGTGCGGTAGGCGGGCATCTCGGCATCCTCCAGTTGCGCAGCCGCCATGGTGGAAAAGTCAATCCAGGACGGCATCGATGGTGGGCTGCAACAACGTGTGGTCAACCCTTTTTTTTTACCCTCGATGTGGTGGATGCTAGTGGTAAACTCGGAGGTGTACGCCAACTGCCGCTGCTGCTGAATAGACCAGGGATACGACACCTTCGCAAACACGAAGGTGAGAGGCTTGTGATCCGTGAAGGCGGTAAAATCTTGCATAGTAAGTGGCCTAACTACTGGGTAGCACCACAACCGTGATGTACTCCAAAGCTCCATTGCGAATATGTGGCAGTAGTAGCTTTTCTACTAAACACAACATATGCATAATTATTAATGTGCATCAATTATTTATCATTCCTTTTTTTAAATTTAAATCCAGTGCACACATTTGCTTCACAATAAAATGAGCCAAGTTGATTTAGACTAAACTGAATGTTGTGCAGTTTGAATTTATCATTTGAATTTGGAATTTTGTCCTGAAAGGAAAATAATGCATTTACGACATTTTTAAAGATCTGTACATTTGAACATAAAAACTGATGTCTTGAATGGCTAATCCATGATCTTCTGCACAAGCAAATGGGTGATATTATTCTGGCCAATTCATTACCATGATTACCCACCAGGCCTGTTGAAAGTGGAGGTAAATAAGACTGGTCCTCCACATCCAGTACTCAGTTTGCGAATAGACAATAGACAATAGACAATAGGTGCAGGAGTAGGCCATTCGGCCCTACGAGCCAGCACCGCCATTTAATGTGATCATGGCTGATCATCCCAAATCAGTACCCCGTTCCTGCCTTCTCCCCATATCCCCTGACTCTGCTATATTTAAGAGCCCTGTCTAGCTCTCTCTTGAAAGCATCCAGAGAACCTGCCTACACCGCTCTCTGAGGCAGAGAATTCCACAGACTCACAACTCTCTGTGAGAAATAGATAATAGACAGCTTATCATAAGGTCCTGCCCAAAAACAAAACAAAGTTTCACACAAATAGTGGTGACTGTGTGTATTTTTAACTTGTATGTTCATTTTAAATTTATTTCTAAGTACCAACACACTAGGACTAACGTACGACCGGGAAACTCTCGTAAAACTAAACTTTAACGTAACCGGAGACTTTTTAAACACTGTACTCACCAATCCAGTGTGGCCGGCAGAGATCACAAGAGCACGCCTCGGCAACAACAATGGGAGCGCGGCTCCGGAAAAAAGCCAGAGAAAACATCGGGGTAAGCGGGGGGGGGGGATTCGGAATAGACGGAGAGCCCAAGCCTTCCGTCCACCTCTGACCAGCATTCTTCTGGCGAACGTCCAGTCCCTGGAGGACAAGCTGGATGATATCAGGGCAAGGATCAGATTCCAGCGGGACATAGGACACTGCAACATCTTCTGTCTGACCGAGACATGGCTGACCTTGCTGGTGCCGGATCAGGTAATCTGTCCAACCGAGTCCTTCACTGTTTACCGTGCCGACAGAACGGAAGAATCTGGGAAATCCAAGGGTGGAGGAGTTTGCTTCATGGCCAACAATAACTGGTGCAACCCTGGAAATATTAAGACGCTTTCTCATTCCTGCTCGCCGGACCTGGAGCATCTGACGATCTCATGCCGTTCATTCTACCTTCCCCAGGAGTTCAGCTCAGTGATCATCACAGCCGTCTTCATACCACCGCATGTGGACATCGACTTGGCACTATCGGCCCTACACGATGTGCTATGTGGGCATCGGAACAAGAACCCTAATGCAGCTATGGTGGTGGCTGGGGATTTTTAAATCGGCAAATCTCAAATCGGTTATGCCTAACCTCTGCCAACACATCACGTGTGCCACCAGGGGGGAAAGAACTTTGGACCACTGCTACACTCCGTTCAGGAAAGGCTACAAGGCCATTTCTCTCTCTCCTTTTGGAAAATCTGACCATGCTGCCATATTCCTGCTGCCGGAGTATAAACAACGGATAGTACGGGATGCGGCAGTAACGAGGGATGTAAAGCGGTGGTTCGACCAGTCAGAGGCCATGCTGCAAGATGCACTGAGCGATGTCGACTGGAATATGTTCCAAGCAAATTCCAGTGATGTCAGTGAGTTTGCGGAAGCGCTCACGGACTTTGTTGCAACAATAGCCAATAACATCGTCCCCACGGTAAGGGTTAGCATCTTTCCTAATCAAAAACCCTGGGTGGACAGGTCCATTCGCATTGCCTTGAATGCTCGCACCGCTGTATTCAACTCCGGCCAGGCATCCGGCAATATGGACGACTACAAGGCAGAGTCCTACCGACTGCGAAGAGCGGTGAAAGATGCAAAAAAGGAGGTACAGGGCTAGGATGTCGTCGTAGATGGAGCAGCAGGACACCAGACACCTTTGGCAGGGGCTACGGACTATAACTAACTACCGGAGCAGCCCCCCCTCAACCGGAAGTGCCGGCACCACCCTAGCTGATGACCTGAACTCTTTCTGCGCACAATTCGAGAAGGGCAACATCACCCCTAGCTCGCCGGCTAACAACAACACCGCCAGCGGGCTTGCTAGCGAGGCCGGAGGGAGGTCCACCATTGGGGATGTGCACACATTCTCGTTGTCCGAGCACGACGTGAGGAGGGCTCTGACACGGGTGAACACAAGGAAAGCTGTAGGCCCAGATGGTATATCTGGGCGAGTACTTAAGTCTTGTGCTACCCAGCTAGTTCCAGTGCTCACCACAATATTCAACCTCTCGCTGGCCACGTCCGTGGTCCCTGCCTGCTTCAAAAGATCCATCATTGTACCTGTACCAAAGAATGCCTCTCCAGTTTGTTTGAATGACGACCGACCGGTGGCCCTCACCTCGGTGGTCATGAAATGCTTTGAGAGGCTGATCAAGAACGATATCTGTGCCTTCCTCCCTTGCAACATGGACCCGCTACAGTTTGCATACCGTCCGAACAGATCCACGGGTGATGCAGTCTCCCAGGTTCTGCACACCGCTCTCTCTCACCTTGACAGCCAGAAGGGGGGCTATGTGAGGATGCTGTTCATTGACTTCAGTTCAGTCTTCTATACGATAGTCCCCACCAGATTTGCTGAGAAGCTGCTGGAACTGGGGCTTAACACTCCCCTGTGTGCCTGGGTCCTGGCCTTTCTCACCAACAGACCCCAGGTAGTCAATATGGGAAGACATGCATCGAACACCCTCACACTGAACACAGGATCCCCCCAGGGTTGCATCCTCAGCCCCCTACTGTACTCCATGTACACACATGACTGTGTGGCCAGGTTCAGCCCCAACTCCATAATCAAGTTTGCTGATGACACTGTGGTGGTGGGTCTGATAACAATGAGAAGGCCTACCGGGAGGAGGTGGCTGATCTGGCACTCTGGTGTCAGGACAACAGCCTCCTCTTGAATGTCATAAAAACCAAGGGGCTGATTGTGGACTTTAGAAGGGCACAACATCCGAGGACATACACGCCACTGGAGATAAATGGGGCTACTGTGGATAGGGTGAGCTGCTTTCAATACCTGGTAGTCCACATCACGTAGGCTCTGATATGGACAACACACGCTGCCGCACTGGTGAGTAAGGCAAGGCAGCACCTTTACCACCTCAGGCAGCTGAGGAAATTCAGAGTCTCTCTGAGGATCCTTCAGTGCTTCTTCTCTGGGGCTGTAGAAAGCATCTTGTCCGGCAACATCACAATCTGGTTTGGGAACTGCTCTGCCCAGGACAGGAAAACTCTGCAGACAGTAGTGCGTCCGGCCGAACGCACTATGGGAACTACACACGCCCACCTGCAGGACCTATACATCAGAAGGTGCAGATCCAGAGCCAGCAACATTATGGGAGACCCCTACCACCCCAGCTACGGACTGTTCCAGCTGCTACAGTCAGGCAAACGCCTCCACTGTCATGCTGTGAAAACAGAGAGGATGAGACGGAGTTTCTTCCCACAGGCCATCAGGACTGTAAACTCTTATCTCACCAGGGACTAATTTATTGTACTAATTTACTGTTGTGTTGTGTCTTTTTAAAATTGTTTCTTTGTTCTAACGTGTAAATACTGATTCTGTTCTATTCTGTTCTGTAGTTTTTGCACAATCCACAGGCATTGTCACTTTTATTTCACTGCACATCTTGTATGTGTATGTGACAAATAAAGTTGACTTGATTTGACTTGTATATCGAACAAGCTGCAAGAGGAGGCAGCTGAGGCTGCGACTATCCTAACGTTTAAGAAGCAGTTAAACAGGTACATGGATAGGAAAGGTTTAGAGAGATATGGACCTAGGGACTAGTGTAGCTGGGATATGTTGGCCGGTGTGGGAAAGTTGGGCCGAAGGGCCTGTTTCCACACTGTATCACTCGATGACTCTAAAGTTGGGCCAATGTTTTGTCTTGCACCAAAGCTGTGATACTTTTTTCAGTTTTAATTGGCTCTGTCATTCAGCAACATTTAGAAAATATCAACATTGATGCAAATACTGTAAAAAGTAATGGTTTGAATTGAAATGAATTAGAAAACACAGGAAAAACACAGAAAAATAAAAAAACATTAAAGTGAAGTGAAGCCACTTTTAAAATTAAAATTTCTCCGCAGACTGACTAAGTCTCATTCAAAAAAATGAAGATACTGATCTCACAGCAGGTCTGACTGGGTAGAATACAGTGGAAATGCAATTTCTCAGCATTACACTGCTGCAGGTCTTCATGTGGAGCACACAATCAGAGCAGTGACAGATGCAACAGCAGTTCATTTCAGAAACATGAATCAAAACCAGGAGAATTGCATCCATCATGTTTTTAAAATCTGCCCTTAAAAGTGAAATATATTGTTGATCATATGCTTGTTTAAATAACAGCAATTAGCTATTTTATTTGCTGCCTTTAATATATTGAAACAGCCCAAAGCCTGGAATTTGTAGATTTTAGATGAGGTTTGGCATCCCGCCACATTTGCAATGATATTTTTTGAACTGCATGCATCACAACATTTTGTTTTACTTTTATTGTAAAAACAGTAATTTGTTCTCTCTAAATTATCCCTATAGATTCCTTATTTATTCCAACCTCTGGCAGCAGCACATTTGAAAACTACAAGTCTGTATTTTGAGTGACAGCATATATTTTCTCAACTATAAAAATTACATTTCCTTACAAATAAAAAATGCTGTGGGAAGTAGTCAAATACAGGAGCCAATTTTTACTAAGTAAAATCCTAGCAATAGCAATGAAATAATGATCTACAAACATGCTTTTATTCTGCTTGATGATCAGTGTCATCTAGCACGTCAGGAGAACATCCCATACCAACTTTATATCTCTAAATGAACAGATAGGGCTGCAGTTTAACAGATCATCTGAATGATGATACCTTCGAGGCAGAGCACTTCTATATTCCATTTACATCTTTTAACTCCTGCAGTGCAGCTTGAATAATGAATTTCCGACTCAAACTGAATCATGATACAAACTAACACAGTGCAAGCTTCTACTGGTTTTCTAAGCACAGCTAAAATCAGTTGTTCAGGTAAATCTTTTTTTATAACAGGTAAATGATTATGGCTGAACTAATTTAATAAATCACTGGGTAAAATAATAAAATCCAGCATCTGGTTGCAAATTGAATGGCTCATAAAATGAGAGTCAATTCACTCCACTAGATCACCACCAATAAATAAACTTATCTGTTACCATTCAATGTTTCTACGAACACTAATTCTAATATTGTTACTAATTGGATGATATTGACATCTAACTGTGGCAGGAGGACAATATCAAGCCACAATTTTAACCAACCCACCCACATATAATTAGCAGCACTGCATTAACCACTTATATTACAAACCACATAACCTTGAACGGGCTATAGGGTAAGATGTAAAACAGTGAAGGGCCTGTCCCACTTGGGCGTCATTAGCACATCATTTACGCGTCACGACGCATGACGAGTGCGTGATGCGTGCATGGCGTGCACTACACGTGCATGGCGCGTGGTGAGGCGTGGTGAGGCATAGACAGTGACGCGTGTGACGTGCAAATGACGCCCAAGTGGGACAGGCCCTTAATTTTACAATTAACAGTAGACTTAATGATAAATTTTCCTGGTGCTATCCCAAAGATTCCAAAACAACATTTATGTAGCCCAATTCAAAAAGATTCTCTTTTGCTGCCACCATCCCAATACTGCTGCTCCCCTCACCTCACTCCCCACAATGTCAATGGTGATTTTTTTTTAAATTGTGACAATTATACTGACATTTCAACCATACCAGTTAGAAGCATTTCCTACATCCATTTGAAAACCTAAATGGAAAATTATGAATTACAAGGTACATTTATTTCCTAACTTTCCATGGTATGATTTATGATTGCTCAGTAACTGGAGAACTGCACGGCTGTATCCAGTATTTTGAAATAAAATGAGTTGAGGCCTGGAACATGCCAAGAGTCAGAGTTTATATTGATGCTTTGGCAAGCATTTATTTATAAGAAGGGAAGAAATAAATCGCTAGATGGTGCTTATACTGAAACTTCAAAAATTGACTGTAGTGTCATCTGGTGGCAAGTGACGAAATATTCTTATTTAGCCAGGGTTTTTCCTGGCTAAAAACACAGGAATGTAAGGCCTTGTGGATAGAAGTGGCTCCAATTTACCAGAATTTACAGGTAATGCAACTTGATTTGCTTTGTCTACATGCTTTTGAAGCAAAGGATAATTGTGCAAAATCAGAATCACGCTACAATGCATCTACTGCATTCCTCAAGCAGTGAATTTTCTGCATGTACTGAAGTACATTTAGACCTTCTAAATGGGTTACATCATTAATTAGCCATTGGAGGGAGATACAAAATGATTTCCTGGTATACATATTTGCATATCAAGAGAATCACAAGTGTTTGATTGTCACATGTACCAACGATGGAACACTGAAAATTGTCAAATGTACCAACAATGCAACAATGAAATTCTTAGTTGCAGCGGCTTAAAAGCCTGTAAACACAATATGCATAGATAATATATAATATAGAAAAAATATATATTAATTTAATAACCACAATACGTGCAAATAAAACTTCAATGTCATTACTGCGACTAAAGATAGTCCATAGAAGTTCATAGTTGAGGTTAGTGTTCTGTACTGTTCAAGAACCTTATTGTTGATAGGAAGAAGCTATTCTGGAAGCTAGTGTTTGCAGTTTTTAGACTCCTGTACCTTCTTCCCAATGGCAAGAGTGAAATGAGAGTGTAGCGAGGGTGATCTGAATCTTTGATGGTACTGGCTGCCTTTTTGAGGCACTGCCTCCTATACCTTCCTTCCAAGGTGGGGAGGACAGTTCATGTGAAGGACCAGGCAATGTCAACCACTCTCTGTAATCTTCTTCATTCCCGGGTGTTTGAGTTGCTGAACCAGACCATGATGCGACCAGTCATTATGCTCTGTATTGTAGACCTGAAGAAGTTCAAGAAAATATTCGTTGAAGTACCAAGTCTCCACAATCTTCTAAGGATGAAAATAAATTGTTGGACTTCCTGTATGATTGTGCTGGGCCAGCACCAGATCTTCAGAAATATGCACAACTAGAAACTTGGTTATTGACTCTCTCTGCCACCAACCCATTGACGAAGACAGGTTCATGAATATCAGATTCAAGATTCAGATTCAGATTAGTTTATTGTCATATCAAGATGAATGTGAGAAACACAGGCAAAGATGGACGGAGACAGTGGAATCAATTGATTTCACACACTCCAGCCGTCAGGCGTGGCAGATCATGAATAAGCTGATGGGCAGGTCGACAACCCCAGCACAGTGTCCCATCACTGCAAATTCCATCGTGTCGCTACTGCTGAGCAACGCCGCTTCCCCAACGCAGACAACGCCTTCACCAGAACAACGTTGGCGAGAGTCCACGAGCTGCACAGGGCCCCGAGCTGCGACTCCAACCTATCGCACGATTTCACAACACAAGAAATCGAGCAGGCCATCCGACGGCTGAAAACCGGCAAGGCACCAGGCACCGACGGCATCCACCCAGAATACATAAAACAGCAAGGCAAGAAGGCAAATGACTGGCTGTGCTCCTTCTTCTCCATGAGTTTCCGCTGCCTGAAGCAGCCAAAGATCTGGCGCTGTACCAAGGTGATCGCTCTGCCGAAGCCAAATAAGCCTAGCGATTACCCCAAGGGATACTGACCCATCTCACTGCTGTGTGTTCCATACAAGCTCCTGGAACGTCTCCTCCACACACGTCTCAATCCAGTGATCGACCCCCAGCTGCCTAAAGAACAGGCTTCCGAAGCGGTAGGTCAACGGCGGACCAGGTGACCCTCCTGTGCCAAGACATAGAGGACAGCTTCCAGGCAGGGGAGAAGGCTGGCGCTGCCTTCTTGGACCTCACAGCTGCATATGATACTGTCTGGCTGCATGGACCACACATGAAGCTTCTGGAAACCATCCCAGACAAGCACAGGGTGAGCTTCATCGTGGAGATGCTGAGCAACCGCAGCTTCAGGCTACACACCAGCAACGGGCAATGCAGCAGGGTGAGGAAACTTAAGAACGGGGCCCCACAGGGCTCAGTGCTGGCACCAATGCTGTTCAATATCTACATCCATGACCTGCCTGCAACCCGGTCAAAGAATTATGGCTATGCTGATGACCAGGCGATCCTACTCAGTAAGCCATCCTGGGAAGCAGCAGACGAGGACCTCTCTGAAGACATGAACATCCTGTCTTCATACCTGAGGAACTGGCGCCTCAAGCTCAGCATGGGTAAGACAACATCTTCAATGTTCCACCTCAATAACAGGGAAGCAACCCGCGAGACGAACATCATGGTGGATAACGCCCGGTTACAGTCCCAGCCCGTCTCCACGTACCTCGGTGTGAAGCTCGACAGAACGTTGTCATTCAAACAACACCTGGAAGGTGCCAAGGCAAAGACAAGCCTGTCCTCGCTGGCATCGCCCCAGCCAACATCAGACAAGAAGCAGCCACACTGGCCCTCTCTCGAAAGACGCAGACCAGTGAATCCCACCTCCTCCATCAGATCGTCATGGAGACACCACGATGAGTGCGCCTCAAGTCACGGCACCCCTTTGTCACGCAAGCCCAAGAGCTGCTCTGTACAACACCGGCTGACGCTTCTAAGGCTGCCTGGGTCAAGACAAGATGGAGAGACTAGTGGAAGTCAGCGGAACCATCTACACCATTACATCGATGACCCCATGGACGTCCCTGGCCAGGACCTGCCCCGAAAAGCAGTGGACAACCCTCAACCGCTTGAGGACAGGCTTCGGACGCTATGGAGTAGCGATGAAGAGGTGGGGCCTCGTGGACAGCGCCTCCTGCGAGTGTGGGGACCCAACACAGACAGTGGAGCACATCGTCACCCGTTGCCCCAAACACCGGCCACCGAATGGTGAACGAGGTCTGATTGACCTGGACGATGACACGTTGGCCTGGCTCGCCTCAACGGAGCTGCAGGTCTAAAAGACATACGACAGAAGAGATGAGTGTAAAATAGCCAAATGCTGTGATTGTAGTGAAAAGCCATGCAAAAGAATATTAAAGTTCAATCAAGGAATAACTGAATGAGGTAGAGTTAAGAATTACATGGCAGCAACACCAAGAAGGAGTGTGAAAGAGGTGGTTGGTTCCAGTAGATTAAACTGTTCCAAAGTTTGGACATCCACATTTCTCTTGCATGTTCTTCCAGAATGTATAAGATAGAAAAGGGAATGGCCAGGGTGACAGGCATCCTTAATGAGCTTGCGATGGACCAGGCTGTGTTCACCAATCTCTGCAGATTCAGGTGGTGAAGACCAGAGCAGCTGCCACACAAGACTTACATGCATCCTGTCAGAATACCTTCTACAGTGCATCTGTAGAGATTTGTGATAATCTTGGCAGGCATGCCCAACCTTTGCAGATGCTGGAGAAAGTAAACGAGCTGATGCACTTTCTTGATCATGTATCAGCATGAAGGGACCAGGCTAGATTGCTGGTGATATGAATGCCTCAGAACCTGAAGCAGTCAACCATCTCCACAGCAGTTGTGTTGTATTCACCCCCTCGCTTCCCTAGGTCAACAACCAACTCTTTCATCTTGCTGACATTAAGGACTAGGTTGTTGTCCTGACATCATGACACGAGGTTCTTGATCTCATTCCTGTAATGCATCTCATCATTTTTGTTGATTCTCCAGACAGTAGTGGTATCACCAGCAAACTTAAATAATCAAATTGGCTCAGCAGTTGGCTACATAGTCATGGGTGTACAGGGAGTAGAGTAATGAACCTGAGCACACAATCCTGAAGGACGCCATTGTTGAGGATCAGCATGGAGGAAATGTTATGACCATGTCTAAGTAACTGAGGCCCGCCAGGTTGGAAGTCCACAGGCCAGTTGTAGATGGAGGCCAGAAGGCCATGATCCAAAACTTAATGAATGAACTTATTCAGTATTATGGTGTTGACAGCTGAGCATGACTCAAGAGCAGCACGGGGTGGAAGACTGCAACCTTCACGTGGTCCGCCCTGTTTCGACTAATGCAATCAACTCGACGTGCACAAACATAAGAACAAATAGAACAAGTTGTCCTACAACTTTAGGCTGTGCACGCCACACGAAAGAATAAAAGCAGCATCTTGATGTAGGCTTATTGTCAAGGGGATTCAGAACTGAATGTAGAGCAGGATACATGCCGTCATCCATAGGCCTATTTTTCTTAAATGCAAACTGCATGAGGTCTAGATTGTCTGGAAGACTAAAGGGCCTGTCCCACCAGAATGCAACTGCATACAGCGAGCGCGACCTAACGTGGTCGCTTAAGCCGTACGGCCTCATGGGGCTGGTCCCACTTTGATCGCCGGAGGCATATGGAGTTGTGCGGGGTTTGGTCCCCACATCGCGCGGGGCTCCAAAAAACTGACACTGTTCAAAAATCCTGCGCGGCAACGGCCTGTCGGTCCGCAGCCGCATTGAGGCCGCACGTAACGCCTCGACGTTGTATGCAGCGTCTTGACGGCGTACGCCGAGCACGTGGCGTTGCACGATGACGTCACCGCCCAGTGTGCCATTGCATGATGACGTCACCGCCCAAATCCGTGCGACGTCCAAATTCAATCAGCCCGCCTCCTGCCCAGCTGATTGGTGAGTATGATGTCAGGACCAGCTCCATACAGATCCACGGTCGCATGCAGGTGGGACAGGCCCTTAACACTGACACAGGACATTACCAATTTTTCAAATGCTTTATTATGGTCGATGTTATAGCTAACGGGCGGTCATTCAGACAGGTCATTGTATTCTTCTTGGGGACAGGAATAATGAGCTTTCCTTGGAGCAGATGCGGACAGTAGATTGCTGAAGTGTGTTTGAAGATATTATCAAAAACTGTGGACAGTTGAATAGCACGCAATTTCAGAAACCATACAGCCGTTACAATTGGCCAGCCACTTTCCAAGTTTTGGCCATTATGCAACTAGTTCCGACTTCAGCCACCGAGATGTATGCGACAGAGCCAGCGGGAGGTACAGGGTCATATCCAGTTGGTACTTTCTTCGCCTGTTCAAACTGGGCGTGAAAGGCATTGAGCTCATCGGGTAGAGATGTGTCATTGCCAGAAATTTCCCACAATTTTGGGTTTTATCCCATGATGGTATTGTGGCCTGTCACAGTTGACCGGTATCCACTTGATTGAAATGAGCCTCCAGCTTGTTTTACAATCCTGGGCAGGACTTTACAGTGAAATGGCAGAGCACTGAGGAGTGTTGTAGGGCAAAGAGGGATCAGATACATAGTTCCCTGAACAGGTAACAAGTAGACAGAGTGGTGAAAATCATTTTGGTACATTGGCCTCCATCAGCCAAGGTATTAAGTACAGGAGTTGGGATGCTATGTTACAGTTGTACAAGATGTTGATGAGGCTACATTTGGAGAATTGTGTTCAGTTTTAGTCACCCTTCTATAGGAATGATGTTTGGAAAGAGTGCAGAGAAGATTCATGAGGAAATTGCCAGGAATTTAGGGCATGAGCTATAGGGTGAGATTGGGCAGGGTAGGACTTTATTCCTTGGAGCACAGGAGGCTGGGTGGTAATCTTATTGAGGCATATAAAATAAGAGATCAATAAATAGGGTGAATGGACACTCTTTTAACCAGAATAGTGGAATGAAGAACGGTGAGGGTGGAAAAGATGTAATAGGAACCTGATAGGCAACGTTTTCACACAGAAGGTGCTGGGACTAGCTCATATACACAACTTGGTCGGTATAGATGAGCTGGGGCAAAGAGCCAGCCAAAGAGACAGTGTATTGCATGACTTTATTGCACTGAGTCATTTTTGATAAAAATTACTGGAGCACTGGAATATGCCTACTCTCCCTCCAAATTTATTTATCTTTAAAATCCAACACAACTTTGGCATTCTCGGTGAAATAACCAGTATCAACACATTCCAAAGATAAATGGGGAACTGTGCAACTTATACCATTATTTTTCTGAAACTATGACCTAACTTTCAGGTCGGTGTGTTCACTTCAGAAACTGAAATGACAGATGCAATTGGGAAAATGAAAAAGAGTTGCAATTGGGAAAATATAGAGAAAGAAAAGGTTTGATTACAATGGAATCATATGCATGAGTAATGCACACCAATTTAATCTGATGCAGATTTCAACTGATATTCATGCATACCTCTCATTATAGCAATTGCAGCATCCAACCACTATCATCCATCGTATTGCATACCTTGAGGAATTCATACTCACCTGAGGCTAACCACTACTGATAGAAGTCACAAGAATATCTCATAATGGACTGAGGGCCAATACCATCAAATGCTGCTGGAAGTCATTATGCAGTTTTAGGAAAGTTCTAGAATTAGAGGGCCTATCCCAATTTTCAGATGGCTGTTCCAGCACAACATTACAGATGGTGCTGGAACTGTCATGGGTATAGAGAGATAGAGCACACAGCCTTGAGGAGCTGCTGTATTGATGGCTATTGAGAAGGAAGTGTTGTGGCCAAGTTGTACTGATTGTCGTCTGCTGATGAGGAAGTCAGGGATCCAGTTGAGCAGAGACCCAATTCCCTGAGTTTAATGATAAGTTTGGAGGGGATGATGGTATTGAATGCTGAGCTGTAGTTGATGAACAACGGAAGAGAAACCTGGCTGGTGCCTAGTTTGCCACTGCAAGAAGATATGACTGTTCGATGACTTGTCGGTGCCAGAAACGTGGCGACCCTTTGTGTACTGTCTAGGTGTGGTCTATTATATGATTTTACTGGATTGTATGCAAAAACAAAAAATTCCATTGTACCTAGGTACATGTGACAATAAAGTATCATTAAATCTCATTAAAGTATCATTGAACAGCCTGAAGGACATGTTCTTACAGACACATCTCACAGACGTTGCACACACACACACTAAGATCCACTTTGTGCTCCTCAGTGGGATAGGATAGCATTTGCCAATAACACTAACCATCCTTGCATCAACTTATTAACCTAGAAGAATCTATGCTGACTTATAATGGGCATGCCATCAGCAGTGCATGTACAGAGATCATTGTACATGGCTGAATTCTCACATTCTTGTTTATGCACAATTTCTTCTGATTTACAAGATTCAAGTGGTTTCTGAGTACTTGGAACAGACCCCTTCTTACTTTCAGAAAGCAGAGATCTCAACTAGCCAGATTCCAGCTGCTGGGTCACAATGCAATGAAGAAAACTACATTCTTAAAAAAGGGTTCTTATATTTTCTATTCCATTTTTATGGTTTTCCTACCTTTGTGGTCTGATATTCACAGGAGATGGACAGAGTTTATTCAGTGGTGTCATCAGCCAAAGGTCCGGGCAAGATCCAGTATGATATATGGCTGCTCTTGATACAAGTCTTATCATTCAATCTGACATTTAATCTGACAAACTGAAGATGGAGATCCAACTATACAATTACTAATTAATAGCTAAATATGTACCAAACGTGCACAATTAGCAGTGAAATTAAAATGTTCTCAGTGATTTCTTTCTTCGACTCAAGTTGCAGTTGCTTTATAATAAAAAAATGCAGAAATGCATGCATTTCTCTTCAAAGCTAAGTAGCCAAAAAAATCACACTCCAACCTTTCAACCATCTGGGCACCTGAGTAAAGCATAAAAAGGTTAACATGACCTGCCTGCAGTCCATCATTGTGGGTTGCAAAATGGCTGATGAGGCCAATGAGAGATAGCAGCATCTGTCACAGATGGCACAAGGAGGTTGAAAGCAATGATGGATGGGAAGTGTCTGAGTTGGTGCAACTATAGTCCCAATGCCAAAAGGTTGGCCTGAGCGATGAGGCCGATGTACATTTGCTCATTGTCTCAGTAAATTTGAAGGATTTTGCAGGTAGCATTGATGTATCCCTCCAGTGTGCTGGAGTCCCTGGGGTAAGTTGTCCACGTCTATGAGGAGTACAAGACGGAAGATACTGCTGCACATTGAATAATAACTTTTTGCCATTTTGAGGAATTGTTCTTCAAACACTTTCCTTCAGATAACTAAAGGCCAAAGGAGCAAACACTACAACACTGGAGCCACCCTCACCCTCTATTGTCAGGGCAGGTGATGGGGGGGGGGAGTGAGAAGATTGTGGTCATGTACATAAGGGGAAGCTTCGTGAAGGATTCATTTTATTTGGATGCTTGGCATAAGATCCATTCACTTTAGTATTTCTGTGACAGTTACTTACAACTCATCCTCCATATATAAACATATGCAAGTGGACTCTGCATTCCAGAGCTCACTGACTAAGTCCACGGTGTCCTTGGTTCTGGAGTGGAGTGGCATAAATTGAATAGTTTCACATTGATTCTGTAGATTATCTACACTGCTGCAACAAGCTTGTCGGGTGTGAGGTGGAAGTAATGAGACAAGTCTTGTTTGATCGCATTTTTAATTGGGATAGTCTGTACAGAGATTAAAAAAAAGAAAACGCTGAAAAAACTCAGCAAGTCAGCAGGGCAATTGAAAGAGAGACATTCAGCATTTTCAGCCTGATACCTTTTGCTCCAAACAGTGTCTCACAGAACTTCATCAGACCCTTGATATGCTCAAAGGCCTGTCATTTTCCAATTGACACACAGCCTTTTCAATTTTTGGGCAGTCTGGTTTGGCAGTGAGACTGAACCATTTTTCTGTGGAGAGCATGGGGATAGCATGGAGCACAGCATAGAGTTTCATTTGAGTTCTTCTTTAAAGTGCTAGGATAGACTGGCAAATTATACTTAAAGGGTTGATTGTGGAGATGCAAGGGCAAAAATTTAAAGATGAACTCTAAAAATTGTTCATCACTGTCTGGCGAAAAAATTAAACGGGAAAGGCGGCTCAACCGTGGCTAACGAGGGAAATCAAGGATAGCGTTAAATCCAAGCAAAAGGCATATAGTTTGGCCAGAGGAAGCAGCAGCTGGGAGAAATTTAGAACTCAACAGAGAAGGACAAAGGGGTTAATTAAGAGGGGGGAAAAAGAGCATGAAAGAAAGCTTGCGGGGAATATAAAAACGGATTCTTCTTTAGATATGTAAAAAGGAAATGATTAGTGAAGACAAATGTAGGTCCCTTACAATCAGAGACAGGTGAATTTATAATGGGAAACAAAGAAATGGCAGAACAGTTAATGAGTACTTTGGTTCTGTCTTCACTAAGGAAGACACAAACAATCTCCCAGAAATACAAGGGGACCGAGGAACTGAAGGGAATCCACATTAGTCAGGAAATGGTGTTCGGTAAACTGTTGGGACTGAAGGCAGCTAAATCCCCAGGGCCTGATTGCCTTTCATCCCAGAGTACTCAAGGAGGTGGCGGTAGTGGGGAAGATGCTTGAGTCGATTGTTAAAGATGTTATAAGCAGCGCATTTGGAAAGCAGTGACAGGATCGGTCAAAGTCAGCATGGATTTATGAAGGAAAATCATGCTTGACTAATCTTCTGCAAGTTTTTGAGGATGTAACAAGTAGAATGGATAAGGGAGAGCTATTGGATGCGGTGTATTTGGGCTTTCACAACGCCTTTGACAAGGTTCCACACAAGAGAATAGTTTGCAAAAGTTAGAGCACATGGTATTGGGGGTAGGGTATTGACATGGATAGAGAACTGGTTGGCAGACAGGAAGCAAGAATAGGAATTAATATGTCCCTTTTCAGAATGGCAAAGCAGTGACTAGTGGGGTGCCACAAGGTGCTGCGACCCCAGTTATTTACAATATATATAAACGATTTAGATGAGGGAATTAAATGTGACATCTCCAAATTTGCGGATGACACAAAGCTGGGTGGCAGTGTGAGCTGCGATGATGCTTTGAGGCTGCAGGGTGACTTGGATAGATTGGGTGAGTGGGCAGATGCAGTATAATGTGGATAAATGTGAGGTTATCCATTTTGGTGTCAAGAACAGGAAGGCAGATTATTATCTGACTGGTGTCAGATTAGGAAAAGGGAAGATGCAACGAGACCTGGGTGTGCTTGTACATCAGTCACTGAAAGTAAGCAGGCAAGTACAGCAGGTAGTGAAGAAAGCTAATGGCATATTGGCCTTCATTGCGGGAGGATTTGAGTTATGGAGCTAGGAGATCCTACTGCATTTGTATACGGCCCTGGTGAGCCCGCACCTGAAGTATTGTGTGCAATTTTGGTCTCCTAATTTGTGGAAGCACATTATTGCCATTGAGGGATTGCAGCGTAGATTCACCATGTTAATTCCCGGGTGGGTGGGACTGACATATGATGAAAGAATGGGTCGATTGGGCTTGTATTCACTGGAATTTAGAAGGATGAGAGGATATCTTATAGAAACATAAAACATTCTTAAAGGATTGGACAGGCTAGATGCAGGAAAAAATGTTCCCGATGTTGGGGGAGTCCAGAACCATGGGTCACAGTTTAAGAATAAGCGGTCGGCTATTTAGGGCTGAGATGAGGAAAAGCCTCTTCACCAAGAGAGTTGTGAATCTGTGGAATTCTCTGCCACAGAAGGCAGTGGAGGCCAGTTCACTGGATGTTTTCAAGAGAGAGTTCAATTTAGCTCAGGGCTAAAGGAATCCAGGGATATGTTGAAAAAGCAGGAACGGGGTACTGATTTTGGATGATCAGCCATGATCATATTGAATGGCGATGCTGGCTCGAAAGGCTGAATGGCCTACTCCTGCACCTATTTTTCTATGTTTCTATGCTCCATCCAGCAAGGGGTGATTGGCTCTTTCCCTTTGATAAGCTGCTTTATACTTGTCTCTCAATAAATGAGCATTTGGCTGTTGGCGCAGATGGTTATTGACAGCATTAAAGAATTCATGCAGTGTAATTATCAGCTCATCACTCGATCTCCTGTGTTCTTTCGACCCAGCATCTGTTCTTTTGCTTATGAATGATTAATCAAACCTCAGCCTTCAATTGTCTGTAGAGCTGTTTATTTCTCCTTGTGGAATGGTGGAGCTTCAAAACTGATTCAAGAATACCTTGGCTTATGGTTTTTTTTTGTTTGTTTACTTTTGTTAGAAGTAAGTACAATAGTGTGGTACTTAAGTACCTAATACATACATATATATTTCCATTCTTGTACAACTTCATACTTTTGATTTAATAATAAAAGAACAGTGAGAGAAAAAATAAATAAAGAGTGTCGGAATAGATAGTCAAGCGAGTAGAAACAGAAAGCAAAAGAAATAAAGGATAGAGATAAGAAGTTAAAAGATTGAAAGAAAAGGAGAAAGTAAAGAAAGAAAGATTTAGTTACTACTCGTATTTTGCCCATGTAAACCATTTAATTTCTAAGGTTAGTTATGTTGCACGTTTTACTTGCCAAGTGATTCTGATGTAGCATTTCAGACATGCTTGAAATCCACATTTTGAATGTTGGTGTAGGTTTTTTCCAAAATTTGCTGTTATTAGACCGTAATTAAGAAAAGCTTCTTGGAATATAGTTAGTTTACTTCCCTCTTGATCCAAAGATAATCAATTCTGTGGGTTACAAAAATGCAAGCATCTAAGGAGCGAAGGAGATTCGGGTGTTCTTCAGACTTGTGTATCGTTTCTTCGTTAACACATAATCAATTCTGTGTTGGGATTCAATTTTGTGTTAAATAGCTTTGTAAAAATTCCAAAACTTTCATTCCAAAATTTATAGAGTTTTGTACAAGAGACAAAGGAATGTGCTATAGTGGCATTTTGAGTTAGACATTTGTCGCAGATGGGAAAACATTTGAAAATATTTTATTCAGTCTAGTTTTCAAATAAGATAATCTATGTAAAAATTTAAATTGAATTAGGTTATGTCTTACATTCATTGAACATTAATAAATTTTTATCCCATCTATCGTTCGGAATTTTTATCAATAACTCTTGTTCCCAGTCCCTTCTAATTGCCTCTGTCGTTGGTGTTTCTATGTTTAGAATTATAATTATATAAGTAGTCGGGGGGGGGGGGGGGGGGGGGGGGGGGGGGGGGGGGTGGGGGTATATTAAATTGCTTGATTCTGCCTTTCTATTCATTCTTTCCTCCAATAAATCTGGGGTTAAAGTTTGATATCCTTGTATATACTTTTCAAATAATCTTGAATTTGAAGGTATTTGAAATATTGATTACATTTCAAATTATATTTTAGTTGTAATTGTTGGAATGATAAAAATGTTCCCATTTCATACATATCTCCCATCGTCTTAATTCCTATTATTTTCCAATGGATAAACGTTTTATCAATAATGGATGGTTTGAATGAGGGATTATTAGCTATTGGAGAAAGAAGCAATAATTTTCTTAATTTTAAAGTTAGTTTTATTTGTTTCCAAATTCGTATTATACTATGAATAATTGGATTCTTCTTTATATTTATAATTGTTCAGTTTTATCGGGAAAGAAGGATCGCTCCTATATTATAAGGGGAACAATCCTCTTTCTCCATTCTTATCCAATCTACCTGTTGGGCAGAACTGTCCAACCAGTAGATTATATTTTTAATATTCACTGCCCAATAATAATACAATCAGTTAGGGTGTGTCAGTCCCCATGATTCTTTAGATTTACACAAGTGTTTTTTTTTAAATTCTGTATGATTTATAATCTCATATGAAATTTATAATATATCAGAATCTAGTTTTTTTAATAATTTTTTTAGGTAAGTATATTGGTATTGATTGAAATAGGTACAATATTTGTGGTAAGAAGATCATTTTTTATCGCGTTTATTCTGCCTATTAAAGACATCGGCAGTGTTTTCCAAAATTTAATCAACCCATTTAATTTAGTTAATAAAGGCATGTAGTTTGCGTTGAGTAATGATTTATAGTTCCTAGTAATTTGAATGCCCTAAATACTTAAATTTTTCTGTTGTAATTCTAAAAGGGAATTTCAACAAAAAGATGTGTCGACCCTTGAGGTTTATCGTCATAATTTCGCTTTTGTTCAATTTATTCTATATCCTGAAAAAGAACCAAATTCCTCTATTAAATTTAGTACATTTGGTATGCTAATTTGTGAATTTGTAATATATAATAATATGTTGTCTGCATATAATGAAATTTTATTATTTGAGTGTTTGGTATTATATCCATGAATATTCGGATGACCTTCTTATACTTTCAGTTAAAGGCTCTATCACTAGTGCAAATAGCAGGGGCGATAACGCGCACCCCTGCCCCTTGCTAATTGGAATTTCGGGGATAATATATTATTAGTCAGTATTCTAGCCATCGGCTTATCATATAATAATTTTACCCATGAGATAAAATTATCTCCCATGTTAAATTTTTCCAATACTTTGAATAAATATTGCCAATCTACTTGATCAAAAGCTTTTTCTGCATCCAATGAAATAATTGCTAGTTCTTCTTCAGTAATATGTGAGTACATTATATTAGACAGCCGTCTCAAATTGTTAAATGAGTATCTCTTTGGTATAAACCCTGTTTGGTCCGGATTTATTAGTTTACTAACATATTTACTCAATCTTCTCGCTAGGGTCTTTGCTAATATTTTTTGGTCTGTATTTAGGAGTGCAATAGCTCTATATGAGCCTGGGTCTAGATCTTTATCCTTTTTTGGTATAAGTGTAATAGTTGACTCAGTTAGTGTTTCTGGTAGTTTATTTTCTTTAAAAGCGTGTATATATAAATCTTGCAACCGTGGAGAAATTATCTCGTAGAATCTTTTATAGAATTCATTACTAAAGCCATCTGGTCCTGGCGTTTTGCCATTCTTCAACGAATTTATTGTTTCTTCTATTTCCTGTAGTGTAATCTGAGCTCCTAATCCCTCTTGTTCCACCATATTTAATTTTGGAAGATTACAATTGTCTAAGAAATTTGTAATTTGAGTATTATTTGCAGAGGTTTTCGATGTATATACATTTTGATAAAATTGAGCAAATCTTTTATTAATATCTTTAGGTAATGTTAGTAATTCCCCTTTATCTGATTTAATTTTAGTAATTGTATTTTCTGTTTCCCGTTTTTTCAGTTGGCGTGCTAGGAGTTTATGAGGTTTATCACCAAATTCGAAATTTTCTTGTTTTGCAATTTGAAATAATCTTATTATTCTGGCTGATAAAATTTTATTTAATTTATATTTTAGTATTGTTATCTTATTATGTTTATCTATTGTTGGTTCTTTGGCATTTTCTAAATCTAATTGTCTAATTTCTTGTTCTAACTGCAATTGTTCAGTATTATTCTTTTTATTTTGGAAGGCTTGATATGAGATTATAGTTCCTCTAATAAATGCCTTAAAAGTTTCCCATAATAATGTATCATTTGTCTCAAAGAAGAACATCATCTGCTCTTTTAAATATGTACAACCAAGGCCTCCAGCTCCATGATGTTGGGCCGCAGAGCGACCGGAGATAGAATCCGAAAACAATCTCCAGCAAGGTAAGAGATTGTAAAAAAAGTTTCTCCCGAACGCCTCCCACCCACCGCCTATACAAAACAAACTAGAGAACATTAACACATCCTTTTAAAACACGCTAAAAATAACAAAAAAAAGACGAAAAGACAGACAGACTGTTGACGACGCTGCCAGCGTCGGCGCTCCCTGATGGTATTAGTTTGTTCTTCATGGCAATACCATCTCATGAAGACACAGTTCCTATTCCTATTTGTCCTTATAGATCATGATGTATTCATAGTGTCATAGAGTCATAGAATGATACAGTGTGGAAACAGGCCTAACTTGCCCACACCAGCCAACATTTCCCAGCTACACCGGTCCCACCTGTCTGCATTTGGTCCATTGATGAGGGAATTAAATGTGACATCTCCATGTTTGCGGATGACACAAAGCTGGGTGGCAGTGTGAGCTGCGATGAGGATGCTATGAGGCTGCAGGGTGAGTGGGCAGATGCATGGCAGATGCAGTATAATGGGGATAAATGTGAGGTTATCCATTTTGGTGGGAAGAACAGGAAGGCAGATTATTATCTGAATGATGTTAGATTAGGAAAAGGGGAGATGCAACGAGACCTGGGTGTGCTTGTACATCAGTCACTGAAAGTAAGCATGCAACTACAGCAGGCAGTGAAGAAAGCTAATGGCATGTTGGCCTTTGTTGCGAGAGGATTTGAGTTTAGGAGCAAGGAGGTCCTACTGCAGTTGTACAGGGCACTGGTGAGACCACACCTGGAATATTGTGTGCAATTTTGGTCTCATAATTTGTGGAAGGATATTATTGCCATTGAGGGATTGCAGCGTAGGTTCACCAGGTTAATTCCCAGGATGGCGGAACTGACATATGATGAAAGAATGGGTTGACTGTGCTTGAATTCACTGGAATTTCGAAGGAGGAGAGGAGGTCTCATAGAAACATATAAAATTCTTAATGAATTGGACAGGCTAGATGCAGGAAAAATGTTCCCAATGTTGGGGGAGACCAGAACCAGGGGTCACAATTTAAGAATAAGGGGTAGGCCATTTACGACAGAGATGAGGTAAAACATCTTCACCCAGAGTTGTGAATCTGTGGAATTCTCTGCCACAGAAGGCAGTGGAGGCCAATTCACTGTTTTCAAGAGAGAGTTAAATTTAGCTCAGGACTAAAGGAATCAAGCGATATAGGGAAACAGCAGGAACGGGGTACTGATTTTGGATGATCAGCCATGATTATATTGAATGGTGGTGCTGGCTCGAAAGGCCGAATGGCCTACTCCTGAGCCTATGTTTCTATGCTCCATCCAGCAGGGGGTGATTGGCTCTTTGTCTTTGATAAGCTCTGCTTTATGCTTGTCTCTCAATGAATGAGCACTTGGCTGTTGGCTCAGATGGTTATTGACAGCATTAAAGCATTCATGCAGTGTAATTATCAGCTCATCGCTCAATCTCCTGTGTTCTTTCGACCCAGCATCTGTTCATTTGCTTATGAATGATTAATCTGACCTCAGTCTTCAAATGTCTGTGGACCTGTTTATTTCCCCTTGTGGAATGGTGGAGCTTCAAAACTGATTCAAGTATACCTTGGCTTATGGTTAATTAGCTCCTGCACGTACTGATCTTTCTCATCAAACCGATCCTGGTGCTTTCTAGTGGAGGCCAAGAAACTCTTCACAGGTGCTAATTGTGATGGATTTCAGGGCTGTCAAGATACAGAGATTACTCTGTAATGTTTTCAGTACTTTGCCAGGAAGACGATTCTTACTAAGTTAGCTTTTCCTTCTTCTTCTTCTTTGCCAATCATATATTTTCAAGAGGACACAAAAGGCTGGAGAAACTCAGCGGGTGCAGCAGCATCTAAGGAGCAAAGGAGATAGGCAACGTTTCGGGCCAAAACCCTTCTTCAGACTGATGGGAAGTGGGGGGGCGGGGAGAAGAAAGGAAAATGGAGGAGGAGGAGCCCGAGGGCTGAGGGAGAGGTGGGAAGGGGAGGAGACAACAAAGGTTAACAGAATTGAGAAAATTCAATGTTCAAGCCCAGAGGATGCAGACTCCCCAAGCGGAATATGAGGTGCTGTTCCACCAATTTGCTCTGGCCGTTGAGGAGGCCCAGGAGAGAGAGGTTGAATACGGAATGGGAGTGGGAGTTGAAGTGCTGAGCCACCGGGAGGTCGGGTTGGTTATTGCGGACCGAGCGGAGGTGTTCGGCGAAACGATCGCCAAGCCTCCGCTTGGTCTCACCGATATAGATCAGCTGGCATCTAGAGCAGCGGACGTTGGAGGAGGTGCAGGTTTAACCTCTGTCGGACCTGGAAGGACTGTTTGGGTCCCTGAAAGGAGTGGAGGGGGGAGGTAAAGGGACAAGTGTAGCATCTCTTGCGGTTGCAAGGGAAAGTGCCCGGGGAAGGGGTGGAGCGGGAGGGAAGGGAAGAATTGATAAGGGAGTTGCGGAGGGAGCGGTCTTTGCGGAAGGTATACGGGGGGGGGGGGGGGAGATGGGAAGATATGGTGAGTGGAGGGGTCACGTTGGAGGTGGCGAAACTGGCGGAGGACTATGTGTTGTATGTGCCGGCTGGTGGGGTGAAAGGTGAGGACCAGGGGGACTCTGCCCTTGTTGTGAGTGGGGGAATGGGGAGAGAGGGCAGTATTGCGGGGTATGGCGGAGACCCTGGTGCGAGCCTCATCTATAGTGGCGGAGGGGAATCCCCATTCTCTGAAGAATGAGGACATTTGTGATGACCGGGTGTGGAACACCTCATCCTGGGAGCAGATGTGGCGTAGACGGAGGAATTGGGAATAGGGGATGGAGTCCTTACAGGAAGTAGGGTGGGAGGAGGAGTAATCCAGGTTGCTGTGGGAGTCAGTTGGTTTGTAGTGGATGTCGGTCAGGAGTGTATCACCTGCAATAGAGATGGTGAGGTCAAGGAATGGTAGGGAAGTGTCGGAAATGGTCCAAGTGTATTTGAGTGCCAGATGGAAGTTGGTGGAAATATCTTTTCAAGAGATTTGAATCGTTTCCATCCCTGGACTTGAAGACCCAAAGTAGAATTATTTTATCTCTTTCTGGGATATACTCCAGGGTTTTCTCAAGGTCTGAATGCAAATCATCATTGGCCTCACCCAAAGGTTCCAGAGATAAGGCACGTGTGCTGATAACACCAACATGGCGGTTACATGTGAGGTAAAGAAGCATTCATTCACTCATCACACAAGGATATCAATGAGATGTCAGATTAGTTTGTTCTTCATGGCAATACCATCTCATTAAGACACTGTTCCTATTACTATTTTTCCTTATAAATCATGATGTACTACTCACAGTCATAGAGTTATACAGTGTGGAAACAGACCCAACTTGCCCACACCGGCCAACATGTTCCTGCTACACTAGTCCCCCCTGCCTGTGCTTGGTCCATATGCCTCCAAACCTGTCCTATTAATGTACCTGTCTAACTGTTTCTTAAACATTGGGATAGTCCCAACCTCAAATACCTCATCTGGCAGCTTGTTCTATACACTCACCACCCTTTGTGCGAAAACGTTACCCCTCAGATTCCTATTAAATCTTATCCCCTTCACCTTGAACCTATGTCCTCCAGTCCTCGATTCCCCTACTCTGGGCAAGAGACTCTGTGCATCTACCTGATCAATTCCTCTCATGATTTTATACACCTTTATAAGATCACCCCTCATCCTCTTGCAAACCTTTTCTGAATCCTTTCAAGCTTGGCAATATCTTTCCTATAACATGATGCCCAGAACGGAACATAATATTCTAAATGCAGTCTCAATAATGTCTTATACAACTGCAACATGACTTCCCAGCTTCTATATTCAATACTCTGACTGATGAAGGCCATTGTGCCAAAAGCCTTTTTGACCACCTTATCTACCTGTGACTTGACCTTCAAGGAACCATGCACCTGCACTCCTAGATCCCTCTGCTCTGCAACACTCCCCAGAGGCCTACAATTCACCTGCCCTTATTATACATCCCAAATTGCAACACCTCATTCTTCTCTGTATTAAATTCCATCATCCATTCCTCAGCCCACCTGACCAATTGATCCAGATCCTGCTGCAATCTTTCACAACCATCTTAATTATCTGCAAAACCACCCACTTTTGTATCATCAGCAAACTTGCTAATCTTGCCCTGTGTGTTTTCATTCAAATCATTGATGTAGATGACAAACAGTAACGGGCCCAGCACCAAACCCTGACGCATACCACTAGTCACAGGACTCCAGTCCAAGAAGAAACCTTCCACCACCACCCTCTGCTTCCTTCCATGGAGCCAATTTGCTATCCATTCAGCTATCTATCCTGGTATCCCATGCGAGCTAACCTTCCAGAGCAACCTACCATGCGGAACCTTGTCTGCTGTACTGCTGCATTTTTCATTAAGCTGGCCATCTCCAACTCGGTTATGCCAATGTCAGAACATTGAACAATGTGACAGTTCTGGTGCTGTTGGGGTTGTCCATGAGAGTCCTGACATTCTAAGTCATGAACATCATGGGAAGTGCAAGATACCTCCATGTAACTTATTTTTACGCAGGTGACCATTACAAAGCAACTACCACATAGACTAGACAGGGCAAGGCAATAGAAAAGGGTGATGACTGGAGATCAGACTTTACTGCATGGGCATTAACATGTTCATGGATCTGAGTGAGATGCAGGAAATTCAGCAATGATAGCAATTGAGATTGACGAGGTCTGGGCAAGGTGCATGGAGGGAAGCTGACTTGGAGGCATTTGTTGTGTGCATTAGTCAACATGTGTTATCTGTGAGTGCACTCACATCTGTATAAGTTAACATCAGCAATGAAGGTACACATTCCGCATTAACCATCAATTGTTCTTTTCAATATTTTTGAAATAAAGGACTACAAAAAGTGATATCAATAGCCATGCTCTTACAATTTAAGTGAACATGCAATGGTGTTTATGGAATTAATTAAATCTGAAAGTCAGTGAACATTGAGTCTCTTCCAACTATTTGCTGAGCAGATACATGTATCATATTGAGTATAGCTTATAGGACTGTTCTCGCCATGACAGAAAAGAAAAAAGTACAATTCAATAAAGATATTTCAAACCATGAAAGGTAATAGGATAGAAACAGACTATTTGTGATGATGGAGAGGTTGAGGTGAGGAGTCATAGAGTATAAATTTAAGTATAGGAGATTCGGGACAAAGAACAAGAACAAATGTTTCATGCAGAACTCTCTTATATTGCAGAATAGTTTACTTGAGATAGTGATTGAGCATTAATTAATAAATAAACAATTGCTGGAAATGTTACAAAAATAGGACATGGATGACCATGAATTGTATTTACGGTGTAATTCAACGCATCAAATTGCATGAAACTCTCAGAAGAAAGGATGCAGGCAATACTCTACCAATGCAGAGGAGGACCTGTCCAAACAATGCAAGGAAATGTGGCGCTACAACCACGAAACAAACCTGCAAACAACTGCAAATAGGTTGAGATAACCTGCTCCACACTGACAATAATTGAACTACATATTAAGTGCCAAAGGATATAAGAATAGAAATGCAATCTGGTGTTCATTAGTTGACAGCTAGCAATACTTCACCCACTGTTTGCAGGGCATTGTTGTACATATCTTCTAATTGTGATATCAGCCACTGTTATTCTCAAGACTAATTTTCTTTCACAGGAATTTCCATCAATGGAATATGTTGAAGCCAGGAGTTGTTGCTATAAACGCTTTACAAATATATTCTGATAAATTAAACTGACAAAGGCTCTTCAATCTGAAATGTTAGCTCTGTTTCTCTTCCCACAGGTGCAGCCTGATATGCTGAGTATATCCAGCATTTATTTATTTATTTATTTATTTATTTATTTATTCCAGCATCTGCAGTTTTAAAAAAACTTCTAATGTCCTTCATTTGGAAACTTCCATTGATAACTTTTAGATATTGGATGACTAGAATACTGATAGTATATTATTCATTGATATCTTGTACCGAAACAAAGGTATCAAATATCAGAGGCTTTCTCTTAGGTCAGAAAGATTAGCAGGGCTCTTTTTCTGCAGATCAGTGAGATTATGGGAGACTTCCTGTACCCCTTCATAAGAACAACATAATTTATCTCTGTGGGCTGTCTTTCACAAGTGGGAGTGATAATAGACAAATCCCTGACACCTGGATGAAGATTTAAACTCGGCAATATGGTTGTCTATTGGTCAGTTCTGAGAAGAAATTCTGAAAAAGTTCATATAAAAATATTATCACTTGCCAGGCTTTGTCCCGCCCCCACCTATTTTCCAACTTTCTCCCTCCTATTGCAATCAGTTTGAAGCACGTTTCCAACCCAAAACGTCACCTTGGCATGTTCTCCAGAGACTGCCAGACCCACTGAGTTTATCCAGCACTATTACCGAAAGATTTTGGTCCATTACCGAAAGATATCCTGCCCTATTTGAAGTCAAATTGTACCTTTTAAAAGTTAGCTATATTTCTTAAATATAAAAAAATAATTGAATTGACTGTCTATCAATAGATTCTGAATTACCAACACAATCATATCCCATCCTGGCTACCGATTACATTGGTAAAAGAGAAATCCAAATTTATATTTCCATAAAACATGCTGAAAGAACAGTGAATTACTTTGTTCTGTTGTCAAAGGTGTTTATGAGTATATGGGAAAATAATAAATCGATTTTGAATTTTGCAATAATAATTATGCAGTGTCGACTTACATAATTGAAACTGATTGTCATTAAACACAGGACTTGTGTAGGCTCTCATCTCAACTGTCAATTGTAATTTACAAAACTTCATTTCAGAACAGATTTAATTGGAAATTACACAATCATATTTTAAATGCAATTTAAAGTCATGAACTTGTGGCAAGCAAATATCAAGCAATATTTTATTATAAAATGTCATATAAGCCATTCTGAAAAATGACTTCTGTTGATATTGATGTATTAAAACTTGTTTGTTTATGTAAACTCTCATTGGGATAAACAGGTTCTCATTGCAATCTTAGTGGTAGGGAGCTGCAGCTTATAAGTAGGGCCTTCGTTACACCCTGTCCACACAAACTATCAACTACCCATTTATACTACACCACAGTTATCCCACTTCTTGTTCTACCCATATTCCCATCAACTTCCTCCACACCAGGAGTAATTTGGGATGTGGAGAAAATCAAATCACCCAGAGGGAAGCTACACAATCATGGGGAGAAAATGCTAACTTCACACAGGCAGAATCTAAAGTCAGGACTGAACACAAGTCTCTGGTCCTGTGGTCCTATGAGGCAGCAGGTCTACTGACTGCTCCAGTGTCACCCATTTTTTAAATAAAATTATCACAAAATGTAATTCAAGCTGAACCATGCAATGATAAATCAATTTTTTTCTCGCGTAAGACACAAAGACCACTTCCAAATATAAAAGTGGATAAGGTGGTCAAGAAGGCTTTCGGCACATTGACCTTCATCAGTCAGAGAATTGAGTATAGAAGTTGGGATGTTATGTTACAGATGTACAAGGTGTTTGTGAGTACAAGGCACAGTTGTAGTATTGTATTTTGGGTTGGTCACTCTGCTATAGGTAAGATGCTGCTAAGATGGAAAGAGTGCAGAGAAGATTTATGAGGATATTGCCAAGACTTGAGGGCCTGAGTGTTAGAGAGAGGTTGGGTAGGCTATACTCAATACACCGATGAAGGCCAATGTACTGAAAGCCTTCTTGACCACCCTATCCTCCTGTGATGCCACTTTCAAGGAACTGTGCAGCTGCACTCCTAGAGGCCTCTGCTCTACAATGTTCTCCAGAGCTTTTCCATTTACCGTGAAGGTCCTGCCTTGGTTCGACTTCCCAAAATGCAACACCCCACACTTATCTGCATGTCCGTCAACAGGAGGGAAGCGAAACAGTCCCTGTTAAAATGCCAGTTGTTGCAATCAAATTTGTATGCCCGTATATTGTATGGACAAAATATTAAAGCATGTTTCATGTACGCCTGAATCTTTTATCATGTTCGATGAATACTAAGCTGAAACTAAAATCAACTATTCCACAGGGTTCTTGAATTTTGATCGAAGTTCTATGGTTGTCCCAACAGTTTATGGACCGATATTGGGAGAAGGTGAGAGTTCAGTTGGTCCTTGAAACCCGCCCAAAGGACGTGACATAGTCCAGTATGTGTCATGCTTGTTGTTGCTACAGGTCTCCACACACAAGCCAGCCAGATGGATATAATAAAAGTGGGATTACATTTCAATGTATCCTAACTATTAATTTGTCAAGTAAGATAGAAAACCGAGGATTTAGCTGCAGTATATTATTTTGTAAAGTACAAATGGAATGTAGGCTGAAATGGTAGGACAGAAGTTGCTTCACCTACATAATATGGTTTGGGACAAATTGCTGTTGGTGAATTCAATTTTAATTTATTTCTTGAACGTTTTTAGGTCATCCTGTTCAGATGAAATCCCAAATAATGAACCTGAATTCAAAACCATCAAGTTTCAAATGTTTTTTGATGTTAGAGAAAAGCATAAAATAACAAAACTCATCAATACTACCTCAAAAGTGGAACTGAAACCTGCCATAATGGTAAGATCATCAGCTCTACCTTATTATCCTTTCTAGTCAATAATTGTTTGTTCTTTACTTTTCTTTTATCAAAAGTAAAAAGAGCTTATTTAATTTGATTGACCTAAATTTATTTTAAATTTCAATATGATTATGAATACATTTTCCTAAAGGTTTATCTGAGTTAAAGGGATATTATTTCAGACTACATGTGTAGGAAAGAACTGCAGATGCTGGTTTAAATCAAAGGTAGACACAAAATGCTGGAGTAACTCATTAGGACAGGCAGCATCCCCGGATTGAAGGAACCGGTGACGTTTCGGATTCAGACTGAAGAAGGGTCTCGAACAGAAACGCCACCCATTTCTTCTCTCCAGAGATGCTGCCTGTCCCGCTGAGTTGCTCCCGCATTTTGTGCCTTATTTCAGACTGCAGTTCCTTCAAAATATAGGAAGTATGTGCCCTTGCTGATTCACTTAATCAAATGGAATGTTGCCACGATTTTTTGTCAGGGAATGAGCTTGAAGTAGTGAATATATTTTATGATTAAACTTAGCCACGGTACTGACTAAGAGTCTGTCACTGGAGAGCAGTTTAATTTGCATATTTAATGCAATCTCAGTTTTACAAATTGCTTAAATTTTGCTCATACTTCCTTGAGTTTATAAAGCTAAGGGTCATCTAATCAACATTTTTTTTAATTATGTAGGGATTTGATGCTGACTCCTTCCTTCTTTTCAAGAACCTGGAATAAATCTTAAAATTAGACCACAGCCACTCACTCAACATAAATATTTTTATTAAATAGTGCCCACATAGGAATAGAGAGAATAACAGCAGAAGTAGATCATCCAGACCTATAAGATAATCTAGTTCAAGTTTATGATTGATGCTCCCCATATTATAAATGATCCCAATGATTGCTTTAATATCCAAAAAAAATAATATCAATTTCAGTACTGTGTATTGAATAACTGAGAATACACAGGTCTTTAGGACAGAAAAATGCATAGATTTACAATATCTTGAAATGCACAGAAATTGATGTAAAGATATACAGTATACGTTGAAATGTGCTGCATGCTCCAACTTCAGCTCCAGTCACATAGCATGATAAAGACTGCTTTACTTGTGCTAAAAAGATCAGCATTGCAAACTGCGCGGGGCTTCTTAATGGGTGCCATTAACAATAGGACAAGCAGGACATGGAAAGATGCAAGAAGATTACATGTACTGGAAACCTAGAAATTTTCTTCCTGACCAAGATATCATTGAACTACAAACTATAGACAAACAAAACTTTACTCCAGTGTTGGCAAAAATAGGTAGCCTTCGAGAGTGAAGTTGAGACCTATCTGTAAAATGCACCTCGAAATGAACTGAAATAGGCTAGAATGTCCTTTTGCTGTACTTAACTATTGTTATCCTGTTATCCTGAGAAAGTCCTTAATTGGTACGTGACAATAATCTGACCTTGCAACCTTGAGATTCATGCTGCACAAAGCTGCAGAATCAGATGACATGTGTCTAGGTTCTCAAAACAAGCTGGGAACGAAACTGCATAGGGTTTGACCATCAGTTTGCAGCCCTCTTTAGCCACAAGTGTGCCAGAGCACTGTAAAATTGAAATAGAGTATGGAATATGAAAAATAGAACAATTCAGCACCGGAAGAGGCTCTTTGGCCCACAATGTCTGTGTCAAACATGATGCCAAGCCCAGCTCTTATTTACCTGCACACATTCCAAATTCCTCAACTCCCTGCATACACAAAAGTCTCTTAGATGCCACTATCGTATCTGCCTCCACCACTGACCCCTGGCACTCATCATCCTCTTTTTTAAAGACCTGCCCTGCACATCTTCTTTAAAAGTTGCCCATCTCACCTTGAAGCTATGTCCTATACTCAACCTGGGAAAAGAATTCTGACCGGGAGAAAAGTTCTATCCAAGCTATGCCTCCCATAATTTTAACTATCAGGTCTCCCTGCAACCTTGGACATTCCAGAGAAAGTAATCTTAAGTCTGTCCAACCTCTCCCTGTTGTTAATACCTCCTAAGATAGGCATAATTCTGGTAAACCTCCTCCGCATCCATCCCAAAGCCTCCACATCCTCCTGTAATGGGCGACCAGATCTGCACACGATACTCCAAATGCAGCCTAACCAAAGTCCTATAAAGCTGCATGACTTCCTGACTCTTGAGCTCAATGCCCCAACCAAAAAAGGCAAGCATACCAAATGCCTTCATTACCACTCTAACTATATGTGTTGCCACTTTCAGGGAATTATGGATGGACCCATTCTGGTTATGATTGATACTTACTGAATGCATCTCCTTTTTTCCACCAAAATGGATTTACAAAAACATAAAACGGGGGACTTCCGGTGGTGCCATGTTCTAGCAACAGACACTGCACATAGCTCTGCTCCCAAAAATTCATGACTTTTCACATTAAAATTGGGTCTACTGGTCGAGACCGATATAAAAAACTTACCGGAGCCTCTGTGCGCCGCGCTTCTGACGTCACCAGTAAGTGTCGTGAATTTAACGGTGTTTTAAGCACTTTAAATGCAAAATTCGTTCACTGGTCAGAGTCCTCAGAGAAGAGTCATGAAACATCACTGGGAAAGCCAGAAGACGCCTGAAGAAGTTACTTTTGAAGTGGCTACTGAAGAAAAAGTGCTCTCCAAAATGACTACAAGAGCTAAGGCAGATAAGGACAAAGAAATGGAGGATTTAAAGCAATCGGTAAGAGAACTGAAAGTGAAAAGGTGAATGAAAAGAAGATGGAAAAGCTGATGAAAGAGATTGTGGAACAGCTGATTGGAAATATGAATGCTGGCAATCAGAAATTTATTGAGTCAGTGCAGGATTCGATTGGCACAATAAATAAACGAATTGAAGATGTGAGAGATGAACTATTGGAGAGAATGGATAAGGGGGAAGAAGACATCACAAAGAAATTTGATGCAGTGCATGAGACTGTCTCTTCATATGTGACAACAATGCGAGAGATGGAGGAAAAGATGGAATGAATGGCTGAGGAGCTTAAGAAAATGAAGATATATCAAGACCTCACTGCAAAACAACTGGCAAAAGTTTCTGCTAAATGCCTGGATTTGGGAGCTCGTTCGAGACGTCAAAATCTAAGATTAGTTGGAGTACCAGAGGGAGCCGAGGGAGATAACCCTCGGGAGTTCGCTGCGGGCTTAATTAAAGAAGCTCTTAATCTCCCTAACCTACCGTAAATTGAAGTGGCACACCGAGTTCCGAGAATTAAACAAAAATCTCAAACAGGTTCAGAATATACACGACAGATTATTGTGAAATTTCGGGACATTTCTGACGTGGAAGAGGTTATTAGTAACATCAAATATGGAGTGCCACTGAAGTATGGTGAAACATCTTTCAAAATATTCAGGGACTATCCTTATGAAATTGTGCAAAAGCGAAATCAGTTAGAGCCTGCTTTGCCTTAGAGAAGAAGGCTCTCCAAGGAATTAAATATGTCAGATATGGTGTCTACTACCCAGCTAAAATGAGGATTTCTTACAAGGAATAACAGCAAAAATTGTTCACAAATCCGGAGAATGCATACAAATATGCTCTAACCATCGTGAAAGAGAACAAGTAGCTGGAAGGGTTGGACAGTATGGATATTCTTTCTTTTTACTATTTCACCGTGAATGGTAGTGTGCTTGCCAGAAGAAGGAATTCTCCCTGCGCTTTATCCAGAATTCTTATCGGTGGAATGCTAACTTGAGGACAAACTCTGTTCCAAGTGAAGCGGAAAAAGACAAACACCGAAATTAAGAGCTCAACAACAGAATGCGGACAGAGCAATTATTGTTGTTTAAGAGATTAAATGAATAACCTAAATGGTATAGAACTAACATTTTTAACAATAATAACATAGAATATTAACATACAAATAGTAATGAATGTTAACTAGAAAGGTAGAAAGGGGATGATTTATAAACTAACATTTATAACTTAATAAGTTTCAAGTAGATTTATAATAGGGGCGTGAGGGGGAGAGTCGGGCTCCTGGCTCAGAACCAGGAGCCCGCCTCAGGTTAACCCCTTCAACCAACAGTTGATTATTACCGAGGTAAAATTATACGCTTAACATTTAGTAGATAAAACTGTTAGTTATATTTCGGAATATGTATGAAATAGATACATATATTGTAAATGGGTACTATACATTTGATTTTGAACCGGTCCCATTCCAGTATGTTATGAGTAACCGAGGGAGCAGAGCTATTTGTTCGTTTAATATCGACAATGGAAGTCGACACAATGTTTTCTCCCACCAACAGGTGGGTCACTTGTTACAGTGCCGACAAGTTCGGACACTGTATTTTCACTTTTACTAGTTTTTGTTTATTATCACAATCAGTCACATGTGTGTTTTTTATTTAAGGACAATCGCAAAAGGAATCTACTAATTGAACTTTGTAGGGTAAATGATCCCCCAATATCTAAAGACCTGATGTACGGATGCACCGCAAGATACACAGGTGTTAAATCTATTCAAAATGCAAGACGATAAACAAAATAAACTGGGAGGAATCTCATTCTGCAGTTGGAACATTAGGGGTGTTAACGAACGTATTAAAAGGGGTAAGATTTTCGCTCAGCTGAAAGCATACAACACAGATATTGTCTTCCTACAAGAAACAAATCTTAAACTTCAAGATCAAGCTAGATTGAGGGCGAACTGGATAGGCCAAACTTTTCACTCGTCATATACGTCGAAATCTAGAGGCACGTCTATTATTATTCGCAAAGGCATACCATTTAAACCAAAAACTACCTTAACAGATAAGGACGGGAGATATTTGATGGTTACCAGTGAGATCCATGCTACTCCAATCACCTTGGTAAATATATATGCGCCCAACTTTGACAATCCGCATTTTTTCAATAAAATCTTGAATATAATCTCAGAATATAATTACCAGAATGTTATAATCGATGGAGACTTTAATTGTGTTTTAGACCCTTACTTAAATAAATCTAGTCAAAAACAGAGAGGTAATACGAAATCTAAAACTAGCGAACTTTTAAACACATATATAAAAAATACAAATATTATAGATTGCAAATCCGACCGGCAGAGAATACACGTTCTATTCAATGGTACACAAGACATATTCACGTATAGATTATTTCCTGGTGGATACAAAATTAATGCCATACACTTCTAAACCAAAATACCATACAAATACGATTTCGGATCACTCCCCACTAACTTTCTTTTTAAAATTGAAGGAATGTCTCAGAATAAACCGTTTTGGAGGTACAACCCTCAAATTTTAAAAGACCCGCAAGGGAGTATATATTTATATATTTATATATTTAAAACGGCAAATGGATCTTTGTTTCGAAATAAATGACACGCCAGACATATCACCTACATTATTATGGGAATCTTTTAAGCAGAGGTGTTATAATTTCATACTAAGCTTTTCAAAATAAAAAAAATAAGAACGAACAAAGACAGTTAGAAGAACAAATTAGACAATTGGATATAGATAATGCTAAAGACCCAACTACGGATAAACATAATAAAATATTATAATATAAAATATTAATATCAATTATTTTGTTGGATGCAGAGAAAGCATTCGATCAGGTTGAATGGGATTATATGGTTAAGGTATTGCAAAAATTTCAACTGGGAGAAAATGTCATTCTATGGATTAAATTATTATATAATAAACCAACGGCCAGAATATTAACTAATAACATTTTATCTACGAAATTTCAATTGTCAAGGGGTAATAGACAAGGATGTTCATTATCACCGCTGTTATTTGCTCTTATAATTGAACCCCTAGCAGAAAGAATTACAACTCATCCGAATATCCATGGCTATAATACAAAATGTACTATTGTACATCACAAAACCTCATATCACAATACCAATCATATTAAATTTAATCGAGGATTTTGGATCATTTTCAGGATACAGAATAAATTGGAATAAAAGTGAAATCATGTCAATAAAACCGAAAGATTCTACACATCTCTTACAGTTTCCTTTTAAAATAGCTATGGAAAAATTTAAATAATTGGGTATTGAAATCACTAGAAGATATCAAGACATGTTTAATGCAAATTATAACCCTTTACTTAAGAAATTATATAATTTAATTAAATTTTGGAAAACGTCTTTCCAATGTCTTTAATAGGCCGAATAAATGCTATAAAAATGAATTTTTTACCACAAATTCTATACCTGTTCCAATCAATTCCAATATACCTACCTAAAAAGTTTAAAAAAATACTGGATTCAGATATTACAAATTTTATATGGGATTATAAGTCCCACCAAATACAAATATCGCACTTGAATAAACCCAAAGTAGTAGGGGATTAGCACTCCCTAATTTCATGTATTACTATTGGTCTGTAAATATTAGAAATATCATTCAATTGCTGGATAATTCTCCCCAGCAACTGGATTGGATTATTATGGAGAAAGAAGACTGCTCCCCTTGTAATATTGGAACGATCCTTCTTTCACCAATGAAGTTGAATAATACAAATTATAACAAAAATCCAATTATACATAGTACATTTAGAATTTGGAAACAAATAATATACAATTCAAAATTAAGAAATTTATCTCCCCTATCTCCTATAGTTAAAAACCCTTCTCTCTCAATTATAGATAAAGCATTTATACAATGGGAAAGAGCAAGAATTAAAACATTGGGAGATTTGTATGAAACGGGAAAATTATTATCATTTAAACAATTACAACTAAAGTACAATTTGGGAAACAATCAGTATTTTAAATATTTCCAAATATGTGACTATCTGAAAAAATATGCACACGAATATCACAATATGCAATCAGATTTACTGGATGAAGCAATGAATACAAAGGCTGAATCAGCAAACCTAATATCATATATATATTATATTATTCTAAATGTAGAAATACCAACAACTGAAGGCATTAGAAGAGACTGGGAAAAAGAATTAAGTATAAAAATTTCCAAAGAAAGGTGGGAAGAAAACTTATTAAATGTGCATAAATATTCAATTAACGTAAGACACACTTTAATACAATTTAAAATCTTACACAGATTATACTATTCAAAAACTAAAATAAGTAAACTTTTTTCCCAACGTCTCACCTATTTGAGATAAATGCCAGTTTCAAGAAGCTACTATAGCGCACTCATTTGTCTCTTGAACAAAAATTTTGGACTGAAATTTTTGAAATCTTCACAAAATTATTTAAAATAAAACTGACACCAAAGGCAGATTGGATTATTTTTGGAAGAACGGAAGGTAGCCCTGAATTAAAAGTGTTTCAAAAGAATCTATTTCAATACGGTTTAATAACAGGAAAAAAGCTAATCTTAAAATTCTGGAAAAATGCTCCTATACCAACAGTTAATATGTGGATTTCAACTATGTTTGAAACATTACATCTGGAATATATGAGACCCCGCCTGGCAGGAAAATCAGATCGTTTCTGTAAGACGTGGTCTGCATTTATAGATCTACTACAAGGATAGGGTGCAAGAGTACCTCAAAAAGGTACCGGCGTCGGGTCTTGGTAAAGGGGGATGAAAAACTGTCGAGTTGGTAAATTCCTTTTGCGTGATGTTTATAATAAAGTAACTGGCTTTTCCTTTTTTCTACTCACTCTCTTTTTTTTTCTAGGGTCTATCTCTTAATCTCTTTTCTCTAACTCTTCGACCAAGGGCTCTTTTTTCTTTTCCTTTGGCACGCTTCTTCACTTTCACAACTCTTTTTCACTTTCTCTACTTTCTCTGTTTCTATTCTTTTTATCTAAAAGCCTTAAAAATTAAGGGAAACAATGATTGTAATAATATATACGGGATATACACTGATGTAATTTACTGTCCCTCTAATAAATAAAAATATTTTTTTAAATAATTTTAAATAAATAAATAAATAAATAAAATTTAAAAAATGGATGGACCTAAAGATCCCTCTGATCATCAATGCTGATTGGGGTCAAGCCATTATTTGTATATTTTCCCCTTAAAGTCAACCTCCCAAAGTGCAACGTCTTGCTCGGATTAAACTTCCTCTGCTATTTGTCCACCCATTTCGGTAGCTGATCTATATCATGTTGTATAATTTGACAACCACATACACACAATATTATATATTATATATAATATAATGCATCTCAAGAAACAAAGTTCCCTATGGAATGCCATTGGACAAGACCTCCAGCCTGAATATTGTCCTTCCAGCGCAACCCTCTGCCAGTAAGCCAGCTCTGAATCCATAGAACCTAGTTGCTGTTAATCCTTTATATCTTAATCTTCTGGATCAGCCTACCATGGGGAACTTTATCAAATATCCTACTAAACTCCATGCAGACAACATACAGCACCTGACCATCAACAATCACCTTCCTCTCACTTTTTTTTAAAAGGAGAAACAGAAAGATCAAATATCTATAAGGCCTTAAAGCAAACATAATTGTGTGCTAATTTTTGGAAAATGGTTGAAGGGATAACATGTTGCAGCATTTAGAAAGGTACAGGCTAAACAGAGAATTGTTACAGCCAAGAAATATATAATTTGGTTCATCAACTTAACTAAGGGTCCAAGTTGAGACATCCCATCAGTCCCATTCCTCAGTTATTTATTTCAGAAGGTATATTTGATTGATTGTTTCCACCACAATTACAGCAATGACCACTCTCTAAGTACATTACACTCTAAATGAAAGGGGATTTTATTCCCATTTCCTTTGTGTCTTCTGTCTAAACGTTTAATTCTGTAGTATGTGGCTCTTTAATCATTCAATACTGGAAACAACCCCACTTTATTTAAATTATCCATAATTTAGAATTTTACATTAAACCTCCGTTCAACTTGTTATCTTCAATTAGGACTGTAAGGAAAGATTTTTGTAGGGAAAACTCAATTTTGACTGCCAATTGAATCCCTTTGAAAAATTATTTGAATTAATTTGGTCATGTCCACATTTCATATTTTGGGCACTTCCACATGGCTATTGACAAGTGCTCACAAAGTAAGAATTCTACGAACACCACGCAAGTCCCAGAAGTCAGACTTCAGTCACTTTAATTCTCTCCACTTGACATCAAGAAAGCGGAAATAGTAAAAAGCTACCAGTCCAGACAACATCTCAGCTACAATACTTGAGGTTTCAGGTTAGTGGGAAGGAAGGAGTTAAAAGGGAAGGTGGTGTAATAGCTGTACTGTGGAAAACTGCAAAAAGGAGCAAAAAACAAACTGTTCAAGGAACTCAGCGAGTCAAGCAACACGTTTACAGGGAGGGAACTGATGATGTTTCAGGTCGAGACCTTGCTTCAGCACTGAGAGTGGAGAGGGAAAATAGCCTGTGTAAGGCAGAGAGGGGGATGGGTTGGACAGGGGCCAGTAGGTGAGAGGTGAACGCAGTGGTGAGAGATGATTGTCAGATAGAGCCAGGTGGGGGAGTGAGAGGGTGGAGGTTCAAGAAGTATTAAAATTCAGAGTGAAAATTAAATTCAGAGTTTTGCAGTTTTAGAAATTTTTAATTTTCTGTCCTAAAAGCGCCTGAGTATTCACTCAATTGAAAGTTTCAATATAGTTTATCATGATCTTTTTAATTTATTGAGGAATCACAGAAAATTGATTAAATCGAGCGGTCTGAGTGAGTGATGGAGTAAGTTTCAAGGTATATTGATTTCTATCTCCAATATCTCTAATAAAATCTCTAATAACATTTCTAGTCTCCAAGCAAGAAAATATCCCTTAAGAATAGAAAGAATATTTATCTAACTTTTATGCCTTTGAAGGATAAATTAACAGTATTTAAAGCATAAAGATTAGATGCCATCTTGGTGCTGCTGGGTTACATCTATGCTAAACAACAATTTAAAAAAGCACACAATGAGCAGAACTAAGCAACTCCTAACTAATAATCAAAGCTCTGCTGTCCCATGGTATCTCATCATAAACTATCATGAATAGTGAGTAGGAAGAGGCAGCTCCGAGCATCACAATCCTCGACTGTGAAAGGACCCAAAATGAGTAACACAGATAAGACTGTGAAGAATTTGCAACCAGTTTCAGCCACAAATGCTGAGTTTCATCTGTTTCCTCCTGAAATCTCTATCACTAGAGATGCCAGATTGAGCCAATTAAGTGGACATTATCCTGGATATAGAATTGAAATCTTGAGTTTCAGAACCTCTTAAACTGCCCCTTTAACCAAGCTGTTCAATAACATGGAAAATTGGCCAATCAATCTGCCTAAATATTACTTAATTATCCCACAATTATCAGCTGTCACACAAAGTTTTGTCGACACTCAAGGGCTTGTCCCACTTGGGCGTCATTTGCGCGTTAAGCAGGTGGCGCACGAAGATTTTGTGAATCTCAAAATCCTGGGGTGCCGCGCGCAACCGCGCGTCACTGCCTACGCCACCACGTGCCATGCGTGCGTAATGCACAATGATGCTGCGTAAATGACGCGCAAATGACGCCCAAGTGGGACAGGCCCTTCACTCACCAATAAACTGCTTTTTGATGCCTTGGTTAGATTTTGTTCAGTTCTTCACGGCGTTGGTCCAAACGTGTACTAAAAAGCCAAATTTCTTTGATGAAGCAAGAGTAGTTGACCTTAGCATTAGAGTGTTATTTGACCAAGTCAATTATCCCTGGCAAAATTGAGGTCAATGTACGTCATGGAGAAAACACTCCTATACTTGGACTTATATTTTGCACAAAAGGAGGTGGTTATGACTATTGCAAGTCAATTATCCCAATCCAAGGATATTGCTACAGTACGGCCAGAGAAGTATCCTGAGCATGATCATTTTCAATTACTTCATCAATGATCTTTCTTCATCATAAAGTCAGAAGTATAATGTTGCATAATGTTCAATTCCATTCGCAGCTCCTCATCAAATGAAATTGAACCTGTCTGCATGTTTCTCAAGTTCCTCAACAGTACTCAAAACATTCAACACCATCCAGCCAAAGCTACCCATTTGACTGTTACTCCCTTTGTCATCCTGAAGAAAGGTCTCGGCCCAAAACATTGCGCATTTCTTCTCCCCAGAGATGCTGCCTGTCCTGCCTAATAATCTCCTTTACAACCAGATTATCATTAACCATCTACAAATTGCACTGCATACATAAGCCCTGCCCATTTTGACAGCAGCTCCAAATCATAACTGGTCTACCACCAAGGACAAGGACAGCAGGTGCATAGGATCTTCTCCACTTGATAGATCTTCACTTGGTTACATAACATCCTGACTTGCAAATACAGTACATTCAGAAAACATTCAGACCCCTTCACTTTTTCCACATTTTGGTACGTTGCAGCCTTATTCGAAAATTGATTCAATCCATTTTTTTAATCATCAATCTACACACAATATCCCATAATAAAAAAGCAAAAACAGGTGTTTAGAAATTTTTGCAAAGTAATTAAAAAGAAATAACTGAAATACCACATTTACATAAGTATTCTGACCCTTTACTCAGTTCTTGGTTGAGGCACCTTTGACAGCCACTACAGCCTGAAGTCTTCTTGGGTATGACGTTACAAGCTTGGCACACCTGTATTTGGGTAATTTCTCCCATTCTTCTCTCCAGATCCTCTCAAGCTCTGTCAGGTTGGATGGGGAGCGTCGATGCACAGCTATTTTCAGGTCCCTCCAGAGATGTTTGATCGGGTCCAAGTCTGGGCTCCGGCTGGGCCACTCAAGGACATTCACAGACTTGTCACAAAGCCACTCCTGCATTGTCTTGGCTGTGTACTTGGTACCCGGACGCGGCGCCGACAGACAAGAGGCCGAAGCAAAGAAGCCGAAGCCAAAGAACTGAATAGAAACAAGGCCGAAACGCGAATGGCCCGAAATAGTCCGAAGCTAACCGAAAGCGCGGGACGCCTAAACGCCTACGAACCGAAAGGCTGCATCGCCTAAAAGCAAACTTACCGAATGGCCGCTCAGTCGATACGCCACCTACCCGAAAGGCGGCGACGCCTACAGGTCAACGGACTGACTCCCACTCAACAGAAAAGTCCAATAACGGACTTGGCATTGCCAGGGGGCGGGACTAGTCAGCGATTGGTCCAGACCCCCACATCCATCACATCACCGTGAAGGCATGAACATTGCCCCAAACCTCCGCTCCACCCAACCCACAGACCGCACAGGAGGGTGGCCGTGGGATAGTGGGAGCTGTCCCGAGGGATGCACACCTTCGGCCGCTTTCAACTTGGTGCTTGGGTTCAGATTGTCCAGTCACTGATGGCTTGTGTGGGAAAATGAACCCCACGCTCCCGTCTCAGACCGGGGTTGGGGGGGGGGGGGGGGTCACCCTGGTGAGGTTGGGGTCCGATGGCGGTGCATCGCGGTCAGTGACTGTGGGAAGCTACCGCGGGTGGAGACGGAGGAGAGAGAGAGAGAGAAGGGGGAGAGAAGGGGAGAGAGAGAAGGGAGTGAGAGCGGGGGGGAGAGAGAGAAGGGGAGAGAGAGAGAGAGAGGGGGGAGAGAGAGGAGGAGAGAGAGAAGATGGGAGAGAGAGGAGGAGAGAGAGAAGAGGCTAGAGAGAAGGGAGAGAGAGAGAGAGAAGGCGGAGACGGAAGCGTGGGCATTTTCCCACACAAGCCATCGGTGACTGGGCAATCTTAACCGAAGCACCACGTTGAAAGCGGCCAAAGGTGTGCATCCCTCGGGCCAGCCCCCACTCTCCCACGGCCACCCTCCGCGTCCCGTGCTTTTGGTTAGCTTGCATTTAGGGATCCAATCCTTTCGGTTAGTCAGCGTTTCGTCTTCGGACTATTTCAGTTCATTCGCGTTTCGGCCTCTTTTCTATTTGGTTCTTTGGTTTTGGCTTCTTTGCTTCGGCCTCTTGTCTGTCAGCACCGCATCCGCACACGGTGTACTTAGGGTGGTTGCCCTGTTGGAAGGCCCAGTCTGAGCTCCAGAACGCTCTGGAGCAGGTTTTCATCAAGGATCTCTCTGTGCTTTGCTCCATTCTTCTTTCCCTTGATCTTAACTTGTCTCCCAGTTCCTACCACCGAAAAACATTCCCACAGCATGATGCTGCCACCACCATGCTTCACTGTAGGCATGGTATTGGCCTGGTGATGAGCGGTGCCTGGTTTCCTCCAGACGTGACGCTTGGCATTCAAGCCAAAGAGTTCAATCTTAGTTTCATCAGACCAGAGAATCTTGTTTCTCATGCCTTTTGGCGGGCTGTCATGTGCCTTTTACTGAGGAGTAGCTTCTGTCTGGCCACTCTACCATAAAGGCCTGATTGGTGGAGTGCTGCAGATATAGTTGTCCTTCTGGAAGGTTTTCCCATCTCCACAGAGGAACTCTGGAGCTCTGTCAGAGTGACCATCGGGTTTTGGTCACCTCCCTGACCAAGGCCTTTCTTCCCCGATTGCTCAGTTTGGCCAGGTGGCCAGCTCTATGAAGAGTCCTGGTGGCTCCAAAGTTCTTCCATTTAAGAATGATGGAGGCCACTGTGCTCTTCGGGACTTGCTCTCAAGGACAATCAATGGAAACAGGATGAACCTCAGCTCAATTTTGAGTGTCATAGTAAAGGGTCTGAATACTTATGTAAATGTGATATTTCAGTAAATTATTTTTAATTACTTTGCAAAAATTTCTAAACATCTGTTTTCGCTTCTTCATTCTGGGGTATTGTGTGTAGATTGATGATACAAACATGAATTTTAAATGAATTTTAAATGAATCCATTTTAAAATAAGGCTGTAATGTAACAAAATGCGGAAAACGTGAAGTGGTCTGAATACTTTCTGAATCCACTGTATATTGCTATTCCTTTGGAACTGGTGGTTTAATATCTGAAATACACCAATGAGTATCCCAGGAGTACGTACACTAGAAGGGCTGCCACACTTTTAGGAGGTGGAAACTTGAGAGCATTTGGGTGTGGACAATTAATGCCAGCTTTGCTGAAGATGTCAAACTCAAAAAAGTGTTTATCATTAATGAATTTATTTTTCTCTCAATTCAATGAACATTACTTTATAATTTGAAAATAGTTTCACTAATTTTCTCACAATTGAATAAATAAAACTGGAGACAGCTTTTGAGGCAGGAATCCATAGCTTAGGATAGATGTTTTTTTATTTCCATCACAAATTCCTGACATTTCTGTCTCAAAGGCAATGCTCAGAAATGCCAGAGAACAATCCTCCAGTTGATTTCAAACTGCCAATATTGGAGAATATTTGGTCCTTAAGAAATGCTTCAGGGTGAGAAACAGTACTGTATGCTTTAGAAATAGCAGCATTCCCTTGATCAGATCATTTGCATCATTTATTTAATGTATTTAATAAAGTTTAATTGTATCATAATTTACAGAGGGAATGAGTATTCAATGTAAATTGATGATCTCATTATTCCATACTCTTAATATTTTCATATAGCCTGATGCATGGTGCCTTGTCAAAGGTCTTCTCAATATATCACCCTTATATTACAAGCACTGTATATCACTTACCCCAGTAATGTTGCAGTGAAATATAACAACAACAAAAAATTGTTTTAGTAACTTAATTCAGCAAGTCATAAAAAGTATTAATCGACTTTAATTACAGATTAAAATTTGAGAAGTAAATAGTTCATACAATCAGTACCTAGTCACATCAAATTCCAACAGGCAAATTTGGTTAATAATTCCTGTAATAGGTGTGAATGCCAAAAGATAAAATAATGTATACTTTACCTATTTCACTAAAGTTCAGATCTCCAGGCTTCAAATGTGACTTGAAATTTCCCCTGTGTACTCTGATTATAGGAACAGATACTGTATCTGGACATTCAAAGTGCTTAGGCGCAGACAACTCTATGTTGTAGTCAATACATCTTGGATTTTTGCATTCTTTTCCAGGGGAGTGAGATATTTTTAGCTGTTCAAATAAAATGTGAACATTATTTTCGTTAATTTCTATATGAACTATTCAAAAATTCACTTGTGAAAAATGAAACATTTACTATTTATCTATTGTGATATTTCTTCTGGTGCAGAAAAAGATAAAACCTACATCTGCTCGATGGTGCAACACTTTAGACGATAGATTTTAGACTTTAGAAATACAATGCGCAAACAGGCCCTTTGGCTCACCGACCAGTGATCACCCTGTACACAAACACTATCCTACACACTAGGGACACTTTACAATTTTTACTAAAGCCAATTAACCTATAAACCTGTATGTCTTTGGAGTGTGGGAGGAACCAGGAGCACCCGGAGAAAACTCACACAGTCACAGGGTTGACGCATAAACTCCATACAGACAGCACCTGTATTCAGGCTTGAACCCGGGTCTCTGGCGCTGTAATACTTCACATCTACTTCAGCTATAACTCAAACGCCTGCCACCTGCAGACGTTTTCAGATGACTCTGCAATTGTGGGCTGCATCAGTGAGGGGAGGGAAGCTGCATACAGAGATGTAGTCAATTACTTTGTTGAGTGGTGTGGGCAGAATCACCGGCAGCTAAACACCGACAAGACTAAGGAGTTAGTGGTGGACTTCTGCTGAACTGACATAAGATCTCATTTAAGTACTTTGTGTCGTTTATCCTCACCATTATATATCGTTATGTAACCTTTACCTCTACACTATCAAACTGCTAATCTAATATGCAGTCAAAATGTCCTCCATTTAAACAATGACAAGATGAAATTATTATTATTAGGTTGTTACCACTGATCTTCAGATGTTATACCCTTTCCATCACAAAGACTGTCTTGTTTCATCTTTGCTATCTAATCTGTCTCTTATTTTCACAGCCTACCTGCTGCTGCTGAAACTATCATAGATTCCAGGATTGGTTCTGCAAAAGCACATCAGCCCTTTTGTCACCTTCCACCATTGCTGAATTTATACAAAATTGTTATTGTTTCTCACCTTAATCCAGAATGATGCACCATATCATTCATCTATACTGGCCCTGTCCTAATTTCAAAGTTCTCCGTAGCTCGCAGAACAGGGAAGTTGGGACTTATGGATAGTTGGACAAACTGATATTGGACAAGTGGAGGGTTCAATCTACTTCAGAACTAGCTGGGTCAGCCAATTAGCCTGAACTTGTAGATTGATGAGCATATGGAAGAATAGGTTCTACTGACCACATACAGGACCATTGATCAGTGACTGAATATTCAACATAAGTATCAGTCCAGGGAAATGTAGACAATGGATAGATTGAGTGAATGGCGCTTTGGTAGCTTGCCTGTACCATATTTGGTGGGTTGCTTTCAGTGCCTTGCCTAAACTTATTATCCTTTGAAGTGACACATAGTGGCCCTCTCACCTTGCCACCCCATTTGGTCAGGCTAAGAGATGTTTCTGGAAGGCCACAGTAAGGGCATACCTAACCACCCATCAGCAAGCCAGGGCAATGATTTATCCACCTGGGGACCAATGTTATCTCCATTTTGTTGCCAGTGATAACTCCACCTGGTAGCCAGCATTGCAGAAGCTGCACAGCAGCCAGCAAGGTCAGAGAACTGCAGAGCCAAAGGACAAAAGAGCTCCTGCCAAGGGAGTGAAGATGTCATTGGCACCACGAGAGGTAGGAGACCAACCCTCGTGAAGAGCAGAGAACCGTGGACTCCGGGAGACACTTGTGACTAGTCCCTAGCCCTTTAAATTTCTACTCCCCCCAAACCCTCAGATTCCCGACTCCTCTAATTGATTCAAACATCCTAAATGGCATTTCACTCCCTTCCAAACTATCTTAAAAATATATGCATTCCTTTGATTCTGCCTGTTCACCTGTGTGCTGTTGAAATCACACAAGAGCGTAACAGGCAAAAGATTGCATGATCAACGTCCATACCTCAGAGTCATGCAAGACAATCGTTGCAACTGAAGCTCGGACACTACTGCTTTCCAATGTCCCAGCAACCTTTCTGCGTTTGTATTCTATTTCTGACATCCACCGCTGTCCTACAATTGCCAGAGCTTTTTCTCTGGCTTCATTTATCAATGGGATTTTCAATACTTGATCAAAGGAACAGGCATTATTGCATTTGTAGTACATAATGACTTGTGATGTATTCTTGTCATCTGCAACAAAACAAATTATGGGGAAATATAAGTTAATAATGAATAGCATAACAATAGGATTTTAAAATATATATATTACAAAAGAGTTAACTTGCACTACAAATCTCCCCCTCTCGATGATTTGAATAGCTACCCACCTGCTCATCATGAGCACAAATCCCATTTTATTAGAACCATATCTTCTCAACGTCAGTGGAAGTTTACAACAAAAATTGCATTAATAATTTTGTTAGGGAATTTGAACTAGCCAAGTTTCTCAGAAGAGCTGCCTGTAGACATTTTGTTGTGGTAATGACTTTGATTTACAAAGCAAAAATAGTTTCATCAGCTCTCACAAAACACATATTTAGAGCTTCTTCTTCTTCTTGCGTGCACAGCCTAAAGTTGTAGGACAACTTGTTCTAATTGATCTTATTTGATTGTGCATGCTGGGTTGATTTGCATTCGTCGAAACAGGGTGAAGGCTGCAACCTTCCACTGCAATCTTCCTCCCCATATTTAGAGCTTCAGGTAACAGAACAAACAATGGAATTTAGAAAGTGGAATACAGTGCGAAAAAAGTGACAGTGACAATAAACAAACTGCAAGAGGAACTCAGCAGGTCAGGTAGCATCTGTGAAGAGAAACATACATGGACATTTGCGGTTGGGACCCTTCTTTAATGTATGCCCACTCCTGTGTATGCATTTATCACTTTGCATTGTTAGTTAGTCAGTTAGTGATAGTATAATATTAATTTTGAATTGGAATAATTTTTATTCATTTAATAATTTTGATAGATCTTTCCCACTCAGGTAAAGGAATGACCAGATAACAGACAATGGAGTATTATTTTATTTTTATGTTGCAGGTGGGGATTCATAAAGTTTGGCACTGACCAAGAAATTATGAAGAATGACGCCCTTTAGCATCATCACAATTTACCTCTTAGAATAGAATAAATGTAAAGTAACATCAATGTGTTAACTTGTGACAATAATGTTAACTATTAATTGTTCATCTTAATGTAGAGCTTAAAATGATAATATTTAGAGAGATATGGGCCAAGCCCAGAAAAGTGAATTAGCAAAGACAGGCATCTTGTACAGCATAGATGGGTTGGGCAGAAGGGCCTGCTTCTGTGCTGAACAACTCTATGAATGTATTTGTGGAGAAAATTAACAAAGCAATAACTAAAAATAAATTCCTTAATATGTAGCAAAGTCTTTTGATTTCATTTGTTTATTTACTGCAAGATTATTAGAGTTTATCAAGTGAAAAGCTAAAGAGTTTTTATTTATTAACGTACTGCAGTATAAAGACATAAATTCTACTCATTGCCAATGATGAAGTAAATATAGATAACTGCACATTTCAATGGCTGCTAGCAGGGCAAGATAATTTAATATTTCATGCACGTAGATCTTTTCAGGCCAGTAAGCTTAACAATAATTATCTCATGAGCTGCTTTAAGACATAACTGCATTTTCTTTCTGAAACAAATTAAGCACAGCAGGTTTTTTTCTGGATAATTGTATTAAAAATATTTTGCAAATGATTTTTTATATTAATATGCAACTTGTTCCCACACGTATCAATGTAAAATTCATAACGGCAAACACACTATATTACAAACTAAAATGTGATATTTGGCTATTATGCACATGGTAGAAATCCCAAAAGTTATATTTATCATCTTTTATGTGATAAAGATGACAACATGGGGTCCAAAATTAGTTTTGGATAGCAGAGTAATAATAAATCAACTGCCTGTTTCACAGTTTGCCAATTACCTTTTCCACTGCATTGCCAGTTTGGTTTCACAGCCCACATGAATTTCTTTGTTTTTACATCATAATTAGAGAGAAATTGTTTTCTCTGTTTCAACTGAACAGATGCAACAAGAAATCAATATCTACAGTACCTGAAGCAAAGCAATGGTTCTGTATTGCACGAGAACTAAGCACTTGTAGTCCTGTGGCGGGTAATGGTATACTACCAGTTCCTTCAAGACAGTACGCAAATTCACCGACCTGTAAAATAAATCAGAATGTATCAGTGATAAAAGCTGGTGAGGGGATAAAACAACCAATTTAAAAGGATATTTCTGGAAGTGTACATTATTAAAATGAATGTTAATGTTTTGAGTATCACTTTTTATTAGAAGTTGAGAAGGTACTGGCAACCCTGAGGCATGAGAACCACTTTATGTATATGGCTTTAAATAATGCAACATATGCAGTATAACAATTTCACAAAATGAATCATTTCTATTCTCAAGTCCCACATCAGAGTAGTAAGATCAAAATTATACTGAAGCTTCAAAGCAGTATATTGTCAGGACTCCAACTTTCAGATGAAATATTAAACAAGAAATCAGCTCGACATAAAAGACCCAAAGATACTATATTCAGATGCCAAGGAGAGTTGTCTACAACAGGAGCAAGTCCTGAGCCAGGTCTGAAAGTCAATTCATATTAGTCTTGCAAGTCAGAGCCTCCGCTTAGAATTCTAGATTGGCATGTAGCTGGAAAATCGCACTTCATGAGTGCAGATAGATGGTCAATGCAAGGGTTGTGAAACCTATTGAAATCTTATTGTCAATAAAAGTCTACTTAATTATATTAACTGGTTTAATGATTACCAAAGCCTTGGTGGCTCATGATGATGCCCACATCTTGTGGAACTCTTCCACTATTTCTTCTGTGTCAGAAGTGCAATCAAATGCCAAAAAAATGCACAGATCATTTATTTCCGTGCTGGTTGTAGAATCCAAATATGTACGTTTTCCCACAAAGGATTAGGAATTCGCAATTATGAAAAACGCTATAAAAAAGCCAATACTTGCTCAACTAACGTAATCTACAACAGGAGATGCATTTGACAATTTGAATTCACCTTTTCTATTTTAAACGTTTCTTAAATTAAAGATCAAAATTTTTTTTATTTGTTCATTTGTTTTAATTTCGATGTTTGAATAATAATGGTATCATCTATGTCACTGAAAGTCCATTCAAATTAGTCTTGCAAGTCAGAGCCTCCGCTTAGAATTCTAGATTGGCATGTAACTGAACAAACGTCAAGAATATAAAGCAGGATAGTAAAAGCTTCTTTAGGTACGTGAAGAGGAAAAAAATTAGTTAAGACCTAAGTTGGACCCTTCAAGACTGAAAAAAGTGAATTTATTATGGGGAACAAGGAAATGGCAGATGAGTTGAACAGGTACTTTGGATCTGTCTTCACTAAGGAGAACACAAACAATCTTCCTGATATTGAAGTGGCCAGAGGATCTGGGGTGACGGAGGAACTGAAGGAAATCCACATTAGGCAGGAAATGGTGTTTGGATAGACTGATGGGACAGAAGGTTGATAAATCCCCAGGGCCTGATGGTCTGCATCCCAGGGTACTTAAGGAAATGGCTCTAGAAATCGTGGACGCATTGGTGATAATTTTCCAATGTTCTATAGACTCAGGATCAGTTCCTGTGGATTGGAGGGTAGCTAATGTTATCCCACTTTTTAATAAAGGCGGGAGAGGGAAAACAGGGAATTAGCCTGACATCAGTGGTGGGGCAGATGCTGGAGTCAATTATAAAAGATGAGATAGCCGAACATTTGGATAGCAGTAACAGGATCGGTCCGAGTCAGCATGGATTTACAAAGGGGAAATCACGCTTAACTAATCTTCCGGAAATTTTTGAAGATGTAACTATGAAAATGGACAAGGGAGAGCCAGTGGATGTAGTGTACCTGGACTTTCAGAAAGCATTTGATAAGGTCCCACATAAGAGATTAGTGGGCAAAGATAAGGAACATGGTATTGGGGGTAGAGTGGATAGAGAAGTGGTTGGCAGACAGGAAACAAAGAGTAGGGATTAACGGGTCCCTTTCAGAATGGCAGGCAGGGACTAGTGGGGTACCGCAAGGCTCGGTGCTGGAACTGCAGCTATTTACAATGTACATCAATGATTTGGATGAAGGGATTCAAAGAAACATTAGCAAATTTGCAGATGACACAAAGCTGGGTGGCTGTGTGAACTGTGAGGAGGATGCTATGAGAATGCAAGGTGACTTGGACAGGTTGGGGGAGTGGGCAGATGCATGGCAGATGAAGTTTAATGTGGATAAATGTGAGTTATCCACTTTGGTAGCAAAAACAGGAAGGCAGATTACTATCTAAATGGCGTCAAGTTGGGAAAAGGGGAAGTACAACGGGATTTGGGGTCCTTGTACATCAGTCTATGAAAGTAAGCATGCAGGTACAGCAGGCAGTGAAGAAAGCAAATGGCATGTTGGCCTTTATAACAAGAGGAATCGAATATAGGAGCAAAGAGATCCTTCTGCAGTTGTTCAGAGCCCTAGTGAGGCCATACCTGGAGTATTGTGTGCAGTTTTGGCCCCCTAATTTGAGGAAGGATATTCTTGCTATTGAAGGAGTGCAGCGTAGGTTTACAAGGTTAATTCCCGGGATGGCGGGACTGTCATATGCTGAGAGAATGGAGCAACTGGGCTTGTACACTCTGGAGTTTAGAAGGATGAGAGGGGATCTCATTGAAACATATAAGTTGGTTCAGGGTTTGGACACGCTAGAGGCAGGAAACATGTTCCCGATGTTGGGGGAGTCCAGAACCAGGAGCCACAGTTTAAGAATAAGGAGTAAGCCATTTAGAATGGAGACGAGGAAACAGTTTTTCTTAGAGTGGTGAATCCGTGGAATACTCTGCCTCGGAGGGCGGCGGATGCAGGTTCTCTGGATACTTTCAAGAGAGAGCTAGATAGGGCTCTTAAAAATAGCGGAGTCGGGGATATGGGGAGAAGTTAGGAACAGGGTACTGATTGGGGATGATCAGCCATGATCACATTGAATGGCCTACTCCTGCACCTATTGTCTATTGTCACAACTTAAATTTAACAGTGAGGGAGGGGGAAGCTGCACACTAGTAGATTCCTGGTGATCTATCAATGTGGGAGGTGTCTGCAGTTTAAGATTCGTGCTGAAGCTCAGTATATTTTCACCGCTGCCATCTTGTTCCCCTCCACTTCCAACAATCCCTAACCCCAATCCCTAAATAAGTTAGTTAACCATTGGAGAACCTATTCAACCATTCTCCAGAATCAAGTTAATCAAGCTAAAGCAAATAATAGAAGTGAAAATGAAAATTGAACATAAATACTACAGAATAGAAAAAAATACAAAGAATGGCTGGAAAGTACCATGATGAGGAATTTTAAACAGTTCACTAAAACAGTTAAAAGATGTTCAAATTAATCGGGAGAGTGAAAGGATGTCATAGATACCAAATGAAAATTTTACCACAATTTTCTATGTGTGTGAAATTAACTAAGAAACATATTAAAACACCAAAACTATTAAAAAACATTTAAATTTGATGTAATCCTTTGCTGCTGTATCCTCCATTGTAATCACTGGAGAGTGTGCCCAAGCCTGGGGCAATGCCTATATTCCTCATGGTAATAATTGAGGAATAACTTCCATAATACACTTCCATACAGGGGTGTGGGGTACGGGGTGCCGCCGAACAATGACAGCCTCGCCAACAGTCTGTCTTGTCCTTTTCTTTCTTTGTTATTTTTAATATGTTGTTAAATGTATGTTTTGGTGTATCTTTAGCTTTGTATTATGTGGGGGTGGGGAAACTTTAAAAAAAATCTCTTTCCTTGGAGGAGATTAAATTTTTTTTCCGCATCGTACCTCCGTTTGTGCTACGGCCTAACATTGAGGAGCTTGCGGCCTCTTCCTGGGGGTCAACATTTGGAGCTCCAACCGCGGGAGCCTGCGGACTTAACATCGTGGAGCTGGCGGTCCCTTTGTCCGAGATCGACCTCGGGAGCTCCAACACCGGGAGCCTGCGGACTTAACATCGTGGAACACGTGGTCCCTTGGTTAGGGACCGACTTCGGGAGCTCCAATCGCAGGAGCTTCAACCGCCCCGATCGTGGGAGCTTTGATCGCCCTGTCCGCAGGAGATTAAGGAGGAAAGAAGATTGGATTTTATTGCCTTCCATCACAGTGAGGAATGTGGGGGAGCCGTTGTGGTGGATGTTTATGTTAACTTTTATTTAGTTGTGTGTCTTGTTGCATTTTTTCAGGTGTGACTGTATGGTAAATCAAATTTCAATGTTCCTTAAATGGTACAGGTGACAATAAAGGACCATTGAACCATTGAACATCTCAGAACATATTGGTAAAACAACCAACCAAGAGTTTGAGACATCTAGTAAACCAGAAGCTCCAGTCAGTTACATGTCGAGTTACAACTTCTCACAAAAATTGGTCCGTAGATTTTACTACTTATTGCACCAATAGTGAATAGGTTTATTTTTAAGATCCTAAGTAAAAGAAAAAAAGTCAGAAGGAATATCTTATATCCCATCTATATCCGCTTTTAAAGTTATATGAGACTAGGGAACGTGGCTTTATGGTGAAAGGGGCAATGTTTAAAGGAGATGTGCAAGACAAGTTTATTTTACACAGAGGGCGGCGAGTGTCTAGAACAGCTGCCAAGAATAGTGGTGGAGGCAGATACAATAGTGGTGTCTGAGATAGGCACATAGATATACAAAGAATGGAGGGATGTGGTTTTCTTATGCAGGCAAAGGAGATTAGTTTAACACGCATTGTGGGCATGTTCCTGTTCTATGTTCTATTTTCTGATCTATGTGTTCTATCATGAGCAGAGAATTTGATTGTCAAAGTTCCTTTTTAAACAAAAAAACGGTACTTGTTTTATTATTTTTGTAATGGTTGTTGGCTGTTTCATACACTGATCTACACCTGCTCTGCTGGTGTATTTCCCCTTCAGACATGTGCCAAATGCAAAATGATTATTTCAGATTTCTTCAACTGAATAAATATTAATGCTCATCTTCCAATACTCAGCCTGAATTAGTCAAAATAAACTAGTTTTAATTTTATTTCAGTTATTAAAATTCCTTGAAGTTACATGAAAACTTGATGTTATTAATTCTGCTGTAAAATCTGATGATGAACCAAACTAATTTTGCAATCTTTGAGTAACATTGCGAAAATATAGCATTTAAATTTACCCGTTCATTGACGAAGAAAATGGTACAGTGGGAATTCCCTGTATGAAAGGGAAGATACAAAACATCCATAACTGAAGAACCTTGAGCTTCCATTTGCAATGACTCCACTTTAGTGAAGAACTCGGGCACCCAATTATCCCGAAGAGCTGTGAGTGAAATAATTAGAAGCATTTATTACAATTTACCAAGGTAGAATCGAAAAATAATGCGACTTTAACAATTTTGCTGTTAGAATCTTATATTTCTATAACGCATTGCAATAATTCATTCAACAACTACCATTCTGAAGTTCATCGCTTAAAAATAAATTGTATCGGCACTTTAATAATGCAAGAAAGTATATGTGGAATTTTGATGCTGGAATAAGATCACAGGAAGGTTTTCATAATTTGACCAGCCAACAACACTAATGTGGATTAAAAAAACCTGTCAGCTCGTCATTCCATGCCAGCCCTCTGCCTCAACATCGGTCCAAAAGGCGAGACAGTGGGGCTCCATAAGCAATCCCCAACCCATGCGCTTTGTGAAAGGACAAAGCATGTTTTGATCATTGAATATCATGTTGCTGGACTTATTCTGTAGAAGCTTATGTCCAGATCTGAAGGGACATTAAGCAATACTGGTCATTGAGTGGTTTCCATCAAATCAAAAATCTATCAAAGATCTCCGATGTCAATGAACAAATTTTGGATATTGTGTTTTTCTCAAAGTTCTCAGAACTGACTGTCAATCAAAATTCTACTTATCCTATGGGTTATTCATTTGTTTGGCTATTTTGAAAAAAGACAGAAAAAAACCTTCCAAAACTTTTCAAAAGCACTTTGAGAAAAACAGTTATCCACCAGTATTTTATTTCACAATCACTGAGAAATGTGAAAGATATTTGAGATTGTAAATGATGACGCAAGTTGACCATTCTATTCACAGTGAGGACACATGTTGTTATGTGAAGTACTTCGCATGAGAATCGATCTTGTAGTTGTATACTCTGTCATATCCTCTGTCATTAAACAATGACTTTCATCAGAAAAGAAATTTGGTTTGTCACTCTATGCCTGTAGTTTTCGGCAATACAAAATACCATCTCAAAATTGAATTTAAACAAAATTACATTATGGTAAACATGAAGTTAATCTACCTGATATTTTAACAGAACTACTAATCAATTTGAATGTAATTAATTTGTTTCACTAAAACTCAAATGAGGACTTTCTGTTATATTGTTGGATATTTGGATCAATATTCATGTAGCATAGTAAAATGTTAGGCACACAAGGTTAATTTAAACTTCCGACATCACTCTTTATTGTCATCAAATTGTTGTGCTACAATGATTGATCCAATGTTATTTTGAGAGGTACCAGTTCAGAATGTTTCTGTCAAATCATCTCCCTCTTACATCTTATACATTATTTCAGTCTTGAATGGAACAAAAAATAACAGGTGTTATTTAAAATATAGTTTCAATCATGCAAGTACTCACTGTTCTTCAGGTTCACATTTGGATCATCTGCACCATTTTCAATTTCACTACACAAAAAAAATAATTATTTACATGGAAAGATCTACTTGCACCAAAGTAAATAAATTAATTCTAAATGCTTCTTTGAAAAAAAAATAAGCACACCATTGAAACTTGTTATAAGAATGATAACAAAAGTAATATCTATCCATTTTTGTCTCGTCTCTTTTATATGTTGTCTTTTTTCCCATTATTTTCAAAATGAGGCCTGTGATTTTCGGTAAGTTTACTTATATTTACAACCCAGAGAGCATTGCAGCAGGGGGGAAAAAAAGACTAACCCTGAAATGAATTTTCAGCTACTGTGAATGTATGTCGAAGATTTCACCAGTTTCTTTCACAAAACCCCTTTCCAAATTGTGTTGACCATGCACCATCCAATGTTGTAAATTTTGAAAAGACTTTCTGCATTGAAAGCTGACCACCTGTGCATCTTTTGTATATTTTACCATGTAAGTAATTTGGCCCTTCAATAAATTTCCATTTTTACAAACACTGGTCTGAGGGCGAATGGACAATGAGCATACAGATATCGGCAGACAAATTTACAATGCCTTTGAAAGGGCTAATCACTGCAACTCAGACAGTAACGCCTTTGGTTCTTGGGCCCACATTTAAACTTTAATTATAACAGGTCTCACTGCAGTTGTCCTGTTCTTTTGGTTATGACACAAAAGGGAGAATGCATCCCTCTGTGAACAAGCATGCTGAGGCATGGCATTTACTCATGCTTTGTTCATTTTCCTATGAAATAATTTCTAGCAGTTATTATAAAACTAGGTAACAGCAAATTACTGCATGCTATGTAATTCCCCGGCCTTTCACCACTAATTCTATAAATCTTAGAGAACACGAGCAGAAAGATATCTATAATTCTGAGATAAGGTTGGGTAGCCCATTGAGCCTCATCAAAATGTCATAGTTTGCACCCCTGCTCATCTCCAGTCCTTCCCATTCACAGGAAAACATCCATGATGATGTGAAAGACAACATTTACATGCTAATCTTTCAAGCTCTTCAAATTGTCCTTTCCTCTCCAGGTCATACAATGGTTCTCTGTCAGAGGCAGTGTTTTTCATGATGATTCATGATACATCATTTAGCAAACCAAAATAACCGGACAATTATAATTTTATAATTATATAATAATATAATATATTATAATTATAACAGCCTGTTATAATTTTATTTAGGAAAACTTGTCAAAGTGATATCAGGATAAAGAAACTGGCTAATTCAGATTGCATGAGCAATACAGAAATAATCCATTGCAGAGGACATCATCACCTGCCAGATTTTGTTTCTACTTGAAATGTGCCGACTTTCTTTATCCATTTGAATCAGGACCAAGATCCCTGGCTATCAATAATAACCATTTTTTAAGATATTAGCCATTGTTACCAAACCAACAGAGCTCTTCAAATGGGTGACGTTTCCCAATTGGGAATTGGGAAACCACCCATTCCTTCTCTCCAGAGATGTAGCCTGTCCTGCTGAGTTACTCCAGCATTTTGCGTCCATCTTTGGTTTAAACCAGAGGCTGCAGTTCCTTCCCACACAGTGCTCTTGTTGACCTGATTGACATCTGCCAATTCCTTAAAAAATCTAGTTTGTTGGGCATTTACACTAACCCCATTTATTTTCCTGCCAAAGTCAGTAAAACATTTGAATGCAAGTTACTATACAACTATTTTCTGTGAACCACTTGCTCTTTTTTTTCTATATTATTGTGTAACTTTCAGTTATTGCTTGTTAGTGGCAACAGTGATTAAGGACTTCCCTGAATTGTTCCAAAGAAATACAAAAGTATTCAAAGGCTCCGTGGCAGTAAAGGAGGAAATGCAAAAATGTACAACCCAAGATTTTGTAATAGTAATTCTTATAGTTTCATGCATCAAATAAAACTTGGTACCTCTGGACTTTATGTTCAGCATAAGCTCATTGCACCAACCAAAGTGTGGAAAACCAAGAGGTGTAGATGGCTCATGTCGCAGTTCACTGGAAGCCTAACCCTAACCCTTTCTTACATTCTGGTCTTGAGTTAAGAAGAATTGCTGACTTCCAGGAGCCGGCTTAATAAAAATATAAATATCAGAGATTGGTTGTGAAGTTCAAACCATTTGGATGTAATTAGTCAGATCTTTAATGACAAGGTTTTGCACTGAGAAAGAATCTTCACACATTAACCCAATCATATGGAGCTGGGACATGGAGAGTCCAGAACAAGCCTGGCCTATCAAATTGCAACATGCTGAACCATGCTCCCTGACACAGTTGTAAAAAATCATAACTGTTTCTGATATTTAAACACTATTAATAAATAACCACGATTATTTGAAAAAGGGAGAAAATTAAATAATTAATTACTACACATTAAATATGAAATATAACTATGCACTTGAAACCATTCATGTGAACTCAATTTTAAAATCTCGCAGATGTTTCCATTTATTTAAAAATCACACCAATGATCTTCTGGACAATTAACCTATTGCTATTCATCCAAATAAAAGTACAAAAATCAATTGGGTACCAAATTAACTCCAACTCACCCAGGTAGCAGGAGCCTACTTCTATAGTTTATATAGAGCTTCCTGTTCCAATTACATTTAGGCCTAGTTTTTAATTTGTCACTGTTGTACCTGCACTACTTCCTATTTTCACTCTAAGAGAAGAGAATCGATTTACAGTGATAGGTTGAGGAGTAAATGCCAAGAGAGCTCAATATGTTTTTGTGAAGAATTTGGTTGTCATACTTTTTTTTAATACACCTGAATAAATGGATGTGTCATCCATAAAATGACATCACAGTGCAGTTTTCCCTTAGTTTTGTACCTTTGCCATTAGAACACTCAGTACTGCATAAGTTCTAGCTAAAGGTCAATAAAGCACAACATTTTCTGGTGCATTGCTGTAATCAACAGCAGTACTGAAAATATCCCACTCCCTTGGCCACAGCTCAATCATGAAATAGTGTTTTAAATTGAGATAACCAGATAATTTTGAGATATTCAGATATCTAGAGAATCCATTAATTCTGCAAGACAACCCATTTCTAAATTTTAATCTGAAACTTCCACCCACTTGCTGGATTTTTCTTCGTTCTGCTGCATGGTTTCCTTCTCGATGGTGGAGCTCATTGTTTAAGAAGATATTGTCATAGCAGCCATGGCAAATAACTCAGATTCTGACCTGTTCTAGAGCCATATATTTATGTATTGATTTTAATTATTAAAGTTTTCTTTAAAAATCAAGAAGCAAAACAGAGAAGAATGCTGAAATGAAAGTTCAAAATGCTGAAAATAGTCAACAGGTCAGGCAGCTTCAATGGAAGGAGAAAAATAAAGTTGATCTCTCAGGTCAATTGCCTTCCATTGCATTGATAACAAGTCTTTGGCCTGAAATTTTAATGTGCTTTCTCCAAACAAAATTTGATGGACCCTTGGGTAAAAACAATTTGCATAGCCTTGGAAATAAATGCAATTCATAAAATTGCTCTACATACCCAGTATAAACCCAGTGAATTGAATGGTCTTCCTATATGTCACAATAATAATATTTTACACCTCCTACTATCAAGCACCTTCTTATACTATTCCTACACGTCCTTTTTTTAAAAACAATTATCTAATTCTTCCAAATTTATTGAAAAGCCTCCATTCTCTTCTCACTTCACATTTTACACTTCTGTGGCAATTGGGAGACTCCCACATGGCTGCAATTACTGTCTTTTGTAAGTTGACCTGTAGTAGTGAGATAGGATTTCAAGTAATTTATCTCTACAAATCCTTGGCATTGAAAGCTTTTTTGAAAATGTTTGGACGATCAAGGAAATGTTGTAAGATCCTCTTACTGAAAGAATACATGTAAAACAATCAGGCTTTTATGACACTCCCTTTACCTCTCACTCTTCCTTTGTTTCTTAATTGACAGCTCCAACTCTGCAATTCCCTTCCTAAACCTCCCACATATTTCTGTCTTTCTGTGGTCACATAAAATCTCTTACTTTAACTAAGCCACTTCCCCATGTGGCTCAGTGTAATACATATGTCTGCTGATGTTGTTCAACTGTTGATTATATTAAAGGAATTAGATAAATACAGATTGATGTTCTCTGCAGTGTATCGCACTGATGACTCTAATTTTCACACTAGATTTTCCAAAATAAGGTTACTGTAGCTGCAACCTGACATAACTAGAGGCTTGCAGGCTTTTTTAATGGCAGGAATATAATTTCTCATTAGGCCACTTCATTCATAATACAAAGAATGAAAGAAGGTGAGCTTCAAGAACTCCACAAACTCCCCCGGCATTCGGTAAGATCATGATAGATCATATCCACATTTTGATTTGTCATCTGGATTCCCTTTGTGTTCAAAAATCAACCTGAATGTATCTACACCATGACATAGCATGAACAACATCTTGAGTTTAGAATTATTCCAATTTAAAATGCTGTGCCACACACATACAGTGGCTTACAAAAGTTTTCATACCCCTTGAACTTTTCCACATTTTGTTACAACCACAAACGAAAATGTATTTTATTGGGATTTTATGTGATAGACCAACGCAAAGTGGCATATAATTGTGAAGTGGAAGGAAAATGATACATGGTTTTCACATTTTTTTACAAATAAAAAACTGAAAAGAGTGGCGTGCAAAAGTATTCAGCCCCCTTTGCTCTGATACCCCTAAATAAAATCCAGTGCAACCAATTGCCTTCAGAAGTCACCTAATTAGTAAATAGAGTCCACTTGTGTGTAATCTAATCTCAGTATAAATACAGCTGTTCTGTGAAGGCCTCAGAGGTTTGTTAGAGGACATTATTGATCAAACAACATCATGAAGCCCAAGGAACACACCAGACAGGTCAGGGATAAAGTTGTGGAGAAGTTTAAAGCAGGGTTAGGTTATAAAAAAAATATCCCAAGCTTTGAACATCTCACGGAGCACTGTTCAATCCATCATCCGAAAATTGAAAGATGTCCCCCACATGGCTTGTGGCACAACTGCAAACCTACAAGACAGGGCCGGCCACCTAAACTGACAGGCCGGGCAAGGAGAGCATTGATCAGAGAAGCAGCCAAAAGGCTCATGGTAACTGGAGGAGCTGCAGAGATCCACAGCTCAGGTGTGAGAATCTGTCCACACGACAACTATTAGTCATGTACTCCACAAATCGGGCCTTTATGGAAGAGTGGCAAGAAGAAAGCCATTGTTGAAACAAAGCCATAAGAAGTCCCATTTGCAGTTTGCCACAAGCCATGTGGGGGACACAGCAAAAATGTGGAGGAAGGTGCTCTGGTCTGATGAGACCAAAATTGAAGTTTTTGGCCTAAATGCAAAACGCTATGTGTGGCAGAAAACTAACACTGCACATCACCCCAAACACACCATCCCCACTGTGAAACATGTTGGTGGCAGCATCATGCTGTGGGGATGCTTTTCTTCAGCAGGGACAGGGAAGCTGGTCAAAGTTGATGGGAAGATGGATGGAGCCAAATACAGGGCAATCTTGGAAGAAAACCTGTTAGAGTATGCAAAAGACTTGAGACTGGGGCGGAGGTTCACATTCCAGCAGGACAATGACCCTAAACATACAGCCAGAGCTACAATGGAATGGTTTAGATCAAAGCATATTCATGTGTTAGAATGGCCCAGTCAAAGTCCAGACCTAAATCCAATTGAGAATCTCTGGCAAGACTTGAACATTGCTGTTCACAGACGCTCTCCATCCAATCGGACTGAGCTTGAGCTATTTTGGAAAGAAGAATGGGCAAAAATTTCAGTCTCTAGATGTGCAAAGCTGGTAGAGACATTACCCCAAAAGACTTGCAGCTGTAATTGCAGTGAAAGGTGGTTCTACAAAGTATTGACTCAGGGGGGCTGAATACTTTTGCACACCACACTTTTCAGTTTTTTATTTGTAATAAAATTTGGAAACCATGTATCATTTTCCTTCCACTTCACAATTATGCACCACTTTGTGTTGGTTTATCACTTAAAATCCCAATAAAATAAATTTACGTTTGTGGTTGTAACGTGACAAAATGTGGAAAAGCTCAAGGGGTATGAATACTTTTGCAAGCCACTGTAAATCTTAAATTACCAACCTATTATCCTGGTACCAGAACCACTAGTTCCAGACTTCCTAGACTGAGGAAACAGCTTATTTGCATTTACTCTTTCAATCTCACCTTGAATATTGTATAATTTAATTACGTCAACCTCAACCTCCTCGTTAATTTAACTGCACTCTTTCCACCTTAAAGGCATCTTTCCAACAGCAGAGTGGCCAAAACTGAACACAATACTCCAAGTGCAGCATCACCAAAGTATTGAATAACTGTAACATAATGTTCTAACATCTATACTCAATTTCCTGACTAATGAAAGGCTGCATGTCAAAAGTCACAATTTGGTATTCTCTCTATTGGTATTCGACAATATTGAATGCAAAATAAGGGCCAAATCTGTAAATTTGCTTTTTGATTTACATTTGCAGAATGCAACTTAAACTTATTTCGCATTTAACCTTCCCACAGTACATAAAGAAATAATGTTTTTTTTCAAGCCTGTCACTATCTTATATACTTAAAACTCTGATCTTGGATGTGTATTTATTTGTGTGTGTGATGTTAGTGTGTATTCCGGTAGAGATTTTCCTCCTGGAGACCAAAATCGCCTTATTTCTTGAGTTATTTATGAAAATGTTCATAAATCCGATAAAACTTTGAAATGGCATGGTCTCGCTGAAGATGTCACAATGGGGCTGCTGCGCGCAGCCAGCGCTGCAAGTGACATCACCCCACTCCACTGTACTCGCAGTCCTTTGGTTGATGCTCGCTACCCCCCGCGGCTACCCGATGCTCCCTGCTGCTCCTCCCGGCCGCTTCTCGCTGCTCCCCGCCTTCTCTCCCCCCCTCCTCTTTGCGGGGATGGGGTAAAAGGAGCCAATGAATAATATTAATATAATATCAAGGGGGTTGGTTAGTGTGTGTGTGTGGGAGGGGTGGTTAGTGCATGTGTGTGAGGAGGTGGTTAGTGTGTGTGTGAGACGCCGCAGGCCGCCACCCCCCCCCCCCACCCCGCCCACCCGCAACTGCGCATTGAGGGGACTTGGATGTGGATTTGTGTGTTTATTTGTTTGTGTGCGATCACACCTTCTCGAAAAATTGACGCGCTAATGTTCCGGTAGATATTTTTAACGTGAAGTCAAAAATCGCCCTTAGGGGAACGGGTTGTGTTGGAGAAATGGGTGAGTGGTGGAATATTGCCTTAGGGAATGGGTTGCGTTTGGGGACCAGGCCTCCCATGGGGGCTATGGGTGAGTGGTGGAATATTGCATTGGGGAACGGGTTGCGTTGGGGGACCAGGCCTCCCGTGCGACAGGGATCCAACAGGTCCTACTTGGTCTAGTGCTACTTAAAAATCTAGCATGAGTGAAGTACGCTATTGATTTTATGACTAATTGGATTTACTTCATTCATTGCATGTTTGAACTGCTTTGGGAAAGGGTTTCACAGCTTTTACTAGTTATTTATTTGTATAATTAATAGTAATGGAAGTAAACATAAATGAAATAAAGATTAAATTGCTGTTCAACAACAAATAAAATCCCCAAATGGTTACTACTTTGGGATATTTTCTTCCACAGTCCAAATATCAATCTTTGGAATGTGGCACAAAATTCCTAATTACAGTTATCTTATCCAGCCAGTATACTTGTATCCTGCAATTCAGAAATATACCACTCAGCACAGGGAGAGCATCTGGAGTATTGTCACTGAAAATAGGAATATTTAGGTTAAAAGATCAGGAAGTGAGGAGCAATTTCTTCAGTCAGATGGTCAAGAATCTTTGGAATTCTCTCCCCCTGATGGCTGTGGAAGCATTCAAAGCAGACCTCTGTACATTTCTGGATACTTAAACGAAATGGAGAGGGCAATTCATCACAGCGCCTGATCTAAGCGCCTAATGTCTACAAGTCTTTCTTCAAAAGGATTCATCAACATCATCAGTGCACATGCACCAACTCTTTGTGCCACAGCTGAAGACAAGGACCAATTCTATAACATTCTGCATGACACTTAGAAGTACATCCCAAATAGAGAGAAGGTGTTCCTTTGCGATGATTTCAATGCTTGCGTGGACGCATACAGAATCATGACCAAATTGCCTCGACCATTTTATGGTGTTGGAAACATGAATGAGAAGGACAGCAATTTACGGGAATTGTGTACACAAAATGAACTCTGCATCATAAACACTCTTTTCCTGAGCAGGCACTGCCACAAGGTGTCATGACATCACCCCCGCTCTGGTTACTGGAACCAACTTGATCTATTCATCACCAGAAGAAAAGATCTGCCGTGTGTTGTTCACACTCAAACTTATCACAGTACAGATTACCACTCTGGCCACTCACTCATGACGATGAAGCTACTTCCACGCAAGATACATACGTCAAAACAGAAAGGCCAGCCCCTATCAACATCTCCAATAACGTGGGTGAACATTAACATTTCTCAGAACTGCTAACTTGCGCGCTCTCAATCCTGGACCCACCAAGGAATGTTAACAAAGCCTGGAAATCGCTGAAATCGGTCATCTGAGGGAACATCACTTGCGTTCAGAAAAGCTTAAGAATACAGACTGGTTCGATGCATATTTAGATAAAATGTTACCCATCATTGAAGCACAACGCACCTTGCAGATGACGTACAACCGAACCCCAATTTGCAAAAAGGTCTAAAGTTCGCAAATGTAGCCACATCGAGAGCAGTAAGCCATTATGCAAACAGATACTGGACTAAATTGTGAGAAGAAATCCAAGCTGCAAGCAACTGTGGAAAGGTACAATGCATAAACCGAGCAATAAGGTCAACTGTCTCAAAGATTGCTCCTTTGAAATATGCAAATGGCACCATCAGTACTGACAAATGGAAGCAGATAAATTGCTCAGTACTGATTTCCTCCAAGCTGGTTACCAAACTCGCAGAACTGGGTCTCTGCGCATCCCTCTGCAATTGGATCCTCAACTTCCTCATTCACAGACCACAGTCTGTTCGTATTGGTGGAAATGTGTCAGACTCGATAACAATCAGCACGGGAGCACCTCAAGGCTGCGTGCTCAGCCCCTTGCTGTACTCACTCTATACTCATGAGTGCGTAGCCGGTCATAGTGCGAACTCCATCATCAAGTTTGCTGACGACACCACTGTTGTGGGACGTATCACAGATGGGGATGAGTCGGAGTACAGAAGATAGATCGAGCAACTGTCCATATGGTGCCAGCACAATAATCCAGCAAAACCAAGGAACTGATTGTGGACTTTGGAAGGAGTAGGATGGGGACCCACAGTCCCGTTTATATCAACGAGTCAATGGTTGAAAGGGTCAAGAGCTTCAAATTCCTGGTTTGAAGTTCTGAAGATCTTTCCTGGTCCGAGAACACTGATGCAATTATCAAGAAAGCACATCAGCGCCTCTACTTCCTGAGAAGATTCGGAGAGTCGGTTTGTCAAGGAGGACTCTCTCTAACTTCTACAGGTGCACTGTAGAGAGCTTGCTGACCGGTTGCATCGTAGCTTGTTTCGGCAACTTGAGCGCCCTGGAGAGGAAAAGACTACAAAAAGTAGTAAGCACTGCCCAGTCCATCATCGGCTCTGACCTTGCTTCCATCGAGGGGATTTATCGCAGTCACTGCCTCAAAAAGGCTGGCAGTATCATCAAAGACCCACACCATCCTGGCCACGCACTAATCTCCCTGCTACCTTCAGGTAGAAGGTACAGGAGCCTGAAGACTGCAACGACCAGGTTCAGGAATAGCTACTTCCCCACAGCCATCAGGCTATTAAACCTGGCTCGGACAAAACTCTGAACATTAATAACCCATTATCTGTTATTTGCACTTATCAGTTTATTTATTAATGTGTGTATATATTTATATAATGGTATATGGACACACTGATCTGTTTTGTAGTCAATGCCTACTATGTTCTGTTGTGCTGAAGCAAAGCAAGAATTTCATTGTCCTATCAGGGACACATGACAATAAACTCCCTTGAACTTGAACTTAATTTCATGCTCTATTCATGCGAGGTTGACGTTACCACCGCATGCCAGTGATGAGTGAGATTGATGATGAACCACCCCTGCATGAACTGTATAAAGCCAACAATCCCCTGGAAGACTCCAGCACCGAATGACATATCTGCTGAACTAAGACAGAAATACTGGAGAAACTCAGCGGGTGAGGTAGCATCTATGGAGCAAAGTAATAGGTGACATTTCGGGTTGAGACCTTTCTTCAGGGGAAGAAGGGTCTCGACCCTAAACGTCACCTATTCCTTCGCTCCATAGATGCTGCCTCACCCGCTGAGTATCTCCAGCATTTTTGTCTACCTTCGATTTTTCCAGCATCTGCAGTTCTTTCTTAAATATATCTGCTGAACTTCATAAGTATAGAAAATGTCAATGCTTGCCATACCTGCACACCCTTCTTCGGTTTTGCTGGAGAGCGGGTGTTGTCCCTCAAGATATGCGTAACGCCAACATCTTCACGCTGTATAAGAACAAGGGAAATCGCAGCAAATGCAACGACAGGGACATTGCACTTCTAGGTGTTACAGGAAAGGCCTTTGCCAGAATGATCCTGCAAAGACTTCACAGACTCAATGACCAGATATACCTTGAGGGACAATGCAGTTTCTGCCGAGGTAGATCCGCAAGTGTCTTCTCCCTGGATCAAACCCAAGAAAAATGCAGAGAACCACAAACCCCACAAAACATCGCCTTTGTAGGTCTTATGAAAGTTTTTGATTCTCTCAGCAGACATGGCCTCTGGAGAAGATTGGATGCCCACCACATCTTCTAAACCTCATTCAGTCCATCCATGAGAATATGCTAGTACAGTGCAATTTGATGGCATTACGTCAGACAGTTTCCCATGAGAAGTGGAAGGAGGAAAGGCTGTGTCCAAGTTCCTGCCTGTTCGGCATCTTCCTATCTGTCTTTTGCCTTCCACATGGAAGGTCTGTCTCTTCACACCAGAAGCGACAGAAAGCTCTTCAATCAGGCACGGTTGAAAGCCAAGATGAAGATGAGAACTGTGCTTAAAAATAAACTCCTGTATGCTGATGATGCTTCATTCATCACCCCAACAGAAAGACTCTAGGGACTGATGGACAGACTGTCTCATACTTACAATAAATATCAATTAACAACCAGCGTTAAGAAGACTGTTGTCATTGGTCGGAGCACTTCACTCCCCCCTGAAATCACCCTAAATACCACTCCACTAGAAACTGTCAACAATTTCATCTACCTAGGATCTACGGTGACTAATAGCCTCTCTCTGGATGAGGAAATCAATTCACATATAGGAAGCGCAAACCATCCGTTTGACGCAGTGCAAGCTGGACAAAATATATGCTTCCAGTTCATTATCAGGAATTCCACCTTCATCCAACATTAACAACAAAGGCACCTTACAGAGCCTAACCAAGCAGGCATGTAAGAACAGGAAGCTCATAATCATAACCAAGGTGACAGTCTACAAAGTGTGTGTCTTGAGCACGTTACTGTACGGCAGTGAGGCTTGGATGACTTACCCACATCAAGAAGGGAAACGGAATAATTATCATTTCCACTGTCTTTGTCGCATTCTTGGCAGGAAAAATCACCAATGAATCTGTCCTCTTCCTGACCAACACGCCTAACATCCCTGCGATCCTCAAGCAGAACATCTTTGCTGGCTTGGACGTGTACACAAGATGGAAAATTGATGCATCCCCAAAGATGTGTTATATGGGGAGGTCGCCAATGCACAGAGGCCAAGAGGAAGACCAAAGCTTTGCTATATGTACACAATTAAAAGAGATTTGGCAAATTTTAACATTGACAACGGGCTGCGGCTGTTCAGAGGAGGGAGGAGAAGAAGCAGGTATGAAGCATTATAACAGCATATGGTTCAAGACTCTAGAGGCCAGTCGCCAACACCACAAAATGATCAATGGCAACAGCACGCATTCACCAATCCAACAGCCAGACAACTTCACCAGTGGAAACTGTGGGAGGGGCTGCCTGTCAAGGATAGGCCTAGTTAGCCACAGCAGGAAATGCAACCATACATGAAACATTTTCCTCTTCAAACAGGACAACATCAAAGCCACACCATCACCTCTCGCAGATGGACCGGTGCCAATGATCCATTCAACCTAGTGCAAGCAGGACAAAACATATGATGCCAGTTCACTATCATGATTTCAGCCATCACGCAACATTAGTAGGCCTTCCTCGGTCATGACTGACCATGTGTGATGCATCCTAGTTTGCAGGTGATGTGTGGTCAGATGCAAGCCTGGGCGATGTCATATGGAGGACAGCCTGTTGCCCATGTAGCACATCCCCCTCTCCATGTTGCTGATCGATCCAAAGGAACAGCAGGTCCGTTATAGTTTGGCACTAGTGCCATCGCAGGAGCTGCCAGAGCGAGGTTGTAAACAACCACGAACTGCCTTAGGGGCTCCGACTCCGGAGTTTCTTGAGGTTTACTCCAGGAGCCTTTTCCATGACTGGATATGGTCACAAGGCAGTGGAGGTTTTAAATCAGAGTTTTCCCTCACCTAGATTGACTGCCTTCCCAGGCTGATGAGCCCCATCTGCCCGAGACTCATGGGGGCGGGAGCGTCTACCTTCCCGTGCATGTCTAGAGCACCTGCCCACTGGAATTATCTGTTTTCATGAGTGCCTGACACCATATTTTTCATCTTATTAAAAATTGTGTGGCCATTCAGCCCAACAAATCTATGCCTGCTCTCAGAGTGATCCTATTCCATACTTTCTTCCAGTAACCCATTATAGCTCACACAAGTCCATTTTACCTTCATTCACCTACCTACATTAGGATTTAACCTTCTCAGGCAGAACACAGATTTAAAATTAGAAGGCACTTTTAACAGCACAAGGACATATTATTGGAACCAAGTGTGGGTGCCACTGTGCAGATCCTTGGAGCTTTGTGACAGCCACAGATGAGCATGAGAATGGGCACAAAGATTTACTGATGCAGTAAATTTTACCTTGGCAAACTAGCATCCAGGAATTCCACGAAGCAAATGCTGAATTAGCTATGGAAGGAGTAAACTTCAAAAGGAATTAAGTTGTAAAACATCAATGCATTGCAGAAAAAAGTCCAATTGTATCACACAGATGTCCAAGATTAGTAAACAAATATTTGAATATTATTTTTCCTACCAATCACACTCACAACTGCATGTTCTGTTCAATGCAGCACTACCCATAATTTATTTATTAATTAAAACTCAATTCTAAAAGTTATGGGACCCGCAACAATTGTTATCTACTTAACACCATTCTGCGGTTTACATCCACAGTTTTCATACACTATCTGCTATTCATCCTTGGCAACACTTTCAACAAAATGGGTATAGTTGATGACATCCCGAATTGTCAGGAAGCAAATCCATGTGCACTTGCTGCCTGCTACAGTCAAGATAAAGAAAAAATAGAGAAAATCAACACTCCTACAGCAGAGACTGGTGCTGCCTGGTAAAATATTAAAACTGCAGATGTGCTGTGTAGTATCTTGGTAGGATCTGGAACCACAGAGACTGATGGTCATTAGATTATCTATAATGATTGTCAGTGCACCTCTAACTTTGCTCCTTGATGCAATGCTGCCGCCACTTGATAGATATTTTCTTCAGAGAAACAAAACTTCCTAAGGTATCTGTCAGATAATTGCTTCCCAAACATTATTTCAAACCACTGCTAATCTTCTGAAATGTTTTGAGGATGTGACAAGTAAAATGGATGAAGGGGTGCCAGTGGATGTAGTGTATCTAGACTTTCAGAAAGTCTTTGATAAGGTCCCGCACGGGAGACTGGTGACTAAAATTAGAGCACATGGTATTGGGGGTAGGGTGTTGACATGGATAGAAAATTGGTTGGCAGACCGGAGGCAAAGAATAGGAGTGAACGGGTCCTTTTCAGAATGGCAGGCAGTGGCGAGTGGAGTGCCGCAAGGCTCGGTGTTGGGGCCGCAACTGTTTACCATATATATTAATGATTTTGAAGAGGGAATTAGGAGCAACACTAGCAAGTTTGCAGATGATACAAAGCTGGGTGGCAGTGTCAACTGTGAAGAGGATGTTAGGACGTTGCAGGGGGACCTGGACAGGTTGAGTGAGTGGGCAGATACATGGGAGATGCAGTATAATATAGATAAATGTGAGGTTATCCACTTTGGCGGCAAAAACAAGGGGGCACATTATTATCTCAATGGGGTTAGGTTAGGTAAGGGGGAGGTACAGCGAGACCTGGGTGTCCTTGAACACCAGCCACTGAAAGTTGGCGTGCAGGTACAGCAGGCAGTGAAGAAAGCTAATGGAATGTTGGCCTTCATAACAAGAGGATTTCAGTACTGGAGTAAAGAGGTTCTTCTGCAGTTGTATAGGGCTCTGGTGAGAATACATCTGGCGTATTGAGTACAGTTTTGGTCTCCTAATTTGAGGAAGGACATCCTTGTGATTGAGGCAGTGCAGCGTAGGTTCACGAGATTGATTTCTGGGATGGCGGGACTGTCATGTGAGGAAAGATTGAAAAGACTAGGCTTGTATTCACTGGAGTTTAGAAGAATGAGGGGGGATCTTCTAGAAACATATGAAATTATAAAAGGACTGGACAAGCTAGATGCAGGAAAAAATGTTCCCAATGTTGGGTGAGTCCAGAACCAGGGGCCACAGTCTTAGAATAAAGGGGAGGTCATTTAAGACTGAGGTGAGAAAAAACGTTTTCACCCAGAGAGTTGTGAATTTATGGAATTCCCTGCCACAGAGGGCAGTGGGGGCCAAATCACTGGATGGACTTAAGAGAGAGTTGGATAGAGCTCTAGGGGCTAGTGGAGTCAAGGGATATGGGGAGGAGGCAGGCATGGTTTATTGATAGCGGACAATCAGCCATGATCACAATGAATGGCAGTGCTGGCTCGAAGGGCCGAATGGCCTCCTCCTGCACCTATTTTTTATGTTTCTAAGCAAACGATGGATGCCACAATGATGTATATATATATATTGACCCACACCTTTCTGACTGATCATGAAGCTGTGTGGACTGAAATATTGCCTGTGGCATGTTGGTGATTCAATGTTCTTGAGGCATATAATGGGGCAAATAGAAACAATATATAATAACATAGTTGGTGTATGTCAGCTCCACTATTGTCGTTTCGGAAAAGGTGAAGTTCAAAAGATTGACATACAATAGTAATGCAAGATGCATAATTCTGAGTAAATTCTATAAGTGTGTTCAGTTGGCTACAGAACCTGACACTGGAGAATGGAGACACAAAGAAATGCAGATGCTGAAATCTTGAACAAATCACAAACTTCTGGAGTAACTCAGCAGGTCCAGCAGCATTTGTGGAGGAAATGGGTAGGCGGTTTCAGGTTATGACTTTTCTTCAGACTGTAGGGGGACTCTTCTTCAGATAGTAGGGGGAGAAAGCTGGAAAAGAACAGGGAGTGGATCAAAGCCTGGCGAGTTTTAGGTGGATACAGATGAGGTGGGTTTGATTGGCAGATGGGTGGAGTAAGTGACAAAAGCTAGAGATGAGAAGGAAACATAAAGATGCCATGAAGGAATGGAGTGAAATGTAAAACCAGAACAAAGAATATAGGTAGACGAGGATGGGAGAGGGAAGGGGGGTGAGATAGAGGAAAAAATGGATGCGCACTGGAATGGCAGAACACACAAATTTCTCTGTTAAATTCTTACATTCCTGTTATATGTTGCAAGGAATGCTTTGAGGGATAAAATAAGGTGCCACTATCTCCTTCCTCAGTTATATAGCCCAAAACTGCTCACAATATTCTCAATAGCCTAAAAATTCCCCTTTTGGGAATCCAGCACCAGCACTCCCAAGTCCCTTTGCACCTTTGATTTCTGAATCCTCTCCCCACTGAGAAAATAATCTACACTTTTATTGCTTCTATCAAGTGAAAGGCAGGACATGTGATGTAAGGAGATATATAATGAGGCTAGAAAAGAAATAAAATATGGATCGAAAAGAACTGAAAATCGTAAAAGCAGAATTATTAACGAATTATTAAAAGCTCTCTGCACTCAATCATAAGCAACGTCTTGTCAAGAGCGCACATATTCTGCTAATTTTGTTTTTTGTCTGGATCCTTTTCTCCGCTATTCATCACATTCTTTGTTCATGCATGGACCAAATAGCCAAATTCCACAGATATGGCATGAACGTAGTCTGATAAATGTGGCATCAAAGAGGGAAAACACTCCAATATCAGGAGGTTTATCGTCCATAATATCAACAGCAAGTGAGAAGCTAATTATCATTAATATTTAATGATATTATGTCATGATTCTGCAGTCTGAAGTTGGGTCCCGACCCAAAAAGTGATCAGCCTATTTCACACCACAGATGCTGCTTAACATGCTGTGCCTTTTGATTTATGCCATGATTCTCCTGTGGGAAGTGGGTGACATGAGGAAGGTTACCAATCACCAGCAACTCAATTGAGCAAACCACACTAATATTGTAATACTGTGGCTAAAAGAGCAGGTCAGTGTCTGGGTATTTTACAACAGCTCACCTATGAACCTCACCTCTGTGAATGCAGTCTTTTACCCAGGATAGGGGAATCAAAAAACAGAGAACATTGGCTAAAGATGAGAGAGGCAAGATATAATAGGACCCCGAGTGGCAACTTTTTCACTCAGAGGGTGGTGGATATATGGAACGAGCTGCCAGACAGATGAGATAGGCACTATAACAGGATTTAAAAGACACTTGGACAGATACATGGATAGGAAATGTGTAGAGGGAAATGGGTCATACAACAGCAAATGGGAATAGCTTGGGGCATCTGGGTCAGCAAGGGTAAGTTGGGCCAAAGGACTTGCTTCCGTACCATTTGACTCTATGACTAACTGCCAAAAGCCTTTCCACCACTGATAAGCAAGATTGTCTCTTTCCAACATATTTATCTTTCTTAAAACCCTCACTTAAAACCTACTTCTTCAATCAATCTCTCACTTGTCCATCCTAATATCTGGTTTAATTTTAAATATTGTTTGGTATTGCCCTGATTTTTTGAATGTTTGGAATAGGTGTAAATTGTCCCTAATTGTGTGTAGGATAGTGCTAATGTATAGGGATCGCTGGTCGGTGCGGTGGGCTGAGGGAACCGTTTCCGTGATGTATCTCTAAACTAAAAGTACATACTGTAAATGTTATACAAGCGAACATCAATCTATATCAACCAATATGAAATAAACCAAAAATGACAGAAACGTCAATGGTGGTTTGTGTACCAGAGGCCCATCACACTGCAAAATTGTGATGGTAAATACAGTGCTTATGACCATTTTGACCCATTTAAAATGAATACAAAGTTAAATACACCGTGCAGTCTTCGTGCTATTCCACTTTATATGAACATTAAAAGTAAATAAGGGATAGTTCAGAATGAAAAATGTAGTTCTCATGACAGCTATTAGACTGATTAACAGTGGGATTGACAGTTGGTTAGCTGCACTGTCAGCCTTGCTTCCTAAAGTTGTCTGCTACTTGTAGATAATGAGAGCAACTAAATGAAGCATTTCTTGTTGCATGATTTAAGGCTTCATGGTAAAACCTCACTGATTCTTTTAAGCAGATTAACCTTTAAAGTGACAACAAAAAAACACAATTAATTTTAAAATGGTTTTAACTATTTAGTCTGAAGAAGGGTCTCGACCCAAAACGTCGCTTATCTCCTTCGCTCCTTAGATGCTGCTGCACCTGCTGAGTTTCTCCAGCCTTTTGTGTACCCTTAACTATTTAGATTATTGATTACTTGCCGTGGTTACAATTCTTATTATGAAATATGCAGCAGGATTCTGATGTTATCATAATAACACAATTTAAATGTTATTCTAAAGCCTGCACAGCAAAGCTGATGTGGCCTCACATTAGATCACCCAGCCAGAAAAGAATAAATTAGAAAGATATATTAGCTTTAATTCCTGATTCTCCCGTTTAGGCTCTGTGGAAAATTTGGGGCTTCCCCTAAACTCAGACTCCCACCTCCTCCCTTAACAATAAAAATGTCCCAAATACTCACTATACATCTTTTAGAATGTTCTTTTAGGAAGGAGATGAGGAGACATTTATTTAGTCAGAGGGTGGTGCATCTGTGGAATTTATTACCACAGAAGGCTATGGAGGCCGTCAGTGGATATTTTTAAGGCAGAGATAGATAGATTCGTGATTAGTACAGGTGTCAGAGCTTATAGGGAGAAGGCAGGAGAATGGGGTTAGGAGGAAGAGATAAATCAGCCATGAGTGAATTGCAGAATAGGCGATGGGTCGAATGGCCTAATTCTATTCCTATTCCTTATGACATTATCTCAATTAATTATGTGCAAACATTATATCAGAATGTTAAATATTTTCATATAAATACAAACAAAAACCGTAGATCAATCTGCAGTTTCCCCTACCTTTTGTGACATTCTCAAAGCAAAGATATCTTTATCACTCCACAAGTCTCCAGAAAAGTTGAATTCTGACATTACTTCTTCTCATAGGATTTAAGGTTTTCTATGTCGTCTGGCCTAAATCCTGGCAAGCTATAGTTGCATCATAAAACCATCATGAGTCTTGCACCCAGAGAAGGGACATAGGTCAAGAACCAAGGGACATCGGTTTAATATGAGAGGGGAAAGATTTAATATGGACTTGAGGGGTAAGTTTTTCACACAGAGGGTGGTGGGTAGATGGAACCAGCTGCCAGAGACAGAATGTACAACAAATTTAAACGATTTTTGGACAGGTACATGGATAGGAAAGGTTTAGAGGGATATGGGCCAAACACAAACAAGTGGGACATGTAGATGGGGCATCTTGGTCAGCATGGGCAATTTGGGTTGAAGGGTGTGTTTCAGTGCTGTACGATTCTATGATCTCTATGATCTATTAATACATCTGTCTTTGTTGTTTATCCAGGGCTAGGATTGTCCTTTGTGGAAAATGTGAAGAGTACTCAGTATATTGGCTAACCTCATTAACAATGCTGTGAAGCTCAATAATATTGGTTGGCATGCTAGCATTCAATACAGCTATCACCTTCTCCCATGCACATCTCTGCTCATTCTTCTCTTTTCTTTCACTTGATTACTGCTTCACTACTTTCTGAATTAATAATATCTCAAATGCATCAACTGTAGTAGTTCAATAAGAAAAATAATGTGGCAAATGCTGAATCTAACATACCCTTTTATAAATATATTGAATGCTCTTCTAACAGCAAAGGTTAATTCAAAAATATATCCAAAATGGTATCATATGGCATGCATCATTGTAAAGGTATATACACAATTGTGTGTATATTATTGAATGGAATTCCAATAACTCCATCATTGACATTCTTATTCTTTAATTTAAATTGTTGAGGAATAAAATTCCTGTCAGTCCTAACTCTAGACTAGGTGATCTCTTTCCAAGTTCTGAAAACAAGCATAATGCATCAGCAATGCTCATGCAGACAGTAATATGTTGTGAAGCAGGTCACAGCCGGCAATTGAGATTCTCCAAGGGACAATGGAAACAAATATAAATATTTACTTTTGACTAATTTCAGCTCCAAAAAAGAACCATTCTCCCTCCAGAATAGATAAATGTTCCTCTCCTCCAGAATTTGTATCAATGCCAAATTTTAAAATGATCAAACATGCCAGCTGTCACAGCATAAATTCTGGAAGATCATGAAAAGTAAACCAAAGCAGAATTTTCATAACTCCAGAGACTCTCCCAAGGACACATGCATAACTTCATCACAAAGTGGCTGCACCATCCAGTTCTTGTTCACTTCAAAATCTGGTCCCGTGTGATTGATCTACCAATGGCACCTTTACTAATCCCGATCAAAATTCAATGTTAGATTGTAGCTAATCAATACTTTGGATTTATCTTTTCATTCCTTTGATTGAAAATATGGCACTACTTTTCTTTAAAATGCGACAAAATACAAGAAAGGAATACTTATACCTGTCGGGGCTTTCACATCCCGAGAATGTCCTAAAGTGATTACAGGTCACAAAGTGTTTTTCAAGGTAGCAAAAAATATGCCACAAGATATCATCCACAACAATAAAACACGGTCAGAGAATTGGGAATTAAGGGTGAGGAAAGATAAATTCAAGCTTGATTACATCCTTCGTTATAAAAACTTTGCAGAATGTAATATGTTTCTAACACATTTGGTGCTTTGGTAAAGTTGTTAGCTCCAAAACATAAAGTCTAGTAATCCTTATCTAAATGCATTACATCGTGGTATTAATCTAGAAAAGGGGCCCTTTTTTTTGGCTCAATCTACTGTGAGATCTAATTTCAACTAAAATGGTAGCTGAAATATTAGAAATGTCCAAAGTACCCCATGGTATGAAACTGAAAAAAACGAGTAAAATTCCAGCCCATTATCATTGTTTGGTGATTCACAATAAAGGTGTCCTCTACTAAAGCTGGGAAAGCAGCAGTTGATGGGATCTACCCGGAAGTTCTGAAGAACATTGGCCCCCATGGACGCAACTGGCTGGCTGCTTTTCTCACCCATGTCCATTGTAGTGGAATTATCCATAAGGCCTGGAGAGAGTCTAAAGTAATCATCGCCATCCTCAAGCCTGGGAAATCTGCTGATGATCCAGCTAGTTACCAACCCATCTCCCTCTTGTGCACAACCTACAAGCCGTTTGAATGCCTTCTGTTTGCCAGGATTTCTCCATTGGTAGAACCTGTTCTGCCTAGAGAGCAAGCTGGCTTTCGACCTGGTAGAAGCTGCGCAGATCAAGTCCTTGCCCTCACTACCAATATAAAGGCTGGCTTCCAATGTGCCCTGAAAACTGGTGTTGCTCTCATCGATCTGTCATCAGTTTATGACACCGTGTGGAGACATGGTTTGTTGCTGAAAGCTTCCAGAGACTCTCCTAGTGGCAGCATGCTGTAAGGTTGCAAATTCCTTTGCTCCCTTAACTTGTAACTTTTACTTACCACTCTTTCTTTTTTTTAATATTTTTATTTAATAGAGGTAAATATCTCAGTGTACATTACATATATATTGTTACAATCATTGTACCCCATAGTTTTATGGCTTTTAAAGAAAAATAATAGAAACAAAGAGAATGAAGTAAGTGAAAATAGTTGTGAAAGTGAAAGAGCATGCTAAAGGGGAGGGAAAAAAAAAACCCTTGGTCAAAGAGTTAGAGAAAGGGGATTAAGAGATAGACCCTAGAAAAGAAAAAGAAGAAAGAGAGAGAAAAAAGAAAGCCAGTTACTATATTATATATATCACCCAAAAGGAATTTACCAACTTGATAGTTTTTCATCCCCCTTTACTAAGGCCCGAGGTACTCCTGCACCCTATCTTTGTAGCAATTCTATAAATGCAGACCACGTCTGATAGAAACAATCTGATTTTCCTGCCAGGCAGAGTCTCATATCTTCCAGATGTAGTGTTTCAAACATAGTTGAAATCCACATATTTAATGTTGGTATAGGGGCATTTTTCCAGAATTTTAAGATGAGCTTTTTTCCTATTATTAAGCCGTAATCAAATAGATTCTTTTGATACACATTTAATTCCGAACTACCTTCTGTCATTCCGAAAATAATCCATTCTGGCTTTGGTGTTATTTTTATTTTAAACAGTTTTGTGAAGATTTCAAAGATTTCGGTCCAAAACCTTTGAATTTTTGTACAAAAGATGAATGAGTGCACTATAGTAGCTTCTTGAAACTGGCATTTATCACAAATTGGTGAGACGTTGGGAAAAAATGTATTTAATTTAGTTTTTGAGTAGTATAATCTGTGTAAATTTTTAAATTGTATTAAAGTGTGTCTTACTTTAATTGAGCATTTATGCACATTTAATAATTACTCTCTCCACCTTTCATTGGAAAATTTTATGCTTAATTCGTTTTCCCACTCTCCTCTGATACCTTCCGTTGTTGGTATTACTGCATTTAGTATAATATTATATATATATATATATATATATATGTATATATATATGAAATTAAATTTGCTGATTCCGCCTTTGTATTCATTGCTTCATCTAGTAAGTCTGATGGCATTTTGTGAAATTCTTGTGCATATTTTTTCAGATAATCACATATTTGGAAATATTTAAAATACTGATCGTTACCCAGATTGTATTTTAGTTGTAATTGTTTAAATGATAGTAGTTTTCCCGTTTCATACAAATCTCCCAAAGTTTTAATTTCTGCTCTTTCCCATTGTATAAATGCTTTATCTATAATTGAGGGTTTAAACAGAGGGTTTTTAGCAATAGGAGATGGGTTTCTTAATTTTGTTGTATTTTATTTGTTTCCAAATTCTGATTGTACTATGTATAATTGGATTTTTGTTGTAATTTGTATTATTCACCGTCATTGGTGAGAGAAGGATCGCGCCAATATTAAAAGGGGAGCAGTCCTCTTTCTCCGTAATGATCCACTCCGGTTGTTGAGGAGAGTTATCCAACAATTGAATCATATTTCTAATATTTACAGACCAATAGGCTTACCACTCTTTCAATGTTACTTGTTATTACTTGACTTCAAGGCACGGTCTAACTTTTCTTAAAGTGCTGATAACACTTTTATATGCCTTAATCGTGTAAAGGATGGAGACAAGAGGGAAAGGAGGCTCTCCATGGAAGAAAAGTGGGAAAGCCATAGCTTCTGACTCTAGTATCTTAGAAACAATACATAATATGAACGATAAACTGAAAAATGAAATGAAAACAAGATTTTTTGCAGTTTGGAATGGTGAAAGGAGTTTTGAGCAAATTGAAGGAAATTCAAGACAAGCTGATTATGTTACAAGATGAATCTCTTGAACAGAAGGAAGAATTGATAACTTGCGAACCCTGGGCCAGGAGAGAGATTTGAAGATTGAAAAACTGGAACGGAGAATGAATGAAAATACTCGAGCACTCCAGCAATACAAGATTAAAAATACGGATCTGGAAAACAGAAGCAGTCGACTGAATTTGCGAATTGTTGGTTTGCCGGAAGGTCAAGAAGGAGATAATGTTATAAAATATGCTTCTAAAATGATAAAGGAGACTTTCAACATCGAGCACAATGAAAATCTTCCATTTTTGGAGAATGCACACAGGATTGGGATGAAATCTGGTTCCCAAGATTGTTCGGTTTCACTTCTTGCAGATGAAGGAGAATATTCTCCAGGCAGCAAAAAGTTGGGCGTGGTTGAATATGAAGGATGCAAGTTTCAGTTTGTTCCTGATTATAGTTACAAGCTTTTGGAAATAAGAAAGTCTTTCCATAATGTAATGTCTGATTTGTTTAAGAAAAAGTTGCGCCCAGCCTTACTTTATCCAGCTAGACTGCGTATACGCCTCTTTAATGGTAACATTTGATTTTTTAACAATCCTCAAGACACTTCCAGCTTTCTGGCTTATGAGGGTGAAGTCCCGACCGGGAGCAATTGATAGCTGATTAAGTTATAATTGGAGATTTACTGTTCCTATTTTGACAATATATCGTTTTGTAATGATTAAGAATTTAACTGGATAAGTTGTTTTTCTTTTTTTAATTTACTTTTTAGAATTTTAGTATGATGGTATCAAACGACAACTTTTACCTTCTTTAAACTACTGTTAATTTAATGTAATGGTATTATATATATATATTAATATTTAAGATTTTCTTCGTTCGTTTTTCTATTTTTAAAATTGAAGGAAACATTTTTTCCCCTGTCTTTAGATGAGAACGGAGTTCTTGTTTTTCATATTTTGACCTTGGATAAATAATATAAAGTAGCTCTTGCTCTTGTGTACCACTGCCAACGTGTACTTTTTTTAACCATAACATTAATCTTGTTTTGGCTATTGAGTGGCAAATATGCTTTCTTTTTACGCTGGGTGCTGTTGTTAGGAGAGATGGGGGTAGGGAAAGGATTAGGTAGCGCACTGACTGTCTATTGGTCAGTTTCGGGCTTTGCATTTAAGGAGTCTTTTGCTTTTAGCTTAGTTTTTTTCATCTGTGCAGAATCTGAACTACAAAAATGTCTGAAATGTCGTCACTTCTGGCTCCGCCCTAGATTTTTCTTCTTCCAGTATATGAACTATTATGCTTTAAGAAATTAACCCTTTGCATTCCACATGATTTTTACAAACAGAATGGATAAAGTTATTAACTTCCTTTCATGGAATGTGAATGGCTTGAACCATCCCATTAAGAGGAAAAACAATTTTTAAATTCTTCGTAGACTAAATGCTCAGATTAGTTTTGTTCAGGAAACACATGTAAGGCAAGATGACAGTCAACTATTTTTCAAGTTTTGGAGAGGATGGCAGTTTTATTCAAATTCACAGGCTAAGGTTAAAGAAGTCTCCATTTTTATTGACTTCTCAATTCCGTTTGTTCTTTATGTAACAATTTCTGATCCATATGGTAGATTTTTGGTGATCAGTAATCTTTCCTTACCAACCCAGTTAAGACAATTGCCTTTGTTCCTACCCCCGCCCCTCCCCGAACAAAGGCAATTGTCTTAACTGGGTTGGTTGTTCTGGGCGGCAAGGCATTGTTGGCTGTTCTCCTGAGTTCCAGATGACACCCAAATGACAACGAATTTTCTTTTTTTTCTCATGTATATCATTGTTATTCTAGGATTGACTACTTTATAATAGATTCTCGGCTAGTTTCATCGGTCACTGCATGCGAGTATGATGCAATTGCTATTTCTGATCATGCACCACTGAAACTATCTGATTCCAAGTTTAGTGCCAAAAAATGGCGATTTAATGCTACTTTGCTTCAAGATTTAAATTTTGTTAATTTTATTAAAGATCAGATTGCTTTCTTCTTCTTAACAAACACTACTGAAGAAATATCCAATGGTGTAGTCTGGGATGCTTTTAAGGCATATATTTGTGGACAAATTATATCATACTCCGCGGGATTTAAAAAACAAACTCAAAAAGAAATACGTATATTGGCTGATGAGATTAAAGAAATTGATAAAAAATATTCAAAAGCTCCTAGTTTAGAGCTCTATAAGAATAGAGTCGAACTTCAATTGAGATATGATTTGTTATTAGTATCACCGATTGAGAACCAGCTACTTAAAACCAAAAGTCAATTCTATATACATGACAAAAAATCTGGTAAATTACTCGCTAATCAGTTGAAAGCATTGTCGGCCAAACGTCAGATTACTAAAGTGAGTAAACGGGATGGTACACTAACTGTAGACCATGAAGAAATTAATAAATCCTTTCAGGAATTTTATACCTCTCTATACCAATCAGAATTTCTTACTGATTCCAATATAATGCATGAGTTTTTAAAGAAACTGAACTTGCCAAATTTACCACACAATGAGTCTCTGTTGTTAGACGAACCCATAACGGAGAAAAATACAGAAAGCAATCCTCTCATTGAATTCTGGTAAAACTCCCGGTTTAGATGGGTTTACAGTAAAATTTTTAAAGTATTTCTCAAGTTTACTGTCTCCCTGGCTATGCAAGGTTTTTTAAAGAAGCCTTTTTAATGAATAGATTACCACAATCCTTTTATGAAGCATCTGTTTCCTTAATTCTTAAAAAAGATAAAGACCCTACTGAAGTGACATCACATAGACCTATATCACTGTTAAATATAGATTCCAAAATTATTTCCAAAATATTAGCTATGAGATTTTACCGCAAATTTTGTTCTGGTTCAGACAGGTTTTTATTTAAAATCGTTACTCATACTTTAACGTTAGGAGATTAATGAATATTGTATATACAGCGTCAAATAAAACTCCAGAATGTGTCATTTCACTTGATGCCGAGAAGGCGTTTGATAGAGTAGCATGGGAATACTTATTCAATACACTTGAAAAATATAAGATTGGTCCAAAATTTATTTTTTGGATCAAGCTGATATATCATATACCTCAGGCTTCTGTACTTGCCAATAATCAGAGATCCCCTTTTTCAGGCTCTTTTGAGGTACTAGATAGGGCTGTCCTTTAAGTCCTTCACTGTTTGATATTGCTTTGGAAACTTTGGCCACCGCTATTAGGGAATCCCCTAATATTTTTGGTATTGTCCACGGGAATAAGACACATAAACTATCTATGCAGATGATCTGCTATTATTCATTTCTAATCCTGAGAAATCTATTCCGGCAATAGTAGCACTACTTAATCAATTTAGTAGTTTCTCTGGTTATAAACTAAATCTTAGTAAGAGTGAGCTTTATCCATTAAACAATCAAGTTTTGAATTGTGGACAGTTTCCATTTAGATTGACTACCAAATGTTTTACTTATTTTGGTATTAAGATTACCAAGAAACACAAGGATTTATTTAAAGCTAATTTTACACCTTTAATTGACCATATCAAACGACAGTTTACTAAATGGTCACCAATGTCCTTATCTTTAATCGGCCGAATCAATGCTATTAAAATGTTTATCTTACCTAAATTTTTGTATTTATTTCAGACAATACCAATTTTTATTGGTAAATCTTACTTTGATATTATTAATTCCAAAATTTCTTAATATATATGGCAGAATAAAAATTCCAGACCAAGCAAAAAATACTTACAGAAATCAAAAAAGACGGTGGTTTGGCACTGCCGAACCTTAGATTCTACTATTGGGCAGTTAATGTTCGTTATTTAACATTTTGGACAAAAGATTTAGAAGATATGCAATGCCCAGGATGGATAAATCTTGAACGTGATTCGATGCAAGGGCTATCATTGGCTTCTATTCTAGGGACCTCGTTACCTTTTACAATTACGAGATTGAATAAATATACAACTAATCCAATAATAAGACATACATTTCGAATATGGTTTCAATTTCGTACGTTTTTTGGATTGAATGATTTTATCTTATCGAGTCCTATCATATCTAATTTTCTCTTCCAACCTTCTAGTACTGATCAAGCCTTTCTGTTATGGAAGAGGAAGGGATTAGTAGCTTTTCATGATTTGTTTTTGGATGGTTGTTTTATGTCTTTTGAACAACTCTCCAATAAATATAATTTACCTAATTCACACTTTTTTAGATATTTACAAATTAGACATTTTTTGAAAGCTACTCTACCCTTTTTTCCGTTACCACATCAAACCGAAATCTTGGAAAAATGTTACATTTGAACCCTTATCAGAAAGGTTTAATAACGACTATTTATGAGTTGACTTTGAAATTACACATAGATATATTTGATAAAATTAAGAATGACTGGGAAAGAGAACTCCAAATTTCTCTATCTATAACGAAATGGGAGAGGATTCTTCAATTAGTTAATACTTCCTCAATGTGTGCAAGACACGCTTTGATACAATTCAAGGTGGTTCACAGAGCTCATATGTCAAAAGATGTTAGCTCTTTTTTATGGTCACATAAATCCTACCTGTGACAGATGTAACTCTGAAGTGGCCTCACTGACCCATATGTTTTGGTCCTGCCCAATTTTGGAAAAATATTGGATAGAAATCTTTGATACTATTTCTGTAGTTTTAGGTATGGATTTACAGCCTCATCCTATTACTGCAATTTTTGGGCTACCAATGTTAGATTCTATTCATTTGTCCCGTTCCACCCATCGGCTGATTGCTTTTACCACATGAAATGCCAGAAGATTTATTTTATTTAAATGGAAAGACTCTAACCCTCCGACCACACTCCATTGGTACTCTGAAACGATATAATGTTTAAATTTAGAAAAAATCAGGAGTGACATTGTTGAACCTTTGGTTAAATTTGATAAGACATGGGGAAGATTTATTCAACATTTTCACACAACATAAAGTGTCCCCTCTCCAACAGTTATAAAAATTATTTTAACTTTATACGGTGGAACGGACTTGACGACAAACAGGGACTTAAATTGTTGAAATTCTTTGCAGCTCTGTTTTGCTTTTTTTTTTAGTTTAGGGAGGTTTTGTTTTTTCCTTTTTTCTCTTTTTTTTCTTTTTTTCTTTATATATATATATATATATATATATATATATATATATATATATATATATATATATATATATATATATATAAAAAATATATATAAGTTTTCTTTTAAACATTTAACTATATTTACATTGTGACCAGGAGGTCTATATTCAATGTGTATTTTGACACTGGACTCGTATTTAGGTTATACCTGTTATTATTGTAATCCTGATCCCTGTGTATGAATATCATTGTTATGTTTATCACTATTCTTTTTGTTTTTGTTTTTGGAAAAAAAGGCTAATAAAAAGATTTTAAAAGGAAGAAAGAAAAGAAAGCTTCCAGAATCTTGAAGTGCCAAACAACCATGCGTGCTCTCTCATCCATCCTCAGCAACCGTAGATTTAGGGTCTCGCTTGGGAACCAGACCAGCTCTGTCAGGACCCTGAATGATGGTCTCCCCCAGGGCTCTGTCCTAGCTCCCCAATTCTTCAACATTTATGTGAGTGATATGCCAACTACCATGTCCAGGAAGTTTGCATATGCAGATAACCTTGCTTTTGCCAACCAGGGAGCTGCCCTTGAGGATATCAACAGAGTGCTAACCCAAGACTTGAAGGGGATGGAGGAGTGCATCACCTTCTGGCGACTTTGCCCTAACCCATCTAAGACAACTGTCACTGCCTTTCACCTCAGCAATCTGCTCGCCAATGCAAAGCTCCTAGTGTCCTTTTGTGGTAAGCCAGTTAAGAATGAAGAATTCCCCAAGTACCTCTGAGTCACCCTGGATCACACCCTCACCTGTCGTGAACACCTGAAGAGGGTGGCTGATAAACTGAAAGCAAGGGTCAACATCATCAGGAAACTTGCAGGCAACAGCAGGGATCCAATGCACGCACCCTCCGTACCGCAAGCTTAGCCCAAGTCTACTCAACAGCCGAGTTTTGCTCAACAGCTTAGGCTAATAGCTGCCACACCAAACGAGTTGACACTATCCTTAACTCTGCAATGCGGGTCATCACAGGGACACTTAAGTCAACACCTTTGCAGTGGCTCCCTGACCTCTCTCATATCGCCCCTCCCAGCATGCGCAGAAGGCAGAGGATGATGAAAGATTGGTGCACCATCGAGGCTAACCCTGACCTTTCCATCCAAGCTGACTTGAACTAATCTGCCCAACATGTGCCTGAAGTCCCACAAACCCTTCTGGCCTTCCATTAAATCCCTGCAAGACTGACTCCAAGACTGAGTGGCGCAGAGCCTGGAAAGATGCCAACACCAACAACAGAGAGGTCATCACAGACCCCAAAGTGAAACTACCGGGTTTTGACCTCCATCGCAAACAATAGCTAGCCCTGAAAAGAATCTGCACACTCCACTCCAGAACAGCCCATCACCTGCATAAGTGCAGGATGACAGACATCCCTGCTTGCGGCTGCGGACATCCAGACCAAACCATCCCACACATCATGAATGACTGCTCACTGAGGCGTTTCCCTGGTGGCATCAAACCCATCCACCCAGTACCTGATGCTGTCCTGGCCTGGATGTCTACCCTTGATCTACAACTTCGGGCTGTGCACGCCATACGCAAGAAGAAGAATTTATAAACCATTATAATACATATTTTAAATTAAATCAAATAATATGATAAATAATATAATCTAGGTTGAAGCTTACCCAGGTCTTGCATTCCCTTTTCCTGTTTGCGTCTTCAGTTTGGTAAGCAATGCTGCAATGCATTTAAATTCCTCAGTCTTAAAAAGAGCATTGTGCTGCTCCATTAAAATCACCCTGGGGAAAAGAAAACAATGTAAAATACCCAAAATCATCACTATGCTGTCTCGATTCTTTAAAAAGATCCGTCAAAAGCAATCACTTTCCATGGAAATTATCGACAACAACTTTGGCAGAAATGCTGCAGAAATGTTAAAATATATTGTGACTAACACATGTCAACTTACAGAATTTGGTATCCAAAAATAGGTCAGGCATATCGATGCAACAACAGGGTAACAACAGCCTCTTCAATTGTTAGCCTCCGATACAAACTTCAGTTAGTCCATGGCAGTGCCCAGTGCTCATAGCACCACTGAATGGTTGCTGTCCATTTTATAAATAAAAATGTTTCTCCACGTATTCTATTCTGAACAGGGAAAGACTAGAGAGAAAGTCCACTGAAGTCCATTGGACCTGAACAACCCAAGACTTGAAGGGGATGGTGGAGTACTTCACCTTCTGGCGACTTTGCCCTAACCCATCTAAGACAACTGTCACTGCCTTTCACCTCAGCAATCTGCTCGTTAATGCAAAGCTCCGAGTGTCGATTTGTGGTAAGCCGGTGAAGAATGAAGAATTCACCAAGTACCTCTGAGTCACCCTGAATCACACCCTCACCTATCGTGAACACCTGAAGAAGGTGGCTGATAAACTGAAAGCGAGGGTCAACATCATCAGGAAACTGCAGGCAACAGCTGGGCATCCAATGCACACACCCTCCTGTACAAGGGTGTGGGCATTAGGTCCTGCAATAATAAATGGTTTGGGACTTGGGGTAGGAGCAATGCACAGAACAATTGACAGCTGCATTCAATGGATAATCAGGTAGAATACCAGAAAACTGCAGAGCTATTTGGTGATGGTTTGGAGTAGAGGAGTGTCATCGTCAAATGCATGGCAGATGCAGTGTAATGTGGATAAATGTGAGGTTTATCCACTTTGGTGGCAAAAACAGGAAAGTAGACGATTATCTAAATGGTGGCCGATTAGGAAAAGGGGAGATGCAATGAGACCTGGGTGTCATGGTACACCAGTCATTGAAAGTAGGTATGCAGGTGCAGCAGGCTGTGAAGAAAGCGAATGGTATGTTAGCATTCATAGCAAAAGGATTTGAGTATAAGAGCAGGGAGGTTCTACTGCAGTTGTACAGGGTCTTGGTGAGACCACACCTGGAGTATTGGGTACAGTTTTGGTCTCCTAATCTGAGGAAAGACATTCTTGCCATAGAGGGAGTACAGAGAAGGTTCACCAGACTGATTCCTGTGATGGCAGGACTTTCATATGAAGAAAGAATGGATAGACTCAGCTTGTACTCACTAGAATTTAGAAGATTGAGGGGGGATCTTATAGAGACTTACAAAATTCTTAAGGGGTTGGACAGGCTAGATGCAGGAAGATTGTTCCCGATGGTGGGGAAGTCCAGAACAAGGGGGTCACAGTTTAAGGATAAGGGGGAAGTCTTTATGACTGAGATGAGAAAAAAACATTTTTCACACAGAGAGTGGTGAATCTGTGGAATTCTCTGCCACAGAAGGTAGTTGAGGCCAGTTCATTGGCTATATTTAAGAGGGAGTTAGATGTGGCCCATGATTCTCTATGGAGAGAAGGCAGATACAGAATACCGAGTTGGATGATCAGCCATGATCATATTGAATGGCGGTGCAGTCTCGAAGGGCCGAATGGCCTACTCCTGCACCTATTTTCTATGTTTCTATTAGATGCCTGAAGTGATATTTGACATAGGGCAGGGACAGAAACATTGAGGATCTATGGCAATGGATCAGATTTGCATCAGATTTGGTGGAAAGAGGGATACAAGAGATCACGGTAATTGATGTAGTATCAGGGACACCACAGGGGATGAAAGGCAAGTCGATGGCATTTGACTGGTGTCTCATTTTGCCAAATGAACTGGGAAAGCCGTGAAGTCCCAGGAATGCACAATAATGGTGGCTCCTGGGACAGTGTAGTTCAAAAGCAACATTGAATAATGAATGATGCCATGCCAAATGGCCTAATGCAGGAATTGTATCAGAAGTGACTCACGCTTGGAAGTGCAGGGATAAACTTCCATGGCACATAGCAATCCAGAAATAACTATTGTTCTATTTCATTCCAACCAAAATAAAATCAAATTTCAGTTGAATAACTCTGGGAAAAATAAATCCAATTTTCTCCACAAACAGCCAATTTTCCAGACTTCTTCCAACATTTCCATTGAAGTTGCAGGTGATTAAGAATAAAAAACCTCACAGAAAAACAACATTTAATAATAATAATAATAATAATAATAATAATAATAATAATAATAATAATAATAAGGTATCACAATCTGAAAAATATAAACTACAGATGTGCACTTACAGGAGGAAAACGTGAAATAATGTTTTAAAGGAAAACGATGCATGATTTCCCAAAACTTACATATCTAAAGAAATAAATTATTTCTGATACAATGCTTCTGTTGAATAATTTGGCCACAGCTGTGGTTTGCAGACCCTGCAGGCATACTGTACTTAAATTAATTTATCTATATTGATAATCTATTTCTAATACTGGCTGCAAATTGTGCAACTACACACCAACAGGCACATATGAAATATAACCTTCTAGATCATTAAACTTCTTTTTTTGATATTGATAAGAAATATTTAAGAATTATTCATTTTTGGTAAAAGTATTATAGAATAATGCATCGATTAAGAATAAAGTTTCAGCCGTCATACTATTGCATATCTTCATGTAATTTACCACAATGAAAGCACTGGGTTAATTCATATACATATTAAAATAATAATCTGTCATAAGGTTCCATTTCACTATTTGTACATCCAACAATTTAGCCATACCTGAAGACTCCCATTTCTTTCAATGGGTTGGTGACATTCATTTGTATTATTTTCTGCTCATAACATGGAGATTCGCATTTAATAGAGGCCTAGCAAATTGGGAAAACAATATAAGAAAGAAAAAAAAATCCTCAAAAGCACTCAATAAATAATCAACTGCAATATGACACTGAATGCTATTGTGCAACTGAACACACCAAAAATGCTATTGAAAAAATAAAGGAAATGAGTCCTCTGCAGCAAAAGGGGAAACTGTGCAAAATATGAGTAAATGAAACCATTTTGAACTGGTGCTTTTTCATGAATTCATGATTTCCGTTTTCCAAGCCCCCACTCCCAGTCCAGAAATAACTATTGTTCTATTTCATTCCAACCAAAAAAAAAATCAAATTTCAGTTGAATAACTCTGGGAAAAATAAATCCAATTGTCTCCACAAACAGCCAATTTTTCAGACTTTACACCTCATTCAAGTGACAGTCCAGTCACTTTACACCTCAATCCTCCACCAGGAGGGTCTTAAAGCCCTCCGTTTCTTTCTCGACCGCAGAACCAACCAATCCCCGTCTACTAATACTCTCCTTCGCCTAGCAGAGCTGGTCCTTACCGTCAACAACTTTTCCTTTGACTCCTCCCATTTCCTCCAAATCCAAGGCGTAGCTATGGGCACAAGCATGGGCCCCAGCTATGCCTGCCTCTTTGTAGGGTGCGTCAAACAATCCTTGTTCAAGGCGTACCGTGGCCCTATCCCTAAATTCTACCTCTGCTGCATTGACGACTGCATTGGTGCTACCTCCTGCACCCATGCAGAACTCGCTGACTTCATCCATTTCACCACTAACTTCCATCCGGCATTCAAATTCACCTGGACCATTTCCAACATCTCTTTACAGTTTCTAGATCTCACCATCTCCATTGCAAATAACAGACTACTGACCGATATCTACTACAAACCCACTGACTCCCATGGTTACTTCTTTCCACCCTGCTTTCTTTCTGTAAGGACTCTATCCCCTACTCCCAATTCCTCCGTCTACACCGCAGGATCAGGTGTTACAGACCAGGGCATCAGAGATGTCCTCATTTTTGCCGGAACGGGGGTTCCCCTTTTCTATTATAGATGAGGATCTCACCAGGGTCTCCTCTATATCCCACAGCTCCGCTCTTACTCCCCATCTCCCTACTCGTAATAAGGACAGAGTCCACGTTGTCCTCACCTTCCACCCTACCAGCCGTCACATACAACAAATAATCCTCTGACATTTTCGCCACCTCCAACGGGATCCCACCACTGGCCACATCTTCCCATCTCCTCGCCTTTCTACTCTCCGCAGTGACCATTCCATCTGTAACTCCCTGGTCAATTTATCCCTTTCCACCCAAACCACCCCCTCCCCGGCACTTTCCCTTGCAACCGCAGGAAATGCTACACTTGTCGCTTTACCTACCCTCTTGACTCCATCCAAGTACCCAAGCGGTCTTTCCAGGTGAGGCAGAGGCTCACCTGCACCTCCTTCAACCTCATCAACTGTATCCACTGTTCCAGGTGTCAACTTCTCTACATCGGCGAGACTAAGGGCAGGCTTGGTGATCGTTTCGCCCAACACCTCCATTCAGTTCACACGAACCAACCTGATCTCCCGGTGGCTCAGCACTTTAACGCCCCCTCCTATTCCTAATCTGACCTTTCTGTCCTGGGCCTCCTCCATGGCCAGAGTGAGGCCCTGCGCAAATTAGAGGAATAGCACCTCATATTTTGTTTGGGTAGTTTACGTCCCAGTGGTATGAGCATTGAATTCTCCAATTTCAGATAGTCTTTGCTTTCTCCCTCCTTCCCCTCCCCCACAAGCCTACTGCCTCCGCCTCTTCCTTTCTTTTACCCGCCCCCCCCCCGACATCAGTCTGAAGAAGGGTCTCGACCCGAAACGTCGCCTATTGCTGCCTCACCCGCTGAGTTTCTCCAGCACTTTTGTCTACCTTTGATTTTTCCAGCATCTGCAGTTCTTTCTTAAACCTTTAATTTAGAAAACAATTTCCAGTTTGTGGACACAAGTCAAGGGTATTGTACACTGAGGGACTGAAACCTATGTAAAAATCACTCATATGGAAACATGTAAAAGAAAAAAGAAAATCATGCTGATATAGCATAAATTATGTCACCAAATGTAGATGGCAACTTATATGTTGACATTCACATCTGCTGACTTCATTTACACTATATCAGCATGATTTAATTTTTTTTTAAATTAATATAATTCCAAATATATTCCAATATATATGAATATATGTTACCTTTCACATTTGCAGACATCATTTATAATATTACATAGTGAATTTTATGAAGAAAGCATGTTTATGAAAGAAAAATAAATCTGTATTCACTATTGTGATTCAAAAAACACCAAGACATTTTTTTTAACAAATGCACAGACATAAAATTACCAGTGATTATTCACTTACAGTAGGATTCATCTTGTTTACTTGTGATATGAGTGAAAATGTTCTTGTTGCACACACTATTCCTTTTTTTAATCTCGATACAAACACTAGTAGAGCTTGTACTGGCTCCAGGAATCGGCTTGTGAATTCCACAGTTACATCAACATAACTCCTGTTTAAAATAAATATTTAATCGTTCAATAAACAGAAATATGACAAGTCATTAGGTAAATCATCAAATGCAAATTGCATCTCATGCATTCAGAATTAGCATGGAGTTGCATTTTCTGATAATAGTATGGACCAAAATGATATTTCCACCAGGGTACACAAAAGGCTGGAGAAACTCAGCGGGTGCAGCAGCATCTAAGGAGCGAAGGAGATAGGCGACGTTTCGGGTCGAGACCCTTCTTCAGACTGGTCAGGGATCAGGGAAACGAGAGATATAGACGGTGATGTGGAGAGATAAAGAACAATGAATGAAAGATATGCAAAAAAGTATTGATGATAAAGGGAACAAGCCATTGTAAGCTGTTTGTGGTGTGAAAATGAGAAGCTGGTGCGACTAGGGTGGGGGAGGGAGATAGAGAGAGAGGGAATGCCAGGGCCCGAGGGCTGAGGGAGAGGTGGGAAGGGGAGGAGACAGCAAGGGTTAACAGAATTGAGAAAATTCAATGTTCAAGCCCAAAGGATGCAGACTCCCCAAGCGGAATATGAGGTGCTGTTCCTCCAACTTGCGATGTTGCTCACTCTGGCCGTGGAGGAGGCCCAGGACCGAGAGGTCGGATACGGAATGGGAGGGGGAGTTGAAGTGCTGAGCCACTGGGAGGTCGGCTTGGTTATTGCGGACCGAGCGGAGGTGTTCGGCGAAACGATCGCCAAGCCTCCGCTTGGTCTCACCGATATAGATCATCTGGCATCTGGAGCAGCGGATGCAGTAGATGAGGTTGGAGGAGGTGCAGGTGAACCTCTGTCGGACCTGGAAGGACTGCTTGGGTCCCTGAAAGGAGTGGAGGGGGAAGGGGAAGGGACAAGTGTAGCATTTCTTGCGGTTGCAAGGGAAAGTGCCCGGGGAAGGGGTAGAGCGGGAGGGAAGGGAAGAATTGACAAGGGAGTTGCGGAGGGAGCGGTCTTTGCGGAAGGCAGACAGGGGGGGAGATGGGAAGATGTGGCGAGTGGAGGGGTCACGTTGGAGGTGGCGAAACTGGCGGAGGACTATGTGTTGTATGTGCCGGCTGGTGGGGTGAAAGGTGAGGACCAGGGGGACTCTGCCCTGTTTGCGAGTGGAGGAATGGGGAGAGAGGGCAGTGTTGCGGGGTATGGAGGAGACCCTGGTGCGAGTCTCATCTATAGTGGGGGAGGGGAATCCCCGTTCTCTGAAGAATTAGGCCATTTGTGATGACCTGGTGTGGACCACCTCATCCTGGGAGCAGATGTGGCGTAGACGGAGGAATTGGGAATAGGAGATGGAGTCCTTACAGGAAGCAGGGTGGAAGGAAGAGTAGTCCAGGTAGCTGTGGGAGTCAGTTGGTTTGTAGTGGATGTCGGTCAGGAGTGTATCACCTGCAATAGAGATGGTGAGGTCAAGGAATGGTAGGGAAATGTCGGAAATGGTCCAAGTGTATTTGAGTGCCGGACGGAAGTTGGTGGTGAAATGGATGAAGTCAGTCAGTTGTGTGTGGGTGCAGGAGGTTACACCAAAGCAGTCGTCGATGTAACGGAGGTAGAGGTCGGGGATGGGGCCCTGGTACACCGAGAACAAGGATTGTTCGACGTACCCGACAAAGAGGCAAGCGTAGCTGGGGCCCATGCGTGTGCCCATAGCTACGCCTTGTGTTAGGAGGAAATGGGAGGAGTCAAAAGAGAAGTTATTGAGGGTAAGGACCAACTCCGCTAGGCGGAGGAGGGTGTCAGTGGACGGGTATGGGTTGCTCCTCTGGTCGAGCAAGATCCGGAGGGTTTTGAGACCGTCCTGGTGGGGGATGGAGGTGTAGAGTGACTGGATGTCCATGGTAAAGATGAGAGGATGGGGGCCTGAAGAATGGAATGCACGGAGCCGATGGAGAGTGTCTGAGGTGTCTTGAACATAGGTGGGGAGGGATTTAACAAAGGGGGATAGGATGGCGTCAAGGTATGTGGAAATGTGTTCGGTGGGGCACGAACAGGCATAGACAATGGGTCTGCCAGGGCAGTCGGGTTTGTGGATTTTGGGGAGAAGGTAAAATCGGGCCGTGCGTGGCTGGGAAACGATGAGGTTGGAGGCTCGGGGGGTAGGGAGCCAGAGCTGATGAAGTCGGTTATGGTGCTCGAGATGGTGGCCTGGTGTTCGTCAGTGGGGTCATGGTCCAGGGGTAAGTAGGAGGAGGTGTCCGAGAGTTGGCGCGCGGCCTCCGCTTTGTAGAGATCGACGCGCCAGACTACCACGGCACCTCCCTTGTCGGCGGGTTTGATAACCCAGTCTGGGTTGTTACGGAGTGAGTTGATGGCAGTACGTTCGGGGGTGGAGAGAATGGAGTGAGACAGGGGAGTGGAGAAGTCGAGGCAGTTGATGTCCCGACGGCAGTTCTGGATAAATAGTTCTAGAGCCGGAAGGCTACGAGGGGGGGTCCAAGTGGAGGGGGTATGTTGGAGACAGGAAAAGGGATCATCAGTGGGGGGCAGGGACTTCTTCCCTTCATCAGTGGGGCGCGAGGCCATATGTGGTCTTCTTAGATGTTGAATTCCAATGTCAATACCAACTTAAAATTCAGAACTGTATTTGTGCATTAGAAACATCTTGCTTCAATGTACCCATAATTGTAAGTGTGGATTGTTGGAATACAGGTCATTCCCAGGTTAGTGCAGGGTTCCATTCCAATGACCTGTCCACAACACGACCAGGTCGCAAGTCAGAACTGCCTCTGCACACTGTGCAAAAGATACTTGCAGCCTCACAGCATTCAGAAAGTTAATATCACTGGACTTCCAAATGTTCATTTGTATGTATGGATTGTGCATAAGTTGGGCATTCGTAAGCAGGGGAAAACCTGTAGAAACTCTGGTTAAAAACATTCCAAGTCTGCCACTGACAGCACATATGGTGAATTATAAGATTTATATAAAGATGATAATTTTGAAAACTAATTTGTATTGTATGTAAACTCATCAAACGATTAACTACTGATCAATCTTCAAAATAAATACTGTAAACCCTCCTTATTGTGAACCTCTTTATAATGGATTTTGGTTATTACAGATGCCCCCACAGTAATCCAACACCATTGTCTCTTTAGCACAGTGTTTCTCATGCTTTTAGTTACACTACAGAGGTCATAGAAATTGACAAGCTGTTGAAATTGACAAGCAATGGTTTTGATCGACACTTGTGCAATGATGAAGGACATATCACATGGAGTCATTCAGCAGATCAGGCAACATCTCCGGTTAGCCTGGTTAGGTAACATTTTCGGTAGAGACACACCGCTGGATCGACCTGTACAGCCGACCGCCATGAGGCCGAAACTCGCAGACAGACAGCGCCAATATTCACCACATCAGACTCTCTGAGGCCAGGACTACCAAAGCTGCCACTGACCTGTACTGCCATCGCAGCCGCATACAGGCCGGGCTGCTAACATCACCCCTGGCCCGCACTGCCACTAGCCGTTTCCAGATCAGACCTACTGACCTTCACCGCCAGGGCGGGCTGCGGACATCACACTAAGCCCGCACTGCCTCCCCGGCCACTTCCAGACTAGACATGCTTACGTCACTGCCAGGCCAGGCTGACGACGCCAGCCTGTACCACCCGCTGCTTCCATGTCAGACTGCCAATGCCATACCTGGTCCACACTGCCTCCACAGCCACTTACTAGCCAGAGCTACTGACCATTACTGCCAGGGCGGGTTGCCTCACCAGCCCGCACTACCTCCCTGGCTGCTTCCAGGCTGGACCTACTGCCACCACCACCGGCTGACACAGCTTGCTAGGCCACTTCCAGGCCATGCCTGCTGCCACCGCCACTATTGACCCTTAACTGCTCACCACCCGCCCGCGGGCCTTGACGATTGTTTCCACCGATCCTCGCGTCTCCCCCAGCCACCAGCACACCGGGGCTGGCAACTCAGATTCCAGACCGAGACCTGATGATTTACTCAGGCGCTTTGTGTCCTTTTGTATATTAACCAGCATCTGCCGTTCTTTGTTTCTGCTACTTATACAATGATACTCTATTGCTCAGTATTCCCTTAGTTATAGTGAACAATCAACAATAACAGACACCATGCCCCCCCCTTCGGATAGTCCGTGATAATGAGGGTTTACTGTACAGTATTATTTTGTTTATTGTACTATGATTTTTTCTCAACTACTTTGGATTGCACTACAATTGTGCACCATCCTGCACAATTTTTACATTCATCTTTGTATTTATTGTTATATTTATCATTGGTGCATATATACTGTTTATTCTGTGAGCTTCATAACTAGGAATTTCATTGAACCCCGGTGTTTATGACAATAAACTAATTTGAATCTGTATCTGAATTACTCATTGATGATTCCCACTCAGAAAACTAGTTTATGCAGTCCAATAAAATTACAAAACTATCATAGAAATTCTGCATGAACTCAAAAGATTTCCAAGTCTTTATGGAATCACAAAACTACACCATCTTCCAGACTAAATATGATGTTTCATTCACGTTAACCGAGTATTAGTCCAAAGCAAATTCATATTGAATATTGAATTCAACTCAGCTTAACAATATAGTATACATTTCTAAGCCAAATAATATTTCTAATAACATTTCTAAGCCAAAGAAATCAGTCAAGGTCAGGGGTGCAGGTGAGAGAGGTGAAGGGTGGTAGTGAAGTGGAGGTTGGGGAGGTGCAGGGTGGAGGGTAGAGAAGTCCTTGGGTTTGGAATCATGTAGGAGATAACCGATAATCAAAGGAGACAGCTAAATATTTAGACGGATTGGGGTGAGGATCAGCTGGTGGAAATCAGTTCATGGGAGAGAACAATTCACTCATGGGAAACTGATTCTATTAACCTATCTAAACTCATCATGATTTTATACACTTCCATCAATATTCCATCAGCCACTTTTTGCTCAAAAGAGAATAATTATAGCATTTGCAGTTTAACATTTTCATATATATCAGAAAAGCACGGTGGTCCTTGCACTGATTTTAATGGGAAGGTTGGGCAAGTGGAATAAACTTGGAGCTGGGAGTGCACTAAGAGCAATAGAGCTGCTGCCTTACAGAGACGTTCCAGACACTTGGGTTTGATTCTGACTACAGATGCTATCTGTATGGAATTTGCATGTTCTTCCTATGATCATGTGGGCTTTAGCCTTGTGTAGAATAGAACTAGTTTATGGCGATTGCTGGTCAGTGGTGACTCAGTGGGCCGAAGGGCCTGTTTTCAGGCTTTATCCTTAAACTAAACTTTTTGTGGTTCACCTTGGGCGAACCAAATATTAATTCTAAAGGTGACCAGCCTGAATGGGATTTTCAACACCTCGTATTCATCTCCCCTGTGCAATCAACATGACCACTCAAATTGCTTGTGGGTCCACATGGTTAATTGCCCTGGAGCACTCTACAAACTTTCTCCGGGATGAAACAGTCCATGATTGATGAACAGGTCTCAGATGTTGGAACCTCAGACTGTCTTGGCATTCTTTCACTACTTGCCAACATTGAAGGAAAATGTCACTATTTAACAATCATTGTCATAGAGCTATTTAAAATATTTAAATGCACTTAAAAAAATAATTGTCAAGAACAGAAAAATATACATTTAGTGAAAATACATTAAACTACAGTACTGCAAATTACCAGTAATTAAAACATAAATATAAATTGAAATTAAAAAAATCAACAAACAATGTAATAAATACTTACTAAGTTTTCAAATGAGAACAGGATTGCCACTTGTACATCAACCATGGCTGTGGTATAACTGAGACGCCATACCCAAAATGAATCTGGCCCTATTGATCAATAAGATCTAGTGTTGTATCTGGATTCAATGGTGACTCCCGTGGCAGAGTGGGAAGTCAGGTGCACTTGCTTCTATACAGTCGCAACATGTACAATTTCCACAATATATTTTGCAACGAAACCAATGAGGAAATAGAGTACCTCAAAATTTGATCAGTTTACAGATTGTCCTTAATTGTGATGGATAGGGATGGACAGTTGGTTCCCACAACTAATATCTTAAAGTTAATTGGAACGTGCACAGAAATCCCCAGATTATTGTCACACATTGTAAAAATACTAAAAACTCTCATTGCTATGACCACCTCAAAAGGTGTTTCCTGCTGAGTTGTCCAAGTACCCAAAACAAAGAAAGATAAATTTTGGTAACATTATACTGTTTTTTCTTCTCACAATGCAAATTAATCATCACAAGCAATATCTCCTTGTCCACTTTTATCTGGATGAAATGTAAAGTATCTACACTGTAATCCAATCACATGGTTTATGGGCATTGGTCATTCTCCCGTAGAGGCACCACCCTGAAGTATCTATCACAGCCATTGTCATCCAGCAAATCTCCATCCCAGCTCCCAAAATAATAAAAGGATCAGCATAAATCTGATTGCATTGCTTTATTGGGGGGAAAATCCAGCACTTGAAAGCAAAAGAAAAAAGAAAATAAAGAAAAATTACAAAATAAATCAAAGAGAATACATATCTCAACCATAATTTACCTTGAGGAGATGGACACCTTGTTTCCATCAGGCAACGAGAAATGTCGTGCATCCTTTCCTACTATTGTTGCAAAATAAACTATGCGTTTGTCAATTTGATTTTGCAATCGAATCTGCATAAAAAATATAATGACAAGTCTCAACTTTGACAGACTTTGGTACAGAAGTCATGGACCATTAAACTAAATATTTGATGCTAAGTATTTCCATAAATCTTTCAATAAGACCTCTCAATAATTCTTCCGTTGCCTTAAAATGTTCCTTTTGCTCAAGGACATGCTGATTTACACACAGAAAGCATTATTTTAAATCATAGTTCTATTCTTTAAGATAGTAAACTATTATAATTACAGAACCATAAAATTGCCAGTAGTCTGTAAAAGTAATACCCCACAATTTATTCAAACATCACTCCTTCAAGGATCATCAACCGACCACAAGTATTTCAATAATGGAGCTGGTCTACCTCTTGCAAACCCACGCACCTGTTTTTTTAAAATTACGTTTTACACCATTGTCTTTTCTTTCTAGTCTTTTATATGTTAGAAATGCTAAGTGCAATATATGTATAACTTGTTTTAGTATCCCTGTGATGCAAAGATTTTTCATTGTACTTGCATCCCATTGTATTTGTGCATCGCACAATAAACGCAACTTGATTTGACTTGGATTATTTGATGATCCCTTTATACAGCACAAAATTGGGGTAGTCTTCCCTCAATAAATCAAGGATCATCCCTTATCAGTGAAAATCAGCATGCATAAAGAATTACATAATCATTTGCCTGCATTGTATACTTACATCGTGGATGAGTGCTGCACACACCCCAGTGCCCTCCCAATAAACTTTGAAAACTGAATATCCAACTGCACCACAGTAGAACTAATTCAGCAGCCATAGCAACCAAACACAATGTGTTATTGAAAGAATTTCAAGGCAAGCACGTCTGACGAAGGGTTTCGACCCGAAACGTTGCCCATTTCATTCGCTCCATAGATGCTGCCTCACCCGCTGAGTTTCTCCAGCATTTTTGTCTACCTCTGCAGTTCCTTTATTGTCCTTGAGTCAATATCTTAGAACACTCACCAAACATTACTGTGGGAGTACCTTCAGTGCATGGAATGCTGTGGCTCAATAAAGTGACTCGCCACTAACTTTATGAAGGTAATGATGGGGTAAATATAGGGCTCGTTAGCAATTTAAAAAAAAAAAGTTAATTTATGTTTCTTTATGGCAGTCATAAAAAGACTTGTTTGCCTTGAAATTCTTTCAATAACACATTGAAGAAGGGTTTCGTCCTGAAACGTTGCCTATTTCATTCGCTCCATAGATGCTGCCTCACCCGCTGAGTTTCTCCAACATTTTTGTCTACCTTCGATTTTCCAGCATCTGCACTTCCTTCAAAAAAAGACAGCGGATCAGGCAGCATCTCTGGAGAACATGGATGGGTGACATTTTGGGTCGGAACCATTCTTCAGATAGTAGTATGGCGAGTGGGGGGGGGGGGGGGGTAGGGCAAAGCCTGGCTAGTGAAAGGTGGATAAGGGGGGTGTTTTATTGGCAGATGGTTGGACAAAGGCCAGAGATGAAAAGACAAAAGACAAAAAGTCTGGGACATGGAGAAAAGACTAGAAGAAGCATGAAATGTAAAGCCAGGGTAAGGAATATATGTGGAAGGGAACAGAGAGAAAGGGAAAAGGGGAAAGGGATCCAGGTGTGGAAAAGTAACCCCTACAGAGAGGAGGGGGAGGGTAGGAGGGGAGTTTGTAGGTTAGTTAACTAAAATTGGAGAATTCAATATTCATGCCTTGAGCTGCAGGCTACTCAAGAGGAATACGAGATTTTGTTTCTTCAGTTTGCATGTGCTCTCTCTCTCTGGCACTGAGGTGACTCAAAATAAAAAGGTCAGTTTGGGAATGGGAAAAAGATTTAAAATGGTTTGTAACCAGGCGATCCAGCAGCCCTTGGCAGTCCGAGCATAAGTGTTTGGTGAAACATTCGCCTGGTCCACCTTGGTCTCGCCAAAGTATAAGAGGTCAGTTGGGAGCACCAAATGCAGTGTATCTGAAAGTATATTTCTCTTTACGATGATGTTGTGGGGTACGATCCTGAAATCAAGGCAAGAAGCCAGGTGTAGTGGGAAGTACCTTTTTATTTAGTTCTTTCAAGTCGCCAGGAAGTCCATGAGAGAAAGATGGCACCCAAAACCCTTGCCTTTAAACTCTCTGGTTAAGGGCCACCTCTGGACTAAACCATTCCCGTGCCGAGGGGTTTGACCGTTAGGATGGCCTGACCCTTGAACCCGAGATACGAAACACCCCCCCCCCCAGAACCCGAGATACGAAACACACCGGCGAGCGCACAGCACAGCCAGACTGCGTGCGGGAGTGCAGTAGCACAGGTGGAGGGACAGGTGGAGGGACAGGTGGAGGGACAGGTGGGAGGACAGGCGGAGGGAGCCGTGAGGGGGGGCCCCGTCGAGGCCGGGGTCGGGCAACCAGCACCGGCTGGTCAAAGTCCAAATGTGCCGGCTTCAACCGGTCAATTGACACGGTCTCCAGATGGCCCCCCCATGTCCAACACAAAGGTCATCTGCCCGTGTTGCAGCACTCGGAATGGGCCCTCGTACGGCTTCTGAAGCGGCGTCCGGTGGGCATCACGGCGCAGGAATGTCCCATGGCGGGACGTCGGGACAGGTGTGAGCCTGCCAACTCACTCGCGAAGGCGCTTTAGGGTGGATGAGGGAGTTCCCTGTTACCCCAGTGCTGACGGCATGAACTCCCCGGGCACCGTGTGCGGTGACCCGTATACGAGCTCCGCCGATGATGAGGCCAAATCCTCTTTCGCCCAACAAGGCCCAAGGCAACTCGTCCATCCAGTCCGGGTCGGAGAGTCGCGCCTTCAGCGCAGACTTGAGCTGCTGGTGGAACCTCTCCACCAGTCCGTTGGCTTGCAGGTGATAAGCTGTGGTGTGGTGTAGCCGCACCCCCAACAAGTGAGCCATGGCCGACCACAGCTCGGAGGTGAACTGTGGCTCCCGTCCGAGGAAATGTGCGCCGGCACCCAAAGCGAGCAATCCAGTGAGCGGACAACGCACGAGCGCACGTAGCCGTTGAAGTATCAGCCAAGGGAATGGCCTCCGGCCACCTCGTGAAGCGGTCCACCATAGTGAGGAGGTGGGTGATGCCCCGGGACGGCGGAAGAGGCCCCACGATGTCCACATGGAGGTGGTCGAATCGCCGGTGAGGTAGGCCGAACTCCTGGAGGGGTGCCCGGACATGCCGCTGGATCTTTGCCTTTTGGCACAGAATGCAGGTTCGAGCCCAGTGGCCAACCTGCTTGCGCAGACCGTGCCACATGAACAGAGCAGCCACCAGTCTCGTCGTCGCCCAGATTGATGGGTGAGCCAGCCCATGGATTACGTCGAAAACCCTCCGGCGCCAGGCGGCAGGGACAATGGGGTGCGGCTGACCGATCGACACATCGCACAAGATCGGCGCCCCTCCAGGACCGAGGGGGACATCCTCGAGGCGAAGGCCGGAGATGGCAGTCCGGTAGGCGGGCATCTCAGCGTCCGTGAGCTGCGCATCTGCCAGGGCAGAAAAGTCGATTCCGGGTGCCACCGCGAAAACTGTGTCGATAGCGGGGCGGGACAATGCTTCAGCCAATGCGTCGGTTCTCCTTCCCCTTGACGTAGCGAATGGATGTTTTATATTCTGATATGTAGGCAAACTGCCGCTGCTGCCGTGCGGACCAGGGGTCGGAAACCTTTGCAAGGGCGAAAGTGAGCGGCTTGTGGTCCGTGTATGTGGTGAACGGGCGGCCCTCCAGGAAGTAGCGGAAATGGCGCACTGCCAGGTACAGAGCCAGGAGCTCGTGATCGAACGCGCTGTATTTGGTCTGAGCGCAGTTGAGGTGACGGCTGAAGAATGCGAGGGGCCGCCAACCTCCGTCCGTCAGTTGCTCCAGCACGGCACCGACTGCAGACTCCGAGGTGTCCACCGTGGGCATTTTCCCGCGGATGCTCCAGCAGTACGGCCCGAGCAAGGGCCTCCTTCGCGTCGTCAAACGCTGCCACCGCCGCGTTGGTCCACTCGATGTTCTTATGTTGCCCACCCGCCAGAAGTTGATACAGTGGCCGCATGATGTAGGCATCTGCGGATGGCACAAAACGGTGATACAATGCCACCATACTGTTCTATGAAGCACGTCATGCAGCTACAGGCTGATGTAAGCAAAGATTTTCGTGCCATCACAGTGGAAATTGATCGGCGAGTGGGTGCATTGGAGCACACCTTGATCACTACTCCAGTGTGTGCATTGGAGCGCACCACTGACCTGACTCGGGGCGGTGGTCCAGATGCGTCGGCGGCGATGGATGGAGCCATTGGCATGGCAGGCACAGCGCTGGGAGCCTCTGGCTTGGATGTCGGAGTGAGGGTTGCGGCAGAGGGCCTTGCCTTAAACGTGGAGAGGGCAACGGCAATGAATAGTCCCAGTGGTTTAATATTGCAAGACTCTCCAAAGTGGAGTCATGTTCGGAAAAAGGGTCAACGTCATGCTCCAGAGAACACTGTTGGTAAGCCAAATTTGCGCACTATTACCACCGGGCAGAGAAGGAAATCTAGTAATGCTGTGCCTATTATTGGTACCAGAGCTGCAGGTAACATCAAAATGATCAAGACTACGCTGGTGAGTGTTTATGCCTCCAAGTTTTCACCGGACCTAGACGCTAAAACTTTATCTGTGTATCTTAAAGAAAAACTTGGCCTTGAGGTTACCTGTCAAAAGATTGACACTGTACACAGTAGATACTGTTCATTTAAAGTATCTGCGGAATGTAATGAGGTTGGCGAAATGTACAATCCGGAGCTCTGGCCAGAAGGGGCATTTTACCGGCGCTATTACGAGCCGCGCAGGGTTGGAGTCATCGGATCAAGCACTGCGCCTGCCTGCTGCGGGGAGAATGAGTGTGCCTGCTGGTGCTACTAACTAGTCTCGCTAAATGACCATTCGGGTTCTATCGTACAACTGTTGTGGCCTGCATTTGGGCCAGAACGCAAGGGATAAAGCTCGCTGCTCAGTTGTTGACAACCTCCTGGAGAACTGTGACTATGTATGCAAGAGGCATTTTTAGCGAAGCAAGACTTGGACCAGTCACGTGCCATGAGTAATTACTCAGGGTAGGCAGTCAGCCGGCTCTTTAAAAAATCTTAAACCGCGCATGCACACATTGTTCTCTTCGTAAAAAATAAAAAATAAGTAACAATTCAATTTTCCCAAGGCTTCTCAATCTCCTTCATTTTTTAATCACCGAATGGGTGGGGGACGGAGGATGAAGGCAGGTGAAGAGATGGTGGGAAAAACGGGAGCACACCGGGGCGTTGAATCAGTTGTCATCTTATTGAATGACAATACTAATTCAAGGGTCTATTTGGAGGGAGAGTTCCTTTCACAGCGTGTGGAGAGTCTGGGGTTAAAGATGTGGGGAGTCAAAGTCAAAGTCAAAGTATCTTTTATTGTAATTCAGACCTTTCAGTCTGAACGAAATTTCATTGCGTTCAGGAGTGGGCAGGGGTAGCAGGAGTGGCATTGAGGGCAGGAGTGTTGAGAAGGAGGGGGTCATAGATCATATCAGTAACTCACTCACCGCTGCCGCAGCGCTCCGGGCACGGACAGCAGAACTGGCCGCCACTTCCAGGGATAGAAGCAGCTCGGGCGCGAGCGGCCGCCAGGACCCGACAGCAGAACCGGCTGCCACTTCAGCGTCTTCTGCCGATCCACTCACCTCTGGCAGTGCTCATCGTCTGAACATCTCTCACCTGCCGCTCGCCGGCTTCGCTCATGTCAACCGCGTCCCGCAAATCCTTAAATTCCCACAGCCAAGTAACCTCAACTGGTCCGTGAGCGCTTTGCCGAAATTTAAAGATTTGCGGGAAGCCGGCCGGCGAGCGGCAGGTGAGAGATGTTCAGACGGAGAGCACTGCCAGAGGTGAGTGGGGACCAGCAGAAGGGGCTGAAGTAGCAGCCGGTTCTGCTGTCGGGTCCCGGTGGCCGCTCAAAGTCAGTCATCCGAACTGCTTCCTTCCTCGGACGTGGCGGCCAGTTCTGCTGTCCGTGCCCGGAGTGCTGCGGCAGCCACCCAAGCTAATTCACTCCCCGGCCACAATAAAACCATATAGCAATTACAGCACGGAAACAGGCCATCTCGGCCCTTTTACTCCGTGCCGAACACTTACTCTCACCTAGTCCCATTTACCTGCACTCAGACCGGAGCGTGGCAAGTGGGTTACTGACCCCAATCCCCTCCTTCACAACACTGGACTCCCCAAACACTGTGAACGGAGCTCTCCCCCCACCCCGGAAAATACAGTAGTTATAAAAATTAAGCACCAAGAAATGCGCTTACCACGTTATTGGTACATTAAGTCCATTCTTCACTCTTTGTTTCCTGAGATACTATTAAAATAATGGCAATCCATATTTGAATATCCCGCCAAGAAACTCGCGCTGCACATGCGCAGTATGATGCTGCGCATGCGCTGTACTGCAAAGGCAGAATTTCTGCTGCCTTCAGCTCCGCTTGAAACTGACGGCTCCGGCAGCGCTGACGGCACGTGGGCTGCACAGACCTTCGTGTGTTACAAGTGCTGCGGATGAGAGGCATGGAGAATTATGCCTACCTAGGAGATCGATCTCTTGGATAGGCATAATTCTCCCATGCCTTTACTATTATATTTAATAATTGCCAATTCATAATTTTAGTCAGGGTAGGCAGTGCCTACCATGCCTACCCTGATGGCACGTGCCTGACGTGGACAAACTCAATGCTCTCAATGACAACTTTCATGGGGTTGGGGAGTCTACAACTGACCTTGGCATGGGAATAGTCAGAGGTAGGATACCAGGGGGTGTGGCTATTCTATGGAACAAGAAGCTTGACATCAATAAATGTGGTTTGACTTGATGCTGACTGGTGCATTGCCATACACTTTGCCCACAACAACAAGGAATTTGTTATCCTGAATGTATATATACCCTATGAATGCCATCAGAATGAGGATGAATATTTAAATAGGCTTGCTTTCATCTAATCCTTCATTCAAAACAATAATTATTATAGTGTATATGTCATTGGGGATATGAATGCAGATATCTCAGATAGGAACTCATCATTTGCCAATCATATGGCTCAATTCTGTCAAGATAATAATTTAATATTGTCAAGCAATGTACTTTTACCTACAGATAGCTATACTTATATTAGTAAGGCCTGGCACACTACGTCACGACTGGACCACAGTATTAGTACAGCTGATGCACATGCCTCATTGGGGTGTATGAGCTTTTTGTATGGGGCAGAAATGACTGATCATATACCTGTTGCTATGACAATAAATGTTGAACACATGCCTGTGGTATCCAGAGATATAAATAGCTATAACACAGAAAAACTGGACTGGTCAACGCTCACGAAGGAAGACATCCTAGCCTATTATGCCCATACATATAAATTCTTAAGCAATATTCATCTACCTAAAGATGCAATAATGTGTAGTAATGTTAATTGTAAGGATATGAAGCATAGGAGATACCTGCTCCATGTATAATGATATAGTAAGCGCTCTATATGTAGGCAGTAAGCCCTACTGCAAGCATAAAAATAAGACAGATAACATCAGGCCTAGCTAGAATCAGTATGTAGCTGATTATCACGCTCAAGCCCGTGAAGCCACTAAATCATGGGCTATGACAGGTAGACCCAGACAGGGGTCTGCGTTTGAGTACAAGAAGCTCACTAATGCAAGGTATAAGTATGTTGTTCACTTCATCTGTAAAAATGAGCAAGCTATGAGGGCTGATTCCATGGCTAAGAAGCTGCTAAGTAGCAATGCTACTGATTTTTGGAAAGAAGTGAGAGCTCTTAACAGTTGCAAAACATCTCTACCATGCACTGTAGATAGAATCTCCAGAACAGCTAATATCGCAGAGTTATGGCGACAACATTATAGTACTTTATTCAACTGTGTCCAAGGTGACTTGTATAGGGTGGACAATATTGAGAGTAATGACTCAATGGTTTAATATCACATGAGGTGTATCATGCCATGAACAAGCTGTCCAACAACAAAGCAAGTGACTTGGATCATATTTCTGCTGAACATCTTAAGTATGCAAGTATGAGGATAGCTCCTCTCTTTGCTATTTGTTTTGCTGGCTTTATGATTCATGGCTTGTTACCAGACTCATGGCTTGTTACCTGTCTGTTCTGTTAATGCCGGTCATTAAGGACAAAGCTGGTAAAGTAGGTAGCCTAAATAATTACAGGCCCATAGCTTTAGGCAGCATATTGTCAAGTTTCAGAAAGAGTTCTGCTGGATAGAATAAATGAGTTATTAACTCCACAGATAACCAGTTTGGTTTTAAAGCTAAACATGGCACTGACATGAATATATGCCCTAAAGGAGATTGTAAACAAATATAGAGGCAATAACTCTTCAATCCTTCTGTGCTTTATTGATGCTTCCAAAGCCTTTGATCGTGTTAATCACAGAAAGCTGTTTGTTAAAATGAGTCAAAGAGGGGTGCCTAAATACATTGTGAGAATTCTGGCTTACAGGTATGCCCACCAGACTATGCAAATGAAATGGGGAAATAGGGTCTCAGCCCCATTTGGGGTTAGCAATGGTGTTAGACAAGGGGGAATTTTGTCCCCTGTCCTTTTTCATCTTTATATTGATGATTTGTCCAAACAATTGAAAGCCTGTAATACTGGGTGCATGATTGGTAATATTTTAGTGAACATATGTATGCTGATGATCTTGTGGTCTTTAGTCCATCTTGCGCTGGTCTCCAGCAGCTCCTTACTATATGTTCTGTGTGTGGTGTGGAACATGATATTAAATATAATGCTTGAAAGAGTGCTGTTATGATCTGTAGAACCAAATAGGATAAATGTCTAAAGTTTCCTGATTTTAAATTGTCTGACAATAATCTTAGTGTCTGTAATAAGGTAAAATATCTAGGGCATTTTATTACGGAACAAATGACAGAACATAGATGATGAGGATATTTATAGGCAACGACGCATGCTGTATATATAGGCAAATATTTTCTTGCATAAGTTTGGTGCGTGTGCAGATGTGGTGAAGATGTCGCTATTTAGAGCATATTGCACACCACTCTATACTGCACACCTGTGGTCGAACTATGGAAAGACAAGTTTGCAGAGACTAAAGGTGTCATATAATGATGCCATGAAAACACTGCTAAGGAAACCTAGACGGTGCAGTGCTAGTAACGTGTTTGTGGCTGTAGGAGTCAGTACTTTAGAAGCTATCCTAAGAAATCATATGTATAAATTTATTTGCAGGATAAATGACTCTAAAAATGTAATTATTGTGGCCTTGTCAAACATACACGCTACAAATCCCAGTTGTGGAGACACTGGTATCGTTGTCTCGTTGTAGGACATCGATCATTCTTTTATTCTGGATTTTAATTCATGTATTGTGTTTTTTTTAATATATAATTTATGATGCTTTTATAAGTGATATACTAAGATACTATATGTACTTTATGATATTTTTAATTATTTTTATGTAATGTTATGTAATTATATTTTTTTAGCATTTTTATATAATGTTGTCCCTTTTCTGGACCTTGAGTCCGAAATAAAGTTTATTAATTAATTTAAAAAAATGTGCATTGCACAGCAGATGACAGTACTTCACTAGCCTAATGTCTGATGTTTTTATCTTACAAAGCAATTTCCTAGAGGATTGTGTGATTTTAAGAGCTTAGTTTTTTCACACAGAAGATGGTGGGTATATGAATTATACATTATAATCTCAGCAGACCAAGGTATGAATTGAGGTACATAATAATTTGGAAATTGGGTCAGTTTAATGGATTCACATCCACTAATTATGTCAACTAGCAGGAAATAATTGTTACCATATTAAATAGCCCCAAAAACATAAACTGACAACTATTTTGTCCAAAGTTACATTATTACTTAAACTGCTGTTCTTTTAATATAACAGTAATTCGCAACAAAGTGACAAACTGCAAATATTTCCAAACTCTTCCTCCTAGACAATCCATTTTCCAATCCTGCAGTTCAAAAAGTGTGCGATCGAACGAATAGCAATGCAGGAAGATTAAACAACTATCTTCAACGAGATACTGTATATGATTCTATTGTTAGTTCTAATTTTGCAATGTTATTCAGTGCTTATGAATTACAATCCTTAAATTGAACAGAAAGGTGAGGAATCTTTGTCTTGAAATGTATAGTTAAAAATATCCCTAAAGTCATGGTCATAGAGTGATACAGTGTGGAAACAGGCCCTTCGACCCAACTTGCCCACATCGGCCAACACGTCCTAGCTACACTATTCTCACCTGCCTCAGTTTGGTCCATATCCCTCTAAATCTGTCCTATCCATAAACCTGTCTAACTGTTTCTTAAACGTTAACTACCTCCATCGGAAGCTTATTCCATATACCCACCACCCTTGGTGTGCATAAGTTACCCCTTAGATTTCTCCTTCACCTTAATCCTATGTCCTTGATTCGCCTACTCTGGGCAAGAGACTCTGTGCATCTAGAAATAAAAATATAATGAATTTAAAAGGAGTTTGAATGTTACTTACTTTTTTAACAATGGTAGCATGCAGTTCACCAACAAATTCTACATTCTTCGTAGGAAGATAGTTGGGAAGTCGATCATACAAATAAACACAGAGCATAAGCATCATGATAGGATTTGGATCTGAAATGTCTGTGGCCTATTAAACAAAAAAAAGGTTTAAAAAAATAATAATAATTAAATTAATATTTTAAGATCTATTGTTCATCATGTGTACTATTGAATGCCAGATTAACAGCTAACTAACATACTAAAACATCTGCAATAATATAGCAGATTTGTTTCTAATAGCCCTATTTTCATCAGAATTAATTTATTTTTATAAAATATTTAGCAGCGGAAGCTAAATTGAGAAGACCATCAAAGAAGTGGAAAAATAACAAATTCCTTTTGTTGGTACACAAAAGGCTGGAGAAACTCAGCGGGTGCAGCAGCATCTAAGGAGCGAAGGAGATGGGCGACGTTTCGGGTCGAGACCCTTCTTCAGACTGGTCAGGGATCAGGGGAACGAGAGATATAGACGGTGATGTGGAGAGATAAAGAACAATGAATGAAAGATATGCAAAAAAGTATTGATGATAAAGGGAACAAGCCATTGTAAGCTGTTTCTGGTGTGAAAATGAGAAGCTGGTGCGACAAGGGTGGGGGAGGGAGATAGAGGTTCATCTGCACCTCCTCCAACCTCATCTACTGCATCCGCTGCTCCAGATGCCAGATGATCTATATCGGTGAGACCAAGCGGAGGCTTGGCGATCGTTTCGCCGAACACCTCCGCTCGGTCCACATTAACCAACCCGACCTCCCGGTGGCTCAGCACTTCAACTCCCCCTCCCATTCCGTATCCGACCTCTCGGTCCTGGGCCTCCTCCACGGCCAGAGTGAGCAACACCGCAAGTTGGAGAAACACCACCTCATATTCCGCTTGGGGAGTCTGCATCCTTTGGGCTTGAACATTGAATTTTCTCAATTCTGTTAACCCTTGCTGTCTCCTCCCCTTCCCACCTCTCCCTCAGCCCTCGGGCCCTGGCATTCTCTCTCTCTCTCTCTCTATCTCCCTCGCCCACCCTAGTCGCACTAGCTTCTCATTTTCACACCACAAACAGCTTACAATGGCTTGTTCCCTTTATCGTCGATACTTTTTTGCATATCTTTCATTCATTGTTCTTTATCTCTCCACATCACCGTCTATATCTCTCGTTTCCCTGATCCCTGACCAATCTGAAGAAGGGTCTCGACCCGAAACGTCGCCCATCTCCTTCGCTCCTTAGATGCTGCTGCACCCGCTGAGTTTCTCCAGCCTTTTTTGTACCCTTGATTCTCCAGCATCTGCAGTTCCTTCTTTAACAAATTCCTTTTGTTGATCAGTTACTGAATGTATTTACAAAGAGATTGTCTGGAAAGAAAATATAGAACTGATGATAGAAAGATAATCTATAATGAATTTTACACAAGAAATAGCAATCGATTAGAAAAGTAAGACATTTAAAAGATCGTAAAAGAGTATATGGCAAAAGAGGCTCAATGGTTACCTTAGGTATGGTTACCTTTAATAGGTAAGAATATACTAGAAAAAAAAATGTTGAGGCTCTATAAGGCGCTGTGAAGTCCGCATTTGGAATATTGTGAGAGGTTCCAAAGGTTTACAAAAATGAACCCAGGAATGACTAGGTTAACCTATGATGAGCGGGTGTCCGCACTGGGCCTGTACTCGCTGGAGTTTAGAAGAATGAGGGGGATCTCATACAGAATAGTGAAAGGCTTGGATTGAGTGGATGTGGAGAGGATGTTTTCACAAGAGAGAGAGTCTAGGACTGGAGGTCATAGCCTCAGAATTAAATGATGTTCTTTTAACAAGGAGGCCACGTCAGTGGAATTTTTTAAGGCAGAGATAGAAAGATTCTTGATTAATACAGGTGTTAGAGGTTATGAGGAGCAGGCAGGAAAATTGGGTTAGGAGGGAGTGATATGTCAACCATGATTGATTGGCAGACTTGATGTGCCGAATGACCTAATCCTTATGACCTTATGAAAAATGTTGCTTGTTAATTAAAAAAGTATATCTTTGAAAAAATAATACAGCTTTGTATGTAACATAAAGGAAAATGCTGGGTGCCAATGTAATTAGAAAGCTTTTTTATTTAAGTATTTAGAATTTTATATCTTAACCAAGACAAAAATAATTGTTATCATTACCTTGAGCAAAAAACTATAAATGTATTTATTCTGCATTCTCAATATATTGTGACATTGTGCACATTGCTTACCTGTATGTCAAAATCAAGGCCAATAGCATTAAATGCATTTAAGAGTACCAAGCTATTATGCAGGCATTGCTCAGGAGTAGTTGGACATGTGAACATATTCTCCAGATGAGTTGGAATCTGTAAAGAGAGGCATTGTTTCTCATCCTGTTGCACCAATATATAAAGTCATGCAATTGTAAAATAATTCTGGCAAAGTCATTTTTAATATTATTTTGTTACAAGAGAAATTGTAAAATGCTGCATAAAAAGTTGATCAACAGTATTTATAACCATTTGCTGCACTGCTCTCACATACAAAAAAATATTCATGGTTGACTTTGAGCTTCTTTCACAAGGTTATTTTAATTCAATTACCTTAAATCATTCTCATGAGTGCTAATTCCCTAATTCTCAATGAGATTTTCAAAGCATACCTGGAAATCATGTCTGTTAACACTGTTAGAAAATCGACTTAAAACTTTGGGCTTTTTCCAAATCATTACAGTATCAAATGAGACCTCATTTTAAACTAAAAATTATGCTAAGAAAACTTTGAAAACACATTGCAATCATTATGTGTAAGAAGGATTGCAGGTGTTGCTTTAAACCAAAGATAGATACAAAAAGCTGGAGTAACTCAGTGGGCCAGATAGCATATCTGAAGAAAAGGAATAGGTGACTTTTAATGTTGAAGGGTCTTGACCTGAAACATCACCTATTCCTTTTCTCCAGAGATTCTGTCTGACCCGCTGAGTTACTCCAGTCCTTTGTTGCAATCATTACATTTGAAGGACTCTGCTGCAAAGGAGAGCAAACTGAATACAGAGTATGTTAGTATGATCCTTTGAATCATTTATGGTTCACTGGATAACAAGGTTGCGACTGGTGAATTATGTGCTCCTGTCCTTTAAGTTCCCTTGGCAGTCTACCCCAATTATTTGATTCTTATTGTATTAGAGCAAGAGCAGTACTTATCCTGACATTTTTGTGGACTCCTGCTAAGTGCAGTACGCAAATGCACAAGTTGAAAAGTTTTGAGATTTCACAACAAATTGAACAAGAAGCTTTGTGACAATGGTGTGTGCCATAAAGTTTAAGAAAAGAATAACCTTTGGTCGGCACAGTGGCACTGCGGTAGAGTTGCTGCCTTACAGTGCTTTCAACGCCAGTAACCCAGGCTCGATCCTGGCTACGGGTGCTGTCTGTACGGAATTTGTACATTCTCCCTGTGACCGCGTGGCTTTTCTCTGAGATCTTTGCAGGTTAATTTTGGCTTACAAAGTGTAACTTTGGTTAAAGTGTAAATTGTCCCTATTGTGTCTAGGATAATGTCAATATACGGGTTTGCTGGGCTGAAGGACCTGTTTCCACACAGTATCTCTAAAACCTAAACTATAACGAAAAAAACTATGTGGAAAAAACATTTCACGGAGACACACAAGACAGCATTTGTGAAGTTAAAGAATTTATTGCCAGATTACACAGGCAATTCCAAACAAAATCCAATGTTATCAGACAGCAATTTATGAAACCCCATGGGAGAGATGGTTTACCAACATCATATTTAGATTGATAATCCCTCTATCTAATAACTCCAGGTTTTATTTGGAAGTCAGAAGATTCTCATCGTTTGCAACCTGCCAACTTTTTGTTTTACTGGTTTCCTTGCCACCTGTTTCAGAGCATACGAACCCTCAAGAGTTATAATCATACCATTCCACAAATACCTGATCACTCAACTTCAAAATTAATTGTTCACTCAGATAACATAACCTAATAATAATGCAACATTGAAAGGAAGAATGACTTTTTTTTTTAAAGTAACAAGTTTTCAGGCCAGGATGTTTCCTGGATTGTAGTTATAAGGTGAGCTGGGAAAGGCTGGGTTTATTTTCACTGGAACTTAGGAGGCTGACAGGTGACCTTACGGAGGTTTATAAAACTATGATGCTACAGATAGGATAGATAATCATTTTTTCCCCCAGGCAGGGTGTCTAGAATTAAAGAGCACAAGTTTAAGGGGAGAAGGGAAAAAATTAAAGAAGACCTAATGGGTACATTCCTCACACAGAGAATGGTGAATATCTGGAATAAGATGCCAGAGGAGGTTGTAGAGGCAGATACAATTACAACATTTGAAATGCTTTTGGACAGACATTTAGTTAGGAAAGGCATAAAGCGATATGGGCCTAGTACTGGCTAATCAGATCAGCATGGACAAGGTGGGCCAAAAGGCCGTGGCTCAGTGGTTTACAATTCTATAATTCTATGAGCCTGCTCAAACATTCAATAAAATCATTTCCGATTCTCCATCTCAACAACTTCATATCCAAACCCTATATCCTAAATTCCCATATATTTATTTATATTAACTCATAACTGACTTTTGTTTAGAGAGATACTTACATATTAGATTAAATATCTGTAAATGATCCATCCACAATAATTATTACCTGTGCATGTTCAATACCTTCAAGGTGGCTGTAATAGTAATTATCACAGGAAAATCTCACATGGACTGTTCTCAGATCTACAAGGCCTGCACTTGTCATTAAATAAAGCTTTATGTGTGATTTCTAATTGATTATTTGGGCATTGTGCAAACCTAACGTCTAATCTGGAACATGCTGTTACAAAGCACTGAAAAAAATCACAGAGGAGAAAGAAAAAAGATGTGATTGATCAATGCCACTAATTGTGTGAAAGTAATTCACCTGTTCTTAGTTCATCAACAAAGCCAAAGTGAGCATATCCCTGTGTCTCGAGGGAGCATATACACTGATGAAGGAAGTACATGTTGTTATTGAGGAAAGCCTACTTGAACAAGCGGGAAAAGAATAAAAATGGTAATGTGGTACAGGTTGAGCCCTGTTCAATTATTTTACTTGTCTTTGTTTCATTTTAAATAATAAGAACATTTACTATTACAGATAGATCTACCTACTCTAAATATAGTTAAACTAAGTGAATAAAAATAAAATACGTGAGAGATTTATTCTGTTTCATTTTTAATTAAACACATATTTGTGCACATACAACTTAATAAGGTGTAATTAAATACGTTGGCATGGTGCCCAATGCTTGACTTTATACTGTGTTATTTTAATTTCAGGGACACTTGGCTTGGAACCAATGTCACTGTATGTACGATGACTTATCTGGTGATTCTGAACCTCCTCATAACATAATATGTTTTGATTGTATAACGGTCGTGGCTATCACTCGAGGTCGAAGGATGATAGTCTGGTTCTGTTGTTTTTACGTTCTGTTGTTTTTATGGACGCTCAGATGAGTCCAATCCTGGCTTTGAAAGTTCTTCGACATTCAGGACAGGTAATTCCAGATGGCAGATCTGGCTTTGGTTGTTGCTGCCTCTCTTTCAGTTTTCTTCTCTTTTCTTCTAATTCTGCGCATCTCTTGGCTTCGAAGGTTGCTGTTCCTTCTTGGATGATGGTTCGCCAGAGTTTCCTGTCCTTGGCATTGGTTTCCCAATTGTCGATGTCGATTGCACATTTCTTCATGCTGGTTTTGAGGGCGTCTTTGAATCTCTTCTTTTGTCTGCCTCATGTTTGCCTTTTTTAAGCTGGGAGTAGAAGGTTTGCTTTGATAGACGCTCGTCTTCCATCCGAACACTTCCATGCATGCAGGAGTGTTGAAATCACCACTGCCTTTTACACTAGCATTTTGGTGTCTGTTCGGATGTCCGATTTTGAAAGACTCTCATTCGAAGACATCCAAAAGCTGTTCCAGCACACTTGAGACTATGTTGGATCTCGTCATCAAGGTCAGCATTGGAGGAGAGGTGACTTCCAAGGTACGGAAAGTGATCCACATTTTCCAGCGTTGTTTCACCAAGTTGAATTGACGGTTCTTTCCAATTTGTTTCAGTTGGTGACGATTGGCAGATAACCTGAGTCTTCTTGGAATTGATGGTAAGTCCAAGTTTTGTGTATGCACTGTTGGAGGCAGTCAGGATCTGTTACAGATGATTTTCCGAGTGAGCTGCAACACAGATGTCGTCTGCATATTGGAACTCAATGAGGGAGCTCATAGATGTCTTAGAAAAGTCTGCCATCTGTTCTGTATACGATTTTGATTCCTGGATGATGTGGATGGTTGTCGCAATGAAAATGATGAACAGGGTTGGGGCAATCACGCATTCTGTTTCACTCCTTGCTTGTATAACATTGACTGTGGAAATATGACTATTTTTCACTCTCTTTCTGCCTGGTTTATGGATGGACTAATTTTTATTCTAACAAAAATAAAAAATGTATTCTAACAAAAATAAAATCTTTTGCCATGGAAAGAGGTTGGAATAACAATTATTTGTCTGGTTTTTAAAATCAATTTGTTTGCTTTAAATTCTGAAGTAAGAATAAATTGATCAAATCAATTTAGTTGGCTAAGTCATCACGTTATAGGTTCAAAAACGCACTACTCAGAGATAAAAAGAAAAACAGTTTAGCTTTGCAATGGTAGTACAGGGATACCTGTAACCATAATTTGGTTCTTAATTGACATTGATGGGAAACTGATTTAGAATTACCTTGAATCACACAACATGATACAGTATATGTTGAAAGTTTTGTGTCAGTGCGATGTTGCCCATAAATAAGCATGTGAATCCATTCCTTATGGAAAATGATTCAGCTTAATATGTGATTCATAATAAAAGTGCTGTAAATTAGCACAGTATCAAAATTAACAACTAAAGCTCAGACTGCCTATTTTAACAAATCCACCTACTGATGATAAATCTGGCTCTGCTTTAAAATGTCTGTCAAAAAATTAAATGTAATTACTTGAGTAAAGCCACTTACCACATCGGGGCAATAAGCAGCCAGGACAGCTGCCAGCACCAACCCATCCAACAAATCTAAATCAAAATTAATTATCCAGCGTGTCGGTGGTGCAGCACCTATTCAAAGGAAAATGAATAAAGGTAAAACAATCATATGAAAATGAAAACAAATATAAAGGCAATAGTGGTAATTTACAACGTACAATCAAACTTTGCATGTTCATGTGAATGACAATACAGTTTTTCTGCAAAATATTACCAGTTCATTGAAAAGCGAATTACTTCCAGCCACTGCTAATTTTATTTCGGAGTCACGTGAGTGACTACGTAAAGAAGCCCCGCCGGGCGCATGCGCGTCATTACGTCCGCGCATGTCGCACTGAACGGGCAGGAGAGCGCAGCTCAGACAGCGGTAAGTAGAAACTTCACAGGTAAGTGATTTTGAAAACTTTGCCTGGAAGTATTTAAACTCCGTCAAGCTGGCTCGAGCAGTCAGTAGGAGTCGGTGGTATGGAGCGGCCAGGTACGAGAGTTCGCAGCAAGCCTGGGTCCAGCGATGCGGATTAACAAATTAGATCGGGTCGGCAGATTACAGAGGCAACGCCGGTTCCAATACCGGGTGCTGTTTTAGCCACAGCCGTTATACTAGATAGTGAACTTTCTACACCAGCTCCAGGGACTCAGGAGCCTGAGGCCACTGATAGCCATAGGAAGGCTAAAAGAAAATCTATCAGAATGGTTTTGTCAGACGAGTCTGAAGAAGAAGGAGACTCCCCTCCAGATAATAAAAGAATGTGGGGGAGGATGCAAAATATGGAGAAGATGCTCCAAACTTTGATAAATCAAGGGTCAAAGGCCCCAGTGATTCCCCAGATAGCCGGCCCATATCTTTTGCAATTGTATAAAAATTAAGAATTTCTGGACTGAGATTTTTAAAATAACTTCTGAAGTTATTAATACTAAACTGGATCCGGACCCAAAATTAATAATACTTGGAACATCAGAACAAAGTTTAACCCTTACAACAAGCCAAAGAAATTTCCTAGACTACAGTATAATAATTGGGAAGAAATTAATATTAAAATTTTGGAAAGGCCCTATATCCCCCACAATTAAAATGTGGATTATGGAAATGTCGGAGACCCTACACCTGGAAAGAATCAGATTTGCCTTATTGGACAAACAAGAAGTTTTTGTTAGAACATGGTCTTCTTTCATTGATTACTTAAAAGGGTAGAATGGTTCGGCAGGGAACCCTAACTGAAACTTGGATTTAGGAATAGATGAAAAGTTATATCTTATATTCTTTGATCTACGATGTATTAATAGTAAATTATTCCTTTCTTTATGATTTTCTTCTTTGATATAGATTATTATTCTATTTTTCTTACTGCTCTCCTCTATATAAAAAAAAACACTATTAGAGTCAAAATGATACAACTGATAATATTAATAATGTATGCTTGTTGAACATGAAATATTTCTATCATAATATATGTTTGCTAATCCACTGTCTAAATTAATAAAAAAATATATATTAAAAAAAAAAAAAAAAAGAAGGCCCATATCAACAAGAATATGTGGAGTATCACCAAGGGGATTTCCTTCCAGCCCTTGTTTAGGACTGGAGGATGCCTCCCTACAGTATGACTTGGGAGAAGCAGGGCAGGATGAAGCTGACCCTGATTCTGGTATCCCTGCTCATGTGCATACACCAGAGCACAAGAGCCACGCTCCGGGTGTCCCGGAAATAGCAATGAGTTTTGCTATTCCGGAGGGGACTGGTGAGGCAATGGACGAGTATCTTGCCAACAATATCAATTATTTAGTGTCTCACCAGCTCCAGCAAGCTATGATGCAAGAGACTACTGGCAAATATAAGACATCTGTCAATTGTGCATCATTGAAAGTGCCCACGGTGAACCCAGCAATCTGGGCACCCACGAGTCCTTCTATGAGGGGACAGGAGGTTTGGTATCAACACGTCCTCCAACTAGTGGCTGCAGCAATTACTGCATTTGGCACAATAGTCAAAGGGACAATGATTACTCAAACTTAAAAAGATACGTTGGCTCTTTTATGCAATGCATTTTTTGAGGTAAATTGCATCAGGAAAATCGCCATCAGGCCAACACTCAATCAAAAATTTGCTGCTTTATGTAAGGCAACTAATGTACAAATGCCTGAATTCCTGTTTGGAGCAGACCTTGTCAAGCAAATTTGTGAAATTGATGATGAGGCCAAAACAATTGGTTTAATGAAGCCAAGCATCTCAAGGCCACCTATTCGAAAGCCTGGTTTAATGTACCGAAGGTTGGATCCAGGTGCTGGGCCTAGCAGGGGGAGGCCAGTGGGACAACAAGTTTACCCACCAAGACAGACCGGCTACAACCCCAATATGGGCAAACAACAGACTTACAGGCCAACTGTAGAGGTACAGGGAATTTTTGTTAATGATAAAGTTTCTGGTGGACAACCTCCTATTGGAGGTAGATTATAATTGTTTTATAATGAATGGTGCTGTATAACATCTGATATGTTTATACTAAATACTGTGTCAGGTTCTACCATTGAGTTTATCTCAGGGATAGATCCACCTCAACAGCACAAGCCTAATAAAATGTTGGTGTTTTCTGCTCCAGAGACTGAACAGGTAAAAATGTGATTCAGAATTTACGCCAGAAAGGAGTGATTGAGAAAGCCATTAATCATCCTCAACAATTTGTGTCTAATATATTCCCCAGACCTAAAAAAGATGGGGGTTGTAGAATAATTCTGGACCTCACTCACTTAAATTCTTCAGTTCTCTATAGGCATTTTAAAATGGACGCCTTCGGATGCGTATTATTGGATAATAAATGGATGCATATTATTCAGTGCAAATTCATGCTCATTATCGCAGGTACTTGAAATTTAATTGGATGGGACAGCTGTGGCAATACAAAGCATTGCCTAATGGATTAAGTTCAGCACCTAGGCTATTTACTAAATTGTTAAAACCTGTGCTGGGGCTATTGAGGACCCATAATCACATTGTCATGACTTATTTAGATGATATCTTAATTATCAGCAACACTAAAGAGTCAGCTGAAGAGTCGGTGGCAGCAACCAAAAATGTGTTTGAAACATTAGGGTTTTTGGTCCATCCAACTAAGTCCAAGTTACAGCCAACCCAAAATATTGAGTATTTGGGATTTCTTATTGATTCAGTTGATATGACAGTAACATTACCAACAGCCAAGGCTGTGGATATTGCTAATGTCTGTACTTGCCTCACACAAAAACTTTATCCATCCATCCGAGAAGTCGCTAAGGTCATTGGGAAATTGGTAGCAGCTTTCCTTGCAGTACAGTTCGGACCTTTGCATTATCAACATTTGCAAAGAGCAAGAGAGCAAGCACTAAAAGAGCATGCAGGCCATTTTGATTGGGTTATGCAGTTACCAACCACAGCCCTAGCAGAATTGCAGTGGTGGATTGTTAATGTTAGTCAAGCTACCAATAACATTTTGGTGCAAGAACCTTCAGTAATCTTACAGACTGATGTAAGCGCTCTCGGATGGAATCAATTTTTTGGAATTATTGGGGGCATTTTATGGGTTAAAGGCATATTGCTCCACAATTAATAATTTACACGTTCAACTCGATTGATAACACCACAGCAGTGGCATATATTAATTATATGGGAGGAGCAAGATCAGTATCATGTGATAACTTGGCTAACCTCATGTGGCATTGGTGTATTTCAAGGAACATATGGGTTTCAGCCATCTATCTACCAGGTATAGACAATGTGGTGGCAGACCATAAGTCGCGAAAGTTTAATGACAATATAGAATGGATGTTGAATTCTGAAATTTTTCAAACAATTGTCACTCAATTTGGGTTGCCAGATATTGATCTGTTTGCATCCAGATTAAATCACCAGTTGCCTAAGTATGTTTCATGGGAGCCAGATACAGGAGCAGTAGCCGTGGATGCATTCTCGTTACATTGTGGACACTCATTCTTTTATACATTTCCTCCATTTTGTCTGATCACGAAATGCCTCACCAAAATAGAGCGTGATTCCGCCACAGGCATTTTGGTGGTCCCAGATTGGCTAACACAACCATGGTTCCCATTAGTACTCAGAATGATGGCTCAGCCATTCATGATCATTCCCAGCTGCAGTAATGTGTTGGTGCATCTGGTTACAGGAGAAAGTCACCAGTTACATGACTGTATTAATTTGTTGGTCTGCAGGTTCTGACCAGACCATTCCAAGGCCTTGGATTGTCGAACAGGACCATGTAGGTTATCACTGCAGCCTGGAGAAATAGCACTCAAAAACAAAATGTGATTCACATAAAGAAATGGGAGATGTTCTGTGTACAATCACATATATCTTATCATACTGCAAGCATATGTGATGTGAGTTCCTGGCTAAGTTGCATTTTGATGAGCACTTGAGTTATAGTGCCATTAACAGTGCTCGGAGTGCTTTGTCCTCCTATTTAGGGCATTCTTCAGAACAACAACCTATCGGGTCTCATCCGTTAGTATCCCGATTTATGAGAGGAATTTTTAACAAAAACCCTCCTAAACCTAGATATACAGAAATCTGGGATATCAGTATAGTTCTCACACGGTTTCGGCAATGGGCTCCAATTACATCATTATCTATGCAGAGATTAACTCTTAAAGTGGTTATGCTAATGGCGCTGGTTTCAGCACAACGTGTACAAACATTACAATTGTTACGAATAGATTGTATGCATTTGTCTGTAGATGACATTACATTTTATGTCTATGATTTAATCAAACAAAGCAGGCCAGGTATGGCAGGAACCAAGGTGGTGTTTAAAGCATATCCTGTTGACCAAATGTTATGTGTAGTTAAACACTTAAGCCAATATATTGAGTTAACAAGGAGTCTCAGAGGTTCTGAGACAGGACTGCTCATTAGTCACAAAATGTCATATAAAAGAGTGTCAGTACAAACTATTTCTAGATGGTTGAAACAGGTTCTCAATTATGCTGGAGTCGACACTCATGTATTTAAATCTCACTCCACCAGGGCGGCATCAACATCCGCGGCGAAGGCTCAGGATGTGCCACTAGACCAAATCCTCGTGGCCGCAGGATGGTCTAGAGAACCGACATTTTCACAATTCTATGACAAACCTGTACAGACAGTGCCACGGTTTGGGCATGCTGTTTTGGGTTCCACTTAATTTATTTGCTTTGTTTTATATAATTGTTTGTAATTTCCCCCTGGGACAGAGGGGTTATTGCTGTTTTATGTTATTATTAAAAATAGTTATTGAATAATTTGAAGCAATGTTCAATATATTATTTATTCACTACTGTGTCAACCGAAGCAGATTGTCGTATGGAGTGCATCTACGGCATGAAAACACAGAGCTTTGAAATCTTCATGTAGTCACTCACGTGACTCCGAAGTAAAATAGTAAGATTAAACGAGAACTTACCAGTTCGAAGTTTGATCCTTATTTTATGAGGAGTTACGTTGAGGGATTACGTGACCTCCGCTCCCCCTCATAATCTAAGAGATCATCTGGTAGTTCCAGTCTTCTTAAAGCCTTACTATGTTACTTCGGCTATTTGTTTTCTGTGTTTTCACGCCGCTGCTTTGAAGTATGACGCACATGCGCTTGGTGGGGCTTCTTCACGTAATCCCTCAACGTAACTCCTCATAAAATAAGGATCAAACTTCGAACTGGTAAGTTCTCGTTTAATCTTACTATTATGATTTGCACCTCAGCAGAAGGTATTTAATATTGTGCATTATGAAAGCCAGTTAAAGCTGGCATGTACCACTTAAAGCTACCAACAACTATTAAAACGAAAGGGACTTGGTGACTATAAGAATTTGGAGTGGTAAGCAGGGTAGCAATTATAATTTTGTCAAGCTGGCCTGGTTCAGCAACTTGAACGTCCAGGAGCGGAAAAAAATGCCAAATGTTGTGACCACTGCCCAGTCCATCACCGGCTTTGACCTCACCATCGAAGGGATCTATCGAAGTCGCTGCCTCAAAAAGGCAGCCAACATCATCAATGATCCACACCATCTTGGCCACACTCATTTCACCATTGCCATCGGGAAGAAGGTATGGGAGCCTGAAAACTGTAACGTCCAGGTTGAGGAACAGCTTCATCCCTACAGCCATTGGGTTATTAAACACAACAAATAAGCTCTGAACTGCAACAGACTATTATTATTATTGAACTATATTTGTTATTTATTGAGTATGTGTGCATGTGTATACACACGCATTGAACTTTTTTTTTGCGTTATGTACTATGTTTACATATTCTGCTGTGCTGCAGCAAGTAAGAATGTCATTGTCCTACCTGGGACACATGGCAATAAAACACTCTTGACGATTTGCATATTATAAATGTAAAAAAGTGGGCTCTGCACTTTTCCATTACTCCAAATGAATACTGCCACATCAATACTCATGATTTGGCCAATAATAGCGGTCATCGGCAAATTTATATGTGGCATTACAGCTGTGCTAAGCACATAGTGATGGGTGTAAAGAGGATAGAGCAGAGAGCAAAGCATCCTATGGTAGGGGTAGCTATGAACGTTATGTCGAGTAATTATATTTCTTCATCTTTACTGTGTTTGAGGTGTGCCTGTTTTTATGGTCAGTGAGAAGGAGATGGTGTTACCAATTGAGGTCTGCCTATGAGGAAGTCAAGAATCTAGTTGCAAAGGGTGATGGAGAAGCCCAGGTCTTGGAACCTGCTGATGAGCTTGGAGGGGATGATAATGTTGAATGTAGAGCTGTGGTCATTGAACAACAGTCTGACATACAAGTCCATATCCAGATGGACCAGAACAGAATGAACAGCTAGTGAGATAGCATCTGCTGTTGACCTGTCATCGGGACAGGAAAATTGAAGCAGATTCAGGTCATTTCTGAAGCAGACATTGATTTGTGTCATAACCAACCTCTTGAAGCACTTCATTTTGGTGGATGCATGCCTTTTTGAAGCACATGGGAGATGTAATTGAATTCTCGAGCCATTTGGTCCACACAGATCTTTAGCACTAGATCAGGTATGGATGCTTTTGTGGATTCAACCTCTTGAAGAATGTTCTGACATAGGTCTGAGACTGAGGACACGAGATTGTCATATGCTGTGGGGCTCCTGCTGGTGTGTCATTCTTCTTCTTTCAAAGCATGCATAAAAGGCATTGAGCTCAAATGAAAGTGATGTCATGTTGCCACCTATCCAGTGTAGCCTTTTCGCAGCTGTGAATCATCCGTCTGTGGCTCCAGCTTAGCCCAAAATTGCCTCTTTGTGTTATTGGTGGCCTTCAGGAAATGGTACCTGGACTTCTTGTAGGATACTGAAGGATCAGTCCTAAATGCCATAGATTTCAGTCAATTAAGTCAATCAGGCGATACAGCTTCTTCACCACCCTATCTACCTATATTGCCATTTTCAGGCTGCTTGTACTCCAAGATCTCACTCCAAGGTTAATTCAACACTCAAACAACACTTAAAATAACACTCCCCAGTACCCTCCAGATTCACTATTTGTGTTGTGCCCTTGTTTAACTTCCCAAATGGCATGTGACCTTGACACTTGCCAGACAACTCACACACAATGCAGCAGAGCATAGAGCACTCCTGGGACCATTGTGGAAGTCATTTAGCCTATCCATTTATCCAGGTGTCAAATTTGTAAATACTACCAAGTAGGTCATTTGGACAGGTACATCATGCATAGGAAAGGTTTAGAGGGATATGGGCCAAATGCAGGGTCTAGTGTAGATGGGCCATCTTGGTCGGCATGGATATGTTGGGCCGAAGGGTCTGTTTCCATGATGTATGACTATGACTATGTGCAATAATGGAGCATCAATGCACCATTTTCTTCAGACTTCAAGGCCTCAAGTGCTCGCAAACCAGCTGTTCCCAGATAGTTACCATAGCAGGCATTCCTCCTGGAATATCTGTCATGACATTTGGCATTCTTACAGAGAGTCAGAAGATAAAAATAAAGGAGGAGGAGGATTCTCAGCAGGAAATACATCCACCAGGATGTTCAAGGAACAATTCACCAACAATTCTACAATGCAAAAAATAAAATAAAAGAACCAAAAGTAAACATTAAAACAAATATAAATGAAAGAATATCATATTTCCAAGTGCAACTATGCAGTTGTACATTCGGGGCTGCAATATGAGTGGGGGAATGTTGCCAATGTTTGGTGGACAAGTCTGTAGATGCCATTGGTATGGATCTTTGAAAGGTATTATTTCAGTAGGGGTGTACCAGACTAGGATAGCAGCTGGCTAATAACAGAGTAACTGGTAGGGTAGCAGGGGTAGAAGTAGGACAGCAGGTCGGAGTACCAAGTTATGACCAGTCTCCAGAGGCAGATCCTCAATGATCCTAGCCATCTGTGGAGTGAGATTATTTGACTGCAATTCCTTTCAAACACTGATGTTGCCAGACGAAGACCCATTACATCATATTAGTCATGGAGTTATACAGCATGGAAACTCCCTCTTCAGCCCACTGTGTCTGTATCAACCAACAACCGCATTTACACTAATCTCAGTTTTTTTAATTCTCCACACATTCTGATCAACTCTCCCAGATTCTGCCACTCAACTACACAACAATGGGAATTTACAATTATCCAATTCACCTGCACATCTTTTGGATGTTGGAAGAAACCAGATTATCTTGAGGAAACTCATGCAGTCGCAGGGAGAATGTACAAACTACATGTAAGAGGTCTTGATTGAACCCAGGTCACTGAAGCAGCAGATTTAAAATTGCTACTGCATGCCTGACAACAACTAGTCTGAGCTGTTCAGCAGCAAACTACGCAAAAGAGGTCTGAGCATCCAATGAATTACCCAAACATTGTGGCTTCTAGCTGTGCTGCTATAGAAGTTGGCAGGACAAGTAACATGTAAGTCATGCATCCTCAGCACCCTCCTGTATTGCAGCGAAACATAGACTACATACGTGCGGCAGGAGCGCCGTCTAAACACCTTCTAAATGCAATGCCTTAAACAAAGTCAAACAATATACTTCAATGATGTGGGTTACACAAAAAGATGGAGAAACTCAGCGGGTGCAGCAGCATCTAAGGAGCGAAGGAGATAGGCGACCCTTCTTCAGACTGGTCAGGGATCAGAGAAACTAGAGATATATAGACGGTGATGTGGAGAGATAAAGAACAATGAATGAAAGATATGCAAAAAAGTATCGATGATAAAGGGAACAAGCCATTGTAAGCTGTTTGTGTGGTGAAAATGAGAAGCTGGTGCGACTAGGGTGGGGGAAGGAGATAGAGATAGAGGGAATGCCAGGGCCCGAGGGCTGAGGGAGAGGTGGGAAGGGGAGGAGACAGCAAGGGTTAACAGAATTGAGAAAATTCAATGTTCAAGCCCAAAGGATGCAGACTCCCCAAGCGGAATATGAGGTGCTGTTCCTCAAACTTGCGGTGTTGCCCGTGGAGGAGGCCCAGGACCGAGAGGTCGGATACGGAATGGGAGGGGGAGTTGAAGTGCTGAGCCACCGGGAGGTCGGGTTGGTTTTTGCGGACCTCTGTCGGACCTGGAAGGACTGCTTGGGTCCCTGAAAGGAGTGGAGGGGGGAGGGGAAGGGACCAGTGTAGCATTTCTTGCGGTTGCAAGGGAAAGTGCCCGGGGAAGGGGTAGAGCGGGAGGGAAGGGAAGAATTGACAAGGGAGTTGCGGAGGGAGCGGTCTTTGCGGAAGGCAGACAGAGAGGGAGATGGGAAGATGTGGCGGGTGGGGGGGTCACGTTGGAGGTGGCGAAACTGGCGGAGGACTATGTGTTGTATTTGCCGGCTGGTGGGGTGAAAGGTGAGGACCAGGGGGACTCTGCCCTGTTTGCGAGTGGGGGAATGGGGAGAGAGGGCAGTGTTGCGGGGTATGGAGGAGACCCTGGTGCGAGCCTCATCAATAGTGGGGGAGGGGAATCCCCGTTCTCTGAAGAATGAGGCTATTTGTGATGACCTGCTGTGGAATACCTCATCCTGGGAGCAGATGTGGTGTAGACGGAGGAATTGGGAATAGAGGATGGAGTCCTTACAGGAAGCAGGGTGGGAGGAAGAGTAGTCCAGGTAGCTGTGGGAGTCAGTTGGTTTGTAGTGGATGTCGGTCAGGAGTGTATCACCTGCAATAGAGATGGTGAGGTCAAGGAATGGTAGGGAAATGTCGGAAATGGTCCAAGTGTATTTGAGTGCCGGATGGAAGTTGGTGGTGAAATGGATGAAGTCAGTCAGTTGTGTGTGGGTGCAGGAGGTAACACCAAAGCTGTCGTCGATGTAACGGAGCTAGAGGTCAGGGATGGGGCCCTGGTACACCGAGAACAAGGATTGTTCGACGTACCCAACAAAGAGGCAAGCATAGCTGGGGCCCATGCGTGTGCCCATAGCTACGCCTTGTGTTTGGAGGAAATGGGAGGAATCAAAAGAGAAGTTATTGAGGGTAAGGACCAACTCCGCTAGGCGGAGGAGGGTGTCAGTGGACGGGTATGGGTTGCGCCTCTGGTCGAGGAAGAACCGGAGGGCTTTGAGACCGTCCTGGTGGGGGATGGAGGTGTAGAGTGACTGGACGTCCATGGTAAAGATGAGAGGATGGGGGCCTGGGAATGGAATGCACGGAGCCTACGGAGAGTGTCTGAGGTGTCTTGAACATAGGTGGGGAGGGATTTAACAAAGGGGGATAGGATGGCGTCAAGGTATGTAGAAATGTGTTCGGCAGAGGCAGGGACAATGGGTCTGTCAGGGCAGTCGGGTTTGTGGATTTTGGGGAGAAGGTAAAATCGGGCCGTGCGGGGCTGGGAAACGATGAGGTCGGAGGCTCGGGGGGGGTAGGGAGCCGGAGCTGATGAAGTCGGTTATGGTGCTCGAGATGGTGGCCTGGTGTTCGTCAGTGGGGTCATGGTCCAGGGGTAAGTAGGAGGTGTCTGAGAGTTGGCGCGCGGCCTCCGCTTTGTAGAGATCGACGCGCCAGACTACCACGGCACCTCCCCTGTCGGCGGGTTTGATAACCCAGTCTGGGTTGTTACGGAGTGAGTCGATGGCAGTACATTCGGGGCTGGAGAGATTGGAGTGAGACAGGGGAGTGGAGAAATCGAGGCGGTTGATGTCCCGACGGCAGTTCTGGATAAATAGTTCTAGACTTCAATGATGTAACTGTCTTAGTTGAATAACTGACAGTGAATACAACCTGTGTAAAGTAGGCATGAGTTGTAAAATTAAGTATGTAAAGAAAGGTAGATATATGAATTTAAAACAGGAATCCTAATTGTTTGATGTTAGTGTGGTGGATTGGGAAATTGTTAAGGCTAATAGTCCAGTCAGTGTAATATGAAGCCTGAAGATATTTTTACTCACCCTGACCAACCGTATGAGAAGATTGATTTTCTCAAGAAACAGCTTCTGGATTTTGAGGGCTTGAACCTGCCATAATCATAACAGTTATGAACTATCATCTAAAAGGTCAACTAGATATTAATCTCCTTAATTTTCTGCCCTTCTTGATTCAGCGCACCTCTTTATATTTCCCCTTCCTCCATGATGATCTCTGGTGAATGGACCAAATGTTGTTAAAACACTCACTAACTTTACGTTCTTAATATCTTTAGCTATGTAAGGATGTGTTCCATCATGACTTCCACCAGCTGCTGCTACTATATTATCCCATGCTGAGGAATAAGGTGGCTATAAGTCATGCAGGTGAGCTATCTGTGGCGACATTTTGCCAACGGCACAACAGAAAATCTTCTAATATATTATTTCTGAGCTCACCTGTATTAAAGATTCTGCAGATATAAGTAGCGAGCTGCTAACGCATTTAAATGCATTTTATGCGCTACTGCAATCTCCCGAAGGTAGCGACTGTGAGGGCATTCCGGATCGGAGAGAAATCCCCGACCTTGCGGAGGCGCGCAGGTACAGTAAAACCTGTACCTGTAAACACCGGGTAGGCCTTCATGCAGTTTGGAATCGAGGCCATCGGGCAGGAAATTCCCCATCGCAGGGGAATACCCGGCCTCACGGAGACTCTCAAGTACTGTAAACACCTAGGAGGTCTTCATGGAGTATGCAAATGTGGTCATCAGGCAGGACTACAAGTAAGACTGACGTGCAGGGAACTTCGGCCCCCTCTCCCGACGATCCTACCAGCCAACATACAGTCACTAGAAAACAAAGTGGAGGACTTGAGGTCAAGGCTGCTTTACCAAAGGGAGCTGAGGGGATGCCCTGTGTTCTGTTTCACATACATGGCTCACCCTCAGCTCCCCAGACTCAGCTGTCCAGCCTGAAGGGTTCTCCATCCACCGTATGGACCGTACACTGGCATCTGGGAATGGGAGAGGAGGGGGCGTCTGTCTCATGGTCAACTAGTCGTGGTGCTCAGACGTGGCAGTCCTATCTAACTCATGCTCTCCGCACCTGGAGCACCTGGCGGTGAAGTGCCGCCCCTTCTACCTACCGAGGGAATTTACCTCCATCATCCTGACCGCAGTCTACATCCCACCCCAGGCATATGTCTGTCTGGCACTGGAGGTGCTGCACGCCATGGTTAACAAGCACCACACAGCCTACCCCGAGGCGTGTACCACCATAGCCGGGGACTTCAAAAAAAGCTAACCTGAAGAAATCGCTCCCTAACTTCCACCAACATGTCTCCTGCAACATCAGAGGATCAAACACCCTTGGCCACGGCGACACGACCATCAAACGCTATCGCTCTATCCCTCGCCCTCACTTCGGAAAATCGGACCATTGTGCGGGGCTGCTTCTTAAACACAATAACGAATAAGCTCTGAGCTCTGAACTGCAAAATACTATATTATTATTATTTGTTATTTGCACTATATTTGTTATTTATTGAACTTTTTCTTTTTTTTCCCTGTTATGTACTATGTTTACATATCCACATATTCTGTTGTGCTGCAGCATGTAAGAATTTCATTGTCCCGTCCGGGACATATGACAATAAAACACTCATATTTCATATTAGTGATCCCTGGCATAATATGTCGGCATTCAGCAGTGCAGTCAGAATTTGGAGTATGCATCAATCTCATTAATTAAGAGATAGCATGAAGATGATATGCTGCCTGCTTCAGAAAAAAATACCAATGGTTAATTGTCCAATTTTAGAGATTACCTAATTTTGCCTCTGATAATTATAATTTCCATTCCAAAAGCAAGAACACACACCCTACAATTACCTTTCGTGCTACATGCCCACACAGATTTTCTCATGGATTCGTAGTGAAAGTTGAGCCATGTCAACAGGACACGTTCACCAATAGAATATACATTGCTGGAAAGAGGATCAGCATTTATTCTTGGTAAGGTTTCTAAGCATCCTAGATTGCTATGCATATTGTTGATATCCTTCACAGTCAATCGAGAAAGAACAAAAACCTGAAGAGAAAACAAATCAACCTTGGCATTACTAATATTATCAATTTTACAACAAATATATGCACTTGATCAAATAAATGAAACACCTAGCAGTAAATTAAAAAAATGGCTTTTTTAAACCCCTGTCTCACGGTGCGAGTTGACCCACGAGTGACCCAGAGTTGTCACTCACGGTAATCACGTACACTAAACGTAGCGGGAACGTTGGAACTCTTGCGAGCAACTTAGCGACTCGTGGCGCTAATGGCAGGTACCCGTGAAACTTGGTAACTCGTGAAAAAAATCAAACATGTTTGATTTTTTCCACGAGTCAAATTTACAGTTCAAGTTAAAAATTGAAACATTTTAAACTCGTTTATAACGTGGTGGCCCGTGCGTTTACCTTAAGTGATTCGTGAGTCTACCGTGGGAACTCTTTTAACTCAGCGGGCAGGCAGCATCTCTGGAGAGAAGGAATGGGTGACGGGATGACATTTCCAAATTTCTCCAGCCCCATGTGTTCACTTTTTTCAACTAGCATCTGCCCTTTCTTGTGTATGACATTATTTGTATCTATAGTGCCTTGTGTCTTGGCAATTCATGATTCACACACACACAATGCTGGGGTAACTCACACACACACACACACAATGCTGGAGTAACTCTCACACACACATAATGCTGGGGTGACTCACACACACACACACACTCAATGCTGGAGTAACACACACGATGCTGGGGTGACTCTCACACACACACACAATGCTGGAGTAACTCGCACACACGCAATGCTGGAGTGACTCTCACACACACACACAATGCTGGGGCAACTCACACACACAATGCTGGAGTAACTTGCACACACACAATGCTGGAGTGACTCTCACACTCACACAATGCTGGGGTAACTCACACACACACACACACACGCACACAATGCTGGAGTAACTCGCACACACACAATGCTGGAGTAACTCGCACACACACACAATGCTGGGGTGACACACACAATGCTGGGGTAACTCGCACATGCACACACACAATGCTGGAGTAACTCACACACACACACACAATGCTGGGGTGACACACACAATGCTGGGGTAACTCGCACACGCACACACACAATGCTGGGGTAACTCGCACACGCACACACACAATGCTGGGGTAACTCACACACACACACACACACACACAATGCTGGAGTAACTCTCTCACACAAACACACACGAACAATGCTGGAGTAACTCACACACTCACACACACACACATGTTGGAGTAACACACACACACACACACAATGCTAAGGTAACTCACACACACATACACACAATGCTGGAGTAACTCACACACACACACAAACAATGCTGGAGTAACTCACACACACACACAATTCTAGAGTAACTCAGCGGGACAGGCAGCATCTCCGGAGAGAAGGAATGATGATGTATCGGGTCGAGACCCTTCCTTAGACCACTACCCAGAGATGCTGCCTGTCCCGCTGAATTACTCCAGCATTTCGTCTATCTTTAAACCAGCATCTGGACTTCCTTCCCACATAATAACCAATGAGATTCCCCACTAAACTTCCATGTCCTCATTGTTCCCCTCTCTGTCTTCCCCAGACCTGTGTATATGTATATGTGTATGTGTATATGTATATATACTTTTCGTGGTTCCTGGGTTGCCTATAGGGACATGGGAACATGGACATGGGAATATCTACAAAAGGGCGAGCCAGGATTTCCATAGGGATCATTTGCAGTGCTCAACCTGTCGCCAACTTAATGGGGAAAGTTGGAGAGATGGGAAAATGAACAAAATATATGAAATGGAGAAGATGTGCCTGATGGTGAAATATCATTGAAGTTGGAGAAAATTGCACAGGATTGCTTGTTGAAAACACTTGTTGAAAAGCAGATGCTGGTCGGGCAAAAAGATAGAACCACAGGAACCCATATACTGTACTTGGGAGAGCTCCAGAGGTAGAGGTACCACAGGGATCAATGCTTGAGATCCAGCACTTCATTTTTAAATGTGGGAATAAAATATATTATTTCTAAGACACAGAACAGAGTGGGAATACAAATTATGAGAAGCATATAAGGAAGCTTCAAGGCAATTTAAACAAGTTTAATGAGTGGACAAATGCCTGGCAGATGTAGTATTATATGGATAAAAGTGTAGCTATCCACTTGATAGGATAAACTCAAAGTCAGATTATTATTTAAAGAGTGACAATACTGGGAAATACTGATGTTCAAAAGCAAACATCCAGGTGCACTGAATATTTTAAGTGGCAAACATATATTGGCCTTCATTACATGACAGTTTGAGTACAAGAGCAAGGGAATCTTATCACAACAGGCCTGTCTGCCCACTGAATCTGCCCTGACCATCAACTATTCATTTGTAATAATCCAACATTAACCCTCATTTTTTAATTCTCCCCCAATCTCATCAACTCCCTTTCATTTCTCCATATAGTTTCTAATATTGTTTTGCACCTTCAGAATCTTATGAACACTTAGAATCGTACGATCAATTCCTTGATCAAGCGCCGATTTAGCTTTGTTCAAGACTGGTGAGATGATTGATTGGTCCCAAATATAAATTCAACATCAGAACACCTCAAATATTTCTTTCTTACTTTACCACAAATGCACTACAAATACACAAAATATTGCGAACATATTTAGCTCACACAAATATCTCCCTCTGCTACAGATATCAGAGAATAAACATGGTCTAATTATTAGCAACAAAAGACAGGTGATAATTACAATTTTTTAAATTTAAATAATTTACTTAAAGCAAGATTGTATATTTGAAAAAAAAATCTTGTTTTGTCTTCCTTTACATTTCACAATCTCAAAAGATATGAGGAGTAATTGGAGGCAAGCTGTGTCATTTGCTTTGATATGAAAAATAAATAAGAAGCTACCATTGAATCATCTGCTCGATGCTATTAAACAAAACAGCCTAAAGCTAAAGAAAAATTCTCCAACACTTCAAATATTGAATGAGATACATGTATTCAAGAAAATGATTTTATGCACTTGATCTATCAATTGAATTGGACTAATTATCTTGTACCTTATTAAAATATATAATTTGCAACTAATATTAAGACTAGAGTTTATAGAATGGCTCAGTGTTGAGAAATTCTGCTCAATTCTGTGCACAAAGAGTCTTTCAGTGCATTCCGCATTCTCCATGGTTATGTTGTTCATAAATACAGAAGTTATTGGGTGGATGCAGTTATGTCAAAGGCTATGCAGCAATTTGAGTAATCTGGCATTTGTTCAAGGCCATGAAGTTTATGTTTGATATAGGCCTTCAAACCAGTAGATTTATAGAATGGCTAATGCTTTTAAATTGCGAAAAGTCTTATATTAAAGAAACAAAAGACTATTCAATAGACACATTTGAAGATACCCATGTTCTGATGTACTTATTTAATTGTTTTAACACATTTTTATTTAACACATTAGAAAGGTAGATGAGTTTGAATCATTTTACCTTGTAAATCTGCAGCAATATATCAGTCCATGAACGTTTGCTTATTGATTCAAAGACATCATCATCCAGGTCAAAAATGTTCGTACTTTCGGTGTTCGGTATACATTGCTGAAAGAGTGAAATATAATCTTGATACTATGTTGTTTTGAAATGCATATTAAGTACCAAGCCTTGCATTATTGCAACTCTGAGTGATAGATTTTTTCAATCTATTATGGGCAAAATAAATCAGGTAATCATACCTCTTATACAATATTACATAGACAACCACCATTATTCTAATGTAAATTATTTATTTTAAAAAGAGTAGCTTTACAAACACAATTACTATCATTTGTAACACGTCATAAAGTATCTGCAAGATTAGGCCAAGCAGCAGAAATCAACCAAACTATATTCTGCAGTTATAATCTTAATAATATCTCTACCATGTGAGCAAAGGAAAACAATCTGAACAAAAAAGTCTCCAGTTTTCTTGTTTATTGATACCATAAGACATAGGAGCAGAAATAGGCCATTCAGTCCATCAAGTCTGCTCCACCAACCTATCATGGCTGATCTAGTATTCCCTCTCAACCCCATGCTCCTGCCTTCTCCCCGTAACCTTTGACATCCTTGCTAATCAAGAACATATTGATCTCTGCTTTAAAAATGTCGAACTCCACAGCCGTCTATGGCAATGAATTCCGCAGATTCACCACCCTCAAGCTAAATATATTCCTCCTTATTTCCATTCTAAAGGTATGTCCTTTTATTCTGATGCAGAGCCCTTCAGCCCTGACTCTTCAACTACTGCAAACATCCTCTCCACATCCACTCTATCTAAGCCTTGGATAACTGTCTCTTTAGCAACTAAAAAAAGTACCATTGTTATTGATATTCACGACTGTGATGCCGCTTCATTTTTCCAAAACATTTGCTACTTTTAATGTAGCATGGACATGGATATTCACAATGCTCGGATACCATTAATACTCCAAATATTTACCAAATTTAGTGCTAAGACCTTACTCGGCTCTCCCCTCCGGGGTAATTAAAGCATTGTATGAAAGTTGTTAAAAAATTATCGAATACGTTTATTTTCATTGTATGTGCAGCAAAATGGAAGTCAAAAACTACTGCCCTTTGATCATGATCAGTTTATAGTGGCCTGGACAAGGTCAGGAAAAGGCTGGAAGCCAAGCAGGCTCAGAGGTCCTTTAAAGAAGCATGACAAAAACATCAGATAACCCCCCAAGCAGGAACCGGGAAACTCCGTGGGCAGACCACCGTCGCTGTCCCACAATAGCCAAGGGGGATGACCCAAGGAGTGGCCTAATATCCATGGACCGCCACAGGAACCCCCCCAAGAACCGGAGGCACGAGACAGACAAGAGGGCGCACACGGCGACCAGACCGGGTGCGTACCATGCCCAGCACAGGAACGGGCAACCGACCAACAGGTGCAGGGGACGGAGTAGCCATTGGAGGAGGTACCCTAAATGGAGGGTGCCCTCGCGGGCGGGGCCACGTGACCAGCACCGGCCAAACAATGTCAACATGCGCCGGCTTCAGCCGTGCAACTGAAACGGTCTCATGCCGACCCCCCATGTCCAGGACGAGCCATGTTCCAGGACCCGGAAGGGACCCTCATACGGCCGCTGGAGGGGTGTCCGATGAGCATCCCTGCGCAGGAAGATGAACTGGCAGTCCTCCAGAGCAGAGGGAACTTGCGGACGGAAGGACTCATGACGAGACGTGGGCGCCAGCGCTAGCTTGCCCACCGTCTGCCAAAGACGTTGCAGAGCGTCCAAAGGCTGCTCCACCTGACCCCGTGCCGGCGGGATGAACTCCCCGGGCACCATCAACGGGGACCCATACACCAACTCAGCGGAGGAGGAGGCCAAGTGCTCTTTCGGTACGGTGCAGATCCCCAGCAAAACCCACGGCAGGGCATCTACCCAGTCCGGGTCAGTGAGCTGTGCCATCAGGGCAGCCTTGAGTTGGACGTGAAATCGTTCCACCAGGCCGTTCGCCTGCAGATGATTCACCGTCGTGGGGTGTGGGAGAACCCCCAGGAGGCGTGCCATGACCAACCGTAGTTCCGACATGAACTGAGGCCCCCGGTCGGTTATTATGTCCAGCGGCACCCCGAACTGGGCGATCCAGTGCGCCACCAAGGCCCGGGCACAAGCGGCCGTTGAGGAGTCAGCCAGCGGAATGGCTTCAGGCCACCGTGTGAAGCGGTCCACCACGGTGAAGAGATAGGTCATGCCAGGGGACGGCGGCAACGGCCCACGATGTCCATGTGAATGTGGTGGAACCGCTGCCGAGGGATGGCGAACTCCTGCAACGGCGCCATCGATGCACCTTGGCGGTCTGGCACGGGATGCAGGTGCATGCCCAATGAAGAACCTGCTTGCGCAGCCTGTGCCACATGAAGCGGGAGGCTACGAGGGCCGTCGTCACCTGAATGGAGGGATGGGCAAGCCCGTGGAGCACCTCGAACACCCTGCGCCGCCAGGCGACGGGGACGACGGGTCGCGGAAGTCCAGTGGAGACATTGCAAGCTGTCTTGCGCCCCCAGGACCGCAGACAACGTCCTCCAATTGCAAACCCGACACCGCTGTGTGATAGGAGGCCATTTCCTCGTCTACCAGCTGTGCGTCTGCCAGGGCGGAATAATCAATATCCTCAGCGACCTGGAGAACAGCGTGGACCCTGTTGTACTTGCTCTCCACGAAGCAGATTGAGGTAATGTACTCCGACAAATACGCCAACGCTGAGCACCACTGAGGTGCCTGCTGAAGATGGTGAGTGGTCGCCAGCACCTGTCAACGAGCTGCTCCAGGACTGCTCCGACCCCCACCTCATAAGCGTCCACCGTCAGGGCGGTCGGGGCGTCCTCCCGTGGGTGGACTAGCATTGTGGCCCCAGCAGGGCTCCTTAGCATGCTCGAAAGCCGCTACTGGTTTGTCGGACCACTCAACCTCCTTGCGATGACCAGCGATTAGGTGGAAAAGCGGGCACATGATTCCAGCTACCGCCGGCAAGAAGCAGTGATAAAATGCAACCATCCTCACAAATTCCTGAAGGCTCTTAAATTGGTCAGACAGGGGAACCGGCAGACAGCGTCCGCCCTGGCCGGCAGAGGAACCACCCCTTGTGGAGTTACGTGGTAGCCGATGAAGTCGATGGCCGTCACTCCAAAATGGCACTTGGACGAGTTGATAGCTAACCAGTAATCGCTGAGGCAGTGACACAGCTGACGGAGGCGGATGCAGTGCTCCTGCTGCGAGTGGCTGGCCATGAGTATGTCATCCAAGTAGACAAATACGAAGCCCAGGCCACAGCACACACAGTCCACAAGCTGCTGGAAGGCCTGCGCGGTGTTCTTCAACCCAACTGGCATCCTCAAAGACGCAAACAGCCCAAACGGTGTAATAATTGCTGTCTTAGGGATATCTTCAGGGTGGACCGGAATCTGGTTGAACCCTCGCACGAGGTCCACCTTGGAGAACACCGATGCTCCGGCCAGATGGGCATTGAAGTCCTGATTGTGAGGGACTGGGTACCTGTTGGCGACGGTCGCATCATTCAGGCGACAGATATCCTCACACGGGCGTCAGCCCCTTCCCGCCATGGGAACCATGTGGAGCGGTGACGCCTATGGGCTATCGGAGGGACGCATGATGCCCATCGACTCCATCAGGAGGAAATCCTCCCGAGTTAGACAAAGCTTGTCCGGTGCGAGACGACGTGCACGGGTGAGCCAGTAGTGGGAATGTGGTGCTCCACGCCGTGCTTGGGGGTGGAGGAGCAGAAGTGGGGTTCAAGGATGTCTGGGAAATCCACCAGGATGTACGTGAAAGTCACATCCAAGGACGACAGGAGACCATCAAGGCGTGTAATCAGGTCACCAACACGGAGGGAGACCGGCTCCAGAGTGATGGAGTGCATTAGGCTCTGCTGCTTGACATCCACGAGGAGTGAATGCGCTTGAAGGAAGTCGGCGCCCAACAGCGGCTGGGAAACGTTGCCGATGACAAACGCCCACGAAAAGCAGCCTTGACCGAAGTTGAGGGAGATGGCGTGGACTCCGTAAGAACAAATACAGCTCTCGTTCGCCGCTGTGAGGTGGGGGTCGTGTTTACCGGCACGGATGTCAGCGATGGACGGAGGCAGCAAACTCACCTCCGCCCCGGTGTTCACGTGGAACCAACCCCTGGAGCGGCGATCCCAGGCGATGACGCGATGAATATGATCAGCCGCCGAAGGAATCACTGACGACCGGCCCCTGCATTTCCCGGGAACACACAGGGCGGGCGACATTGCCTGGCTGCAGCTCCCCAGCGCCGGTGATATTTTGTACTTTTAAGAAAAACGTGATTACCTAGGCTTACTGCCTATATTAGGTTGAATGCCTATGGGATAATCACTGTTACTGTGCCTGTTTATAAGCACCATCTGATTTTGCTCCTATTAACTGCAACAAGTAAACATTATTCTTTGAATTTAGTGAATCAGTGATTTGGAATGGGTTGGTGAGTGTACAGAATAGGGCATAGTGTACACTTAAATCCACCAATGCTTAGAATTTTGTTTGTGTAAAATATGGTATTATTGAAGAAGCATCTCTGTTTCTGTTAAGGGTGCTGGGATAGAAATGCAGTACACCACAAAAACATATACATGATCTGGTAATAATGAATGATAGGCGACGGTATTTGCAGAACTGTTTAATCCATGTCATTAAGATATGCAATATTCGGTATACTAATTAACGTTAACAACACACAATATTTGAATGCACATCATCACTTGATAGTTTTAAAAGCAAAAATATTATTGGGGAAATTATAAACTTCCTTAGTAATTGACTATCAAGAATCGGGAAGTAAAATATATCCACAGGAAGATTCATCAAAATGCATGGTTTACAATGCGAATAAAAAATGTTACGATGTGGAGTCAAATGTTACATGAATTTAACATGTGTTTGGTTGCGCTGGAAAATGTATACCTGTAATTGATTCCATTGCTTAAACTGTTCAGGCTCCAATAAGAACTCCGGTTTCACGTGAGCAAGGCAAGCTCCTTGAGCTCTATAATAGGTCATAATTAAAAGAGAAAGAAACATATTCTTAATTGTACCCAGAGACTGAATATTATTCATGTACTTTGTTTACAGTACCTTTGGGGCAGGCACAATAATATATCCAGACACCTTATTTTTAACTCTGAAATTGGAATACACTATGATAATAGATTTTCATATTCAATAATCTGAATAGCCTTACTGGAGCATTGAAGCTGAATAACTGAAAGGTTTCATTCCTTCAAGCTGGAATTCAGAACCAGCCAAATAGCTAATACATGAATGAGGAATAATTGATAATAAAAGACTATATTTAATTTCCAAAGATGCAAAGGTAAAATCTCTGATAGAGTAAAATATACATTTTGTACCTTAGATTGCCATAATTCATGTATAAAATAAATGTTAATGCAACTATCATAAATCAGAAGTGCAGAACTAATTGTTCTATGCCAAGCATAAACTATTAAGCCTACATAATCGATTTGTAATGTGTTCAAGGGATAGGGACAATGCTAGTAAAGCATTGTATATTATTATACTTCTAATTGCCTGAAGGAGGTGCTAATAGTTTGCCTTCTATAGCCACCGAGTCTTTGCGGTTCTTCTAATGGCATAACGGTAGGGAAATAATTGATTTGACTCAGAGAAAATGAGGAACATCCAGATCACATCAAAATCAGAAATGTTTGTGTTTGTGAGAGTAGCTTGGAAGTTAAGGGTTTTGTAAGAACATGCTAACACAATACATTTACACCTCTTAGAATCAGCTTTGTATCTCCCATTCGATGTATAGTAAGATGATGTCAAGTTCAATTTGACAGTATAATTAATTATGTCTCTGCAACCAGCATAATTTTCAAGTTTTCCTCCCAGATACGAATATTTCTAACTGTTGAATGTGGTGATCTGTAAGAAAACTGAATGGCTGCAAACTAAGTTTTGGTAGCAGGACATTTAATGCCACGTTGTTGAGAAAAAACACTAAATTCAAGACTTACAATGAGGTTTTGAAAGACTTAAAACAGTAACCATAACTAATTTTAACCATAAGCAAGAAGCATAAAATAGAAACTATAAGTTTACTTTACTATTGTCACAAGTACGAGGTACAGTGAAAGGTTTTTGTTTGCATGCTATCCAGTCAAAGAAAAGAATACATGAATACTATCAAGTCGTCCAGAGTGCACAGATAAAGGATAAAGGGTACAACATTTAGTGCATGATATAACATTGAAGTCCAATTAAAGATAGTTCAAATGTCTCCAATGATGAAGATGGGTGGTCAGGACTGCACTATAGTTGATGGGAGGACCGTTCTGTTGCCTGATAACAGTTGAGAAGAAACTGCTCCGGAATCTGGAGGTATGTATTTGCAAACCTCTGCACCTCTTGTCTGATGGAAGAGGGAAGAAGAGGGAGTGACCAGGATAAAATTGTTCCTTCATTACACTGGCGGTCTTGCTGAGGTCTTTGGCTACGTTCACAACTCTCTCCAAATTTCTTGCTGTTTTGGATGGAACTGTTCCCTAACCAGGTTGTGATGCAACCCAATAAGATGCGTTCTACTGTGGGATTTTTATTCCTGCTGTGCAGGTGTCGGGGGTTATGGGGAAAAAGACAGGAGAATGGGGTTGAGAGGGAAACTTAGCTCAATCATGTAGCTCAGAAATAGTAGCTGCCTCAACTACACCTACCACCCTTTGTGTGAAAAAGTTACCCCTCAGGTTCCTAATAAATCCCCCCCCCCCCCCACATTCATTAAGTGCCGTGTTAATTAAAAAAAACAAATTGTTTACCTTAGGAAAACGAGAAGTGTTGAATAGTGCCAATGCAATTGTAATATACATTCCACAGGGTCACTGGGCAATAACTGGTTTGCTGTCAGACCAAGCAAATGATGGCCGCTTAGATGGTTCAGCAGATCATAAATTGTTTTTGTTCCCTTTCTGCATGATTTTATTCTGCATTCAGAAGAAATGTTACCTTTAGATATACAATGATTTTGTACTTTAGTTTAGTTTAGAGATGCAGCTAGGAGACAGACCCTTTGGCCCACTGAATCCACACCGACCACTGATCACCCATTCATGCGAGTTCGATATTATCCCACTTTCTTATCATTAGGAGCAATATTTAGAGAGCCAATTAAATTACAAACCAAATCTACAAACCTGTTTTTGGGATGTGGGACGAAACCGGAGAACCCGGAGTTAACCCATGTGGTCACAAGGAGAACATGCGAACTCCACACGGACACCACTCAAGGTCAGGATCGAATGTAGGTCGCTGGTGGTAGGAGGCAGCAGCTCCACCAGCAACACCACTGTGTTGTCCTTATTTACTTCACTGTTATCAAAATTTTCCATTGCTTATCTATGATTCGGAAATTTACAACCCTTCAATTTCCCCGAGTAGATTACCTGTGATGTTGCTTATCCAAAATGAAAGGACGTTAGATTTATAATAAGATTGTTACTCCCTGAAAATACTATTTATTATTATAATTTAAAAGTTAGAGAAAAAGGCTTTTCTTCTTATAGTTATCAAAATTTGAACTTCTCTAGTTTCACTTTAAATTATAAAATTCATTTAACTTGCACTTTATGTGCAAGTGGCGAAAAATACTGATTGTATTGTATTGTATAATTCATGTTACCTTTCTGTTTCATTCACAACAATGCCTTCCACATTATAGTGCTTTCATCTTTATATCTGAGATTGCACACTTACATTGAAACGTCTTATCTGCCCTCTCATTTGTATGTCAAAATTCCTAAGACACTATTTGAGTAATTGTGGAATGTTGTCCTGACCAACATTTAACCTCCAATAGACACCATCCAAAACAAATCATGTGGTCAATTAATTGGTATTCGCAGAACTTCACTGTGCAAATGACTTATTTCATTTCCTTATGCTATTTCTCTCCCAATGTTCACATAAAGGCATTCCAATGTTGGTCAAGCTAGTGAAAAATGGTCATCATAATTATTTATAACTGCATGATTTGATAATTTTCTGTACTTACCTTCTTAGTGACTCTGGGATAGAAATAGGATTCATTCCATTTGACCAACCAAACAGACTGACCCAGACCTGTATAGCTGTTAGAACCTTTTGGCAGAATACATCTTCATCAAAAAACATGAGTTTTTTCCAATTGTTCGTTGAACCTAAAAATTCACGATCACTCACTTCACTGCCCTTATCCATTTTGGAAGTACCAGTGGTACCTGCATGAAAGAGATCATATTTCATGTTTGTAAAACTTTAAACAACATAAAAATGTCCATAACTGCATCGGCACAGTAACGCTGCAGTAGAATTGCTGCCTTACAGTGGCAAAGACCCGGTTTGATCCTGCCTACGGGTGCTGTCTGTACAGAGTTTGTACCTGGGTTTTCTCTGGGCGCTCCGATTTCCTCCCACACTCCAAAGACATACAGGCTTGTAGGTTAATTGGCTTGGTAAAATTCTAAGTAGTCCCTAGTGTGTGTAGGATTGTGTTAGTGTGCGGGGATCACAGGTCAGCGCTGACTCGGTGGATCAAAGGGCCTGTTTCCACGCTGTATCTCTAAATTAAACTGAATAAATGTGTTAACTGTGAGTTACTAAATTTAAATCTAACTAGACCAAGTGCAGACCCGTTGGGTCTGTTCCACCAATGCCCGGTTGCGGTGGGGGACTGGGGGGGCGGCATGCGGCGTCACACGCACTAACCACCCCCACACACACACATGCTAACTACCCCCCCTTGATATTATATTAATATTATTAAGAGTGGGAGGGGGTAGAGAGTGAGGGCAGAGAGAGAATAGGCAGAGAGAGAATGGGGAGCGAGAGAGAGGGGCAGAGACAGAAGGGCAAGAGACAGAGGGAGAGGGGGGTGGAGGGGAGGAGGAAACCAGTGGGAGTACCAGTGGATGTGTTATATCTGGGCTTTCAGAAGGCTTTCGACAAGGTCCCACATAAGAGATTAGTATGCAAATCTAAAGCACACAATATTGGGGATTCAGTATTGATGTGGATAGAGAACTGGCTCGCAGACAGGAAGCAAAGAGTAGGAGTAAACGGGTCCTTTTCAGAATGGCAGGCAGTGACTAGTGGGGTAACCATATAATAACCATATAACAATTACAGCACGGAAACAGGCCCTCTCGGCCCTTCCAGTCCGTGCCGACCATTTGTTTTCCCCTAGTCCCATCTACCTGCACTCAGACCATACCCCTCCATTCCCTTCACGTCCATATACCTATCCACTTTACTCTTAAATGTTAAAATCGATCCTGCCTCCACCACTTCTGCTGGAAGCTCATTCCACACAGCCACCACCCTCTGAGTAAAGAAGTTCCCCCTCACATTACCCCGAAACCTCTGACCCTTAATTCTCATGTCACCGCAAGGCTCAGTGCTGGGACCCCAGCTAATTACAATATATATTAATGATCTAGACGAGGGAATTGAATGCAACATCTCCAAGTTCGCAGATGACACGAAGCTGGGTGGCAGTGTTAGCTGTGAGGAGGATGCTAGGAGGCTGCAAGGTGACTTGGATAATTTGGGTGACTGGGCAAATGCGTGGCAGGTGCAGTGTAATGTGGATAAATGTGAGGTTATCCACTTTGGTGGCAAGAACAGGAAAGTAGACTATTATCTGAATGGTGGCCGATTAGGAAAAGGGGAGATGCAACGAGACCTGGGTGTCATGGTACACCAGTCATTGAAAGTAGGCATGCAGATGCAGCAGGCAGTGAAGAAAGCGAATGGTATATTAGCATTCATAGCAAAAGGATTTGAGTATAGGAGCAGGGAGGTTCTACTGCAGTTGTACAGGGCCTTGTTGAGACCACCCTGGAGTATTGTGTACAGTTTTGGTCTCCTAATCTGAGGAAAGACATTCTTGCGATAGAGGGAGTACAGAGAAGGTTCACCAGACTGATTCCTGGGATGGAAGGACTTTCATATGAAGAAAGAATGGATAGACACGGCTGGAATTTAGAAGATTGAGGAGGGATCTTATAGAAATTTACAAAATTCTAAAGGGGTTGGGCAGGCTAGATGCAGGAAGATTGTTCCCGCTGTTGGGGAAGTCCAGAACAAGGGGTCACAGTTTAAGGATAAGGGGGAAGTCTTTTAGGACCAAGATGAGAAAAACATTTTTCACACAGAGAGTGGTGAATCTCTGGAATTCTCTGCCACAGAAGGTAGTTGAGGCCAGTTCATTGGCTATATTTAAGAGGGAGTTAGATGTGGCCCTTGTGGCTAAAGGAATCAGGGGGTATGGAGAGAAGGCAGGTACGGGATACTGAGTTGGATGATCAGCCATGATCATACTGAATGGTGGTGCAGGCTCGAAGGGCTGAATGGCCTACTCCTGCACCTAATTTCTATACTTCTATGTTTCTATGAGGAGATGGAGGGTGCGGAGAGAGAGAGGGGAGGAGGAAGAGGGGTGCTGAGAGGGGGGGGGGGTGGGGGAGTGGTTTAGGGGAGGGCAGGGGGTGGGGGAGATGGAGGGGGGGAGAGAGAGGGGGAGAGAGAGGGGAGAGAGAAAGACAGAGGGGGGAGAGAGGAGGAGAGAGGGGGGAGAGAGAGAGAGGGAGGGAGAGGGGGAGAGAGAGAGAGGGAGGGAGAGAGAGGGGAGGGGAGGGGGAGAATGGGGGGAAGGGAGGGGGAGAAGGGAGGGGGGAGAAAGGGAGGGGGGAGAAAGGGAGGGGGGAGAAAGGGAGGGGGGGAGAAAAAAGGAGGGGGGGAGGGGGGTGGGGAGGGAGGAGAGGGGTAAGGCCGCCCACAAGCCGTCGGCCTCAGACTCAGCTCCATGGCCTCTCATCATTGGCGCATCCTCTGTACCCCCGGAGCCAGCCGGTTATCTCCGGGTCGTCACAGAGGACCGATTCCCGAATGCTTCAGACCCCGACTACGGGGAGGGTGGGGGGGGAGGGTGGAGTGGGCGGGCGGGCTTGATCCCGCGTGTGCCTGCGGGCTGCGGGCCACGAGCGAGGCATGGAGTGATGTGAGGATGGTGAAAAGCAGCAGGGGGACCAGCCGATCGTGGCTTCCGCCAGCTTGACAGAGCCGGGCCGGGGGGGGATAAGAGGAGGAGGCAGCCATTATCGTCGCACAGGGCACGCGATGAGAAGGTGGCACTGGCGGCCATTACTCCCTCTGGACCTTTGGTTCGCAAAGATCCAGAGGGAGAGGCGAAAAAATGACTGAGGGTGGGGGGGCGGGGGGGAAGGGTGGTGGAAAGTGCGCCTGCGCGTTGCGAGCATCTGCTTTAATCAAGAGCGGGGGGGGGCTGTGTCGCGAGCAAGGGCATTGTGACGTCCGCAGCGATCTGATTTAAACAAAACAGTAAGTTTTGTGAAGAATTGTATTGAAAATGTGTGGAGATAAATGACCAAATTTAATTAGGAGTGGATACCTGAATTCATAAGTTAAATCCCTATCGAAATTGTAAAAATTTTGCATCTGGTTTTCGAGGACATGCGTTTCAAAGGCAAAATGCCGTACACCCACACACACACAGTGTTTTAAAGTATATAGATGTCATCCCTTCTTGCAAATTCTTTCACATTGTCAATTTTGTAGAGTTCAATATTTTAGTCCTTGTAATTACCAGTACAATAGACAATAGGTGCAGGAGTAGGCAGGAGTAGGCCATTTGGCCCTTCAAACCAGCACCACCATTCAACGTGATCATGGCTGATCATCCACCCCAATCTGTACCCCGTTCCTGCCTTCTCCCCATATCCCCTGACTCCGCTATCTTTAAGACCCTATCCAGCTCCCTATTGAAAGTATCCAGAGAACCGGCTTCCACTGCCCTCTGAGGCAGATAATTCCACACTCACAACTCTCTGTGTGCAAAAGTCCACCAGTGTGTTGACCAAGAAGTATACAGCATTTATTTTACAGGCAAATCAAAATTCTCATGGTCCCACACTCCAACTGTTGAGTAAACATCAGATTTGCCTAATATGGAGAAGGTTGAAAAAAATCAAAGACTTAATATTGTTGAACACAATGTTCTTTTTTTTAAACTAAGAATGCTTGTGGCAGTTTAAACAATTACTGTAATCCTATCTTTTCTGTATAGCACATCAGGAGGTTGTTGGTGGAACCATATTATATCATCAACCATATTATATTGTCAAAAATAGAATTAATTAAAATCTAATATAAGACAATCTAAAAATTCCCCATTTTTGGAAAGGCTGTGGCCATTATTCTGGATACCCAAAAGGAAAAGGAGCAGGTACTTAGTTTATCTAATTTTTCTCCAGCACTGATATGTCTACAAGATAGATTGCTCAGGTGGAGGCTCAGATGATTATTCTCAATATCTTCTCTCCTACCGAGGCAAATTAGAGTATCTTGAAAATTCATCAAATATGGTCCCAATAATTACTACTTTGATCTCCCAGCAATGCAAAGGCATATCCTTCACATGTAATTCCGGGTTCTAACCAAGTCTTATTTTACTATCTTTGTAATAACTTTATTTTATCAAATTTCTATTTGATAATCCATGCCACATGGACAAATTTAATTTCAGATTTATACATATGCATACAAGACAATAGTTTACCTGGAGAAGAATCTGGATAATAAGAAGACACAGTCGAAAATGCCGTGAGTGTAGATGAACTTAGTGAGGTTCCAGGGCTGTAATAAGGTTGAAGAATTACTTTTCCATCACTTGGATAGTTGGTTAAAGTAGATGCTAAGAAGCAAACAAAGGATTATTAGTGAATACAAATTCATTCCATATTTATCAGAGTATAGTAAAATCTCATATTTTATTTGAAAGTCAGCAAGACCATATGGTTTAATCATATTGTAAGCCAAGACAAGAAAAAAAAGTGTTCTAGTCAACTTTTTTCTTCAATAATGATTAGCACAAAATCCAGGCAACATTTACACTTAAATAAATGATCACTTTTGAGAAATTTGCATGAAAGTGATAAGACCTGCAAAAAAAATTGTCAAATTTGTTGATAGGTAATAACAGAGAAATTGAGAAATTAGTTGAAGGTAATAATTCTTAAAGTCAAAGATCAGGGCCACAAGGATGAACATGGAACAGAATGACACAGGGCAGGAACGCCCATTGTCACACAAGGTCTCTGCTGAACAATATGCCGAGTTAAATTAATTTCTGCCTGCACATGAACAATATCCCTCCATTCTATGTCTCTCCATATATTTATCTAAAAGCTTCTTAAATGGTGCTATCATTTCTGCTCCCACCACCATCCTTAACAACACGATCCAGGCATCCACTATTCTCGGTGTAAAAATAAAACTTGCTCCGCACATCTCTTTTGAAATTTCCTCCCCTGACCTTAAAGCCCTCTAGGCTTTAACATTTTCACCCAGGGAAAAAGGGTTCTGAATGTCTACCCTATCTATGCCTCTCATGATTTTATATACTTCTATCAGCGCTCCCCTTCTTCTTCTTGCCGAGTCCACACTCAAGATTAGAAGTTGTTCAGCCAGAATTGAACACACTTCTCGGCATCCACATACAATGATGTCTGTCTTGCGCTTCTTGTACGTGGTGGTGGAAAGATTGTTGGAAACAGGGCCACGACGTGAACGCTCTTTCCTTGACCCCAGCGCTCCCCTCAATCTCTGACAGTCCAGAGAAAACAATCCAAATTCAGGTTTTGGAATGACTCAGATATTGAAACTACAGCATCCTGTGCAGTCAACCATAACATTAATCCTTTACTTAGTTTTATTTTATTTTTTATTTCATTTCTACCTTGCCCTATTTGTCGCAAAACTCTCATTCCAAAAATTATCACCTACTGAATTTTTGTTTCCAGATGGTCTCTGAGCTGACTTTACATTATCTAGTAGATAAAAATGCTGGAGAAACTCAGCGGGTGAGGCAGCATCTATGGAGCGAGGGAAAAGGTGACGTTTCGGGTCGAGATCCTTTTTCAGACTAGCACCCATTCAGAACCTACCTCCTGCACCCATACAGAACTCACTGAAACCTCCTCTTCTAATTTCCATTATCTAGTGTTTGTAGAGCAATGCCCCACAGTTCAAATATCTACTTGTTTCATTGATAATCGGTTTTCAATTAATGTGGCAATGAGATGCTTGCTCAAAATTAGGAAAAATATATATTATGATTAAATTTCAGAATTTCTGTGCTATTTAAACATTCATGAAATCAGAAGTGTCAAGAAATATATATTCCTTCAACATATGAGTGGCCTTTCATTTGCAAAATCAGTATTTTTCAAATTTAGGTACCATTGTCCCACTATCTTAGCCCCATCCCACCCCCACCCCCTCCCCCCCTCCAATCCACTTTCACCAATGTTCCTCCCTTTGGCTTCGTGTTTCACTCCTCTTTCACACGCTCTCTCCTTTTCAATACCTATTTGTCTCCTTGCCTCATTTGGTCCCGTTCTGTCACCTTTTTGTCTATTTTTTATTTCTAGCCTTTGTCATCCATCTGCCAATCAAACACTCACCTCACCAGTATTCAATTATAATTTTCCAGGCTTTGAACTCACCTAATGACCCTGACCTGAACTACAGGCCTTGTGGTGGGTTACCTGCTGACATTTTGTAAGGGAGCTGGAAATTGGAATAAGAGACATTGTGCTAGGGTCACGTTGTGCGCACGCTGTGTTCTGAATAACACTTCACTTTTTTTTGCTTGGAATAATTGATTAGTAAAAATCTTTTTGTACTTTTTCATTCTTTTCTCGTAAATTTTGCTTCTTGTTTACTATAGAAATGTTTAAATTCCGTTAAACTTTCATTGCTTGCTGCTATGTTGTTTTAAAGTGTGTGCACTGTAACAAAGGGAATCAGGATGCTTTTATTTCCAGGGACATTTTGAGTCAAATTTTTAACCGAATTCGATGAAAGGTTACTATTACTATATTCTTTGTCATTTTGTAAAAAAAATATATAAATAATTTTATTTTTCTTGTTTTATTTTCAAAATTTGAAAGTATTAAATATTGGTCAAATTTTGGTCGATTTTGATCACAGATTAGCTCAAAAGGTAATTGGTAGGTCCATTTTTATGCTGTGGTATTTTTTTATAATTTAATAAAATGTAAGAAAATACATTGCTTATGATACATTTTTTCTCCTAAACTTGTTGATCAGTTTAATATTACTGCTGGAAATGAATGTCATCTTTTGCCTCAGGATTATGTCAAACCAAAAATATGTATCACTTAAAATATACAATTTATACACTTACCAGTTTTGAGAACAATTTGCTGATCTGCTTGGTGAAAACCTATGTATCTATACAAAGTCAACAGACAATTATCTGCTGATGCAGAGATTGGAAGCTTCAGCCTATATTGGAGAAAAAGTAAAGTAAAATATTTTGGGATTACCAAAATCAAGTCTGCAATTTATCCCATCAGATAAAGCATGAAAAGAAGTTTAATTTGACACCTAATTCACTTTCATATCTTCAGTATTACAAAAGTTATGGCCATTTTCATACTCGGAAATTAGCATCTTGTTCCCCATTGCCTATCCATTGACAATGCAAAAGCTGTGATCGAGGACAGTCAAAAACCCATAACTTTCTTAAAAATTAAGAACTCAATGAAATTTTCAGTTATTATAGATTGAAGCATTCTGAAACAAATATGAAACAATCTTACTTGGATGAACTGAAATTTTACTTCGGAGTCACGTGAGTGACTACGTGAAGAAGCCCCGCCTGGCGCTGGAACGGCATTACGTCGACGCTGACGGCAGAAGCAAGAGCTGCAGAGGCTAGCTCCTCGACAGCGGTAGGTACGGAACCGGCAGGTAAGTGCAGTTGAAAAACTTTTAGGGTCTGGAAAACTCCGTGCCTGGTGTATTGAACCAGGTTTTAAAATGAATTTAAAAACAAAAAATAAATAAAAGTTAAAATAGAACAAAAATACTCTGTATAAAACAACAGAGTTTAAAAAGGAACGTCCCAGGGTCGGGACGGGAGATTAATTACGGAGCCGGTTCCGATACCATTAAAATTACGTTAGAAAGATTTTTTAGTCGCTCCACAAACTTTTGGCGGGGGGGGGGGGGGAAATTTTATAAAGTCAGAAAGGCCATAATTTTAAAAAAATAATAAAAGGCCTTCAGACTAAAAAAGTTTTATGGCTTGGAAAAATAATGGAAAAAAGATTCCAAAAAATAAAAATAAAGTAAATAAAGAATTCAAGCCAAAAAGGGTTAAATGGCCCAAAAACATTCCCTAACCTACCCTAAAGGGGTTTCATATATTAATATATATGATGGAATATGGTGGGAATATCTACCTCAGATATATTTGAAGGTAGTCTCCTTGAGGAAAAACTCAGGAGTAACAAGGGCAGTAAAATGGAAAACTGACCCTAAAAATGCACTGATAGTGGTGGCTGGTCATGAAGTACCCACCACAGCACCAGTAAAAAAAATATATATATACAGGTGTGAGTACAACGCCTGAATAAGAAGTGAGGCCATGGAAAATAACCATGGAAACCAAAATTAATTGGTCTCTCACTAATGCTGTTATGATTAAAACAGCAGAATAATAATAAAACTTTTTATGTTTTATTTAAGTACACTTCAGCACAAAATATATATAGAAGTGTACTAGGTTTGATACCTGAATGTATGAGTGAGGCCATGAAAAGTAAATATGGAAAAAAAAAAAAAAAATTAATTGGCCTCACCAAAGCTGTTATGGTGAAACAGCAGAATATGATAAAACTTTTAAGTTTATAAAGATATCAACGGTGAATCCGGTTATGATATCCATGTCTCAATTAGATGAGATATAATGAAATACGATTTTAAAAGTATTTCAAACTGGTGCATGGCATTTCCATTCAATGGAAAACAAATAAAATATTGTGCAAATAACCAATACATTTAAAATAAAATAAATTGCCATCAGTTTGTGGAGTTCAATGGGAAGAAATATATAATATTAATTTACCAAATCTGCACTCTAGATTTGCAGATCAATACAAATCAGGCTGAAGAAGGGTCTCGACCCGAAACGTCGCCTATCTCCTTCGCTCCTTAGATGCTGCTGCACCCGCTGAGTTTCTCCAGCATTTTGTGTAACCCTATATTAAACTCCTGATTATTATGGATTAAAACCTGCCTTATGATAAATCAAAAATATTGATTACAAAAGAACAGACTACTCTTTAAACTTTGGGGGAAAAACTATGATCCAATGAAAGGTTTGATAATGGATCAAAACAAAGGCAGAAGTATGGTATAATCCAACATAGCCTTATCCAAACCCATATAATTGGGAAAAGAAGGCTTGAAGTACGTTGAAGAGGTGCAAACAACTTGTTACAAAATAAGTTCATGAAATCTCCAATTGTGGGGGATTACAGGTGTATCTTGATCATTAATTTAATATAACTAAGAAAGGATTGGTTCACCTGTATAAGAAAACCTTAAAAATTGATTTTAGGTTTGCACCCAAAAGTAACTCCAATAAAGAAGGGGTACGTACATATATATATTATAAAATTACCTCAGTGTAAAGATTTGATGGTATAAACCATACAAAACATCATTTTATATACACTTTCACAGTGTAAGAACATTTTATTAAAATGGAAACATTTTGAAAATTGAAATACAATTGTTATTAACAAATTGTTAATCAATATTACAGGTGCTTGAAATTAATTAAAATGGGTCAAGCTGTGCAAGTTAAAACATTGTCTAAAGGATTAAAACCAGTTCAAGGCTGTTAAACAGAATACTGGAAGAACAATTGTGCTGATAAAAAGATCAGTACTTGCACTAATGAGGACATGGTCATGGGTTATCTTGATCACATTTAAATTGGAAGGTTATAAAGAGTCAGCTGCAAATTAGTGCTGCAATTACAAACCTGTTGGAAGGCAAGGACCTGACCCATCACATAAAGCGTATGCTTAGGCATTAATAAAATATTCATAAATTACTATTCTGAATTTAGGAGTAATTCAGCACCATAAGAGGGGGAAAATTGTTCCATGATACAAATATGTCTCATTGTTTTGTTGACATACTTTGTCCCTCCATTAGGAAAGGAGTAAATAAAGCTCCAAAAGAAGGAATACAGAAGCTTATAAGAATATGTATGCCTTTGTGAGAGGCTTATGCAAATATCAAATGATATGTTATCATTATTAAAGTAATGTAAAAAAATTTAAAAAAAGGTTCACAAGCTGCTTCAACTATAAGCTTAGCAGCTGTTGCAAACTGAAGCAGGTGTTACAGATGATGGACAGCTTCTGTGAATATTTGGGTAAAGATAAGAATATTATCTATTCTTATAAAAATAATTGATACGTCTCTTGTTGGGACTACGGACAATAATACCAGGTGAGCATCAATGGATTGTCCTAAGAAATTTCTCCAAACATTTGTATTAATTATTGAAGTATAATAATTCAGAGGCCCACAGGAGCCGTTGGAAGAAGAGGAGGAGGGGGAGGAGCGACACCCGACCGGTAAGCTTAAAAATCAAGCGCGGGGCTTGTTTTTTCAGAGGCCCACAGGAGCCGATGGAAGAGGAGGAGGGGGAGGAGCGACACCCGACCGGTAAGCTTAAAAATCAAGCGCGGGGCTTGTTGTTTTTTTTTTCAGAGGCCCACAGGAGCCGTTGGAAGAGGAGGAGGGGGAGGAGCGACACCCGACCGGTAAGCTTAAAAATCAAGCGCGGGGCTTGTTTTTTCAGAGGCTTACCCAAATCCATAACATTCCATTTGGAGAAGTGGGTTTTTTTTGAGGAAGCCGCTGATTGGTGGGAAGTGGACCAGGGTAAGCAGCTGATTGGCAGTCAGATCCCAGCAGTTTGTTGTGTACTTTATATTGTATCCTGTGTAAGGGGGGGAGTATGAAGGCCAGGGCAGTGTACTGTTCTGGATGTCAGATGTGGGAGGTCAGGGAATCTGATAGCCCTCCAGACGTCCACATCTGCGCCAGGTGTGTTGATATGGGGCTCCTAAAGGACTGTGTTAGGAACCTGGAGCAGCAGCTCGATGACCTCCGTCTCCTCAGGGAGAGTGAGGAGGTAATAGAGAGGAGCTACAGGGAGGTAGTCACTCCCAGACCACAGGAGGCAGACAAGTGGGTCACGGTTAGGAAGGGCAAGGGGCAGAGGCAGGGGCTAGAGAGTACCCCTGTGACCGTACACCTGGAAAATAGGTACTCAGGTTTGAGTACGATTGGAGGGGACAGCCTAGTTGGGGGCACCAACAGCGGCCGGGCCTCCGGCACAGAGACCGGCCCTGATGCTCAGAAGGGTAGCAAAAAGAGGAGGGCAATTGTAATAGGGGACTCTATAGTTAGGGGGTCGGATAGGCGATTCTGTAGACGCAGTCGGGAGACCCGGATGGTAGTTTGCCTCCCTGGTGCCAGGGTCTCGCATGTGTCAGAACGTGTACAAAAGATTCTGATAAGGGAGGGAGAGGAGCCTGATGTTGTGGTACACATAGGTACCAATGACATAGGCAGAAAAAGTGATGAGGTCCTGAAGGGAGAATTTAGGGAGTTGGGGGAAAAGTTAAGGAGAAGGACCAAAAGGGTAACGATTTCAGGATTACTGCCTGTGCCGCGTGACAGTGAGAGTAGGAATGAAATGAGGTGGAGGATAAATGCGTGGCTGAGGGACTGGTGCAGTGGGCAGGGATTCAAGTTTCTTGATCACTGGGACCTCTTTTGGGGAAGGCATGATCTGTATACAAAGGACGGGTTGCACTTGAGCCCGAGGGGGACCAATATCCTGGCAGGGAGATTTGCAAAGGCTACTGGGGAGACTTTAAACTAGAAAGGCTGGGGGGAGGGACTCGGGTAGAGGGGGCTAGGGGTCAGGGTGTGGGGCAAGAGGCAGAGAAGGGAAGCACTCGGATCCAAAATGTAGGCGAAAAAGATAATAGGCAGAGAATAAGGGATGGTGGGTTTCTAAAATGTGTATATTTTAATGCGAGGAGCATTGTAAGTAAGGTGGACGAACTTAGAGCCTGGATTGACACCTGGAAATATGATGTTGTGGCAATCAGTGAAACATGGTTGCAGGAGGGCTGTGATTGGAAACTAAATATTCCAGGATTTCGTTGCTTCAGGTGTGATAGAATAGGAGGGACCAGAGGGGGAGGTGTTGCATTGCTTGTCAGAGAAGATATTACAGCAGTGCTTTGGCAGGATAGATTAGAGGGCTCGTCTAGGGAGGCTATTTGGGTGGAACTGAGAAGTGGGAACGGTGTAGCAACACTTTTAGGGGTGTATTATAGACCGCCAAATGGGGAGCGTGAATTGGAAGAGCAAATATGTAAGGAGATAGCAGATATTAGTAGTAAGCACAAGGTAGTGATTGTGGGAGATTTCAATTTTCCAAAAATAGACTGGGAAACACATTCTGTAAATGGGCTGGATGGTTTGGAGTTTGTAAAATGTGTGCAGGATAGTTTTTTGCAGCAGTACATAGAGGTATCGACCAGAGAAGGGGCAGTGCTGGACCTCCTGTTAGGAAATGAGGCAGATCAGGTGACGGAGGTATGCGTTGGTGAGCACTTCGGGACCAGTGATCACAATACCATTAGTTTCAATATAATTATGGAGAGAGTCAGAACTGGACCTAGGGTGGAGATTTTTGATTGGAGAAAGGCTAACTTTGAGCGAATGCGTAAGGATTTTAAAGGAGTAAATTGGGACACTTTGTTTCATGGGAAGGATGTAGAAGAGAAATGGAGGACATTTAAAGGGGAAATTGTAAGAGTACAGAATCTTTATGTCCCTGTTAGGTTGAAAGGAAATAGTAAAAATTGGAAAGAGCCATGGTTTTCAAGGGAAATTAGACACTTGTTTCGAAAAAAGAGAGATATCTACAATAATTATAGGAAGCATGGAGTAAATGAGGTGCTAAAGGAGTATAAAGAATGTAAAAAGAATCTTAAGAAAGAAATTAGGAAGGCTAAAAGAAGATATGAGGTTGCTTTGGCAAGAAAGGTGAAAGTAAACCCAAAGGGTTTCTACAGCTATATTAATAGCAAAAGGATAACGAGGGATAAAATTGGACCATTAGAGGACCAGAATGGACAGCTATCTGCAGAGCCAAAAGAGATGGGGGAGATATTGAACAATTTCTTTTCTTCGGTATTCACCAAGGAGAAGGATATTGAACTCGGTGATTTAAGGGGAATAAGTAGAGTAGCTATGGAAACTATGAGATTCAAAGAGGAGGAAGTACTGACACTTTTGAAAAATATAAAAGTGGATAAGTCTCCAGGTCCTGACAGTATATTCCCTAGGACATTGAGGGAAGTTAGTGTAGAAATAGCAGGAGCTATGACAGAAATATTTCAAATGTCATTAGAAACGGGAATAGTGCCGGAGGATTGGCGTACTGCGCATGTTGTTCCATTGTTTAAAAAGGGTTCAAAGAATAAACCTAGCAATTATAGACCTATTAGTTTGACGTCAGTGGTGGGCAAATTAATGGAAAGGATACTTAGAGATAATATATATAAGCATCTGGATAAACAGGGTCTGATCAGGAACAGTCAACATGGATTTGTGCCTGGAAGGTCATGTTTGACAAACCTTCTTGAATTTTTTGAAGCGGTAACTAGGGAAATTGATGAGGGTAAAGCAGTGGATGTTGTCTATATGGATTTCAGTAAGGCGTTTGACAAGGTTCCCCATGGAAGGTTGGTTAAGAAGGTTCAATCTTTGGGTGTTAATGGCCGAGTAGCAAGATGGATTCAACAGTGGCTGAATGGGGGATGTCAGAGAGTAATGGTGGATGGCTGTTTGTCAGGTTGGAAGCCGGTGACCAGTGGGGTGCCTCAGGGATCTGTGTTGGGTCCACTGTTGTTTGTCATGTACATCAATGATCTGGATGATGGGGTGGAAAATTGGATAAGTAAGTATGCAGATGATACTAAGATAGGTGGTGTTGTGGATAATGAAGTAGATTTTCAAAGTCTACAGAGAGATTTGGGCCATTTGGAAAAGTGGGCTGAAAGATGGCAGATGGAGTTTAATGATGATAAGTGTGAAGTGCTACATCTTGGCAGGACAAATCAAAATAGGACGTACATGGTAAATGGTAGGGAATTGAGGAATGCTGTGGAACAGAGGGATCTAGGAATAACTGTGCATAGTTCCCTGAAGGTGGAATCGCATGTAGATAGGGTGGTAAAGAAAGCCTTTGGTATGCTGGCCTTTATAAATCAGAGCATTGAATATAGGAGTAGGGAAGTAATGTTAAAATTGTACAAGGCATTGGTTAGACCAATTCTGGAGTATGGTGTACAATTTTGGTCGCCTAGTTATAGGAAGGATGTCAACAAAATAGAGAGAGTACAGAGGAGATTTACTAGAATGTTGCCAGGGTTCCAGCAACTATGTTACAGAGAAAGGTTGAACAAGTTAGGTCTTTATTCTTTGGAGCGCAGAAGGTTAAGGGGGGACTTGATTGAGGTCTTTAAAATGATGAAAGGGATAGACAGAGTTGACGTGGATACGTTTTTCCCATTGAGGGTAGGGAAGATTCAAACAAGAGGGCATGACATGAGAATTAAGGGACAGAGGTTTCGGGGTAACGTGAGGGGGAACTTCTTTACTCAGAGGGTGGTGGCTGTGTGGAATGAGCTTCCAGCAGAAGTGGTGGAGGCAGGATCGATTTTAACATTTAAGAGTAAAGTGGATAGGTATATGGACGTGAAGGGAATGGAGGGGTATGGTCTGAGTGCAGGTAGATGGGACTAGGGGAAAACAAATGGTCGGCACGGACTGGAAGGGCCGAGAGGGCCTGTTTCCGTGCTGTAATTGTTATATGGTTATATGGTTATAAGGAGTTAGGGATTAATTATCGATTGTTCTATTATGGAAGTGTCCATGTCATATCAAGGAGAACAATACCACGGCTGTGGCATATGTTAAAACACACAAGATAAGTAAAATAATAATCATGAGATTATCTGAGTAAACAGATGTGGCATATCTCTAAGGAAGAGACAATGGTATCGGAGACAACAAATTAAGGGAGGAAAACACATTGTCATTAATATGGATTACTTAAGATTAATCTGGTTGCATACAGATTAAATCACTGATCTTTCAAATGTTCTCGTGGGTAAACCAAGAACAGGAAAGGTGGATGCTTTTCTTTCAATTACATGAGAAAAGATGTTCTTTTATGTTCCTCATTTTTGTTTGATAGGACAGTGTCTGATGAAAATGTAGCAGGACACTGCCAGAGGCATTTTGGTGGCCCAAAACGGATCCTTCATGGTTTTCATAAATATTGAGTGATGTTGAACCACTTGTGATGATTCATAGTTGCAGTAATTTATTAAAGACTGAGGAGGGGTCTCGACCCGGGGCGTCGCCTGTCTCCTTCACTCCTTGGATGCTGCTGCACCCGCTGGGTTCTTCAGGTTTTTGTGTAAATCTGCAGTGATTTATTGTTGTACAAAGGCATCCATGACATGAAAATATGAATTTGACTATCTGCAGGTTGACCAGACCATTACAACAGTTTGATGGTCAAAGAAGTCTAGGAATGTTTAACTAATATAACAACATAACAATAAAATAATTATGTATAAAAGAAGTGTTATACCTGCAATTTGCAGAAATAAGTTTTAAAAAACAATATTTTGTTATAAGAAATTGGAAGTGAGTATACAGTAAAGTTATTTTGTCATATTAGATATATGTGAGTTCCTTGTGGATTGCATTTTTCTGAGTATCTAATTGATAAAGCCAATAATAGGGCTCAGAGTGTTATCGTCCTATTAACGGACAATATACTAACCAAGACGTTATCGGGTGCATTCGTAATATCCCGATATGGAAAGGGATATATATGTAGATATAAATATAAACATATATATGTATATATAATCTGTCCAAAATTGTAATACATAAGTCGGGAGATCAATAGTCCTGAATTGCCTTAGGCAATGGACTCTAAATTCTATCAATGATTCAAAAAAGTTAACATTAAAAGTAATAATGCTGATGACTTTAGTATCAACATAAGAGTGCAAACATTGCAAATATTACGTTATAATTGCATGTGGATACAGATTACATTATCATATATGTTTATGAATTTACCAAACAAAGCACACCAAGAAGAGCTGAAACCAAGGTAAACCTATAAGCATATCCTGTCGGCCTTAAGTTGTGTGTGTGTGTGTGTGTGTGTGTGTGTGTGAACATTGATGAAATATGTTGAAGTAGGTAAGAGTCTCTGTGGTGATGAGACAGCACTACTTATTACATACAAATAACCACATTAGGTTTCAGTAAAAACTGATGGTTCTAGAGGAATGTATTCTAGATAGTTAGAAATTGAATAACACTCAGTGGAACTAGACACTGAAATGTGGAAAATCACTCTGTTAATGAGGTCGATACATCCACAGGAATGGCACAGGATGAGCCGCTCAAGCAAAGATGCAAGGCCGCAGGAGGGTGTAAATTAAATGTTAAAGTAAAAGGAACCAGTCATGGTGTCAGTTTGGACACGGAGTGTTGGGTTCTCTATAATTGTTGCTTTGTTCATACCATCACAATATACATATCAATTGATATTTTGTGATAAACTTGCCTTTCAATGGAAAGGGCATTACTTTTATTCTTTATAATGTGAAATACTTTATCACATAACTTTTGGCAATGTTTGGGGAAAAATGTGTTATCCGCTCGTTACTGTGTTGAATGAGCTGGACTGTCGTATGGAATAAATTCTACGACATGAAAAACACAGAAGCTTCAAACTCTTCACGTAGTCACTCAAGTGACTCCGAAGTAAAATAGTAACATTAAACGAGAACTTACCAGTTCGAAGTTTGATCGTTATTTTATGAGGAGTAACGATGAGGGATTACGTGCCCTCCACTCCCGACCCTCATAAAATAAATGATCATCTGGTAGTTCTAAATCTATATTGAGCCTTACTATCTTACTCCAGCTATTATATTCTGTGTTTTTCATGCCGCTGCTTTGAAGTATGCCGTTCCAGCGCCAGGCGGGGCTTCTTCACGTAATCCCTCATCGTTACTCCTCATAAAATAACGATCAAACTTCGAACGGGTAAGTTCTCGTTTAATCTTACTATTAAAGCATATCATTAGTTAGTTACCAAATTGTAGCTAATTAAAAAATTCAATTACTGGATCTAAACACCTATCCATTTCTTCAGAAAAGATAAACATTTTTTAATTGCCTAAGTGTCCAAATAGCATTCACACAATAATTCACAATATAACATGATTTTAAAATCTCATTTTCATGAATTTGTAGGCCAAATGGAAGGAATTTAGTGTACACAAAAGGCTGGAGAAACTCAGCGGGTGCAGCAGCATCTAAGGAGCGAAGGAGACAGGCAACGTTTCGGGTCGAGACCCTTCTTCAGACTGGGGATCAGGGAAATGAGAAATATAGCCGGTGATGTGGAGAGATAAAGAACAATGAATGAAAGATATGCAAAAAAGTATAGGAAACAGGCCATTGTAAGCTGTTTGTAGTGTGAAAATTAGAAGCTTGTGCGACGTGGGTGGGGGAGAGATAGAGAGAGAGGGAATGCCAGGGCCCAAGGGCTGAGGGAGAGGTGGGAAGGGGAGGAGACAGCAAGGGTTAACAGAATTGAGAAAATTCAATGTTCAAGCCCAGAGGATGCAGACTCCCCAAGCGGAATATGAAGTGGTTTTCCTCCAACTTGCAGTGTTGTTCACTCTGGCCGTGGAGGAGGCCCAGGTGTTTAATTCCTGTAAATTAATGGCCATTTAAATTAACTTGCGAGTGGGTTTTTGTGGAACGCGGTGGATTGGAACGATGCGGTTTGCGGTGAATTTCACTACCGTTTCGTTTTTTTTGGTCCCCTTTTCGCAACATGAAAATTTGATTAAAGGTTTCCTAAGAACCCCGTTTTTATGTAAAAATAAACTGTGTATCTTCTTTTATCCCCTACGTAAAATCCGTCCTGTTGTCGGCATTCACCGCTTTAGAAGACGATTTTTAATTCACTCTTGCTAATAAATGATCCAGCGTAGTTTAAAAATAGCTTCATAAAACAAATGTCGGAGCGATTTCTCTTTAGCAACTAAATCCCCTGAGATGGATAGATTTGAATTGTCTGGAGAAAAACGGCATTTTAAACTCGCCCCCCTCTGAAAGGCGCCAAAGTCGCGCACACGGGGAGTGGCAGAAGTGCAGCGCCGCTGAAGGTAAGTTTTATAACATACCTATTAAGTGGAATTTAAAAATGCAAACTCCTAATGTTTTGAGTCCACATTTCCCAGACATAGGCTAAAGTACTTTTCTGCACAGATTGGTGGAATTTAGAATTTTCTCTTCTAAAGGCTGTGTGTGGTTCATAATGGAAATGTTCAACAATGGAAAGACCAATGGAGGGTACACAAAAAGCTGGAGAAACTCAGCGGGTGCAGCAGCATCTAAGGAGCGAAGGAGATAGGCGACGTTTCGGGTCGAGACCCTTCTTCAGCTGCGCCTAAGATTCCTTACTTGACAGTAAAAGGAATCCAAGGATTTACAATGGTTTGAGTGCTGATAGGCAAGGTTAACTAAGCACATGAATATTCAAAAACAGGACTGTGTTTAATCAATGACATAGAGAACAAATGAAGACTATTTTCTATTCCCTTCTATTTTTGATTACCAGAATGAAAGGGTAATAACATTAACAATGCAGAGGTCTAACTTGGACAGTGCTGGGAAACATGCATTGGAATCATGGTATATTATTGGCATACCTCTATTTAAGGAGAGTAGGCTGCATGCAAAATTCATGGTGACTAATCATATCATAATTCTAATGGTCAGCTAGTGTTGACATTGCTGAGTGCTCTAGCATATACAATGAGGCACATTTTCATTACTATTGAACACCAAACCAGTTTGCATTCACCTGGTCAGTGTGCAAATCAAAAAGCAAAGAGCATTGTGTGCAATAAGTTGTAAATTTTATTCCATAGATCATAATAACGTAAGTGGAGAGCACAAAACATAGGCAAGATTGGGCTCCTAATTTTAGGATGTTGTTCTGGAAGCTTTGGTCAAAGAGGAAGAGTAGGAGATATATTAGCGAACTAAAGATGTCGAGAAGGGCCTCCAGAGACAAAATAGTAGGAAGAGTCAAGGATGACAAGTCCAAAGGCCCAGATGTAGCTCCTCACAAATTTCAATCAGCAACAAACCAGTTGGAACATATATGCTTGCCACATCCCAGAAGCATGGAGGACATCAGAGAGTCCAAAGCAGGTTGAGACTTTTAAAGATAAAGACATGTTCTTTCTTAATCCTTTTAGTCACATCCCACTTCTTCCTCTTCATGCACTTTCTGATTTGAAAGCTGCTTCTGCCACTGCCATTGCCACTACCCTCCATTCCACAGCGCAACATTATAATTGTCTCATTCTTCTTCTTGATATCTAAGAGCTCCATTCAGACTGGGTGATGATTGATCAGCCAGAAGGCAATGGCAAAGATTTGCATACAGTCTGAAGATAGACCATCTGAACCCATAACTTCTTGAGATCATCTTGCAAGGGCATCTGGACTTTCCTCTATGACAGCCTTCTACCAGTCGTGCTGCCATCATTGGAGAGCATTGAGAAAAACATAACAACAAGGAAAGGCTTGCATAAGTCAGCCGATAACAAAATGCTCAATTACTTAACTTGGTTGACGCTGATATATTTGTTATGGTTTACATTAAAAATTGTCATTGAATATAGTTTGATATGATTGTCAGCAATAGAGGAAAGGTAAAGTGGATTGTTCTTGAATTGGGGAATTTGGATTGTGTCTGTTGACTATGCAGACTGCTAAGCCTTAAAGGAGCTCCCTTTTTGATGCTATTTTTCTTCATATTTCTTCCCATCATATTTTACATCACATGTCAGACCAACTAAACCTGAGATCCTTTCTGCATTCCACCAGTGTTGTTCGGATGACGGAAAGGTTGCCAAGCCAATGACCTGCTGCATCTGGTTTCAACTGGCAGCTTGGTTTTTCTTGAATGTGCATTTTCCATGTACTCGTAAATGTGTTTCAGGATAGAACCAAAAAACGCACACTTTTTTACGTTTTACAGCTCAGATATGGAGGGCACAGTAGGCCAGAACAGAAATAATTCATCATGAATGCGTGTTAGATACTTGGCAATAACCAGCATGTTCCAATGGGTATGGTTACATAATAGCTGAACCTTGGGGAAGTGAAAATCCTCCCACACAATTTACAGTTACTCGTGCAATGTTATCTGAATGTAGCCAATGGCGCCCTGCATTCAGAACTCCTCAACAGGTCCAGTCATTGGAATGGTGTGATCTGTATTATAAAGTTTTCAGTTTCAAATAAAATCAAACAAATTTTGATTCTCCAGCTCCATTCCAACGAGACTTTTACGAGACTAATGTTCAGCAGAAATGTTCATATCCAACAAGGCAAAATTGAGTGGCAGCTCAAACAACAGCAAGGCATCACTCGGACAAGTTCAATGCATTATATGCATGCTTCAATAGGGAGTACCTTCACGAACCTCCACAGCAACCGATGGCATTGCAATCTCAGTCACCAAGACCAAAGTCAGAAGATTGTTCAGAAGTGTGAACCTTCAGAAAGCATTTGGACTTGATGGTGTAGCTAGTCATGTTCGAGGTCCGAGCAGGTGTGGAGGAAGAGCGTGTGAGCAGGTCAGTGGGGCTCAGGCAGCAGGGAGCGTGGACAAGGTGGGAGAGCATACCACAGCGCAGGATTACCTGGTCAAACATCATGCAGGCAGACTTCCAGCGCGTCCGGTTCCTTGTCCAAGCTGTCTACGATGCCCTACCAAGTCCAGCAAACCTCCACGTCTGGGGCAAGAGTGAGACACCTTCCTGCCCACTTTGCTCTGGAAGAGGATCATTAGAACATCTCCTCAGCAGCTGCCCAAAGTCCCTTGGTGAAGGTTGCTATCGGTGGCGGCATGACCAGGTGCTCAAGGTGGTTGCTGAGAGCATAGCCACTGCCATCGGTAACAGCAAACACCACCATGCCCCAAAGAAATCAATCACTTTTGTCAAAGCTGGAGAGAAGCCCCGACCACAACCACAACCAAAAACAAGGACGGGCCTCCTCAACACAGCCACTGACTGGCAGCTGCACATCGATCTGGGCAAATAGCTGAAATTTCCACATCACATCACAGCAACATCATTCCGGCCAGACATGATCAACACCTCCGAAGTCACAAAACAGCTGATCATTCTGGAAGTGACAGTGCCCTGGGAAGAGCGTATTGAAGAGGCTAATGAGAGGAAGCGCGCAAAGTACCAGGAACTGGTGGAGATGTGCCAGGACAGGGGCTGGAAGACATACTATGAGCCTATAGAGGTGGGCTGTAGAGGCTTTGCAGGACGGTCACTCTGCAAAGTCCTCAACCAGTTGGGTATTACGGGGCTGGCAAAGAAGAGGGCCATTCAATCCGCAAGCGAAGCCGCAGAGAAAGCCACTAGGTGGCTTTGGATCAAGAGGACTGATCCGTGGGCGGTTGCTGCTGGGAAGCAAGTCGGGCTTGATCAACCCCGGCTGGATCGCCTGGGCGAGGGTGTCTGATGTTGTGAAACCCGAAACACCCGATGAGCCCAGGTCACATCACTGAGGATGAGTCCCAGCGCAGCTAGAAGATGTATCATTCACACTGTAGCTGGTCATGTTCTCAAAATCAGTGCAGACCAACTGACTAGAGTTATTAAATACTACAGAATCTAATCAAACTCTAACCTACAGACTGCCTTCATTGCACTAGAGACTTTGAGCTTTGTTTTAGTTTTTGTGTTGTATTTATTTTTATTTATTGATTTTTTTTTTCATGCTTGTTTATTATATAATCCAAATATTATCGATCTGGTTCGAAACCTGTTTTGCTGCTGCAAGTAAGCATTTCTTTGTACCATTCTGGCATATATGACAATAAAGCATTCTTGAAATATTGTAAGGGTGGCATGGTGGCACAGCGGTAGTTGCTGCCTTGCAGAGAGACAGCACCAGAGACCCGCGTTCAATCCTGTTTACCGGTGTTTATCAGGATGGAGTTTGTACGTTCTCCCCGTGACCTGCGTGGGTTGTCTCCGACAACTTTGATTTCCTCCCACACTCCAAAGATGTACAGGTTTGTAGATTAATTGACATGGTATAAATATAAACATTGTCCCTAATGTAGTGTTAATGTGCTGAGATCGCTGGTTGGTGCAGACTCGATGGGCCGAAGGGGCCCTTTCATTGCTGTATCACTAAACTAAACTAAGTCTCTTTCGTGGGAAGGAACTGCAGATGTTGGTTTAAACTGAAAATAGACACAAAATGCTGGAATAACTCAGTGGGACCGGCAGCATCTTTTAACTACCAGCGCACATTTCGGATATGGGAGAAAATTGTGTGTCCAGAAGAAATTTATGCGGGCACAGGAAGAACAGACAAACTCTGTACAGAGCGTAAATGACAGAATTCAACCCAGATCACTGGAGATGTCATAATACAGCTCTACCAGCTGCACCATCCTGCAGCTGCTTCTTTCAGCTTTTAGGGCCATCATAAGGGATAGGATAAGAATTAGGCCATTCTGTATCTCTCTCTCTCTCCTAACCCACTGAATCCTAAACCTACCATCACTGAATGCAGTAGAGTAGGGGCACACTATTCCTCTGACAAATGACAGGTAAATGACAGTCATGCAATAAACTGACAAGAGACATCCAAACTGCTTTCTCAATAAACACTTTGCTTGATTTAGAAGAGGAAATAAAGTGTTACTTTTATTTATTTACCTATAACCACCTTTTATCGTGTTATCATTGATTTCATTTGCACATTTTAAAATCCAACAATTCACAAAGAAACCCTATAACATCCACAATCACTTTTCATTTTACCTGTTCTGCTCCTGATCAATAAATATGACATCCACAGATATTGAAATTGGGGTGAATGAACAGAAGGTGATGTTGCATGTTATACTTTTGTTTGTTCCATTCACACATAGTGAAGATGAACCTTCAGGGAACTCACAAGATATGGGTTTAAACCAGTTCCCATCTTCAATTTCCACTTCTGGAATTTCAACTTGGATCTTGCAGTCACTGAAAGCAAATTAAGAGTTTACTTTTCCAACATGTAAAGATGTTGGAGTTAAGACATTTCCTTTTACATTTTGCATGTAACTTACAACATCTTACACATTTTTAAGTAAATGATTTCTGTGGGTTTGTTAAAAGTAATTTGAAATTCAGCTTCACAACTATCTTGAACAACATTAATCAATAGCCATAATGCTAAATATCACAATGTGAATCGAAGGAACTCTAAAGGTTTCTTAGAAGCTGAGTGATATTTATCTGAATATGAGGAATGCTGATATACTGTCTGGCAGATTGAGAATAACTTAATGGTAATCAAATATGCTGTCCTCTGTCTGAACAACAATGCATATCATCCTGCAACTGGCACATTGATGGTGCCTTCACTTTTGTCTATCAGCCACTTATAGTCATAGAGGAAACAGGTTATTCGACCCACTTCATCCATGTCTCATCTAAGCTGGTCCCACTTGCCTGCATTTGGCCCACATCCCACTAAACCTATCCTATTCATGTAGTGTATTTTAAATGTTTTCATTGAACCTGCTACAGCAATTTTCTCTGGCAGCTCATTCCATGCACCCAGCATCCTTCGAGTGAAAAAGTTGCCCTTCAGGTTACAATTAAATCTTTTCTCTCTCACCTTACATCTATGTCCTCTGGTTTTGGATTTCCCCTACCCTGGGTAAAAAGACTCTGCATTCACCCTATCAATTCCCCATATGATCACCCCTTAGCTGCATGCACTCCAAGGAATAAAGTTCTAGCTTCCCCAATCTCTCCTTGCAGCTCAGACCCTCGAGTCTTGGCAACATCCTCAGAAATCTTCCCTGCATTCTTTCCAACATAATGACATCCTTCATATAACAGGGTGTCCAAAACATAACATAATACTCGAAATGATATAATATTCAACAATACTTTAGTCTACCAGAGTTCATCTGGTTATTGCTCCTGGTGAACATATGCAGTTGAATTCAGACTATTTAGAACTACAACTGTTTGTGGTAGCTCTCCATGGGTGTTTTGTAATCTTTTCCATGCTAAATGTGTAATCATCCTGCAGCTGGTGAGAAAGTAAGATATTATTGGACAGAACCAAGCATCTGAATGATAAATAGTAAGGATGGGCTCAAGAGTGATCAATTGATGCCTGAATTTTTTTTGGTACCAATACAATATTTTAAATGTGGCACTGTACCTGCAATTTCTAGCCAAACAAAATGCCTTAGATTCATAGATAACCTCCCAAAAACTGCAACTGTTTGTGATCATGCCAAAAAGTTCTACGTGCTAACTGATCCAAAAGGTGAGGATGTGCAGGACAGCTATCTGGGTAAAATTGCCATTAAAGGGAAGTACCCAAGGCGGTAGCATTTGCTGATTCACTCATAACCACTTTGACAGCAATTTGTTACCCATTTCCAATAATGATTGTTAACTTCAGTGCTAAATTTAAAGTAAGCATAAGTAATAGGATGTTCAAACCTGAGACAATTTATACAACTAATTTGGACTGTTACTTTTGTTTCTGTATTTAGAGGAACTGGGTGCAGGTTCACAAAAGGGGGATCAATAATCATCTTAGAAGTATGTATAACACCCGTCACAGAAATCACTCGATACCGGATGGTTTTTTCCTCATTAATAAACATGGGTATTTCAATTGAGTAATTGCCTGGGTAACCTGAAAATTGTGCAAGAAGAGAAATAATATAATTAGTTCTGCAGGTAATTAAAAGTATAACAAATTATTAACCCAACCCCCACATGTCATCAACTCCCTCCACCCCATGCTCACAGGAAAACTTGCAAACTGTACAATCATTTTCAGAGTAGCAAGGAATCACAAACCAAATATCACATACCATTCAACAAAAAAAGACAAATATAGAAATCCAGCATTTTTGTGAGGTGGTAATGAGGTGAGGTAAATGAACTAATTTATGGTAATGTACAGAACATGAAAATTCTAAAAGTTATTTTGTCCATTCAAGAGGCTTCTGTAACATATTCCAATTCTTCAAATTAATGGGCAAGAAAACAGCAGAATTTAAAATACTTGGCAATATAATAATGATACTAAATGTAAACACCTTTCCAACATGAAGTGAACTTTGCCAGAATCAAATTTGATTATCTTACCTTTATTAATAATACAAACAGGGGCACTATGCTGGGGCAAATGATACTGATGCAACCAGATTTTGTGGCTGATGCAAAGGGAAATTAAAAAGACATTTTCTTTCAACTGACAATGATGATAAGGAATCCTCACCAGACAGTATATATTGAGAACAATAGATCTAAAGTAAAACCATCACATAGTTTCGTAAAGAAGAATTTTGAAGGATATGAATGTTTGAAGGGAATTCAGAAACAAAAAGATAATTTAAAAATGTATGGCTCAAAGTTAACTGATTTGAAAATAAAGCTACTTTTATGAAGATCTAGACCAAGTGGAACCCATTGGTTGCGCGCGGTTGCAGGGGGGGGGGGGGCTGCGGCGTCACACACACACTAACCACCTCCCCCCCCACACACACTAACCACCCACACACACACACTAACTACCCCCCTTGATATTATATTAGTAATATTCATTGGCTCCTTTTACCCCATCCCCACCCTATCCACTGATGCATAATCCTCAACTCGCAGGCGTGTGTAGAGAGGGAGGGGGGCAGAAGGAGAGGGCAGAGAGAGAGAGGGGGCAGAGACAGAGAGAGAGGGGCAGAGACAGAGAGAGAGCGGCAGAGACAGAGAGAGAGGGGCAGAGGGGGGAGAGAGAGAGGGGGGAGAGGGAGAGAGAGGGGGAGGGGGGGGAGAGTTAAAATTGCACGTAAAAAACAGCAAAGTCTTTGAAATTAAATGTTATCTTTAAGAATTAGTGCAGTGTTTTAAAGAACAATCTCCCCGTTGGATTGCAACCTTGTCGTGGTTGGGGAGTTTGTGTATAGGCGAGACGGAGAGCGATCCACTGGTCCTCCAGGTTGGAGGTTGAGCACAGGGCAAACAACCCTGTCTCGTAAAACAAATTTGTTACAGAAACAGTAACTGAAAGAATCAACACTACTGGGCATGATGGACTTCCAGGGCTAACGAGTATGAATGTCAATGGTGAAAGCCGAAAAGGAAGCCACTGGCACGAAGGTGGAAGTTCTAAATGCCAAACATAAGAGAAGGCGCTGGAACTGGATTGGCCATATACTGAGAAGAGAACCAGACAGCATCCCAAGAATAGCCCTGCACTGGAAACCGGAAGGGAAAATGAAAAGAGGGAGACCCAAAACCACCTGGCGTCGAACTGTATAGGAGGAAATGAAAACAATGGACCTGACCTGGAGTAGTATCCAGAAGCTATCCCAGAACAGACAGGAGTGGAGGACCTTCGTTGCTGCCCTACATGCCAGGAGGCATATCAGGCAGCAAGTAAGTAAGTAAGTTTAACGAACAATAAATTCAACGTTAATGTATTAAAATTCTCGAAGTTAAACCAAAACAATGAAGTTCAATCGGACTCTTATCTTTAAAGATTTGGAAATCAGCACTTCATTCACAAAGTGAGAAAGACCGTTGGTGAAGGATTTGAAAAATGTTCTCGAAATGCTACTCGGGAAAACCGAGTCGAGGCACGTGCTTTCGTCGACCAAAGCTCTTGGAAATTGTCGGGGAACCCCAAGCCGAGTCGCGAGCTTTTTGTGTTAAGATTTCCATTGAAATACTTAATAATGAATATAACTTAAATTCATGAAATAAAAAGCTAGTTTGCTCACCTATTTTAGAGATGTCTAATTCTGTAGAATGTACAGTCCCTCCCGTTGTCTAAGGTTGTCAACGCTATATATAGTGCTGTAACGGGGATTTTTTGCACTCATCGCGATTTAAAAAAAAAACAAAACGCGATTATAATGAACCTGGCATGAACTACAGGCCTCGTGGTGGGTTAGGTGCCAACATTTTGTAAGGGAGCTTAGAAATCAGTAAGTGTCCCATATGTTTTTCCCATTTTTTAAATTTTGTATTAAATTTTGGTCAAATTTTGTATTAAATTTTGGTCAAATTTTGGTTGATTTGTTTTCACAAATTAGCTCAAAAGGATCATTGGTATGCCCATTTTTAATGCTGTGGTATTTCATTATGATTTAATAACTTTCAAATTTGGCCATCCATGTCACATGTCCATGTACTCTTATTTACGGAAACACCCATGTAAGTTTTAGATGGATCAGATAGGGTCCTTGAGGATTAGAAAGTAAGCGGAAAGGAACCAAAGCAATCAATTAAAAGGGCCTAAGTGGCCATGTAATGTCTGTAGCGGCAGATTTTCATATCTTTCGGGAAATTAACTCCCTAGTTGCAAAATGGATGAGCAGGGATAAGGGGAATATCTTCGATACGCATGCTATCTGACTCATAGAGACCTTCAGAGCTTCTTCACAGACTTCAAAAACACAGTCCTTTGATTAATAAATTGTTTATTGTTGATAGAAACCAGTAAAATACATCCAAACTTCTTCCGACGTTACTGCAATCTTCATCGAACTCCAGTTTACATTAGAAAACTATTTGTGTCTCCATAACACTGGCATGATCTCCTTTAGAACTCACATGATCTTGCATGGCTTGCATGATCTCCTTTATGGCTCACATGATCTCGCATGGCTTGCATGGTCGAAGGGTTAACCTTCCCCCTGGCTCGCTCCAAACTACACTAAAAACTAAACTTCTGCGCCAGTATCTTAGCTCCAAACTCGCCCAAAAACACGTCATAAATCCCACCCACAATATAACGGGCAGTCTAAAATTTAAAGGCACATGCCATCATCAATGACATGCAAAACAGGCCAAATGGCCACTACAATGTCATTGGCAAGTTGGATTAAAGAGGATGAAGATGAGGTAGCAAATGCGTATATCTATGTTCACCAAGGAGAAGGACATGGAGGACAGTGAGATGAATGTGAGATATACTAATATGCGAGGCACATTTGAGATCAAGAAGTTCATAAGTTCTATGAGCAGAACTAGGCCATTCGGTGCATCATCTACTCATTCAATCATCGCTGATCTATCTTTCCTTCTCAACCCCATTCTCCTGCCTTTGCCCCATAACCCCTGACATTCTTAGTATTGAAGAATTTGTCAATCTCGGCCTTAAAAATATCCACAGCCGTCTGTGGCAACAAATTCCACAGATTCGCCATTCTCTGACTAGATAAATTCCTTCTCAACTCCTTTCTAAAGGTAAGTCATTTTATTCTGAGGCTATGTCCTCTGGGGTCCTAGACTCTCCGCTAGTAGAAACATCCTCTTCACATCCACTCTAGCCTTTCACTATTTGAAAAGTTTCAATGACGTCCCTCCTCATCCTTGTAAACTCCGGCAAGTACAGGTCCCGTGCCTTCAAACACTCATCATATGTTAACCCAATCATTCCTGGGATCATTCTCGTAAACCTCCTCTGGACCCTATCCAACGACAGCACAAACGTCCGCAGATATGGGGCACAAAACTGCTCACAATACTCCGAATGCGGCCTGAGCAATGCCTTATGAAGCCTCAGGATTACATCCTGTTTTGTATTCCAGCTCTCTCGAAAGAAATGCTAGCATTGATTTTGCCTTCCTACCAATTGCATACTATCAATTCAAATTGCAAATTAACTTTTTCGGAATTCTGCTCCAGTACTCTCAAGTCCCGTTGCACCTCCGATTTCTGAATTTTCTCCCCATTTAAAAAAGTCTACACCTTTATTCCTATCAAAATGCACGACTCCACACTTTGCGACACAGTATTCCATCTGCCCCTCCCCCAATCTTCATATCTGTAAACTCAGCCACAAAGCCTTCAATTCCCTCATCCAAATGATTGATATACAACATGAAGAGTACCGGCCCCAGCTCTGACCTCTGTGGAAAACCACTAGTCACTGGCAGCCAACCATAAATAGTCAGAATAAATTACCTTTCTTTGTCTTCTGCAATCTGTCCAACCTGCTATCCACGCTAGTATCTTCCCTCTGATACCATTGGCTATCATCTTCTTTAAAGGCCTCATGTGCAGCACCTTATCAAAGGCCTTCTGAAAATCCAGGTAAACCACATCCACTGACTCTCCTTTGTCTATCCTGCTATTTATTTCCTCAAATAATTCCAATAGGTGGAGTTGTGTACACGGTAGTGGTTTGATAGGTGTTGTGTACAGGCCACCTATCAGTAGTAGTGGAGTTGGGCTTGGCATCAAACAGGAATTTAGAAATGTGTGCAACAAAGGTAAAACTGTTATAATGGATGACTTCAGTCTACATATAGATTGGGTGAATCAAATTGGCAGGGGTGCTGAGGAAGAGGATTTCTTGGAACGTATGCGGAATACAGTTTTCTAAACCAACATGTAGAGGAGCCAACGAGAGAGCAGGCTATTCTAGACTAGTATTGAGTAATGAGCAAGGGTTAATTAACAGTCTTGTTGTGCGTGGTCCCTTGGGCAAGAGTGACCATAATATGGTTGAGTTCTTCAATAGGATGGAGAGTGACATAATTAATTCAGAAACAAGGGTTCTGAACTTAAAGAAAGGTAACTTTGAGCGTATGAGACGTGAATTGGCCAAGATAGACTGGCAATTGAATCTTAAAGGGTTGACAGTGGATAGGCAAAGGAAGGCATTTAAAGACTGCATGGATGAACTACAAAAAATGTTCATCCCAGTTTGGCAAAAGAATAAATCAGTGAAGATAGTACATCCGTGGATAACAAGGGAAACCAGAGATAGTATCAAAACAAAAAATGAAGCATACAAATTAGCCAGAAAAAGCAGCCTACCAGAGGACTGGGGGAAATTCAGAGTCCAGCAGAGGAGGAAGGAAGGGGAAAATAGATTATGAAAGAAAACTGGCAGGGAACATAAAAAATGACTGCAAAATGTTTATAGATATGTGAAGAGAAAAAGATTAGTTAAAACAAATGTAGGTCCCTTGCAGTCAGACACAGGTGAATTGATCATGGGGAACAAGGACATGGCAGACCAACTGAATAACTACTTTGGTTCTGTCTTCTCTAAGGAAGACATAAATAATCTGCTGGAAATAGCAGGGGACCGGGGGTCAAATGAGATGGAACTGAGTGAAATCCAGGTTAGCCGGGAAGTGGTGTCATGTAAATTGAATGGATTAAAGGCCGATAAATCCCCAGGGCCAGATAGGCTGCATCCCAGAGTACTTAAGGAAGTAGCCCCAGAAATAGTGGATGTATTAGTGATAATTTTTAAAAACTCTTTAGATTCTGGAGTAGTTTCTGAGGATTGGAGGGTAGCTAATGTAACCCCACTTTTTAAAAAGGGAGGGAGAGACAAAATGGGGAATTACAGACCAGTTAGTCTAACATCGGTAGTGGGGAAACTGCTAGAGCCAGTTATTAAAGATGGAATAGCAGCACATTTGGAAAGTGGTGAAATCATTGGAGAAAGTCAGCATGGATTTATGAAAGGTAAATCATATCTGACGAATCTTATAGAATTTTTCGAGGATGTAACTAGTAGAGTGGATAAGGGAAAACCAGTGGATGTGTTATATCTGGATTTCAGAAGGCTTTCGACAAGGTCCCACATAAGAGATTAGTATACAAACCTAAAGCACACGGTATTGGTGGTTCAGTATTGATGTGGATAGAGAACTGGCTGGCAGACAGGAAGCAAAGAGTAGGAGTAAACGGGTCCTTTTCAGAATGGCAGACAGTGACTAGTGGGGTACCGCAAGGCTCGGTGCTGGGACCCCAGCTATTTACAATATATATTAATGATTTGGATGAGGGAATGAATGCATCATCTCCAAGTTTGCGGATGGGGGCAGTGTTAGCTGTGAGGAGGATGCTAGGAGGCTGCAAGGTGACTTGGATTGGTTGGGTGAGTGGGCAAATGCATGGCAGATGCAGTATAATGTGGATAAATGTGAGTATTTCCACTTTGGTGGCAAAAACAGGAAAGTAGACTATTATTTGAATGGTGGCCGATTAGGAAAAGGGGAGATGCAACGAGACATGGTACACTAGTCATTGAAAGTAGGCATGCAGGTGCAGCAGGCAGTGAAGAAAGCGAATGGTATGTTAGCATTCATAGCAAAAGGATTTGAGTACAGGAGCAGGGAGGTTCTACTGCAGTTGTACAGGGTCTTGGTGAGACCACACCTGGAGTATTGCGTACAGTTTTGGTTTCCTAATCTGAGGAAAAATATTCTTGCCATAGAGGGAGTACAGAGAAGGTTCACCAGACTGATTCCTGGGATGTCAGGACTTTCATATGAAGAAAGACTGGATAGACTCGGCATGTACTCACTAGAATTTAGAAGATTGAGGGGGATCTTATAGAAACTTACAAAATTCTTAAGGGGTTGGGATGCAGGAAGATTGTTCCCAATGTTGGGGAAGTCCAGAACAAGGGGTCACAGTTTAAGGATAAGGGGGCAGTCTTTAAGGACCGAGATGAGAAAAACATTTTTCACACAGAGAGTGGTGAATCTCTGGAATTCTCTGCCACAGAAGGTAGTTGAGGCCAGTTCATTGGTTATATTTAAGAGGGAGTTAGATGTAGCCCTTGTGGCTAAGGGGATCAGGGGGTATGGAGAGAAGGCAGGTACGGGATACTGAGTTGGATGATCAGCCATGATCATATTGAATGGCGGTGCGGGCTCGAAGGGCCGAATGGCCTACTCCTGCACCTAGTTCTATGTTTCTATCTTTCTATCAGGCACGATCTTCCTTTCACAAAGCAATGTTGACTCCAACCTATTTTATCGTGTGCTTCTAAGGACTCTAAACCTTGTTTTTTATAATGGACTCCAATCTCCCACCATATTTTATAATTCCCATTGAGCAAGCCTCTTATATAATTCAAACAAGCCAATTATCTCCTTTTTATTTCTCATCTCCATATACCCTCACTAGACGATCATTCAGTAATGTTATTTCGGACTACTTCTGCAAGGTTATTCTCAACAATAATGCAACTCCCTCTCCTCTTTTACCCCCACCTCTACCTTGCCTGTAGCACCTGTACCATGGATATTGTACTGCTAGTACTGTCCCCGCTTTAACCAGGTAATGTTCCAGTCACACAGGCTTTCCCATGCCCTGAGTTCATCCACCTTTTACCTGTCAGGATGGATCATCGTCACATAGATTTCTAACATCTATATTGAATAGAGTTTCTGATGTAATAATGTTTTTATAAATTTTCCTCCCTGACAGAACTTTGTGGTGAATATTCACTTTATCTAATTGTTCCAAGATTACATATTACAGCAGGTGCTAAATTTAAAAAAACATTGTTTCACCCGGCCATGACACCGACAAGCACTTTAAGAACAACAAAATAAACATGTGATTAATTCATTTTCAATTAAATCTGTTTACAGCTTGTTATGTTACATTCTGAAAAAAATAATCACTTGACATGAGCCAGAACCTAAATTACTGATGCAGTTACCATATAAAATTGTTTTAGAGGCATGTTTTTACTATAAATACCTACTTGGGCAAAAGCCAATGGTAATGCAGTGTCTTTGGCCTGGTTGAAGACTCCCATTGTAGTTATAGATTCTGAAAATACCTTCATCGAGAGCTTTGTTTTCTTGACTATTTATATCCAACAACCATTTTACCTCCTTTTTGGAGGTATTCTGTATTTCAATTTTCTATTTATTTATATAAAAATAAAAAGAATAAAACAGAGTCAATACTTCTTTCTCTCAATAAAACAGAGACCATGTCATTTCCAAGATGGAATTGTAAAAACAAAAATAAAAAATACAAATTCTAGGCATTGCGTATGGTACCTGCATAAATGGATCTGCAGCAATAACACCTAAATCATTGTATCCTGGCATAAGGGAAAATTCCACCTTGGTAGTTGAAAGCTCAATTGGTGGGTAAAGTGCTGAAAGATAAATTTAACCATTTGTGAAACTCTCATTTTCTTGCAAGTTAAGTCATTTTAAATGTTATGAATGATGAAATGAAAATTATGAAAATGTATCAACAAAATCAAACATATTTAATAGCAACATATATTACAACAATCAAATATCCAACAATCTACAGTTCAGGAGAGATTCAAAATTTGATTCTTGGTCTATGTTAGATTAGATAATTGACGCATACAATATAGATAATTGGAATATATTATAAAATGCAGCAATATATTAAAAATATATAACTTTTAAAGATTCATTGGTTCATATGTCATAGAAGCAGAAGTGGGCCATTTGGCCCATCAAGTTTACTCCACCATTCAATTCCCAGGATGGCGGGACTGTCAGATGATGAAAGAAGATGATGAAAGCGACTGGGCTTGTATTCACTGGAATTTAGGATGAGAGGGAATCTTATAGAAACAAATAACATTATTAAGGGATTGTACATGCTAGATGCAGGAAACATGTTCCAGATGTTGGGGGAGTCCAGAACCAGGGGCCACAGTTTAAGAATAAGGGGTAGGCCATTTTGAACTGAGATGAGGAAAAACGTTTTCAGACAGAGAGTTGTGATTTTGTGTAATTCTCTGCCTCAGAAGGCAGTGGAGGTCGATTCACTCGATGCTTTCAAAAGAGTATTAGATAGAGCTCTTAGCGCTAGCGGAATCAAGGGGTACGGGGAGAAGGCAGGAATGGGGTACTGATTGTGGATGATCAGCCATGATCACATTGAATGGCGGTGATGGCTCGAAAGGCTGAATGGCCTACTCCTGCACCTATTGTCTATGTAGCTATGTATCAATCATGACTGATCTATCGTTCCCTCTCAACCCTATTCTCCTGCCTTCTCCCCATAACCCTTGACATTATCTGTCAATCTCCGCCTTAAAAATACCCAAAGATTTTGCCTCCACTGCCGCCTGTGGCAATGAATTCCACAGACTCACCACCCTCTGACTACAGAAATTCCTCCTTATCTCCTTTCTAAAGGCTTTATCATGTAGAACTGTAATGACAAATGTCATTGTTTGGAATGGGCGTTGTTTGTTTTCATTATAACACATGAACTTATTTAACATTAATTTGCAATGATTATTACACAAGATTTTTGAAGATATTGCTTTGTTTGTTACATGGCATTTATACAAACAAATATTGCTAAATTACAGGAAATAACACAACAGACTATTCTTTAAACTTAGACTTTAGAGATACAGTACGGAAACAGGCCCTTCAGCTCACCGAGTCTGCGCCGACCAGCGATCACCCCATACACTAGCATTATCCTACACATTAGATACAATTTACAGAAGCCAATTAACTTACAAATCTGTGCATTTCTGGAGTGTGGGAGGAAACCGGAGCACCTGGAGAAAACCCACGCAAAAACCCGGAAACCCGCCCGGCAAAACACCACACCACCTATATTCAGGATCAATCCTAGGTCTCTGGCGTAGTAAGGCAGCAACTCAAACCGCTGCACCACAGAGCTGCCCTTAAAGTCCATAGACTATTCATTGGTCTTTCCTTTAACTTGGGATTGGGGATAACTTGCTTCCACTATAGTTCTGTGGGTTTGGAGGTGACTGATGAAGCAATGAGAGACTCACAGACTCAGATACAAGTCTGAGGGTCTGAATAGTGGGTGGTATAGGAAGTGCTGCTTCGTCTATCATTTACGCTATGAATGTATAGGCACCCAATAAAGGGACTGAGACCTCAATGTCACACAGATGCTCCTCCTTTATTTTGATCAATTATTGACTAGGAATTCCCACGAGTCTTTGGTTTGGAAATGCCAAAGCTGTGTTGCTTTGGTTTGGAAATGATAAAGCTGTGGTTTGGAAATGCTAAAGCTATGTTGCCTTTGGTTTGGAAATACTAAAGCTGTGTTGCATTTGGTTTGCAATATTGGAATTGGTGAAAAGGTGGAATATTGCATTGGGAGACCAGCCCACCCATGTGAAGCTGTGACACAACTAGTCTAGTATATTACTAAAAGTCTGATCTTGACCACTTCCTGTTGTTCTGTATATTGATTTTAGAAGAAACGCTGCCACTTACGGCTGTGATTTTTTGCCATCTTACTCAGAGTCCCCCTCCGCTGCGCAGGATATGAGGATTTTTCCCATCGATGAAAAATAAAAGAGTTATTAGTGTTTAAAAAATGTTGTGATTCTCTCTCCTGAAGGCCACGTCCCTTCCGGAGGGACTATAAAACCCGGAAGTGTTGAGTGCCTCAGTGAGTTTCTGCAAGATGGGGGAACAAGACGGTCACGTCTCTCAGTCTCAGCTGTGAACACATGTCTACTAAACTGTGAGTGGTTTTACTGACCTGTCAGTGCCCTTAATGTGGTTTGAAAATATAGTTTGGAAATGCTAAAGCTGTGTTGCCTTTGGTTTGGAAATGCTAAACCTGTGTTGTCTTTGGTTTGAAAATGCTAAAGCTGTGTTGCCTTTGGTTTGGAAATGCTAAAACTGTGGTTTGGAAATGTTAAAGCTGTGTTGCCTTTGGTTTGGAAATGCTAAAGCTGTGTTGCCTTTGGTTTGGAAATGCTGAAGCTGTGTGGCCTAATTAAAGTTGCCTTGCCTAATTAAAGTTGCCTTGCCTTCTATATAATTAAACGTCTAATCTTGATCACTTCCTGTTTGCACTTTATATTGATTTTAGAAAAAACGCTACCAGGTACGGCCGTGATTTTTGGCCATCTTACTCAAAGTCCCCCTCCGCTCATCAGGTGCTGAGGATTTTTCCCCTCGTGAAACATAAAAGAATTATCAGTGTTTAAAAAATGTTGATATTCTCCCTCCTGTCAATCACGCCATGAAGGCCACGCCCCTTCTCGTGGGAGGTGGGGAGGGACTATAAAACCCAGAAGTGTGGGCGTGGCTCAGTCTCTGCAAGATGGAGGAGGGAGCGGTCACGACTCACTGTCTTTAGTAGCCTTCCACCCTGCTTGAAATGGTATGATACTGCACTTGAATTTGGTGGTCTTGCACCCTGCTTGAAATGGAATTTCAAGGAATAGCTGTGAGTCACTGCCAGCCCGCCAGCCGTGAGTGAGTGAGCTGCCAGCACAACAGGCTTAAGTGACTGAGCCGCCAGCCCAAGAATCCATTAGGCTCACAATGTCCATACTAGCCCTCTGGAAACCAGTCCCTTCAGCCCACAACACCCATACTAGCGCTCCAGAAAGCCCCCCCCCCCCCCCCCCCCACTGGCCACCAATATTGGAATTGGTGGAGAAGTGGAATATTGTGTTGGGGGACTAGCCCTCCCGTGTGATGCTGGGACCCAACGGGTCCCACTTAGTCTAGTATATAACTAAAACTCTGATCTTGTTATCTTATGGTTTGCGCGGTCTTTCTATTTGCGCAAAAATGGTTCCCGATAGCGCTAAGATTTTTCGCCAGTTCATTCACCGTTCTCCTGTGCTGCGAGTGCACCAAGTTTCATTCCAAACGTTGACTCATAGAATCATAGAAAATAGGTGCAGGAGTAGGCCATTCGGCACTTCGAGCCTGCACCGCCATTCAATATGATCATGGCTGATCATCCAACTCAGTATCCTGTACCTGCCTTATCTCCATACCCCCTGATCCCTTTAGCCACAAGGGCCACATCTAACTCCCTCTTAAATATAGCCAATGAACTGACCTCAACTACCTTCTATGGCAGAGAATTCCACAGACTCACCACTCTCTGTGTGAAAAAAGATCTTCTCATCTCGGTCCCAAAAGACTTCCCCCTTATCCTTAAACTGAGACCCCTTGTTCTGGAGTTCCCCAACAGCGGGAACAATCTTCCTGCATCTAGCCTGTCCAACCCCTTAAGAATTTTGTAAGCCTCTATAAGATCCCCCTTCAATCTCCTAAATTCCAGCGAGTACAAGCCGAGTCTATCTTCATATGGAAGTCCTGCCATCCCAGGAATCAGTCTGGTGAACCTTCTCTGTACTCCCTCAATGGCAAGAATGTCTTTCCTCAGATTAGGAGACTAAAACTGTACGCAATACTCCAGGTGTGGCCTCACCAAGACCCTGTACAACTGCAGTAGAATCTCTCTGCTCTTGTACTCAAATCCTTTTGCTATGAATGCCAACATACCATTCGCTTTCTTCACAGCCTGCTGCACCTGCATGCCTACTTTCAATGTCTGGTGTACCATGACACCCAGGTCTCGTTGCATCTCCCCTTTTCCTAATCGGCCACCATTCAGATAATAATCTACCCTCCTGTTTTTGCCACCAAAGTGGATAACCTCACATTTATCCACATTATACTGCATCTGCCATGCATTTGCCCACTCACCCAACCTATCCAAGTCACCTTGCAGCCTCCTAGCATCCTCCTCACAGCTAACACCGCCCCCCAGCTTCGTGTCATCCGCAAACTTGGAGATGTTGCATTGAATTCCCTCATCCAGATTATTGATATATATTGTAAATAGCTGGGGTCCCAGCAATGAGCCTTGCAGTACCCCACTAGTCACTGCCTGCCATTCTGAAAAGGACCCGTTTACTCCTACTCTTTGCTTCCTGTCTGCCAGCCAGTTCTCTATCCACATCAATACTGAACCCTCAATACCGTGTGCTTTAAGCTTGTATGCTAATGTCTTATGTGGGACCTTGTCGAAAGCCTGAAAGTCCAGATATAACACATCCACAGGTTCGCCCTTATCCACTCTACTAGTTACATCCTCAAAAAACATGACTTCCGGTGACGCTATGGAGTAGGCAGACTCGCGCCATTTAGCTCCGAAAATCTGAAAAAAAAACGGGGGAAAAATTGGGACTTACCTGCTCAACATCGCAACCGATTGACTGCAGCAAGCCTGTGACGTCATCAAGCGTGCGACGAAACCGGCGGTATGCTTCCACAACATACCCCCCCCAAACAGATTGGAAAATCGGTTAGGGCCAAGGAAGTAGGCCCAACTGAAGCCTCGGCCTGAGGTTTAACAGCGTCCCAAGAAGGGATCTCAAGGGAAAAAAAGTCAGATGTGGAAGAACTAAGAAGTTTTCTCGCCTTAGAAATTTCAAAAATAATGGCAGAATTTAAAAAACTCAAACATGACTTTACAGATGAGTTGAAAACTTTTAAAAAATAAATTAAAGAAGAAATTAAGAAAGATATCGTTGCTATCGTACAGGAACAACTGAATTCCTGGAAGATGACCATGGAAGAAAATCTAAATAAAAAGATTGATGAGGTAAATGTTAAACTGAATCTGATGGAATCCGTATTTAATTCAAAGCTGGACACCATCTCTCAGGTACTAGAACAACACCAACAATCCGTAATCGAACTAGAGGAAATCGCTGAAACAAGCTCTGAAACTACAAGCAAGCTTCTCTCCGAGAACAAGCGTTTATCGGACATTGCATAAAATAACTGAAAAATGCATTGACTTAGAGGGACGACAGAGACGCCAGAATCTAAGAATTAAGGAAGAGAGGGGAACCGCGACCCCTGTGAATTTGCTGCGGATCTACTGAAGAAAGTTTTAAATCTGGATCAAGCACCTTTACTTGCTCGGGCACATAGAGCACTGAGACGCCGTCCAGGGGCGGACGCCCCTCCAAGACAACTGATAGTGAAGGTGCAATATGACCATGTCTTGGATGACATGATGAAGAAAATTGTTCGCAGCAGAAATCTTGACTTTGAAGGAGACAAGATCAGCATATTTCGAAACTACCCGGCGGAGGTTGCCAAGAAAAGAGCATTGTTTACAGACACAAGAAGAATACTTAAGAACATAAATAACCTGAGATATGGATTGATGTACCCTGCAACATTGAGAATCACCTACGACCACAAAGGATACTTCTTCACTAACCACACAGAGGCTTTTAAATTTGCAAAGAAGATTGAGACCACTGAAAAGATTGAAACTACGAGGGCGAGAGTGAAAAAGAGGACAATGAGGATTAATACTTAACACTAAATATATACGCGATGATATTGGATTCGGTGCTTTACTGAGAAGAAACTGAACTTTAAATTACTATACTCAAGGATTGTTATGAATTTAGAATGAAAATTATTATTGTTATATAATATTTTATATTATAGTACTAATTATTACTAACCATTATTAATCATAATTAATTATCATCAATTATAGTTAATTGGATTAATTCAGAATTAGTTAAAAGGATGAACCATAAGCTGATTAAAATAGAAGATGAAGGTTTAATCCTAGATATTTGATACTATTTTGACTAATCATGGACTAATACTTTGGTCATATGAAACTAATATTTTATTTACATTGAGATTATTAATTATTCCATTTTTGGAATATATCCACTATCCCCCCCCCCCCCGGAATAATGTTTTTCTTTATTGAATTTGAAATTTTTCCTTTAAGGAAAGAACGGAGCTAGTAACATTTTTTGTTTCCAAAAGCTACGGAAGTCTTTAGATGCCTAGCCACATTAGGGTGGCTATCACTAACTACACTAACCATAGATGCAGTATTTTTCTTTATTTCACACTTCACTAATATAATAATCACTTATCTTTTCAATTTTGTAGTATATTATAATCAGTATAATCTTTATTTTGAATGGAATTATAATTGTTATTTAAGGAGATATGACCAAGAAGAAAACCTACAAGATCTAAAATTCATCTATCTGAGGTCCAGGTGTAAGGTATGGTTTAACGTGCTGAATCATCTGCTCCATTATAGACCACGCTAATCATAAGATACAAGAGGCAAAAGTGAATACTGGGGGTGAAGGAATTACATTCTGCAGTTGGAATGTTAAGGGAATTAATTAACCCATTAAGTGAGGCAAAGTATTAGCTCACCTAAAATCGCTCAAAACAGACATAATTTTCCTCCAAGAGACTCACCTTAAAAAAGAAGCGCAATACAGATTGAAAATAAAATGGATTGCCCAAACATATCATTCCTCATTCACACATAAATCTAGAGGGGTTGCAATTCTAATCCATAAAGGTATACCTTTTAAACATATATCAACTACAGAAGACACTGATGGTAGATATATCATAGTAGTAGGCGAATTATACTTTAAAAAAGTGACTCTCCTTAATATATATGGACCAAATTTTGATAGTCCACTGTTTTTCAAGAGAATACTTAATATTATTCCGGAATGCACACTAAATAATTTAATAATTGATGGAGACTTAAATTGTACACTGGATTCATATTTAGATAGATCATCAACTCAAAGAAAATCAAAATCTCTGTCAAGTGAATTTTTAAACTCATATATAAACAATACCAATATTAAGGATATCTGGAGAATTGAAAACCCATCCAGAAGAGAATACTCATTTTACTCATCTGTGCATAAAACATATTCAAGGATAGATTATTTAATAGTAGACTCTAAACTAATTCAATTTACTTATAAATCACAATATCATAATATTATAATTTTGGATCATGCCCCATTAACGTTTAAGATTAAACTAAATGGAATGGACAAGAAACAGACACAATGGAGACTTAATCCTCAAATCTTAAAAGAACAGGTATGTTGTGAATATCTTGTAAAACAGATTAATATGTTTTTTCGAGGTCAATGACCAACCTGAAATCTCTGCTTCCCTTCTCTGGGAAACATTCAAAGCATTTACACGAGGGGCATTAATCTCCTCTCAGGCATTTCTTAATAAAGAGAATAGAGCTAAACAACAGACATTGGAAATGGAAATAAGGCAATTAGACATAGAAAATGCAAGAGCATCTTCATTGGCAAAACATAATAAAATAGCTGCACTGAAATATAAGTTAAATAAAATATACTCTGACCAAGTAATAAAACTTTATCAACAGACAAAACAATTACATTTTGAATTTGGTGATAAACCACATAAACTATTGGCACGCCAGCTTCGTAAAATGGATGGGGAAAAACTATTCATAAGATTAGATCAGAAAAGGGAGAAATACTAACACTCTCCAAAGATATTAATGACAGATTTTTACAATACTATCAAAATCTTTACTCAACTAAAGTGACAGAACAATCAATAGGAATGGAAGCATTTTTACAGAAATGTAACCTTAAAGGCTTAGATCTGCAAGAGCAAGAATTATAAAATCCTGAAATAAAGACTAAAGATATTGAAGAGTCAATTAGATCTTTAAAAAATGGAAATGCTGCCGGCCCTGATGGCCTAAGTTCAGAATTCTATAAAAAAAATTATGATCTGATTTCTCCACGCTTACAAACACTGTATAAACAAGTTTATACTCAACAGCAACTCCCGGAAACTTTAAATGAATCTACAATAATACTTATACCTAAAACTGATAAGGATCTGGAAGACCCGGCCTCATATCGAGCAATAGCTCTCTTAAATACTGATCAGAAAATATTAACTAAAATCCTATCTTATAGATTGAGCTTAGTAATTAACAAATTAATACACTTTGATTAAACAGGTTTTATCCCAAAACGTCACTCATTTTACAATCTTAGACGATTATTTAATATTATATATTCAAATAGAATTGCTAATGCAGACCTAGCAATTATTTCGCTAGATGGTGAAGAAGCCTTTGATCAAGTAGGATGGCCATATTTATTTTCAGCAATGGAAAAATTTCAATTGGGAGAGAAGTACTGTACATGGGTTAAACTATTATACTCTAACCCAACAGCTAGAACACTAACAAACCAAATGTTATCAACTAAATGTAATCTTTCCAGAGGTTGTAGACAAGGATGCTCGTTATCTCAATTATTGTTCGCTTTAGCAATTGAACCACTCGCAGAAAATGTCAGATCTAATCCAGAAATACATGGGAACAATACTAAAGATACAATGAATAAAATTCCTCTATATGCAGATGATGTACTAATATATATTACAAAGCCAGAAATTAGTATTCCAAATTTATTAAATCTAATAACTCAATTCGGTCAGTTCTCAGGATATAGAATTAATTGGAATAAAAGCGAAATCAGGCCAATAATGGATCACAATTTACATATACTACAACAATCACCTTTTAAAATAGTTGAAGAAAAATTTAAATATCTAGGTATTTATGTAACTAAGACGTATAGTTCTTTATTTAAATCAAATTTCCCACCTTTACTGAATAAACTAAGTAAGAATATTCAATACTGGAAAACATTCCCTATTTCAATGTTCGGTAGAATTAATGCTATAAAAATGTTTTTTCTGCCGCAATTACTGTACTTCTATCAGTCAATCCCGATATATATTCCAAAATCTTTTTTTTTTTAAGTAGACTCTACTGTTACAAGTTTCATCTGGGATTACAAGAATCATAGAATAAATATAAAACATTTAAGTAAATCAAAGATTAATGAAGGTTTAGCTCTACCAAATGTTCTGTTTTATTTTTGGGCAGTTTATATTAAAAACATGAATTTTTGGCTGGAAGAAATGGATCAACAACCAGACTGGTTAAGGATGGAAAAGGAGGATTGTCTACCTTTTGAAATCAGTTCCATTATATTTGCACCGACAAAATTGCATTAAAAAACCTATAGGGAAAACCCTATAATATATAGTGGTACACGAATCTGGAAACAACTTAAAAAGGCTTTAAAATTGGATAATATACCACTCTGTCTCCCTATTGTAAACAATCCCTTATTCAAACCTTCCATGCTGGATAAAGGCTTTATACAATGGAAAAAACTATGGAATCAAAAAGATGGAACACCTTTATAAGAAAGGCACTTATCTTTCATTTCAGGAACTGCAACAGATTTATGGATTACACTCAAATAATTGTTTTCGATATCTACAACTCAGAGATTATGTTAAATCAAATACACAAGATTATAGGAATGAACCAGAAATCCTTGATGAATGTCTGAATAAGCATCCTAATACAGAAAAATTAACAACTTATATTTATAATACCCTTTTAGATAGCGAGATACCATCGACGGAATCATATAGACATACATGGGAAAATTAAATAAATCAATCCATAACTAAAGATATATGGGACAAAAGTTTACAATATATACATCAATGCTCGCTAAACTCCAGACATGCTTTAATACAATTTAAAGTTATACATAGTTTACATTACTCCAAAGTTAAATTGAATAGAATCTTTCCACAGATATCCTCTATCTGCGATAAATGTCAGCATCCAGAGGCTAATTTAACACATACTTTTGCAAATTGTATAAAAATTAAGAATTTCTGGATTGAGATTTTTAAAATAACTTCTGAAGTTATTAATACTAAACTGGATCCGGACTCAAAATTAATAATACTTGGAATATCATAACAAAGTTTAACTCTTATAACAAGTCAAAGAAATTTCCTAGATTACTGTATAATAATTGGGAAGAAATTAATATTAAAATTTTGGAAAGGCCCTATATACCCCACAATTAAAATGTGGATTACGGAAATGTCGGAGACCCTACACTTGGAAAGAATCAGATTTGCCCTAATGGACAAACAAGAAGTTTTCGTTAGAATATGGTCTTCTTTCATTGATTACTTAAAAGGGTAGATCGGTTCGGCAGGGAACCCTAACTGAAACTTGGACTTAGATGAAAAGTTATATTCTATATTCCTTGATCTTATCTCCAATGATGTATTAATAGTAAATTATTCCATTCTTTATGATTTTCATTTTTGATGTTGATTTTTATTTTATTTTTCTTTCTGTTTTTCTCTCTTTAAAAAAAAATTATTAAAGTCAAAATGATTCACTTGACAATATTAATAATGTATGACCGTTGTACATGAAATATTGCAATCATAACATGTGTTTGCTAAGTTACTGCCAACATACTCTAATAAAAATATATATTAAAAAAAAAAAAATTCTATAAGATACGTCAGACATGATTTACCTTTCATAAATCCATGCTGACTTTCTCCAATGATTTCACCGCTTTCCAAATGTGCTGCTATCCCACCTTTAATAACTGACTCTAGCATTTTCCCCACTACCGATGTTAGACTAATTTGTGTGTATTCCCCGTTTTCTCTCTCCCTCCCTCCCTTTTTAAAAAGTGGGGTTACATTAGCTACCCTCCAATCCTCAGGAACTACTCCAGAATCTAAAGAGTTTTGAAAAATTATCACTAATGCATCCACTATTTCTGGGGCTACTTCCTTAAGTACGCTGGGATGCAGCCTATCTGGCCCTGAGGATTTATCGGCCTTTAATCCATTCAATTTACCTAACATCACTTCCCGCCTAACCTCACTCAGTTCCTCCATCTCATTTGACCCCCGGTCTCCTGCTATTTCGGGCAGATTATTTATGTCTTCCTTTGTGAAGACAGAACCAAAGTAGTTATTCAATTGGTCTGCCATGTCCTTGTTCCCCATGATCAATTCACCAGTTTCTGACTGCAAGGGACCTACATTTGTTTTAACTAACCTTTTTCTCTTCACATATCTATAAAAACTTTTGCAGTCCGTTTTTATGTTCCGTGCCAGTTTTCTTTCATAAACTACTTCCCTGTCCTAATTAAGCACTTTGTCCTCCTCTGCTGGACTCTGAATTTCTCCCAGGCCTCTGGTAAACTGCTTTTTCTGGCTAATTTGTATGCTTCATCTTTAGTTTTGATACTATCCCTGATTTTCCCTTGTTATCCACGGATGCACTACCTTCCCTGATTTATTCTTTTGCCAAACTGGGATGAACAATTGTTGTAGTTCATCCATGCAGTCTTTAAATGCCTTCTATTGCATACCCACCGTCAACCGATTAAGAATCACTTGCCAGTCTATCTTGGCCAATTCACGTCTCATACCCTCAAAGTTACCTTTCTTTAAGTTCAGAACCCTTGTTTCTGAATTAACAATGTCACTCTCCATCCTAATGAAGAACTCAACCATATTATGGTCACTCTTGCCCAAGGGGCCACGCACAACAAGACTGCTAACTAACCCTTCCTCATTACTCAGTACCCAGTCTAGAATAGCCTGCTCTCTCGTTGGTTCCTCTACATGTTGGTTTAGAAAACTAACCCGCATATATTCCAAGAAATCCTCTTCCTCAGCACCCCTGCCAATTGGATTCACCCAATCTATATGTAGATTGAAGTCACCCATTATAACTGTTTTACCCTTGTTGCACGCATTTTTAATTTCATGTTTGATGCCATCCCCAACTCCACTACTACTGTTAGGTGGCCTGTACACAACTCCCACTAGCGTTTTCTGCCCCTTAGTGTTTCGCAGCTCTACCCATATCGATTCCACATCCTCCAAGCTAATGTCCTTCCTTTCTATTGCGTTAATCTCCTCTCTAACCAGCAATGTTACTCCGCCTCCTTTTCCTTTCTGTCTATCCCTCCTGAATATTAAATATCCCGGGATGTTCAGCTCCCAGCCTTGGTCATCCTGGAGCCATGCCTCTGTGATCCCAACTATATCATATTCATTAATAACTATCTGTTATTAATGTTGAATATCGTAAAAGGTAGCAAGGTGCACAAATCTTAAAAACCGCGCGTCCGCAGATCGATCTCTTCTTCTGCCAGTCAACGCTGTGCAGATTAGTCTCTTCCCCTGTCAATCCCTGGGACGGTCCACCCCTTCCTGCGACATCGCATCTTTACTGGCGCTGAGGATGGCCACCGGAGGTTTCCAACCGGACACAATATTCGGAGGGACCCTGAGAGACTTAACCCAGCCCAGCCCAGCGTCGGAGACCCAGCCCAGCCCAGTCCAGAGTAGGAGACCCAACCCTGAGTCGGAGACCCAGCCCAGCCCAGAGTCGGAGAGGTCGCCGATGTCGTCAAACGGAAAGCGGAGACTCTGATCCCGGCGGAGGAGATGACCAGTGACTAGCGCCAGCTGGGAGTCCCCATTGCACCGCCAAATCCAGCCACTACCCCTCTGGTCCACCTTGCTGGCGCCTCCCCCATGATGCCCCTCTCTCCCACGTGATGCCCCCTCCCCCCCATGGCTCTTTCCCCCGTCTTTTCTCCAAGCTAATTCCCCCCGCCCACACACACACACCCCTCTCCCCCCACAACTCACCCCCACCCACACACCCCTCTCCCCCCACACAAGACCCCCCGCCCACAAGCCCCCCGTCCTACACATTCCCCGCCCACATCCCCCCACCCACACACCCCCCACAAACCCCTCTGCCCACACCCCCCCGTCCCCACAACCCCCCCCACACAACAACCCATCCACACAACCCCCCCAGCCCCACAACCCCCCCAACAACCCTGCCGCCCCACAACCCGCCCCAGCCCCCAAAACCCCCCCACCGCCCCCACAACCCCCCGCCTCCACATCAACCCCCCCACCCCCCGCCGCCCCCACCGCCCCCCCCCCACCCTCACAACACCCCCCCGCCCCCACATCCCCCCCACAAAAATGCCCACAACCCCCCCTCCACCCCCACAAATGCCTCTTACAACCCCCCCCCCCGCCTCCACACACACCACCCCTCACCCACAGACCCCTCCCCCATAACCCCCCCCGCCCGCACACCGTAATCCCACGCGGCCCCCACAACCCCCCCGCCCCCACAACCTGAACACAATACTCCAAATGCAGCCTCACCAAAATCTTGTACAACTGTAACATAACATCCCAGCTTCTATACCCAATATCGTGATTGATGAATGCCAATGTTCCAACAGCCTTCTGGACCATCCTATCTACCTACAATGCCACTTTCATGGAACTATGTACCTGCACTGCTACATCTCTCTACACTACAACATGCCCAGGGCCCTACCATTCACTTTTAAGGTCCTGACCAGGTTTAACTTCCCAAAATGCACATATCTGTATTAAACTCTGTTAACCATTCCACAAACTAAATGCTCAGCTAATCAAGAGCCTGCAATAATTTTTTTAACTATCTTCACTATCTATGATACCATCCGTTCTTATGGTCATCTGCAAACATACTAATCATGCCTTTTGACATTCTCATCCAAAACAGCAATGGGCCCAGCACCAATGCCTGAGGCACATCACTAAACAATGGCCTCCAGTCTAAAAGAAAACCTTCCACCATCACCCTCTGCTTTCTTCCATTAAGCCAATTTTCTATCCAGTGGGCTAGCTTTCACTGGATTTCATGCAATCTAAACTCCCAGAGCAGCCTACCATACAGAACCTTATCAAATGGCTTGCTGAAGTCCATATAGACAATGTATAGACTTTGTCTTTGTCAATCATTTTGGTTATTTCAAAAACTCAATCAGATTTGTGAGACAAGATCTCTCACATACAAAATCATGCTGACTATCCCTAATCAGCTCCTGTCTATCCAAATACATATATATCTTATCCCTCAGAATACTCTCCAGTAACTTGTCCACCACTGGTGTTCGTCTTATTGGCCTATAGCTCCTAGGCTGTCCAATCCTAACTTTCACTTGATCAGACCCTCAATTTCTCTCATTATCCTAGCATCCTTACCACCACCTGCCTTGCACTTCACTTTAACATGAACATGCATGCCCTGAAATGTTGACATCGCACTTTTAAAAATGTCCCACTTTCCGGATGTTCCTCTTCCTACAAACAACTTGTTCCAATCAATTTTACCAAGACAACAAGGCCATCAAAGTTGACCTTGCCACAATTCAGAATTTTAATTTGTGGGCCCACCCTGCCTTTAGCCATAACTATTATAAAACGAATAGAACAGTCACTGGTGCCAAAAAGGCCAAGCTATGGACACTTCAGTAACTTTCTTTCATCATCTTCCATATTAACTTCCTGACTCTCAACTGCCTCAGTCCTGCATTGTTCCTACCTCCTTGCCAATCTAGTTTAAAACCTACTCGAGTAGCAGTACCAAATCTGCCTGCCAGGATATTGGTTTCCCTCCAGTTCAGGTGCAACCCGTATCCCTTGTCAGATCACATCTGCCCCGGAAGAGGTCCCAAAGGTCCAAAATCCTGAATCCCTGCCCTTTGCACCAACTCTTCGGGATTACTTCGCTCAGTCAACAACAAACCACTTCCCATACTTAACATGCATATATGCAGTCCTGTGTTGTATCTTCATCAAACTGGATTCTCAATTGAATCACAAATTTTTAAGTTTATAATCTAAAAGTTAGAAATTCGAAAAGGAACATAGATAATGGAAGAATGCATGTACAAATCAAAGTGCTCTGAAAATGCACCAGGCAAGATAAACTTTCCCTGTTTAAAATATGTGGAATAAAACTGAATCCCAAAGGTTTTCCTGATACCATTCTGGTGTTTCATTTCTCCATTATTGAGTCCAGATGAGAAGTGTTATCAAGTGCTCGCAATTTTTAAGTGTTATGCTAACTTTGGTGTATTTATGGCAAGCCTTCCTGAGTGTGATTACATTGACATAAAATTTAGCAATACAGAAATTTTTTATATTGAAGCAGCACTTGATAACATCTCCAAGAGGTGCAAATTTGTGACTCACTGAGAGGTTTCTCATTTTTGTTTTAAATAGCAACTCCTCATTCTGAAATGATGCCCCATGGTTCTATTGTCCCTTATAAGGAAATTATCCACTCTGTATCTATCTTGCCCATCCTCCTTAGAATCCCATGTCTCAGATCATGTCTCCTTCCATGTCCAATGAGTAAAGTCCAAACCCCTTCATTTGTTGTTCGTAAAGCAATTCTGTTTTCCCCAAGAATAAACCAAGTGAATCATCTCTAAACTCTCAAATACAAATGGCTCCCTCCTTAAATAAGTGGCAAAAATTATACATGGTAATCTGGATATGTTCTCGTGAATGCCTTGTCGAAGTTGAAGTATGATTTTCATTCATAAAGCAACTGTTTTCTCCAAAGAATAAACCACGTGAAGCTTATCTGAACCGTCTCAAGTGCAAATGGATCACTCTTTCAATACAAGGTAAAATTGTACATGGTATGCTGTATATGGTCTCACTTATGCCTTGTTAAGGTGAAGCAAGACTACATTACTTTTAATTCCAATCTGTTTGCAAGAAAGGTCAACATTCCATCTGCTTGCCCAATTAATCATTTGCTGTACCTACATGCAGATTTTGAATGTCTCATGAATGAGAATAACCACATCTTCCCAACCAGCAGAACTTTATGATCTTTCTCCTGTCAAACAATATTCTGCCATTTTATTCTTCCCCAAAATAGATAGCCTCACATTTCCCCAAAATATACACAATATTTATTTTGCCCATAATTATTATGCAATTTTCCTTTAGTCGAGTCCTTTTTCCCCGTTAGTCCAAAAAAGATCTAATGCCACCTTCTAAAGTGCAATCAAACATGAGGAATAAATGAAGTAAAAGAGAAATGAACATACAAGACAAGACATCATTGGCAAAACAATAAAAGAGAATTGGTTATATGAATGGCAAGCATTGATGATCTCAGTAATTTTTTAATTGAATTATAATTACAGTAAACCCTCGCAATAACGGACCATGAGTGGAGGGGGCTGGTGTCCCATATTGCCGATTGTCCATTATAACAGTGGGGGGGGGGGGGGGGGAAGAAACAGTTTAACTAAGCCTGGGAGCAAAGAAAAGCGGCATTGAGGGGGGTTAAACAAGTGGGAACTTACAGCCGCAGTCATGCAGAGCCGCTCGCTCTCTACACTCTTGCCACCGGAAGCATGCCACATGACACCAGCTCATTACGTAACTGGCAGAAGTGGGGAGGCAGTGTAAGGAAGCTTCGTCCACTATAACCGAACTCCGCTATATAGAGGTCCATTATTGTGAGAGTTTACTATATTGAAATCAATGTTGTTTATTTGGTGTTGGTGACATACGACATAGTGAAATCCTTGCTTTATGATAAGCATACAAAATCATTACGATATTCATCAACAAAAAATATGATTACATCGACAATTTTACTGGTAGTTCTGCCATATGTTTGGATAAGATTTGGCTCTGATGTGTATCATGTAAGATACAAGATATTTCAAAATATCAATTTGATCACAAAAGGTGGGGATGGCAGTATTACTAGAAAAGGTAATTATATCCACAATATAGAGGAAGTTGATTAATTGGAGGAAGCTGTACTAATATATGACAAAAAGGGTGAGAGATTTGTTCCAAAGATATCGCCTGACATATATAACAAATTTACAGTACAAATGGACGAGCAAGACAGGGAACAAGTAGCTAAATTAGAGCAGTGGTTTTCTTGATGTTGTTCATAATTTTAAATATTGATCTTTTAATTAGTCTGATGGGGGACAGCTGGGGACAGAAGAAACCAAGATCAATGTATTTGTTGTTACAGTTAAGAATTGCCATTTTGACCAACAGAGCAGTCTTCAACATAGAATAAAATTCTGTGTGAAAATCATTTCATACTCTCAATAACTCCAGAAAGTCAGTGTTACTTCCCATGGCTTGAAGGACATCTGCTGCACATTAATGGTTTCAAGGGAAGGAATATGAATCTTGGTAACAGTAAACCTATAATTTTGATAAATAGTTCGTAAAGCTATTGTAATATGATGTAATATAAAGATTTATGTAGAAATGACCAATTCTGATATAGATAAAGAAAGTAAGCTTCAACAGCCTCCAACTGCAAAATTGGCTCCATTTTTCTCCCTGCATTAGTATAGCTGGACCTGCTGGACGAATTGCACAGCCCTACTACATGCAACACTTCATGGTTCTTTGTCTGTTTTATAATCCAATAACTATCCTTATTAACCCATTTGACCCGAGGGCCCACAACACTTGGTTCACTGTTTCACAAATATTCCCTTGTCCCACCCATCCCTCTCACCACCTTCTCTGCAAACTAAAACTACCTATGTTATCTTTATTTCCCAGTCCTGAGAAAGGGTTTTCAACGTGAAATGTTAACTCTGTTTATCTGTTCAAAAAATGCTCTCTGGTCTGCTGTGTGCTCCCCCAACATTTTCTGATTTAATTTCCGACTTCCAACATTTGAGGTTTTCGTGATTGTCACCCAGTGAAGAGTCGAGAGTGTGATATTGTCATGTATCCCAAAACTGAACAATTACATTCTTACTTGCAACAGCACAACAGATTTGTAAACATAGTACTCTGTGGACACCATAATAAACAACAACAAATAAGTTCAATACATAGAAAGAAACAAACAATATAGTGCAAAGACAAAATCAATGTCCCCCGAGTTTGGAGTTCAGAGATTAGTTGATGTTCATAGTGTCCTCTAGCCTGATAATTGTTGGGAAGAACAATATCACATGAACAATTTGCTTTAAAAATATGCCTCAGGTAGTATTTTTCCTACCTGTAGCTTTCACTTTGTGAGATGGTGTAGGACTCTGTAATTGTACTGAAGAAGAATCAGAGGCCATTTCTTCATAAGGATCAGGTGGTATAGAACTTGGTGGAGGAGATGGTGATGGACTACCATTAATATTGACTGGCAGATTAAAATAGTAGGATGCAACCTAAGGACAAAAAAGAAATTACTTGGTTACAATTTTTCAAAAATGAGAGGAACTATAATATCTTGCTCCAAAGAAGTTGACATGAGTTTACTGTGAGGGATGAATTTGGCTAAACAAATTGAAAATATGCTAAACAATGCAACAGATCCTCAAGAGCGGGTTTCTGAACAAACACACCAATTCAAATAATATTATATAAAGATATTAAATTAACACAATCAAGCAGGACAATCAAACTTTCACAAAAGTAGTCAATGAGCTTCAAGGTGCTTGAGGGATTATAAAGTCATAAAGAGATATAAGCACAGAAATAGGTCATGCGACCCACAAGCCATCCATCACACATCAATTCTTTAAATGATCTTAGCTTCCCCTACTCTGGGTAAGAGACTCTGTGTCTGCCCGAGCTATTCTTCTCATTATTTTGTAACACCTCTATGAGATCACCCCTCCTCCTCCTGTGCTCCAAGATTGAGCCTGCTCAACCTCCCTACAGCTCAGGGCCTCGAGTCCTGGCAACATCCTTGTAAATCTTTTATGCACCCTGTCCAGCTTGTTATAAATAAAGTCAATAGACAATAGATAATAGGTGCAGGAGTAGGCCATTTGGCCCTTCGAGCCAGCACCTCCATTCAATGTGATCATGGCTAATCATCCCCAATCAGTACCCCATTCCTGCCTTTTCCCCATATCCCCTGACTCCGCTACTTTCAAGAGCCCTATCTAGCTCTCTCTTGAAAGCATCCAGAGAACCCGCCTCCATCACCCTCCGAGGCAGAGAATTCCACAGACTCACCACTCTGTGAGAAAAAGTGTTTCCTCGCCTCCGTTCTAAATGGCTTACCCCTTATTCTTAAACTGTGGCCCCTGGTTCTGGACTCCCCCAACATCGGGAACATGTTTCCTGCCTCTAGCGTGTCCAAACCCTTAAAAATCTTATATGTTTCAATGAGATACCCTCTCATCCTTCTAAACTCCAGAGTGTACAAGCATGTTTTTGCTACCAAAGTGGATAACCTCACATTTTTCCGCATTAAACTTCATCTGCCACGCATCTGCCCACTCCCCCAACCTGTCTAAGTCACCCTGCATTCTCATAGCATCCTCCTCACAGTTCACACTGCCACCCAGCTTTGTGTCATCTGCAAATTTGTTAATGTTACTTTGAATCCCTTCATCCAAATCATTAATCTCTATTGTAAATAGCTGCGGTCCCAGTCCCGAACCTTGCAGTTCCCCACTAGTCACTGCCTGCCATTCTGAAAGGGACCCGTTAATCCTTACTCTTTGTTTCCTGCCTGCCAACGACTTCTCTATCCATGTCAGCACTCTACCCCTAATACCATGTGCCCTAAATTTGCCCACTAATCTCCTATGTGGGACCTTATCAAATGCTTTCTGAAAGTCCAGGTACACTACATCCACTGGCTCTCCCTTGTCCATTTTCCTAGTTACATCTTCAAAGAATTCCAGAAGATTAGTCAAGCATGATTTCCCCTTCGTAAATCCATGCTGACCTGGACCGATCCTGTTACTGCTATCCAAATGTTCGGCTATCTCATCTTTTATAATTGACTCCAGCATCTTCCCCACAAATGATGTGAGGCTAACTGGTCTATAATTCCGTTTTCTTTCTCCCGCCTATCTTAAAAAGTGGGATAACATTAGCTACCCTCCAATCCACAGGAACTGATCCTGAGTCTATAAAACATTGGAAAATTATCTCCAATGCATCCACGATTTCTATAGCCACTTCCTTAAGTACCCTGGGATGCAGACCATCAGGTCCTGGGGATTTATCAGCCTTCAGTCCCTTCAGTCTATCCAACACCATTTCCAGCCTAATGTGGATCTCCTTCAGTTCCTCCGTCACCCCAGATCCTCTGGCCACTACTATATCAGAAAGATTGTTTGTGTCCTCCTTAGTGAAGACAGATCCAAAGTACCTGTTCAACTCATCTGCCATTTCCCCATAATAAATTCACCTTTTTCGGTCTTCAAGGGTCCAACTTTGGTCTTAACTAATTTTTTTCTTCTTCACATACCTAAAGAAGCTTTTACTATCCTGCTTTATATTCTTGGCTAGCTTACCTTCGTACCTCATTTTCCTCCCCATATTGTCTTTTTGGTTATCTTCTGTTGTTCTTTAAACATTACCCAATCCTCTTTGCTACGTTGTACTTCTTCGCTTTAATTTTTATACTGTCAACTTTGGCCAGCTCCTCCCTCATGGCCCCATAGTCCCCTTCATTCAACTGCAACACTGACACCTCCGATCTACTCTTCTCCCTCTCCAATTGTAGATTAAACCTGACCATGTTATGGTCACTGCCTCCTAAAGGCTCATTAACCTCGAGATCCTTTATCAAATCCGGTTCATTACATAACACTTAATCCAGAATTGCCTTCTCCCTAGTAGGTTCCAATACAAGCTGTTCTAAGAATCCATCCCAAAGGCACTCTACAAAGTCCCTTTCTTGGGGTCCAGTACCAACCTGATTTTCCCAGTCTACCTGCATGTTGTAATCTCCCATAACAACCACAGCATTACTTTTGCTACTTGCTAATTTTAACTCCTGATTCAACTTGCGCCCTATGTCCAGGCTACTATTTGAGGGCCCTGTAGATTAGTCCCATTAGGGTCTTTTTACCCGTACAATTCCTTAGTTCTATCCATGCTCACTCCACATCTCCCGTTTTAATGTCACCCCTTGCAAGGGACTGAATTTCATTCCTCACAAACAGTTCAACAACACCCCCTCTGCCCACCTGTTTGTCTTTTCGATAGCAGGTATACCCTTGAATATTCAGTTCCCAGCCCTGGCCCTCTTGCAGCCATGTCTCAGTAATTCCCACAACATCATACTTGCCAGTTTCTAACTGAGCCTCAAGTTCGTCCACTTTATTCCTTATACTTCACGCATTCATATACAGCACTTAAATCAAAAAATATTCTGCACTTATTTAACTACTTGAAACTTCATAGTTTTTAAAAAGCCAACTTTTCAAAACCTCCATATCAACTTTTAGTGTATCTAGTTTCTCAATCTGTATAATTAAAACTCAAATCTTGAACACTTCCTGTTTGCTCAGCATATTGATTTTAGAAAAAATGCTACCACTTACGGCTGTGATTTTTGGCCATCTTACTCCGCTGCGCAGGACCACAGGATTTTTTCCATCAATAAAAAATAAAAGACTTATTAATGTTTTAAAAATGTTGAGATTTTCTCTCCTGTCAATCATGCTATGAAGGCCATGCCCCTTCCGGTGGGATTGGGAGGGACTATAAAACCTGGAAGTGTGGACTGCCTCAGTCTCTGCAAGATGGGGGCGTGAGAGGTCATGACTCTGAGTCTGAGCTGTGAATAACACTGAACCTATGTCTCCTAAACTGTGAGTGGTTTTACTGACCTGTGAGTGCCCTTAATGTGGTTTGAAAAAGCAAAGCAAATGTGCTGGTGGTTGGTTGGTTAGAAAAAGTAAAGCAAATGTGCTGGTAATTGGTTGGTTTGAAAAAGCTAAGCAAATGTGCTGGTGGTTGGTTGGTTTGAAAAAGTTAATAATTAAAAGTCTAAACTTGACCGCTTCCTGTTTGCACGGTATATTGATTTTATAAAGAAAGCTACCACTTATGGCTATGATTTTTGGCCATCCTACTCAGAGTCCCCCTCCGCTCATTAGGTGCGGATGATTTTCCCATTGATGAAAAATAAAAGAGTTATTAGTGTTTTAAAAATGTTGAGATTCTCTCTCCTGTCAATCATGCCATGAAGGCCATGCCCCTTCCAGTGGGAGGGGAGAGGGACTATAAAACTCAGAAGTATGGACGTGGCTCAGTCTCTGCAAGATGGGGGCGAGAGAGAGGTCACGACTCTCTATCTGAGCTGTGAACCAACTGAACACACTAAATGTCTACTGAACTGTAAGTGGCTTTTATGTGTTTTTTTGGTGGTTTTCACCCTGCTGGAAATGGTATGAAACTGCGTTTGAATTTGGTGGCCTTGCACCCTGAAATGTATGAAACTGCACTTGAATTTGATGGCCTTGAACATTGCTGGAAGTGGTAGGAAACTGCACTTGAATTAGGTGGCCTTAGAGCTATATCTCTTTTAAATACTGATCAAAAAATATTAACCAAAATACTAGCACAAAGACTAAACACAGTGATTAATAAACTAATTCATTCAGATCAAACAGGATTTATACCAAAACGATACTCCTCAAACAACCTGAGAAGATTATTTAATATTATATACTCGAAAAGATACATTAATAAGGATTTATCAATTATTTCGTTGGATGCAGAGAAAGCTTTTGATCAGATTGAATGGTCTTATTTATTTTCGGTTATGGAATTTTTTCAGTTGGGGGAGAAGTTTATAACATGGATTAAATTACTATATACCAAGCCAACAGCTAGAATATTAATAAACCAAATGTTAACAACTAAATTTAACTTATTCCGAGGCTGCAGACAAGTTTGCCCTTTATCTCCACTACTGTTTGCACTTGCAATAGAACCACTAGCAAAATCTGTGAGATTGCATCGTGAAATATACGGGTATGAAACTAAAGAAACTGAAAATAAAATCTCTTTATACGCAGATGATGTATTACTTTATATCACAAAGCCGGAAATTAGTATTCCTAACTTATTAGATTTAATAACTCAATTTGGTTCGTTTTCAGGATATAGATTTAATTGGAATAAAAGTGAACTTATGCCAATAATGGGAAATAACTTACATATATTACAACAATATCCTTTTAAGATTGCAAATGAAAAAATCAAATATCTTGGAATTTATGTAGCAAAAAGATATGATTCTTTATTTAAATCTAATTTCCCACCCTTATTGAATAAACTACTTAAGAATATCCAATATTGGAAAACATTACCTATTTCAATGCTAGGTAAGATTAATGCGATAAAAATGATTTTTCTTCCACAATTATAATACTTGTTTCAAATGATCCCGATATATCTTCCTAAATTTTTTTTTAAGAAAGTGGACTCTATAGTTACCAATTTTATTTGGGATTATAAGAACCATAGAATAATTAAAAAACATCTATGTGAATCAAAAATGAATGGAGGTTTTGCATTGCCTCATTTTATGTTTTATTATTGGGCAGTTAATATAAAAAATATGAATTTCCGGTTGGAAGAACTAGATAAACAACCAAATTGGTTAAAAATGGAAAAGGAAGACTGTTCACCTTTTGAAATTAGCTCGATTTTATTTGCTAACACTGCAATACATAAGAAAATTTATAGAGGAAACCCAATAATAGAAAGTGGTATACGTATTTGGAAACAATTTAAAAAAACATTAAAATTACAGAATACACCACTAGCTCTTCCAATTGTAAACAATATTACTTTTAAACCTTCATTGATGGATGAAGGTTTTTTAAAATGGAAGAACTATGGAATAAATAAGATTGGTGATCTCTACTGCGAAAGTTTATTTCCCTCATATCAGGAATTACAACAAAATTATGGACACTCCAAAGAATATTTTAGATATCTACAAATTAGAGATTATGTTAAATCAAATACACCAGATTTTAGGAATAGAAAGACAGACATTTTAGATGAATGTCTAAATAAACATCCGAATACAGAAAAATTAATATCATATTTTTATAATATCTTACTGGAAAATTATTTATCAAATACGGATAAATATAGACAAGCATGGGAAAACGAATTAGGTCAAGTAATTAGTAGCGAAGTATGGAATGAAAGTTTACAACACATACACCATTGCTCATTAAATGCCAGACACTCCTTGATACAATTTAAAGTTATACATAGATTACACTTTACAAAATCCAAATTAAACAGAATTTTCTCAAATGTTTCCGCTATATGTGATAAATGTTAACAATTAGAAGCTAATCTAACGCATTCATTCACAAAATTTACAAAAATTACTAATTTTTGGACAGAAATTTTTAAGATAATCTCAATTGTAGTTAATGCAAATTTAATTCCAGTCTCAAAATTAATTATATTGGGAATATTAGATACGGATCAGATACTAACAACACAACAAATAATTTTATTAGATACGGATCAGATACTAACACAACATATAATTTTTATTGGTTATAGTTTAATAATTGGTAAAAAATTAATACTAAGAATTTGGAAAGGTCCCATATCCCCTACAATCAAAATGTGGATTACAGAAATGTCGGAGACACTTCACCTGGAATGATTAAGACTTGTCCTAATGGACAGGTTAGATCAATTCAGAGGAATGTGGTCTCCATTTATTGAATATTTAAAGGGTTAAGGTGGTCCGGTTCGAGGCCATGACTGAAGCCTGAATGAAGGAATAGATGAAGAATTATATACAATAGATCATGAATATATCTCCAATGAAGAATATCCTCATTTTATTTATTTATTTCTCTTTCTTTTTATTACCTATCTTTATTTCCTACTGTTGTAAAATAACAAAAATATATAGAAGTATAAATAAGATTCACTGTAAATTTTAAAAATATTAAGAATGTATGTGACGAATAATATTTTCTTTTTTTTTGATTTTATATTATTTCTTCTTAATATGTAATTACTTCTAATAAAAATATTTTACAAAGAATTAGGTGGCCTTGCACCGTGCTTGAAGTGGTATGAAACTGCACTTGAATTTGGTGGTCTTGCAGCCTGCTTGAAATGATATGAAACTGCATTTGAATTTGGTGGTCGTGCACCCTGCTTGAAATGGTATGAAACAGCTTTTGAATTTGGTGGCCTTGAAATGGCATGAAACGGCACTTGAATTTGGTGGTCTTGCACACTGCTTGAAATGTATGAAACTGCACTTGAATTTGGTGGCCTTGCACCCTGCTTGATCTCGTATGAAACTGCACTTGAATTTAGTGGCCTTGCACCTTGCTTGAAGTGGTAGGAAACTGCTCTTGAATTTGATGGCCTTGCACCCTGCTTGAAGTGGTAGGAAACTGCACTTGAATTTGGTGGCCTTGCACTCTGCTTGAACTGGTAGGAAACTGCACTTGAATTTGGTGGTCTTGCACCCTGCTTGAAATGGTAGGAAACTGCATTTGAATTTGGTGGCCTTGCACCCTGCTTGAAATGGAGTCAACTGCCAGCCCACCAGCCATGAATGAGTGAGTGAGCAGCCAGCACAACAGGCTTGAGTGACTGAGCCGCCAGCCCAAGAATCCATTTAGCCCGCAATGTCCATACTAGCCCTCTGGAAACCAGTCTCTCCAGCCCACAACACCCATACTAGCACTCTAGAAACCCCCCCCCCCCCCCCCCCCCCCCCCCATTGGCCACCAATATTGGAATTGGTGGAGAGGTAGAATATTGCGTTGGGGGACCAGCACACCCGTGTGAACATGGGACCCAAACGGGTCCCACTTAGTCTAGTTATCTACTATTAGCTCCAAAGCATTATTTCCCCTTGTGAAGTCAAATGCCAAGTATTCATTTAGCACGTTACTCTGCATCCATGATCAAATTTCTATTTTTGCGCTCAATCGACCCTACTCCTCCACCATTTTACTCTGGATTCATTACTTACCTTATTGAAGTAAATAAGTAATGGCCCTGTCTCACTGTGCGAGTTGACCCACGAGGTACCCCGAGTGACAGACTCGTGGCTGTGCACGAGACTTCAAGTTTATGATCAAGTGTGTAACCGAGTTCCCACGGGTATGTCATTGCTGCGATGTTCCAAGTTCCTCTCCCGAGTTACCAAGTTCCTCTCCCGTTACTCTTGAGCCAACCGTGAATGAAGGTATGTTTTAATAAAGCAACAATGTTAAAATACATCTCCATCCTGTGGTTTTGAGTTATTTCAGCGCGGCGGCATCTATTGATATGACCTACAATGGGAAAATGCGCATCCTCCAGTAACCAAGCATTTCTTGTTGTTTTATGTTTTTAAATACTTTTTTGCAATGGATCTCTATTTTAAATAATTTTAAAAAAGGAAGCAGCTCGGGTGACTGACATTGAGCGGCCGCCGGGACCCGACAGCGCGACACACACACACACACACACACACACACACACACACACACACACACACACACACACACACACACACACACACACACACACACACACACACACACACACACACACACACACACACACACACACACACACACACACACACACACACACACACACACACACACACACAGCAGGACTGACCGCCACCTTCAGAGGAAGGAAGCAGCTCGGGTGACTTTGAGCGGCCGCCGGGACCCGACAGCAGACACACACACAGATACACACAGATAGACAGAGAGGGAGAGAGAGAGAGAGACACACACACACATACACATAGAGAGAGAGATACACACAGACAGCAGCTGGCCACCACTTCAGAGGAAGGAAGCAGTCGACTTTGAGCGGCCGCCGGGACCCGACAGCAGACACACACACAGATAGACAGAGAGGGAGAGAGAGAGAGACACACACACACACACACACACACACACACACACACACACACACACACACACACACACACACACACACACACACACACACACACACACACACACACACACACACACAGAGATACACACAGACAGCAGGACTGGCCACCACTTCAGAGGAAGGAAGCAGCTCGGGTGACTTTGAGCGGCCGCCGGGACCCGACAGCAGACACACACACAGATAGACAGAGAGGGAGAGAGAGAGACACACACACACACACACACACACACACACACACACACACAGATACACACAGACAGACACTTCAGACAGCTCACACACACACAGAGATACACACAGACAGCAGGACTGGCCACCACTTCAGAGGAAGGAAGCAGCTCGGGTGACTTTGAGCAGCCGCCGGGACCCGACAGCAGACACACACACAGATACACACAGATACACACAGATACACACAGATACACACACACACAGATACACACAGAGACACACACAGCCACACACACAGCCACACACACAGCCACACACACAGCCACACACACAGCCACACACACACACACACACGGGCGTTTCTGCTCGGGACCCTTCTTCAGACAATTCAATGTCCCATAATATATTCTTTAAATATTAAGTTTTCTGTTGAAAGTGTGGTGCCGTGGTTACGGGTTGTCGGAAGGAAGATGATGAGGTCTGGTACAAGTTGACTTTGTTTTCAGTAATCAGGCCTCCGTGTTGGCCGATGCCTGGTTGATCGAGCGCTCATACAGTTGCGAGCGAACGAGCGAGGTCCATATATAGGAGCAAGGAACGCGAAGCCTCTGAGGGTTCATTGTTCCCCTGGTATGGATTGCTCCCAGGAGAGCGGGCACAAAGAAAAATTTAGGCATTTTTCTGTGGAAGGGGGAGGGCAGTATAAAATCAAAAGCATTGTACAGCAGCACTCTCCCCAACACGAAACACAGCGCAGCGTAAACAATTAAACAGCTTCACTTTTAAAAGCAAAGACACACGTTAAATTACACGGCCCCAAGAAATCGCCTCTCAATTGCTTCGGGGTTGGAATTGAAATATATATAATATATATAATATGTATATACATATTATACTACTTTGGTTCAGTCCCTTTCAGATTATAAAAAAGTTCCCACGATAGACTCACGAGACACTAAGGTAAACGCACGGGCCATTCCGTTACTGCAACGAGTTTAAATGTTTCCATTTTTAACTTGAACAGTTAATTTGACTCGTGGAAAAAATCAAACATGTTTGATTTTTTTCACGAGTTAACAAGTTTCCCGAGTACCTGCCGTTAGCGCCACGAGTGGACAAGTTGAACGCGCGAGTTCCGACGTTCCCGCTACGTGATCACCACGAGTGAAAACTCGGGGTCACTCGTGGGCCAACTCGCACAGTGAGACAGGGGTTTAACTCGTTTACTTTTTTAAAAATCTGACTCTTACAGCTATTTACAACTACTTGTAAGTAGATTTCTCTTGCTTTTTCTTCTTCAGTATCTTTTTGAAACAGTATGCACATAGTCCAACTTGAGGAGGGATCTTGTATTAGGAAACCAGCCTAGCCAGGTGACTGGTGTTTCAGTGGAAAAGCAATTTGAAAATAATGATCACATCTACATAAGATCATGTTCTCCAGGACTGCTGCCTGACCTGCTGAATTACTCCAGGACTTTGTGTCTTTTTTCTTGTAAACCAGCATCTGCAGTTCTTTGTTTCTCCATAACATTTAAATTAGTTGTGAATAAAGTCTGAAGCCAGGGGGAAAGTACAGATTACAACATTATTAGGCAGGAGCAGGGCAGAGGAAATTGGGAGTAGCTGTTATTGAATAAGTCCACCAGGCATGTTAAAGTTGTTTAAGACCAGTTGATCAGAGTTTAGGAGCTGGTGATAAGGGACAAGGAGCGAGGTAAGGGAACCTTGAATGACCAGAGGTTGCAAATTTGATCACAAAGAAACCATATGGAAGGATTCGGAAGATTAATTTAGACAGGACATTTTAGGAATACAAAACATGCAGGGAAGAACTCAAGCATGTATTTAGAAGGACCAAAAGGCTTTTGAAAAGTAATTGACGAATTAAATAAAATTGAAAGGCTATTTATATGTACTTTAAAAAACAAGAGGGTAACTAGGGAGAAAGTAAGGCCATTCAATGCTAAAGGAGGGAATTTATGCTGGGGGTTGAGGATGAAGACAACGTTCTTGCTTTCCATATATATTCACGAAGGACACGGAGGATAATAATATCCGGGCAAAAGAGGAGATTGAGCCAATTATAGGCCAGTGAGCTTCACGTCCGTGGTAGGAAAGTGATTAGAGAGAATTCTTCAGGATAGGATTTACACACATTTAGAAGAGTATGGGATAATTAGGGATAGTCAGCAGGACAGTCTGTGGGAGGTCATATTTTATGAATGATTAAGCTTTTTGAGAAGGTGTTGAAGGTGATCCATGAGGTAGGGCAGTGGATGTTGTCAACATGGATTTTAGAAAAGTATTTGATAAAGTCCCTCATGGTAGGCTGATTCAGAAGATTCAAATGCATTGGATCTATGCTGATTTGACCATTTGAACTCATTGGTTTGAATTGGCTTGAATTCCACCAATTTACAGAATTGGTGGAAGAGAGTTATTCTGGTTGAAGGTCTGGGACCAATAGAGTTCTGCAGGGATCCGTGTTGGGATCCCTGCTATTTACGATTATATATAAATAACTTGGACATAAATGTAGATGCAAGGAACTGCAGATGCTGGTTTATAGAAAAAAGAAACAAATTGCTGGAGTAACAGCAGGACAGGTAGCATTTCTGTGTAAAATGCATATCCATGTTCTCCAGAGATGCTGCCTGCCTACTTCAGTGATGTGCCTTTTTAGGACATAATTGTAGATGGATTTGGTAGTAAGTTTACGGACGACACCAACATTGGTGGGGTTGCAGACAGTGAGGAGGACTCTCTGAGAAGTGCAAAGAGGGATTCTCAGATCAGCTACAGAAATTGGCAAAAAAATAGCAGATGAAATTTAATGTGAACAAATGTGACATGTTGCACTTTGGGAGTTCGACTATAAGAGGAAAGTATGCAGTTAAAGGCAAGATGCTTAACAGCATTGATGTACAGAGGAAGCTTGAGATTCGAAGTCCTTAACTGCCTAAAAGTAACAACCACAAGTAGATAGAGTGGTAAAAAAGGTGTACGGTATGCTCACCTTAATTTCATCGCGGCATTTAGTATGAGAGTCAGAAAATCATGTTGCAGCTGTAGGGTTTTTGTTGTGTGCAGTTCTGTTCACACCATTACGGGAAGGATGTGGAGGCTTTGGAGAGGCACGGACACATAATGAATAGAGGGATATGGATCTCGTGCATGCAGAGGAGATTTGTTTTATTTGGCATCATGCTTGGCACAGAAATTGTGGGCTGAATTCTTGATCTGTACTGTTCTATGTTCATGTTCATGAAAGTTCTGGATTGGTTGTTCTTTCTTTTTCCCTCGTGGAAATGTACCCGCAATTGCGGTTCTTACGTCTTTGAAGGCATTCCATTGTTCTGTTACAGTTTTGCATGTCAAATTTTGAGTCTAATTTACCAGAGCTGGATTCACACTTGTTTTTCTCCGATTAATTAAATTGAACCTTCTTTCCTTTCACTAATTGCCATCTTCTAAAAGTAATCCTTGGGAAATTGATGCACATGCCTCATAAAATGACCAATTACATGTTACTGTGCCCTTTTTCAGGCCTGATAGCATTCAAGAAACTTATAATACTCCCTTATTTATGTAAGTGAAGGTGTTAATTGCTGTTTTGTGGCCCTCTCTCACATTTTGAATTCTTACACATTTGAAAAGCCTCACAGGATTATTCAAATAAATTACTTGACCAAATTAATTAAAGTTATAAATCAGGAGAAGCCGATCTCTTCTCCATCTGCACAACCTTCCTGAGTCAACACTGGCATGCAATAGGCCTATCTCCAGACATCATTGCAACTTTTTTTGTGGTCCTGATGGAGGCATAATTGAGATAAAGCGCATGCCTCTAAAAACACCTCTCAAATCTATGAATGCTTGTGCAAGTGGCTAGTCTCTGATAATTCATTACAATTATCTAACAGAGATGTAAAAGCTTCAATCAATCAATGCCAACATTTGGTGTAAAAATAATAGCCTGAACAAATTTCTGGACATTCTACCCTTGCAGCACAACAATACCCCCAATTCCAAATCCTTTAATTTTGATAATTATTGGAAAACTCATGAAGTCGTTTCTGGAAGTATAACAAACATAAACACTTTTTAAAGTTGTCAGCAATTTCTTCATGAAAATTGAACTAAATTGGACTTGAACCAAATGTCTTTAATCACTTAACTATTCATGTCACAGTGATGATCCTGCTTTACAATTATAACTGGAAAGGTATACAAAGAATTTCATATGTTCTTGCCATTTTCAGTCATTTTGTTTTATTAAGAAATTATGAATTCATTTGCATCCTTTGCAATTCATTGCAAAACTGGATGAATAACTGCTGCCCTCGAGTGGCTTCAGCAGATACTTACACAAAAATGAGAAGGCTTAACATAATTTAACACACAGTATGAATATGATGTTGTTGGTAATCAGTACTTACTTGTGTTGGGGTGAAGACTAATTCACACTTGATACTTTCCTTTCCTCTTAGATTTGCAACAAACAAATGAGGATTGACTGGATCTTGAATTGCATCTGAAAATAAAGGTAAAATTTAATAGTCTCTGCATTTTTGCTTGCATCTCCAAAGTGAAGGGAAAACCTGTGTTTCTGCTTTATAGTTTTGTGGGAAAACATAAATCTGCATTTTAAAGTAAAAGAAAATCAAGGCCCTGTAATTTATGGTAAGTACCTAGTAGTGAGATTTACTTGCTGGCCTATTTAAATTGGATTTGTTTACCCATTTGTTGTCCTTGGATGATTCCGATCTATGTCTCTGTTATCCAATTATTAATATGCTCTGATTTTTCATTATTTCTGTTTAAATTGTTTCTGATACTTTATCTGAAATTTTGTTATTGCTTTCTACATTTACTTTTGTTCCTTGGGTACACGCATTCTCTTTACATTTAAATAGTAGTTCTAAAATTAATTTGCATTTCTTCTTTTTCTTATATTTAGGTTAATTTTGGATATAACCGGCCAGAGGTAAAGGATTGATTGTGTGCCAATGGGGGTACTATTAGCATCTCCAGACAAGTACAAATAATTACACTGTCCACGAATGGCAGTACTCAGGAAATCACCAGTGACGCAAAAACAAATTAGCTCTGATATATGTTGCTAATGGTGAGACGGTGTAGAACAAAATCTGACCAATGTCATCCATCCTTCATGGTTACGTTCAGGGAGCAAACTTCCAACAGTTTGCCTGCAACAACACAGGTAGCATGACATTGAAATAATAGGTTGCACAAGGCTAATTTGTCAACAATTATGAAGTTTTGATATTGATTGGATTACTACTCAAAAGATTATATAATTGGACAAGGGTTGATTGATGCAATGAATGTTTTCAGTTACACTACCATTTATATTAATGCAAAATGCTGTAAGAGAAGAGTTCCATTGACAAAAACATTAAGATGATGGGCAAGATTTCTGGGTCCTATTTTAGATCTCCCCTTGAAGTATAGCAGGTGACAAGTATGAAGCAGATAATTTATTGGAATGGATGATGAGCCACCCAAAATAACTGCTGGGTACTGCCAAGCATCAGAAATTGACCAAAATAGATCAGTGAATGGACAACACTGCACGACATATGTTCAACCAGGGTGTTGATGACCTAGGATTACAAGAGCAAATTCCAAAGACATCAAGAAAGTTGTTTTTCTTTATTTCTGCAGAGGAAGATATAGCATGTATGTTACTCCTTCAACAAAATCTCTGCATTCTTGACATTAATGCTGTTCCAAATGGGTCAGGATCTGAACGGCAAAGAATACAGGGACTACAAAAAAATAAAAATCAGCATATGTTATTGATTGCATTCAAATTTAGTCCACAACCCAGTTTCAATCGACCCTTAGGCCAATATTTTCTGGCTAACAGGATTGAATTACTAGTTTTGCACTGGAACTTTCTTGAGTTCTTGTCACACTGTGAGAAGAATGGAAAAAATTGTTCATAACAATGATATTCTAATTCTCTTGTATTTCTAAGTAAAACTTTTAAACAGTGAAAAGACTATGGAATTATTTTAAATAATAAATTTAGATTTCCTTGCATGTAGTTTTCCATTTGTCACTGCTTCCACACTAATGAACCATTTGTAAAAGTTAAACATTACCTTAACAGTACAGAATAGAAAATATTTTTGACTCAAATCGCACAATGTCACTTAGAGTGTATTCTTGCAAATTATTACTGCAAGAACAAGTCTAAATCTCCTTTCATTCACTAGAATGAAATACTGATAGAGAACGCCATATAGTAATTATTCTTAGATATGTATGCTGTTGTGCATTTTGCACTACGATCAATGTGACACTAAACTACTGAAAGCACATTGTGCAATCTGTAGGCAAAGTAATTACAATAATTGGAAGATTTCAATGAAAATAAAGTGTAGATTACTTTATGAGAGAAAATCATCAAGTCATAGACTTGTGCAGATTAGAAACAAGTGCTTCGACCCGCCGCATCCGTGGCAATCGTTCTGTTCATCTACTTTAATCCCCTTTGCCTATATTAGGAATACTAGGATCATAGAAGTGAATACTACTACCATTGGTTTGGTAAGGAAAGAAGCCGTTGGCTTATTGATCCATACTGGAAAACAGTAATAGATTCTCAGTGTGCTTGGTTGATTCAAAAGAGAGGCTTGGAGCATTCTTAGAGCGTCTTCCAAAAATTCATTTTATTTTTGAACATGCAGAACAATATACCTCTTGTAAAATGGAATTATGGAGAAAATAAAATTTGATTTGCATTGGATTAGTGCTTCTTCTTCTTATTGCGAAAGGCATGCACAGCCTAAAGTTGTAGGACAACTTGTTCTATTTGATCTTACATAGAACCATAGAAAATCGGTGCAGGAGTAGGCCATTCGACCCTTCGAGCCTGCACCGCCATTCAATATGATCATGGCCGATCATCCAACTCGGTATCCTGTACCTGCCGTCTCTCCATACCCCCTGATCCCTTTGGCCACAAGGGCCACATCTAACTCCCTCTTAAATATCGCCAATGAACTGGCCTCAACGATCTTCTGTGGCAGATAATTCCAGAGACTCACCACTCTCTGTGTGAAAAATGTTTTCCTCATCTCGGTCCTAAAGGAATTCCCCCTTATCCTTAGACTGTGACCCCTTGTTCTGGACCTCCCCAACATCGGGAACAATCTTCCTGCATCTAGCCTATCCAACCCCTTAAGAATTTTGTAAGTTTCTATAAGATCCCCCCTCAGTCTTCTAAATTCTAGTGAGTACAAGTCAAGTCTATCCAGTCTTTCCTCATATGAAAGTCCTGACATCCCGGGAATCAGTATGCTGAACCTTCTCTGTACTCCCTCTATGGCAAGAATGTCTTTCCTCAGATTTGGAGACCAAAACTGTATGCAATACTCCAGGTGTGGTCTCACCAAGACCCTGTAAAACTGCAGTAGAACCTCCCTGCTCCTATACTCAAATCCTTTTGCTAAGAATGCTAACATACCATTCGCTTTCTTCACTGCCTGCTGCACCTGCATGCCTACCTTCAATGACTGGTGTACCATGACACCCAGGTCTCGTTGCAATTCCCCTTTTCCTAATCGGTCACCGTTCAGATAGTAGTCTACTTTCCTCTTTATGCCACCATAGTGGATAACCTCACATTTATCGACATTATACTGCATCTGCCATGCATTTGCCCACTCACCCAACCTATCCAAGTCACCTTGCAGCCTCTTAGCATCCTCCTCACATCTAACACTGTCCCCCAGCTTCGTGTCATCTGCAAACTTGGAGATGTTGCATTCAATTCCTCGTCGAAATCATTATATATATATTGTAAATAGCTGGGGTCCTAGCACTGAGCCTTGCGGTACCCCACTAGTCACTGCCTGCCATTCTGAAAAGGACCCGTATACTCCTACTCTTTGCTTCCTGTCTGTCAGCCAGTTCTCTATCCATATCAATACTTAACCCCCAATACCGTGTGCTTTAAGTTTGTATACTAATCTCTTATGTGGGACCTTTTCGAAAGCCTTCTGAAAGTCCAGATATAACACATCCACTGGTTCTCCCTTATCCACTCTACTAGTTACATCCTCGAAAAATTCTATAAGATTCGTCAGACATGATTTACCTTTCTTAATTCCATGCTGACTTTGTCCAATGATTTCACCACTTTCCAAATGTGCTGTTGTCCCATCTTTAATAATTGACTCTAGCAGTTTCCCCACTACCGATGTTAGCCTAACTGGTCTGTAATTCCCCGTTTTCTCTCTCCCTCTCTTTTTTAAAAGTGGGGTTACATTAGCTGCCCTCCAATCCTCAGGAACTACTCCAGAATCTAAAGAGTTTTTAAAAATTATCACTAATGCATCCACTATTTCTGGGGCTACTTCCTTAAGTACTCTGGGATGCAGCCTATCTGGCCCTGGGGATTTATCGGCCTTTAATCCATTCAATTTACCTAACACCACTTCACAGCTAACCTGGATTTCACTCAGTTCCTCCATCTCATTTGACCCCCGGTCCCCTGCTATTTCCAGCAGATTATTTATGTCTTCCCTTAGTGAAGACAGAACCAAAGTAGTTAATCAATTGGTCTGCCATGTCCTTGTTCCCCATGATCAATTCACCTGTTTCTGACTGCAAGGGACCTACATTTGTTTTAACTAATCTTTTTCTCTTCACATATCTATGAAAACTTTTGCAGTCTGTTTTTATGTTCCCTGCCAGTTTTCTTTCATAATCTAATTTCCCTTTCCTAATTAAGCCCTTTGTCCTCCTCTGCTGGACTGAATTTCTCCCAGTCCTCTGGTAGGCTGCTTTTTCTGGCTAATTTGTATGCTTTGTATCTTCTCTTATTTGATTGTATGTATCTTATTTGAATGTGCACACCGGGTTGATTGCATTTGTCGAAACATGGCGGACGACGTGAAGGTTGCAAACTTCCACCCCGGATTAGTGCTTGGTAAATCAAAACACTCAATGAAACTTCAGAAGTCAGCAAAAGCACTTGGGGAAAATGGAAGAAGTCCCTACACTGGAGGGAAACTTTCCTGAAAATCTATTGGTGTTCCTCAGAAATCCAAGAAAAATATCATCAATTTCTAGGCTTTATAATCATTTAACATCAATGTTATTTATACTAAAATTCATAACTGTATAATCTGTTTATAAATATACCTGCAGATGCTTCAAACTTCAGTGAGAAATCTTTGTAATGAGATAAATCAAATTCAACCTTAATAGGCGACACTATTAAGTTGAGTAAAGTGAATGGAATCACTGAAGTCGCACCACAATAGATGCCATAGAACATGAAATATTTCTGCATACAAAGAAAGCAAAATGAATTATTTAACATAGAGAATTACACAACATAAATCAGTCCTAAGTAAATAGTTCATCGTTATTCTTACAAGCATTAGCAAATACAGCTACTTTGGGCATGAAAAGAATATGTGACGGTAATATGCAATTTCCTGGACAACAGTTTAATCAAATGGCTGTCCAACATAAAAATTAGCATTCTAGTAAATTTAATTTCAGAATAAAATGTCCTCATGTTTTAGTTGCTTATTATGTTTGTTAAAAATCTGTACAATAATGGTAAGCCAATCTAAATAATTTTTTATAAAACAATCAGAAAGTTGGCCAAATAATTGCTCGATGAGATTTCTTGTCTTTGTTTATTGACTATTTGAAAGACTAATGCTGTGTTTACACCGTTTCAAAACATTTTTGCAACGTTTCATCCAATTGTGATTGGGTACCTTTACTTAAAATTCTAATTAAAATGTCCATAAAATTACTTAAAATGTTAATGACAATAATTGTACGTAAACATATATTGCAGTGACAGAAAGAGGTGAAAATAAAAGACCACAGATTTTGAATGCAAGGACTTGGAAATTTCCTTCAGAAGCCCTGTGTATGTTGATTTTCCTCACATCAGTGCTCGGAAAAACACTGGTTCTCTGAATTATCTCAGGATCAGCAGGAGTGGATGATAGTGAACCATTTATTGCAGTCTCTTCTATTTATTGAGTTCGTCAATCCTTCTCATCAATGTTAATCAAGATAGAAGAACATCCAGTAGATAGACAACTATATTTGTTTTACTTTATCTAGGTGTTGGGGATTCTGAGTATTATTAACTCGCTAGATGATAAAATTGACTAGAATGAAAAAAAATGGAGTCAAAAAAATGAAAATAGTTTCCAGTCAGAGATCACTTTTCCTTTCTTGCAAGGTGAAGACCATAAATCACATCATAATGGGATTGTTATGCCATTGGCTCATAATTTTGTGGTGAGAAGCTAGCCATCAAGATTCTGAAAATAATTCTATTTACCTGGTGCGGTTTCTCCAGTGGGAACTTGTGGTCCGAAGCTCATTCTATCTGTCATGGTGATGCCCAAATGTTGACAGAACCTTTGTAGCATCACATAATCACATGAAAGGCCAAACCATGCCCTGCACATAAAAAGGTTAAAGGCCCCGGAGGAACATCGTAGGCAAGGCTTTCAACAAGCTTGAGGATAGGAATTGAACTCATCAAGAACGTGTTGGTGGGAAAAATACAGCACATGACAACTGAGTTATGAACTTTTTTTTAGGTTAGTTTATTGTCATGTGTACCGAGGTACAGTGAATAGTTTTGTTACATGCTAGCCAGTTGGTGGAAAGACAATTTGAGATTACAATGTACAAATAAGGAAATAAAAGGTAAGCAGTAGTTTTCAGAACCAAAGATAACCGACCAGTAATGTTAATTGTCCGCCGAGCTTCACAGCCGTGTATCTCTAGCTTCGTAAAAGTTCTCTCCATTGCTTCTCCCCCCTCTTTTGAAGGACTTACCATACACGGTGCTTCAGCCATCTTTTTACAGCGCCAACCTTCCTGTTCATCGCAGTGTGTGTCTGTTTCACCTTGGCTTTGCACCGTGTGAATGTTTTAGACAGCGCTCTCCCCGCTTGCCCTGTCCCCCGCCTGCATAACGGGATGGTGAAGCGGGGGGGGGGGGGGGTGGTTGTGTGTGTGTGTCTGTGTGTTTCCACTCTGACAGTGGCCGTTCCAGAAGCCATTTTTGCAGGCGACTACTGGCAACTGGCAGTCTGCTGAAAAATCGCCTTAAAGTGGGACAGGCCCATTAAGGTACAGTGAAATTTGAGTTACCATGCAGCCATACTAAGTGTAAAGCAACAGTGCAAGGCAACAAGACACACAACCACATAAATTTAACATAAACATCCATCACAGTAGATTCCACATTCCTCACTGTGATAGAAGGCAATAAAGTTCAATCTTCTTCCTCTTTGTTCTCCCGTGGTCGGGGCAGTCAAACCATCCGCAGTCGAGGCGATCAAAGCTCCCGCAGCCAACGATCACAGCCCCCGTCGGGGTGATTGAAACTCCTGTGTCGGGGTGGTGGAAACTCTCTGTGGCATGGAGCCCCCGAATCGGACTCTTCACGATGTTAAAGTCCACAAGCCCCGTGGTTGGAGCTTCGATCCCCGGCAAAGGAATCGCAAGCTCCACGATGTTAAAGTCCTGCAGATTCCCGTGGCTTGGAGCTCCGGGTTGGTCTCCAGGAAAGGCCCCCCACACCCCACCCACCACATAAAACAGATGGGAAGAAAATGTCCCTGTATCTGGAGGTGTGCATTTTATTAATTGTATACTCTTGCCTGATGGGATAGGGGAGAAGAGGGAGTGGCCAGGGCGTGACTTGTTCTTTGTGAGATCTTTGTGAGATCTAGGGAAACATTGGTCTCCTGGTACCATCAATGTAAATTTAGCGGAAACATTCCAAAGCCTCTTGCCTTGGAGATTATGTTTTAACGAAGGGGCCTGTTTAATCATTGTTCAAATTAAAACATAGGTCCATCATTTATACACATTAATGTTGCTTCTTTAATGAGGGGACTTTAAACAGGCACAATTAAGCTGACAGCAAACATAATTCTAGTGGATATGTGGAGTAATTTTTTGCATACGACTTTCATTGCACAGCTATCCCCATTCTTTTGGGCAGAGTGGGCTACGATCTCAAGATCTTGTTTAAGTGATCATACGAAACAATGTGTATCAACAATTTGAAGTCACATTCACATACTGGCTTCAATATCGAAATGTCATAAAGTGCTTCATAGAAGCATAACTAAACAAATCATGACATCAAGCCATACAATTAGATATTCGGGCAGTGCCTGAAGGCTTGGTCATAGATTATTGTGTTAAGGAGCCTCTATAAAAAGGGCAGAGTAGGGAGACAGAGACATTTAGGTAGAGGTCCAGAGCATAAATATTAGGCACATTAAATGATGTTCAAACGGTCAGAAATGAAGAAATGCAGAGATTTCAACAATTATAGGTACAAAATGCTGGAGTAACTCAGTGGAACAGGCAGGATCTCTGGAGAGAAGGAATGTTGTGACATTTCGGGTCAAGATCCTTCTTCCGAGCAGTCTAGAGAAGGGACTCGACCTGAAACGTCACCCATTCCTCTCAAGAGATGCTGCCTGTCCCATTGAGGTACTCCAACATTTTGTGTCTATTTTTGATTTAAACCAGTGTGGCGTCAGCCTAAACATGGGCCACTTATGCTCGAACCCTCGTCAGGAGATACGAGGGTGGGCACATGGCGTCATGGGCTAGAGGGAGTGTCCTGGTACTTAAGGTCATCTCACCTCGAGACCTTAGGCAGTCAACAGGTAGCTGAGCCCGAGTGAACAACCTCGCTCAGCGAGAGCACACAGTAATATAGTTAGCGCACCGACTTAACGTGTCACCACTGAATAAACAACACTTTGAACCGGCCTGACGTCTCACCTTTATTCACCACGTATGGTGCCACTGCACCAGCATCTGCAGTTTTCTCCTCAACAATTATAGGACTTGCTGAGGTTTATAGTGGGGGTTGAGGTCTCAGGGAGTTCAAATTTTAAATGAAAATGTAAAAACTGATAGATTTGAAATCAGTGTGAATCAATAATCCCAAATTAGAGATCCCCAGCAAATCTGGGGATTTAATCATACAGCTTGTCCGTATTCTTTCCTCAAACTTTCAACTGCCAGACTTTTTTTCTTATGGTCACCGGCCACAGCTGAAAATTGGAGAGGATTATAGCTCCCCTATTGAATCCCAAGATCTGCAGTTTTCAAACATAGCCATAAATGGACAATCTTCCAAGCTGGAATAGGCATGGAGTGGCTTAAATACACAATTTAGTTAGTATTAAATAATTGTACAAATGTAATAGAGTCTGCACAGTGCATATTCAGCCTCTTCGTGCTAACTTTGATTATTTTAACCAGAGGTCTTCAAAGGACAATTAGCCACTCAAAGTAAAGGTCCATTAATTTTTATTTTTCTGGAGTTAAGGATTAGGAATCTGAACTCAACAATACATGATTCAAAGTAAATACAAAGTTAAATACTAACCAGATTGATTTCAGCCATCGGTTGTATCACTGATCCTCCAACCCGTAGTTTCAACATATTTGAGTTGCGAATGTCTACCTGAGAAAATACCATGAATATTTAAAAAGAAAATACTAAATCTCAACATCTTGTAAACATTTTTAGCATAACAGAGATTGTTTATCTCTGTTGAACAGAGATATTGGTGTTAGTTCATTGGTTGTTAACCATAAAAGTAAAGCCCGTCCTCCACCGCAACCTCTGCCGAGTTTGCCCGCGACCCATAGTCGCGGCAAGGTCGTCACGAGGTCGTAGGAGGTCTTCGTCACTCTCCTCATGGTCGAGAGTGGTCTCCGCGTAGTCGAGTCTTCAGCTAGGTCCTGGTGTATTTTTCAAAATGTTAAAAATTGACTGCGACTAAAAATAGGTCGTTGTGGGAAAAATCTATATTTTTTTAGTTGTAGGTCTAGTCGAAGCCGGTTGTAGTAGGTCGTGATGCTAGTCGTAGTTAGTCGAAGGTGGTCGAAGGGCCACCTTCGACTAACTAGCTCCCGGGTGCAGGAGGAGGTAGCCCTGCATGAGACCAAGGTATACGTCTCTACCACCACCCCATCCTTCACTGCCTCATTTGAAGGCAGCAAAGCAGCCCTTTCTCCTGTGTCTGACACAGCATCAGAGGCAGATGCCCCATTGGTGGTGGGAGAGGGCTGGAGGAAGGTTATGGCCTACACCTTCACCACGCAGCAGGAGGGGAACCTTGAGGAATGGTTCCAGCAGAATGCCATAGTTTACATTCCATTTGGAATATTTTGCAGGACCAAGAAACCAAGAAACCATCCTGTACGAAAAGGAAAATGAGGGGTACAGAGTCAGGGACAAGAATGGCATGCTTGTCATCCACTGCCTCACTGCTTAAAGTTCCATCTTTTGTCAAAGACCAGAGCCACTCTCTTCCAGTCATCTTGTGTACTGGGACAGTCCATCACATCATCTGCATTCACCCATTGAGACCTCTTCTTGTGCTTCCTCTTCACCCTTGCTCTTCCCCTTCTGCCTTTGTTTAAAGGCTGGTGAAGCAAAAGGGCTACTGCAAATAGCAGTAGTTGTATTTTTACTATCATCCTCCAAACTAGTTCCTTCCTTGCTTTCATGGTTCAGAATGATTAAAAATAAAAGCTGGGAGGCATTTTTTAGTGAGAAAAAAATGCAGACATGACATAATTTTATCAGGTGATCATTTGACCTGTAGACAGTCGTCATTGGTCATTGTTGGTTTTCGGTGTGGTCCTCTGAGGTGGAAGGAGGTCAAATTGCCCAATCACGGACCAATTTGCCAGAGACCATCCTCGAGTAAAACGTACATGGTCGAAGCCAGTCTTCAACATAGTCGAAGGAGGTCGAAGGAGGTCTTCTTCATAGTCAAGGGAGATCTTCAACATAGTCGTAGGAGGTCGTACACATAGTCGTGGAAGGTCGTAGGAGGTCGTAGGTCACCACGATTTTTTTTTAACGTTGCTTACGGTCACCAGAGGTCGTGGTGGATGTCTCCTAAGTGGGACAGGCCCTTAATACTACTAAAATAGATGTGCATATATTTCAATTTACCTTTAGTCTGGTATCAAATTTGAAAATTGTAGTTGGGTGGAAGAAAATATTTAAACATGTATAACCTCCAACAGGTATTACTCCATGAGTAGGAATTACCGACATACCAGGCACACAATTCTCATTGTTGACCTATTAGGAGAAAGAGTTGCATTAAAAAAGAAATATTCCTTTATTCTTAAAAATACAAATTAATACTGGGTTACTTTATCAATGAACAGAATTAAAAAACGGTGCGGTTACATTGAACACGTGTAGCCTTGATTAGAGTGTGCAATCTAGTCTCCATATTTTAAAGAAGATAAAAGAGTCTATGAAAAAAATGCAAAAATATTACAAGGATGAAAACTGGGAAGTTGTACCCATCAAAACTTTGAACAAGCTGGGGCTTCTCTGGAGGCTGCAGTGAGATTTAAGAAAGGCATTTCAATACATGAAGGAATTTGAGAGGGTTGTCCTTGAGAAGATACATATACTTGTGAGAAAGCCAAACCTGAGATCATAATTATGAAATAGGTCATTCATAATTAGGAAATTACGAAATTTCAGGAAATTTCAGGAAATCGGGATAAATTCTTTACTTGGGAATTCGATAGTATTTCGAACCGAGTAATTGAGGGAATGAACAAGAATGCGAGACAAAAAGAAAAAAAAAACATAGGATTTGATAAAACAAAATGGGAAAAATACATATTTGCAGAATCAACACTGAAGGGAGTATTTGGGTTAACCTGACTGTTCCTGTGCTTTGAAAGGCTTGCATTTCAATAGCAGGTTTTACAACGAGCTCTATGATCTTTGCTCTGGAATTCACAATTGTTTTTACAGACAATTAAGTATATTATATAGAAGACACAACAGCCAATGTTCACATAATTAGCTCTGACAGACAGTAATATGATAATGATCAGATACTGTGCTTCTAATATAATCCTGACTGAGGGATATATTTGCACCTAGGACACCAGGAATAATTCCCTTCCTCTTCTCATATCACATCTTTTACATCCACTCCAATAAATGGTACTTGCAGCACTTATTCAGCAGTACATCTAAGCTTCAAACAAGATTTATGTGCTCAACTGTTGAAATGTGACCTAAATCCACAACTTTTTAACTCAGGCAAGAATGTTACCCACGGGGCCCACAGCTAATAATTAATACAAGGAAACATGTTCCTGCATAACCAAATTTTACAACTTTCAAATGTTGCTTTCCTCATTTCAATCTCACAGCTTCTACAAAAGTAACCCATAGAAATGGTAATTTTTTAACAATTATTAGACATTTTAGACGTTCAACTGCACTGCAATTAATATTGCTTTGGTGATTGTTGCCTAAAGGTACATTAGAACATAAATTATACTTTCTGATGTGGTTAATTCTCAATTTTATATAGTGCAAGTCAGTTTATAATTTTATGGTACGCATATTTAAATGTCATCTTATAACTCCCATATTAGGAATTTAACTGTTTTGCGAGGAATTATTTATTTCGCATCTGCCAGTGCCTTCACATTTATAGAGTAATTATCACTGAAGTGTTTATTCTACAAAAAATAGATTGCAAGAGTAATGCGAGTCTCTACTCCACTTTCCTATTTCCACTAACCTCCTTATGATACAACTCCCTACAACACAATACCCTCTCCTACACTTCTCGTTGTTGACAGTGATTCCATTTTGTGCCTTCTTTCCACATTTTATTTATATACCTCCCCACTTCCACATCTCTTCCACCACTTGAAAAGTCTCATCAACATATGGTTTTCATTGGAATGCTTCCTCTCATGTACTTCTTCGACTATTCTTTGTGTGAAGGACTTTAAGACGTTTCATGACATAAAACTGAAAATAATTTGTGGAAAATATCACTTTTCAAATAATGCAGATGAAGTTGTCCTTTCATTCATTCCCTCTCCCCAAAACACCCCACCCAAAAGAATATGCATACTATATATGAGCAATGTAAGAAAAACTGATATAGTTCAACATTTTTCTTAAACTACATGTCAATTCATTTTTATTTTTTATACACTTCCAGCAATATTTTCAAAAATTAAATAACTAAATATAGTAATAGACCAACCGAAAAGTAAGTTAATGACATACCTTAAAGTACGCATGGTTTTGCCCCTGATTTTTGATAACAGCTATCTTTGTGGTGCTTATGTTCAAAGCGGCAGAATTAAAAAGCACACGGTTCTCAACAAAATGAACATTAATGTTACCAAGCTGTAAATTAAAAAAATATATAAAGTGGTTTTGGAGGTTAACAATGGTAAGACCTAAAATATGCAACAATTCTGACAGATATAACAGGTGTCTGCAGAGTTATTGAAAAGTTCAACACTGGACTTTGAACTTCAAATCAGAAAATATAATGGCTGGCAAATGTGGCCCATACTTTTTTTGTGTGCATTATTTAAACACAATTGACAGTGGAGGGAGTTAAATAAGATTGGATTTAGTATCTGGGTGCACTGCGTATTTCTTTGCACTGTCACATGGAGGACACAGGACCTGTGCAGTAATGTCCAATGGCTCCAATACATAATTGGAAGTGACATAAATCATCTGCAATGCACAGAGTGGCCCTGAACCTCCTTGTGGCACATGCCATGCCTACAACATGTAGCCATTCTCTCTGATCTTCTCTGCCGTGAAATGCCACCATTTAAAGTAATGTTCCTCGATATTGGGGAAATATGCCAAGTGCTCTCAGAATATTCTGAGTGAATTAGGACTCCTGATCCAGGCCCTTCTCCACATGTTTTCTCGTATCAGGTTGCCCTGTTCAAATGATCCCCCTGCCTATTCTCCATATAATATGAAAAGGCCCGTGAAACACTGATCCAAAAATAGTGAGTGAAGTATCCACGAATAAATGTTGGTGCTGGCCAATAATTTATATCTCACAATATGCTGCAGCAATGCACCAGTATCCAAACAACACTAGATAATGCCTTCAACAAATCCTGAGTTAGGTTGGACAGAAGCTTGCAGCCTGTTGGAACAAATCGGTTTCAAGTATGGCAATGTTTTATCATTGACTATCTGGAAGATTGTACACAGCATATTTGTCTCCTATTTGGATCCTTCTGTCTGTGCAGTTCAAGAACAATAGCATTAATGCAATCTGGCATATGGATGCTAAATGTCATTGACAAGGCAATCTACCTGCATCTGGCATATGGATGCTAAATGTCATTGACAAGGCAATCTACCTGCCATAAATGTATGTTAGCTATTTAGTCAGAAATGAAGGTCCACACTGAAATATCTTGTACAAATGAGCAGAGCAGATGATTTGCTTGCAAGAATAAGTAATTATGTCCACTCTTACTATAGTGATAAGAAGCAGATTAAGCAGACACTCAGGCTTGCTATAATGACTGCGAGTAAACGAGTGACAATCACAGCTTCCCGAGATCATGCAGCAAGGTTACTAATTTCAGCAGCTTCCTCTTCACATATATGAAGCTGGTGCCGAAGCACAAAAAATATGCTTATGTTGGTCCATGCAAAATTCACATTTAGGTGATAAATCACCCAGCAGTTCACTCTCCCTATTATCACCCATCTGATCATTCAGATTAGGGATGCCCCCTTAAAACATGGCAAAATTGCACCTATTAGGAACCTAAGATGTGTGGTTTAGGAACGAGTGCAATTTGGCATATGATAGCTAAAGTATCATCCACTAAACAATCCACCTGCTGTAGAGTCAGCTGTTCAGTCAGAAATGGGGACACTTTTGAATGCTCCAGCCAGAGGTTTCGGTGTGTTCATTGTATGCGTGTTCGGCACAACAGTGTGAGGCAGTGAATTTTGCAGAGTGTAGGTAATCAGAAACATTTAAAAGATGTCAAATATGTTAAATTAAAAAAACTAAAATTAACAAATTAAAACAAACATACGACTTATACTTAAACCATCCAGTGTGGTGAATAAATGATATATTTGCCAGCCATGACAGACACAATCACTCTTCAACTCTGCATTCAGCCTCAAGTCTAGAAACCGAGCTAAAGATCAAATGCATTGGCACCTGACACCAAAGCAACCCATACTTTCGTACATATACATGTTAAATAGCAAAGGATAAAAGGGGCAGGAGCAACAGTAGAATCACCTCCCACATCAAAGACCCAGCATAAAGCAGATAAGGCATCCTTTTATTACAAAGAGAAGGCAATTTACATTCAATGGTAAATTATGTTAACAATGTATACATTTGAATTCCATTCATACAAAATAACTTAAAAGTGATCTGCACAAAAAAATAAAATGTTGTACCTCGACAGCACACTTCAATCTGATCTTGTTCCCCTCGTGCACCATAAGATCAAAATCACCTTTCACAGGGGAGAAAAATGATGCATGCCAGACAACTTCACATTCCAAATCATTAAATGCATCAACAACACCTGCATTGAAAAAAGTACAAAATCAGTATCTTAATGCTTAGGTCAATTATATAAATGGGGAATAAACGTTACCATTGAAATTAGGTGATTTTTTTCCCCCTTGCAATGTATCAATGGCTGATTACAGGATTTATAGAATGAAATTGCTGAAAATTAGATAATTCAACCCATTCCACCAGTGCTGACTCTTCTGAAAGAGTTCCAGCAATAAGTATACTCTTCTTTCTTCTGTTCTCCCACACAGCACTGAAACCTTTTTTCCTACAAGTATTTATTTGCTTACTTTTTGAAAGTTGCTCCTGAATCTGCTTTCACTATTCTTTAATGAACACATTTAAAATATCTTGCTGCTAAAAAAATATTCTCATGTCACCCCTAATTCTTCTGTTTGCCAACGTCAAACTGTATCTTATACAACTGCTCTTCGCCCCACTGGAAGTGTTTCTCCCTATTTACATAATTAAAATTATTCATAATTTTGAAAGTCTCTATCACATCACCACTTAGCCTCTTCTGTTCTGATGATAAAGACTACAGCTTGGAATCATAAGAGAGATATAGCATGAAACTGGCCTGACCCTTTGGCTCATCAGGCCTATGCCAACTGTCAACCACCCAATTACACAAATCCTACAATAATCCAATTTTTATTCTACCCACATTCTCATCAACCTTTCTTTGGAAGCATAGATAGATGATGATTCAGATTGGGACTCTTCTTCCTGGCTTGAAACGTCACCTATCTATGTTATCCAGCGATGATGCCTGACCCGCTGTGTTACTCTGGCACCTTTTGTCTTTTTTATGTAAACCAGCATCTGCAGTTTCTTCTGCCTGCACCCTTTGCCTGCTAGCTCTGGCTCCTTCCCTTCCCATCACCACTTTATCCTTGCAATCTCCATACCAGTCTTTCAGTTCATATAAAGGATTCAACCATTGGAAGAAGGTGGCTGAGGAGGACCCTACACAGACTTTCTCTTTGGGAGACATGAGGAACACTCCTCTGCAGATGAGGTCATCAGATTTGTTTCTTGTCCTTTCTTATAATTGTGAAGATATTCACAGTTATAGTATGTCAGATAACCCGTCATAGCCTCCTCTTCCCGCATGCAGAAGATAAGATTGTGGATGTATGAATGAAATTCATCTGTGTCACGATTTAGAATGTCCCCTGAGATACCATCTACACCCAAGACACAAAACCAATGACCCAGAAAAAAACTGTTTTCAATACCATCCTTTGAGCTTCTGAGATTTAGACGATCTACAGCTGGAACCACAAAACCTCCAACTGGACTAGCAGGTTATGCAAAACCATATGAGCATTCTTTAAAACAAACTCCCCGCATTGACCCTAATTACTGCTAATCAACTTTGTTGGGAATATGATATCCAGCAGCAGTAGGCACTTTATTATGGATGGTCACTGGGATTGCAAGATGAACAGAGAGAAAGATTTTCTCAAAATCTGCTTTCTCAAATTGTGCAATAGATGCTAAATCCATGGCTAAAACGACACAAAGTGACAGAGCAATGAGATTCTCATTACCTTGTGTGTCAAAAGCACACAGTTGCCTTCATAAATGATAAAAGAGGACCACCGTCTGAATGTCCCCGGTTATCAGTCCGAGCACCCTCTGTCAACCCTACTTTATAAAATCTATAGGTCTATCACTGCCCTCATCAGTAATCTCAATTCCCAATGGAATGCAAGCAAGTAATCCTTGATCTCCAGGGTCTGCGTAAGAAAAGTATTTTTGATTGAATGGTTTGCAATGTTCATAAAAATGAAATGTGCCTTTTATTTACACAGCGAGTGCTTGACATCTGGAATTTACGGTTAGGGAATGTAATGGAGTCACATTTTGTTTAAAGAAACATCTCGACAGTCACTTAAATAGACAAGGCACAGAATTACACAGACCTAGTTCAAGCAAATGGGATTTGTGTAAATGAGCAAAAAGGTCAGCATGGATGTTGTGGACTGAAGGCCCAATTTCTGTGCTCTACTTTTCAATGGCTGTCAGACTTGAACAGCTGAGTGCATGGGATTATGGAGGAGTGTATGATAGAATAGAAGCTCAAACTAACTGCTGACTTTGAGGGAACCCCCGTTCGTTACGGAGCTGGAGCTGCAGCTGCCAAATTTAAAGGAGTTGGAGCCTCCGTCTGTGAGGGAATTCCCGATCCAGCGCTGGTCCTCAGAAACAGCAGGTACAGTAAACTCAGTACCTGGAAACAAAGGGGAAGCCTCCATTGTGTCCGGAAACGTGGCCGGCGGGCAGGACTTCAGGTCAGACTGAAGCGCAGGGGACTTCGGTCCCCTCTCCCCACTATCCTCTTGGCCAATGTACAGTCCCTTGAAAATAAAGTGGAGGACTTAAGGGCAAGACTGCTTTATCAAAGGGAGCTGAGGGAATGCTGTGTGTTCTGTTTCACAGAAACATGGCTCACCCCCAGCTCCCCAGACTCAGCGGTCCAGCGTGAAGGGTTCTCCATCCACCGCATGGACCGTACACTGGCATCGGGGAAAGGGAGAGGAGGGGGCGTCTGCCTCATGGTCAACTCTGCGTGGTGCTCAGACTTGGCAGTCCTGTCCAACTCCTGCTCTCCACATCTCGAACATCTGGCGGTGAAGTGCCGCCCCTTCTACCTTCTGAGGGAATTCACCTCCATCATCCTGACCGCGGTCTTCATCCCATCCCAGGCAGACGTCCGTCTGGCACTGGAGGAGCTGCACACCGTGGTCAACAAACACCAGACGTCTTACCCCGAGGCTTTTACCACCATTGCTGGGGACTTCAATAAGGCAAACCTCAAGAAATCGCTCCCTAACTTCCACCAACATGTCTCCTGCTGCACCAGAGGACCAAACACACTTGACCACTGCTACACCACCATCAAGAATGCTTACCGCTCTATCCCTCGCCCTCACTTCGGTAAATCCGACCATACCGCGGTGCTGCTTCTCCCTGCCTACAGGCAGCAATTAAAGAGCGCACCCCCAGAGGTGAGGACAGTACAGAGCTGGTCGGGGGGGGGGGGGGGGGGGGGCAGAGGAACAACTACAGGACTGTTTGGAGTCTGTAGACTGGGCAATGTTCAAGGACTCGGCAACGGACTTGAATGAATATGCCACAGTCGTTACAGACTTCATTAAGAAATATGTGGAGGACTGCATCCCTACAAAAACCTTCCGAGTGTTTCCCAATCAGAAACCTTGGATGAACTCTGAGAAACGCACTCTTCTGAAGACCAGACACCGGGCATTCATGTCTGATGATACAGTGGTCTACACGAAGTCCAGATACGACCTTGGTAAGGCCATCAAAAAGGCCAAAAGGGAGTTCTGCTCCAAACTGGAGGATGAGACAGATGTTCGGCAGCTGTGGCAGGGACTGAATGCAATCACCTCCTACAAGGCGAAACCAGGAGGCAGCTCGGATGTCGGCGATACATCACTCCCTGATGAGCTCAATGCATTTTACGCACGCTTTGATAGGGAGAACACCGATGTGCCTTCCCGAGCCCCCATTCGCTGTGATGGTATTTCAGTCTCAGTCACAGAGGCTGACGTCAGGAAATCCTTCAGAGGGTTGAACCCTCGAAAAGCTTCTGGATCTGATGGCATACCTGGTCGTGTTTTAAAAACCTGTGCGGACCAACTGGCTGGAGTTTTTACGGACATTTTCAACCTGTCACTTCTGAGGTCTGAGGTTCCCCACCTGCCTCAAAAGGGCATCAATAATACCGGTGCCCAAGAAGAGCAAGGTGACGTGCCTCAATGACTATCGACCTGTGGCACTAATGCCCGTGGTGATGAAGTGCTTCGAGAGGTTGATTATGGCGCAAATCAACTCCTACCTTGACAAAAACCTGGACCCACTGCAGTTCGCTTACCGCCACAACAGATCAACAGTGGACGCGATCTCGCTGGCCCTCCATTCCGCTCTGGACCACTTGGACAACAAAAACTCATATGTCAGGCTGTTATTCATTGACTACAGCTCGGCATTTAACACAATCATCCCCTCCAAGCTGGTTACCAAATTCGCAGAACTGGGTCTCTGCGCATCCCTCTGCAATTGGATCCTCGACTTCCTCATTCACAGACCACAGACTGTTCGTATTGGTGGAAATGTGTCAGACTCGATAACAATCAGCACGGGAGCACCTCAGCCCCCTGCTGTACTCACTCTATACTCATGACTGCGTAGCCGGTCACAGTGCGAACTCCATCATCAAGTTCGCTGACGACACCACTGTAGTGGAACGTATCACTGGTGGGGATACAGAGTCGGAGTACAGAAGAGAGATCGAGCGATTGTCCATATGGTGCCAGCACAATAACCTGGCCCTCAACACCAGCAAAACCAAGGAACTGATTGTGGACTTTGGAAGGAGTAGGATGGGGACCCACAGTCCTGTTTATATCAACATATAGATGGTTGAAAGGGTCAAGAGCTTCAAATTCCTGGGTGTGCACATCTGTGAAGATCTTTCCTGGTCCGAGAACACAGATGCAATTATTAAGAAAGCTCATCAGCGCCTCTACTTCCTGAGAAGATTACGGAGAGTTGGTCTGTCAAGGAGGACTCTCTCTAACTTCTACAGGTGCACAGTAGAGAGCTTGCTGACTGGTTGCATCGTGGCTTGGTTCGGCAACTTGAGTGCCCTGGAGAGGAAAAGACTACAAAAAGTAGCAAACACTGACCTTCCTTCCATCGAGGGGATCTACCACAGCCGTTGCCTCAAAAAGGCTGGCAGCATCATCAAGGACCCACACCACCCTGGCCACACACTCATCTCCCTGCTACCTTCGGGTAGAAGGTACAGGAGCCTGAGAACTGCAACAACCCGGTTCAGGAATAGCTACTTCCCCACCGCCATCAGGCTATTAAACCTGGCTCGGTCAAAACTCTGAACATTAATACCCCTCCATCTGTTATTTGCACTTTATTAATTTATTAATTAATGTGTGCAGTCAATGCCTATTATGTTCTGTTGTGCTATGCAAAGAAAGAATTTCATTGTCCTGTCAGGGACACATGACAATAAACTCTTTTGACTTGACTTTGACTTTGTTATTTAGTAAATTATGTGCATCTATTAAATTGAGTAGTATCTGAAGCTTCCACAGCATTTGACACAGTATGAGATTTGGAGATGCATTCACTGATATTGATTGTTTATGTGAAGTCATTAAACATCTTGCAGAAGTGTATCTAGTTTTTCTGTATTTGAACCTCACCATTGGCATCCCAGGCTATCTGTTTCTAATGGCTTTTGGGTATGTTGCTGAATGGCCCACTCTCACATTGCACCATTTTTCACAAATTCCCAGGTTAGCTTCAGTTAATCCCCATCCAGAAGGCACCTCCTCTTTATGAAGTGCAAGATAGCTTAAAGGAATCCAGGCCATTTTTAACTATCAGTAGCGATTCACCATACTCGGCCTTTGCTAAAGAATCCATCCCCGATAGAGCAGTAGACATTAATCAGATGCTAAATTTATTGTAAACAGCAGGCAGCACAATGTTGGCATATTGCCAAAGTTATATTGATTAGGCAGTAATTAAATTTCGAAAGCTATCAAATTTAACTCTCAGATGTCTTTTTCAATTAAGTTAGTTTGTTTCACAAAACTTCTCAGAATGTACACAACAATATTCAAGTACACTGATTTATTAATATCTACCAATGAAAAGAAATGCCAGTCAGCAAATCAAATTCACTCCTTGCATAGACCGTCAGTGATCTGAACTAATTTTAGAGGGAAATTTATAAAGAAGTTGGGATTCCATTCAAAATTACAGATTTTTATAATATGCACTTATTAGGTATTAGGGGTTCAGTATTGATGTGGATAGAGAACTGGCTGGCAAACAGGAAGCAAAGAGTAGGAGTAAACGGGTCCTTTTCACAATGGCAGGCAGTAACTAGTGGGGTACCGCAGGGCTCAGTGCTGGGACCCCAGCTGTTTACAATATATATTAATGATCTGGATGAGGGAATTGAAGGCAATATCTCCAAGTTTGCGGATGACACTAAGCTGGGGGGCAGTGTTCGCTGTGAGGAGGATGCTAGGAGACTGCAAGGTGACTTGGATAGGCTGGGTGAGTGGGCAAATGTTTGGCAGATGCAGTATAATGTGGATAAATGTGAGGTTATCCACTTTGGTGGCAAAAACAGGAAAGCAGACTATTATTTAAATGGTTGTAGCGGCTCCATACGTGGTGAATAAAGGTGAGACAGCAGGTCGGTTCAAACGGTTGTTTATTCAGTAGTGACACGTTAGGTGGGTGCGCTAACTATATTACGAAGTTGCTGTAGCTGAGCGAGGTGTCCTCTCGGGCTCAGCTACCTGTTGACTCTTCTAGGTCTCGAGGTAAGAGACCTTAAGTACCAGGACACTCCCTCTATCCCATGACGTCACGTGCCCGCCCTCGTATCTCCTGACGAGGGTTCGAGCATAAGTGGCTGACGCCACAGGACCCCCCCCCAGAACAGGGGGAAGAACAGGTCGAGGGAGGCTCCTGCATGTAGGTCTGGTTCACCCCGGGCGTGGGTCGGGACGGAGGGCTCCACGGGCGCAGTGACGCTCTGCGTGGGCGATCCCGAAGTACCGAGGGGTGCGAGGAGACCGATGCAGAAGCCGCTGGGGAGAAGGGGTCTGGGACACCCCGGGCGTGGGTCGGGACGGAGGGCTCCACGGGCGCAGTGACGCTCTGCGTGGGCGATCCCGATGTACCGAGGGGTGCGAGGAGACAGAAGAGACCGAAGAGACACGGTCGCATCTCCTTGACCAGCTAAGGGAGAGTGTCCTGTGAAATCAAATAAACTAATTTCTGAACCGAGTGTGGAAATGCAGTGAACACAAAAATGAACAGTTAAAAGACAAATCACAGTGCAATCAGTGTCCAAAGCTCATATTGTCCAGTGTTCATAGTGCAGGATAATGCTGCAGGGACAGCCTCCGGCCTGAATGTGGCGCTGTGGGCGGCGGTGAGGCTGCAGTGACGGCATCCGGCCGGAAGGTGGCGCTGTGGTCGGCAGTGAGGCTGCAGTGACGGCATCCGGCCGGAAGGTGGCGCTGTGGTCGGCAGTGAGGCTGCAGTGACGGCATCCGGCTGGAAGGTGGCGCTGTGGTCGGCAGTGAGGCTGCAGTGACGGCATCCGGCCGGAAGGTGGCGCTGTGGTCGGCAGTGAGGCTGCAGTGAAGGCATCCGGCTGGAAGGTGGCGCTGTAGACGGCGGCCAGGTAAGTTCGTACTTCACTTCCGGCCAGCCGCGGCCATTTTTGTAGTCGGGCGGCCGCTTGTTTCAAGATGGTGCGGCGGCCATCTTGTCGGCCGGCTGAAGCGGATTCACCAGTGATTGAAGACCGGTGAGGAGCAGAAGGGCGTCTCCTATCGGGTGGCTAGGCCCTGGGCAGCGGTCGGCGGGGCCAGGCGTGGTGCAGGGCAGGACGTGGAGCCGTGGCCGCTGTGAGGCCTGTTGTTGTGCCGGGTCTGGAGCGGTGAGCCCGGGTGAGGTGAGGCCGGTGCAGGGCCTGGAGCCTTGGCCGCGGTGAGGCCGGGTCCGGTGCAAGGCCTGGAGATGCGGTGAGGCCTGGTGCGGTGCCGGGGCTGAAACCATGTCCGTGGTGAAGGCCCGGTGCAGGGCCTGGAGCCTAGTCCGTTGCCGGGAGCGGGAGAGCGGCGGGTACTCTCTGCTCCCAGAGCTGTCGGGCGTGCGTCGGCGTTGTAGTGGGCAGGAGGCTGCTACGCTCGCAGTTCCTGCAGCAGCTGGTGGGGCAGCGGCGGCTGGTACAACCTCTCCGCTCCGGTGGTGGGCTCCGGGCAGGTCATGCGGAGGAGCTCGGCGGCCGTCACACAAGGCCTGGAGCGGTGTGGGGGTTGGAAGCGGGGCCTGCGCCGTTGCCGGGAGAGGGAGGGCGGCGGCAGCCGCGGCTTCTCATCTCCGGTGAGCAGCAGCTGGTGGGGAAGACGCGGCATACCTCACTGCTGGGCCTGGTTGGCGGCAGCGTAGTTCTGCAGGGCTGGGCAACCGGCTGCAGACATCAGGTCTCCCGAGGCTGCGTGCTTCAGGAGAAATCCAAATTTCAATATGGACAGTCGGGGGTCACCAATGTAGCGGCACCATACGTGGTGAATAAAGGTGAGACAGCAGGTCGGTTCAAACGGTTATTTATTCAGTAGTGACACGTTAGGTGGGTGCGCTAACTATATTACAAAGTTGCTGTAGCTGAGCGAGGTGTCCTCTCGGGCTCAGCTACCTGTTGACTCTTCTAGGTCTCGAGGTAAGAGACCTTAAGTACCAGGACACTCCCTCTAGCCCATGACGTCACGTGCCCGCCCTCGTATCTCCTGACGAGGGTTCGAGCATAAGTGGCTGACGCCACATGGTGGCCGATTAGGAAAAGGGGAGATGCAGCGAGACCTGGGTGTCATGGTACACCAGTCATTGAAAGTAGGCATGCAGGTGCAGCAGGCAGTGAAAAAGGCGAATGGTATGTTAGCTTTCATAGCAAAAGGATTTGAGTACAGGAGCAGGGAGGTTCTACTTCAGTTGTACAGGGTCTTGGTGAGACCACACCTGGAGTATTGCGCACAGTTTTGGTCTCCAAATCTGAGGAAGGACATTATTGCCATAGAGGGAGTGCAGAGAAGGTTCACCAGACTGATTCCTGGGATGTCAGGACTGTCTTATGAAGAAAGACTGGATAGACTCGGTTTATACTCTCTGGAATTTAGGAGATTGAGAGGGGATCTTATAGAAACTTATAAAATTCTTGGGGGGTTGGACAGGCTAGATGCAGGAAGATTGTTCCCGATGTTGGGGAAGTCCAGGACAAGGGGTCACAGCTTAAGGATAAGGGGGAAATCCTTTAAGACCGAGATGAGAAGGACTTTTTTCACACACAGAGTGGTGAGTCTCTGGAACTCTCTGCCACAGAGGGTAGTTGAGGCCAATTGGCTATATTTAAGAGTGAGTTGGATGTGGCCCTTGTGGCTAAGGGGATCAGAGGGTATGGAGAGAAGGCAGGTACGGGATACTGAGTTGGATGATCAGCCATGATCATATTGAATGGCGGTGCAGGCTCGAAGGGCTGAATGGCCTACTCCTGCACCTAATTTCTATGTTTCTATGTACCACTTCAAAAGTTTCCTCATTATAGGACATGATAAATTTTGGCTCGATGTACAATTGGCAAACATTTTCCCTTTTATTCCTTGTTAGCTTTTTTTTTTAAACTCCTGTAGTTCCCAAAAACACATTCCAGGAACTTTTGTCAATGTTATTCTCAAAGAAGTTTACAAAACCAGTCAGACTGATTTACCCTCTAAAGTGCCTTTACTCTGACCAAACTCAGTTCATTTTTTACATTAGCTACCTCCATCAGGTCGGATGAAGAAAGCCATTCCCTCTTCTGTAAGTACTGGAATCCAGCTGAATTGAGCAGAGTGGTTTCTCCTGTTATAGAGCCGCACTGTTGTCCTCATGCCCGATTCATGCAGGAGCCCATAGTTTGGGGATAAAACCAACTCATTGGTTGACAGTTCAAGTTCAACGCTAACCACATTTGCCATTACTAATATACGACCAAAATGGACGTTATTTATTCTGTAGGTAATTGATCTGCAAAATAAAAGAAAACTGGCTTAAGTTTCAATAGTACCAAAATAAAATAATGTTATGTTTTTTTTTTTAACATTTTAGGTTCATAATCTTGGAAATGTATTATCTAATCTGTCCATTGCATGACTTTTTAAACATCCCCAAACTACACTGGCTTCTACTTTATGAACATATGGTGGAAATTAAAATTCAGCAAATATTATCGTGAAAGATAAGAAAAAGGCAACAAAAAGATTCATGATTATCCAGTAAAGAAACTGTCAGTTAAATCATATTAATTTCTGCTCCAAATCTGCATGCAATTATGAATAATTCAAAGCACATTTAAATTGTCCAAAGCAACTTCAAGATTCCAGGATGGCACAAAAAACTGGAGGTTATAACTGTTGAGGTATCACTGGGGTCAACAGCATCCCCTAGTTTTTATTGAATGTCACATTGATTTATCTGTGTACGTAGAGAGCATGATTAAGAATTTACAGATGATTACTAAAACTGAATGTAGTTGATGATGACGATGGAGATAGTGGATTGTAGGCAATTGTCAATGGACTGGTTAGTTGACCACAAATCCAATCCAGAAAAGCATGCGGCAATGCATCTGAATACAGATGAAGAAACTGAATACATTGAAAATGGCATTGTACTAAGTCTGTATTGGAAAATAGAGATTTTCTTTGGATGCCCACAAATCTTTGAGGTAACAGGATGGGTATATAAGATGGTTAAGGCGGCAATTTTGATACATGCCATTACCAGGTGAAGGATAGAACTTAAGAGCCAATGTCACTGAGAACAATTTAAAACAATAATTAAGCCACAGTGAGAGTGTACTGTGTACAATTTGAGAATCCACCATAAAATTCTTCACCTTACAGGATAAATTTGTAAATGGGTTTCCAGGGTGAGAAATTTGTAATTGTAAAAAGAGCATGATTTGGTTGGTGAGACTAAGGGATGAATTGATATATGATCACAAAAGAGATGGAAGGCTGAATGATTTTTACTGTTGCATTTTCCTTGCATTTCTCAAACGGTACTTAAGCATTGTTGACCAAACATCAGAAATTGGTAGAAACAAGGAACTGCAGATGCTGATTAATAAAGTATTGGAGTAACTCAGTGGGTCGAGTTGCATTTCTGGAGAACATGGATAGATGACATTGTAAGTCGAATCCCTTCTTCATGCCTTCTGAATAATTTAATACTGGTTGTTACGAAATTTTTAAAATATCCTTTTAAAGGCTTTATCAATCTTTCACTTAGTAAGTATTTATCTAATGTGGAAGAAATACGCACACAATATTTTTACCTGGAAACAATATTACAATTATGGTTATTCTTAACATGGCAGATTGATAAAAATAAGTTTGTTGCACACAGTTTCCACTCCTGATTCTTATTCAGTTAACTCACAGAAAAGAAATTGTGCAGTTAAGTAAGGACTTCATCAGAATCATCTACTGAAACCCATTCAGCTTCTTCATGAAGAATATAATTTCAGCGACTGGCAGGAGCCTTTTAAATCATACTGTAAGATTTTCCATTTCAGAATTTCTGAAACTACACTACATAACCACTACCAAATGAGTTCACAAAATATTCACATAAAATATACATGCTGCTGTTCTAAAATAACAAGGTTGTTAAATTTTATGCAATGTGACAGGCAGATAAATATTAGGAAGAAAATAGTTAGAAACATTTAACTTTATTGGTATTATCAAACAAAATATTGATGTAGGTTTCCAGTACATACTGTTGCTTGTGTTAACTAACACTCTCATTCATCAGTTTGTGTTTTACAATCACTTTTACAAGTACTAGCACAAGAACCAGCACATAGGATAGTCAAGAAAGCATAATTTGGCAGCTTTTTATTTTACACCTTTTTTCAGGAGACGCAAAATGCTGGAGTAACTCAGCGGGACATCCAGCATCTCTGGAGAGAAGAAATGGGAGACGTTTCAGGTCATAATCCTTCTTGAATTCCTTCTCTCCAGAGATGCTGCTTGTCCCGCTGAGATACGCCAGCATTTTGTGTCTATCTTCGGTTTAAACCAGAATCTGCAGTTCCTTCTTTTTTCAGCTGTTCCAAGCTGTTCCACAGATAGTAACTCCAATATGGTTCTGAACAAAGAGAACTGAAACAGAATTAAAAAAGAGATAAGCAGAAAAAAAACGAAGGACGGGTGTATAAGAAAAGAATGAAGAGAAATAAAATAATGGAAGCACCAGAGAGTGAAAATAGTTAAAAGAGAATGAAGAGTGACAATGATAGAAAAGAAGAAAGAAAAAGAGATACAATGAAAGACCAGGAAGGAAATAGGGAAGAAATAAGTAAATGTGGACAATGGTCCAGTAGTCAGAGAGAAAAAATCAGGGAATAGAGTAAACCCAGAAGGAAAGAAAGTAGGAAATATAGGGAAGGCACAAAATAAATGAATAGTACAGAGCTATTCAAAATTGAAAAAAATGGTGAAAAATCAGAGAGGGTGGTGAGGGGTAGAATGAGAGGAAACTGAAAAGGTAGCAGGAAGGAAAAAGGCAGCTGGGCCAGAGAGCAAAGCAGAGAAAGAAATGCAGCAAATAAGAGAGAGAAAATAAGAGAGATGAAGTCCATCAAAGAGCAAAATTTCAGAGCGAAAAGAAGTGTAAGACTAATGGGCCTGTCCCACTTCGGCGACTTTTTAGTCAATTGCAGGAGACGATGCAGTTGCCACACGTTCGCGGGTGGTTGCTGGCTAGTAGCCTTCATTGTCGTGAGGAGTTCCCGCATTCTGGAACTCGTCGTGGCCTCATTATGGTCGCCGCAAATTTTTCTACATGTTGAAAAATTAGCGGCGACCAGAATGATGCCGTCATGGAGAGTAGTGAGAATTCTCATGCCATAGGTGCAGTGGTAGTGGGTCGCCAGGAGGTCATAGGTTGTCGTAGGCTGTAGCCGGTGCTGACCGGTGAATTTCATTGGCTTTTTGGGAAACAAAACCATAAGGATTAGATTTCAGAAGCAAGGATAACCGACCGGTAATGTTAATGTCAGCCGAGCTTCACAGCCCTGTATCTTTGGCTTCTTAAAAGTTGTCTCCACTCCTTCTCCCCCCTTCTCACCCCTCTTTTAAAGGACTTATGTGACCCTTCCCGTACACTGTGCTTTCACATAATTACAGCGCCAACCTTCCTGTTCATCACGGTGTGTGTCTGTATCACATTGGCTTTACATCTTGTGAATTTCACTCAGGCAGTGCTCCCCCCGCTTGCCCTGTCCCCCGCCTGCATAACGGGCTGGTGATTATTCACATTATGTGTGTGTTCCACTCTGACAGCCGCCGGTTTTTCATGCGACTGCCGGCGACTTGACAGTCGGGACAGGCCCATTAAGAAATAGAACAAGGTAAAGGAGAATGATGACATGAGTACAGAGAGATTTTACTTCGGAGTCACGCAAGTGACTACGTGAAGATGCCCCGCCAGGCGCATGCGCGTCATTATGTCGACGCATGTCGCAAGGAACGGGCTGGAGAGCGCAGCTCCACCAGCGGTGAGTAGAAACCTTGCAGGTAAGTGGTTTAAACTACTTTCCAGCGGGTATTTAAGCTCCATAACACTGGCTTGCGAGTCAGGAGGAGCTTGTGGTATGGAGAGTGGTGCGTGGAAATCAGTTCGTGGGTCGCGCAGCGATGCGGTCCCATCGCAGCGATCGGGAGTTAAGATAAGTGCGGTGCCGGTTCCGATACCGGTGACCATTATTCCCGTTGTTAACGAGCCTCCAGCTGCTCCAGTGTCGCAGGGCACTGAGATTAGATTAGATTAGATTAGATTACCTTTATTGTCATTCAGACCTTTCGGTCTGAACGAAATTTCGTGCCTGCAGTCATACATATAATAAAAGTAACAAAAACACACACTAAACACCTCCTCACTGTGATGGAAGGCAAAAGTCTGTCTTTGTCTCTTCCCTCTTGTTCTCCCTCTGCGCTGAGGCGATCCAGGCCTCCGATTTCCAAGTCGGCCACCGCCACCGGAACGCCGGAGTGCCGCCAACAGCTCCAAGTCGGGCCGCCGCCGCTGAGGCGGCGCAGCTCCAAGTCGGGCCGCTGCTGCTGCTAGGCCGGGCCGCCGCTCCAAGTCGGGCCGCTGCTGCAGGTCGGGCCGCAGGGGCCGTTCTGCCTCCAGAGACAGGAAAACAATGTGGGGGAGAATGGAACAAATGGAGAGAATGCTCCAAACTTTGATCAGCCAAGGGTCCAAAGACCCAGAAAATTCCCAGGCAGCCTCCGAAGGAGTTCCATACAATGAATATGGTGCCTATACAGAATGGGAATCTGACTCTCCAGCGCTTTGTTTAGGTCTGGACGAGGTCTCCTTAGAGCAAGACTCGGGAGTACCAGGGCAGGAGGAGACTGAACCTGAAGCTGGTGTCCCTACTCATGTGTGTACACCAGAGCACAAGAGCCACGCTCTGGTGTACCCGATGTAGCACGAAGTTTTGCTATACCGGAAGGGAATGGTGAGGCCATGGAAGAGAACCTGGCTGCCAACATTAATTACTTGGTTTCTCACCAGCTCCAAGACACTGTTATGGCTGAAACAGCGGAGTTATATAAAACACTTGTCAATTGTGCCTCGCTCAGGGTGCCAACAGTGAATTCTGCAATTTGGGCATCCATGAGTGCAATGATGCAAGGGCAGGAAATGTGTTTCCAGCGTGTCCTCAAGCTAATATCAGCTGGCATCACTGCTTTTGGAAAAGAGATACAAGGGTCGACTATGTCCAAGACTCAGAAGGACATGCTGGCGTTATTTTGCAATGCTTATTTTGAATTAAATTGCATGAGAAAAATCGCCATTCGGCCAACATTGCACCCTAAATTTGCAGGATTGTGCAGGGCAAGCAATACTCAGGCACCAGATTATTTATTTGGTGAAAACCTGCCAAAACAAATCAAAGACATTGATGAAGAGGCGAAAACGATTGGCCTCATAAAACCTTTTATCCCTGCTCAGAGAAAACAAGGAGGCTGGATGCGAAGGGGGTTACTAGATATTGATCTGTTTGCGTCCAGATTAAATCACCAGTTGCCTAAATATGTCTCATGGGAGCCAGACCCAGGAGCAGTAGCGATAGATGCATTCTCGCTACATTGGGGAAGTATATTCTTCGATGCTTTCCCCCATTCTGCCTGATTAGGCAATGTCTCACCAAAATCGAGCAAGACTCCGCCACAGGCGTTTTGGTGGTTCCAAACTGGCCTACACAGCCATGGTTCCCATTGGTGCTCAGAATGATGACTCAGCCATTCATGACGATCCCCAGCTGTAGTAATTTGTTGGTACATCCAGTAACAAGAGAAAGTCATCCATTACATGATCGTATTAATTTGTTGATCTGCAGGTTCTGACCAGACCATTACAAGGGCTTGGACTGTCGGATAGGACCATGGATGTCATAATTACAGATTGGAGAGATAGCACTAAGAAACAATATATGTCTCATATAAAGAAATGGGAAATGTTTTGTATACAGTCAGATATATCTTATCATACTGCAAACATATCAGATGTATTGGAGTTCCTTGCTATGTTGCATTTTGACAGCACCTGAGTTATAGTGCCATTAATAGTGCTCGGAGTGCTTTGTCCTCCTATTTAGGACAATTTTCAGAACGACAATCTATCGGGTCTCATCCGTTAATATCCCGATTTATGAGAGGAATTTTTAATAAAAATCCTCCCAAACCAAGATATACATAAATCTAGGATGTCAGTATAGTTCTCACATTGATTGCTTCGGCAGTGGGCTCCAATTACGTCACTGTCTTTTCAGAAGTTAACATTTAAAGTGGTTATGCTCATGGCATTAGCATCAGCACAACGAGTACAAACATTGCAAATGTTGCAGTTAGATTGTATGCATTTGTCTGCAGATAAAATTACTTTTTATGTTTATGATCTAATCAAGCAAAGCAGGCCAGGAAAGGCTGGAACCAAGGTATGCTTTAAAATATCTTTAAAGCATACCCTATGGACCAAGCATTGTGTGTGGTTAAGCATCTGAGTCAATATACTGAAGTAACTAAGAATCTCCGAGGTTGTGAGACAGCAATGCTCATTACGCACAAAAAACATATAAAAAAGTGACAGTACAAACTATTTCTAGATGGTTAAAACAGGTTCTGGATTTAGCTGGAGTGGACACTCATTTGTTTAAATCTCACTCCACCAGGGCGGCATCAATATGCGCGGCGAAGGCGCAGGACGTGCCGCTCGACCAAATTCTAGCGGCCACAGGATGGTCTAAAGTAGAGTCATAGAGTCTTACAACGTGGAAACAGGCCTTTTGGTCCAACTTGCCCACACCGGCCAACATGTCCCATCTACACTAATCCCACCTGCCTTAAATGTTGCAATAGTACCTGCCTCAACTACCTCCTCCAACAGCCCATTCCATACACCTACCACCCTCTGCACTAAAAAATTACTGCTCAGGTTCTTAATAAATCTTTCCCCCCCTCACCTTAAACCAATGTCCTCTGGTTCTCGATTTCCCTACCCTGGGCAAGAGACTCTGTGCATCTACCCAATCTATTCCTCTCATGATTTTGTACACCTCTATAAAATCACCCCTCACCCTCCTGCACTCCAAGGAACAGTCCTAGCCTGCTCAACCTCTCTCTATAGCTCAGATCCTCAAGTCCTGGCAACATCCTCGTAAATCTTCTCTGCACCATTTCCAGCTTGACAATGTGACCTCCCAACTTCTATACTAAATGCACTGACTGATGAAGGCGACTGTGTCAAAAGCCTTTTTGATCACCCTATCAACCTGAGATGCCACTTTCAACAAATTATGTACCTGTGCTCCTTAATACCTCTCCTCTTCCACACTCCCCAGAGCCCTACCTTTCACTGTGTAGGTTCTGCCCATGTTAGTGCTCCCAAAATGTAACACCTCACATTTCTCTGTATTTAATTCCTCAACCATTCTTCAGCCCACCTGCCCAACCGATCAACATCCTGCTCTTTTGACAACTATCTTCACTACCTACAATAGCACCCACTTTTGTGTCATTTGCAAACTTGCTTACCACGCCATATATGATCTCATCCAAATCATTGATAGAAATGACAAACAGCAATGAGCCCAACACTAGGCACAACACTCGTCACAGGCCACAAAATGCTGGAGTAACTCAGTGGACAGGCAACATCTCTGGAGAAAAGGAATGGGTGACGCTTCGGGTCGTGACCCTTCCTCGGTGATATCAGGGGAGTGGGCAGTACAGAGAAAAAAATGTAGCCGGAGGCAGAAAGACTGGTAAGAGAACTGGGAAGGGGGAGGCGATGGAGAGAGAGGGATAGCAAGGGCTACTTTAAGTTAGAGAAGTCAATGTTCATACCACTGGGGTGTATGCTGCCCAAGCCAAACGTGAGGTGCTGTTCTGGCGGCCGGTTCCGATGTCCGGTCCTAGCAGCTGCTCGCAGTCACCCGAGCTACTGGGTGAGTGAATGAGTTGCTGGCATGATCCCCGACCCCCTCCTTCTCAATGTTTCTGCCCTCCCCGCAACTTTACCCCTGGCGACCCAGCCACGTTTACTACTTTGTACAGCCTAGGCCGTGCTGACCCGGGCCAGACTCCCCACACGCTGTGGAAAGGAACTCTCTCTCCCCCTTTTACAGCCGCTTCCCACTTCACACAGTTCCAGGGTCAAAGGCATGGCAGGTTCCGCGGAGCAGTCGCTACGAGAGTGGCATTGCACGGCCAACACCACTCCACTTAAATTATGTTCATCTTAAACACAATTTAAGATCAACATCTGCTGTGTCCACCAGTGCAGGCCACCTTGCCTCCTTGCGTCACCGCGCATGGGCACCGCGGCCTCGGGCCCGGGGGGTACAGGAGATGGGAGTCTGTAAGCGGGATAATTACGGGGAAAAAAATATGCCTGCGGGCCGGATGATTTCGAATTACGGACCGTATTCGGCCCGGGGACCGGAGGTTGCCGACCCCTGTTTTAGGCAGACCGATCGGAGGTGTTCAGCGAAACAATCGCCGAGCCTGTGCTTGGTCTCGACAATATACAGTAGTCCATACCTAGAACAGCGTATACAGTAGATGAGGTTGGAGGAGATGCAAGTGAACCTCAGCCTGAAAAGACTGTCGGGGTCCTTGGATGTAGTCGAGGGAGGAGGTTGGGGTTTTGATCTCCTGCGGTTGCAGGGGAAAGTACCTGAGGAGGGGGTGGTTTGGGTGGGGAAGGACGAGTTGAACATGGAATTGCAAAGGGAACCGTCTCTGCGTAAAGCGGAAAGCGGTGGAGATGGGTAGGTGTGGTTAGTAGTGGGATCTTGTTGGAGGTGGCGAAAATGTTGGAGGATTATGAGCTGTAAGCAACGGCTGATGGGGTGGAAAATAGAACATGGGGGACTCTGTCTTTGATACAAATGGGGGGGAGGGTGAGCAAGAGCAGAGCTGCGGGATGTCGAAGAGACCCTAGTGAGAGCCTCATCTATAATGGAAGAAGGGAACCCCGTTCCCTAAAGAATGAGGACATCTCAGATGACATGGTATGGAACATCTCATCCTGGGTGCAGAAGTGCAGACGGAGGAATTACGAGTATTTACAGGAAGCAGGGTGGAATGAAGTGTCATCTAGATAGCTTGTTGGAGTCGGTGGGTTTGTAATAGATGTCAGTCATTAGTCTGTCTCCTGTGATGGAGACGGTGAGATCTAGAAACGGTCGTGAAATGTCGGATATGGTCCAAGTGAATTTGAGTGCAGGATGGAAATTAGTCGTGAAGTGAGTTCTGCATGGGTGCAGGAGGTAGCATTGATGTAGTCGCCAATGTAGCGGAGGTAGAGTGCGGTGATAGGGTATGCCTGGAACAGTGATTGGTCGACGCCTCCGGTTGGAAAAGTAACCTACCACCATCATCCTCGGCTTCCTTCCATGAAGCCAATTTTCTACCCATTCAGCTATCTCTCCTTGAATCCAATAGGATCTAACCTTCCAGAGCAGCCTTCCATGCGGAGCCTTGTCAAATGCCTCACTAAAATCCATGTACACAACTTCTACAGACCTATTTAATCACATCCTCAAAAAACACAGGTTGATGGATGAACTCCAAAAATTGTTCATTGAAAAAAAAACGGGGAAGGCGGCTCAACCGTGGCTAATGAGGGAAATCAAGGATGGTGTTAAATCCAAGGAAGAGGCATATAAATTGGCCAGAGAAAGCAGCAAACTGGAGGACTGGGAGAAATGTGGAATTCAACAGAGGAGGACAAAGGGATTAATTAAGACGGGTGGAAAAAAGAGCATGAATAAAAGCTTGAGAGGAATATAAAAACTGACTGTTAACGCTTCTTTAGATATTTAAAAAGGAAAGGATTAATGAAGACAAATGTCGATCCCTTACAATCAGAGACAGGTGAATTTATAATGGGAAACAAAGAAATGGCAGTTAAACAAGTACTTTGGTTCTGTCTTCACTAAGGAAGACACGAACAATCTCCCAGAAATACTAGGGGGCCGAGGATCTAGTGGGAGGGAGGAGCTGAAAGGAATCCACATTAGTCAGGAAATGGTGTTAGGTAAACTGTTGAGACTGAAGGCTGATAAATCCTCAGGGCCTGATGGTCTCCATCCCAGAAAACTCAAGGAGGTGGCCCTAGAAATCATGGATGCATTGGTTATGTTGATGAAAGAACTGCAGACTTCAGGCTGAAGAAAGGTCTCGACCCGAAACGTCGCCTATTCCTTCTCTCCATAGATGCTACCTCACCCGCTGAGTTTCTCCAGCATTTTTGTCTACCTTCTTTTGGATTCATTGGTGAGCATTTTCCAATGTTCTCTCGGCTCTGGATCAGTTCCTGTGGACTGGAGGGTAGCTAATGTAACTCAACTTTTTAAGAAAGGAGGGAGAGAGAAAATGGGGAATTCTAGACCCATTTAGCCTTACATTGGTAGTGGGGAAGGTGCCTGCGTCGATTATTAAAGATGTAATAGCAGCACATTTCAAAAGCAGTGACAGGATCAGTCAAAGTCAGCATGGATTTATGAAAGGGAAATAATGCTTGACTAATCTTCTGCAATTTTTTGAGGATGTAATAAGTAGAATGGATAAGGGAAAGCCAGTGAATGTGGAGTAACTGGACTATCAAAAAGCCTTTGACAAGGTCCCACACAAGAGATTAGTGTCCAAAATTAGAGCACATGATATTGGGGGTAGGATATTGACATGAACAGAGAACTGGTTGGCAGACATGGAGCAAAGAGTAGGAATTAATAGGTCCTTTTCAGAATGGCAGGCAGTTACTGGTATGGTGCTGCAAGGCTCGGTGCTGGGACCCCAGTTATTTACAATATACATTAACGATTTAGACGAGGAAATTAAATGTAACATCTCCAAGTTTGCCGATGAAACAAAGTTGGATGGCAGCATGAGCTGCAAGGAAGATGCAATGAGGCTGCAGGGTGACTTGGATAGGTTGGGTGAGTGGGCAGATGCAGCTTAACATGGATAAAGGTGAGGTTATCCACTTTGGGGCAAGAACAGGAAGGCAGATTATTTTCTGAATGGCGTCAGATTAGGAAAAGGGGAGGTGCAACGAGACCTGGGTGCGCTTGTACATCAGTCACTGAAAGTAAGCATGCAGGCACAAAACCATGTTGACTATCCCTAATCAGCCCTTTTCCATCTAAGTGCATGTACATCCTATCCCTCAGAATACTCTCCAGTAACGTTATGACCAGACGTGAATCTCACTGGCCTGTAGTTCCCAGCCTTTTCCCTGCAGCCCTTCTTGAATAGAGGCATAACACTTGCCTCCCTCAAGTCTTTTGGCACCTCGCCTGTATTTAACAATGACTCATAAATCTCCGCGAGGGCTCCTAGAATTTCCTCTCTAGCATCCCAGTGCTCTTGGATATATCTGATCAGGCCCATGAGATTTGTGGATCTTCATACGCGTCAGGACCTTCATCACCTCTGCGACCATAATACTGACAGCTCTCAAGACACCTCCAGTGACTACCTCAAGATCCCCCATTCTCCTGTCTTTCTCCACGGTAAAAACAGAGGAGAACCCCATCGAGGACCATGCCCATCTCCTGTGGCTCCACAGAGTTGACTGCTTTTTTTTTTTTTATGTTTCAAAAACTTTATTCGACACAATCATATAATACAACACATCAAACCATAATCAAAAATTGCACTATATTAAAAAAATTATTATTGTACAACAATACAATCATTGTTCACAATACTCTGAACCCCACGCGGTGACCAGCGTAGTTGACTGCTTTGACTCCTGAGGGGTCCCACTCTCTCTTTGGTTACCCTTTTTCCCTTTATGTGCTTATAAAATCTCTTGGGATTATACTTAATGCTGTTCTCTATATTCAGCTGCTCTGTGCATTTCAGTAGAGCTGAACAATGAGCATGTCATACAATGACAATCTTCCTCTAAAAGCAATATTGCTAACTTTGTTACTTACTTTCTCCCAAAACTACTTTCTCATTGTCAAAAAAATATTTTATACTTACTTCTGAAAAGGTCCCTTGATTATACTTTCGAACACCAGTGGTAGGTAAGCCGTAGACATGGGTGGGACAACCTGCGATAATGGACTGGATTCTCGCAGCTCTACACAAACAGTATCCACTTCAATTAAAATGTGTGTAGCTAAGTTGTTTACAATATTCAAATTCTGGGTTGATGTTGAATGTATACACACTATTCCGTAGTCAACGGTGGATGGGCCTGGTTAATAAAAAAGTATAATTTTAGCAAAAACTATTGAAAAATACTTTTGAGAAATACAATTATCTCTAAATGAATGGTAATCATGCTGGGGAAGAGGTTATGTGGCCCTTGGGTATGTGATAAATCTTCCAAGATGAAAATGCACTTCTAACCTGTGGGTGTTGCCTCCTACTAAGAATAAAATATAGATATTATACAATGTAGAGCTTTGCTTCAACATTGTGGAGAGTATATTGAAACAGAAAATACTGAAACCATTCAGCATGTCAGAAAGCATCCTTGGAAGGAGAATCAGGATTAATGTTTCAGGTCAGATATTTTTAGTCAAAAATGTCTGCGCTTTCTCATATTTGGTTTGTTAATTTCTGTATTAAATGGCAGAGTTAAAACATATCCTTTTGTCTAAAATATATTCAAAAATGAAGTAACATTTTTCAGTGAAAAGAAATGAACAGAAACAGAATTTAGAGGTTTATATCTCAGTTTATATTTGTTTAAATCTTATACGTGGAGGTTTATATCTCAGTTTTAATGGGCAAATAATGTTTTTTTCTAATTTCTAAAAAAGGAAATATTTATTAATTTGCTGTCCAAATTCATGCACAAACAAGGTTTCAAGGTTTCAAGGTCAGTTTATTGTCACATGTACCAATTAAGGTACAGTGAAATTCGAATTACCATACAGCCATACTAAAAACAAAAGTAACAAGTCACACAACTACATAAAAGTTAACATGAACATCCTCCACAGCAGATTCCCCACATTCTTCAATGTGATGGAAGGCAATAAAGTCCAATTTTCTCCCTCTTTATTCTCAGACAGCCAGGGCAGTCGAACCATCCACAGTCAGGGCAATCTAAGCTCTCGCAGCCGGCAGTCGAAGGTCCCGCGACGGAGCGATCGAAGCTCCCGCGATCGGGGCGGTCGAGGCTCCTGCGGCTTGGAGTTCCCAAAGTCGGACTCTGACCTGAGACCGCAAGCTCCTCGATGTTAAAGTCCACATGCTCCTGCGGTTGGAGCCCAAAGGTCAATCCCTGGCAAAGGGATCGCAAGCTCTGTAATAAGTCCACAGGCTTCCGTGGTGGAGCTTCCGAAATGGTCTCCATCAAAGGCCGCCAACTCCTCAATGTTTGCCGCAGTGCAGATGGAGATACGAAACAGTTTCCCCTAACCTCCCCCACCCCCCCCCCCCCCCCCCCCCCCCCCCCCCGCACCCCACATAAAACAAACTAAAGAATACTAAAAACAGACATTTAACACATACAAACAAACAACAAAGAAGGTAGGGACAGACTGTTGGCGAGGCAGCCATTGGTGGTGCCAACAACTATTAGAGTGAGATACTGCAAGGTACACAGTTCTCTTGCAACCTACACAGTTTCAACAGAGGATTAGACAAAAATGTAGCCAATAAAATAACAATAACAACCTCAACCAGTGATTGCTCCTTGCATCTAGCTTATTCTGTAATTGCTCCTTTAGGCTTAAATTTAGATTGCATGCAGTACAGTACATACATCTTGTAATTAGCTATTTTTCTCTCAGTGCCAAAATTGATTCTGTGCACCCACAGCTCTGTTATATGTTTACCTTGCAGTTTTATAGTCATGGAGTCATATAGCACAGAAATAGACTTGTTGGCACTCTGAGTCTGTGCTGACCCACCAGGTGCCCATTTACACAATTTCTATACAAATCCCATTATACTCTCTCATAATCCCATGAATGCTCCTAAATTTAAACTCTCCTATGGTTTCAGGCAATTTAGAGATGCCAATTAACCTACTTGTGATGTATTTGCAAACCCATGCAGGCTCAGGGTGAATCTAGTCAGACAGCACTGGAGGTTATGACTGAATCTGGGCCATTGACATTGTGGGTTAACAGCTTTACTAGCTATGCCACTGTGTCGTTCTTAAATTTACATTTTTAGTTTTTACAAATATTAATTTCCAGTATAGTTGATGACATAATTTCAAGCAACTAAAGCTCAGTTTATGCAATCCTTCTTCTGTCTATCGTCTGTCTATCTATCTATTTATCTATTCTGTTAAGTGTGACTTTATCAGGCTGATCTCACTAGAAAATACCAATGGTTACAAATGGAACTTCTAGTACTCAGCAGTCTACCTCACAATAGTCCCAGTAATGGGTTGTCAAATGTAGAAGTTTTGGAGTAACTGACAGATTCACAGTTTGTTGGTTTGGAATCCCGCTGGATTCCACAGAGTGTAGTCGTAGAGCCCATTTATACATCGATTTCCCAGCATTATGCAGCTGATACTGCTTCTCTAATATTACATGAGATTAGGCTGACCCCGGGATCCAAGTATCCATGGATTTTAACAGGAACTGAATAGGAATGGAATGAGAGGAGAGGAGACATTTTTTAATTATTATTTCATCATTATCTTTAGCGATGTTACAAAACCTACCTTCAGCAGTGCTGCAGATCTGCCACTGGCTGTGTGTGCGACTTTGGAGCCTTTGGGGGGGAGGGGGCGGGATTAAAATGCAGGTTTGTATTGCTTGTCGGAGAGTGATTTCCTCGGGCTGCTAGTTGATGAAGAAAAGTCGATCGGACTTCCGTTCCCGTTTTTATTATTATTTATTTATTTGTTTATTTTTTAATATAAATCGCTGGACAATTTAATCGTTGGATTAAAGTAAAATGCGACTTCTAACGCCTTCAACGTCACGGATCACAAAATCAGGACAAAACAAACGGTAAGTCGTGTATTTCACATATAATCTTGCTTCTTGGGGTGGCTTTAGTCTAATTTTACGATGTGAAAATGTTATTTAGGCCCCATGCGAATCGGCAGTGTCTTGCCTGCCGATATGGGCTTAAAATTCATGGCAACGGCAACGTTCCAATCGATCACATTCCAGAAAATGTCATAAGAGCATCTAAATCATCTATATTTTGTGTTATTGTCTATCCATAATCAATATTTTTATACTAAATATCCACAGCAGTTTTAGTCACATGTATTGTGCAAAAAATAATAATTTTGATTATATTGAGTGGACGTTTCTAGAATAGTTAGATACTTAGGCTATTTAAAAATGTTAGCCTTTTCTTAAGAAATGGATAAATGTTTAGATCTAGTAATTGAATTTAGATGAATTTAATTGATTAGATGAATTTAATTGATTTGATGAATGATGAATATGATTTTTTTTGTTGGGTATTTACTATTTGTTTTAGCGTTTAACTTTATCATTTCTACCTTTTTTCTAAAACTGCAAATAATAACTTGTTTCTGCTAATGCTGTTCAGTGTTTTTTTTTCCTTTACATTTTAAACAGATGTCTCCGAAGAAGAAATGCAAAATTGTCAATCCAAATGCCCAGCAAAAGAGACTGATTTAGACAGTATTCGCAGAGATTATCCGAATTTGGACTACTCCAAATGTGATGATAGAAACAGAAACATAGAAAATAGGTGTAGGAGGAGGCCATTCGACCCTTCGAGCCAACACCGCCATTCATTGTGATCATGGCTGATCATCCAATATCAATAACCCGTGCCTGCCATCCCCTTGATTCCACTAGTCCCTAGAGCTCTATCAAACTGGTCTACAGGACAGTCTTAATGGGAAAGAAGTGGGCAGAAAGGCATGACATGCATGGTTTGAAGAGCAAAAACCTGTAGTTTACAATGCCAAAATTGAAAAGTTGTGGAAAAACAAGGTATACAGAGCTGCTTATTGGTTACCAACTGAGGAGTATGATGATGCTACTGATTATGATATGCCAATGTCCCAGCTAGCAACTGATCTTCTCCATAAAGACTTGGTCTATTGCTAGAAATTGTAATTTATTAACCTATCTGTTACGGACTTACAGCATATAATACGATAATATTAAAGTTCTGATCTTGAGAATATCACATTTTTGAAGGCAGTCTGGGTGTTTATTACTATTTCCGTCACAACGGTCAATTTTGTAATTAGCTACATAGAAACATAGAAAATAGGTGCAGGAGTAGGCCATTCGGCCCTTCGAGCCTGCACCGCCATTCAATATGATCATGGCTGATCATCCAACTCAGTATCCTGTACCTGCCTTCTCTCCATACCCCCTGATCCCTTTAGCCACAAGGGCCACATCTAACTCCCTCTTAAATATAGCGTAATATAGGTAACTAACTAATCATATGCTTAATTTCAGGTCATCCAAGTAAGATGTTTTATATTTGTTTCAGAATGCTTCAATCTATAACCACTGAAAATTATTATTATGAATTATTATTTCATTCAGTTCTCAATTTTTAAAGAAAATTATGGGCTTTTGACTGTCCTCGATCACAGCTTTTGTGTTAAGTCAATGGAAAAGCAATAGGGAACAAGATGCTAATTTCCGAGTATGAAAATGGCTATAACTTTTTTAATACTGAAGATTTTAAAGTGAATTAGGTGTCAAATTAAAGTTCTTTTCATGCTTTATCTGATGGGATCAACTACGATATTGATTATTAAAATCTCAACATTTTGTAACGTTCCTATCTTCAATATTCCTATGAATTCAAAATGTTTTTGATTTTTTTGTTAACTGTACTTTTTTTAAAAATCGTTACCACATTTGATTTCAATGTTCATAGTCTTTACATATTTCCAAATGCTGGCACGGGCACAAAGGGAAGTAGGAATATCTTGGCTCACTCATTTCACTTTTAATCACCCCGGCGGTATGAACATTTGCTTCTCCAGTTTCAGTTAGTCCTTGCTTTCTCCCTCGTTCCCCTCTCCTTCCCAGCTCTCCCACAGCCTTACTGTCTCCGCCTCTTCCTTTCTTCTTCCCGCGTCCCCCCCCCCCCCCCCCATCCCCACATCAGTCCGAAGAAAAGTCTCAACCCGAAACGTCACTTATTCCTTCGCTCCATAGATGCTGCCTCACCCGCTGAGTTTCTCCAGCATTTTTGTCTACCTTCACATTTAATCATATTCATGACCCACAAACCCGACGGTGAATAGATTAAGGTATATATTTTTACTTCTCATTGATGAAATGTGTTTCCTAATTCATTCTTCAATGCTCTTGCACTAGGTTTAACTATGTCCACTTGTTTTGGATTCCTCATCAAAGGAAATAGCACCGAGCACATTGTTTCATCACTTTCAACAAGCATTTATAACACTTAACTTTCCAAACCAAAACAATTATCAGATATGTTGGTGATATCTTAACTTTTAAAGAAAACTCTAAGCCTCACCTTGCAAAAACATGGTGAATCTGTTTATTTCTCATTGCCTCCCCCCCCCCCCCCCCCCCCCCTCCCCCACAACACCACATCACCCCACCACCACCCTCCACATCAGAGCAAATATTTGCTTCCTGGGAGGTGGTGTCCAAGATTGAATACAATATCCTAGATAGGGTCTGATCAATTCTCTGTACATCTCAAGCATCAATTCCTTCCAATTGTGTGTGACATCAGAAGGCCAAGCTTCCCCAGAAGCACACAGATGCTTGGTAGTTTCTGAAGGTGTGCAATCGAAGTTTGAAGTACGAATCTGGGAAAGCAGTAGGCTACTACAGCAATAATCAATTTGTTTGGGGGGGGGGGGGAGTGGGGGGCGGGGGAAGGCCAAAGTCAAAAGCAGTAATACACTATGAATTCCAATAACCAGGTAGGAAAAGATCATTTGATTTCAAAGATAAATCCATTTTTCTTGACATATACACAAGTAGGGTGAGGTGCCTGTGCATTTAATATCTTACTTGCATCAGCATCACAGGCACTTAGACTCAGACAAAAATATTTTTTTTTAAACATAAATTACAGATAACAATTCTAGAAGAAAGAATGCACAAAGTAAAGGACATTAGTGAAAAACACAATGAGAAAGAAAATCCTTAACAGAATTACAGAAAAACATGTCTCCTCTCCATAACTTCACTTGGAAGTAAGTAGTCATTGCATTTTTGAAATCAGTGAATATTTGTATTCAGAGCTGATCGCAGATAGTGTTAGGTCCCATGAATCTTTAATTTAAGGTCACACGTGGTAACAACACTTCCATCAGAGAGGGCGCAGGTGATTGGATCAAGCATATGTTAATGATGCCTGATGACCAATTGAAATATGTGGCTTAGATTGAATGCACATTATTTGTATGCAACTATCCTCCACTCACTGCATTTTCCCACCAGTTATTTTGTTATGATTGGCAAAATTTGCCATAGTTCCCATCATCAGTTCAATTTCACCCCCATTGCATCCTATTTTCTGAGTAACATGTTCTGCTTTGCTTCAAATTCATTGTATGATACAGAGTTGACAATTGAGACTCTGCTCATGAACATCTACATTTATAATAAGCAGTACCAGAGGATTTCACAATTAATGCCCAACAGCAATTATTCACAACTGATATTTGAATATAAAAATGATAAATTATTACTGAACCTACCAATGAATATTTGGTGTAGCTGCTGAGGTGTCAGTGTTAAATTGCAATCCATCTCTTCTTGAAGTGAAGATGGGACAGCATTAAGACCAAACTCCGCCTACAATAAACCAATTAAACAGAGGTCAACTTTGGTTAAAATCAAAGGAACGAAAAAAACAGTGAATTGCCTCCCAAAACCAAACGTTTGCCTTAATGTCTGTGAGTACATTGAAAAAAAGACATGTAAAATTATTAATTTCCCATAACATTTTCATTGGGAGTATAACTGAAATGTGTGCAATCTGTTTCTCAAATTCCCTGTTCTCTCTGTTGTCATGCCAAAAATGTATTTCTTTCATAACACCTAACAAAAATGATTACGTTGTTTATAAATTTGCATTTATGGATCTATGTCATGTACAAATTGGCTGTTGGATTTCTTACATCATAAAAGTACTGAACTAATTGTAAAGTTTGGGAATCTTTCGTACTTTATAACTGCAAGCATATTTGGACAACTTTCTCTAATTGTTAACTTAGTATCTTACCATTAGTGTCTATCTTCTGTGGTTTTATGAAAGCTATTAATTAATTATTTGACCATTTATGTTCATAAGTTATAGGAGCAGAATACACCATTCGACCTATCAAGTCTACTCCACCATTTAATCATTGCTGATCTATCGTTCCCTCTCAAACCCATTCTCCTGCCTTCTCCCCATAACCCCTGACATCCTTACTAATCAAGAATCTGTCATTCTCTGACAAAAATATCCATTGACTTGACCTCCACTGTCATCTGTGGCAATGAATTTCACAGATTCACCACCCTCTGACTAAAGAAATTCCTCCTCATCTCTTTTCTAAAGGTACATCCTTTTGAATGGAGATGAGGTACGAAGGTAAGCCAGCCAAGAATATAAAGGAGGATAGTAAAAAGGTTCTTTAGGTATGTGAAGAAGAAAAAAATAGTTAAGACCAAAGTTGGACCCTTGAAGACTGAAAAAGTGGAATTTATTATGGGGAACAAGGAAATGGCAGATGAGTTGAACAGGTACTTTCGATCCATCTTCACTAAGGAGGACACAAACAATCTTCCTGATATAGTAGTGGCCAGAGGATCTGGGGCGACAGAGGAACTGAAGGAAATCCACATTAGGCAGGAAGTGGAGTTGGGTAGACTGATGGGACTCAAGGTTGATAAATCCCCAGGGCCTGATGGTTTGTATCCCAGGGTACTTAAGGAAGTGGTTCAAGAAATCGTGGATGCACTGGTGATAATTTTCCAATGTTCTATAGACTCGGGATCAGTTCCTGTGGATTGGAGGGTAGCTAATGTTATCCCACTTTTTAAGAAAGGCGGGAGAGAGAAAACAGGGAATTATAGACCAGTTAGCCTGACATCGGTGGTGGGGAAGATGCTGGAGTCAATTATAAAAGATGAAATAGCCTCACATTTGGATAGCAGTAACAGGATCGGTCCGAGTCAGCATGGATTTACGAAGGGGAAATCGTGCTTGACTAATCTTCTGGAATTATTTGAGGATGTAATGAGGAAAATGGACAACGAAGAGTCAGTGAATGTAGTGTAACTGGACTTTCAGAAAGCATTTGATAAGGTTCCACATAGGAGATTAGTGGGCAAAATTAGGGCACATGGTAATGGGGGTAGAGTGCTCACATGGATAGAAAATTGGTTGGCAGACCGGAAACAAAGAGTAGGGATTAACAGGTCCTTTTCAGAATGGCAGCTAGTGACTAGTGCGGTACCACAAGGTTCGGTGCTGGGACTGCAGCTATTTACAATATACAGTACATCAATGATTTGGATGAAGGGATTCAAAGTAACATTAGCAAATTTGCAGATGACACAAAACTTGGTGGCAGTGTGAACTGTGAGGAGGATGCTATGAGAATGCAGGGTGACTTGGACAGGTTGGGGGAGTGGGCAGATGCATGGCAGATTAAGTTTAATGCGGATAAATGTGAGGTTATCCACTTTGGTATCAAAAACAGGAAGGCAGATTACTGTCTGAATGGCGTCAAGCTGGAAAAAAGGGAAGTACAACGGGATCTGGGGATCCTTGTTCATCAGTCTATGAAAGTAAGCATGCAGGTACAGCAGGCAGTGACAAACGTGAATGGCATGTTGGCCATTAGAACAAGAGGAGTCGAGTATAGGAGAAAATAGGTCCTTCTGCAGTTGTACAAAGCCCTAGTGAGACCATACCTGGAGGACTGTGTGCATTTTGGTCCCCTAATTTGAGAAAGGACATTCTTGCTATTGAGGGAGTGCAGTGTAGGTTTACAAGGTTAATTCCTGGGCTGGGCTGGTATACTCTGGAGTTTAGAAGGATGAGAGGGGATCTTATTGAAACATATAAGATTGTTAAGGATTTTGACACGCGAGAGGCAGGAAACATGTTTCCGATGTTGGGGGAGTCCAGAACCAGGGGCCGCAGTTTAAGAATAAGTGGTAAGCCATTTAGAACGGAGATGAGGAAACACTTTTTCTCACAGAGAATCGTGAGTCTGTGGAATTCTCTGCCTCATAGGGCGGTTCTCGACTCCTCTTGTTCTAAAGGCCAACATGCCATTCACTTTTGTGCTCCTATAACATGTGAACTTATGAGCTTAGAGGTCATGATATATCTACTGACTCAGCGCAAGACAAATACAAAATTCACATTCCTGATTTGTCACCTTGAAAATTATCCTTGAAAATTATTTTCACAACAGTTTTACAATCCAATCCTAAATGTTGCGTAGCAAGCACTGGTGACGGATCAATGTGGGGATAAAGGATGACAGCAGAACAAGTGTCATCTCTGCTTCATCATCCTATTTCATCAATTTTCTCATATATATTGTACATATGGACTTCAGCAAAGCATTTGACAAGGTTCCACATGGTAGGCTGCTCTGGAAGGTTAGACCGCATGGGATGCAAGAAGAGATAGCTGAATGGACAATTGGCTTCATGGAAGGAAGCAGAAGGTAATGGTGGAAGGTTGCTTCTCTGACTGGAGGGCTGTGACTAGTGGTGTGCCTCACGTTCGGTGCTGGGCAACTTACTGTTTGTCATCTATATTAACGATTTGGATGAGAACATACATGGCAAGTTTGCTGATCATACAAAAGTGGGTGGTTTTGCAGATAGTGAAAGTGGTTGTGAAAAATTGCAGCAGGATCTTGATCAATTGGTCAGATGGGCTGAGGAATGGTTGATGGAATTTAATACAGAGAAATGTGAGGTGTTGCATTTTTGGAAGTCTAACATAGGCAGAACCAACACAGTGAATGGTAGGGCTCTGGTGAGTGTTGTAGAGCAAAGGGATCTAGGAGTGCCGGTGCATAGTTCCTTGAAGGTGGAGTCGCAGGTGGATAGGGTGGTCAAAAAGACTTTTGGCACATTGGCCTCAACAGTCAGAGTATTTAACATAGATGTTGGTGAGGCCGCATTTAGAGTATTATGTTCAGTTCTGGGCACCATGTTGTTATAGGAAAGATGTTGTCAAGCTGGAAAGGGTACAGAGATGATTGATGAGCATGTTGCCAGGATTAGTGAGTCTGAGCTATAGGGAGAGGCTGAGTAGGCTGGGACTCTATTCCTTGGAACACAGGAGGATGAGGGGTGATCTTATAATTTAATGAGAGGAATAGATCGGGTAGGTGCACAGAGACTCTTGCCCAGAGATGGTGAATCGAGGACCAGAGGACATAGACTTAAGGTGAGGGGGGAAAGATTTATTAGGAACCTGAGGGGTAACTTTTCACACAAAGAGTGGTGGGTATATGGAACAGGCTGCTAGAGGAGGTAGTTGAGGCTGTATCTGTCCAACGTTTAAGAAAACGTTAGACAGATACATGGATAGGGCATGTTTGGAGGGATATGGACCAAATGCGGGCAGGTGGGACTAGTGTAGCTGGGACATGTTGGCCAGTGTGGACAAGTTGGGCCAAAGGGTCTGTTTCAACTATGTATCACTCTATGACTCTATGACTCATCCTTACTCAGAATACTTGGTAAAACTCACTTTTGAAGAATGACTAACAACGCCACATGTCAATCCCTTCAGAAAAAAATAAAATAAATAATGAATATTTAAATAGTGAAAATATTACAGAAACATGTGTCATCTTAGTAGAAAGCAAAGATACTTTTTATTTCATGATTCAACATTTCTAATTAAAACATAAACACACGTGATGTATGCTGAAAGTCTGAAAGAAAAAAATGTGCCAGCCAGGCAGCGGAGTCACCTCCAACAAAATGGCAAAGAAATACTGAGCTTTTCCTTCAAACACATTTCTGATCAAAGATCTTTGACCTGAAATGTTGACTCTTTCGATAACTATTGTCGGACCACATGAGTAGTTCTTGCATGCTCTTAATTTATTTCTAGCTTTAACAATACCGCCTCAGATTTTATCTTAATTCGGTAGAACTTGAAAGAAACTAACTTACCGGTTTTGATAGTGGAGGAACTCCTTTGACTCTAAGCTTGCGTATTCGGATAGGCGGTACCGCAGCACATATACCTGTCACTAATTTCTCGTGAACAATGTCTTTGGCTGAAAGTTTTGGAGAACGCAATCCTTCTGCTGGTCTTATACCAATGTCCACTGCATTATTAAATTCATCAAATTCTCTAATGGTACAGAATGAATAAACATTACAATAAATGATATGGAAAATATAACAATAGAACGTCACAATTAGGGTCAAATACAGATTTTTTTTTCAAGATGCACTTCAAAGGGTGCTTTAATTATCATATCTATCTATCATATCCATCTATCTATATACGTGTGTGTGTGTGTGTGTGTGTGTGTGTGCGTGTGCGTGTGCGTGTGCGTGTGCGTGTGTGTGTGTGTGTGAGAGAGAGACATTCCATTTTTTTTCAGATAAGATTTTTGGCCTTTGATTCCTTGGTTTGCCAAAACCACACGCTCAAACTCCGACGTTTTTTCCATTTCGCTAGACATTACACTTTTACATTCACAAATGCACTCCTCATTACATTTAGACATTTTTATGTACACATTTTAAAATAAAATCCTCCCCCCCCCCGGCTGCTGCTGCCTGGCTCTCCTCCAAAAATGCAGCAATTTTTCTTCTTTCGCTGCTGGCCCCCGGCTCTCCTCCCCCGCTCTCCCCCCCACCCCCCCCCCCCCCCCCAACGTCCCGATATTGTTCCTATTTAGCTGGCGATTTTACTTCCTCCACTTCCCCCCCTCCCAGGGCCCCGACATTTTTCCTATTTAGCTGCTGATTTAACTTCCTCCACTTCCTCCCCTCCAGGCCCCGCTCACGCTGCCAAAGATCGGCTGTTCCCGTGGACGGCGAAAAGCAGCGGGCAAACTGCCGATCTTTGGCTTGAGTCAGCGGGCGTGACAGAGCCGGCGCCTCAACGGCCTGTCGGCCCGCAGGCACATTGAGGGCGTACACAGCATCTCGACGGTCGTCCACAGCATCTCGACGTCGTACGCTGCCATCAAGACGCTGCGTACGCCGTCGAGACACTGCGTACACCAGTCATGACGGCGGACACCTGGCTCGCAGCCTCACGTCCGCCCACTCCACCCTCCCTCGGGTCTGCACTTGGTCTAGTATACTTTTAAAAGTGTGTGTGTGTGTGTGTGTGTGTGTGTGTGTGTGTGTGTGTGTGTGTGTGTGTGTGTGTGTGTGTGTGTGTGTGTGTGTGTGATTTTGCTTTTTTTGCCTTTGTTTCGTTACTCCACGAAAATCAGACACAAAAACGCCTACATTTTTACCATTTCGTTAACGATTTTACTTTTAAATTCGCAAATCCACTCCTTGATCAATTATTTCCCCAGATTTTGAGTAAAATTGATCACAAAACTCAAACAAAACTCAAATTTTAAAATCTAAACTGCACTCACCTGCTGCTGACCTCACGATACCCACATTCCGATCAATCCAAGCCGCTTCTCTCTCTCTCTCTCTCTCTTCATTTGGCAACCCGGCTCTCCTCCACTACCCCCTCCACTATTCCCACAGCTGGAATCCCACGCCTGCCCGCTTGCTCCAACCCCCGCCCGTTGTGCTCAGAGTCGCCGCTCGCTCAGCTCCGCCCCGCACTTAGAGCTGCAAACCAAACTCCTTTGAAAACAGCTTACGAGCAGGCAAGCGAGCTTTGAAATAAACCTTGCGACCCCCCTTCTGTCTCTCTATCCCCCTCTCTCTCTCTCCTCCTCTCTCTCCACTCTCGCTCTCTCCCTCCCTCTCTTTCTCTCTCTCTCTGCCTCCCCCTCACTCTCTCTCCCTCCCCCCTCTCTCTCCTTCCCCCTCCCTTCCCTAAACCCCCTTCCCCTCCCCTACACCAACACCCTTCCCCCCCCCCTCAGCCCCCCCCCAACCGGTCTGCACTTGGTCTAGTCTATATACTTTTAAAACTGTGTGTGTGTGTGTGTGTGTGCGCGTGTGTGTGTGTGTGATTTTTTTTGCCTTTGATTCGTTACTCCGCGAAAAGCAGACGCAAAAACGCCAAGATTTTTTCCATTTCGCTAGCGATTTTACTTTTACATTCCACTCCTCATTAAATGTAGTCATTTTTCTGTACACCTTTTTAATAAAATCCTTCCCCCCCACCCCCGTCACTCATTTTTTTGCCTCCTGCTGGCCACCCTCTCATCGCGTGCCCCGCGCGACCACAACGGCTGCTGCCGCCCAGCTCTCCTCCACCCCGGCTCTGTGTGTGTGTGTGTGTGTGTGTGTGTGTGTGTGTGTGTGTGTTTTTTTGCCTTTGATTTCTGCCTTTGATTCGTTACTCCGCGAAAACCAGATGCAAAAATGCCTACATTTTACTCCCCTCTATCTCTCTATCCCCCTCTCTCTCTCTCCCTCCCGCTCTCCCTCCCCCTCTTTCTCTCTCTCTCTCTGCCCCTCTCTCTCTCCCTCCCCCCTCTCTCTCTCCCTCCCCCCTCTCTCTCCCTCCCGCCACCCACTCTCCCCCTCCCTCTCTCTCCCCCCTCCCTCTCTCCCCTACCCCCTGCCCTTCCCTAAACCACCTTCCCCTCCACACGCTCCCCTCCCCTACACCCACTCCCTTCCCACCTCTCCCCTTCCCTTCACACCCACGCCACCCCCCCCCCCCCCCCCCCCCACCCACCCCCCCCCGTACTCAGGGTTTGAAGAGCCGAGGATGCGAGGCCTCACAGTCTCTGATTGGGCCGCTTTCACAGACTTAACCATGAGCGGCCCCCGCGTAACCAGGGCTCTGGGAACTCGGCATCTGACGAGGAGGCTTCCCAGGGACAACTCCAGCACAGAGTCTCGTTTAATGGATTCCCACAGTGAGTTCAGTTCCAACCTCCCCTCTCCCCCCCCCTATCCCCCTTCTCCACCCCCCCCCCCTTCTCGCCCCTCCCCTTCTCGCCCCCGCTCCTCCCATCCATACCCCCCTCTCACCCCTCCCCCCTCCCCCTCTCACCCCCTCCCCCCTCCTTTCCCCCCTACTCTCACCCTCCCTTCCCCCACCTCTCCCCCTCCCTTCCGCCACCTCTCCCTTCCCCCACCTCTCCCCCTCCCTACCCACCCTCCCTCTCCTCCCCCCCCCACCCCCTCTCCATCTGTCTCTTGCCCCACTCTGTCCCTGCCCCTTCTCTTTCTGCCCTCACTCTCCACCCCCCCCCCCCCCCCCAGAAGCTCCTGTGAGTTGGGGGCTATGCGTCAGTAGATAGGGCCGTTATGGAGTAAAAGGAGCAAATTAATAATATTAATATAATATCAAGGAGGGAGTTAGCGCATGTACGGGGGGGGGGGGGGGGGCGGGTAGTTAGTGTGTGTGACACCAATGCTTCCCCCCCTCCCCGCAACCGCACATTGGGGGAACAGACCCAATGGGTCTGCACTTGGTCTAGTATAACTTATAAAACTCTGATCTTTGATGTGTGTGTCGTTTCATATGTGATTCACATCTCCTTGAAAACCCGATGTGGTAACGGTGAAATTTTACATATTCCTTTTTTTTTGTAAAATATTTTTATTAGAAGTAATTACATATTAAGAAGAAATAATATAAGATCGAAGAAAAATAAATATTATCGTCACTTACATTCTTAATATTTTTAAAATTTACAGTCAATCTTATTTATACTTCTATATTTTTTTATTTTATAACAGTAGGAAATAGAGATAGGTAATAAAGAGAAAGAGAAATAAAAAAGTGATAAATTAAATGAGTGGAGTATTAAACAAGATATTCTTCATTGGAGATATATTCATGATCTATTGTATATAATTCTTCATCTATTCCTTCATTCATGCTTCAGTCATGGCCTCGAACCGGACCATCTTAACCCTTTAAATATTCAATAAATGGAGACCATATTCCTCTGAATTGATCCAACCTGTCCATCAGGACAAGTCTTAATCGTTCCAGGTGAAGTGTCTCCGACATTTCTGTAATCCACATTTTAATTGTAGGGGATATGGGACCATTCCAAAATCTTAGTATTAATTTTTTACCAATTATTAAACTATAACCAATAAAAATTATTTGTTGTGTTGTTAATATCTGATTCATTTCTAATATTCCCAATATGATTAATTTTGAGTCTGGAATTAAATTTGCATTAACTACAATTGAGATTATTTAAAAAAATTCTGTCCAAAAATTAGTAATTTTTATACATTTTGTAAATGAATGCGTTAAATTAGCTTCTAATTGTTGACATTTGTCACATATAGCGGAAACATTTGAGAAAATTCTATTTAATTTGGGTTTTGAGAAATGTAATCTATGTATAACTTTAAATTGTATCAAGGAGTGTCTGGCATTTAATGAACAGTGGTGTATATGTTGTAAACTTTCATTCCATACTTCTCTACTAATTACTTGACCTAGTTCGTTTTCCCATGCTTGTCTATATTTATCCGTATTTGGTAAATCATTTTCCAGTAAAATATTATAGATATATGATATTAATTTTTCTGTATTTGGATGTTTATTTAGACATTCATCTAAAATTTCTGTCTTTCTATTCCTAAAATCTAGTGTATTTGATTTAACATAATCTCTAATTTGTAGATATCTAAAATATTCTTTGGAGTGTAATCCATAATTTTGTTGTAATTCCTGAAATGAGAGAAATAAACTTTCCCTGTAGAGATTACCAATCTTATTTATTCCATAGTTCTTCCATTTTAAGAAACCTTTATCCATTAATGAAGGTTTAAAAGAAATATTGTTTACAATTGGAAGAGCTAGTGGTGTATTCTGTAATTTTAATGTTTTTTTTTCATTGTTTCCAAATACGTATACCACTTTCTATTATTGGGTTTCCTCTATAAGTTTTCTTATGTATTGTAGTATTAGCAAATAAAATCGAGCTAATTTCAAAAGGTAAACAGTCTTCTTTTTCCATTTTTAACCAGTTTGGTTGTTGATCTAGTTCTTCCAACCAGAAATTCATATTTTTTATATTAACTGCCCAATAATAAAACATAAAATTAGGCAATGCAAAACCTCCATTCATTTTTGATTTACATAAATGCTTTTTAATTATTCTATGGTTCTTATAATCCCAAATAAAATTGGTAACCATAGAGTCCACTTTCTTAAAACAATTTTTAGGAAGATATATCGGGATCATTTGAAACAAGTATAATAATTGTGGAAGAAAAATCATTTTTATCGCATTAACCTTACCTAGCATTGAAATAGGTAATGTTTTCCAATATTGAATATTCTTAAGTAATTTATTCAATAAGGGTGGGAAATGAGATTTGAATAAAGAATCATATCTTTTTGTAACATAAATTCCAAGTTATTTAATTTTTTCATTTCCAATCTTAAAAGGGTATTGTTGTAATATATGTAAGTTATTTCCCATTATTGGCATAAGTTCACTTTTATTCCAATTAATTCTATATCCTGAAAATGATCCAAATTGAGTTATTAAATCTAACAAGTTAGGAATACTAATTTCTGGTTTCGTGATATAAAGTAATACATCATCTGCGTATAAAGAGATTTTATTTTCAGTTTCTTTAGTTTCATACCCATATATTTCAGGATGCAATCTCACAGATTTTGCTAGTGGTTCTTTTGCAAGTGCAAACAGTAGTGGAGATAAAGGGCAACCTTGTCTGCAGCCTCGGAATAAGTTAAATTTAGTTGTTAACACATGGTTTATTAATATTCTAGCTGTTGGTTTGGTATATAGTAATTTAACCCATGTTATAAACTTCTCCCCAACTGAAAAAAATCCATAACCAAAAATAAATAAGACCATTCAATCTGATCAAAAGCTTTCTCTGCATCCAACAAAATAATTGATAAATCCTTATTAATGTTTCTTTTCGAATATATAATATTAAATAATCTTCTCAGGTTGTTTGAGGAATATCATTTTGGTATAAATCCTGTTTGATCTAAGTGAATTAGTTTATTAATCACTGTGTTTAGTCTTTGTGCTAATATTTTTGTTAATATTTTTTGATCAGTATTTAAAAGAGATATAGCTCTATATGACCCTGGTCATCAAGATTTTTATCTAATTTAGGTATAAGGGTTATAATATTCATTTAATGTTTCTGGTAATTTCTGTTGTGCATAAGTGTGTTCATATAGTGTCTTCAAACGTGGAGCTATCATATCATAAAATATTTTATAAAATTCTGCTCCAATACCATCTGGTCCTGGAGTTTTACCATTTTTTAATGATCTAATAGTTTCTTCACTTTCTTTAGTAGTTATTTCAACGTTTAATAATTCCCTATCTTCTAAATCCAGTCCTTTTAGATTACAATGTTTTAAAAATGTTTCTACTCCTATTCGATTTTCTTTTGTTTTAGCTGAATATAAATTTTTATAATATTGCAAAAATCTCTCATTTATATCTTTAGTTTGTACTAGTAATTCCCCTTTATCTGATTTAATCCTATAAATTAATTTTTCTCTTTCCAGTTTTCTTAACTGACGAGCCAATAGTTTATGTGGTTTGTCACCAAATTCAAATTGTATTTGTTTAGTATATTGGTATAGTTTTACAACTTGGTCTGACTGTATTTTATTTAATTTATATTTCAATGCAAAGATTTTATTATGTTTTATCATAGTTGGGTTAACAGCGTTCTCTGTATCTAACTGTTTAATCTCTCTTTCCAATGCCTGTTGTACCCTCCGATTCTCTTTATTATAAAATGCTTGAGAAGATATCATAATTCCCTGAACATACGCTTTAAAAGTTTCCCATAAGAGGGACGAAGATATTTCTGGAGTATCGTTTGTTTCAAAGAAAATCTTGATCTGTTTTGTAATATATTCTTGAGTTATTTTGTCCTTTAAAATTTGTGGGTTAAATCTCCATTGACCTTGTTTTTCCATTTTACCAGTTATTTTCATCTTAAAAGTTAAAGGTGCATGATCTGAAATTATAATATTATGATATTTTGAATTATAGGTAAGTGGAATGAGTTTTAAATCTACCAGAAAATAATCTATTCTTGAATAAGTTTTATGCACAGGTGAGTAAAATGAGTATTCTCGTCCTGTTGGATTTTGCAATCTCCAAACATCTTTAATATTACTAGGGTCTATATATGCATTTATTAACTCACTGGAATGCGATTTAATTTTCCGTTGTTTTGATGATCTATCCAAATAAGAATCTAGTGTGCAGTTTAAATCGCCTCCAATTATTAGATTGTGTTGTGATAATTCCGGGATGGTATTAAATATTTTTTTTAAAACAGCGGACTATCAAAATTTGGGCCATATACATTGACTAAAATCATTTTTTGTGTGTATAATTCTCCTATTACAATAATATATCTACCGTCACTATGTTATTATTGAACTATGTTTAAATGCAGTGCCTTTACGAATTAATATTGCTACACCTCTAGATTTGTGTGTGAAAGAAGAGTGATATACTTTATCAATCCATTTGGCCTTTAATCTATGTTCTGCCTCTTTTTTTAAATGTGTCTCTTGGATGAATGCGACGTCTATTTTAAGTGCTTTTAAATGTGCTAATACCTTACCCCTCTTAATTGGTTCGTTAACATTCCAACTACAAAACGTTATTCCTCCATTCCCCGTATTCGTATGTAAGTCTTGCTTCTTTTATCTAAAGGGATATATAATAGAGCAAATGGTACAGTTCGACATACCAGACCTTACACCTGAACTTCGAATAGACGAATTTCAAAACCTTTGATTTTCTCTCACACATATATCTCCTTTGCATTAATTTATAATTCCACTCAAATGTAAAATAATAATAATAATCAGAAATAGTATTAAAAAAGGGATAGATTAAGCGATTAGTAGAGTGCACAAAGAAAGAAAAAACTACATCTAGTATAAGTGTAGTTAGTGTTAGCCATACTAACATGGCTAGCAATCTAAGGATTTCCGTAGTGAATGTTAAATATTGTCCATCTCCATGATTCACTAAAATTATTACTCCAAAAAAAAAAGAAATTATTATTTAAACCGGGGGTACTAAACTATGATGTGTAAAAAGTTCATAGTCAAGTATATAGTAATATATATATTTAATGCCTATTAGAAAACTATAATAAAAAAAATAAAATAAAGAAAAAAGACCCAATTTATGGAAAAAATAAAGTAAAAAAGAAATACCAGGGGAGATAAATGAAGTCAAAGTTTATATTTGTATATTTATATTTACTATTTACTTAATTCTAAGTTAGTCGGCTATAATTAATTATTAATTATTAATCAATAATTAGCAATTATTAACTAATTAATAATGATACCAGTGTATTAAATTTAATATATGTTTATATATGTTAATATATGTTAATTATTAAACTAGTAGTGTTAGTATTCTAATTATTAGTATCCATGGAAAAGTCTTCAATCCAAATCTCCTCGATTTTCCCATCCGCCTCCTTCTCCGTCTTCTTTAGATGAAACAAGTCCATAGTCTATTGCAATCTTCAACCAATCTTGAAAATACGGTTTAATTGTTCCTTTAATTCATCGCTCCTTAATCCTTTGGGCAAATCTCAATGCGTCCTCTGGATTTTTTAAATAATGTTCTTCCTGATTGTAGGTGACTCTCAGTGTGGCTGGGTATCTCAGACTGTACTTCAGATTCTTCACTTCCCTCAGACTTCTTTTGGTCTCTTTAAACGCATTTCGTTTCTTGGAGACCTCTGCTGGATAGTCTCGGTAGATACTGATCGAATAGTCTTCATATTTAAGATTTCTACTTTTTACAACTTTATTCATCATATCTTCCAAAACATAATCATACTGGACTTTTACTATCATTTGTCTTGGAGGAGCATCATGCTTTGTATAACGTCTCATTACTCTGTGTGCTCGGGCTAGCAAAGGCTTTTCTTCCAGAGATAAAACCTTTTGTAGTAAGTTTGCAGTAAACTCTCTGGTATCTCGATTCTTTTCTCTGCCTTCTCGAATACCCATGATCCTTAGGTTCTGCCTTCTCTGGCGTCCTTCCAGCTCAGTACACTTATCAGTAACTTTGCCCAGTAAGTCGGATAATCGTTGACTTTCTTTGACGAGTGTTTTCGTAGTCTGAGTATTTGTTTCGACTAATTCTTCAAGGTCTTTTATGGATGTTGATTGTAGCTTAATTTCTTCCAGCACTGGTTCCATTTCCTTTTCCACCTTTTTTTCAATTTTTTCATGCAACTCTTCCATTATACTTGCAAATTTTTCCATCACTACTTCTGTAATTTCCTTTCGCAGCATTTCTGATAAATCCGTAGTCGAGAGATTAATTTCAGATTTTAACTCCTTCATCTCGATTTTCTTCATTTCTTCCATAAAATTCATTTTTTTAAATTCCATCTTTAATTCAAACTTCATTTCTTTTTTTAATTCTGCCATTTCTTGCACAAAAAATTTTTTGAGTTCTTCCAATTCCGATTTTTTTTTCAATTTTTTAGACACATCTTCTAGGGACTGTGTCCTACCTGAGGCCGATGCTTCAGTCGGGCCTTGTTCTTGTTCAGCCATTTTTTTTTTAACCGGAGTCTGGATCTCTCTGGTGGGCTGCGCTGTGTTGCCATTATGGGTCGCATGTCTGATGACGTCACTCACGGCAGCCGGTGTAGAAGCAGCAGATGCAGAAGCAGCAGGAGCAGCAGGTAGTTTTTTTCCCCGTTTTCTCCCCGTTTTTTTCTTGTTTCTTCACGGATGTGGCTGGCGTTGCCTTCTAGTCCTCCATAGCGCCAACGGAAATTTTACATATTCTGGCAGAGATTTACCTCATGATTTCAAAAATCCCCTCATCTGTAAATTGTATTCATTATTTCCTGAGTTTCTTACTTAAATTGTTCACCAATCTGACATTTTTTAAATCTAACTGCTGAAGCGAGCTGGATGACATCACAATGGCTCCTCTCGCCTACAGGAGCCCTTCTGGCCGCCCTTCCCTCCCCCAGCTCTGGATTAAAGCAGCTGACGAGTTACGTTTACCCCCTCTTTCACAATCTGACATCTTTTTAAAATCTAACAAGCTGGATGATATAACAATGCCCCCCCCCCCCGGCTCTAGATGAAAGCACCTGTCGAGTTACGTTAACAACCCCCCCCCCCCCCCCCCCTCCGACTCACAGTCATTTTGTCACCTCCCGACTCACAGTCCACTTGCACTTTTTTTTTTTCACGGCTGACACACTCAACAGGCGCCTGAGCCAGCTCATGGACTCGCCAGCCGCCTGCCACCTCCGCGGCGAGGAAGATATCGTGCCCCACTGAATTTCATTGTTAATTTAATTGTTTTTCATTGAATTGAATTTCATTGTTTCTCACTTAAATGTACTAATCCTTAAAGATAACATTTAATTTCAACAGCGATTTTTTAATTAAAAAAAAATTTCTAACGTTAAATTTTCCCCATTTGTTACCTCTTTACACTTTTAAAAATTCTAAATTCTTAAAGATTAACTTTAATTCTTAAAAATAACATTTAATTTCAAAAACAGCGTTTTTTTGATTTTTAATTCTTGCTAAAGTTTTCCCGTTTGTTACTTCTTTACAATTTTAAAAGTTCGCGGTTATTTAATCCGCAGATTTTTAGATTTTTGACTGCTTTTTTTTAAAAAAAATCGCTATTGATTTGGAAAGGCTCCATTTTGAACAAATTGATCTGTCTTCATTGTCAACTGAAATTTTTTTTTAATTCATTGTGATTGATTTCATTTTATGGAAAAGACTATTTTGAATAAATTCATCTGTCTTCATTGACAACTGTGTTTAGGCTTTATTAAATAAATCATGCCAAGAAGAAGGAAGAAAAGAGGTGCAAGACGGTCATGTGATGACAAAAAGAGACATCGAGAAGCAACAAGGAGCAGAAGGGAACAAGAGATGCAGCATGAAAGAACTCACGTCTCAGAGATAAACGAGCGAGAGAGAGCAGGAGAAAAGGGCACAAAAGACGCAGCAAGAAAGAACTCAACATCTTGAGGAACATCGAGAAATAATACAAATGAGCAGGGATGAAGAGATGGGAGATGAAAGAACTAGAAGGCTGGATGAACATGGAGACAGAGATACATGATAACGAAATGCACGACTTACAAGGAGAAATCTTTCTGCTGATGTTGGTGAAATTACCAAAGTTTGCCCTCATTGTCAAGCATACCACTTCTCAAGAGAAACTACCAACTTTTGCTGGATGAAGGGTAAGGTCAACATTGCTCCTCTGAAGACACTCCCTAATGCACTCATTAATTTGTATACAGGTGACACACCACAAGCACACGAGTTCAGCAAGAATATTAGACAATAAAATTGCCTCTTTCAACTCACATAATTCGGTGCCAAGGAAGTGGTGGCACATGGATGGAATCCTTCAGTGATCATTCAAGGCCTGATTCATCATTTCATTGGTTTGTTGATGCCTGACCTAGACCAACAAAGTACATTCTTGCAAATCTATTTCATGGATCCCCAAGACAGCATTGAGTTGTGAATGAGTACACTGCAAGATGCTGGTATTCAAAGGGACACTGTTGAAATGCTTGAAAACATGATAAGACTAAACAACCCTTACATTGATTCACTTGTGATGGCAATGGACAGAATTAGAGATTTACCAGAGGCATCAATCGTTATTGATCCAAATTATCAGCCACCTTTAGAACATGAACGGAGGCTTACCACACAAACTGCCAATGAAGTTCCTGTCCTCATCCCAAACAGTAATCAGCCTGCAGCAACATCACGCCACATTGTCTTGAGAATAAGAGGAAGAGGAGGAGCAGAAGGAGGTCAGCAAATCATTTCAGAGTCCCGTAGGTCTTCTGACAGTTTGCAATACATCCTTTTCTTTCCACTTGGAGATGATGGATGGCATGCACAACTCCAAATGAGTAACATCAGGAAATTGACATTAATGCGGTATTATGCCCATAGGATCATGAATCATGAGACTGAATTAAACCAGCTATTTGAGAGCAGGAGGACACTTTCAATATTGATATGGCAGCTAAAATTGAAATTGATAGGCTCAATTATATTCGCTTGAATCAGGTTTCGTTGAGGTCAACTACTTACAAAGCCCTTATGGATGCATTAAATAATAATGATGATTTGGAAAACATCGGAAGGCGCATCATCCTCTCCTCAACATTTGTTGGTGGACCGAGATACATGATGGAATGATGCCAGGACGCCATGATGTACATTCGGAAATATGGCAATGCTGCATTCTTCATTACGATGACTTGCAATCCGAATTGGAGCAAGATCCGTCAGTGCCTCTTTCCGAATCAGCAGCCATGTGATTGACCAGACCTGATAGCAAGAGTATTCGAGCTGAAAATAAAAATATTCACCAAGACTGTCACTGGACCAGACGGCCTCTTTGGAAACTGTATAGCTTTCATTTTGACTGTGGAATATCAGAGAGAGGCCTGCCTCATTTCCACTGTCTGCTTTGGCTTGAAGCGAGTAAGCCAAGACCACAACATTGTGACAGATTTGTGCAAGCTGAAATACCAGACCCGCAAGTAGATCCTGAGCTGCATGAATTGGTACTCAAGCACATGATCCATGGACCATTCTGCAAGCACACCTCTGCATGTTGGAAGGATGGAGGATGCAGTAAGAGATTCCCAAAGCCATTTATCGAGAGCACAAGGCGTGGAGAGATCTCCAGCCATGGGAGGATTTCAGGGACATCAAGAAGGACGTCCGTTTCAGACTATTTCTTCCAATTAGGTTGTGCCCTATAATACTGAACTATTGAAGGCTTTCAAATGTCACCTCAACGTCAAAATATGCTGCTCTGTAGTCAATCAAAAACGTCATCAAGTACACCTTGAAGGGGAAAGATAAGGCAGCTTTTGGAATGAATGCAAATGATGAGATTAAACAGTACCTGACTGGTAGATACATTGGTCCTTCACAGGCAGTGGCATCAATCCTTGGATTTCCAACTCATGAGAGAAACCCCCCTGTCATTCGACTTCATGTACATCTACCATAAAAACAACAACTTTTTTTTAATGCTGCTCAGCGTGGGATGATGACGAGAACGACTTTGACTGAATTTATGGGATTGAGTTCTGAAGATCTGTTTGCAAGAACACTATACTACACTGATGTACCTCAATTTTATACATGGAACAACAGGAGATGGGAAAGAAGGAACGTTGGGAAGAGAGTGGAAGACTTCCCAGGTAGAAGCCTACGTTCTAGGACGAGTGAATACAGTTTCTCCAAAATGTGGTGACCTCTACTACTTGAGACTGCTTCTCCATCACGTCAAAGGGCCAGTGTCCTTCGAGTCACTGAAGACACATGGTGGAGAAATTCTTCCTTCCTTCAAAGACGTCTGCAGAGAAAGTGGTTTGTTGGAAGCTGACGACCATTGGCAACAAACAATGGAAGATGCTTCTTCTTCTTTTGTGTGGCATGCACAGCCTAAAGTTGTTGGACAACTTGTTCTATTTGATCTTCCGTTTGTGCAAGTCGAGTTGATTGCATTAGTCGAAACAGGGCGGACCACGTGAAGGTTGCAATCTTCCACCCCATGGAAGATGCTGAGCCCACAAGACTCCCCAGTGCAATGAGGGATTTGTTTGTTGTTTTGCTGACAAATACTGACATCAACGATCCTCAACAATTATGGCATCGTTTCAAGAATTCAGTCCGAGGATTACCTTGAAAGCGAGCGAAGAAGAAACAGTGATCAAAATATCACAAATGACGATAGGCATCATGATCAGGTTCCGTTTTATATTCAGGCCAAGTTTGCAACACTACACTGGAAATGTTTTCCTTGCCTCGACCAAGAAATGAAAGGATGGACATTGATGGTGAAAATGTTGAAATACTTAATGAATTGAATTACAATAGATCAGAACAACAGCGATTTGTTGATGAGAAGGAGCCTCTGCTGAATGCCGAGCCGAGAGAAGTTTATGACCACGTATGCAACTGCTTGCAAAGGAACCTACCTGCAATGATTTTTATTGATTCACCAGGAGGAACAGGAAATACATCATATCTATACACTTTTAAAACTGTGTGTGAGTGTGTGTGAGTGTGCGTGTGAGTGTGTGTCATTTTCCCTTTGAAACGTATTTTCTTGAAAACCAGACACAAATATGCTGAGATTTTTACATATTTCGGTGGCGATTTAACTTACGATTTCGGAAATCGACTCCTCCCTAAATTTGATCAATTATTTCCCCAGATTTTTAATAAAGTTGTTCAGAAAATGGGCTTTTTTAAAAATCAAACCGTTGCAGCAGCTGCGGATGTCACAATGCCCTTGCTCGCGGAATAGATATATGGATAGATGGATAGATCACATTGAAATCAATGGAACTATGGAGCATACACTAGATTAGATGGCACAAGATCTGAAAAAGGAAATATCAGGGAAGATAGAAGTTTGCCACACAAATCCAAGTGGATGTTATGTCAGAAACACCGATCTTCAAAATAGAACACTGGAGTTACATAAAACAACCCAGAAAGAGCTTTTGGCTTGCTTCATTCCAGAAAATAGTCACAATGTACCATACTACAAAAGGCACAATTTTGAAAAAAGTATAAATGAACGAAAAGTGCAAGCGAAAATAAAGGCTGTACAAATAGTTAAGTGCTAGGCAAGTTGACAAAACCAACCAGAGAGGTTATTGGATTTAAATTTGAAGCACTTGATGTAAAAACAAAGAAATTAATCTAGAACTTCATAAACCATGTCAGGCTGCAGCTATTCTATAGAGTCATATAGTTTTACAGCATAAAAATAGGCCCTTCAGCCCAACTAATCATTGTTGACTCCTTTTAAAACTGAGCAGGTCCCATTTGCCTGCATTTGTCTCATATCCTTCTGAACCAGGGGTCGGCAACCTACAGCCCCCGGGCCAAATGCGGCCCGTAACCCGAAATCTTCCGGCAAGCAGGCTTCCTTCATCTCCGGTACCTCCCGGGCCGGAGGCGCCCAGGCGCAGTGACGCAAGGATGCCTGCGCTGGCGGCCGCAATTGCCAAGCGCCAGAAAGGGGCCAAGCACCTGAGCTCTGGCGGTACCACATCCTGCGCCAAACCGCCGGCACGGCCGCGTACCTTCTGTGTCTGGACTTCACTGTCGGGATCAGGGTTGTCAATCGGCTGGGGACAAGTGAGTGTGAGTATTTGAGCCACCGCCTTCAGCACATAGCCAAGGCAATGGACCATAGGTATGCCATGTTCGTGAGCACCCGTAAGTAGGGGCCAGTGCTCCGGGTGGCGTCCTCGAAGGGGCGGAATCTATGTGAATACGGGATTTGATGCCTGCCATCCGGGGCGGGAAGAGGGCGGGATATATGTGAACACGTGGTAGGTGTCGCCCGCCATCCGCTCACAGACATGCCACCTGCCCGTCATGTAGAACAAGGTTGTCAACCCCTGTTCTAAACCTTTCCAATTCATGAACTCTTCTAAATGTTTTTTAAACATTAGTGAATCAATATTTAGAGGTCACAAGTTTGAGATCTTTATCATAAGAATGGGAAGATTTTTTTCCAACAAAGTTATCAAGAGATAGTACATGATAAGCAGTTTTACTAATAATAGAATAGAAAATTCAACAAGTACACAAATACAATTAGCTTCAGGCAAAGGATGGGATCTGGGAACCAATCATGAAGGAAAACACAAGCTTGAGGAAATTCTTCCGTTCTTCTTCCTGTGATGCAATGGCATGCTTCCTCCCAAGCTATTTCTATATAACAATACTACAAAAATATCCATTAGTTATCAAACATTTTGAGGTATTGAGATCTGGAAAGATACTTTATTAATCCAATAATGTCTTTATTTTAGTTTTTTTGGTATCAATACCATATAAAAGCTATAATCTTGTTTAAGCAGGTTAACAATAACTTCAGGTCAATTAATAAGCATACAAAAATTAGTTCTGTATCTTCTGTACACTACTAACATTTACAGTGGCTTGCAAAAGTTTTCATACCCCTTGAACTTTTCCAACTTTTTTGTCACGTTACAACCACAAACGTAAATGTATTTTATTGGGATTTTATGTGATGGACCAACACAAAGTGGCGCATAATTGTGAAGTGGAAGGAAAATGATACATGGTTTTCAAATTTTTTTACAAATAAAAAACTGAAAAGAGTGGTATGCAAAAGCATTCAGCCCCCTTTACTCTGATACCCCTAAATAAAATCCAGTGCAACCAATTGCCTTCAAAAGTCACCTAATTAGTAAATAGAGTCCACTTGTGTGTAATCTAATCTCAGTATAAATACAGCTGTTCTGTGAAGGCCTCAGAGGTTTGTTAGAGAACCTTAGTGAACAAACAGCATCATGAAGCCCAAGGAACACACCAGACAGGTCAGGGATAAAGTTGTGGAGAAGTTTAAAGCAGGGTTAGGTTATAAAAAAAATCCCAAGCTTTGAACATCTCACGGAGAACTGTTCAATCAATCAACCTAAAATGGAAAGAGTATGGCACAACTGCAAACCTACCAAGACATGGCTGTCCACCTGAACTGACAGGCCGGGCAAGGAGAGCATTGATCAAAGAATCAGCCAAGAGGCCCATGGTAACTCTGGAGAAGCTGCAGAGATCCACAGCTCAGGTGGGAGAATCTGTCCACAGGACAACTATTAGTCGTGCACTCCACAAATCGGGCCTTTATGGAAGAGTGGCAAGAAGAAAGCCATTGTTGAAACAAAGCCATAAGAAGTCCCGTTTGCAGTTTGCCACAAGCCATGTGGGGGACACAGCAAACATGTGGAGGAAGGTGCTCTGGTCTGATGAGACCAAAATTGAAATTTTTGGCCTAAATGCAAAACGCTATGCGTGGCAGAAAACTAACACTGCACATCACCCTGAACACACCATCCCCACTGTGAAACATGGTGCTGGCAGCATCATGCTGTGGGGATGCAGGGACAGGGAAGCTGGTCAGAGTTGATGGGAAGATGGATGGAGCCAAATACAGGGCATTCTTGGAAGAAAACCTGTTCTGCAAGTCTGCAAAAGACTTGAGACTGGGGCGGAGGTTCACCTTCCAGGGGGACAACGACCTTAAACATACAGCCAGAGCTACAATGGAATGGTTTAGATCAAAGCATATTCATGTGATAGAATGGCCCAGTCAAAGTACAGACCTAAATCCAATTGAGAATCTCTGGCAAGACTTGAAAATTGCTGTTCACAGACGCTCTCCATCCAATCTGACTGAGCTTGAGCTATTTTGCAAAGAAGAATGGGCAAAAATTTCAGTCTCTAGATGTGCAAAGCTGGTAGAGACATACCCCAAAAGACTTGCAGCTGTAAATGCAGCGAAAGGTGGTTCTACAGAGTATTGACTCAGGGGGGCTGAATACTTTTGCACGCCACACTTTTCAGTTTTTTATTTGTAATAAAATTTGGAAACCATGTATCATTTTCCTTCCACTTCACAATTAAGCACCACTTTGTGTTGGTCTATCACATACAATCCCAATAAAATACATTTACGTTTGTGGTTGTAACGTGACAAAATGTGGAAAAGTTCAAGGGGTATGAAAACTTTTGCAAGCCATTGTACATGCTATCTGTTACACAGCCAATTATAATGTAGGTTGTGCACACATGTTTTCTCCACTGCCAATATAAATTAGAGCCATTCAACAAACCCGATAACCTTCATTGAGGAGTATTTGGATTACATTGTGCAGGGTTTGTGGATGGTGTGCCAAATAAACACTGTCATAACAATGTCATGCACGCAGCATCCCCAGCTCGACTTTTCAGTGGCCAGCATTATGTTAAATAATTCACTGGAACTCCCTCTGCTATTTATAGTCATCTTTTTAACAATCACTTGTAATATGTATGTGGAAGTCACTGGCCTATTAATCAGATAAGAGCTGGAAGTAGCCTGGGTCCACTTACAGTGCGGGAGTCAGGCAGGCTAGTTCATTACATGGATGATGCCCAGACATATTGGAGAGTGTTCTCTCTCTCTCTCTCGTCTTTTCTTTTCACCTCTATGGCATCCTCTTCTTGCTGATCATGCTACTGGGAATTTTTTTAAGCGCTGATTCACTTTCCAGCGGTTAGCCTGGCAATGATGCAATGATGCAGCAGCTGCAAGTTGTGTGGAGCCCCAGTCTCAGAGCACCATTGTATTCTAAACACCATGACACAACTTGGCACATATTTTTTGCTAACTTTGCAAATCTCTCCAGGAAGTCGATGTGAGCATTAGCATCACAGGCAGAATATGTTTAGGTGCCAAAATAGGGGGAAATATTTACACAGCTTTAATATTAAGCAAAAGAAAAAATATATAATTATACTTTTGTTTCAGATTAATTGAAGGAAATGGAGGGAAGTAAACGAAAAAGAGTAAGTAGATTGTGTGTGTTTGTCTTTGCTGCATAATACTACCTTTAATTACAGTAAAAACAAAGGAACAAATATTATATGCAATTTATTTTATAATTGCTTACTTTATTGAAATGCCATCACTCACAAGATGGAATTCAGACTACAATTATGTTAAATAGATTGAACTCTCAAGAAAAAAAATTGAATGTATCACAAAAGTATTCTCTGTATTAATTTTAGCTCTGAAAACCATTAAAGACACATATTACTTCTATTGTATCAAGGGAAATTAAAGATTGATTTTTGAGCACAACAGTTAGTTAATTCTAATTTCTTTAGAATTTTGTTTTATATTGTATTTGCTTCATTCAACAGAAAAGATGTTGAAATTATTCTGTAAATGTTAAACTCTAAAATCCCAATTTAATCAAACACTGGTACATGAGGTAACCTGAGTAACAGTTAAGAATACTAAACAATATCTCCCTTCTGATGATTATAGAAAAGATTAGAAAGGTAGCCATTATGCCTATATATCTTTCTATTTTTGTTAAAGCAACATATTGTACATCGATTGCCTACCTGTGATCCTCCTTTTGGAGACGACGTATCCTCAGACCTTGGACATACCGTTCATAATATTTCTTCCGAGCTTTCATTGCTTCTACCTCCTTTTCATCATAAGTGTATTCGGAATCCACACAAGTGTGGTGTTTCATTCCTGTGGCACTGTCACAAAATAAATTTTCATTAAAATGTGCTGTAATTACAATGCTACACTGTGATCAATTGTTAAGAGTGCAGAAAGTAACAACATTTTTTAAAGTATTTTACAGTTACCTATTATTTTATAAAAATCTGCCTTATTTTTTTCTCTCCTCTTTCATTTTCCTCCAATCCTTTTCTCTATCTCAATTTCATTTATTCCCAATTTGCAATTCCTTTATTTCTCACTGGTATATCTTCTCTCTCTATTACCTTTCTTTTTTCTGCTCTCCCTCTTCCTTCACTTTTTATACATAGATTTATTCTCTTTCCCCACACTTTGTTCACAACCTCCTTTCCCTTTCTTTTCTATTTCTTTCATCCACAGGTTTCCTTTATTCAGCTGTGTTTATTCTTATTAATCTCTCCCTACTTCTCCTGAGATTCCTTTTAGTTGGAAAGTCTCTACTCTGAAAGTTGTAAACTGAATTCCACTTGAACACAAAAAATTTGGGCCAGCGTGGAATAAGAAGATTTTACATTCTCTGAGAGGAATGTGAGCAATGTGGATAAAATAAAACAGAGAAAGTTGGAATTGAGGAGACAAGAAAAGAGCAAGGATCCGAGAGGGGAAAGGAGTCACAGAAATATAAGTGGATGGGCCAAGTACCTAACTGAATGTAGAGTCAAACCAATAAGACTGAAGTGCATGGTGCTCCAAAAGCTGTGTTGAACCTCACTGAACTATTAACCAACACTATTTCAATCATCAAACTCATGCCAAGGAATAGAGGCATTTTACTTCGGAGTCACGTGAGTGACTACTTGAAGAAGCCCCGCCTGGCGCTGGAACGGCATTACGTCGACGCTGACGGCAGAAGCAAGAGTTGCAGAGCGCAGCTCCTCGCAGCGGCCGGAACGGACCCGCAGGTAAGTGTAAGGAAAAGTGGGGACGTTCTAAAAAAGACGTTACGCTGGTAAAACCAGCAAAAGAGAAAGTAAAAGTTAAAATCAGAGTCACGCTGGCGTACTGATTTAGCCAGATAAATGGAAAAGAAAAATGGAGAAGTCTCAAAGGAAAATTTCGCGGGTAAAAAGATCGTCCCGGGGTGAAGCTAAAGAAACGGGACAAGAGTTTAGTGCGGATCCGGTTCCGATACCGGTGGCCGCTGATTCACCCGTTAGTGAGATTATAATTTCTCCAGAAATACAAACCACGGAGGAAAATGTTCCTAGAGAAAGTAAAAAGAAATCCGTGAGGCCCGTGGTTTCTGATAATGACTCTGATAATGAAAGTCCTCCGGATAATAAAGCTATATGGCTAAAAATGGAACATATGGAGAAAGTGCTCCAAAATATAATGAGACAAGGGTCACAGTACCCAGAAGTTTCCCAAAATGACCCTGAGGGGTTTGAATATACAGAATATGGCTATGTGCCAAATTGGGAATTTGAAACTCCGGACCCAGGATTAAGGGCAGAGGAAGTCTCATTGGATATAATTCCAAGTGTATCAGGGCTGCAAAAGACAGACCCTGCAAGTGGTGATGTGGATTATGAGTGCACACCACGAATAAAAAAGAGGAGGCCAGATGTGCCTGAGATGGCAAAAGATTTTGCTATACCTGAAGAAAGTGGTGAGGTATGGAAGAAAACCTAGCTGCCAGTATTAATTATATGGTATCTCACCAACTTCAAGATTCTGTGATGATTGAAACAGCAGAATTATATAAAACACCGGAAAATTGCACCTCATTGAAGGTACCTACGGTTAATCCGTCTATATGGACGCCTATGACTCCAGGCATGAGAGGACAAGAAATAAGATTTCAAAGTATCCTCAAATTGATTTCTGCTGCCATTACTGCTTTTGGAAGGCAAATGGAGGGGTTGGAGATGGATAAAATCCAAAAAGATACTTTGGGCTTATTATGCAATTCCTTCTATGAAATTAATTGTATGAGGAAAATTGCGATTCGGCCCATATTTCATCCAAGGTTTGCAGGTCTGTGTCGATCAAGTGGTGTTCAAGCTCCTGGTTATCTATTTGGAGAAAACCTGCCTAAACAAATAAGAGAAATGGATGAAGAGGCTAAATCTATTAGCCACATGAGACCTTTCGTCTTTGGACAAAAAAGGTATTTTTTGTCAAGAAGGGGATTTGATTTTGGAAACAGAGGCAGGAGTATGATAAGAAAATATTATCATCCGGCACAGCCTAATGTTCACCCGTATACGGGGAGAAGGAGACCACCACGTTCATATGGAGAGGTACAAAAAATTTATTCTATGCTTAAAGAAACTGTGGACAAATCTCCAGTTGGAGGGAGATTACAAATGTTTTATGATGAATGGCTTGCCATCACATCTGATCGGTTTATTTTACAAACAGTTTCAGGAGCTACTATTACATTCAAAGAAGGTGTTAATTCTCCGGTACAAAATAAACCTGCTTATGGTTTCATGCTTTCTGCAATTGAAGAGGCAGAAATTAATGTGGAAATTGACAAATTGTTTAAAAAAGGTGTTATTGAAAAAACTGTTGAACATGAGCATCAATTTGTGTCAAATATATTTCCAAGAAATAAAAAAGATGGTGGTTGCAGAATTATTCTGGACCTTACAAATCTTAATAAATTTGTCGAATATAAACATTTTAAAATGGAAACATTTAACACTGCAAGACATTTGATATCAACAGGTTGTTATATGGCTACAATTGATTTAAAGGATGCGTACTATTCAATACCAATACATCAGTTCTTTCGAAGGTATTTAAAATTTAATTGGCTGGGACAGCTGTGGCAATTCAAAGCTTTACCAAATGGGTTAAGTTCAGCTCCCAGGCTCTTTACAAAGCTGTTGAAACCAGCTTTAGCACAATTAAGAGCACAAAAGCTTATCTGGATGACATTTTAATCATCAATAGTAATCAGGAATCGGCTGAAAAATCAGTTTCAGCAACTAAAACTTTATTTGAGAAGTTAGGTTTCTTGATTCATCCAATTAAGTCCCAGCTGCAGCCAGCACAGTCAATTAACTATTTGGGGTTTGTGATTAACTCAGTTACTATGTTAGTAACTTTGCCAACAGATAAGATTGATGATATTTTAGTGACCTGTAGGGGTCTCATTCACAAACCTTATCCCTCCATCCGAGAAGTAGCAAAGGTTATTGGTAAATTAGTAGCAGCATTTCCTGCAGTAGAATTTGGTCCATTACATGACCAAAACCTTCAAAGGGACAAAATAAGAGCTCTAAAAAAGAGAGCAGGCCATTTTGAAAGGCCTATGCAATTAACAAAAGAAGCTTTATTGGAATTACAATGGTGGATTGAAAATGTCCCACAAGCTGCTAAAAACATTCTGATACAACAGCCTGAAGTAATTTTACAAACAGATGCTAGTGCTCTCGGATGGGGGACGACAGTTTCATTCACCAGCTGTGGGGGCAGATGGACTGTCCAAGAGGAAATGTTTCTCCAAACATATGGTATTAACTATTTAGAATTATTGGGTGCATTTTATGGGTTGAAGGCATATTGTTCTACAAAAAAGAATCTGCATGTACTGATACAATTAGACAATAAAACAGCTGTTGCATATATTAATCACATGGGTGGAGTCAGATCGGTATCATGTGATTGTTTGGTCAATCAGATATGGCAATGGTGTATTAACCACCAAATTTGGATTTCGGCAAATTACATCCCAGGTAAAGACAATGTGGTGGCAGACAATAGATCAAGGATGTTTAAAGACAACACAGAATGGATGTTGAACCCAGTAATTTTCAGTGAAATTGTGACTCAATATGGTTACCAGACATTGATCTGTTTGCATCAAGACTAAATCATCAATTGCCTAAATATGTGTCTTGGGAACCAGATCCAGACGCAGTAGCAGTAGATGCTTTCTCACTAAACTGGGGGAATGTGTTCTTTTATGCTTTTCCGCCATTTGCTCTGGTTCAGCAATGTCTGAAGAAAATAGAACAAGATTCTGCCACAGGATTATTGGTAATTCCAAATTGGCCGACACAACCATGGTTCCCATTGATGTTAAACATGATTAAAGAACCATATATGTCAATTCCTAGCAGCAGTGATTTATTGATAAAACCAGGAACCAAAGAAATTCATCCATTACATGCTTATATGAATTTGTTAATCTGCAGGTTTTGACCAGACCACTACAGGAGCTTGGATTGTCGGATAGAACTATGGATATTATAGTCGCATCATGGCGAGATAGCACTCAGAGACAATATATGACACATATAAAGAAATGGGAAAATTTTTGCAGACAGTCAAATATATCCTATCATACTGTGAACATTGCAAACATATTGGAGTTCCTTGCCGAGTTGCATTTTGAACAACACTTAAGTTACAGTGCCATTAATAGTGCACGTAGTGCCTTATCATCTTATTTAGGACAAATCTCTGACCAGAAATCAATTGGATCACATCCATTAATATCCAGATTTATGAAAGGAATCTTTAACAAAAATCTACCCAAACCAAGATATACAGAAATTTGGGATGTTAGCATTGTACTTACCTTACTTAGGCAATGGACTCCAATCGAAGTTTTGTCATTGGAAAAGTTAACATTTAAATTAGTAATGTTAATGGCATTGGTTTCAGCTCAAAGGGTGCAAACATTACAAATGTTACGTTTAGACTGTATGCATGTGACTGCAGATAACATTGTGTTCTATGTTTATGATCTGATCAAACAAAGCAGACCAGGGAGAACTGGAGCAAAGGTAATGTTTCAAGCTTATCCCATTGATCCAACATTGTGTGTAGTTAAACATTTGAATCATTATGTAAAAGTTACCAAAACTCTTCGAGGAGATGAAAAAACATTAATGATTACGCATAAGAAACCACACACAAAAGCTTCAGTGCAAACAATCTCAAGGTGGTTAAAACAGTTGTTACTTTTAGCAGGAGTAGACACTGATGTGTTCAAATCTCACTCCACCAGGGCAGCAGCTACATCCGCGGCGAAGTTACAGGATGTACCACTCAAACATATTTTAGAAACCGCAGGGTGGTGTAAAGAAGAAACTTTTTCAAAGTTCTACAATAAACCTGTTCACACAATGACAGGCTTTGGACACGCGGTGTTGGGTTCACTATAATCACCTGCTTTGTTTCACTATTGATTGATATTATCAATTATGTTATCACTTATATCTTTTATCACTTTGTAATGGTTCCCTCAGGTGTAAAAAGAGGGTTATTATATGTTCTTTTATCATTAAAAGATTTATGGAAAGAACTAAAACTAGTCTGGTTTTTCTCATGTATGTGTTGACCTAGCCGGACTGTCGTATGGAAGAATTCTACGACATGAAAAACACAGAAGCTTCAAAATCTTCACGTAGTCACTCACGTGACTCCAAAGTAAAATAGTAAGATAAAACGAGAACTTACCAGTTCGAAGTTTGATCTTTATTTTATGAGGAGTAACGATGAGGGATTACGTGCCCTCCACTCCACACCCTCATAAAATAAATGATCATCTGGTAGTTCTAAATCTATGATGAGCCTTACTATCTTACTCCGGCTATTGTGTTCTGTGTTTTTCATGCCGCTGCTTTGAAGTATGCCGTTCCAGCGCCATTCTTCACGTAATCCCTCATCGTTACTCCTCATAAAATAAAGATCAAACCGAACTGGTAAGTTCTCGTTTAATCTTACTATTCTCACTGTCAAAAGTAATTATTTGGTTGTAAAGTTCATTGAGAAATCTTGAGTTTGTTATGCATATTTTGTGAAATAGATACTTTTTAAATGTAATTACCCTGCTGTATTTTGCTGCCAAGTCAACCCTTTATAGGGCTGCTTTCAGAAATAGACACAATTGTTTTGCTTGCTAACCTTTTGTTTTTTTTCTTCCTAGAATAAACGCTTTCACACCCAGTAAGCAGTGTATCAGGAGATAATTCTCTCATCTTGCTGATTTTACCAGTCATCTGCTCGGCCGAATGATCCGTTTCTTTGCCTACAGGTGAATCACATAAGTAAACTTAGTCAAACAAAAATTTTATTTGGGTTCCACAAATTCTTCCTGCTGGCCACATTTGGAATTGAGAATGACAGAAAATAAATAGCCAGTCTGAAGGTTCTATCGTGCACAAGGGAGATATTAAACCAATGACATCAAGAGATTACCGCCCGAAGATGGGACCAGTAACCCTCCTTGAAGGCTCGTCAGGACGATGTGAATGGGAGGGAGCTGGAGATATCGGACGCGAGGAGGGTGAGCCTGGGTAATGCCTCCAGCGCCTTCTAGGTCGGCTGCCGGAGGTGCCCCCGGGACACAAAGATGGCCGGGCGAGAAGAGGAGAGGGACGTCAGTTCACGGAAACTGTTCCAGTACACCAAGAGCTTAGGTGGACCAAGCTTTAGACTTTGAATAATGGCACCATAACATGGTGGCACCTGCATGTGTAATACATGCAAAAATAATTTCACTGTGCAGTTGCCTTTGTGGCAAATAAAGCATCATTGATAAATAAAGCACCATTGAGAGCAGAAAGTGTGAAAACTTATTTCGCCTTATTGAACAAAGCCCTATAATAATTTAGAAGGGAGAAACAGAGATTACCCTTGACTACACCATGAAGTTGGTATGTTTAGGGAAGTTTCGTAATCAACCCTGACATTTCACCCATACCACCAACAGACTTATAACGGGTTTAATTCCTGTTGAGGTCTGAGAAAATGCCCTAGATCTTTGAACACAAAGCAGCACAGAACAAATTAATTAATGTGCCTAATCCATTAAAATGAAGCTATCAGGCAGCATTCTCGTAAACCTCTTCTGCTCCCTCTGCAAAGCCTCCACATCCGTCATGTAATGGGGAAACCAGAACTGCAAGCAATACTACAAATGCAGCCTAACCAAAGCCCTATGAAGCTGTAACATGACTTTGTTTAGTTTAGCTTAGTTCAGAGATACAGCGTGGAAACAGCCCCTTCGGTCCACCGATTCTGCGCCAACCACGATCACCAGTATACCACTTCTATCCTACACGCTAAGAATAATTTACAGAAGAAAATTTAACCTACAAACCTGCACGTTTTTGGAATGTGGGGGGAAACCAGAACACCCAGAAAATATCCACATGGTCACAGGGAGAACGTACAAACTCCGTACAGACAGCACTCGTGGTCAAGATCGAACCTGGGTCTCTGGCACTGTAGGTAATCTGCTTTGTGTTACCTGTCACTAAAGCCAGCCATCAGCAGTTTCCTTCTGGGGGTTGAAGGAGCAGGAATAAAGTCCCGTCTTTCACTCTGGATCTGTTTGCTTACCTCCCTGCAAGATGGTCCAAAATGCAAATCGTGACATGACATGCCTCAAAGCCAGTAGCCGCTTGTGACCCCAGCATCACCTGCAAGATGCTGCTCTTGAGCATATTCCACGTGGGAAGTGGACTGAGCATTAAAATAAACCAGGAATAAAGCTAAAATGATTCAGCACATTTGATTCTGACCCCAGATGCACTTCTCTACTTTTGAGTCAAACATGATCTCAAACATGCAACATTTTGCTTCACTAAATTTCATTATTTAAATAGATACACAAGAGCCTGCACATGCTGGAAATCTGAGCAAAACACAAAGTGCTGGAGAAATTCAGCAGAGTAGGCAGCGTCTGTGGAGGGAATGGAGAGGGAGTGTTTTGGACTGGGAACCTTATTTAAATATATGTTATTCAATTAATATTAATAATAGTATTTGACACAGATTTTTTTTTAATGGCCATTTTGACAAAAGCAAGTAAAAATCAGTCATTAATAAGGAAGCAACCTCAATTTCCCAGGATAAGTTTCCTTTTAATAAGATAATTTCATGGCTCACATACTGCCAAACAGCTACAAATCTGTGGCAGGGAATTTCCAATCTGGAAAAATAAATTAAGAAATATTTCTTCTATTGCACGCAATAATTAATAACTGTAAATCAAAAATATGCTAGCCAAGAATGTTATAGCACTTGGAGCCAAATTAAGTAAATTATATCCAGTTAGTTATGTCATGATCTCACTGAATCTCAGAATAGCAATTAAGAGATTTAATCGCTTCCAAGAGTAGTTGGGCACTGCAATATGTAAAATTATCCTTAGACATCAGCACAAATGTAGGTTAACTATGTTGTAAGCCTACCAGGCATATGGTTTGCTTTTGGTTTCTTCACGGGAGAATTGCAAACACCTGTAAAGGGAATTTTTATCTGATGAAATAATTCCATCTTCAATTCCACTGGATTGTTTGGAAATGCAACCAATCCAAAAAAGTCAATCACTTGGTTTATTTCAACTTTTCCAAGCTGGTGTGCAGCAAAAGAGATTACAACTTCCTGTTCAAATAAAAGTAAAAGTATTTTAATTTGCATAAAATAGTTTTCTCATCATTATGAAATCAAAGCTACAGTTATATTAAAAAAATAATTCCAGTATCATTCAATTGTAATTCAAGCTGCATTTTACTGTGTTATCCCATATCACAAAGCACACATATCCCCTATTTTGTCCTGCTTTCGATCCCTTTATCTCCTTTGCCCACAAGGAGGTCATTCCTCCAAGCAATTTCAGAGCCATTAATTCTGTCTTCCTGATCCTTCAATGGTTGCCGACGTTAAAAATGGAGACTGCAAATGTGAATGGACATGCATCATAGTGCATTTGGAAACAACCAAAAGTATCTCATATTTTTGAATTAAGTTGGTGCCATTTACAACAATTTATAATTCTAGTAATCTGAATTACCATTCTCTATCATGCTGCTGATGTAGAGCCAAGGAAAAAAATGAGTTTCTACAAGCAAACAATGTTCTTACTACCACATTGATGCACTGGTTATACTATTAACTGATTTACCATCATGTATTTCTTGTGAATGATCCAATGTCATCTTCACAATGACTACCAGTGCTATCTCTAAGGAAGACATTTGCTGACAATCTGGCACCACACGACTTCATTGGAAAATATAGGATACAAAAGAAGATTAAAAGTGGACATAACATTACTCTGTTATGTCCACTTGTCTCTGATTGCCTACTTCAAAAGGAATTATGAGAGAAATGCTTATCCTTTATCTTTTAATTATTCAACATAATCAGCAACTCCCAGCATTTATGTAATGTGGTAAACAGTTAATTCAAAGAAAATTGCAAAGAAAAAGACAAAATGGAACCAAAATAAGTCTGACAGTAGCATTAAATTCACGTATAATAGGAAACACTACATTTACTTGCAAAGGGAAAAAAAAAGCTACCATAAATCAAAATACCCCCCTTCAGTGACCCACTAAATGTGGGCTTTCAACACTCTTAGCTCGTTTCGAGTCTAAAAAGCAAGAACTTTCACCTGGTAGCAATTACTATTATCTTCCATAATTGCTTTGGTCCAAAGATTCTGGTGACTGAAAAGCTACATTTCTAAAAATAGGAGAGTCATAGATCAAAGACTTGTTTTTCACCCCAGTTTCCCGTGGATTTTGGCACAATTATTGAGAGTGGAAAATCTGTCCATGTACCTCCCCGTGAGTTTGCAACCCAAACAATAATTTCAATGCATACTGTTATAATTCCAAATCCAATGGGAACCTGAGTAACTCAATGGGTCAGGCAGCATATCTGGAATACATGGATAGGTGGTATTTCGGGTAGGAATCTTTCTTCAGACCAAAATGTCATCTATCCATGTTCTCCAAAGCTGCTGGTTGTCCTGCGGAGATACTCCAGCACTTTATGTCCTTTTGTGAAAACCAGCATCTGCAGTTCCTTGTTCCTCCAATAGGAACTCACTTGATTCTGTTATAAACTAAATTCACATACCAACAGTTGCCTAATGAATGAATTGTCATGACTATTCAATATTACCAAAAAAAGCTCATAACAAAGCAGTCCGAATTGTTTAAGTAATCAATCCACTTTAAAAATATTTCCTATGCGAGTTAAAAGGGGCCGTGTGAGGCAATACTTTATTTATTCTAACAGTAATAATACATTGATCACTTCTCCCAAATCATTGAATTTTAAAGCATTATGTAATTGAGAAAATAACAGTCCATTTGGAAAAAAATTACCATTGACTGTCCTGGTTTAAGGTCTCCTTTAGCAGGAGTGACCCGAAAATGGGCCATCTGACGAAACTGGAAGTTGAGTGGAAGTAAAGGCGAGTCATTTCGAAGAGTACCCTTAACGTTCACCTTTTCACCAAGAAAGCATTCCATGAAATCAAATTTTGACACTGGACCGATGTTTAAGTTAACAGGACACCCTATTCCAGTAAGTGCTACCTCAACTCGTTGTTGACCTGCAAAATAAAAAAGGAAATAAAACAACTAATGCCATGTGCTTACATTCAAATGGATTGAAATTTGGAGTTTATTATCTTGAACCTTAAAAATATTTACTGCAATGATGAAATTGGCAAAGTGCACTATACATTTTGTAATTTGCAATCCAATCTCATTATTGGTAATGTTTACCATTTTTTTCTGCATGCCAGATTAGGATAGACCTCAGTTGACATCAGAAAAGATCAGCATAATGCCAATGCAAAGTGCCACGTAAATGGGGTTAATTTGAGCAGCATGTTTGAGTGCTTTGAGCACACATTACAAAGTCCTGATTTCAACTTCAGGGCAGTATTAGTCTTGATATACAACAGGAAGATTGAAACAAGCTTAGAGTGTGAAGGATTATAAATATATATATATTCTGCTTGAAATGCTACTCTTATTTATTTGTAAGAGTTCTGAATCATCTTCTCTTAATACTTACACTTTTACCTCTGATCCATCTCTGTTCATTCAGTCTAACTTTATCACTTTGAACAAAATATACAGGAAAGAAGATGGGCCCAGCAATCAGCATCCATCACAGATGAGGCCCTCACTAAGGTCTCCTCAATATCCCGCAGCTCTGCTCTTGCTCCCCCTCCCCCCAGTCGCAACAGGGACAGAGTCTCTCTTGTCCTCACCTTTCACCCCACCAGCCGTTGCATACAGCACATAATCCTCTGACATTTTCGCCACCTGCAACGAGATCCCACCACTAGCCAAAACTTCCCATCTCCACCTATTTTCGCTTTCTGCAGAGACCATTCATCTCCGCAACTCCCTGGTTAGCTCGTTCCTTCCCACCCAAACCACCCCCTCCCCAGGAAATTTCCTCTGCAACCGTTGAAGATGCAACACCTTTGCTAATACCTCCCCCCCTTGACTCCCTCCAAAGACCTCAACAGTCTTTTCAGTTGAGGCAGAGGTTCACTTGCACCTCCTCCAACCTCATCTACTGTATCCACTCTTCCAGGTGTGGACTGCTATATGTCGGCGAGATCAAGCGCAGGCTCAGGGATCGTTTGGCTGAACATCTCCGCTTAGTCCACCTAAGCATGCCTGATCTCCCGGTTGCTAAAAACTTTATCTCCCCCTCCTATTCCCACACTGGCCTTTCTGTTCAGGGCCTCCTCCATTGTCAAGAGTGAGGCCCAGCGCAAATTGGTGGAACACCTCATATTTCGTTTGAGCAGCTTACACCCCAGCTGTATGCTTATTGACTTCTCCAATTTTAAGTAACCCTTGCTTTATCCATTCCCCATCCCAGTTCTATGACCACTCTGACTGTCCTCAAGTACATTTTATCTGATGGCTTTGTTGTTACCTCATCCCAGCTAACTATGATCTATTCTACATTTTCCCTGGTCTGCATCCCCTTTGTCTCGTTTTCACATATACTTCCTTATCTCTGTATCTCCCTCTCCCGACTCAGTCTGAAGAAGGGTCTCGACGCAAAACATCACCCATTCCTTCTATCCAGAGACGCTGTCTGTCCCGCTGAGTTATTCAAGCATTTTGTGTCTAACTTAGGTTTAAACCAGCTTCTACAGTTCTTTCCTACACACTCCAAGCCACACTGAAATCTGCAGTAGGACAGAAAAATTTCAGCAGACACTCAAGATAAATGAATAATCATGAGTTTTGGTTCAGTTCGTTACACACTTGCCAGTGTGTCAGAAGGTTGTGGTTAAAGTCCGATTCCAAAAGCCTATGCTAAAGGGCCCGTCCCACTTGGACGACATAATCCGCGAGTTCTGGCTAGTTTGCCCTCGACTCATACTCGACATGGTCGACACGAGGTCGTATGAGGTCTTCGTAACTCTCCTTCTTGCTCGAGAGTGGTCTCTGCGTACTCGAGGCCTCAGCTAGGTCACGCCGTTTCTTTCAATATATTAAAAAATGCCCGCGAGTATAAAAAGGTTGCCATGGAAAAAAATCGATCCTTTTATTACTCGTAGGTTTAGTCATAGTACTTTGCAGTAGGTCGGCATCTTAGTCATAGGTAATCGAGGGTAGTCGTAGATAGTCTTCATCATAGTCGAAGGGAGGTCGAAGGAGATAGACTTCACTCTCCACTATTCGGTGTCCAATTTTCCCGAAGTTAGTCGTAGCTAGTCGCAGCTGGTCTTCAACATAGTCGAAGGAGATCGAAGGAGGTCTTCTACATAGTCGAAGGAGGTCTTCAATATGTCATTTTTTCAAACCCTTCTAAACTCGCCAATTAGGTCGCCCAAGTGGGACAGCCCCTTAAGGCTCCACTGCATAACAAGGAGATAAGTGCTATATATTGGATAAGCTACTAAGCCCATTCTACATCTGTTCGCTCAGTGGATTGAAAAGTTTCATAAGTTTAACCATGAAAAAGAGCAGTGAAGATATCTCCTATGAAGTGGGCAATACTTATCCATCAATCAACCACTCAAAAAAAATGACCTAGTCTTTAAACCCATTGTTATTTGTGGGATTTTGTCGTACATAAATTGGCTCCTATGCTTCCTGTATACTAACAATATACATTTCATTAATTATTTTATTATCTGTAAATATTCTGAGGTCAAATTTGGCACAATGCAAATTAAGGTTTATAAATTGGGATTGAGGCTGAAATCATGACTGTTTTCCCACTGCATAAACTATGCTTTAAGTTCAACAGCTGGTACTGATACTATAGCAAAGTCTCTACTGCCATTAGAAATATATTTAACATTTATTTAATAGCAATAAATCACGTTGCTTCTGAGCAAGAAACTAAAATGGAAGGGTTGCCTGCTGACTGACAAATCAGCTGAGTTTGCAATTAGAGAAATGTGAGATTTACTCTCAATCAAGGAAGATAATGATCACCATTAAATCGAATAAATGGAGCTGTGATTACCAATTTCTCACTAGTTGTAGTATGACAAAAAACAAGCTGAGCAAAAGCTAGAGCAAAATTGGGCATGGCAAAAATGATGTTGCATATTATCTAGGTCATAACCAATCTTTCTTCAGTATCAAATAAAAGTCCTCATTGAAAAAGAGGCTAGTCAGAAAAAAACTTGCCATCATTTGATCTCTCAAATTGGTGACGCAGTGGTGCAGTGGAAGAGCTGCTACCTCATAGAAACATAGAAACATAGAAATTAGGTGCAGGAGCAGGCCATTTGTCCCTTCGAGCCTGCATCGCCATTCAATATGATCATGGCTGATCATCCAACTCAGTATCCCGTACCTGCCTTCTCTCCATACCCCCTGATCCCTTCAGCCACAAGGGCCACATCCAACTCCCTCTTAAATATGGCCAACGAACTGGCCTCAACTACCTTCTGTGGCAGAGAATTCCACAGATTCACCACTCATATCCCGAGAGACCCGGGTTGGATCCTTACTACGGGTGGTGACTGTACAAAGTTTGTACGTTCTCCCCGTGTCTGCATGGGATTGCTTTGGCTTCCTCCCACATTCCAAAGATGTACAGGTTTATAAATTAATTGGCTTTTGTAAATTGTCCTGAGTGTGTAGGATATAAAATAGGGATAACACAGAACCAGTGTACGGATGATCGGTGGTCAGCCAAAGGTATTTGTATCTCTAGACTAAACTAAACTAGATACCATTTGTACATGCTAATAAGACATCTAGCATATTACTGGTGTTCTGAGACCTTGTTCACAAAACTTGTGAAATACCATTATCTGTAAAGATATATAATTTATGGTTTATAACTGATTGAATAAATAGTAGATGTATAAAAGCCTAAAAAGTTGCTTTGTCTTAAAATGAAATTAAGAAGTCGTGATAAAACATTAAAATTGCTTCAGTCGTCTTTAAAAACAGGCTATTTAATTGGCAACTAAGGTGGAGAAAAGATTATCATTAATTATATTTCAAACTAAAATAATATGCAACATTTTGTGTTCATCAACTGTTTCTTTCAAAGATTCCCCACAATAGTCTCATGTAAATAGGTTTTTCCAAAAATCTAATTTAAATAGACGAGTTAATTTTAAACTTCAACCTCTTGTTCAATCTAAACCACATATTATTGCAATTACATCATGTATGCCTCTGGATTTAAAAAGTAATATTTTATAATATCTGTTTTATTCTTCTTCTCCAAGGAGAATAACTTTCCATACGATTAAATTTACCGCAAGAGCAACATTCAGAATTTCCAAACTGTCTCACGGTGCAGCCAAAGTTAGTAGCATTTAAATCATACTTGTGCCATAACTTCATTCCCTTACTATTGGCACTTAAATTGCACTTAAGATACACAATATTAATCATATTGCTTGTCATGTGATATTAACAAATCAATGTGTTTGTACATTCAAATAGCGGGGTGGAAGATTGCAACCTTCACATGGTCCACCCTGTTTCGACTAATGCAATCAACCCAAGGTGCACAAACAAAATATCAAATAGAACAAGTTGACCTACAACTTTAGGCTGTGCATGCCATATGCAAGAAGAAGATTCATATTGCATTATACCCTGCTGACATTGTGATTATTTAATACATTTAATCAAATCAAAAAATCTAAAGTTGTTGAGTACCTTTTCTCCCATCGCTTTCATTGGATAATTTCTGCTGTGATGGAAAAATATCACAGCTGCGCACAGTCTCAAATCTCACATAAAGGGCATACTCTCTGAATTTTGGTATTTCATCCTCTTTTTTGTGAAATTTTGTAGCACTATAGGAAAGTCAAAATTTCATCCATTAAAATTCAACCTGGGAGATGAATGTTCATCAAAACTGCCCAAGCAGTAATTTGGTGAATTGTTCCTTAGTCCAACTACCATTTATTTTTTAAATCAGCTGCATGAAAATTGGTCACTTTACCATATCTTAATAACTCTCTCAAGTTTGCCAGCCAGTCAATATGAACATTTCTCTTTGTAACTGGGCTCATTATAAATATTTGAATATTTTAAAAACCATTGTGCCAAGTCAGCTACTGGTCAGAACGGCATTAGATAATAGGAAACAACTGATAACTGGTCCACCAGGAGTGATGTGACTTGTCAACCTATAGATATGTGACTCAGTCTAAAAGGGAACACGTCTGAATTCACAATGAAAGGTCAAATTTCATTCAATTAGTTCCATTAAAGAAAGGACAATCATCCGATTTTCAAACAATATGGCCAGGAATAATGCAAGTTTGTGTAAATGAATCAAGTCAAGAGTGTTTGATTGTCATATGTCCCGAAATGGAACAATGACATTTTTGCTTGCATAGATATGTAAACATAGTACTCTGCAAACACCATAACAAACAACAAAATAAGTTCAGTATAAATGTATATATATATTTATAATTAATAGTTCAAAGACGAAAACAATGCTACCAATTCTCTGTAGTTCAGAGCTTATTTGGAGGTTGCAGTGTTTAATAGACTGATGGTTGTAGGAAAGAATTTGCTTCTGAACCTGGATGTTAGTTTTTAGGCTCATAAACCTCCTGATAACAGGAGTGAAATGAGAGTGTAACAAGAATAGTATGGGTCTCTGATGATGCTGGCTGCCTTTACGAGGCAGGGATCTACAGATCCCTTTGATGGTAGGGAGGTCAGTATCCATGATGGACTGGGCAGTGTTCAATACTTTTTGCAAACTTCTTTGTTCCTGGGCATTAAAGTTGCCGAACCCGGCTGTGATGCAACCAGTCAATATGCTCCCTACTGTACATAAGGTCAAAATGTCATAAGGAATACGAGTAGAATTAGGCCATGCGGCCCATCATGTCTACTCCATCATTCAATCATGACTGATCTATCTCTACCTCCTAACCCCATTCTCTTGCCATCTCCCCATAACTTCTGACGCCTGTACTATTCAAGAATCTAACTATCTCTACCTTGAATATATTCACAAACCTGGAATCCACAGCCTTCTGTGGCTAAGAATTCCACAGATTCACCACCCTCTAACTAAATACATGTCTCCTCATCTCCTTCCTAAAAGAACATCCTTTAGTTCTGAGGCTATGACCTCTAGTCCTAGACTCTCCCACTAGTGGAAAAATCCTCTGCACTTCCACTCTATCCAAGCCTTTCACTATTCTGAATGTTTCAATCAGGTCCGCCCTCATTTTTCTAAATGCCAGCGAGTACAGGCCCAGTGCCAACAAACACTCATCATAGGTTAACTTACTCATTCCTGGGATCATTCTTGTAAACCTCCTCTGGATCCTCCCCAGAGCCAGCACATCATTCCTCAGATATGGTGCCCAAAATTGCTCACAATATTCCAAATGTGGCCTTACCATTGCGTTATAGAGCCTCAACATTACATCCCTGCTTTTGTATACAAGCCCTCTTGAAAAAATGCTAGCATTATTTTTGCTTTCTTTATGCTGATTTGACTTGCAGATTAACTTTTTGGGAATCCTGCACGAACACTCCCAAGTCCCTTTAAACATCCGATTCCTGGATTCAAAACCCATTTAGAAAAGAGTCTACGCCTGCAGAGGTTCAAGAGAGTATTTGTTGCAATACCAAATGTTTATAATCTTCTAAGCAAGTGGAGGCATGTGATGGGCTTTCTTTATGATTGCATCAATTTGCTGCTTCCAGGACAGATCTTCAGAGATAGACACAAAATGCTGGAGTAACACAGCGGGACATGAATGGGTGACATTTCAAGTCGAGACCTGTCTTCAGGCTGAGAGGCAGGGGAGAAGTCTAGAGATCTAGAAGGGTAAGGTGTACAAATGACAGATCAAACCAGATGATGATAAGGAAATGGTTTATTTATATGATTTATAAATGGTTAGCTGAGGGGAAGGTGAAAATGCGGCATAAGATTAATAATATTTAATCAGGAGGGCAGTGGAACTACTGTATTTCCCGTTATTTTTTACCCAAAAATAAGGCACTAAAATTTACCTGCGTCTTGTAGGCCGAAGGGTAGGTTGTTAGTCAAGAAAGATAGACTTGGCTATCCCTCAGTACAGCGACATCAAGAACGATATTGATGTACTGAGGGATAGCCAAGTCTATTCCTCATTGCCGACAGCAGATGAGAAGCAGCTGTAAAGTGGGAAGAGGCAGTAAAAGGACAATGCTGCTTGGGGGGGGGGGGGGGGGGGGGGGGGGGGTGGAAGAGTTCCTTTCACAGCGCCTGGGGAGTCTGGCCCGAGTCAGCACGACCTGGGCTGCACAAATTGGTTGGGCCTCCAGGGGTAAAGTTGCAGGGAAGGCAGGAGCGTTGAGAAGGAGGGGGTCAGGGTCATGCCAACAACTCACACTCTCACCGCTGCCGTGGCGCATCGGGTGCAGAGCCACCGCATTGTGGCCGGGGAGGGAAGTAGCTCGGGTGATTGCGAGCGGCCGCCGGGACTGGACAGCGGAACCGGCCGCCACCTCAGAGCCTTCTGCCAGCCCGCCCACCACCCAGCCACAAGTGTCCTTCAGCACAGCCTGAACTAGTGGAGGTGGTGGTTGGCAGATAGCTACTGGCCGGAAGGCTGGCAGCTCAGTCCCGGGCTCGCGCTCTCTCTCTCTCTCTCTCCCTCTACTAGTCCCGGGGCAGGCGACTTGGGAACTGCAACTATACCCGGGGCTCGCAGGCGACCTGGGAACTGCAGCTAGACCCGGGGCTCGCAGGCGACCTGGGCGCTATAACAAGTCCCAGGGCAGACAACCTGGCTACTACAGCCAGTCCCGGGGCTCGCAGGCGACCTGCAGCTAGTCCCGGGGACAAGAGGGATCTGGGAACTGAAGCCAGTCTCGGGGACGCGAGGGATCTGGGAACTGCAGCCAGTCCTGGGGCACGCAGGCGATGTTGTCAAACCCTGGACTAAACCAAATCCATGATCCTGTCCCTCCATCCTTTTCTCAAAATGTAGCAACTGAAATTTAGGGTGCGTTTTCATTGATGGTAAATATGGTAGTTGGATAACTAGGATGGGGGAGGGATGAAGAGGGAGGGAAAGCAAGGGTTACTTGAAGTTGGAAAAATCAATATTCATACCATTCGGTTGTCCAAGCGAAATTCAAGGTACTGTTCGCACAATTTGCAATGGGCCTCACTCTGACAATGGAGGAGGCCCAGGACAGAAATGTCAGTATGAGAATGGGAGGGGGAGTTAAAGTCTTTAGCAACCGGGAAATCACGTAGGCCTAGGCGGACAGAGCGGAAGTGTTCAGTGCTTGGTCTCGCCGATATGTAGGAGTCCACACCTGGAACTTGGATACAGTAGATAAGGTTGGAGGAGGTGCAAGTGAACCTCTGCCTCACCTTAAAATACTATAAGGGTCCCTGGATGAAGTCGAGGGAGGAGATATAGGACAGGTGTTGCATTTCCTGCAGTTGCAGGGGAAAGTACCTGGGGAGAGGGTAATTTGGGTGAGAAAAGATTAATTAACCTGGGAGTTGCTGAGGGAACGGTCTCTGCAGAAAGCGGAAAGGGGTGGAGATGGGAAGATGTGGCTTGTGATGGGATCCCGTTGGAGGTGGCGAAAATGTCGGAGGATTATGTGCTGTATATGATGGCTGATGGGTGAAAAGCGAGAACTAGGGGGACTCTGTTACGACTTGGGAGAGGGAGAGCAAGATCGGCACTGCAGGATTCCAAGAAGGCCCATGTGAGGACCTCATCTATGATAAAAGAAGAGAATTCCCCTTCCCAAAAGAATGAGGACATCTCAAATGTCCTGGTTTGGGACACCTTATCTTGGGCGCAGATGCTGCCTAGACGGAAGAATTGATAGTTGGTGATAGAGTCTTTGCAGGAGGCAGGGTGCGAAGAAGTGTCGTTTTGATAGCTGTGGGAGTCAGTAAGTTTACAATACCTCCTGCACCCATGTAGAACACATGGAGTTCATTAACTTCATTACTAATTTCCATCCAGCACTTAAATTCACTTGGACCATCTCCCTTCCGTTTCTTGATCACACTGTCTCCATCACAGGAGATAGACTATCGACTGACATCTATTGTAAACCAACTGACTGTACCATTTAACATTATAATTTTTGTGCACTTTTCAAAATAATATCAATCTATTTCTGTTAAAAGTACAAACAGAATTACTTTCAGTACTCTTAGAGCCATTCAACTTACGGAAATTCCTTGGGGCTAAAGCACAGAGTAACAATGATTTTGCTATATGGGTTCAGAATCCCTTCGCAAGGTTGACATGCAATCAGATCAGATGTATAAGCAGTTGCTCTGAAGTCTTCTTTCAATTTATCTGCCAAAAATGCCTCTGAACTCAGAGACAGATCTGTACCCTGTCAAATATAAGTCGTTTAAAAAGCAATTAAACACATTTTCCGATAACATTTGTCCTACTGAATTTAAAGCAAGCACCTACAACAAATCTATTTGCAAATATAACAAGCTTTTTGATTTAAAGATATTGGTTACAAAATTAAGTTTATGGTGCTGTTTTATTTGGTGCAATTGGTATAAGCGAGCCCGGTAATTCCGACAAACGCAAGGAATCATGGGATTTGTCAAAGGTCGAAAGCTATAAATAAAAATCGAACAAAGCGCTGTAGATTCAGTGAGTATAGTTTGGGTCCAATTTTTTTTACTTTTTTTCAGTGGGAGACCGGGGGGGGGGGGGGGGGGAGAGAGACCGGGGGAGACAGGGGGAGACACTGGGGGGCGGTGGGGGGGGGGGGGGGGAGACCAGGCGGGAGGGGGTGGGGGATTAGACTGGGCCACGCTGCGGGCTGCCATCAGCCCCAACCTGGAGTTGGAGCTGGCCCAAACTCTGGGCTTGGGGCTGGGCAAGGGAAGGGGAGGAAGCTGCTGCTGCTGCCAGCAGCACCATCCACAATACCCGCGGCTCGAGCGAGCGCCCAGTCTGCCCGTGGCCGGTAGGAGCCCATCCGCTGACTCTCTCTCCAACTAGGATGACTCCAGCAGCATTAGCTCTGAGTTGCCCGGTTTTGAGCAGGGCGCGGTTGCCCATCTTCAGTAGGATCAGTAGTCTGAAGAAGGGTTTTGGCCCGAAACGTTACCCATCTCCTTCGCTCCATAGATGCACCTGCTGAGTTTCTCCAGCATTTTGTGTTCCCTTCAGTAGGATCTCGGTGGAGGTGGAGGGCTGCGGGGCAGGCAGAGCTGAGCTGGAGCCAGCGGCTGCAGCACCGGCTGCAAGTCCAGGGCCGCCCTGCCAGCCCAGGACCACCTCCGGACAGGGACAGGACACCAGGGAGGGGACGGGGACAGCCCAACAGCAACTCAACAGCACTGAGCTAGAGCCGACCCCGATTATGGACGAAACGCAAGCCTGCACATAATGCAGCACCACCGTTGACAAGGCTGTTTTATAGCTAGTGACTTGTGACCTGGACATGCGCAGTCGGAATCCAATTTGCTTCACAATTTGTGACTACGTCATGGCCTCCAGCAAATTAAGAGATGTAGCATAAGTTAGTCAGCAAAACAGATAGGTTATGATGTCAGTCCTGAGACGAGATGGATTCAATCACTGCACTGGAAAATTTGGCCACAATGATCCAGCTAATGCGATATCACGTATGAGGAACAAGTCATTAAATATAGGAAGTAACTTCCCATATAACTTCTTGTCCATTGGCACCATTTAAAGGGATTAATGGGAGTCATAATTACTTATCGGAATTATTCATGACAGATTGCCGCTAGAGTTAACTATAAATAATTTGCAGTGATTCCTATTGTCAAAACATGCAAATTCTCTCTCCTTCTGTGTTTTAGTGCTAATTATATTCTCACCTGCTATGTTTAGCAAATACATTTTTCCATACTGGAGTTCATTTCCCAAGGGCTTTGACATAATGAGGTGGTCCCCAATGTAGGAAAACTCACCAGAAGAAAGGAAATGAGGAGGTACAGTGGAAAATAAGTACTCAACGGGAGAGCTAATCCACAGGTTCAAGTACAGGTCTTACACGTGTATCACAGTGAGGAGTTGGTGAATTAAAATCTGACCCAGGTTATAGCCACAACTTAGCTGCACAGCATACAAGAACAACTTTTGCAGTGGCTGTAAAAATAGCAGCATCCTTCAATGTATTTGTCTCTGATTCTTAACAGCATAATACAGGGTTCATAAAGGTATCAATATAACGTAACATAGCTAAAGCTGATAGTCATCAAATACCATTTCTGCTGTAGCAATAGCAAGTAGGAATAAAAGCTATCTACTCAAATTCACCTTGTTTATATATGTAGAGCATTGAGCAAAGTTAATTCATTTGCAATAAATTGACCAGACTGCACAGATACGAAATTGGCATTGGGAGAATAACCAGAGAATGTGGGAAGTGGTTTTTTTCAGACTGGAGGGAAGAAGACTTTGTGTTCCCCTGGATCAATATTGGGATTATTACTTTGTTTTATTAATATTACTGAAGTACACAGTAACGTTTTCAAATGTTCACATGATCAACAGCAGTTTAGTAAATAGTAAGGAGGATAGTAGTAGACTCGCTGGGAATGTCTGAGAGACATTGATATTGGCATTAACATAGGCTGGCAGAGAAAGGACTTTCTCACAAAAATTACATAGTGTCAACCTGCAATTAAAAAGGCTAATGTATTTAAGTTTTTTTCTTAACCAATCATTCACTAAATTGAGATCACAAAGTTCATTGTTTATTGATCATAAAGTTTGTGATTTCCTTGCGAGTCCTCCTGTCTGACATACTAATAACACTGTGAAGCACAGATGTATGCAATGGACAACTCTACACCAGACCCATAACATTTCACAGTACCTTCAATCGCTTATCTGTGAAACAAATTTGGAGCATTATGTACTTTAAATTAAATACATTTAAATACATTCTTATAGTCCATAATGACAATAAGGAACCATTTAAACAAATGATCAAACAACTCAAACTAAATGCGTCAATATTTCAAATAAAAATCTCAGACTTGGTTGTAATTTGACTAAAAGGCAAATGCTTCTTCTGCAATTAAATATTACTACAATAACATTTTTATTACCACTTCAGATCCAACAGCATCATTTTCCATCAGTGTCACCCAGTTAATAGATTCAGGGCTGTTGTTGTACACAAAAATTTGCTCCAGCTTTGAGGTTCCGTAAAAGGCACTGCCAAATTGAATACATTCAACTTTCTGGCCAGAAAAATCAAAGAGATCCAAAGTTGGCACGACAATATTTCCCTTAATTTTCACAACTGTATCTTCAGCATCTTCCAACCTCATCCTGGTAAGAGAACAAAAAGAAAACAATGGAACTTACAGTAAAAATACTGTTTTTAATCATTAATGCTCCCACTCATCATTGCCCACAAAACAGAAATTCTCAAGTCTAATAACTGGCTTACCCGAATCCAGTCAGCAATTAGAAAGTGTGCCTAATAATTCAAAAGGACAAGAAAATATGCACACATATCAACAAAAAAAAAAAATCAACAAAAAATCGATTTGGTGCAACAACCAACTGAAACCTGATGAGTGTTTTTAATTGGTGCCAAATACACCATTTCACATGCAAAAAACAAACTGCTAGAGGGATTCAGCAGATTAAGTATCTGTGAAGATAAAGGGCTAGTCAATATTTCATTGTTTTACTTATTAGCATACAGATTTACATATAGTAAAGCAGTGTTATTTTGGACATCTTTAAAGATGAGTTTAAACCAGTGTTGATTTAAGTAATGACTGCACCTCTTAACAAGGAAATGTTCACTGATTACAACCTCTGCGGGAAATAATTTGAAAATATTCTTTACTATACCAAGGCCAGAACAGTTACCCTATTTTTTCTGACCCAGCATTAATGGAAGAGAATGAGAGCAGGGAAAAAGAGCACCTTGTTGTCCATCAAAAGTCTCCAAGAAGCCCGTGCTGAGCAAAAAAGAAAATCCGCTGGGAATAAATAACCAGAGAGGTCATACAAGAAGTGATCTTAAAGACCCATTCAATTTACAGTCATGGGGAGAGTTGCTTGCCCAGAAGTGGATCACATCCTTTTTTTTCACATTCCATTGCAATTTTCACTATTTTCCATTATGTTAGATCGGACCCAGCTGGTAGAGAGTTTTCTCTCGATTCCCAATGATCTCTTGCTTCCTTACTTGGTCAAATGCTACCTTGAGGTTGAAGACAATCATTCTCAGTACCTCTTTGGAAATCCATATTCAGACTAAGTCCCCTACAACGTTCAAGAAGCTCAACATCATCTAGAACAAAACAGGCTATCCGAAACATTAATTCCCACTCGCATGATGACAATAAAAACACAAACTTTCCAAAGCTTCTTTGCCTGCAGTTCCCAAACTTAAAATGTTGATCACCAAGGATAAAGTGTTGGAATGCAAACATCTACAAGATTTTCCCGAAATAACAAATATTGTCAGTTAATCAGCATTATTTCATTTCTGTTGGATTAAAATTTGGAATTTATCTGTTAAGAGCAAACTGCAAGTACCTTAACCCTAAAGACTTTAACAGTTCAAGAAGACAACTCACAAACATCTTCACAAATAATATTAGGAACAAAAAATATCCGCTGGCTTTGCCAATCAAAAATTGGATTTTCAGAACAATATGTGGCAATTATAACGGTTCAATCAAATGAACAAGGATAAAATGTAAAAAGTAGTAAAATTAACATATATTCTTCCTCCAACATAGTGGACGTCAGCTGCTTTTTGTGTAAATATAAGTGACACTGGCCAAGCCTATTATTAAATAAATTGATAGGGCTATGATGGCATCACTAGGGCATGGTTGCCAATTTAATGACTTGCACTCAGCCCACCAAAGCTTGTTGGATTTTCCAGTTGTTAACTATGCTAACTCCTCTCCCCATTCCTATACTGACCTTTCTGTGCTGGGCCTCCTCTATTGCCAAAGTAGAGGCCACAAACAAACTGGGGGGACAGCAGCTCATATTCCGCTTGGGTAGCCTACAACTTAACGGTATGAACATAGAATTATTCAATTTTACTGCAGGTAACTAACCTACAAAGAAAGTATCTTCCCCTCTTTTCCACCCATTCAACCCCTTCTCTTCCTGCTGGTGGGCGGTGGAGAGGCGAGAATCGGCAGAGTCGCTGGTGGGGGCCCGTGGGGAGACTGGAATGAAGTTTCGGTTTGGCGGCAGCAGCATCGGTGGCCCAGGGGAGACCGTGAGGGTCGGCAGTCCGTGGAAGCTTCAGTGGACCCAGGGAAATGGTGAGAGTCAGCAGTTTCAGTGGTCTGGGCCTGGGATTGACCGGGAAGGCGATGAGGGTCGGAGAGGCGGTGGATGTTGGTTCCAGTCCTTGTGGCGGCGATGGAATCCCGGGTCATGGTCGGGCAGGTGGCATAGTCCATGGAGCCCCATGCCTTGGGCAATCGAGTTGAGGTGTGTCGGTGGAGGCACCAGTTTGAAGCTTGTGATCCTTAGTAGAGATCCTAAAGCTGCTCAGGTTAGGATGATCTGTTGATTCGATCAACCCAAGCTTGCTTGACTAATGTTACTTATTAAAATTATCGCATCAGTAGTCATTGACAATATAAGCAGCCTAATTAAAATGCAAGGGATATAAAATACCCTGGGACAAAATAAAAACATAAATAAAATCATCTGTATTTTAGGAACAGCACTCAAAATCCTGAATTTGAGATCCACATTAAAAAGGGAAACATTGAAAACATCAAACAGCGCAAAGTAACTACATGATTTACATATAGGACAAAGGCAACTGATTACGATTTCCAAAATTGAAATTGTGGAAGCCATGGAGATTCCGAGATCTGGTGTCAAGGATAAGAGAGGCAGGGAAGAGGAAGGCAGCAGGTTGGAAAGGGAAGCAAATGAGTGAAGTTCAGAAACAAAACAGAAGATAGGCAATTGGAATCAAAGAGACTGTGATTCAAAGTCAGGCAGAGGCATGGAGAGCTGGGAAGGGACCAATAAGTAACGTGAAAGTTGTAGAGACATCAGGAGTTGGAACCAGGGACCAGATTGCAGGATTGACTACCAAAAGAGTAATTACCTAATTTTAATGCATGTGACCTTTTGGGTTAACTCCCAAATTGTTGGAGGAACTCAGTATCTGAAGAAAGGTCCTGACCCAAAATGTTGCCCGTCCATTCCTTCCCCAGATGATGCCTGACCCGTTGAATTCTACCAGCACTTTATGTGTTGCTCAAGATTCTAGCATCTGCAGTGTTTTAGGCTATTTATTAGCACCTTATAAAAATATTTTTTTATAATTATATTTTTAATTCTACTTCTTTAGAAATTTGGCATATACTCACTGGAATTTAGAAGATTGAGAAGTGATTTGAGGGAACAATCCAGTAGTGATGATTAGCAAGTAGACATCAGTAAATTATGAACCAAATTCAATCATACAGACTTACTTGATCATTTCATCAAGAACCATTGGTTGATAAGTATACAATTCAACTTTGATCAAAAACACATCTTTTGGTTGAACTGTTCCATTCCTAGGTAAAATAGTCATGAATTGATTTCTTGGACTTGCAATTGCAAAGCGCCCTATGGGAAAGGGAAACATTAATATGTTTCAGGCCATTTTAGCATCTTTAAATTCAGCAGCATAAACAAAGCAAACCAATCCACCAATCTTCTGATTGCAAGTCCATGTTATTATTCAAGGTGCAATGTAATTACTTATTAATAATATCTTTGTAACCCTACCATTGGATTAAGAATTGTTAAGGAATGTGAATCAACATCAAGTATTCCGTAAAAGGATTTAAAGCATATAGCATGCGATTTCTGCAGGTCTCAACAAAAGTAAAAACTATCATATCTGAATCTCTTTGGGTTTGTTTGATTTTACAGGTTTAGTATCATGGCTGCAAACAATCTACACAACTATTACATTGTGACGGTTAAATGTAACCAGTAAGAACACTTTTTTGCAAATGGTTTCTACGTGCTTATGATTTGAGACTAAGAGTTGAAGGGTAGCTTTCATTTTTGGCGAAGGGGCACCCATCCAGTATTCAAAAAAATCAGAATGCTTTACATTTGTCAGTTTTAGATGATGACATACCCAACAGAATCAAAAAGTTTGACTCCCTTAGTCCTATTAATATTGTTTTAACATTGATCCCCATCGTTATTGAACATAAATTGAATCAATATACTGCATCAATCTTAGCTGAATTTCATGTGTTTGCTAGAAAATGTCCATTATATCATTGTGATTTAGTGGATTATGGTCTTGATTTTAAGTCTTAGGACTGTAGATTGGAGTTGCAGTCCAAAGACAACCATTATACTCCACAATAAAAAGGAACTGCAGATGCTAATTTATACCAAAGATAGACACTAAATGCTGGTAGACATAAATGCTGGAGGAAACTCAGCGGGTAAGGCAGCATCTATGGAGTGAAGGAAGTAAGCAACTTTTCAGGTCAAAACCCTTCTTCAAACCCGAAACGTTGCCTATTTCCATCGCTCCATAGATGCTGCCTCACCCGCTGAGTTTCTTCAGCATTTTTGTCTACCTTCGATTTTCCAGCATCTGCAGTTCCTTCTTAAACACAAAATGCTGGAGCAGCTCTGCAAAGGGTCCCAAATCGAAATGTCACAAATCAATTTTCTCCTGAGATGCTGCCTGACCCCCAAGTTACTCCAGCATTTTGTCTACCTTTACAATAATACTCTGGACTGACACTCCAGTGCAATATAATTGGATGTGCTATCTCTCGGATTAAACATTAAATTGAGGATTCTATTAGGTCCCTTATGTGGATCTAACAGGTCATGTGAAACGATACTGCATCAAAGCAAACAGCCTATGGCCAAAATTAATCGGCTAATCAGCAATATTTAACAGAAGGATGATTATTTTTGCTCTTTTCACAGATACTACTGTGTCCTCACCAATTTCTATTTTATTTCAGATTTCCATTATTTAAAAAGTTTATTCATTTTCAGAAGGCAGCAGGGTAGAAATGGAGAAATTAGTAGTACATGTCAGAAAGTATTTTGTAAGTTTTTGCGTTAAAATATTTTTCTTTACAATGGGGCCATGGGGTTTGGATTAACAGATTCCATAGATCAGTTAAAGAATGGAAAACAAACAGTAATTAGCTGGACTCTTTGGTCAGGCTGACTGTTACTTGTAAAATGTTAAAGGGCTTAGTTGCCATTGAGAATGTAATTGAAAACACTGTGAAATATATTCAGATTTGCTAAAGATAAAGCGCAAGGCAGAAAAATAAATTGTGAAGCAAAAACAAAATGTGGCAATGCAGAAAAATGGATGGCTTGATTGAAACAGAAAAAAAAAGTTTTTGATTGGGATAGAAAAACCAAGAATAGTGAGAATTCGTTAAGTGGTTATGTACAGGGTGCAATAGTTCAAGAGATGCAGACGATAAATATGTGAATACAGGAAGCAATTAAGAAAAGTAGTGTTATCCTGATCATTTTGTAAATGGGTTGAAATTATAAAATCACTGAGTCTACATCTCACTGAAATTGCACAGAACGCTGTTAAGGCCACATTTGGATTTAGTATGCTATGGCCTACTTACTTTAAGATGGAAATACTGGTGTTGAAGACCATGCAACATAGATTTTGTTTTATTCCTGAGATGAGGAGATTCTTCAAAGAATAATAATTGAAGAAACTTAGCTAACACTCATAGGAGCTTAGAAGAAAGATAAGTAATCTCATTGAGATTTTCAAGATTTTGTATTTCCTTCTGAGGAAATCCATAACTAGAAGGTGTAGTCACATAATTAAAACAGCCATTTAATAATGATCTAAGGAAATTCATTGGAATTCCATCTCGCTTCCTCCCTCCAGGAACTGAGCATGCTCGGTCATTTAATATCCTAAAGCCTGAGATCCATAGTGTTTTTGGGATATGGTGTTTAGGGGAGAAATAAACACAGGAAAATTGAAGGTAGACAAAAATGCTGGGGAAACTCAGCGGGTGAGGCAGCATCTATGGAGCAAAGGAAATAGGCAACGTTTCGGGTCGTGACCCTTCTTCAGATAGGAAAATTGAACATTTTTTAAGGGCTATTTGGCTGCTTTGGTGATCTTCTTCTCATTAAAAGACACAAAGTGTTGGAGCAACTCAGCAGGCCAGGCAGCATCTCTGGAGAACATGGACAGGTGACGATTCAGGTCAGGACCCTTCTTCAGAAATCCATATTCACCAAAGATGCTGCCTGGCCCACTGAGTTACTCCAGTACTTTGTGTCATTTTTTTGTAAACCATCATCTGCAGTTCCAAGTGTCTCCATTGTTCTTCTCTTAAACTGGTTATCATCATATTGTGGTTTATTAGAATCTACCATGCATCCCACAAGATTATCTCTTAATGATTATTAAAATCACATCTTTTCTGTAATATATAGTTCTTATTATGAAATAAGCAGTAAAGTAGCAAAGGTTGACCAATCAGTTACAGGAAAACCTAATTAAAGTAAATACTTAGGTTTGTAAGTTCTCAGCATTTCTTAAATTATTAATTTTGTATTGGATTTTACATCTGATGCATTAATGAGCATTGTTATAGTACATCAGCATTGTTGTTATTACAGAGATCAAATAAAGGTCCACTATGTCAAATATATAGCTATCCAATCAATATTCCAACATTATTCAGCCTTCTATAATTTTGTGCCACTCATGATTACCTTCAACAAAGTCATTATAAGTACACAAGTTATGGCCTCAATGAAATGCTTTAATTATTTAAAAATTAAAATTAAACTTTTCAATAAAAGCTTTTAAGCTCCAAACGTAATCACCCATTGTTTATTTGTCTCTATGTAATATTTTAAAAGATTAGTTAAAAATTGCACTTTTTGGTTTCATGTTTGCTATTGTGCAAATGCTTTAATATTGCTAGGTAAGGTGTTTGCTGGCTACACAACCAGTTGTGTAACCATACATTTGCTGGATATCAGTATCTCTTTGAATAGAATCCCAATAGCAGATGTGCCAGAGAAGGGAAGGATCTTGCCTCAGAGATCTCCAGATCTTTATTGTGAGGTTTTGTGCAGGTCAGCATTGCGTGTTATTCTGCTATTGTCCTAAAATTCAGAGCCAGAGTATTAAACTGTGATGTTTCCGCTATAATTCAGAATAGATCAAGTTGCCATAAACAAGCAAAAACGCAAGTATTATAAGTCATATATACATCAACAGTTCAAACAAAAAATGAAAGTGCAGGAAACACTCGGTAGGTCGGGTAGCATCTGTGAAAAAAAGAGTGAATGTTTCAATTCGAATATACTTTATCAGAACTGGAAAAGATCATAAGATCATAAATGATAGGAGCAGAATTTGGCCATTTGGCCCATCAAGTCTACTCCGCCATTCAATCATGGCTGACCTATCTCTCCCTTGTAACCCCATTCTCTTGCCTTCTCCCTATAACTTCTGACACCTGTACTAATCAAAAATCTATCTATCTCTGCCTAAATATATCCACTGACTTGGCCTCCACAGCCTTCTGTGCCAAAGAATTCCACAGATTCACCACTCTGACTAAATACATTTCTGCTCATCTCCTTCCTAAAAGAATATCCTTTAATTCTGAGGCTATGACCTCTAGTCCTAGACTCTCCCACTTGTGGAAATATCCTCTTCATATCCACTCCATCCACGCCTTTCACTATTCTGTATATTTCAATGAGGTCACCCCCCCCCCTCATTCTTCAAAATTCCAGCGAGTACAGGCCCAGTACCATCAAACACTAATCATATGTTAAAAAGGGAGACAAAAAACGGTATTTTAAGTTACAGTGAAGGTGGTAGGACCTCCATCCACATTTCTTGCAACTTAAAAGATATATATATATTTTTTCTTTCCCAGTCATTATATAGTTTTTGTGTGAATATTGTAAACCATTTATAATATTTCTTGAGGCAATGTATTTAATCACAATTTTCAAATAATACATTTTCAGCTTTCAAATTCAGAATGGAAAAATAACGAACAAATAAATACATCACGTTTGAAAGATTTATCCTTTACAAGATGCTGTAAAAAAAAAATTATACCTGAGACAGATCCATCATTTGTAACACATATCTCTTTGAAAATAACTCTACTATCAGCGACAACAATACCAAAATCAACTTCTCGATCAACACTAAGATCACAGGCAGCAGTAAACCTGCATTAAAAATACAAAAAGAGTGATCAAGTTTAAATATTTCAATATCATTAATTCGCTGACTTCGAAATCGGTCAGAAAATACTTACACCAAGCTATGCAATTCTAATGCAACCTTAAAGCCTCACGTGAATAACCAGGAATCTAGATGATGGTGATGTCCTCCATCTTAAAGAAAGCATTTTGAGTATGGAAAATCTAAAACAAAATCAGTCCTCAATAACAATAACAGTTATAGAACATCACTGACCCAAGGTGCAAATATATTCCTTTACCAAATATGCTGTACACTTCTTTTGGAACAATATAATTTTATCGGGCATCTGATGAAATCTCTTCAACTTTCTTTCCTCTTTTAACTTGCTTCTTAAAACCTATATTTTTGATTAAAATGTTAGTGAATTTCTAATTATACCTGATCTATTTTTTAACTGTTTATATTTTGTGCATGTTTATACCCATGTATAGTATGATTGCACTTATGTATAGTACGATCTGACTGGATAGCACACATAACAAATATTTTTACTGTTTCTTGGTACATGTGACCATAATAAATTAATACCAACACCCCTCAGTGTTTTTATATCCATTTCTACTTAATATACATTGTACATTTCACTTAATGGAATATTAGTGTATGAATTAAATGAATTATTGTGTAATGCTTATGCATATAGTGGGATTGTTAAAATACCATTATCTATGCTTATAATATTTTGAGTAATACTTACGCATGTAGAGGTATTGTTATAATGTCTTCATCTATGCTTATATTGCATACGCCTGATGCATCAACTGCTTTTGTTGTAAAAAACTCTACAATTACTGAAATTTGCACTCCAGGAGCAATTTTTTTATTATTCTTCTTTGCAATTATTTTAAATAACTGTAAAGGAAAAGACAAATATTACTATATTGGATCCATTCCATTAATTAGTCAATCAAAATATCTTGCAGACCAAGGCAGCTAGCCTTTATCTTTGGAGGCAAATCTTTACTGGAACCTGCAATCCTGACTCGAGCATGAGGGGACGTGAATATGAATGTTGGGTTCTAATAGGATAAGAATGTACATTCTAATAAGACTTTCAGGTTCAGATCTGATAAGGCCAGACCATGCTATCCCAGCTCAAAACCTTACTCAGGTCATGATGATTTACAGTATTATTGCATATGCCCTCTCTACTTATTCAACAGTACTTCATGTCTCTTTTTCTGTTTTATTTGCAAATGGCTCTGTTGGGTAATACAGAGAAAAAAAAAGTGCCTGACCCTAGGTTGGGTTTGAATTAGTTGTGGTGGGGTTGGCTTTTAGTTTTATTCCTAAGCAGTATTTAGTTCACAGATGCACCATCATAACCAAGTAAGAGATTTGTCTTCATTGCTTATGTATTAAAAGGCTCAGAATTTGCCATATCCTGCACCCCAACCTCAAAATGTTGTGCTATAATTTTTCTCCGTGGTTGTCATATTATCACAATCTGCAGCTTTAAATCTTTTTTTTTTCAATCTACCTTGGGTGACATTTGTTAGATAAACAATTTTTTGGCAAAACAAGCAACTTTTACAAAGACATTCAGCAACAGCACACCTGGGTGGCTGAATATGTTAACCTTTAACCTATTTTAATTTAATAGAGTTTGTGAGTTTAGAAGCAGGTGCCAAAAAAGCAGGTATTTGTACATGGTACATACTGCATCTTCAGTCTGGTGGAGAATGTGAACATTTATTGTGGTACATAGGATGCTGCAAAGATGACGTCATGTCTACACTTAACCAAAAAAGTTGAGAATATTAATTCATGCTCCTAACCTATGACATGCAAACCTGTCAACTGTAATGCCACTGAATGTTAGGAGCCAGCGGTTAAATTCTCTCTTGCTGGAAATTGTTATTGTCTGGCACTTGTGCATCATGAATGTGCACCCGGCACATCTTGGTCATCGTCTGCCTAATGTCCAAGACACAGCCTGAAAGATGAGGGAGGCCCCCAGTGGAGGTCTCTTTATAAAGGAGTTCTCTCCTTTACTTCGAGGACCTGGGGTGATGGGTCTTGCACAGGGCAGTGGCATGTGACAGATATTTAAGTTTGGGAGAGACTTTTAGTGCAACCCTTCCTTCTTGCCAATGGCCCTAAATCTGAATCACGGCCCCTGCACCAACTCATTAATCCAGCCGACACCTCTGTTTCCACTTTCCTATTCCTACTCTCATGGCTAGTCAGGACCTATAGGAATTGCTGATTAAGCCCCATTCATAATTCACATCAACAATTTGGCTGGGAAAACCTGATGTACTACTTATAAGTTTCCTGATACCATGAAAGTAAGTGGGAATGTGAATAGTGATGAGGATGAGCAAAATGAAATGGACAAGTTGCGTGATTGAGAAACAATCTGGTGGATAAAATTAAACTGAGGTACTTCAATTTGGTGGAAAAAAACCCAGAGATACTGAGTATTATTAGAAAGGAGACACATTTGTAAATGTTGTTGTTTTCAGGGATCAAGCTGTACTTTGAACAGAGAACAGTACAACAGGCTCTACAGCCTATGATATCTATACCGATCATGGTACCTAATTAAATTACTTCATCTGCTTGCATGTGACCCATATCACTCCATTCCCTACATATTAACGTGCCTGTCAAATGCCTCTTAAATGTCAAAATCTTAAAAATCATTAATTGGATTTGCTTCCACCCACTTCCCTGGTCAACACATTCCAGGCGCACACCACTCTCTGTGTAAAAGTAAACTTACCTCACGCGTCTTTAAAATTTCCCCCCTCTCAACTTAAAAGTATGCCCACTGATATTTGACATTTCCACCTTAGTAAAAATATTTTTTGACTATTTATGCCTCTCATAATTTTATAAAATTTGATCATTTACCTCAGCCTTCGATACTCTAGAGAAAACAATCCATGTTTCCCCGATTTCTCCTTATAACTAATACTCTCTGATCCAGGCAACTTCCTGGTGTATCTTCCGCACGCTCTTCAAGGCCTCCATATCCATTCAGTAATGCTGCAACCTAAACTACCATCAATACTGCAAATGTGGTCCAATAAAACTTTTATACAGCTGCAACATGCCTTACAGAGTTTTATACCCAATATCCCATCCAATGAGAGCATGCACCCCAAAGGCCTTCTTTACCACATTATCTACTTGTTGCCACATACAGTGTACAATTGACTTGGATCCTGAGGTCCCTCTGTACAACAATCCACATGGACAACATCCACTGTGCTACCCTCATTCATCTTTGTAACCTCCTCAAAAAAAAATCAAATTTGTAAAGAAAGATCTGCTCTGCACAAAACCATACTGATGGTCCCTAATAAGACCATACTTTTCCAATTATCTCTCAGCATCATTTTCAATAGCTACACTACCACCAATATGTGGTACAAATCACTGATGGTGATGAGTCAGAGTATAGAGGTGAGATCGACAGATTGACCAAATAGTGCCAGCACAACAACCTGGCTCTCAACACCAGCAAAACCAAGGAACTGATTATGGACTTTGGAAGGGGTAGGATAGGGACCCACAATCCCGTTTATATCAACGGGACGATGGTGGAAAGGGTCAAGAATTTCAAATTCCTGGGTGTGCATATGTTTCCTGTTCTCAGCACACTGATGCAATCATAAAGAAGGCACATCAGCACGTCTACTTCCTGAGAAGATTACAGAGAGTCAGTATGTCAAGGAGGACTCTCTCGAACTTCTACAGGTGCACAGTAGAGAGCATACTGACTGGTTGCATCGTGGTTTGGTTCGGTAACGGTTTGGAGCAAAAAAGATTGCAGAAAGTTGTGACCACTGCCCAGTCCATCGTCGGCTCTGACCTCCCCACCATCTAAGGGATTTATCGCAGTCGCTGCCTCAAAAAGGCTGCCAACTTAATCAAAGACCCACACCATCCTGGCCACACACTCATCTCTCCGTTGCCATCGGGAAGAAGGTACAGGAGCCTGAAATCTGGAACATCCAGGTTCAGGAACAGCTTCTTCCCCACAGCCATCAGGCTATTAAACTCGCCATCAAACAAACTCTGAACAAGAACAGCCTATTGCACTTTATCTGTTTATTTATTGTGTATATATATGGTCTATGGTATATAGACACACTGAACTTTTGTCTCCTGTTCTCTATTATGTTCACATATTCTGTTGTGCTGCAGCAAGCAAGAATGTCATTGTCCTATCTGGGAGACATGACAATAAAACTCTCTTGACTCTTGATTTGACTTGACTCTTGACTCACCATCTTATAATTTTGTAGTTTATCCCTATTGCCATTTGTAAACAAAGGAACAGTATTGGCTACTCTCCATTCCTTAGGTACCTCACCTGCTGCTGGAAAGAAGCTTCGTTGCTTAGGACACACAAACAGTAATCCATGCCTTTATTACATCTAGGCTGGATTATTGTAACGCACTCTACTCTGGAGTCGCAAGAGCTTCATTGGCTCGTCTCCAGCTTGTCCAAAATGCCGCCGCTCGCCTTTTGACCGGAGCTCGAAAGAGGGAGCACATTACGCCAATTTTGGCCTCCCTTCACTGGCTCCCAGTGCATTTTCGAGTTCACTTCAAAATTCTTTTGTTTGTTTTTAAATCGCTGAATGGGCTCGCCCCGTCTTATCTCTCTGAGCTGCTCCACCTATATGCTCCTGCCCGGTGCCTCAGGTCAGCTGATCAGCTGCTCCTTGAGGTACCAAGGTCTAAGCAGAGGCTCAGAGGGGATAGAGCCTTTTCTGTTGTTGCTCCGGCACTCTGGAACACCTTGCCGCTGCACATCAGACAGGCCCCCTCACTGTCCATCTTCAAATCCTCCCTCAAGACTCATTTTTATTCCTTGGCTTTCGACACTGGCTGAGGCTTTGCTCCTGTTCTTAGTGCTTTTAATGTCTTTAACTTTTAGAGTGTGTTTTTTATAGTCCTTCGTCTTACGGTTTTTAATGGTTTGTAATGCCTTGTCCATGAGTTCTCATGTACAGCACTTTGTGGCAACTGTAGTTGTTTAAAGCGCTTTATAAATAAAATAAATAAATAATAAATAAATAAATAAAAAGGACATATCATGGCTCCTTTCGGTGCTCTTGATTCCCTATTTGAGTTCTTTCCTGCTTTCTTTATGTTACCTAAGGGTCCTGATTTCAGTTTCCATTGCATGCACTAATTCAGGCTCGATGTTTATATGCCTTTTCCATAAGACTCATGCCATTGAAATAAACACACTAACCATCAGTTCATTAACATTGACCTATCTGTCCTACCTATCAGATGTACTTGACCTAGAATCCTGTCAAATGGCAGAGCAGAGTCAAGTGGCTGAATGGTATACTCTTCTTCCAATTGTTTCTGTTCTTAATGCAAAGATATTGATTGCCTGTCCAGTTTAATGCAATCTGCACAGACCCAACCTACCCCGGAGAGAGCCCAATGATTCACATAGCTGATGTTATCCCTCCTGCATCAGCACATTAGCCCTGCGTTTAACTGCTAACTTTCATTTCCTTTGCCTCTCTATCCTGTGGCATGAGGAGTAATCGTGAGATTATCATCCGAGAGGATCTGTTTGTTAACTTTCTGCATTGCTCCCTAAATTCACTTCCTATCTATGTCATGACGACAAAATTAGGACCATGATCTTGGCTGCTCACCCGCCCCTTTCAGAATGTCCTGAAACAATCTACTTCCACACTGAAATCTAACATATACATGCAGCATAGTTCAGAAGGAAAATGGTATGTCAGATTTTATTGCAAAAGGATTTGAGTACAAGCGCAAAAGTATCTTACTACAATTAAATAGGGACTTGGTTAGACCCACAACTGGGGTATTGAGAATTTTTTTCTGCTTATCTGGAAAAGATACATGAGTACACTGAAGATTCACCAAATTGGTTTGTAGGATGGCAAAGGCAACTCTGTCATATGGGAAAAATGAATATGCTGGAGCTCCATGAGACCTAGCCTATTTCTTCCAATGAGAGGTGCTTATTGTTACATATAATGGACTAGGTAGATGTGAGAAGGTTTCTCCAAGCTGAGAATCTCGACCTAAGTGGCACAATCTCAAAATAAGGGGTAGGCCATGTAGGATTGAAATGAGGAGAAATATCTTCATTCAAAGTAGTTATTTGAGAATATTTGGAACTTTCAACCCATGAGGCTGTGGAGGAGCAATCACCGATTTTATTCAAAACTGAGATGAACAGATTTTTATATATGGAATGATTCCAGGGTTAGCGAGATACAAAAGCTGTGGTGGCCCAGTGGTAGAGTTGCTGCCTTACAGCGCCAGAGACCCTTGTTCGATCCCGACTAAGGGTGCTGTCTGTATGGGGTTTGTACGTTCTCCCTGTGGCTACGTGGGTTTTCTCTGGGTGCTCCAGTTTCCTCCCACATACCAAAGACATCCACGTTTGTAGTTTAATTGGCTTCTGTAAAATTGTCGCGAGTATGAGAATTGAACCAGTGCATGGGTGATCACTGGTCGGTGCGGACTCAGTGGGTCGAAGGCCGTATTTCCACGCTGTATCTCTAATGCAAACTAAAGTAAACACTTAGAATCCTGTCATATGGCAGAGCAGAGTCAAGCGGCTGAATGGTATACTCTTCTTCCTATTTTTTCTGTTCTTAATACAAGTGCAGTTGATTGCAAATAATCTATGCATGTCAAACACATGGCATCAGTGACACTGTTGAGGAGTCATTTGGCAGCACTGGTATCAAATCAGCAATGCACATTGATTAAGGTTATTATCTATCCACTAAGTTTCCTCCTGGCATGAGTTAATGTCACATTTGGTACAACATACTCCCATATGGCTGACTGGTTGAAACGTGAAACAAATTTGTCTTTGCAAATGTTTGCCGAAAAGTAACTCAAGAGTCAAGAGTGTTTAATGTTCATATGTACCGAAAAGGAACCATGAAAATCTTACCTGCAGCAGCACAACAAATCTGTAAACACAGTACTCAATAGATAACAAAAACAACCAAAAAATGTTCCACAACTGTTTAAAAATTAATAATACCCAAAACAAAAGACAAAAGTACTACGTGCAACCAAAACAATTTAGTTTAGTGTTCAATAACCTGATGGTTGTTGGGAAGAATTTGTTCCTGAACTTGTACCATGGTAACGACATTCTGTTCAAATTTTTTGAATGACAAATAAATTCAATTCAATCAATTCAATTCAATGGTTTTCAGACTCTTTTATCTTCTTCCCAATGTTCTGTATGAAATGAAAGTATGGCCAGGGTGGTGTTGGTCCTTGATGATGCTGGGTGCGTTTTTGAGGCAACACCCCCTATAGATCCCTTTGATACAGGGAAGGTCAAAGCTGTGATGGTCTAGGTAATGTCCAACACTTTTTGTAATCTCTTTTGTTCCTGGACATTTGAGTTGCTGAACCAGGCGTAATGAAGCAAGTTAATATGCTCTCTGCCATACACCTGTGGAGGTTCAAGAGAGTATCCATCGACATACCGAATTTCCACAATCTTCTTAGGAGGTAGAGTCTAGCAACACTCGTACAATGGTCCCCAAAGTAGCAATTTACATGATCTTTACTTACTGACCTTGTTGTCCATTAATCATGATATAATCATGAAGATAGACACAAAATCAGAGAAAGATGAAAGCATTCAGCAAATTATGCAGCGAATGAGGAAAGAAACTGGAAAAATAAGAAAAAAAGCATGTTTTAAGTTGCAGAGAGGGGTGGTTGGTGAAAACCATGAATATGAAAGGTTTCAGATCAAAGTAAGACAAATAAAACATGTTGTTCTCACTTTTTCATTTATGAAGGGTCCTTGAACTGAAATATCGACTGTTCCTCTCCCCAGTGACGCTGAGCTCCTCTAGCATTCTATTTCTACTTCAGATTTCTGGAATCTGCAGGGATTATTTTTCCTTAATGCTAGAAGACACCATTTGCTCATGGTGTGGAAGCAAGGCTACCCCATTCTAATTGCAACTGCGTCAAATCTGATCGTGCAAATGGCGTTTTCTTGGTGAGTGATGTGGATGAGGTGATGGGTAGACACTTACTTTTGGAGGTATCTTCAACTACTTTTAAGGTTTAATTACATTTCATTTAAGTAGTTCGAATCAATCACGTATTAATCTCTTTTTCTAGAAGTAACAGTTATGCCAGTTTGCATCGACCATATGAATTTGGATTTGTACCACAGCTACAGGGACAGCTTAAGTCCACCTCCACGAGTCAATCACATCTACCTCATATATATGGCGACGGTATGTTATATATTCGCCAAATGTATGTCATATATGAGGTAGATCGCGAGGATGTTATTGGAGTTACTTTTCTGCAATGTGCATACGCAAAGCTTTTAATCTTATCTCTGTATGCTTGGTTGTCACCTTCTCCTAGCTAACAATGATTTATTCTACATTTTCCTTGAACTCCTTTGATGGCTCGTTTCACACATTACACTTCCTTATCTCCGTCTCCCTCTCCCCTGACTCTCAGTCTGAAGATGGGTCTTGACCACGAAACATCACCCATTCCTTCTACCCAGAGATGCTGTCTGTCCCGCTAAGTTACTCCAGCATTCTGTGTCTATCTTCAGTGTAAACCAGCATCTGCAGTTCCTTGCTACACAAAGTATTGTGTGTCATGCAATCGGCCACATGGGAATGTATTGTATCAAACCATTGCCAGAAGGTTTGATACAATACATAGATAATAATCTTAATCAATGTGCAATTCCATTTGATTGCAGTTCTGCCAACTTTCTCCTTGATGTCATAGTCAAAGTGATACAGTGTGAAACAGGCCCTTCGGCCCAACATGTCCCAGCTACATTGGTCCCACCTGCTTGCATTTGGTCCATATAACTCCAAAACCTGTCCTATCCATGTAAACAAAGAAACATAGAAAATAGGTGTAGGAGTAGGCATTTGGCCCTTTGAACCAGCATCACCATTTAATATGATTATGGCTGATCATCCAAAATCAGTACCCCGTTCTTGCTTTCTCCCCATATCCCTTGATTCCTTTATCCTAAGAGCTATATCTAACTCTCTCTTGAATACATGTAACCGTCTAACTGTTTCTTAAACATTAGGATAGTCCCTGCCTCAACAACCTCCTCTGGCAGCTTGTTCCATAACCCCCACCACCCTTTGTGTGAAACAGTTACCCCTCGGGTTCCTATTAAATCGTTTCCCCTTCACCTTAAACCTGTGTCCTCTGGTGGGAGGGCAGATTTACCTTGCTCTTTGATGGACGAACGATCACCATTCTGGAGATGCTACTGATGTTTAGCACGGTGAGTGTTGTACGGTACGTTTGCCTGGGTTCCGTGGCAGTGAAAATGATTTCAGAGTGCGAGGTCCTCACGCCCAGAATATCCATGTGTGCGGCCGGAGAGGCCTGTGGCCCGACCCTCTCCTCCGACCTGCTGTTGGCTTCGTCTCAGCACCAACTGGCCGTCTCCATGGAGCTGCGGCGCCTCCAGCCACTCGCCATTGCCTGGCAACCGCGGGTAAACCCAGCAGCTGACTCAGTCTGTACAGATTCATAAACAAAAAGCCACATTAAAAAAAAAACACACACACACAATAGTCTGGAATATCCCTGGCACATCGCCGATTGAGATATTTAAAGCTTTTTTTTCCCCAAAGGAAAATGACCATTGTAAATGTCCCCGCTGCCCATGCGTAAGAGCCTTGGAATGTACGGCAGCTGAATCTTTGTCCATTTTTAGTGCTAAGAGGTGCTCGTGTGGGGAGAAGTTGCTTCGTGTTGAAAATCATCGAGTTTCAAATATTTTAATCCAGGGACCCATGAGTACAAGTTCATGGTTTCCTGGAAGCAGGGTGGCGAGTAAAACGCAAAGTTCAGGGCGAACCCATCTTATCAGGCAGAATCTGTGGAGGGAAAGGATCTCGACCCAAAACGTCTCCTGTTCATTCTGCCTGTCCCGCTGAGTTACCCCAACATTGTGTGTGCCCATGGAGGGAATGGACCGGGCGCCTCTTCAGACTGATGGGACTGACTGTAAGAAATGCATTTCAACTTCTTTGGTTGGGACCAGGGCCTAAAACGTCTTTGCTCCCATCAGTCTGATGAATGGTCCCAACCCGAAATGTCGCCAGTACATTCGCCCTACAGATGCTGCCTGACCCAGGGCCGGCCTTAAGTCGATTGGACTGATATCTCCAAATTGGGCCCCGCACCTAAGGAGGGGGGGGGGCGTTAATTTTCCATATTTTGTATGGATATACAAATTCGCTTTGTTAAGTAAAGAGTAAAAAAACCATTCGCCATACGGATTTTTTTTACAAAACGAACATGGATAACAACCGCTGCACAGCCATCAGACACAAACGATTTGTTAACTACTACTGTTAGCACTTGTTCACAGCCAGTAGTTAACAAGTAGTTATACAATGTGTCATCACTGCATCGATCCACATTCATCAGTAAATGTAAATGTGTTTTGAACAAGTATTAACGATGCTGCGTTCCTTTGAATACAATTCACGCAGCGTCATTAATACTTGTTCAAAACACAATTACATTTACTGAGGAATGTAGATCGATGCATTGATGACCCATTGAGAATTTGTTAAAACTCACCATCATGATTGAGGGCTTCTTCTTGGCGAGCATCTTGGTGTGCAGGTTAGTCATTCAATTTACCTACCGACCCACGTTGTGTTTCTCTGTCTTTCACTCTCTCACCCGCTCTCTCTCCCACTCCCCATCTCATCTCTCTCTAGCTCTCCAGGCATTCCTGGAATCATTGACGTTTTGTGGTAGACAAAAATGCTGGAAAAACTCAGCGGGTGAGGCAGCATCTATGGAGCGAAGGAAATGGGCAACGTTTCGGGTCGAAACCCTTCTTCAGACCCGGTCTGAAATGTTGGCTATTTCCTTCGCTCCATAGATGCTGCCTCACCCGCTGAGTTTCTCCAGAATTTTTGCCTACCTTCGATTTTCTAGCATCTGTAGTGCCTTCTTGGACGTTTTGCTGTTACGGCTGCATCTGTGGTTCCTTTCTGTTGGGGGGGGGGGGGGGAGGGAGAGTCCTGGCCTGTGGCGGCTCCTGATTAGTGATATGTTCCCTCCGCGGGTGCTGCCTTGCCCGCTGTTCCTCCAGCACTCTGTGTTTTTTGTTTGGCTCTGATGTTGAAGGTGGACCCCCCCCCCCCCCTGTGTCTACCTTCAACTCCATGTCTGTGGTGGCTTAGCTGGATGGGCAGGGGCTCTGGGGAAAGGGTTGCGTTTCTGGGCGTGACCCTTCTTCAGACAATGACAAGTACTCTCACCGTCGAGAGTTCAGTACAGCCTGAAGAAGGGTCTTCTCTCCAGAGTCGCTGTGCTGCCTGTCCTGCTGAGCTACTCCAGCTTTTGTCTATCTTCAATTTCAGAGTTAGATAAAATTTCTCATGGGGGGCTCATAGCGTCCACCTCCCCACCCCTTCCTTCCCAACCTCAGCCTCACGGACCATAGCGTAGCCATAGTTCCTAAAACCAATTTCCATCACTGATTGCAATATATATGTAACACCACATTGCAGGTTCTACAGAGGCTCTGGGGAGAGGGTTGCGTTTCTTGTCGAGACCCTTCTTTAGACAATCACAAGTACTCTCACTGACGAGAGTTCAGTTCAGTCTGAAGAAGGGTGTTCTCTCCAGAGTCACAGTGCTGCCTGTCCTGCTGAGTTACTCCAGCTTTTATCTATCCTCAATTTCAGAGTTAAATAAAATTTATCATGGGGGGCTTATAATGTCTACCCCCTCCCCCACCCCCTTCCTGCCCAACCACAGCCTCGTGGACCTTGGCGTATTCCTAGTTCCTAAAACCCATTTCCATCACTGATTGCAATATATATGTAACACCACATTACAGGTTCTACAGAGATTTGGATTATGCAATTTTGTTCATACCAAGCTGTTTGAATGACAATAAAAGGCATTCTATTCTATTATATTGAGTGGATGTTTCTAGATTAATTTATGGGAGTGGGCAGAAAGGCATGTCATGCGTGGTTTGAAGAGCAAAAACTTGTAGTTTACAATGCCAAAATTGAAAAGTTGAGGAAAAACAAGATGTACAGAGTTGCTTATTGGTTACAATGTGAGGACTATGATGATGCTACTGATTATGATATGCCAATATACCAGCTAGCAACTGATCTTCTCCATAAAGACTTGATCTGTTGCTTGAAATTGTCATTTATTTACTGACTTACAGTCTGTTACGGACTTACAACATATAATACAATAATATTAAAGTTCTGATATTGAGAATATCACATTTCTGAATTTTCAAGGCAGTCTGGGTGTTTATTACTATTTCAGTCACAATGGTCAATTTTGTAATTAACTACAATTAGGTAATTAACTAATTATATGCTTTAATTTCAGGTCATCCAAGTAAGATGTTTTATATTTGTTTCAGAATGCTTCAATCTATACTAACTGAACATTTCATTCAGCTCTCTTCATTTTTAAGAAAGTCATGGGCTTTTGATGGTCCTCGATCACAGTTTTTGTGTTCAGTCAATGGAAAAACAATAGGGAACAAGATGCTAATTTCCGAGTATGAAAATGGCCATACTAGGTGTCAAATTAAACTTCTTTTTATGCTTTATCTGATGGGATAAATTGCAGACTTGATTTTTTTCATCTCAAAATTTTGTAACATTGCTATAAGATGACAACAGATCCATGTTGTCCCGGTGTGCTCCCCTTTTTCCCCACCATCTTTCCACCTGCCGTCACCCTCCACCCCCCCACCCATTCGGTAATTCAGAAAGAAGGAGATTTGGAAGCCTTGGGCAAATTGAATTGTTACTTTATTTATTTTTATTTTTACGGAGAGCAGAACAATCTGCGCATGCGCGGTTTAAGATTTTTTTAAAGCCGACTGACTGTCATATTACTGACGACACGTGCCTGAATATGACTCATTTATAATTATATATTTATATTTCTATGAAAATTGTTCCTAATTGGGCCCCGCACCTCCTAAGGCCGGCCCTGGCCTGACCTACTTAGTTCCTCAAGATTCCAGCATCTGCAGTTTCTTGTGTCTCCAGGCGACTTTATTCCTTGGCATGTAGGAGACTGAGGGATAATCTTATTGATAGGGTAAATGCAAATTCCCAGGGACAGAGGATTAAAAAATAAGTTTAAAGTGAAAGGGGAAAGATTTAATAGGAAACTGAGGGGCACCATATTCACACAAAGCATGGTGACTATATGGAACAAGCAAGCACCGAAAGTGATTGAGCTAGGTATAATAACTTTTAAAAGACATTTGGACAAGTACATGGATAGAAAAGGTTCAGAGGGATATGGGCCAAACATGGGCAAATGTGACTAGCTTAGATAGTCAAGTTGAGCCAAGGGGCCTTTTTCTTTTTTTTTAAATTAATGTTGCTGTGTAAGGGTGAATCTGAATCTGTTTTTAATTAATGGTGCTGTGTAAGGGTGAAAGTTAGCAGTAAAACTAGACAGCCATCAGTTTGCATGACCTGCTAATTGGTGCTTCATTATCCACAAACCATAGTAACACCCTGTTCAGTTCATCATCTTTGGGAGGAATATAAATAAAAGTTGTTGAATTTTTAAATCACTAAACTCGCTTAAAGGATCACCAGTTTATGAATACCATAAAACAATGGACAACAGAAACAAGGAACTACAGATGCTGGTTTACAAACAAAAAAAATACACAAGGTGCTGGATTGGAGTAATTCAGCCAGTCAGGCAACATATAGATAGGTGACGTTTCAGGTCCGGATCATTGCCACTGCCTTGTAGTGCCAGAGACACAGGTTCAATCCTGACCGTAGAAGCTGTCTGTGTGGAGTTTGCACATTTTCTCTCTCTGTCCACATGGGTTACTGCCAGGTGCTCCAGTTTCCTCCTCTGAGGGTTGTCGGTTTATTGGCTTCTAAAATGGTCTCAAATGTGTCAGGAGTGGATGTAGAAGTGGGATAACGGGACTAGTGTAAAAGGTGATCCATGGTCCACATGGACCAGGTGGGCTGAATGGCCAGTATCCATGCTGTATATTTCAATCAATCAAAAAATGTTTCAAACATCTGATGAAATAACAGCAGCATTGCAAACAGCAAGGAGAGGTTTAAAATGTTCCTCGCCAAACATGGCTGAGATGGATTAATCAAGTTCCACCATAAGATGACTAACTGGATGGGGAAAGATTACCAAAGCGACTTCAGCAACCTCTTGCACCCCATGCAACAAAATGGAAAAGTCTAATGAGGGGTCAAGGCAAATCAGCAGTGTCCACCTCCTCCACTGATGACTTGAGACCTCTCATCTCATCTCTTTTTTTTGTACCCACCTGGCCAGACAATATATGCAAAGAAAGATTGTTGGAAGTAGCATTTCAATTCACATTTCCCTCAATCGCATAAAAGCTCAGAAAAATGACAGTTATAGTATCTACACACTTGCACAGCTGGTAGAGCTGCTGCCTCACAGTGCCATGGACATCTATTCTCTGCGCTCTGAGCTGCACCATCGGTTTCGATCATCCCATCAGCTGCTGCATGTGTGGAGTTTGCACATTCTCTCTGTGATCATGTGGGTTTCCTCCAGGTGTTTCAGAGATATACAGGTTTGTAGGTTATTCAATTCAATTCAATTCAACTTTAATGTCACTGCACAGATACAAGTATGGGTACAACGAAATGCAGTTTAGTGTCAGTACGTAGTGATAGCAATATATAGATAAATACAGATAAATAAATATAGATGTGGAAATCTATCGGCGGGACTCCGAGTTCAGCAGTGTGATGGTGTTATTATAGAAGCTACTCCTCATCCTGCTAGTGCGGGACCTGAGGCTCCTGTACCGCCTCCCCGATGGTAGGAGGGCAAACAGTCCATGGTTAGGGTGGGAGGGGTCCTTGATGATCTTCCCGGCCCGTCTCAGACACCGTTTACGGTGGAGGGCATCCATGGCAGGGAGCGGGGCACCGATGATGTACTGGGCAGTTTTCACCACCCGTTGTAGTGCCTTCCTGTCTGATACGGTGCAACTGCTGTACCATAACGTAAAGCAGGTGGTCAGGATGCTTTCGATGGTACAGCGGTAAAAGTTGGTCAGGATCTGGGGGGACAGGTGGGCTTTTTTGAGCCTCCTCAGGAAGTAAAGCCACTGCTGCGCCTTTTTGATCAGCTTGGAGGTGTTGAGGGACCAGGACAGATTCTCCGAGATGTACCCCAAGGAATTTGTAGTTGGAGACCCGCTCCACCTCAGTCCCGTTTATATAGATGGGGGTGTGTCTGCCCCCTCTGTTCTTTCTGAAGTCAACAATGATTTCCTTTGTCTTCTTAATAAGCGAGTTCGGTATTCTGAAAAACACAAAGAATCGTGGGATTTGTCAAAGGTCACTCGTTATAAAGAAAAAGAGAACAAAGCGCTGGCTGCATAAACTATAGATTCTTATCTTTGTTCATGATTTATGTGTAAAAAAATATTTAATCTGAGGAACAGGGGTGCCAGGTAGCAGGAGAGCGGGTTGGAACAGCAAGGGGGCAGATGCAAGTGGGAGACGGGGAGAGACTGGACCGGCGGAGAGACATTCTCGGCAGACCCGCACCTCATCCGAAGCCAGGATTGAAACTGAGTCCCTGGCTCCGCAAGCGCTGCCGAACCACCACTGGACCATCCCCATCCGGGGGGCGGCAGGAGACGGGACAACGGCCGGAGGAGCAGCGGCCCACAGCCACCACGGAGAAGGAACGCCAACTCCAGCCCAACCTCTCTCCAACTCCCGAGGAACCCGCTCCCCAGCTTCGCTCCCCAGCTTCACCCCCCTGCCCCACCCAGCGGCTGCGGGCCAAACCCCCAGCGTCGGCGAAAGCCAAGCACCTGCCATCAACGGGGATACACACAAAATGCCACAGCAACGCACCGGTACAAGTAGCATCTCCGGAGAAAAGGAATGGGTGACGTTTTGGGTCGAGACCCTTCTCCAGAAATGTTGCCTGACCCGCCGAGCCACCACAGCACCCAGCACCCTATGTGTATCCCCACCGATGACCGGCGCTCAGCCGCTGCTGGCACCGAGGGGGCCAACCGAAAGCCACTGGACAAGGCGAGAGGCGCAATCAACGGTCCCTGGCCCGCCAGGGAACGGGCCCCACGGGAGCCAGTCCAGGGGTGCCGACCAACCCGGCGGGACAGGCAGAGCCGAGCTGGAGCCAGGGTCACCTCGTACACCGCTGGCAGTTCCCGGACAGGGACGGGACACCCGGGAGGAGACGGGGACGGCCCAGCAGCAACTCAACAGCTCCGAATACCCGGGCCCAACTCCGACCACAGACGAAATGCAAGCCTGTACACAACGCAGCAGCACAGCTGCTGAGAATGTTTATAGCAAGTGACCTATGACCTGGGCATGCGCAGTCAGAATTCCGAACTCGCTTATTGGTCTCTAAAATTGATCCCGACTGTGTAGGCAGTGGTGGAGAAAATGGGATAACATAGAACTAGTGTGAACGGATGTCTCCAGAGGTACTGTTTCCATGCTGTGTCTCTAAACTGAACTATAAGTATGTAAAACTGTATTAATGCCTGATGCTGGAAGTGGTCAAAATCATACGATAGAACTTTATTTATCCCAGGAGGGAAATTGATCTGCCAACTGTCATAAAACCACAAAATACATGAAACATGAAATGAAAGTGACGATTGGAAAGGATTGGGGATGTGCAAAGATTGCGGATGGGGGGGGGGGGGGTAGGGGAATCAGTGGCAGTCTGCCTCACGACAGAAGGGGGAGGAGTTGCAAAGTTTGATAGCTTTAACTTTATAAAGCCTACCAAGGATTGTTATCAGCAAAAACTGCACTGAAATACTCTACCTTTCTTAAAAGGCGAACAATGGGACTGAAATTGCCCCCTCAAAATGTGTATCTGCTGCTTTTAGGCGTTCCCCCTGCAAGTGGTGGATTTTGGCAATTTAAATGTCGTGCCCGTGCTCAGCGGGGCTTAGGGGTGCGCATGCGCGTGCCTTCATCGTGGACGGAAACTTTGGAGGGCGGTGGGTGCTTTCCGAGAGGAGGAATAAAGTGCGGTAATTATTCCCTCTTTAACCTGGAACCTATTCTCTGCACTTAGTTCTAAAGTTTGTTTTGCAATTGCTTCGATAACATAACAGTGGTTGTTTGAAAGAGAGGATAACTGAAAATTGGACTAAAGTGGCGCTTGGTCTTGCCTTCTTCGCTCTCTTTCGGCTGCGTTGTTACTGATTCATGCGGTCCGTGTTTTGTGATCATGTGAGTTGAGGCATTGAAAGAACATTCCTTTTAATAAGCTCTTCTGTGTAGAGTTGGACAGTGTGGAGCTGGGGATTAGGCAGCAGGGCAGTTGTCGAGACGTAAAACATTGACTCTATACTTCTAAGTCTAATTGACGATTGAACATCCATCCGTACACTATAGCGCAATCAAAAATACGTTCAAATCATTTTATTTATTTCCCGAGGTGAGTTTAACAATCCGCACGTTTGAATATGGGTTCAGTAACCGTCTTTTTTTTGTAGGACATGGTAATTGGATATGTGTTGGCAGTACAGTATAGAAAAAGCATTTCAATAATATTTTAATGTCCACTAAATACTTGCCGTCTGACCATGGAGTATTAGGAGTTATTTTGCTGTGAGTATTGTTTCGGCTTGGCCGGATAATTGAAGTAATCTTTTCCTTCCTCGCCCTGTCGTAGTGACTGGACAAATTGTTTTTCATCTGGTGTTTTGTTCTGATTTTAAACTGGTACTTCCTCTCTCACTCTAAACTGGTATTCATGCTTTTTTTTCTCAAATCTTTGTAATTTGAATTATTTTGTCATTGAAATTCTTTGCCACAGAAGGTTGTAGGGGCCGTCAATTGAAAATTTTAAAGCAGAGATAGATTCTTGATTAGTATGGGTGTCAAGGGTTATGGGGAGAAAGTCAGAAGAATTGGGTAAGGAGGGAGAGATAGATCAGCCATGATTGAGTGGCGTAGACCTGATGGCCCGAATAGCCTAATTCTGCTCCTATCATCTATATGACCTTATTTCTGTTTTTCTGATAGCTGTAGATTTGGGATGCATCAATCTGCCTGGTTTGGTGCAGATTTTGGATGCACCAACCAAACTAGTTTTATTTCCATTGAAAATGGGGAAATTGACTTTCTATCCAAAAAAGAAACTTGACAGAAATCATCGGAATGACGGCATCAATGGATGCTGCTATCTTGCCAGAGATGGTAATTTGCTAATTACAACATTTGCATGCAGATTCTTACGAAATAGTTGCTATGGAATTAAGTCTTGCTGAGCAAGGATATTTGGTGGTATAAATTTTGGATATGTAGAATTAACCTTATTCTCAAAAATGTGTGCCACATTTTTAGTTTAAATGTGAGTGTTTTAGAATAAAAAATATTAGCATGCATGAACTGATGACTGCAAAAACTTTTATTTAAAACACGTCTTTTCAATTATCTCTACTGAAATGTACTTAAATATCAGTGGAACTCAGCCAACAATATTGAACATCATCCAAGGAGTTGTTTGCTTCGGAATGTTTTGTATCAGTTGGGGTAAACTTGGTCTGCTTTGAAAGCCAACAAATGGTCTGCTTTGTAAGCCAACAAATAAAGGTTGCATATTTCAAAGCTTTATTTGTATGGTTGGCAATTCCGGAACTGTGGAGGTTTACACCAGATTTAATGAAGATTTTTAGCAGGGTTGGTTGGTGAAAATCTTCTGAAACCATTTTGAGAGATTCTAATTATGATTGAGAAGGATAGCGGTAATGTGATATGTTTGTCATGTTAGTCAAATAGCAATAACCATACAGTTTTTGTATTGGGGTGCAGTTTGGAGCATGGTACAAAATAATTCTGTACACAAGTGATTAGATTGTTTCATTCTGCGTTACCAGCGGTTAAAGCCAAGGGAGGAATTTATTGAGTTTGTTTTCATTAAAATAATAAATTAAAGCAAAATAGCTCAAGCAGATAAAGGTCAGTAAGTTTAGCAACATGCACGCATTTTCTGTGCAGAATTTGTACAGAATGCAGTTCTTTTTTTGTAGTTACAATGTTCTTTGTCACTGTTTTGTGTACGTCACAAAATCAAAGATATTGACCTTTTTGATACATTAGTGCTCATGCTGCTCTTTTCAGATTGAAAAAGGAACATTTCAATCAGGAAGGAATACAGCAGATATTGTTATCGGAGATTAGCATTTTTAAAGCCACTTAATTTTATTTATTTCTTCAACAAGAAATGGTTAAATCTGATATCTTCATAGCTTGATAATCAATGTATTTTTCATTTCATAAATTCTGGGAGCAGAATTGGGTCATTTGGCCCATCAAGTCTACTCTGCTATTCAAATCATGGCTGATCTCTCTTTCCCTCTCAATCCCTTTATCCTGGCTTCTCCCCATAACCACTGACACCCTTACTAATAAAGAATCTGTCAATCTCCACTTTAAAAATATCCATTGACTGCCTCTACAGCTGTCTGTGACAATGAAGTCCACAGATTCACCACCCTCTGACTACAGAATTCCTCCTCGTCTCCTTTCTAAAGATACGTTCTTTCATTCTGAGGGTATGGCCTCTAGTCCTAGACACTCCCATGAGTTTCAATGAGGTCCCCCCTCATCTTAAATTCCAGCGGGTACAGGCCCAGTGCCGTCAAACATTCATAATGTTAAACCAATCATCCCTGCGATCATTCTTGAAACCTCCTCTAGACCCTCTGCAACAGCAGCACATCCTTCCTCGGATATGGGGCCTAAATCTGCTCACAATAGTCCAAATGCGGTTTGACCAGTGCCTTGTAAAGCCTCGGCGTTACATCTCTGTTTTTATATTCTAGTCTTCGCGAAATAGACATTAGCATTGCATTCCTTACTGCCAATTTGACTTGGAAATTTACTTTTTGTGAATCCTGCACCAGCACTCCCAAGTCCCTTTGCAACTCTGAATTCTCTTCCCATTTAGAAAATAGTATGTGCTTTTATTCCTACTACCAAAATGCATGACTACACACTTTGCAACACTATATTCCATCTGCCACTTCTCAGCTCACTCTCCCAACCTGTCCAAGTCATTCTGCAGAGTCCCTGCTTATTCTATACAACCTGCCCTGTCACCTATCTTTGTATAACCTGCAAACGTGGCCACAAAGCCTTCAATTCACTCAGTCAACCAGAAAAAGCCCCCTTTATTGCCATTCTTTGTCTTCAGCGATAGCCAACTTGCTATCCATCCAGCATATTCACTCTGATACATTGGCTCAAATCTTTCAAGCAACCTTGCATGCAGCACCTTATTAGAGGCCGTTTGAAAATCAACTGACTGTCTATTCTGCTATTTACTACTTCAAAGAATTCCAACAGGTTTGTCAGGCAAGATCTCCCTTTCACAAAACCTTGCATTTGTGAAGATTAGAGTTGAGGGTTTTCTCATCTAATGGGTGAAAAGAGCCTGGAATTGATTTCTTGCAGAAAATCCACCATTAAGATGTGTATTTTTCTTCTTCCAGACAACCTGATTTACTTTCTCTAAAAAGCCATGGAAAATGGTAAGTACGGATTCTGTTAGCGAAAATTGTTAATTTTAAAGTTTCACCTAAAAATATTCCCAATGACAGTGATTTTCTTCTTTGTGATACAACATAAGCAAATTACATGCACTTCGATCGTTTTGATTTGTATGACTTCATAATCTCTGTCCTCAGTCACTTCCTTCAGCAATGAATTGCACTATTCCACTTGAGCTTCTGAATTCCTATGGTGCGAAGTGTGTTTCTTTTTAAATCTATGTATAATTAACATTCCTTGGTATGTGCAGAACCTAGTGATCCTGGACAATCTGTGCATACACATGTTTGGAGATTGTTGTCTAAATTGGGAGAACAGTTCCACAGATAGATGGGGACACAGACTGACAATAGTGTAACACAAATCAAACATTGCGTTCAAATCACAGACTCTTCCAAAACTGTAAACCAATGCCAATATTCTAGAACAATCCTTGAGTATGTCCTGTCCAATTGGCAGGACAGAATTTCTAAATGTGGTGGCCTGGTGATAAAATAGTGGGAGAGAGTAACCTGGAGACCTGCTGAGGATTATCCCCGGATACTGAAGTTTCATGTTGTTAGTTCAAAAGTTTATTACTGCCTATTGTATTTAATACTGCTCTCATCTGTTGCATTTTGAACAAATTTGGAAAGAACACTGAAAATTGGTAAGGCATGGATTATACTCTGGGTGAGGAACTTCAAAACCCACCACCATTAATCAATAGTGCTAGTTGAGTCGTGAAAGAGAGAACTGCCAGAGTGGGTCTGCAATGTGAGACCCACTCTGGCAGGGAGTGAACCAAAATCAACTCTTTGAGAGATGTGGGATTCCTATGCTTCTAACCCGAAAAACAAAAATATCTATAATTTTGCTCTATAATGTCAGTAACCAAGCAGCTCAAAAGCATATTGTTTTGACTAGAATGTTGTATTAATTGTACAGAAAACTTGTTACATTTCCATTGAAATGTAATATGATCAGCAATCACTGTGGTATCAGGAACAAGCAGCAAATTAAAATATACTCTAGTTCTTATGCCAGACTGGGTAATTAAATTCACATTCACTACTAATCACTTACCTGCCACTCCTGTGACATTGCACAACTGATTTATTCTGCTACAGATTTGAAACCACTCAGGCATTTTCTCTCGTACTCTCAAACGTTTGGTTCCTGGTCTGTACAGTAACTCTTTAGATGGGTGTATTTGACCAAATTGGTACTTTATTTTAGTACATTAAATTAATTATTTTCTTCATTCAGGGCACTGTTTCATGAATTACTTTGTTTGTTGTAGTGTTCTTGAAGCAAGGCGAGGCTAACTCTATTCTGAAAAGATATCGAAGAAAAAACACATTCTTAGAAGAGGTGCAACAGGGAAACATTGAACGTGAATGTCGGGAAGAAGTTTGTACTTATGAAGAAGCAAGAGAAGCTTTCGAAAATGATGAGAAGACAGTAAGTTGACCAGGGGTTATATTGATTGTCTGTTGAACTGATGCATTTGCTTTCATGTCAGGGTTTGAACACGACTCTTGCTAATGAGTGGCAATTTGCTTTACCTACTCATTGTAAGGAGTTAAGAGTTTGTGCCTTACTATTGTGTTGGGTCAAGTATCCATTCTTTAAAAATCAAAGGTACTATTCTTGAAAGAATGATGCAACCAGATTCTGAGATGATTCGTATAGCTCTGGAGAGACAAGTAAAACAGTTAAGAAAAACATGCTAAGGTAGTGATGGGAAGTAATACTGATATTAAGCAGTAATGCAAGCAGGTGTGACTAAAATAAGGGATATTTGGTTTTAATCATTTTTTGATCTCATCTTTGGCAAGATATGTGGTGCTAATGGATCTGTCCAAAACAACACTGTTTGTTGTGTTTACCACGCAGTCCTGTGGAGACAATTGCGTCTTCATGTCAAGGACATCCTCCATGTTGCAAGGCTTTATATTTGTTCCAAGTAATTTAGAATAAACCTGGCAGCTCAATACTGCCAGGGAGTGAACCAAAATCAACTCTTTGAGAGATGTGGGATTCCTATGCTTCTAACCCGAAAAACAAAAATATCTATAATTTTGCTCTATAATGTCAGTAACCAAGCAGCTCAAAAGCATATTGTTTTGACTAGAATGTTGTATTAATTGTACAGAAAACTTGTTACATTTCCATTGAAATGTAATATGATCAGCAATCACTGTGGTATCAGGAACAAGCAGCAAATTAAAATATACTCTAGTTCTTATGCCAGACTGGGTAATTAAATTCACATTCACTACTAATCACTTACCTGCCACTCCTGTGACATTGCACAACTGATTTATTCTGCTACAGATTTGAAACCACTCAGGCATTTTCTCTCGTACTCTCAAACGTTTGGTTCCTGGTCTGTACAGTAACTCTTTAGATGGGTGTATTTGACCAAATTGGTACTTTATTTTAGTACATATAATACATCAATTTCCATTTGATGAAATTATTATTAAATTATTGAATTACTAAGCGATATTTGGTAAAGGATTCTCAAATAACATTCAATGATCCTTTGCAAAATTTGCTCGGAACTGTAAAGTAACTCAAAATAATTAAATAATTGAGCATGCAGTCAATGTTGTGGAAGTCAATGAAATAAGCTGCATTCCAATTTTGTAACCACAGCATGCATACGTAATAGTAAGAGAAAATAAGGAAGCAGATTTAATGAAGAATTTTCTAAATTGCAAGTAGATTGATAAGAATTCCTGAAAACTAAAGTCCAAAATTTTAGGACATTTGTCAACTACTGTGAATAAATCCCTTCAGACTGAGATTTCCTGTCTATTCATTGTTATAAACAATGTCAGCTGCTGTGGCTGTTGAAGGTCTCCCATGAGAGCAAACTTTACATTTTATACCTTGCCCGTTTGTACTGGGTATATATATTTTAGTATCTGCTTAAAATTACGAATGGGATTATTCAAGTGGCCTTTACAATTGATTGTGTAATTTGCATTCTCTATGTATTTAAATTCCAAGCATAACATTATGCTGGAGGATAGACACAAAGCTGGAGTAACTCAGCGAGACAGGCAGCATCTCTGGAGAGAAGGAATGGATGATGATTCAGACCCGAAATATCACACCATTCCTTCTCTCCAGAAATGCTGCCGGTCCCGCTGAGTTACTCCAGCAATTGTGTCTATCTTTGGTTGAAACCAGCTTCTGCAGTTCCTTCTTCCACATTATGCTGGAGGAACTCAGCAAGTCAGGCAGCATCAAAGGAGGGAATGGACAGATGACATCTTGGGTTGGGACTCTTCTTCCGATTGATTGGAGTTGGAGGGAGAAAGCTGGAAAATGGAGGAGGTTCCTGGCAAGTAATAGATGAAGGTGAGGAGGATTTGATTGGTAGGTGGGTCGAGTAAATTATAAAGGTGACAGGTGAAAAGGAGACAAAGTAGTGTCCGATTAGGAAAGGAGGAATGAATTGTAAAGCCGGAGGGGGGGATGTGGGTGGTATGGAACGGGCGGGGGAGAGATGTGGGGAAGGTGTAGTTGGAAAAAGAAATGGATTCCCTTGTAGACTCTCGTTTGGAACGAGGAGTGTTCAACATACTTAACTATAAAGGCAGGCATAGCTGGGGCCCATGTGAAGGATGGCCCTTTAAAATTCCATCTTATATTTGAGCAAGAAAGCTCTCAACGATTTCAAGCAGTTCTTTATTTTTAATTCCTTTATCCTCTGCTTTATCCTCTACTGTTTCACTTGTATGGAATTGCCAGATATTTTAAGTATTAAATAAAGGATCCAGGCAGTAACCTATTTGCCAAGCTAAGGATTTGTATGTTTCTCGTAAAGCCTAGAAATATTGTTGATCCTATGATCTTGTTGAGAAAGTATGAAATCTGAAAGAACAACCTTTCTCGTGAGGGAGATTGCATGTTTGAAGATTGCATGTTTGAAGGATGTTTTCAAGTTTCTGTGGTACACCATGAGAATAATATGTATTGATGATGGAGGTGTTATATAAGGGAAAGAAAAATACAAATCATTGCAGATGTTCCATGTAAAAGACTGGAATGAGAATAATATGTATTGATGATGGAGATGTGTAGCAAGGAACTGCAGATGCTTGTTTAAACTGAAGATGGACCCACAAGGCTGGAGTAACTCAGCGGGACAGGCAGCATCTCTGGCGAGAAGGAATGGGTAATGTTTTGGGTCGAGGTTCTGGATGTTTAGGGTGGAGGTCTCTATACCAGTAACTTAGTCTGCTTGGTGTCAAGCTGCTTGAATGTGGGAGCTGCATTCAATGAGGTAAATGAGGAGTATTCCATCACACATCTGACATGCCTTGTGGCTAGTGAAAAAGATTTGATAAGTTGGAAAATTCACAACGGAATGTCTGGGTTCTAATATGTAGAAAGGAACTGCAGATGCTGGTTTAAACCAAAGATGGACACAAAAAACTTGAGTAACTCAGCGGGACATCTAGACCAAACTAAACATGCAGCATACCTGGAGAAAAAGAATGGGTGACGTTTCAGGTCGAGACCCTTCTTCAGACTGGGTCAAGGGTATTTACCTGAAACTCTGTCTATCTGGGTTCTAATGTTTTGTCCTTATTATGGTAGTTGGTATTGATAATCTTTGTCTTGCATCCTTAAGCCAATGATAATATTAAGGAAATTTAGTTTTGTCTAGATGTTCTGTCTGAAGCACAAGCACTTGCCTTCTATTGTATTCCAGTCTTTTACATGGAACATCTGCAATGATTTGTATTTTTCTTTCCGTTGTATAATTTTCCTTCTCATTTTATAACTGAATAATTTTGTTAAATTAATTTCACCCAACTAATATAATTTTTATGAAGTGCTGAAAAATGTTGTCTGAGCACTATTCTGAACTTGGTATAAAATCAGTTTAACGTGATTTACTTTTATTTTCAGAATGACTTCTGGGCAGTTTACATAAAGGAACAAAATGGGGATGAAGGAAATGGTGCTGGTATCAATATGGAATCTGTTTACCTTGTGGCTCCTCTAATGGCTGGTCTTCTTGTGATTATTATTATACTGTTTGTTATTTGGAGGTGTCAGGTGAGAAAGGCAAATTGCAGGCAAATCACTTATGCCCATACTCAACACCAGGCAAACCAGCCCACCAGAAACTTATCAGTGGTAGTATTTGGTTATAATCAACATCCTGTCAGTCCACTTGATAGATTAAGTAGCCTGCAACCGGAAGCTGGTGAAAACTCCAATCAAAATGGATTCCCTGTAAGATTGTCTGGATTCTTAAATGCAGATTCACCTCCATCCTACCATGAAGCTACTGGCCAAGCAGAGAATCTAAGAATTAATGATGAAGGAAGGCAAAACGAAGATCCTCCGAAGTATGAAGAAATTGCAAATCCTAATGTAGCTAAACGCATACCTTAAGTTGCCAATGATGCAAGATGTTTTATATTACAAATAATTAAAAATTAATTTGCCATTTTTATTATCACACATGAAGGCTTTCTTGTGCTGTATGTAATGTGGGTTTTACAGCCTGCTTTGCATTTGAAATCATTGTGAAATTCACAATTTGATCATTATTGATTTACTTTTCAATTGAGTTGGTATTTTTGACGGGGAACAAGAACAATTGGGACTAATAATAAAATGCAAGAGTCTGCAGAAAAGTAAAAGTATTTTACTCCCGGTGAATGAAAGTGTTAGAATTGACCACTTTTAATATCATATTTGGGGTGGACACAACTATGGCTTTGGGGTTTTTAATGCAACATTTACTTGTTTTCTACCTCAATACAAACAAAATTGATTATATTTAATTGCCAATCATCAACTTGGAAAGAAACTTGCTCCAAAACATGATAGAATTCCAAAAGTTCAATCCTGCTCTCTAGTTGAGACCCACTTTCACCTGAAATCTCACATGGGTAATAAGTAACAAAGAATGGTCCCCATTGCTGTTGTCATTGAGTAGATATTGGGATTTAGATTGTGTGTGAACGTTCTAATGCTGTTAAATTTGGGATATTGTATTGATATCTATTGCATGTATCAGACATCACCTTGGTATAGCTGATTGGAGGATCACGTTTTAAGGATTGAATGGTTGATTTTAATCCATTCCTGAAAATGTTTAAGTAAAATATAGTTGATGTTGCCCTTTTTGTTGTAACTATTTCTGTACTTTGTCCATCAAAAGTGCATATGCAGCATGTTAAGTTTGAATTATTCGAACTGTCCATGTCCTGATTGCTCTTTCGTCAACTTATTACAGTAACTAAATCTCCTAAAATGTCTTTACTTCTGTAAATTACATAATTATTGATCAAGCATCTCGCCTATGATCAAAAATTGTTTTGTTGCCATGTTCCCTACGTTGTCATGGACAGATAGCCCATTTGCAAGGTTAGAATATTGAAAATACTATGGGTTTATAAAACATTGAATCTAATTTGGACAAGATATTACTTATTTGTCTTGCAAAATCTCATCTGGAAATTAATAATACAAGATATTCAACTTTTTCATGTTTCTCATTCTAATAAACTGCATATTTTTTGTTTTTCAAATACAATCAGTATTGATTACTCGCCACATTCATCAATGACAGTGGCGTGCACTTTTGGCACAAGTGAATAATGGGTTTCAGGTGATTTTTATTGTTTCCACAAAAATACAAATTTCAGGAAGCTCGTGCGATATTTGGGAAGAATGGTGCATCTTAAATAGAAATGCATTGTTATGATTTTGTTTTTAAACAGCTCAGGATTCCAATTGAACAAATAACTTATTTTGACAAATTGTGGCTGGACTGTAAATATACTTGATATTTTAACAATGTTTATTTTTATATACAAACTCCCATGTGTGCTTCAATCAACAGAAAATATTGACATTGAAATACTAGCTTGTGAATGCTGAAATATTGAAAAATCTGATTTAATTCAATTTAACAATTGATTTTTCCCACCAATATTAATACATAAAAGCATTAGATATTGACTTTAAAGATTTTGTACAACGTGTAAATAATTTAATGGAATGATAGAATGATATTTTCACTAAATCACATTTTGAAGAGATGTATTATACTCAAGCACAAAAAAATTCTGAACAGATGCCTTTTTTGTATGTTAATGAACTTAAATTTATAATTCATTGAGGACCTGATTTAAAAAAATAATAATACCACAAGTTTATTGTAACAACTGAAGAGTAACTACTTTGCTCAAAAGACAAATAAAATTATTCACAATGGTATTTATTGTAATTGCAATATGTAAATGATTTTGTAGACTGGCAACTTTTTTTAAGTCTCTTGTCGGGTTATAACGCATGTCTTATATTTGTGTTTAAGGAATAAGTTTATTTTAATAAGCCAAACCAATTGGAGTTAGCTTTGCTTCAGCATTATTTTAAATATTTTTGGGCAACAATCAACTTATTTGGAAAAAAGTACATTACATTTGGCAGAATAAATTATCATTCTGCATTCCATTTACCAGCCCAAACACTCCTAAAGATAAATGTTCCCACTTGTTTTTATCTCTGCAGCAAAATTCTATATTTAGCCCTACATAACTTCCTCATTCCATATCATCCACGGCTTTGGCACTGAGTGACTAGTTATGCGGCAAATCTAATTTCTCATGGTGTTATTACAATGTGCATTACAGTTTGAGTATTTTCCTGCTTGCCCAGTCTTATAAAATATAAGGCAATAATGTTGGTGAGTTTTTATTTATAAAATAGAATGCATTTAATGCAAAGTATTTACAATTGATATTTTGCAAGATTCAATATTGGATATAGTCAGTCAAGAGTTTGTCATGTATCCCTGACAGGACAATGAAATTCTTTCTTTGCATAGCATAGGATATAAAACCTATCCTACACTTTCCCCTATCTAGCTGTTATTTTTTTTTTTGTGTGAACTAACTTAGTTGGCTTATGTTTAGGAATAATAGCCTTTGCTGTGTTATTTGGTATGAAGTAGAGATATAGAACATAAGCAGTTTAGCACAAGAACAGGCCCTTCTGTTCACAATATCTGTGCTAAACATTATACCAAGACCATCACTTACAGTGCCCTCTATTATGTTTGGGACAGACCCATTTATTTATTTACCTCTGTACTCCACAATTTGAGATTTGTAATAGAAAGAAAATCACATGTGGTTAAAGTGTACATTGTCAGATTTTATTAAAGGCCATTTTTATACATTTTGGTTTCATCATGTAGAAATTACAGCTGTGTTTATACTTAGTCGTTGTCCCCCTCCGAAAGAAAAATCCCCAAACACCTGTCAGACAGATCAGAAACACTCTTCAGGAGTCAGGTATGGATTTGTCGATGACCACTCTCTGCTGAAGACTTCATGAACAGAAATACAGAGGCTACACTGCAAGATGCAAACCACTAGTTAGCCGTAAAAATAGGATGGCCAGTATACAGCATGCCAATAAGTACTTAAAAGAGCAACCAGTTCTGGAAAAAGGTCTTGCGGACAGATGAGATGAAGATTAGCTTATATCAGAGTGATGGCAAGAGCAAATTATAGAGGAGAGAAGGAACTGCACAAGATCCAAACCATATCACCTCATCTGTGAAACATGGTGGTGGGTGGGGGGGGGTGGATATGGCTGGGCATGTATGGCTTCTGAAGGTACTTGCTCACTTATCTTAATTGATGATACAACTGCTGATGGTAGTAGCATAATGAATGTGTATAGACACATCCTCTGAAAGTTCAAACAAATGACCCCAAACATACTGCTAAAGCAACAAGGCAAAAGTGGGTCAATTCTTGTGTGGCCAAGTCACCTGATCTGAACCCAATTGCTCATGCCTTTTATATGCTGAAAAGAACTGAAGGGGACTCGCCCCCAAAACAAGCGTAAGCTAATGATGGCTGCAATACAGGCCTGGCAGTGCTTCACCAGAGAAGACTCCTAACAATTGGTGATGTCCATGAATTGCAGATTTCAAGCAATCATTGCATGCAAAAGATATGCAACAAAATACTAAACATGACTACTTTCATTTACATGACATTGCTGCGTCCCAAACATTATGGTGCCCTGAAATGGTGGGGGACTATATAAACACTGCTGTAATTTTCACATGGTGAAAACAAAATGTATAAAAATGGCCGTTAATAAAATCTGACAGTGTGCACTTTAACCATGTGATTTATTTTTTTCTCTATTACAAATCTCAAATTGTGGAGTACAGAGGCAAATAAATAAATGATGGGTCTTTGTCCCAAACATTATGGAGGGCACTGTATCTATCTACACATAATCCATATCCTTCCATTCCCTAAATATGTGCCCATCTAAAATGTTTGAACTTCCTTCTGTTAAAAAAAAAAGCATAGCTATTTTTGGGGGAAGTTTTCAAAAACATGTCTGAAGAAATAATTGCTAGCCAATAAATGGAATGAGCAGAGCCAATGTGTTTGACTACTTAGCATGTTTTTTAATGAATTCGGAGGTTGAAGAAAATACTCCAAATGTATGTTCATGGCATGTAATATATCTTTCATTCCTCCTACCTCCACCTCACTGGATATTTTGTTGCCTGTGGAGTTAATAGAAATCAAATAATTTGGTTATCGAGGTACTTTAGGGAAATGAGTTCTGTGGAAAGAGCAGAAAGGTATCAACAGGGTTACATAAACTCGATGAGCTGAACAGTAGCCTCTGGCTTTAAACAAAAATGTTATTTTAGTAAGGACTTGAGTATCACTTGTGTGATCCCTGCAGGACAAAAACAAGGCTTGACGCCCTCTCTAATTAAATTGTCACTTTTCTTGCGCTAGCTGGTTAGACAGACAGTAGAATAATTATGGAATTATATCCTTGTAAAGTGTCATGGCTTAAGTAAAAATGAAGAAAGGTGGTTTATCTTGGTAGACACAAGGAACTGCAGATGCTGGTTTACAAAAACAAAGACACCAAAGGATGGAGTAACTCATTGTGTCAGGCAGCATTTCTGAAGAACATGACGAGGTGAAACTAGCCATTCGGCCCATCGCATCTACCAGTGACTACTATGCATCCACAACCACACTCAGGCTACAGAACTGTGTCTCGGAAATGGTAATGAGCAACTTAGAAATGTGTCGCGGACATGGTAGTGAGCAACACGGGGCCCACGGGATGGTCCTCTCTCATTCCTGTTCATCTACATGTCGGACTTAAGATATAACTCGGACTACTGCCACCTGCAGTTTTTCAGATGTGGGCTGCTTCAGTGAGGGGAGGGAAGCTAAATACAGAGGTGTAGTCAACGACTTTGAGTAGTGTCGGCTGAATCACCTGCAGCTGAGTAGTGTCGGCTGAATCACCTGCAGCTGAGTAGTGTCGGCTGAATCACCTGCAGCTCAACACGAACAACACTAAGGCATTAGTGATGGACTTTAGGAGGAGAGGAACACCCCTGTTGCCATCAATGGTGCGGATGTGCAGTTTACCAGGGAGAACAAATACCTTGGAGTGTACCTGGACAGTAAACTGGACTGGTCCAGGAACGCCTAGGCCCTGTACAAGAAGGGACAGAGCCGGCTGTACTTTTTGACCCTGTACACGAAGGGACAGCCGGCTGTACTTTTTGAGAAGGCTCTGCTCCTTCAACGTCTGCAGTGAGATGCTGCAGATGTTCTACCAATTGCTGGTAGCCAGTGCCATCTTCTTCGCTGTCGTGTGCTGGTGCAGCAGGACGAAGGCTGTGGATGCCTATAGGATTAACAAACTCATCAGGAAGTCTGGCTCCGTCCTGGGGAACAGAGTCGGATTCATGGGAGGTGGTCTTGGAGGGGAGGATGCTCCTTAAACTGCGGAGCATCCTGGACAATGCAGCTCACCCCCTCCATGACACATTGGTCAACCTGAGGAGTACCTTCAGCAACAGATTGGTTCCACAAAGATGCAGTACAAAATGCCACAGGAGATCCTTCCCTGTGGCTATCAACCTGTGCAACCCCTCCCCCTTCTGTTGTGGCATAGACTGACTTCACCTCCCCCCCCCCCCCCTTCAATCTTGCACATCCTCAATCCTTTCTACTTGTCACTAATTTCATGTTTCATGTTTTTTTGTGTCATGAATTGGCAGATCAATTTCAATTTCCCTCCTGTTCTATCGTATCGTAATACCATCTTCCAGAATTTGCCTGCAGCCATCGATACCAAGACAATTCAAGTATATTAAGCATCGTACAATCATCAGTGAACAAACCCACTTGTGATCTAATAATGGACAGACGGTCATTGATCAGGCAGTTAAGGGTGATTAGGCTATGGCTTAGTTGCAGGAATACCACGGGATAATGTCTTGGGGTTGAGATCATTGATCATCGGTAATGCAAACCATCCGCTGTGCGTCATTTATGTCCATGAAACAAAGTTTTTTTTTTCTTGATTTCCTTTTACTTCACTTTGGTGTCACAAGCAGAGAAGTGTTGATGTGAAAGGCCACCACTTGCATCTGTCCTCTAGAATTTATTTTTAACTTTGTTTCTCACTGCCCAAAAATGTAATGTGACTATTTATGAGTAGGCTTTTGTTAATTTGCCTTAGCAACTACCTCTTCTATTACTTTCCTGGTGACGCAATAACCAAAAAAACTGGATTTTTCTTGCCTTTGTATACCATTCATACCTAGGATACCACTGTTGTTGCTTTTCTAAAATAGCTTATTCATAGTTATGACATTTCCATGGCATTGTACTGTCATATTTGTGTTACAAAGGGTGAATTAAAACTTGCAAGACGAGTGCCAGACATCAGCAATAATCATGCTCTTCTGGCTATTGTTTTCTTAATGTGTGCTTAATTTTCCATTCACCAAACATAAAAGGAATCTGATCATTTATTTATTTTCTTTCTAGCTAATCCCGTGTTGCTATCAAACAATGGATCTAAACATTCACACATAGATTTAACATGTAATTTAATCTGAAATAAGGTTTGAGTTGGATCAGAACTAGGCCCACGGTGATTAAGTTTCTTTCACCATGTGCAGTCCAAATTATAGGTAAGAGAAGAAAACCAATTTGTTTACCTACCCTAATATTAGTTAATTCAATTGTACATGTTAGGGCAATATACAAAATGCATTTGACTAGAGAGTCCTCGAGTCATACAGCGTGGAATCAGGGCCTCTTGCCCACACCGACCAACATGCCCCTTCTGTACTAGTCCCACCTGCCTGCTTTTTTTTCTCTCTCTCTCTCTCTCTCTCTCTCTCTCTCTCTCTCTCTCTCTCTCTCTCTCTCTCCCTCTCCCTCCGCAGAAAATGTACACAATAGTGCTACAATTCTACCCTTACCTTACTCACAATTGTCCTGTGGTGTGCAGTAGCACGTTTCGTTCAGATTGATGTTATATTTTACAAGTTATTGACATTTAAAATGAAATTACCTTTAAACAGCGTCCCTTTGGGGGTGGGAGATTACAACCTTCACGTGGTCCTCCCTGTTTCGACGTATGCAATCTACCTAGCATGCACAATCAAATAAGATCAAATGGAACAAGTTGTCCTACAACTTTACACTGTGTATGCCATATGCTAGAAGGAGAAGAACCGTCCCCACGCGTGTGTAGCTGACCCGGTATCCGCGCCTGTGCAGTTCGGGCCTTTGCAGATTTTCAGATCACCAATTTTTTCCTTTTGCCTGTATTTGCCTGGCCTCACAACGGCAACCCAACAGCTCCTTGGGTAAGTTTTGTTCCATTTTACGAAACACCTACACGGGTCCTCTCTTCACTTTATTAACTTTAACTTAATTTCTGCCATCAATGGTACAACTCTGAACACAGCAGTGGCGCCTGTGCAGACCGCACATGCGCAGTTTGGTGAAATATTGCGTTGGGGGAACGGGACCCAGCGGGTCCGCATTTAGTCTAGTATCCCTCTAAATCAGTGGTCAGCAACCTATGGCCCAAGGACATAACCCAAAATCATCCAGCCCGCACGCGTATTTTTTCCCGCAATCATCCGGCCTGCAGACTTCTGTCATCTCCGGTACCTGGAAGGTGATTATCGGACCGAGGATCGGGTGAAACACTCTGAAAAAGATGCATTCAATCCTGCTGCCTATCGCCCTGCGTGAGGCTGGGCTCCTCCTGGGCCCAAGGCCGTGGCACCCAGGTACGGTGACGCAAAGACGCAAGGAGGTCTGCGCTGGCGGCCGCAATGTCGGAGCCGCCGAGCGCCGAGCTCTGGCTGAGCCGCATCCTGCGCAAAGCCGCTGGCACGGCCGCGCACCTTCTGTGGCTGGGCTTCACTGTCGGGATCGGGGTTGTCAATGGACTGGGAATGTAGCCCGCCATCCACTCACAGACATGCGTCCTGGCCCGTATGCAGAACAAAGTTGCCGACCGCTGCTCTAAATGTATCCTATCCATGCACCTCTCTAAATGTTTCTTAAATGTTGCGATTGTACCTGCCTCAACTACCTCCTACAGTAGCTTGTTCCATACACCCACTCCCCGGAGTGCAAAATAGTTCCCAGTGAATCTTTCCCCCTCACCTTAAATCCTTTGTCCACGGTTCTTGATTCCCCTACTAGGCAAAAGCCTCTGTGAGTTTACCCAATCTATTTCTCTCATGATTTTGTACACCTATATAAGATCACCCCTCCTGCACTTGGACTTGCCTGCACTCCAAGCAATAAAGCTCTAGCCTGCTTAACCTCTCTCTATAGCTCACTCCCTTGAGTCCTGGCAACATCCTGGTAAATCTTCTCTGAACTCTTTCAAGCTTAGCAGCATTTTCCTATAACATGGTGACCAAACCTGAACACAATACTCAAATTGTGGCCTCAATAATGTCCTATAAAACTGTAACATGACCTTCCAACGTCTATGCTGAATACTGATGAAGGCCAATGTGTCGAAAGCCTTCTTGACCAATCTATTCACCTGTGCCGCCACTTTAAAAGGAACAATGCACCTGCACTCCAAGATCCCTCGGCTCCACAACACTCCTTAGAGTCCTACCATTCACTGTGTAGGCCCTACCCATGTTAGATTTCCTAAAATGGAACCTCACATTTCTCTGTATTAAAATACATTAACCATTCCTCAGCCTACCTAACCAACCGTTCAAGATCCTGCTGTAATCTTTGACAACCATCTTCACTATCTACAATACCATCCACTTAAGTGTCAGACAGAAACTCCATCCTCTGAAAGGCTTGGCCTTATCACCTTACCTGTGTGTTGCAATATTCAACATCTGGATTTAGCCGAGTCGGAGTTTTGCAGGACACAAATGAAATTAATAAGGGGAGGGAGGGGTGGGGAAGAAGGAAGATTACAGATTTTTTTCATGCACCACTTCATACTTCCAAAGTTAATCGACCCCTACCACTTCTCATTCCACCCCTCTACCAATTCATCAATCACAGAGTTCTTGAGAAAGTGAAATAATTAGTTATTCTGAATTAAAGATCTTTGAAAATCCAGCTGCATACATTATACAGTATATAAATAACTATTCCGAATGCTCTCAAAGCCTGCATCATCCAATGTTGGTTATTACTTTATGTTAACTGATTTTGGATCCTAATGAGTCACAGTACACAGACAATGCTTGGGTATGTACACTTTGGGAATTTGAGGTTTAAATCTTTGTGGACTTGTTTATTAACATATAGGTAATATCGGTATTGGTTTATTATTGCCACCTGTACAGAGGTGCAGTGAAAAGGTCAATGGTGCTTTGGACAAGTAGATCGACCAGTGAACCAACTCGCCTCTCCTCGCCCATCCACCTTTGTGCCCTTGAGGTACCTTCCACAGTTGACCTTGTAGGTCAGACCCCAGTTCCCTCTCGTCTCTCCTACTGGCCTTGCTCCTAGATGGTCGCTTCCGTCATCGCCTGCTCCACCCTCGGTCTTCGGGGACGAGCTGGGGCCGGCTCGGTGGGCTCCCCCTTCCAGGCCATGGTCTGCTAGATTCTCTGAGCAGGAGCCAGCTTGATGGGCTCTCCCTTCAAGGCTGCAGTCCGCCGGGTCTTACTTTCGGCTGAGGGGGACCAGCTCGGTGGCTACCCCTTTGAGGCCGTGCTGCTCTGGGAGCTTCATGTAAGAATGGAAATAATGATCTGCAAAACAAAGTTCTGACGGCAAACTGCCTCTGCTGCATAATACCACCCCATGACAATAAAGGTTGTGGACAAGACTTGGAAATATGGTCCACTTCAGTGTAGAGAGCATTCAAAAATCAAAGGGGAGTTACCCAGCCTAAGACCACCTCTTTTAGCTTTGACTGGAACGGTTAATAATAGTGATCAATAGGTGTTACTGTTCCTGGTCTCAGTGCTCATTGCTGTGGTGAAGGCGTGTGATTGGACTCTCATGTGGAAGCTGATCATATCCAGACAGCTGTGCAATATTATTGTTCCTTTTAATGAATCACCACATGCCTGGATTTGGTCCACCTCTTATTGCATGCATGATTTTTTTAATTATCTGAAAAGTAACAAATTAAATGTTGTGCAACCAATAAACATCTCCTCCTTATGATAGATGAAACATAATTGATGAAGCAACTGAAGATAATTTGCAATATTAACTGCCTTAAGGAATTCCCACAGTGATGTCAAACAGGAAAGCTGATTGATCACCAGTGACCACAGCCACCTTTATTCCCATTCTCACCTTTTCACTGGCTATGAGTAAAACCAGTGGAAGATTTTCCCCTAAATTCCCATTCTCTTCAATCTTAACGTAGTCTCTTTGAGTAGGTTATTGGTGAAATGAGTAACATGCTTGTACTCAATTATTTTTTTTGGTGATTCAAAGTTGACTGCTTTAGAATGAAATAGCTGCACTGAATTTGACTGTTTTGGAGAAATATTACATAGTCCTTCCCATAGCCCTCTGTTAACTAATTTCAGCAAATCCTAATCCTATTCTAATTATATTCTAAATTATGTTATTTTCATGCATCAAATTATATTTATGTGGCTATTTTATCCAGTGTGGCTATTCAATATCTCTGTTATACACCAACCCCATCTGAACTTCCAAATCCCAAACCTTTTTTCTATGTAGGTCACAAAATTACATTAAAAGTGAAACAGAGGGAACATATAGTCACTGCAATGAGGAAAATTATGATCGCACATGGACAGAACTATTCAATTTAGATAAATGCATTGCACACAGATTCGGAAATTGGAAATAGGTGGCAGCAACAATATTTAACTCTGAGAGCAAGACTATGGAGGGTATAACAATATATAATCATGCCCAGTTAGCAGGCTGCAGCTGCATTTTTATTACAAAGTATGAGTTATACAAGTAATTTTCTGATGGTAAAGAGGTTCAAAACCTTTATCTTCTATGCAGGTACAGTATTGAACTGTAGCACCATCTGGTGGACCTTTTTGGTTAGCATGTATGTGAATGACCTGGAGATTCCACTTGGTTGCACTAACTTTTGAAATGCAAACGATTGAGCAGTTTTAAAACATAATTGAGATTGTACATTTAGTTGGGATGAACTTAATGGGTCCCATTATTTGCTTTACTTCTTGTGAATCCCTGTGATTAAATGTATCCTTTGCAGTTGGACAGTGACGAACATCCTGCTGGCCTCTCTGCTGCACCTGATCTGCAAAGTGGAGAGCCACAAACAACCACTCAAACACAAGCAGCAGAAACTAATGATTCAGAGGGCTTGTGTAGTCAGAAAGCTGCTTCCACTATGTTGAAATTAATTTTAATTGCTAATCAAACCTACACTTTTTAGAACAATGCCTGTGGAGGAGCCCTTTGGGAACAGTTTGGTAAGCAAGTGGTCATGAAAATAGGTAATGTTGATTCTGGCGTTGGGAACCTAAACTTGGGAAAGGGGGAGGGGGGGCATTTCGATAGTAGAAGACAGGACCTGGAAGAGGTAGTTTGGAAGCAGTAGCTAGGGAAAACATCTGATGTGGGTAGCATTTAGAGTTAAGAGTCCCTCTAAGAATAAAAAGTTATAGATGGTAATTTTTTGGGACACTTGTTAATGAAGGAATCTAAAAGTTTTACCTGGGAAAATAAAGAAGCATGTGTTAGGTACAGGAAATTGTTATCAAATGAATTACTTGAGGTTTATCAGGGACATGGGAGAAAACTTAAGCAATTAAGAGGGTACAAATGAAATGATCTTGGCAAGTAGATTATAAATTCATAATGCATAAGGACCAGGATTAGGTCATTTGGCATGTCTAATCTACTCTGACATTCAATCATGGCTGATCTATCTTTCCCTCTCAAGCCCATTCTCCTGCCTTCTCCCCAAAACCTTTGACACCATTACTAATCAAGAACCTGTCAATCAAAGACCGCTCCCTCCGCAACTCCCTTGTCCATTCTTCCCTCCCCTCCCACTCTACCCCTTCCCCGGGCACTTTCCCTTGCAACCGCAAGAAATGCAACACTTGTCCCTTCACCTCCCCCCTCCACTCCTTTCAGGGACCCAAGCAGTCCTTCCAGGTCCGACAGAGGTTCACCTGCACCTCCTCCAACCTCATCTACTGCATCCGCTGCTCCAGATGCCAGATGATCTATATCGGTGAGACCAAGCGGAGGCTTGGCGATCGCTTCGCCGAACACCTCCGCTCGGTCCGCAATAACCAACCCGACCTCCCGGTGGCTCAGCACTTCAACTCCCCCTCCCATTCCACATCCGACCTCTCGGTCCTGGGCCTCCTCCACGGCCAGAGTGAGCAACACCGCAAGCTGGAGGAACAGCACCTCATATTCCGCTTGGGGAGTCTGCATCCTTTGGGCTTGAATATTGAATTTTCTCAATTCTGTTAACCCTTGCTGTCTCTTCCCCTTCCCACCTCTCCCTCAGCCCTCGGGCCCTGGCATTCCCTCTATCTCCATCTCCCTCCCCCACCCCAGTCGCACCAGCTTCTCATTTTCACACCACAAACAGCTTACAATGGCTTGTTCCCTTTATCATCGATACTTTTTTGCATATCTTTCACTCATTGTTCCTTATCTCTCCACATCACCGTCTATATCTCTCGTTTCCCTGATCCCTGACCAGTCTGAAGAAGGGTCTCGACCCGAAACGTCGCCTATCTCCTTCGCTCCTTAGATGCTGCTGCACCCGCTGAGTTTCTCCAGCTTTTTGTGTACCCTTGATTCTCCAGCATCTGCAGTTCCTTCTTTAAAAAGAACCTGTCAATCTCTACTTTAAAAATACCCAAATACTTGGCCTCCACAGCTGTCTGTGGTAATAAATTCCACAGATTCACTCCCTGGCTAAAGAAATTCCACTTCATCTTCTTTTTAAAAGGTATGTCCCTTTTATATAGAGGGTGTGCCCTTTGGTCCTAGACTCTCACACTAGTGGAGACATCCTCTCCACATCCACTCTATCCAGGCCTTTCATTATTCGGTAAGTTTCAATGAGAACCCCCCTAATTCTTCTAAACTGTAGCGAGTACAGGCTATCAAACGCTCGTCATACGTTAACCCAATCATCCCCAGGATCATTTTTGTAAACCTCCTCTGGAACTTCTCCAAAACCAGCACATCTCTCCTCAGATGTGAGGCCCAAAACTGCTCACGACACTCCAAATATGGTCTGAACAGTGGCTCATAAAGCCTCAGTATTACATCCATACATTTATATTCTAGTTCTCTCGAAATTAATGTTAATATTGCATTTGCCTTCCTTACTACTGATTCAATCTGCAAATTAACCTTTTGAGAATCCTGCATTAGCACTTAAAAGTTCCTTTGCACCTCCGACTTCTGAATCCTCTCCCCATTTAGAAATTTGTTTGCGTCTTTATTCCTACTACCAAAATGCATGACCACACTTTGCTATGCTGGATTCCATCTTCAATTTCTTTTCCCTCTCTCCCAATCTGTCCAAGTTCTTCTGCAGACACCCTGCTTCCTCTAAATTACCTGTGCCTCTACCTATCATTATATCATAAGCAAACATATGTAAACTTGGCCACAAACAACCACTGACGTAACAACCACTAACTCCCCTTTGTCTATCCTGTTTTTTACTTCCTCAAAGAATTCCAACAGATTTGTCGGGCAAGATTTCCTCTTCACAAAACCGTGTTGACTTCGGCCTATTTTATCATGTGCTTCTAAGTACTCAAATATCTCATCCTCAATTATGGAATCTAAAATCATACCAACCACTGAAGTCAGGCCTTTAGTTTGCCGTATTTTGCCTCGATCCCTTCTTGAACTGTAGAATAACATTTGCAATTTTCCAATCCTCTGGGACTACTCCGGACTGTAGTGATTCTTGAAAGATCATTACTAATGCCTCCACAATCTCTAAAGCTACTTCTTTCAGTACTCTGGGGTGTCGTCCATCTGGTCCAGGTGACTTATCCACCTTCAAACCTTTCAGCTTCCCATGCACCTTCTCCTTAGTAATAGCAACTCCACTAACTTCTGACCCCTGACTCTCTTGAATTTCCAATAAGTTGTTGGTGTCTTCCACTGTGAAAATGATGCAAAAAACATGTTCAATTCGTCCACCATTTCTCCATTCCTCATTACTACTTCTCTGGTGTCATTTTCCAGTGGTCCAATATCCCCTCTTGCCCCTCTATAAATCTAAAGAATTATAAGAATTCTAAAGCCTTTCACAAATATATTAGAAGCAAAGTGTAGCTAAGGAAGTAATATGTCATCTCAGGGACCAGAAAGATAATCCATACGTGGAGTAAGGGGATATGAGCAAAATCCCTAAAGGATATTTCTAATTGGTATTGCACCAGGGGTAGATATGGAAATTGGCGTTTGGAAAAAGATACACTAATATTCTGCAAATACATCAGTACGATGAAGGAATAAGTACTATAAACAATGGAGCACATTAAAATGGATAAATCCCCAGGGCCAGATAGAAGATGCAGTAAGCACCCTTCTGTATTAATTACATTTCCCAGCACTAGGTTCACAGCCTTCCATCCCTGTGATTCAAGTGCTCATTGAGACATTTCTGAAATGTTTAATTTAGAGATGTTTAGAAATGTTGTTAGCAACTCAGCTTCAAACACTATCTTAGGTAATAAATTCCAGGTACTTGTCGCTCTCTAAAAAGGTGCCCTTCATATCCTCTCAAAATCTTATTGCCCTTACTCTAAATCTATGTTACCTAGTTTAATCTACCTTTGAGATGAGGGGTTTCCTGCAGTTTACCCTACCTCCAAAAAATCTTATGTACTTCAATCATGCTCCATTTTAACTTCCACCACTCCAGGGAGAAAAGAGTACTATGTTTATATCTGGAGAAACTCAGCGGGTGCAGTAGCATCTATGGAGCAAAGGAAATAGGCAACGTTTCGGGCCGAAACCCTTCTTCAGACCGGGGTTTCAGCCAGAAACGTTGCCTATTTCCTTCGCCCCATAGATGCTGCTGCACCCGCTGAGTTTCTCCAGCATTTTTGCGTACCTTCACTTTTCCAGCATCTGCAGTTCCTTCTTAAACACTATGTTTCTATCTGTTGTGCTGCTGCAAGTAAGAATTTCATTGTTCTGTTGTGGGACATGTGACAATAAAACAATCCTGCCACTCAAAACCTAGCTTCTCGTATCTCACCTCAAAACTGAACAGCTCTATCCCAGACAATATGCCGGTGAATTTCCTCTGCATCTTCTCCAGCACTTTGACATCCTTCCTACAGAACAGTGATCATAACTAAATACATACTCGAGCTCAGACTTACCAAGGTTTCATAAAGTTGGAGCATAACCTCATAACGTCTGTATTCAATGCCCCAATTAATGAAGGTCGGTATCCCATATGCCTTCCTAATCATGTTATCTACCTAGACTGACACCTTCAAGGATCTATGGACTTGTTCTGTAAACTTCCTATGTTCCTCAATACTTCCTAGCATTCATGGTAATATGTCCTAGCTCGATTATTATTCCCAAAATGCACCGCCTCACATTTGTCTGGATTAAACTCCATCTATTTTTCAGCCCATTCACATCGATATCTCTCTGCAGCTCATGGCTAGCTATTACACCATTAGGAATATGAGGAGCAAATTTTTCACATAGAAGATGGTGGATATATAAAACGAGCTGCCAAAGTAAGTAGTTGAGGCAGGTAGAATAACAACATGTAAAAGATATTTAGGCAGGTACATGGACATGAAAGGTTTAGAGATATATATAGGCCAAATGCAGATCAGTGGGACTAACTTACACGGGGCATCTTGGTTGGCATGGACAAATTGGGCTGAAAAGCCTGTTTCTGTGCTGTATGACTCTCAGGCCATTTGTGAAACAAAGGACGCACATGACAGTTGGTAACTTAATGGTCTCCATTAACAATACCTACTCTTCTTTTTCAAATTTCAGTTTTCAGTTAACAGATTTTAAATTCCTTTCCTGCCATTGTTGTATTCAAATGTAAGTCTCTGAATGACACGTCCAGGATTATTAGAATCCAGAATTATCCATTTACTGCATCATGGCTTTCTATTTCTTTTAGGGACCAATATTGTTATTTAGGAATCTTGCATATCTAATATAATTGTTATTTTTGAGTTGATTTTAACAACATTTGCCGGTTTCTTTACTTAGTCATCTGGCATTTCTTGCTATCTACCAAAGATACTAGAGGCGCAAGATAGACCACTCCTACGAAATCTAATGTAGTACGCATCGGAATGCAACGGAATGTCACTTCCGCCATTTTAGGAATAAGACCCCAATCCCCGTTATGCCTCTCGCAGTTTAATCCACATCAGTCCATTGTATTTTGCAGTTTATTTTGGTCTATTTTAGCCTTCTATGATAGACCATTATGATCTTTGTTTATTATAAATAAGGTGCTTCTTTAAAAAAAAAAAGTTTTTTAAGTGAAACTGCGTATAAAATGGGCGACAATGCACAATGAAAGGTCTCTGGACCATATGCATTCTATGATCTTTGGTTTAATCAGTGTTGTAGAGGAACGGTACGTGTGTGTTTCTGTGTGTGAGTGGCACGATAGAGATAATATATTTCAAAGTTCCTCATGGATCAGAAGCAACTTTGATTTAAAGCAACTCATGATGTACATGAGCCATTCTCATGATGTATATAAGCCATAAAGGCAATTATATTTGCCTTTATTTTTTTTGCCTATAAGATATAAAGAACATATAAGATATAAGGAACACAAGCCAATATATTTGCCTATATTTATATATTATAAACATGCATATATATATGGACGTGAAGGGAATGGAGGGGTATGGTCTGAGTGCAGGTAGATGGGACTAGGGGAAAACAAATGGACGGCACGACTGGAAGGGCAGAGAGGGCCTGTAATTGTTACCATATAACAATAACCATATAACAATTACAGCACGGAAACAGGCCCTCTCGGTCCTTCCAGTCCGTGCCGACCATTTGTTTTCCCCTAGTCCCATCTACCTGCACTCAGACCATACCCCTCCATTCCCTTCACGTCCATATACCTATCCACTTTACTCTTAAATGTTAAAATCGATCCTGCCTCCACCACCTCTGCTGGAAGCTCATTCCACACAGCCACCACCCTCTGAGTAAAGAAGTTCCCCCTCACGTTACCCCTAAACTTCTGTCCCTTAATTCTCATGTCATGCCCTCTTGTTTGAATCTTCCCTACCCTCAATGGGAAAAGCTTATCCACGTCAACTCTGTCTATCCCTTTCATCATTTTAAAGACCTCAATCAAGTCCCCCCTTAACCTTCTGCGCTCCAAAGAATAAAGACCTAACTTGTTCAACCTTTCTCTGTAACATAGTTGCTGGAACCCTGGCAACATTCTAGTAAATCTCCTCTGGACTCTCTCTATTTTGTTGACATCCTTCCTATAACTAGGCGACCAAAATTGTACACCATACTCCAGAATTGGTCTTACCAATGCCTTGTACAATTTTAACATTACTTTCCTACTCCTATATTCAATGCTCTGATTTATAAAGGCCAGCACACCAAAGGCTTTCTTTACCACCCTATCTACATGCGATTCCACCTTCAGGGAACTATGCACAGTTATTCCTAGATCCCTCTGTTCCACAGCATTCCTCAATTCCCTACCATTTACCATGTACGTCCTATTTTGATTTGTCTTGCCAAGATGTAGCACTTCACACTTAACAGCATTAAACTCCATCTGCCATCTTTCAGCCCACTTTTCCAAATGGCCCAAATCTCTCTGTAGACTTTGAAAATCTACTTCATTATCCACAACACCACCTATCTTAGTATCATCTGCATACTTACTTATCCAATTTTCCACCCCATCATCCAGATCATTGATGTACATGACAAACAACAGTGGACCCAACACAGACCCCTGAGGCACCCCACTGGTCACCGGCTTCCAACCTGACAAACAGCCATCCACCATTACTCTCTGACATCTCCCATTCAGCCAGTTTTGAATCCATCTTGCTACTCCGCCATTAACACCCAAAGATTGAACCTTCTGAACCAACCTTCCATGGGGAACCTTGTCAAAGGCCTTACTGAAATCCATATAGACAACATCCACTGCTTTACCCTCATCAATTTCCCTAGTTACCGCTTCAAAAAATTCAAGAAGATTTGTCAAACATGACCAACCAGGCACAAATCCATGTTGACTATTCCTGATCAGACCCTGTTTATCCAGATGCTTATATATATTATCTCTAAGTATCCTTTCCATTAATTTGCCCACCACTGACGTCAAACTAATAGGTCTATAATTGCTAGGTTTATTCTTTGAACCCTTTTTAAACAATGGAACAACATGCGCAGTACGCCAATCCTCCGGCACTATTCCCGTTTCTAATGACATTTGAAATATTTCTGTCATAGCTCCTGCTATTTCTACACTAACTTCCCTCAATGTCCTAGGGAATATCCTGTCAGGTCCTGGATTATCCACTTTTATATTTTTCAAAAGTGTCAGTACTTCCTCCTCTTTGAATCTCATAGTTTCCATAGCTACTCTACTTTTTCCCCTTAACTCAGAGTTCAATATCCTTCTCCTTGGTGAATACCGAAGAAAAGAAATTGTTCAATATCTCCCCCATCTCTTTTGGCTCTGCAGATAGCTGTCCATTCTGGTTCTTTAATGGTCCAATTTTATCCCTCGTTATCCTTTTGCTATTAATATAGCTGTAGAAACCCTTTGGGTTTACTTTCACCTTTCTTGGTATATATATATATATATACACACACACACATATATACACGTGATATTAATGTATATAATTATATAACACATACAAGTCTCTAATTTCTTATATATATATATAAACACATATATTCATTATATGTATATATGATGTGTATATATGTGTGATATATATATGTATATAAATATATAACACACACATGTATATTTCTCTAGTTTCTTTCTTGTGATCTCTAATTTTGTTGAACTTTTTTTCTTTCATTCAACCTCTCTCTCTGAAATCCTAATATTGTGAATAAAATATAAATGAAACATGCCAAGATATTTTTTAATTCTATATTAGTGTAAAGAAATATAGCGTATACATACCTACATTGATGCTACAAAGTGCGAGCTTTAGACACGAATACTGTGAATTGCTACCATAGTTTAGTTTTTAATTTAACATATATTTGAGGAAAATCTAACATATATTTGGGGGAAATGAGTTACCGTCTTTCCCGGCAATGAAGACGCAGCACCATTTGCGTTGCTAAATTTTGAAAAAAGGATGGCGGGACAGGGTCGAGGGTTTGGTTTAGTCGAGCCTTTTTTGCATAGGGGTCAGGGACCCTCCGGGACTAGCTGCAGTTTCCAGGTCACCTGCGAGTCCCGGGTCTAGCTGCGGTTCCGCTGTCCGGTCCCAGCGGTCGCTCACAGACATCCGAGCTACTGAGTTCGTTTTTAAATGTGAATATCTCATAACTAAACATTTGTGGGTTAGCAGTATATTGCATCAATCCACTCAATTTTAAATAACTCTAAATCAAAATTCATAAAAAAGGATAACACCTTTTATTTCTGTCATTTATGGTAATTTATGGTAAGATTTACATAATTTATTGTTTTATGTGTGAGATATACAGGGTGTTCAGATCAAAGATGGCAGTTCTTTGACAAGTACTCCGTAGTTCGGTGTCGGAGATCTTGTCAACGAGTATTCTGGACCCACTGTCGACATCTGAAATAACAGTAAACTATCATATAAAATTAACTTATAAGAACAAATCTGATTATAACTACATAACTGCAGAATGGATGGTATGTCACTTAAATGCAATTGTTTTCAGGTGTGGGGAGAGACATGTATATTGAAGATGCATTTTTCCTCTAATAGGTCAATTTATCTCAAATGTAGAAGAGCTTACAATACCACGCATGCCTTACAACAAGAACAAAATCAAAAATGTACAGCAGTGTAAACATTGATCCCTTTATTATTGTTTAAGAAGGAACTGCAGATGCTGGAATATTGAAAATAGACAAAGGTTCTACCTTTATTATTGTGGTAAGTCTAGATCTATAAAAGAAGACTTTCTAATAACTTGCTCATGTACCAAAAAATCTTATATAATATATTGTCGATCATAAGAATAGAATTGTATATGTTACAGTCATCATACATTAGGAAGGAAATTAAGGCTTTAATGTGTGCTCCTCGTGGCATGTCATTGTTCCCTATAACACCATTTATCGTGTATTTTAAACACCACTGATCTATGTACATTGTGTATATTTAACACCATTTATCCTATATTTTAAACGCTATTTCAAACCGGCTTAAATACAAGCCGATTCGGGATCTCCGCAGCTTGGAGGTCCCGAATCGGCCGCCTCCTACCGGAGACCGGGGCTTCATGATGTTATAGGCCGCGGGCCGGCGGTCGGAGCTCTTCTCTGGCGAGGAACCCCAGACTCCGCGAGGGAAAGTGCACGTTGCCCCCGCGACTAGAAGCTCCGCACACCGCGGCTTCAGGGTGTTATAGTCCGCGGGCCAGCGATCAGAGCAATTCTCTTGGCGACCCCCGGCTCCGCAATCTGAGCTATAGGAAGAGATCGTGCAGGCCACACGACAGAAATTTTAAATTTTTTCTTACCTTTCGTCTTTTCCATGATTGTTTTATCTTTCTATTATTCATTATCTCTTTCAGCGTCCATGGCTGTCTTTGTTTACCAAGTAGTGTCCTTACCTTTTCAAAACATAAAATGGTTTTGTAGCAAAGATTCATTTAGGAACATTTCGTACTGGGTTACTGTTGTTTTATACGTCAGTAGATTTGCCCAGTTTACCATGGTAAAATCTCTCATTCCATGGAAACCAGTCTCACCATATATAACATTTCTGTGGATATTTTGACTTTCCTCCTTGCAACCTTTAATTGAACTCACTCATGTTATAAATGTTCACGTGGGGTTGAACAAAGAACTAAATCTAATATTATCCCTCCATTAATGTTTCCAGGTCACGTTGATATTGCCAGAAAATTATCTTGTAAGAAATCCAGAAATGTATTACCTTTCAGGCAAGAGCTAAATCCAATCTATATCCAAATAAAATTATTGCCTGCCCCAAATGTCCCCCCCACTTTCATAATACACAGAACGATCCCCAATTATATTACCTTGGTGATATCGCATTTGGTGATTGGCTGTTTTTGCCCTGTTTTGTCATGTAATAGAAACTAATTTGTTTCATCTCCAGCCATCTCCTCTCCATTGGCATTCTCTCAGCATATTCGCTCATGGGAACAGATACTGTAACAAAACAGAAATTGGATATAATAGCTACCTCAATCTTATTCACTAGCAGATGAAAGAGAAACAAGAAATCCTCGATCCCAAAGTCTGCATCCTGGTGAGGATGAGAGGTATTCCCAATGAAGGATATTCACCATCTCTTCACCTTTAGAGCTCCTTACATTACTTCACGCTCAATAATGGACTGTAATTCTGAATGTTTGACAGATCTCTACAAAAGTTTCTAGAGCAGCATTGATAAGACCTAGGATTGCACAGTTATCATCAAATAATCATCAGTTTTATGTGCAGCATCTGTGACACAAAATTACCAAGTCTCTGCAACTGAGAACTGCCACTTAGTCTTTAAGACCAAATGTCCTCTCTTTCCTATCACTTGATCAATACGTCAAGTAATGTTCCTCGAAAATCAAAATATCTGATGTGCACGAACCTGGGCAAGTAATGATGAAAGGTGGAATTAAATTCATTTTTCGTGAAGAATGCATTGCTGACCCTCAGAATAACACGACATTGTGAGATGTTGGCGACTTACTTCTGAGGAATTGAATGTTCTGAATGATGTTTGTGCTATATATTGAATGAAAAACATTCCTCAAATACTGTTATTTGAAAATAGACGATGTGCGGAAATGATTAGTTTTTATGTATGTCAGTAAAACAGCAAATTAGAAAATAGATGGGAAAAGGACAAGAATCCTTGAAATGAGAGGTCTTCGCCATTTCCCCCACTCCATTTTTTCTAATAATTGTAGATTTCCAATGTGTCACCTTCAAATGAAAGTGTGCGGGATTCCTGGTGTGTATTTTGCCTCATGCTAATTCTCCCTACTAGGTATAAATGTAGTATAATATACTGTTAAATGTGGGCCGTGAAACTAGTGGTGCTGTTGTCTCACACTTCTAGTCACCTGCATTAATTCCTGACCTCTGGTGCCATTGTGTGTCTGTATGTTCTACCCCTGATCGTGTGGGTTTCCACCAGCAACTCTGGTTTCTTCCCACATCCCAAATACATGGGATCGGGGCTGATTGGGTTGGTATATACAACTGGACTTATTATCTTTGGACATTAGTGAAGCAATAGTTTTAATGGAAACTAGAGCAAGTGGAACCCATTGGTTCCCATCCCCCAACGTAGAGGGGGAGGGGGGGGGTCGGCGTCACAGGGGAGGGCTGGGAACCCAAACGCAATATTCCACCACTCACCCATAGGTCCCAATACTCACTACTCCTTAGAGAGGGGAGGTAGAGCGTGAGGGGGGGGAGGTAGAGAGGGCGTGGTGTTAGAGAAGGAGGGGGCGTAGAGGGAGGGGCGGCAGAGAGGGAAGGGGGGGTAGAGAGAGAGGGGCAGGGGGGTAGAGAGGGAGGGGGTAGAGAGGGAGGGGGAGGGGTAAAGAGGGAGGGGTAGAGGGAGGAGGACAGAGAGGGAGAATGGCAGAGGGGGGGGTAGAGACCTTACCCCAGCTCCCTCCTCCTCATTTCCCTCATCCTCCTGCCCTCACTCCCATTCCCTGCCCCAGGACCTACCCAGGTCGTAGAGCAGCGCCTGGACAGCTTGAAAGGCCATTGTGATTGGTGCACTGTGCGAGGCATTGTGACATCATCACTGGACGCTCTCTGAGAAAGCAGTTTTGGCTTTTTTTGAAACTTTAAATCATGAATAACTTTGGAAATATAGGTCGGAATGCGACGTGAAGATGTGTATCGGTTCGATGGGGAAAATGTGAGTAGAATATGTGAAAATGGGAAGGCTGTGGCCTAGTGTATGGAAGAAGATAGGAAAATGCAGAGCAGAGTGACACATTGCTGGCACAAACAAAGAGTTTTAGTAATACAGATATTTATCTTCTCTGTTGCTGATCAGAAAAAAACTAACTGTAATGCAGTTGGTTTAAATGTAGAATCAAGTACACAGGACAAGATGTTAAGAAGTCCCTTGTTTCAGTAGGTGGGGAGCATTTCACGACATTCATTGATTGCTGAGAGTGGTAGACGCTCAACATCAGGGGGGGGGGATACGTATACGTATATCTTGGCCTAGGTAACCTTCAGGACAGTTGGGCACAGGACACATCATCAGTAGTGTACCCTTGCATCACTGGGTGTTTCGGCCTTTTAACATTATACACCCTCCACAAGGGCGGCCCGCTGCAGGATGATCATCCCTCAGCGCGTGTCCCGTGTCAAACTGCCCCAAAGATTCACCATGACGTACTTGGGGCCCAGCATGGGTCTTTCCGCTTGAGCCAAATCCAACGGCTGCTTCTTTCAGCCGCGTCTGAGAGTGATCTTATGGTCTTCCGCAGAGCCTGACCGTGGATTCCAAGCTCCTTCAGCAGTCTGATGGTAGATGATGCAACAAATCCTCTGCATCCCACTTCAACTGGATAGACTTTGCTGTTCCAGCCACGCTGCGTTGCCTCTGCTGCAAGCTCTGCATAGCACAGCTTCTTACGCTCATAGGCCTCCTCAACAGAGTTCTCCCATGGAACTGTGAGCTCTATGAAGGGGACCAGAACACCAAGTCTGGCCTGAGGTTGGTTGAAGCAATTTCAGGTGGAAAGATTAGTTGTCGGCCGATGTCCGCCAGCATCCTCCAGTCACGGATCTGGTGGAAAGATGTTTAGGTGTTTTCTGTCCTTCTCGGACAAAGGTTGTTGCCCTTAAGTGAGGGGGGGTTGCTTGCTCTCGGAGGCAAGGAGTTGGTCGCACACCGCCTGTTCTCAAGGGCTATTGCCAGGCTTTTTAGTACCTGATTATGCCACCATGTGTATCTCCCTTGCGTGAGGCTGGTCTTGCAGCCTACCATGATGTGTTTAAGGGTCGCTGGAGTTGGGCAGAGGGCACAGGTTGGATCCTCGCCGTACCACTGATGGAGGTTCTTTGGTGATGGAAGCACGTCGTATGTCGCACTGATGATGAAGCTGATCTTGCTTGATTCCATTTCCCATAGTTCTTTCCAGCTGACCTTCCTCCGCTCCACACCTTCCCACTGCATCCATTTCCCCTGTTATTGTTCCTTGATATGTAGCCCATATCAAGGAGCAATAAGAGAAACTTTATGGAATGGTTAATTTGCATAAATGATCCATTTCTCCTGTGAACATTCTACTTCCAATGTAAAGTAAAACCTCAAACTCATCAATCTATAGTTTATTAACGTAATAATAAACATACTACATAAGTGGAGAGGGGGGACGTGCTGCATGGGCAACAGCCTATCCTCCATATAACATCACCCATGCTTGCATCTGACCACACATCACCTGCAAACTAGGATGCATCACCCATGATCCGTCATGACCGAAGGGGGCTTACTACTACATAAAAATGCCGCTGTTACTCTTTTCTTCACACTTTTATGTTAACATTTTTCCTTTCACTGTATTAATTCCTTTATTGAGTTTTGTAATGGAATTCACATATAAATATTACTCTAACTGCACAAATCATTATTCGGTGGCCTTGCATAAATAGATACAAATGTTTTCTTAAGAAGAAAAATAGTCTGAAAATGCTTTAACTACCAGCTTTTCATCACAATGTCCAAAATAAAACGAAATAAAACTAAAATGTATGTGAATCACATCAGTCTATTTAACAAATTAACTTTTTAAAATAAAGATTTCTACTTGATGCCTTAAATGTGTGAAACCTTAGGTTTTACTTTGTTTTGCTTGGGTCCAACGCTTCCTTTGCCTTTCAAACTAACAGTGTGAATAAGATCTTCCAATGTTTCATCACTCCTGCAATTTCTAATTCCACTGAGCTGATGTACAACTACATGACGTTGTTTAGGAAGGAACTGCAGATGCTGGTTTACACCGAAGATAGACACAAAATGCTGGAGTAACTCAGCGGGACAGGCAGCATCTCTGGATAGAAGGAATGGGTAATGTCCCGCTGAGTCCAGCATTTTGTGTCTATCTAACATGATTTTACTAGTGGTGCCTGCTTCAGGATGACAATAAGTCTACTATCCTATAATTTTTTTAATACTGCACATTTTGGTGCAAGAGAACTGATGGTAGGTCTGAATTCTCTGGGCAGTGCTGCTGTACTGCAAAATCTGACAAGCTTAGACCTTAACATGACTATCTCATATGCTCCCACTGGTTGTAAACCAGTTCCTTGTGTTTCCACCTTGTGTCCAATATGTGTCCGCCTTGTGTCAGATTAAACAAATAAGGCAAACACTCAAAGATTTAGTTTAAAATTAATTATAAAAATCTTGCATTTTTTTAAAGTAGTTGTCTGTCCAATTTGCTGATACTCACCACCTACCTACAAGGAATTGGTTGATGGCAGGAGGAACTGTTGGCATTTTGGTGGTGGGGTGTATGATAGTCACAGAATTTTGCAGAAGGGATTATTTGTCTTGATATATTTGTGCTGTTCTTTGAAAGTACTATCAATTTAATCACACATCCAATCTGTTCTCACCTAACCCACGTCAATTCTCTACAAAATCATGTCTAATTGTTTAAGTTGTAAATTGTAATTGTAAAGTTTATATTGAAACATCCTCCCCCATCCTCTGACAGCATGTTCCAGACCATCACTGCTGTCTAAATATAAAACAAAATTCATTTATTTAGCCAATAAATGGCCAAAATTCATTTATTTAGTTTTTGAGCCAATTATGCTATGACTACCAACATCATTCAGTAAATTTGCAGAATGAGCAGATAATTGTCAAATCAATTGTAACACAATTGAACAGGGTAGAGGAGAAAATGGAACTTCCTGGACAAATGCAAGAAATCATTACAATGAGTGGCATTGTTTAAAGGGGTCGCAAGAAGCAAATCAGGCCCAAGTTTATTTATCAAGTGAGAAAAAAGTTATTTTTTCCAGTCAATAACCAGAGCTGAGAAAAGTTAGAAATCAACAATGTATTAAATTATAGGAAAGAGAGATGTGGTAAGAGGAGACAGAAAGGAAGATATCCATGAAACAATTTTCTGTTCCACAAATGTTGTCTGAGCCAGGGCTGTTGAGTCGGAGTCGGAGTCATGGAGTCGGAGCAATTTTGGTGCTGTTGCAGTCGGAGTCGGTAGGAAAGTCCCGACTCCGACCTCAACATTAATTTCAGATGGCACGTAAATCTCTGCCTTATCCACCGACTTGGCCTCCACCGCCGTCTGTGACAAAGAATTCCACAGATTCACCACCCTCTGATTAAAGAAATTCCACCTTATCTCATTCCTAAAGGAACGTCCTTTAATTCTGACGCTATGACCTCTAGTGCTAGACTCTCCCACAAGTAGGAGCAGACTTAGGCCATTTGGCCCATCAAGTCTACACCACCATTCAATCATGACTGATCTATCTCTCCCTCCTAACCCCATTCTCCTGCCTTCTCCCCATAACCCCTGACATGTACTAGCCAATTTTACTTTAGTACCATCTGCAAACTTGCCGTGTAAGTTCTCAAGATGAATATATGGTAATAAAGCTAAACTGAACAGAATCAGGCCATGCTGACCATATGCCTCGGTCCACATGACAATAAACTAAACTCTCTCCCCAGAAAAACAAAAAAAGTCAAGCAAGCAGCGAAATTCCCCTTATCGTGTATCTACACTGTAAATGGATCGATTGTAATCATGTATTGTCTGGTTAGCATGCAACAAAAGCTTTTCACTGTAACTCAGTACAGCTGACAATAAACTAAGCTGAACTGAAACTGAAGATAGACACAAAATGCTGGAGTAACTCAGCGGGACAGGCAGCATCTATGGAGAGAAAGGATTCTGAAGAAGGGTCTCGATCTGTAATGTCACCCATTCCTTCTATCAAGAGATGCTGCCTGTCCCGCTGAGTTACTCCAGCATTTTGTGTCTATCTTCGGTTTAAACCAGCATCTGCATTGAAATTGAACTGAACTACTGGAAACTTAACAAATCCCAGCTAGTTCAATAAGGACGTTTGGGGTAACGCTAAGCATCAGCAGTGAAATCTGCACCCTGTTAGTTTGGGGTGGATGCCAATGACACCATCACCTCCCACAACCTCACAAATGATGACATCTTGAAAATATGCCCAACCTCTGCCAAACATCTGCCGTCTAATCTCACACATTGCCAAGCCGATAAAACCCTGTTGCTGCAAAGCAGCTACACACAGAGAGAGAACATCAGCACATCTATATAATTAAAAGTGTCATCTTGACAACTTCCTGTTTGCACTATGCTTTGATTTTAGAAAAAAATACGCTACAACGTATGGCTGTGATTTTGGGCCATCTTACTCAGAGTCCTCCTCCGCTGTGCAGGCCCCGAGGATTTTTCCCATCGATGAAAAATAAAAGACTTATTCGTGTTTTAAAATTTTTGAGCTTCTCTCTCCTGTCAATCACTGCCGTGAAGAGCACGCCCCTTCCAGTGGGAGGGGGGAGGGACTATAAAACCCGGAAGTGTGGGCGTGGCTCAGTCTGTTTGCAAGATGGCGAGGGAGAGGTCACGACTCTCTGTCTGCACTGGGAAACTACAGAACACTGTGAGTATGCAATGTAACCATATAACCATATAACAATTACAGCACGGAGACAGGCCCTCTCAGCCCTTCCAGTCCGTGCCGACCATTTGTTTTCCCCTAGTCCCATCTACCTGCACTCAGACCATACCCCTCCATTCCCTTCACGTCCATATACCTATCCACTTTACTTTTAAATGTTAAAATCGATCCTGCCTCCACCACCCTCTGCTGGAAGCTCATTCCACAACAGCTCACCACCTCTGTGTAAAGAAAGTTCCCCCTCACGTTACCCCTTAAACTTCTGTCCCTTAATTCTCATGTCATGCCCTCTTGTTTGAATTTCTTCCTACCCTCAATGGGAAAATCTTATCCACGTCAACTCTGTCTATCCCTTTCATCATTTTAAAGACCTCAATCAAGTCCCCCTTAACCTTCTGCGCTCCAAAGAATAAAGACCTAACTTGTTCAACCTTTCTCTGTAACATAGTTGCTGGAACCTGGCAAATTCTAGTAAATCTCCTCTGTACTCTCTCTGATGTTGACAAATCTATAACTAGGCGACCAAAATTGTACACCATTACCTCCAGAATTGGTCTTACCAATGCCTTGTACAATTTTATTTAACATTACTTCCCTACTCCGCAAACTATATTCAATGCTCTGATTTATAAAGGCCAGCACACCAAAGGCTTTCTTTACCACCCTATTCTACATGCGATTCCACCTTCAGGGAACTATGCACAGTTATTCCTAGATCCCTCTGTTCCACAGCATTCCTCAATTCCCTACCATTTACCATGTACGTCCATTTTGATTTGTCCTGCCAAGATGTAGCACTTCACACTTATCAGCATTAAACTCCATCTGCCATCTTTCAGCCCACTTTTCTCAAATGGCCCAAATCTCTCTGTAGACTTTGAGAATCTACTTCATTATCCACAATACCACCTATCTTAGTACTCTGGGATCTGCATACTTATCTTTAATCCAATTTTCCACCATCATCCTCCTTTGATCATCATTGATGTCTGCCTTAAACAACCAAAGTAGGTTATTCAATTGGTCCCCAATCACCAGATCCCACCTGTTTCTGAGGCAAGGGACCCTAACACTGGTCAGTTTTTATGTTCCCTGCTTCTTTCATAATCCCTGAATTAAGCAGCCATCCACTGCTTTTTCTGGCTACAATCCTTTGCTTTGATACTCCCTTGTTATCTGACATCTTTTGCCAAACCAATTTTTGTAGTTCATCCATGCAGTCTTGTCTGTATATCCACCGTCAACCCTTCTAGAATTAATTGCTCAATCGCCAATTCACATACCCTCAAAGTTACCTTGTTCAGAACCTTCTGAATTACAATGTCACTCTCCATCCAATGGAACTCAACCATATTATGGACTCTTGCCCAAGGGGGCACGTACAACAAGAGGCTAATTACTGAAATCCTCATATAGACTCAAAACCCAGTCTAAGCCTGCTCTACCTCTATCATGTTGATTTAGATAACCCGCTACATCAAAAAATTCTTCCTAAGCCAAGGTTTGATTAACAAATATGTAGATGAAGTCACCTTATAACTGTTTTGCAGGCACATTTCTATCCTGTTTGACTCCCCAACTTCTCTGCTACTGTTAGGTGGCCTGTATCAGACCCCTTAGTGTTTTGTAGCTCTACCCATACCGATTCCACATCTCCAAGCTAATGTCCTTATCCATTGCGTTAATCTCCTCTCTAAGTAACGCACCCACCTCCTTTTCCTTTAATATTGAATATCCCTGGATGTTCAGCTCCCACACGTCACCCTGGAGCCATGTCTCCGTGATCCCAACTAATAGCACGTTCAACTATTAATTGCATTGAGGCCTTCAGGCTTGTCTTTGAAACCCTTTTATAAACAATGCTGAAAAGTGGCATGCGCACCTTGTACGCTTCTACATTTTACACCCTCCGGCTCTATTCCCCCTGTTAGTTTAAATCCTCCCTATGTACTTGACTAAATGATTTGTTAGCCCTTAATGAAAATGAAATTAGTTGTTTAGCCTGCCCTGTGCTTGAAACTACAATGGCAATGGAAATTAAGTGAAAATGCAATGAGATGTTTGGCTTGAGCCTGCCCTGTGCTTGAAAGTGCAATGGCAATGGAAATTAAGTGAAAATGCAATTTTATTACTTTTTGTAGTCTTTTCCTCTCCAGGGCGCTCAAGTTGCCGAACCAAGCCACGATGCAACCGGTCAGCATGCTCTCTACTGTGCACCTGTAGAAGTCCTCCTTGACAAACCGACTCTCCGTAGTCTTCTCAAGAGGTAGTGGCGCTGATGTGCTTTCTTGATAATTGCATCAGGAAAGACCTTCAGAGATGTGCACTCCCAGGAATTTGAAGCTCTTGACCCTTTCAACCATCGACCCGTTGATATAGACAGGACTGTGGATCCCCATCCTACTCCTTCCAAAGTCCACAATTAGTTCCTTGGTTTTGCTGGTGTTGAGTGCCAGGTTATTGTGCTGGCACCATATGGACAGTTGCTCGATCTCTCTTCTGTACTCCGACTCCTCCCCATCAGTGATGGGTCCCACAATCAGCTGTTTGGCTTGAGCCTGCCCTGTGCTTGAAAGTGCAATGGCAATGGCAATGAAGTGAAAATGCAATCAGCTGTTTGGCTTGAGCCTGCCCTGTGTTTGGAAGTGCAATGGTGACTTTCGGTTTGAGAGGTAGATGGAGTAGACGCACTAAGCGAGTGCTCCTTTAAACTTTACATTTTCACAACATTCCGCCCTCTAACCTTTACACCAGAACGAAGTCAGCTTTTTTACTCGTCTGACATTTCTTTGGAGTAAGTGTGGCCGTCTCTCTAAATGGCTTCAAAGGGTACAAAGTCGAGCAAAAAAGAGGACGCTAACGTTACCTTGGAAGCCATTACCATGCTGCTCGAGCAACGTGGTAATGGCCTAGCAACCGATTTAAAACTTTGTTTCGTCAGCTCGACTCAAAGCTAGACCAAATTATGTTTACAGTGGAGGACCATGATCAACGTTTCTCGTCCCTGGAACTTTCTGCAGAGGACCTTAACCAGCGAGTCGTCGACCTTGAGAACATTTGTTCCACTCTGAACGGTGACAACACCGTTCTAAAGGCTAAAGTGGCCGACTTGGAGGGCCGAAGTCGGCGACAAAACATACGCATCCTCGGTCCACCGGAATCCACTGAAAGCGGACAGCCCACTTGAGTTTTTTTCAAGTTTGCTGCGAGAGGTTTTCGGGTGCGAAGACGTTGATATCCCCTCCAGAAGTCGACAGAGCCCATCACTCCCTAAACACTAAACCGGCCCCCTGCCAGAGACCGCGGCCAGTCATTCTCTGCCTGCATCGGTACCAGACGAAGGATCTCCTCATCTGAGAGGCACGGCGGAGAGGGAATCTCGAATTTCGCGGCAAACCAATTTGGATTGTAGAGGATTACAGCCCTGAAGTTCAGAGCCAGCGGGCAGAGTACAGAGACGTCATGGCAGAACTTTACAAACTGGGACTAAAGCCTGCTCTGCTATATCCAGCTCGACTCCGTCTCAAGTTGTCCGGTGGAGCCAGAAAGTGGATAAACTCAGCCGAGGAGGCGCAGAAATACATCAACAGCCTCCCTAGGTCAACTAAACCTCCATAAAGATTCTGTTTAGGGACTTTGAACCCACTGGATGAGAGGTAACACTGTATAGCTTTACCTACAGGCATGACGTGCAGCATGTCAGCTAACGTCTGTGGTTTTTTACATGGCTGAACGTGCTCATTCATCCAGGTGTGCTGCTTATTTACTAAGATGGCTACAGCCAAATATCACTATATGTGCACTGTAAATTAGAAATGATTTCCAGCTGGATTTTTGTGTGCTGTTACCACATATGGCTTGGCCCTATATCTGTGTGCTGTTGCGTTCTAACTTCTGCTCTTTAAAAGCTTTTATGGCCCAGTAAGTAACTTTCAAGGGGCAATCATATTTTTAAAGACATGTTAACCCATGTGAGTTTTCGGTTACCTATAACCATTTAGTTCACCGTTGTTGACACAGTTCAGTGTTTGCACTGTTCAGTTATTCCAAATTTGATATTCAGTCTTCATAGCCATCTTTTTTGGGGGCTATTTAGATAAGCAAAAATGTTATTATAGAGGTGCTTAAATGTATTTTTTAGTGCATAATACTGTAGAAATAGTTTAGCGTTAGGCAGAGAGATTTGATTTGTAAAATGTTTGTTTGGAACAGCTTGCTGCTTCTTTCTATAGCAGCTTTCTTGGGTGGGGAGGGGGGGTATGTCACTGCCAGTAACATTTTAGCAATTTATATAAACACATCATTACACACTAGTCATTTTCAACCTGCACTGACCCGTTGCTTCGTTTTCAGCCTGCCATTTGGCTCACATTACAACTTAACGTTTTTCTTTATTATGCATGGATAGACACAAAAAGCTAATGAGTTGGAATGTCAAAGGTTTAAACCATCCTGTTAAAAGAAGAAAGTTTCTTTCGCATCTTAAACAACTCAAAACAAAAATAGCCTTTGTGCAAGAAACTCATATCCATTGCTCAGACAATGGCCGTCTCTTGTCAGGTTGGGTGGGGCAGGGTTCCACTCTTTCTTTCAGACTAAAGTCAGAGGAGTTTCAATCCTTATCAGCCAGAACATTTCCTTTGAGCCACATAATGTGATCTCTGACAAGTTTGGTTGGTGTGTAATTGTGAATGGAAAATTATACAATACACTGGTAGTATTTGTCAACGTGTATGCCCCTAATGTAGACGATGTAGGTTTTTTTGAGCGGTTATTTTTATTACTTCCAGACTTGAACATATACTCTCTTATACTCGGTGGTGATTTCAATTGTTGTTTAGATCCTCTTTTAGACCGATCCTCCACTAACCCCAGTACAGAAAGTAAATCAGCTTGTTTCATCCAAGCCTTTCTCTCCCATTATGGTGTCTGCGATGTGTGGAGCTCTTTACATCCACAAGATAAGGAATACTCATTTTTCTCACATGTTCATCATACGTATTCTAGAATTAACTATTTATTTCGTATAAACCAACTTGTACCCCTGGTTCATTCCTGTGACTATGAGAGTATTGTCATTTCTGACCATGCCCCTATTGCTCTGGCCTTGTCCCTTCTAGATCTCCCTCAAAAGAGTAGGCTGTGGCGATTCGATTCAACTTTGCTCTCAGATGATAAGTTTGTAGAGTTTATGGAAAGAGAGATAGCCTTTTTTCTTTCCAATAATATATCCCCTGAAACCTCTAGCCTGATCGTATGGGATGCCCTTAAGGCTTACCTTAGGGGGCAGATCATATCTTACACTGCTCAAATGAAGCAGAAATCCACTAAAGTGCGTTTAGATCTTGCTCATCAAATCGGAGAAATTGACAAGCAATATGCGCAAACTCAAAATCCAACTCTTTATAAAAGACGATTGGAACTCAAAACCAAATTTGACCTACTCACTACACATTCAATTGAACACCTACTTTAAAAAAATAAAGCCATAGTAGAAACATTTATAGGAGTAGGCCATTCAGCCCTTCGAGCCTTGATCATGGCTGAATCCAAATGATACATGGAGATAAAACTGACAAATTACTTGCAAATCAACTTAAAGGTGCTAAATCGAGATAGAATATTTCATTAAAATTCGCATGCTTAATGGCCAGTTCCCTTCGGATCACTTGCAAATTAATGACGCTTTCAGAGACTTTTATTCCCAGCTTTATACTTCAGAATCTCAACCGGATCATAAGGTAATGCATGACTTTCTGAGCAGTCTAAATATTCCCAAACGCTCATTAGATTTTAGGAAAAGATTGGATGAACCCATATCACAGGCAGAAATAGCTTCAGCCATTTCCTCAGTGCAATCAGGCAAATGTCCGGGCCCTGATGACTTCCCGGCAGTATTTTTTTAAGTTCTCTCTACTCCTTTCCCCACAGTTGTGTTCCATTCTATCTGAATCCTACAGACAAGGTTCTCTTCCTCCATCCTTTGCCAGAGCCTGTATTACTCTTATCGCCAAAAAAGGTAAAGATCCAACCGAATGCGCCTCCTACAGACCCGTCTCCCTTCTAAACACGGATGCTAACATTTTAGCTAAGGTTCTAGCTCGTAGACTAGAGAATGCCCTCCCTACTGTTATATCTGAGGACCAAACCAGCTTTGTTAAGAGCAGACATTCCTTCTTTAACATTCGTCGATTATTAGATATTGTCTACTCTGCTTCTGAGGATGTCCCTGAGTGTGTCGTATCTATTGATGCAGAAAAAGCATTTGACTGCGTTGAGTGGGTCTATCTATGGGCTGTTCTGGACAAATTTGGTTTTGGAACAAACTTTATTTCATGGATCAGGTTACTATACTCTCATTCTCATCCCACAGCCTCACTTCGGACTAATTCCTAGTTGGCCAACCCGTTCGACTTGCATGGTGGAAGTCCTCTGAGCCCCATGCTTTTTGACTTGGCCATCAAACCACTTGCCATGGCCTTTCGCAGCTGTGAGGACATAGCTGGTATTTGGAGGGGCAGTACACAGCATAAGGTCTCACTATATGCCGACGACCTTTTGCTTTTTGGCTCAAACCCAGGCACCTCTCTGCATTCTGCTATGTCACTGCTCAATAATTTTGATCAATTTTTAGGTTATAAGATAAATCTTGGAAAAAGCGAACTGTTTCCCATTAACTATGAAGTACAACCCTCGGATCTTACCAACTTGCCATTCAAAATTGAAAAAAACAAGCTCTCATACTTGGGCATTTCAGTTACGAGGAAATACAAGGATCTTTTCAAAGATAATTTTATCATTCTGTTAAACCAGATTAAACAGACGCTAACATAGTGGTCACCCCTGTCAATGTCACTTGTCGGCCGGATAAATTCAATCAAAACGACAATTTTCCCAAACCTTTGTACCTATTTCAGGCTTTACCGGTTTTTATCCCCAGGTCCTTCTTTGACCATCTTGACTCAGTTATTTCCTCCTATATATGGAGAGGTAAGCAGCCTCGTCTTAATAAGGCCCACCTTCAAAAAACCAAGGCTGCTGGTGGCCTGGCTCTCCCAAACTTTCACTATTCTTATTGGGCTGCTAACCTGTGCTGCATTTTGGTCTTTTTTTCACAGCCAGCCCAATTGCCCTGACTGGGTAGCCATGGAATTACACACAGATGATAATATGTCCATACCTGCACTACTTGGTTCCTCACTTCCACTCCCCTCAATTAAATCTGTAAAAAGAAACAGTGGTTAAACACTCTTTGAGGATATGGGTTCAATTTCAGGAAATGTTTTGGGTTGCATAACTTTTCTCTACTGAACCCTATTGCATCAAACCACCTTTTTAAAAAATCAAGTCAGGACCATGTCTTTAAAGAATGGCATAGGAAGGGTATTGTGCGCTTCAAGGACCGGGTAACACTGTAGCATCATTTGAACAATTAAGCAACAAATTCGATCTTCCAAAGTCAGATTTTTTCCCATACCTGCAACAAGACATTATGTGTTCTATAAACTGCCCCACTCTTCTATACCAACAGACACAACCCTTGTTGATACAGTTCTTTCTTTAAACCCACCTCAGAATAGACTTGTCTCAGCTTTATATGGCAGGATGTTGGATCTAAGGCGTGCCCCGATGGACAAGCTCAAGGCAGCATGGGAGGAAGACTTGGGTTTCTCTCTCTCGGAAGATACATGGAGTTCCATTCTTAAACTGGTTAATTCCACCTCTCTATGTGCTCGTCACTGCCTGATCCAATTCAAAGTGGTACATAGGGCTCATATCTCAAAAGCCAAATTATCTACTAGTTACCCTGAGGTTAGTCCATTCTGTGTTGAATGTAAAATTTCTGAAGCCTCTCTTATCCATATGTATTGGTCATGCCCCAGCCATAACATGTTATCGCTTCTCGGCAGGGGAGAGACCGTGATCACCAAGGCAGTTCTCCCAGGACGAGTATTTGAGTGAAAGAGACTATCTGTTCTTATTAGAACAGTTCTGGCGGTCCCTTGGGGACAAGGGCCGTGGATTGTGGAGCGAAATCGTTGACGACGAGTTGGTCGGCTGCAGGCTTAGAGGTGGATCCATGCTGGTTGGGTAACCAACCTAACACCTTATTCAGCCACAATGTCAGCAGGAGCAGGAGTACAGGGTATTCGGAATACCCTGAGAATAAGCATCAAGGACCTCAGCAAGGGGACCCCCTTCTCACGAGACTTGTTCGTGAAGAAGGTCTTGCTAGAAGCTAGCACATTTGAGGCCAAGGACATCTACTGCCTCCAGGATTTCCCGGGTAACGGATATTTTGATGTTACCTTCAAGTATCCGACAGGATGGCAGAAGGTGATGGAAGACTTCCAGGAGAAGGGGAATCAAGCTCCGCTGTCGCTCCTGAAAGTGCAGCCGCTCTTCACCCTCCCCTCCCAGAAAGAAAGGTTCATCACGGTGCACATGTTCAACACACATGTGCCCGTAGTGGATGTCCTCACCTTCCTTGCTCGCTACGTTGAGGGAAGAGGCAACTGTGTGGACGTGAAGGACCTGTATGGGATTTGGACAAGCAAGTGGCAAGTCAAGGTAAAGCTGAGGGTGGACAAGGATGGAGAAATCGTCCACCCCCCTCGGTTTTCGCGATTGGAGGAAACCGAGGATACCCGAGCTACGTAGGGCAACCCAGGCTGTGCAGGAAATGCAACAAGCCTGGCCATGTGATGGCCCAATGCACTGCAGTTGTCTGCAAAAACTGCAAGATGGAGAGCCATGAGACAAAGGAATGTCAGGCCAGCAAGAACTGCAACCTGTGCGGGGAGGCAGGCCACCGTTACAGGGCTTGCCCTAAAAGAGCCTGCACCTACGCACAGGTGACAAGAGGGGCTGCTACCAGCACCCCCAAGGTGGGCGAGACACCCCCCACCACTGCCACTGCCAAGACCCCAGCAGAAAGGGGGAAGAGGGATGAGGACAGCCCAACCACCTCGAGCCCTCAAGCGCCAGAAGGAGACCCCCAGCATCCTGCCCAGGAAGGAGAGTCGATGGAGGAGGGGGAACAGCAGGAGAAATGGACAACGGTGACGCACAAGAGGCACCAGAGGGTCCAGCCCAAAGAGCGGAGGCCGGAAAGGACTGGCAAGTCCAAACGTAAACCTCAAAAAAGGTCTTTTTCTCTTACAGAAGGCAGCAACCTCTCCTCGTCGGAGGATGAGGCGACCAGGAAGTCCCAACGATGGAGTCAGAGGAAGAAAACTGGGGAGGAAAAGAAAGAGGCCACGATGATCACCTCCCAGCCCCAGGAGACCGAGAGCAGAGAAGCAGCTGAGGGGCTCCAGTCCCAGGACATCGGGAGCAATGCAACGGTCGAGGGGCTCCAGCCCCTGGAGACCGGGATCATCGCAACGGCCAATGGGCCCCAGCTCCGGGCAACCGGGAGCAGCACAGCGGCCGATGGGCCCCAGCTCCGGGTGACCAGGAACATTGCAGCGGCCAATGGGCCCTAGCTCCGGGCGACCGGGAGCAGTGCAGAGGCTGTTAGGCCCCAGCACCAGGTTTCTGGGAGCAGTGAACCAGCCACCGTGACCCACCTACAGTCAACGGAGGAAGCAGCACGCCCAAAAGGGGGTGGAACGAGTAAGTCCCCCCAACGACACCTTGGGTTATGTCACCTGAAACCCACCTCAGCGAAAATCCCGGCGCTGGTTTCCTGAGCCCAGGAAAGGTGAGACAATTCACCGAAGCGGTGGGCATGAAAGGACAAGAGAATGGTCAGTGACTCCAAAGACAATGGAGCTCAAACTGACATCCTTAAATGTGCGCAGTATAAAGACCACTTCGCGATGTGTTAATGCCTTACAGTACCTGGCCAAGGTCAAGGTAGATGTGACTTTTCTTCAGGAATGTGGGCTGCCACACCTCCGCTGCTATCGGAGGTGGTCGCGATGGTTGCCCCACAGACTGTCAGTTTGGTCGGGGGGAAATGACTGTCGTGCTTCAGGCCTGGGAACTTTGCTGCGGGGAGAGAACTTCGCCATCACCGAGGTCAGGGAGGTGGTTGGGAGGGCGTCTCCTTGTGGTGGATGTTATGTACCGTGGCTCTCCGCTCCGCCTGATTAATGTGTATGCCTCACCCGTGCAGAGCGAGCGGCTGGCCGTTCTCCAGCAGCTCCCAGTGCTGCTGGCCACGTCCCGGCAGCTCGTTCACACTTGTCCCTACACCTCCCCCCTCCACTCCTTTCAGGGACCCAAGCAGTCCTTCCAGGACCGACAGAGGTTCACCTGCACCTCCTCCAACCTCATCTATTGCATCCGCTCCAGATGCCAGATGATCTATATCGGTGAGACCAAGCGGAGGCTTGACGATCGTTTCGCCGAACACCTCCGCTCGGTCCGCAAAAACCAACCCGACCTCCCGGCCGCTCAGCACTTCAACTCCCCCTCCCATTCCGTATCCGACCTCTCGGTCCTGGGCCTCCTCCATGGCCAGAGTGAGCAACACTGCAAGTTGGAGGAACAGCACCTCGTATTCCGCTTGGGGAGTCTGCATCCTTTGGGCTTGAACATTGAATTTTCTCAATTCTGTTAACCCCTGCTGTCTCCTCCCCCTCCCACCTCTCCCTCAGCCCTCGGGCCCTGGCATTCCCTCTATCTCTATCTCCCTCCCCCACCGTTGTCGCACTAGCTTCTCATTTTCACACCACAAACTGCTTACAATGGCTTGTTCCCTTTATCATCGATACTTTTTTGCATATCTTTCATTCATTGTTCTTTATCTCTCCACATCACCGTCTATATCTCTCGTTTCCCTGATCCCTGACCAGTCTGAAGAAGGGTCTCGACCCGAAACGTCGCCTATCTCCTTCGCTCCTTAGATGCTGCTGCACCCGCTGAGTTTCTCCAGCTTTTTGTGTAACCCTCGATTCTCCAGCATCTGCAGTTTCTTCGTTAAGACTTCAATTGCATCATTGATGCAGCTGGACAATCCGGCAGTGCCGACAGCAGACTGGACAGCATGTCCAAGTTTCTGATGGAGAAGATAAAAGATGCAAAGCTGCGTGAAGCCTTCAGCGACCCTGCAGGCGGGTCCCAGCCGCGGTTCACCTGGTCAAGATCGGACGGTTTAGCCCGATCTCGGATAGACTTTGTCTTCACGACGAAGGCTGTCACGGTGAGACACACCGACCTTACGCAGGTGTTCTTCTCTGACCACTGCCTCCTTCAGGCTTCCTGTCACCTACAGGAGGACCGGAAGGCAGGCAGAGGGACGTGGAAGTTAAACATGAAGCTGTTGACCCCAGAGAATGTCGAGGAGCTAAAGAGGGACTACACATGTTGGAGAACGGTGAAGCCCCTCTTTGACTCCCCGACACTCTGGTAGGAAGAAACCAAGGAGAACATTAAGAGGTTCTTCATAATTAAAGAGGTTCAGAGAGCAACACAGAGTCAGAGGGAATTGTGCCAACTCCAGACAGATTTGCAACAGCTGCTCCTTCTGCAGTCGAGAGGGGTGGATGTGAGGGAGGAACTTAGAGAAGTGAAGGACCGGCAATCTCGGCTCTTTACCTCTGAATCCTCCAAGATCATCTTCCGATCCAGGGTCCGCCATGTGGAGCAGGATGAGACGTGCTCACGTTTATTCTTCCATAAGGTTCACAGGGGGAGCTCTGTGATGAACAGCCTTAGGGAGGAGGACGGCTCGGTAGCATCCTCGCAGACGGACATGCTGAGGATCTGCAAATCCTTTTACACAGATTTGTATGACCAAAAGGCCACAGACAGTACCGCCTCCCAGAACTTCCTGTCCTCGATCACGGAGGTCTTGGAGGACAGCAAGCGGGAGAGTCCAGACCAACCACTGACCCTAGAGGAGCTGACTGGCTCCATCCGTTCCTTTGACTTGAGTAAAACTCCTGGAAGCGATGGCTTACCGGCCCAGTTGTATTCGGCTCTGTGGGACTGGATGGGCCCGGACCTGCTAGAAGTGTACAATGACATGCTTCTAGCTGGTAGCATGCCAGACTCCATGAGAAAGGGCAACCACCCTAATCTACAAGCAGAAGGGAGAGATGAAGGATATAAAGAATTGGAGACCCATAACATTATTGAATGTAGACTACAAGACCCTGTCTAAGGCCATCGCCAACCGGGTCAAGTCTGCTCTGGGATAGGTGATCCACCTGGACCAAACCTGTGCTGTACTTGGCAGGAAAATCTCAGCTTAGCGCTGCTGAGAGATACCATCGCCTACGTGCAGGACAGACGGGTGGATGCCTGCCTTGTCAGCTTGGACCAGAAGAAGGCCTTCGACAGGATTTTGCACACGTACATGAGGGACGTGCTCTCCAAAATGGGTTTTGGGGAGGGAATCCAAAATTGGATCAAACTGCTCTACACCAATATCCATAGTGCAGTCCAAATCAATGGGTGGGAATCAGACAGTTTCCATGTAAGGTCTGGAGTCAGCAGGGTTGCCCTCTCTCTCCTGTCTTGTTTGTCGGCTGTATTGAACACTTTGCCGAATCCATCAGGAAGGATGCGAGCATAAGAGGAGTGACATTGCCAGGCAGTGGGGCATTCAAGTAAAAACCTCCCTGTACATGGACGATGTTGCTGTCTTCTGCTCGGATCCAGCATCGGTCCGCAGACTGATTAGTATCTGCGACCAGTTTGAGTCGGCTACGGGAGCCAGGGTGAACCGCAGGAAGAGCGAGGCCGTGCTCTTTGGCAACTGGCTCGACAGATCTTCCGTCCCCTTCACCATCAAGCCTGACTTATTGAAGGTGCTGGGGATCTGGTTCGGGGGGGCTGAGGCACGTAACAAGAATTGGCTGGAGCAAATAGCCAGGGTAGGGAGGACGCTGGAGCTGTGGAGGCAACGCTCCCTCTCCATAACGGGAAATAATTTGGTCATCAGGTGTGAGGTGCTCTCGGGGCTTCTGTACTTGACACAAGTGTGGCCTGTCCCTCCCTCCTACGCCACAGGGATCACCCGGGCCGTCTTCCAGTTCATTTGGGGGTCGAGGATAGACCAGGTGCGATGGGCCACAATGTACAATTCAGCAGACGGGGGTAAAAGTGTGCCCAACGTCGCCCTCACCCTGATGGCCACCTTCGTGTGTGGCTGCATCAGGCGGAGTGTAGAGCCAAGGCACAAGGGCACCAAGTGTCACTACCTGCTGAGGTTCTACCTGTCCCCGGTGTTGCGAAGGATGGGCCTGGCGCAGACGCCACGCAATGTGCCAGTCAGCTGGACATTGCCAACCCATCTGTCGTCTGTGGAAAGGTTCTTCCGGACCAACACATTTGACCACATGTCCATTGGGCAGTGGTCAGCACGGAATGTCCTGCAGGCACTGCAGGGAAAGGACTCGATGGATCCGGTGGTGTGGTTCCCTGAGCAAGACCTGGCTTGTCTGGCGGTGAGGGGAGCCCTCCCAGTCAGATCCTTCCTGCACCATCGGAACCTCACTGCCAGCGCAAGCTGCCCTCGGGACGGCTGCTATGGAGAGGAGACGGTTGCCCACCTCTTTGCAGAATGTGGATTTGCTAAAAGAGTCTGGAGAAGAATGCAAGGGTCCCTGGTACGCTTTATCCCGAACAGCTCCATCACAGAGGACTTTGTGATTTACGGACTGTTCCCAGGGACACATTCAGAGACTGACATTGAGTGCTGATGGAGGGTCATCAACTCGGTAAAAGATGCCCTTTGGTCTGCCTGTGCGTTGTTCAACACGCAGCAGAGCAAGATGTCCGTCGGGGAATGTTGCCGACTGGCCCGCTGCAGACTGCAGGAGTACGTGCTGAGGGACGCACTGAAGCTCGGTGCAGCCAACGCCAAGGCTCGGTGGGGGAGGGCCACAGTCTAGGGTCCTTCCACTGCTGGACATGGGGGGCACGGTATGGTGGAGACGCCCCTCAAAATAAGGGAAGGTATCTCATGCCAGTGGGCCACATGAGTGGCACGGGAGGGCGACACATTTGTGAAATTTGGGGAAAAGAAATGTATAAACTGTATTGATCAATTGCTATAGCCTCCGAAAATGTCGGATGGATTTTCCGCAAGGTTCATGTATTGTATATATTTATCATTTGAATAAAGTCTATTTTTAAATATTTTTTTTAAAAAAGGCTAGAGGTCTTTCATACATTATCCCGAGTGTTAAACATCAAATTGGAACCAACGCCTCTAATCGCTCTTTTTGGGTTCACTGGTGCGGAGGTTAGATTAACTGCAGATAAACGCCGCGCTCTATCTTTTGCTTCTCTTCTGGCTCGGAGAACAATCCTGCTCAGGTGGATGGAACCTACCCCGCCCACTCATACACAATGGCTGACAGATATTATGTCCTGCCTAAAGCTCGAGAAAATCAGGTACTCACTTCAACATTCAAATGGAAGGTTTCAGAAAGCTTGGGGACCTTTTTTAAATGCATTCCAGGCTTTGAAAATGCTTGATCATCAAGTACAGTTTAACAGTCTACCCATTCACTCATCTTGGATTATTGTTGTGACAGGCTAATATTTGCATATGCTCACTGGCAGTGACCTGGGAGGGATTATCTTTGGTATCTCGTTTTTCTTTTATTGTTGTTGTCTTGTTATATGTTGGCATAAGTTGTTTTTTATTTTATTCTTTTCGTACACTCTGTCTGTAACAAATGGACAACTTTGCACTTTGTTATGTCCTGAAAACTAAATAAAACAGATTTTGATTTAAGAAAGTGCAATGGCAATGGAAATAAAGTGAAAATGCAATCAGCTGTTTGGCTTGAGCCTGCCCTGTGCTTGAAACTGCAATGGCAGTGAAATGAAAATGCAATGAGCTATTTGGCCTGCCCTGTGCTTGAAACTGTAATGCAATTGGAAATGAAATGAAATGAGTTGTTTAGCATGCTTGAAACCACTAATTTTGGCCTACAAGGCTCCTATTAGCTGAGAAATCAGTCCCTTTTACCCAAAATGTTCGTATTAGCCCAGGAGGTGTATTTTGGCCCAAAAGGCCTATGCCAGGCCAAGAAAAGTCCAGAAAAAGTGCCTTTCACAGAGATTTCACAGATTTTTAAATCTATTTTTTAAGAGCCCCTTCGGCCCATCAGGCCTTTACTAGCCCAGGAATCCCTTCGGCCCATCAGTAAGTATTTCCCCCTGCGAGTATTAAACTCTCTCTCTCTCTCCTCCTCCTCCTCCTCCCTCCCTCCCTCCCTCCCTCTCCCCCCCCCCCCCCCTTTGGGCAGAATTTCTGGCAGTTTCTAAGCTGCCAGCCCACCAGGCCTGAGTGACTGAGCTGCCAGCCCAAAAATCCATTCAGCCCACAATGTCCATACTAGCCCTCTGGAAACCAGTCCATTTGGCCCACAACACCCATACTAGCGCTCCAGAAAGCCCCCCCCACCACCACTGGCCAGCAATATTTGAATTGGTGGAGAGGTGGAATACTGCGTTGGGGGACAAGCCCTCCCGTGTGAACATGGGACCCAACGGGTCCCACTTAATCCAGTAGAATCATATAATCAGGCTTGGTAAGGCGATGGTGAGGCTTCATTTGGAGTATTGTGGGCAATTTTGGGCACTATATCTGAGGATGGATGTGCTGGCTCTGGAGAGAGTCCAGAAGAGGTTTACAAGGATGATCCCAGGAATTAGTATATTTATCTATCATGAGCGTTTGTCGGCACTGGGCCTGTACTCGCTGGAGTTTAGAACAATGAGGGGGGACAACAGACAATAGGTGCAGGAGTAGGCCATTCGGCCCTTCAAACCAGCACCGCCATTCAATGTGATCATGGCTGATCATCCACAATCAGTACCCCGTTCCTGCCTTCTCCTCATATTCCCTGACTCCGCAATCTTTAAGAACCCTATCTAGCTCCCTCTTGAAAGTATCCAGAGAACCGGCCTCCACAGCCCTCTGAGGCAGAGAATTCCACAGACTCACAACTCTCTGCGTGAAAACGTGTTACCTCATCTGTATTCTAAATATTCTTAAACTGTGGCCCCTGGTTCTGGACTTCCCCAACATCAGGAACATGTTTCCTGCCTCTGGCGTGTCCAAACCGTTAATAATCTTTTATATTTCAATAAGATAGCCTCTCATCCTTCTAAATTCAAGAGTGTACAAGCCCAGCCGCTCCATTCTCACAGCATATGACCGTCCCGCCATCCCGGGAATTAACCTTGTGAACCTACGCTGCACTCCCTCAATAGCAAGAATGTCCTTCCTCAAACTCAGACACCAAAACTGCACACAATGTCCCAGGTGTGGTCTCACTAGGGGCCTGTACAACTGCAGAAGGACCTCTTTGCTCCTATACTCAACTCTTGTTATGAAGGCTAACATTGCATTCGCTTTCTTCACTGTCTGCTGAACCTGGATGCATACTTTCATTGACTGATGAACAAGGACCCCCAGATCCCGTTGTACTTGCCCTTTTCCCAATTTGACACCATTTAGATAATAATCTGCCTTCCTGTTTATGCTACTAAAGTGGATAACCTCACATTTATCCACATTAATCTGCATCTGCCCACTCACCCAACCTGTCCAAGTCCTCTTTACAGTTCACACTGCCACCCAGCTTTGTGTCATTTGCAAATTTGCGAATGTTACTTGTAATCCCTTCATCTAAATCATTAATATATATTGTAAATAGCAGCGGTCCAAGCACCGAGCCTTGTGCTACCCCACTAGTCACTGCCTGCCATTCTGAAAGGGACCCGTTAATCCCTACTCTTTGTTTCAAGTCTGCCAACCAATTTTCTATCCATGTCAGCACTCTATCCCCAATACCATGTGCCCTAATTTTGCCCACTAATCTCCTATGTGGGACCTTATCGAATGTTTTCTGAAAGTCCAGGTACACTACATCCACTGGCTCTCCCTTGTCCATTTCCTAGTTACATCCTCAAAAAATCCCAAAAGATTGGTCAAGCATGATTTCCCCTTCGTAAATCCATGCTGACTCTGACCGATCCTGTTACTGCTATCCAAATGTGCCATTATTTCATCTTTTATGATTGACTCTAGCATCTTCCCCACCACCAATGTCAGGCTAACTGGTCTATAATTCCCTGTTTTCTCTCTCTCGCCTATCTTAAAAAGTGGGATAACATTAGCTAATCTCCAATCCACAGGAACTGATCCTGAACCTATAGAACATTGGAAAATGATCACCAATGCGTCCACGATTTCTAGAGCCACTTCCTTAAGTACGCTGGGATGCAGACCATCAGGCCCTGGGGATTTATCAGCCTTCAGTTCCATCAGTTTACCCAACACCGTTTCCTGCCTAATGCAGATTTCCTTCAGTTTCTCCGTCACCCCAGATGCTCGGGCAACTACTACATCAGGAAGATTGTTTGTATCTTCCTTTAGTGAAGACGGAACCAAAGTACCTGTTCAACTCATCTGCCATTTCCTTGTTCCCCATAATAAATTCACCTTCAAAGGTCCAACTTTGGTTTGAACAAATTTTTACCTCTTCACATACCTAAAGAAGCTTTTACTACCATTCTTTATATTCTTAGCTCGCTTACCTTCGTACCTCATCTTTTCTCCCCGTATTGCCTTTTTAGTTATCTTCTGTTGCTCTTTAAACTTTACCCAATCTGTTGGCTTCCCACTTATCTTTGCTATGTTGTACTTCTTCTCTTTCATTTTTATACTATTCCTGACTTCCCTTGTCAGCCACGGTCGCCCCTTACTCCTGTTGGAATCTTTCTTCCTCTTTGGAACTCATTGGAACATACAGAATAGTGAAAGGCTTGGATAGAGTGGATGTGGAGAGGATGTTTCCACGTGGGAGAGTCTAGGACTAGAGGTCATAGCCTCATAATTAAAGGACATTCCTAAAGGAAGGAGATGAGGCGGAATTTCTTTAGTCAGAGGGTGGTGAATCTGTGGCATTTATTGTCACAGAAGGCTGTGGAGGGCAAGTCAGTGGATATTTTTAAGCCAGAGATAGATAGATCCTTGATTAATACGGGTGTCAGTGACTATGGGGAGAAGGCAGGAGAATGGGGTTAGGAGGGAGAGATAGATCAGCCATGATTGAATGGCGGAGTAGACATGATGGGCTGAATGGCCTAATTCTATTCCTATCACTTATGACCTTATGATATATATATTTATGCATAAGAATATAAATATCATAGTTATTATAGAACAGAATATAGCATATTGTTGTGAATATAGCCTTTGTTATGGAATAGAATAGAGCATAGAACAGTCCAGCACAGGAATGGGCCTTTGGCCCACAATGTCCGTGTTGAACATGATGCAAATAACATCCAATTTCTTAATTTTATTCAATATTTTTTCTGAGAGACATAAAGCATGGACAGATGCCCTTCGGCCCACCTTGCCCACCTTGCCCACCCTTTCCTGCTTGACAACATCTTTCCTATAATACGGTGACCAAAATTGAACACAATACTCTATACTCAATACTCTGACTGATGAAAGCCAATGTACCGAAAGCCTTCTTGGACCACCCTGTCTACCTGTGACACCACTTTCAAGGAGCTATGTACCTGCAATTGAATTTCGTTCACAAAAAATAACCTGTTTTTAAAAACACAGCAGGCATCTCTACCACACGCAACGTTTAGGCCAATTATCCACAATAATAGATGGAGTGGGCAAGAGACTGTGCATTTACCCGATCTATTCCTCTCATGATTTTACTCATCACCCCTGATCCTCCTGCACTCCAAGGAATAGAGTCCTAGCCGACACAACCTCTCCCTATAGTTCAGACCCTCTAATCCTGGCAACATCCTTGTAAATCTTCTCTGTGCCTTTTCCAGCTTGACGACATCTTTCCTATAACGTAGTGACCAAAATTGAACACAAAACTCTAAATGTAGCCTCACCAACGTCTTATACAACTGCAACATGACCGCCCAACTTCTATATTCAATACTCTGACTGATAAAGGCCAATGTGCCAAAAGCCTTTTTGACCACCTTATCTACCTGTGATGCCACGTTCCTCTGCTCTACAACACTACCCAGAGGCCTACCATTCACTGTGTAGGTCCTGCCCATGTTAGAATTCCGAAAATGCAACACCCCACATTTTTCTGTATTAAATTCCATCAACCATTCCTCAGGCCACCTGACCAATCGATCCAGATCCTGTTGCAATGTTTCACAATCATCTTCATTATCTGCAAAACTACCAACTTTTGTATCATCAGCAAACTTGCTAATCTTGCCCAGTATATTCTCATCCAAATCATTGATGTTGATGACAAACAGTAAAGGACCCAGCACTGAACCCTGAGGCACACCATTAGTAACAGGCCTCCAGTCCGAGAAGCAACCTTCAACCATCACCCTCTGCTTCCTTCCTTGAAGCCAATTTTCTATTCATTCTGCTATCTTTTCTTGGATGTCATATGTACCGACAGTGGAACAATTAAATTTTTACTGTGCAGATTTAGGCCTATTAACCCAATTTACATAGATACCATGCAATAAACCAAAAAAGAAATCAATAAACGAATAACACCAATACTATTGCAAAAAAGCCCTACAAGTGCATAAAATGTTGAGGGGAATAGATAAGAGTGAATAGTGTAGATGGGGCATAGAAACAAAAAATAGGTGCAGGAGGAGGCCATTTGACCCTTCGAGCCAGCACTGCCATTCATTGCGATCATGGCTGATCATCCACAATCAGTAACCGGTGCCTGCCTTCTCCCCATACCCCTTGTTTCTGCTAACCCCCAAGAGCTCTATCTAACTCTCTTTCAAATTCATCCAGTGAATTGGCCTCCACTGCCTTCTGCGGCAGAGAATTCCAGAAATTCACAACTCTCTGGGTGAAAAGGTTTTTTCACATCTCAGTTTTAAATGGCATCCCCTTTATTTTTAGACTGAGACCCCTGGTTCTGGACTCCCCCAACATTGGAAACATTTTTCCTGCATCTACCTTGTCCAGTCCTTTTATAATTTTATATGTTTCTATTGTGGCCTCTAAGGTCCTACAGAGCTGCATCATGACTTCCTGACACTCAATGCCCTTCCTTACCTCTGGCCTAATGACCGAGCAAGTGTGAGGTGCTGCACTTTGGGAGGTTGAATGTAAACATAGAAAATAGCTGCAGAAGGAGGCCATTCGGCCTTTCAAGGCAGCACCGCCATTCATTGTGATCATAGCTGATCATCCACAATCAGTAACCCGTGCCTGCCTCTGCCCCATATTTCATGATTCTGCTAGCCCCAAGAGCTCTATCTAACTCTTTTTAATTCATCCAGTTAATTGACCTCCACTGTATTCTGTATCAGAGAATTCCACAAATTCACAACTCTCTGGGTGAAAACGTTGTTTTTCATCTCAGTTTTAAATGGCCTCCCCTTTATTTTTAAACTGTGGCCCCTGGTTCTGGTCTCCCCCAAAATTGGGAACATTTTTCCTGCATCTAGATTGTCCAGTTCTTTTATAATTTTATGTTTTTCTATAAGATTCCCTCTCATCCTAAATTCCAGTGAATACAAGCCCAGTCTTTCCAATCTTTCCTCATATGACAGTCCCGCCATCCTGGGGATTCCCTCGTGTACCTATGCTGCACTGCCTTGATAGCAAGGATGTCCTTCCACAAATTAGGAGATATAACTGCACACAATACTCCAGATGTAGTCTCACCAGGGCCCTATACAACCGCAGAAGGACCTCTTTACTCTTATTCTCAAACCTCTTGTTACGAAGGCTAACATGCCATTAGCTTTCTTCACTGCCTGCTGTACCTGCATGTTTACTTTCAATGACTGGTGTACGATACCCAGGTCTCGTTGCACTTCCCTTTTTCCTAATCTGACACCATTGAGATAATAATCTGCCTCCTTGTTCTTGCCGCCAAAGTGGATAACCTCACATTTATCTACATTATACTGCATTCAATTCAATTCAATCTTTAATTGTCATTGTGCAGTGCACAGTACAGAGACAACGAAATGCAGTTAGCATTTCACCCTGAAGAGCGAACATAGAATAATGAACAGTAAAATATATCAGTAGTCCAATTTTTACTGGGGGAAGGAGTGTCCGGGGGGGGGGGGGGGGGGGGGGGGGGGGGGGGGGGGGGGGGTGACTGGCAATCACCGAGGTGCAGAGTTAAGTAGTGTAACAGCCGCAGGGAAGAAGCTGTTCTTGAACCTGCTGGTCCGGCAACGGAGGGACCTGTAGCGCCTCCCAGGTGGGAGGAGGGTAAACAGTCTGTGGTTGGGGTGAGAGCAGTCATTGACGATGCTGCGCGCCCTTCGCAGACCTCGCTTGCTTTGGACAGACTCAATGGAGGGGAGTGAGGAATTGGTGATGCGTTGGGCGGTTTTCACCACCCTCTGCAGTGCTTTCCAGTCGGATACAGAGCAGTTGCCATACCATACTGTGATACAGTTGGTAAGAATGCTCTCGATGGTGCAGCAGTAGAAGCTCACCAGAATCTGGGGAGACAGATGGACCTTCTTTAGTCTCCTCAGAAAGAGACGCTGGTGAGCCTTCTTGACCAGTGTTGAGGTATTGTGGGTCCAAGAGAGGTCATCAGAGATGTTGACCTCCAGAAACCTGAAGCTGGAAACACGTTCCGCCTCCGTCTCCGTTAATATGGATGGGGGTGTGCGTGCTACCTCTAGACCTTCAATGAGCTCCTTGGTCTTCTTGGAATTAGGGGCCAGGTTGTTGTCAGCTGAACCTCCTCCCTCATTATCGCTGATGAGGCCAATCACAGTTGTATCATCTGCATACTTGATGATGGTGTTAGAACCATGTACAGGTGTGTAGTCGTAGGTGAAGAGGGAGTAGAGGAGGGGACTCAGTAGACAACCCTGTGGAACGCCGGTGTTCAGGGTGAGGGTTAAAGAGGTGTGGTTGTCCAACCTAACAGACTGGGTGGGGTCTGTTAGTTAGAAAGTCCAGTAACCAGTTGCAGAGGGAGGGGTTGATGCCCAGGTCGCTGAGTTTGGTGATCAGTTTTGAAAGGATAATGATGTTAAATGCTGAGCTGTAGTCGATCAACAGCATTCTCACGTAGGTGTCTCTGTTGTCGAGGTGGGAGAGGGCGGAGTGGAGTGCCGTTGAGATGGCATCCTCCGTACTCCTGTTCTTGCGGTAGGCAAACTGATAGGGGTCCAGTGTGGGAGGTAGGCAGCCTTTCAGGTGTGCCAGGACCAGCCTCTCGAAGCACTTGGTGATGATGGGAGTAATTGCAACTGGGTGGAAGTCGTTGAGGCTCGCCGCAGTGGAGTGTTTTGGCACCGGCACGATGGAGGTGGTTTTAAGGCACATGGGGACAACTGCTTTGGCAAGTGACAGGTTGAAGATGTCAGTCCAGACGTCTGTCAGCTGCGCAGCACAGGTCCTGAGGACGCGCCCGGGGATGCCGTCAGCGCCAGCAACCTTACGTGCATTAATCCTGCTCAGTGCTACATACACGTCGTAGGGGGTGAGTGTGAGGGGTTGGTGATCAGCAGGGATCACAGCCTTGATGGCCATCTCTTGATTGTCCCTGTCAAAGTGGCCATAAAATTGGTTAAGCTCCTCAAGGAAGGATGCGTCGCTGGATGTGGGGGTGGTGTTGGTGGATCTATAGTCCGTGTGGATCTATAGTCTGTGATGGCCTGAATGCCTTGCCACATGTGTCGGGGGCGGAGTTGTTATAGAAGTGCTCCTCAATCCTGAGCTTGTAGCTATGCTTGGCCTTCTTGATGTCCCTCTTCAGGTTAGCCCTGGATGAACTGTAGGCTCGAGCATCGCCTGACCTGAAAGCAGTGTCCCGTGCAAACAGCAGTAGCCTGACCTCGCTGTTTATCCATGGCTTCTGATTCGGGAATGTGGTAATCCGTTTGAGGATGGCAACACTGTTTTTTTAAATATATATTTTTATTAGAGGCAAACACATATTATGGTGAAAACATTTCATGTGCATCAATCATACATTTTAATATTACCAATTGATTCATTCTGCTTCTAATGTTTTTTTTATATATATATATATATATATAGATAGAAAATAAAAAAGAGGAAAAAAAAATCATAAATGTCAAGATAAAAAAAAAGAATGGAATAATTTACTATAAATACATCATTGGAGATAGGGTCAAAGAGTATAAAGTATAACTTTTCATCTGAACCCGAGTCCAGGTTTCAGTTAGGTTCCCGTGCCGAACCAATCTACCCTTTCAAATAATCGATGAATGAAGACCATATTCTAGCAAAAAGTTCTTGTTTGTCCATTAAGACAAATCTGATTCTTTCCAGGTGTAGGGTCTCCGACATTTCCATAATCTACATTTTAATTGTGGGGGTTATAGGACTTTTCCTAAATTTTAATATTAATTTCTTCCCAGTTATTATACTGTAGTCTAGAAAGTTTATTTGACTTTGTTCTGATATTCCAAGTATTATTAGTTTTGAGTCGGGATCCCGTTTAGTATTAACAACTTCAGAAATTATTATAAAAATATCAATCCAGAAATGTTTGATTTTTATACAATTTGCAAAAGTATGTGATAGGAGAGATATGTGGAAAATTTCTATTTAGTTTTACTTTCGAGTACTGTAATCTGTGTTATACTTTAAATTGTATTAAAGCATGTCTGGCATTTAGCGAGCATTGATGTATATATTGTAAACTTTTGTCCCAGATATCTTTCGTTATGGGTTGGCTTAATTCATTTTCCCATGTATGTCTATATGATTCCGTCGATGGGACCTCACTATCTAAAAGGATATTATAAATATAAGTTGTTAATTTTGCTGTATTAGAAACATAGAAAATAGGTGCAGGAGGCCATTCGGCCCTTTGAGCCAGCACAGCCATTCATTGTGATCATGGCTGATCGTCCGCTATCAATAACCCGTGCCTGTCTTCTCCCCATATCCCTTCACTCCACTAGCCCCAAGAGCTCTGTTCAACTCTCTCTTAAATCCATTCAGTGATTTGGCCTCCACTGCCCTCTGTGGCAGGGAATTCCACAAATTCACAACTCTCTGGGTGAAAAGGTTTTCTCTCAGCTCAGTCTTAAATGACCTCCCCTTTATTCTAAGACAGTGGCACCTGGTTCTGGACTCACCCAACATTGGGAACATTTTTCCAGCATATAGCTTGTCCAGTCCTTTTATAATTTTATATGTTTCAATAAGATCCCCCCTCATCCTTCTAAACTCCAGTGAATACAAGCCTAGTCTTTTCAATCTTTCCTCATATGACAGTCCCGCCATCCCAGGGATCAATCTCGTGAATCTACGCTGCACTGCCTCTATGACAAGGATGTCCTTCCTCAAATTAGGAGACCAAAACTGTACACAATACTCCAGATGTGGTCTCACCAGAGCCATATACAACTGCAGAAGAACCTCTTTACTACTGTACTGAAATCCTCTTGTTATGAAGGCCAACATTCCATTAGCTTTCTTCACTGCCTGCTGTATCTGCTTTCAGTGACTGGTGTACAAGGACACCCAGGTCTTGCTGTACCTCCCCCTTACCTAACCTAACCCCATTGAGATAATAATCTGCCCCCTTGTTTTTGCCACCAAAGTGAATAACCTCACATTTATATATATCATACTGCATCTTTTTAAAAATATATATTTTTATTAGAAGCATTGCATATTATCTAAGGTACAACAGCACATACAAATCAGACTTATCACAAACGTTGTATGGATATTATGGGATAATTTACATATGCTACTGTTTTTGATTTTTTTTGGGAAGGTAAGGGAGAGAAAAAAAAAGTTAAAGTATAAATCTATAATCAAGACGTTCTGATTAGATAATAATGATAATATAAGAAAAAATAAAAAATAAAAAAGAATAAAGATAAACAAAAAATAAATAAAAATAAAATAAACAATTATTATATAATAAAAATTTTTTAAAAAGGAATACATCTTTACATTGAATGGAACAGTTTCATATAACAATATCTATTGAGACATGTATACAGATCCCAATACTTTTTTTCATCTAATCCTACACCAGGGTACTTATTGAGTTACGATGCTGAGCTCAGCTACCCCTTTAAGTAATCAATGAATGGAGACCATATTTGTTCAAAAAGTTCATATTTGTCCATTAGGACAAATCTAATTCTCTCCAAATGCAACGTCTCCGACATTTCCACAGTCCACATTTTGATTGTGGGGGATAATGTTCCCTTCCAGAATTTTAATATTAATTTTTTTCCAATTATCAAACAGTAATCAAGAACATTTCTTTGACTTACTGTTAATATTAAGCTTGAGTCAGGGACTCCTAATATTATTAACTTTAGGTCAGGGTCCAATTTAGTTTTAAGAACCTCAGAGATGATTCTAAAAATATTAGCCCAATAACTATTAAGTTTTATGCATGTTACAAAACTATGCGTTAAGTTAGCTTCTAAATTCTGACATTTATCGCAAATAGAAGAAATGTTAGGAAAAATTATATTTAATTTCGTTTTTGAGTAGTGTAATCTATGTATTACTTTAAATTGTACCAAAGTATGTCTGGCATTTAATGAGCATCAGTGTATACGTTGTAAACTTTCTTCCCAAGTGCCTTGCATTATAGATAGACCTATTTCCTTTTCCCATATCTGTCGGTATGATTCTGTTGTTGGGACTTCCCTATCCAAAAGAGTATTATATATGCACCCTATTAATTTTTCTGTATTTGGATGCTTGTTAAACCACTCATCCAATAATCCTGGCTCTCTATTCTTATAGTCTTGCATGCTTGACTTGATATAGTCTCTAATTTGTAAATACCTAAACACGTTATTTGGGTGTAATCAATAGATATCTTTTAATTCTTGAAATGATAGAAATGTTCCTTGCCTGTAAAGTTGTTCTATCCTTATAATTTCTATATTCCACGCATCTGCCCACTCACTCAACCTGTCCAGGTCACCCTGCAGCCTCCTAACATCCTCTTCACAGTTCACACTGCCACCCAGCTTTGTGTCATCCGCAAACTTGTTAGTATTGCTCCTAATTCCCTCTTCCAAATCATTAATATATATGGTAAACAGTTGTGGCCCCAACACCGAGCCTTGCGGCACTCCACTCGCCACTGCCCGCCATTCTGAAAAGGACCTGTTCACTCCTACTCTTTGCTTCCGGTCTGCCAACCAATTTTCTATCCATGTCAACACCCTACCCCCAATACCATGTGCTCTAATTTTAGTCACCAGTCTCCCGTGCGGGACCTTATCAAAGGCTTTCTGAAAGTCTAGAGACACTACATCCACTGGCACCCCTTCATACATTTTACTTGTCACATCCTCAAAAAATTCCAGAAGATTAGTCAAGCATGATTTCCCTTTCATAAATCCATTTTACTGCTAGCCAAATGCTCCATTATTATCTCTTTAATAATTGCCGCCAGCATCTTTCCCACCACCGAAGTCAGGCTAACTGGTCTGTACTTCCCCGTTTTCTCTCTCGCTCCTTTCTTGAAAAGTGGGATAACATTAGCTATCCTCCAATCCACAGGAACTGATCCTGAATCTATTGAACATTGGAAAATGATCACCAATGCGTCCACTATTTCTAGAGCCACCTCGCTGAGGACCATGGGATGCAGACCATCAGGCCCAGGGGATTTATCAACCTTCAGTCCCATCAGCCTACCCAATACTATTTCTCGGCTAATGAAAATTTCTTTCTACTCCCTTAGATCTTCTGGTCCTCCAGTACATATGGGAGATTGTTTGCGTCCTCCTTAGTGAAGACCGATCCGAAGTACCTATTCAACTCTTCTGTCATTTCCTTGTTGCCATAATTATTTCACCCGTGTCTGCCTTCAAGGGACCCACATTTGACTTTGCTACTCTTTTTCCTTTAACTTATCTAAAGAAGCTTTTACTGACCTTCTTTATATTCCTGGCCAGCTTCCCCTCATACTTCATCTTTTCAGCCCGTTTTGCCCGTTTTGTTTTCTTCTGTTGTCCTATGAAAGTTTCCCAATCCTCTGGCTTCCAGGGGTGTTTCTATGTTTCCATGTTTCTAAAAGTGCCTTTCTTATAAAGATGTCCCTTTTTAATTCCATAATTTTTCCATTGTGTGAAACCTTTATCCAGCATGGAAGGTTTGAATAAGGGATTGTTTACAATGGGGAGATAGACTGGTATATTATCCAATGTTAAAGCCTTTTTTAATTGTTTCCAGATTCATACACCACTATGTATTATAGGGTTTTCCCTATAGGTTTATTTGTGCAATTTTGTGGGTGCAAACATAATCGAACCAATTTCAAAAGGTAAACAGTCTTCCTTTTCCATCCTTAACCAATCTGGTTGCTGATCCATTTCTTCCAGCCAGAAATTCATGTTTTTAATATGGACGGACCAAAAATAAAACAGAACATTTGGTAAAGCTAAACCTCCATTAATCTTTGATTTACATAAATGTTTTTTGCTTATTCTATGATTCTTATAATCCCAAATGAAACTTGTAACAGTGGTTGACTTTAAAAAAAAAAATTTAGGATATATATATGGATTGACTGAAATAAGTACAGTAATAGCAGCAAAAAGATCATTTTTATAGCATTAATTCTACCAAACATTGAGATGGGGAGTGTTTTCCAATACTGAATATTTTTATTTAGTTTATTCAGTAAAGATGGAAAGTTTGATTTAAATAAAGAAGTATATGTCTTAGTTACATAAATACCTAAACATTTAAAATTTTCCTCAACTATTTTAAAAGGGGATTGTTGTAGTGTATGTAAATTGAGTTCCGCTATTGGCATGATTTCACTTTTATTCCAATTAATTCTATATCCTGAAAACTGACCAAATTGAGTTATTAGATTTAATAAATTTAGAACACTAGTTTCTGGCTTTGTAATATATATTAATACATCATCTGCATACAAGGAGATTTTATTCATTGTGTCTTTAGTATTATACCCGTGTATTTCAGGATGAGCTCCTGACACTTTCTGCTAGTGGTTCAATTGCTAGAGCGAATAATAATGGGGATAGCGGGCATCTTGTCTACAACCTCTAGAAAGATTAAATTTAGTTGATATAATTTGGTTTGTTAGTATTCTAGCTGTTGGGTTAACCCATGTACAGTGCTTTTCTGCCAATTGAAAATATTCCATGACCGAAAATAAATATGACCGTTCTACCTGATCAAATGCTTTTTCAGCATCGAGCGAAATAATTGCTAGATCTGCATTAGCAATTCTATTTGAGTATATAATATTAATAGTCGTCTCAAAATGTAAAATGAGTAACGTTTTGGACTAAAACCTGTTTGGTCGGAGTGTATTAATTTGTTAATCACTAAACCCTATGAGATAGGATTTTAGTTAATATTTTCTGATTAGTATTTAAGAGAGCTATTGCTCTATATGAGCCCGGATCTTCCAGATCCTTATCAGTTTTGGGTATAAGTATTATTGTAGATTTGTTTAAAGTTTCTGGGAGTTTCTGTTGAGTATAAACGTGTTTATACAGTGTTTGTAAGCGTGGGGAAATCAGATTATAAATTTTTTAATAAAATTCGGAGCTTAGGCCTTCAGGGCCTGCGGCCTGTCCATGTTTTAAAGATCTAATTGACTCTTCAATATCTTTCATCGTTATTTCAGCACCAAGTAGTTCTCGCTCTTGCAAATCTAAACCCGTAAGGTTATATTTCTGTAAAAATGCTTCCATTGCTGTTGATTGTTCTGTCAGTTTAGTTGAGTGAAGATATTGATAGTATTGTGAAAATCTGTCATTAATATCTTTAGGGTGTGTTAATATTTCTCCTTTGTCTGATCTAATTTTATAAAGAGTTTTTTCCCCGTCTAGTTTACGAAGCTGACGTGCTAATAGTTTTTGTGGTTTATCACCGAATTCAAAGTTTAATTGTTTTTGTATGTTGATAAAGTTTTAGAACTTGATCTGAGTATATTTTATTTAACTTATATTTCAGTGCTGCAATTTTATTGTGTTTTGCCAAAGAAGATGCTACTGCATTTTCTATGCCTAATTGCCTTATTTCCATTTCCAATGTCTGTTGTTTAGCCCTATTCTCTTTATTAAGAAATGCCTGGGAGGAGATTAATGCTCCTCGTGTAAATGCTTTAAATGTTTCCCAAAGAAGGGAGGCAGAAGGGATGGTCATTGGCCTCCAAAAACATATTAATCTGTTTTACAAGATATTCACAACATACCTTTTCATTTAAAATTTGAGGGTTAAGTCTCCATTGTGTCGGTTTCTTGTCCATTCCGTTTAGTTTAATCATAAATGTTAATGGAGCATGGTCCGAGATTATAATGTTATGATATTGCGAGATGTAGGTGAATGGAATAAGTTTAGAGTCTACTAGGAAATAGTCTATCCTTGAATATGTTTTATGCACCAGTGAATAAAATAAACATTCTCATCCGGATGGACTTTCAATTCTCCAGACAACCTTGATATTGGTAGTATTAATATACGAGTTGAAAAATTCACTTGACTGAGATTTTAATTTTCTTTGAGTTGATGATCTGTCTAAATAAGAATCTAGTGTACAATTTAAGTCTCCACCAATAATTAAATTATTTTGTGTGCATTCCGGGATAGTATTGAATATTCTCTTGAAAAACAATGGGCTATCCAAATTTGGTCCATATACATTAAGGAGAGTCACTTTCATTTTAGTATAACTCACCTACTACTACAATATATCTGCCGTCAATATCTTCTATAGTTGATATATGTTTAAAAGGTATACCTTTACGGATTAATATTGCAACCCCTCTATATTTATGTGTGAATGAAGAGTGATACCTTTGAGCAATCCATTTTGCTTTCAATCTGTGTTGTGCTTTCTTTTTTAGATTAGTTTCCTGGAGGAATATTATATCTGTTTTAAGCGATTTTAAATCAGCTAATACTTTACCTCTCTTGATGGGTTCATTAATTCCCTTAACATTCCAACTACAAAAAGTAATTCCTTCACCCCCAGTTTTCACATTTATGTATTGCATCTTATGATGAAGGTGGTCTATAATACAGCAGATGGTTCAGCACATTAAACCCTGCCTTACACCCGAACTTCAGATAGATGAATTTTAGATCTCGTAGATTTTCTTCTCGGACATACCTCCTTAAATAAAACTTATAATTCCATTCAAAATAAAAATTATAATAATATAAAATAGAAGTAGTAAGAGAGTGTTATATTAGTAAAGTGTAAAAGAAAAAAAAAAAAACTACATCTATAGTTAGTGCAGTTAGTGATAGCCACCCTAATGTGGCTAGACATCTAAGGACTTCCGTAGCTTTTGGTAAAAGAAAATTAAGACATGTTGGTGGAATTAATCCGTAAAGGTATACCTTTTAAACATATGTCAAAAAAGGAGACATGTTGGTGGAATTTGGGGAGTACAGTCTTCAGGTTGGAGTGATTGAAGTCACCCGCAACAATGAAGGTTGCCTCGGGGTTGTGAGTCTGTTGTTTGCTAATGGCAGTATGCAGTTCTTTCATTGCAAGCTTAGCATTAGCATCAGGAGGAATATAGGCTGCAGTCACAACAGTGGAGGTAAACTCCCTGGACAGATAGAACGGTCTGCATTTAACCAAGAGGAAGTCTAGGTTAGCTGAGCAGTAACTCTCAATGATGGTAGTGTCCATGCACCATGTTTTATTTACATAAATGCACAGACCTCCACCTCTGGTCTTACCAGAGTCTGTTGTTCTGTCAGTTCAGAGTATATGACGCCCCGTTAGCTCGATGGCGCTGTCAGGAACATCGGCGGTGAGCCAGGTTTCAATGAAGATCAGGATGCTGTAGTCTTTGATCGAGTTGTGGGAGGTAATCAATACCCGGAGTTCATCCATTTTGTTTGCCAGTGAGCGTACGTTGGCGAGGAAAAGGCTAGGAATCAATGGCCTGTGTGGGGCACGTTCTAACCTAGCCTTTAACCCACCTCGGCATCCTCTGCGGTGCTTGCGTTCTCGTCGATGTCTGTGGATGCTTCCGGTCGGCCGAGCTGACTTGGTGCGCTCCGCTGATCCGCCGCCCTGCAGCTCCGCTGGTCCGCCGCCCCGCAGCTCCGCTGTGCTGGCAAGTTCTGGAGCAAGACGGAGTTCGTCCAGAAAGTTGTAGCCGCAGGAACCGAAGTTCAGAAGTTCCTGCCGGTTGTATGAGAGGAGTGCAAGACTGCTCCGAGTGAGCAGACTTAAAACAAGTAAGTAAATTATAGCTAATTCGCAAATTCTCGGGAGACACGGGGCGTCGCGATGTATTTTGTATCTGCCATGCATCTGCCCACTCGCTCAACCTGTCCAAGTCATCCTGCAATCTCCTAGCATCCTTTGCGCAATTCATACTGCCACCAAGCTGTGTGTCATCTGTAAATTTGCTAGTGTTACTTTTAATTCCATCATCTAAATCATTAATATATATTGTAAATAGTTGTGGCCTCAGCACCGAGCCTTGCAGCTCTCCACTCGCCACTGCCTGCCATTCTGACAGGGACCCTTTTATTCCTAGTAATTCTCTATCCATGTCAATACCCTACCCTCAATACCATATGCTCTAATTTTGTCCACTAATCTCCTGTTTGGGACCTTATCAAAGGCTTTTTGAAAGTCCAGATACAATACGTCCACTGGCTGTCCTTCGTCCATTTTACTTGTCACATCCTCAAAAAATTCCAGAAGATTAATCAAGCAGAATTTCCTCTTCATAAATACATGCTGACTTGGATCAATCCTTTTACTGCTATACAAATGCGCCGTTATTACTTCTTTAATGATTGATTCCAGCATGTTCCCCACCGATGTCAGGCTAATTGGTCTATAATTCCCAGTCATCTCTGCTTGTCCAGAAATAGTAAAATTTGCAGCTATGATAGTAACAGCCATACCACCCACTCAGGTCAGCGAGGAGAGACTGTTCTCCGCACTGAAAATAATTAAATCAGATTTAAGGGCTTCATTGAAAGAGGATCTGGCAGAAGCAATTCTGTTCCTAAGGACAAGTAATTAATAAATTATAGGTATGTACTTTTGTAGCAAACTACCTATGCATTTACTTTTAATTTCTATTGCACTTGGAATTTTTTTTGTCATAATTTAGCTATTTAGCTCATACCTGTGACCTTAGTTTAATAAATTTTGTAGTAATACTTTTATAATTTTTAATTTAATTTAATGGAATTATAATTTTGTCAGTCCCTTCTGTAATTGTTTTTTTTAGCATAATGAATTGTTTTTTTTTCAAGAATAAACAATAAAAAAAGCCACAATAGCATAGCTACAACCATTAGACTCACAATAAGGACATGGGTTTAAAAGGTAGCCTGATGATTCATGTGGTTTTTATGAAATGCCATCTTGTGCAATGTCATCATAGTATTATACTTAGGGGTCAGAGTCGGAGTCAGATACATACGAAATCGAGTAGTTCTGTAAAAGTTCACTTAAAAAGATAGACAAAGTACAAATTCTTAAGAACATACAAAGCTTTAATTTAACTACTGACGGGTGTGGACCGAGAGATTTACGTCTTAATACTCCAGCAGCACACACAAAGAAATACCAGAAAACCGGTGTTAATATACCTTGAGACTTAATACCAATTGCATGAGCCAAATATGGAGTTGTTTTTCACTCTTTGCCAAAAGCCAATCAACCCAATGGCGTCCTCTGGGCCCTTCTTATCTGATTAACTGCTTCAACTTACATTAAAAATTTGTAAGAGCGCTGTGAACTATTCAACTTACATTAAAAAAAACCTTGTCATGATGATTTTTTTCCAAATCCCATCATGCAATACAACAGGAAAGCTTAAATATGACAACAATCAATTAATAACTAATTCTTTCAGTTCGAGTTGGGTGTTTCGGGTATCGACTCCACAGCCCTGGTCTGAACAGCTGAGGAAATCCAGATTTCCCTTTTTATTACAGATTTCCTGCATCCTAGACTGCCCCACCTCTCACTATTGCTCAAGCCCTTGTGTCCTGGCCATATCCTTGTAAATTTTCTCTGCACTCTTTACAGTTTAAGGCATGATTCCTATTGCAGCGTGAATACTATACTCCAAGCACAGCCTCACCAACATCTTGTACAATTGTAACATGACATCCCAACCTCTATACACAAATCCATGAATGATGAAGGCCACCTTGCCAAACACCTTCTTCACCATGCTATTTACCTGTAACATCACTATCGGGAATCTATGTACCTGTACTCCTGGATCCATCCATTCTACAACAATTTCAGGGCGTTATTGTTCACTGTGGAGGTACTGCCCTGGTTTGACTTCCAAAAATGCAAAACCTCACTCTTACCTGAATTAAACTCTATTTGCCATTCCTTGGCCCACTATGCCAGCTGATCAAGATCTCACTGTAATTCTTGATAACTATCTTCATTGTCTAGAATACCATCTCTTTTAATGTAATCTGCAAAATTACTTAAGCCTTGCACATTAACATCAAAATCATTGAGATAGATGCTAAATAACAAATGGGTGCTCAACGCAAACCACTCATCACAGGTCTTCAGTCTGAAAATTGACTGTCCATCATCACCCTTTGTTTCCTATCATTGTCAATGCCACCTCTCCCTCGATCCCAAGAGAGCTTCCAGTCTACCATGCAGAACCTTACCAAAGATCTAGGTGAAGTCCAGATAGAGTATGTCTCTGGTCCTGGCCTCATCTACAACTATATTGGTTACTTCTTCAAAAAACTCAATCAAATTTGTGAGACAAGATTTCCCGGCACAAAAAAATTACAGTCTGCATTTCTTTAGCAGAGTTTTCTGGGAAATGTAAGAGAGGTCCTCGGGAAAATTTATAATACAGTACATTTAGAAAGTGTTTCCGTACGTGATGAAAACCAACACTAGAAACATAAGTATAAAACCGTCATCACGAAAACATACAAAGGAATCAGAAGAAAATGATTTACCCTGAAAATATGGGAATCACCACCCCAAGGAGTTCAGACAGTTAATATAAGTGGATGTAAAGGGAACCTGGAGAATCAGGTGATGCACCAAAGGAATGCATGTGTAATTGTAATTGATTTTATTAGCCAAGTATGAAAACAAAACAAGTAGGTAAATCATACGAGGAATTTGATTTGTCAGTCATACCAAAAAAGCAACAACATGCAACACATAAAAAATTAACATAAACATCCATCACAGCGGCTCCTCCACATTCCTCACTGTGATGGAGGGCAATCAAGTCTTATCTTTTTTCCTCCTTTTTCTCCTGTGGTCGGGGGAGTCGAACCATCTGCAGTCGGGCGATCGAAGCTCCCGTGATCGGAGGGGGGGGGGGGGGGGGGGGGGGGGGGGGTTGAAGCTGCTGCGGCTTGGAGCTCCAGATGTCAGTACCTAACCAGGTACTGCAAGCTCCACGATGTTAAGTCTGCAGGCTCCCACGGTTGGAGCTTCCGAGGTCGATCCCTGACAATGGGACAGCCAGCTCCAATATGTTAAATCCGCAGGCTCCAGCGGATGGAGCGCCCAAGGTCGATCCCTAGCAGGAGGCCGACAGCTCCTCGATGTTAGGCCGCAGAGCAGACAGAGATACGATAAGGAGAAAGTTGCATCTCCATCGAGGAAAGAGATACAAAAAGTTTCCTCCATCTCCCCCTCCACCCCCCACATAATACAAAACTAAAGGTGCACTAAAACAACATTTAACTACAGACAAAAAAACAACAAAGAGAGAAAGGAACAAGACAGGCTGGTGTATGGCGCTACCCAAAACTTATTGTGGGAGTTTGGGAGAAAGATTGATTTTTTAAAAAAAATCTATTATTGTGTAATACATAATTTCTTTAATATTTTACTTTCTTAAAAGCAATCTGATTCTTGATTTAAATAATTTATGAATACTTGAAAAATGATTTGTGAGGGAGGTTTGCTATTAGTAGAAAAGTTATATCGTAATTTTCCGTGACGCAAAGTCACATCATCTGTGCAATACATAAACAAAAGTGATATATTTATTTACTATTTTTCCCCATGAAATATCCATGAGAATGAATTTTATTCCGTATCTTAAATTTTCGGGTCACCTGTTGTAAATTCTGTAATGGCAAATATCCATTGGCTGCAAGGGTATAACATAGGGGTCATCAGAATTTCTATCATGCTAGTCTTTAATTCTCTTTCCATACATCTTAAATTGATTCCCTCTTCTGAAGAACAATCTGTCACTCTTTAGTTTATCAAATTCCTTCTTAATATCACCAGATCATCTTGCCTTCTCAACTGCACTGAGAAAGTCATTAATACTTCAGTTCATTTTATAACTATATGACGTTTTTAATACAGTGATATATATTAATCAGATTATTTAAATTATTGTCCATGATCTATTATATTTCTCATGTTGATCTTAGTTTAGTTTAGAGATACAGCGCAGAAACAGGCCCTTCGGTCCACCGAGTCTGCACCGACCAGCGATCCCTGCACATGTCTACTATATTCTGTTGTGCTGAAGCAAAGCAAGAATTTCATCAAGGATGTCCTAACTGGGACACATGACAATAAACTCTCTTGACTTTACTTGATTTGACTTAACGCTATCCTACACACTTGGGACAATTTACATTTATACCCTGTCAATTAACATATAAACCTGTACGTCTTTGGAATTTGGGAGGAAACTGAAGATCTCAGAGAAAACCCACGCAGGTCACAGGGAGAATGTACAAACTCCGTAAAGACAAGCACCGCTAGTCGGGATCGAACCAGGGACTATGGCGCTTTAAGGCTGCAACTCTACCGCTGCGTCACTATGCTGCCCCGAGTGCTTTCATCAAGCTGATGGTCTTCCAACAGCATATAATAGTAAGATTAAACAAGAACTTACCAGTTCGAAGTTTGATCGTTATTTTATGAGGAGTTACGATGAGGGATTACGTGAAGAACCCGCCTCACGCTGGCAACGGCATACTTCAAAGCAGCGGCATGAAAAACACAGAACACCAAAAGCCGGAGTAACATAGTAAGGCTCATAATAGACTTAGAACTACCATTTGATCATTTATTTTTATGAGGGTGGGAGTGGAGGGCACGTAATCCCTCATCGTAACTCTCATAAAATAACGATCAAACTTCGAACTGGTAAGTTCTTGTTTAACCTTACTATTTTACTTCGGAGTCACGTGAGTGACTACGTGAAGATTTTAAAGCTTTCTGTGTTTTTTATGTCGTAGAATCAATCCGTACGACAGTCCGGCTAAGTAAACACATACATGAGAAACCAGACTAATGTTAGATCATTTCACAATTAACTTTTTAATGGTTTAAAGACCATATAATAACCCTCCTTATATCTGAGGGAAATGATTACAAGTGATAAAAGATAGAAGTGACTACACCATTGATTATAGCAATTAATAGTAAACAAAGCAGGTGATTATAGTGCTCCCAACACCGCGTGTCCAAAGCTTGTCATAGTGTGAACAGGTTTATTGTAGAACTTTGAAAAAGTTTCTTCTTTACTCCACCCTGCGACTTTTAAAATATGCTCGAGAGGCACGTCCCGCCCCTTCGCCGCGGACGTAGCTGCCGCCCTGGTGGAGTGAGATTTGAACACATCAGTGTCTACTCCCGCTAAAACCAACACCTGTTTCAGCCATTTTGAGATAGTTTGAACTGAAGCTTTTGTGTGTGGTTTTTTGTGCGTAACCATTAACGCTTTTTCATTTCCTCGAAGGGTGTCAGTAAACTTTAATATATTCGTTCAAATGTTTAACCACACACAAAGTAGGATCAATATGATAAGCTTGAAAGGTTACCTTTGTTCCAGATCTCCCTGGTCTGCTTTGTTTGATCAACTCGTAAACATAGAACACAACATTATCTGTAGTCACATGCATACAGTCTAAACGCAACATTTGTAAAGTTTGCACTCTTTGAGCTGAGACCAGTGACATTAACATGACTAATTTCAATGTCAATCTTTCCAATGTCAACCCTTCAATTGGAGTCCATTGTCTAAGTAGCGTAAGCACAATGCTCACATCCCAAATCTCTGTGTATCTTGGTTTGGGTGGATTAATATTAAAGATTCCTTTCATGAATCTAGATATTAATGGATGCGACCCAATTGATCTCTGATCAGTCATAAGTCCTAAATAGGACGACAAGGCACTGCGTGCAGTGTTAATGGCACTGTAACTTAAATGTTGCTCAAAATGCAAATTGGCAAGGAATTCCAAAACATTTGCAATATTTACAGTATCATAAGAAATATTTGACTGTGTGCAAAAGTCTTCCCATTTCTTAATATGTGTCATATATTGCTTTTGTGTGCTATTGCGCCATGATGCAACCATAACTTCCATAGTTTTGTCCGACAATCCCAGCTCCTGTAGTGGTCTGGTCAAAACCTGCAGATTAATAAATTCATATATGCATACAATGGGTAAATTTCTTTAGTTACCGGATTAGTCAAGATATCACTACAGTTAGGAATCGACATATATGGTTCTTTAATCATATTCAGCATTACTGGGAACCAAGGTTGAGTTGGCCAGTTTGGAACTACCAACAATCCAGAAGCAGAATCTTGTTCTATCTTCTTCAGGCATCTCTGAATCAAAGCAAATGGTGGAAAAGCATAAAAGAACATCTTTCCCCAGTGTAATGAAAAAGCATCTACTGCTACTGCATCTGGATCGTGTTCCCAAGACAACATAAGTAGGCAATTGATGATTAAGCCTAGATGCAAACAAATCTATTTCTGGCAACCCAAATTGGTTTTACAATATTCTTAAATATTGCTGGCTTAAGCATCCATTCCGTATTATCTTTAAAAATCCTGGACCTTTCATCTGCTACCACATTGTCCTTACCCGGAATGTAGTTTGCTGAAATCCATATTTGGCGACCAATACACCATTGCCATATCTCATTGACCAGACAATCACATGATACTGATCTAACTCCCCCCATGTGATTAATGTATGCAACAGCCGTTTTATTGTCTAACTGTATTAGCACATGTAGACCTTGTTTAGCACAACAATATGCTTTAAGTCCATAAAAAGCACCCAATAACTCCAAATAGTTAATACCATAAACTTGAAGAAACGCTTCTTCTTGAGCTTTCCATCTACCTCCACAACTGGAGGACGAATCTGTAGCCCCCCATCCGAGAGCACTAGCATCCGTTTGCAAAACCATTTCAGGTTGTTTAATCATGATATTCTTAGCAGCTTGTGGGACATTTTCAACCCACCATTGTAATTCCAACACGGCTTCTTTTGTTAATTGCATAGGCCTGTCAAAGTGACCTGCCTTCTCTTTAAGAGCCCTTATTTTGTCCCTTTGAAGATTTTGATAATGTAATGGACCAAATTCCACTGCCGGAAATGCTGCTACCAGTTTCCCAATGGTTTTTGCCACTTCTCGGATGGAGGGATAAGGTTTGTGAATGAGGTAATTACAAGTCATCAAGATGTCATTGGCCTTCACTGTTGGCAAAGTAACTAACATAGTCACTGAGTTAATTACAAACCCCAAAAAGTTAATTGTTTGTGCTGGCTGCAGCTGGGACTTAATTGGATGAATCAAAAACCACAGCTTTTCAAACAAAGCTTTAGTAACTGAAACTGAGTGCTCAGCTGACTCTTGAGTATCATTAATGATCAGAATATCATCCAGATAAGCCATAACAATGTGTTTCTGTGCTCTTAATTGGGCTAAAAACTGGTTTCAACAGTTTTGTAAAGAGTCTAGGAGCCGAACTCAATCCATTTGGTAAAGCTTTAAACTGCCATAAATTGTCCCAGCCAATTAAATTTTAAATACCTCCTGAAGAATTGATGAATTGCTACAGAATAATAGGCATCCTTCAAATCAATCTTAGCCATATAACACCCTGCTGAGATAAGATATTTTGCAGTACTGAATGTCTCCATCTTAAAATGTTTGTATTCTACAAAACTTATTTAGATCTGTAAGGTCCAGAATAATTCTGCAACCACCATCTTTTTTATCTCTTCGAAATATATTAGAGACAAATTGATGCTTATGTTCATAAGTCTTTTCAATTACGCCTTTTCCAGATAATTTGTCAATTTCCACATTAATCTCCATTCTTTCCTCTGCAGAAAACACATAAGCATAAGCAGGTCTATTCTGTACAGGAGGATTAACCCCTTCTTTAAAAATAATAATGGCTCCCGAAACTGCTTGTAATACATATCGATCAGAAGTAATGTTAAGCCAGGCATTATAAAATTTTTGCAATCTCCCTCCAACTGGAGAGTCATCCACAGTTTCTTTAAGTATATAAGTCTTTAATACCTCTCCGTATGAGCGTGGTGGTCTCCTTCTTCCCGAATACAGGGAAGCACTCGCCTGCACAGCACGATAGTATTTTCGTGACAAACTTCTGCTTCTATAACGAAAATCGAAACCCCTTCGGGTCGAAAAAACCCTTCTTTGTCCAAAGACAAAAGGTTTACATTGCTAAAATATTTAGCTTCTTCATCCAACTCTTTCAGCTGTTTCGGCAAATTTTCTCCAAACAAATACCCAGGAGCTTTGAACTCCACTTTCTTGACACAGCTTGCAAACCTAGGGTGAAATATGGGCCGAATCGCCATTTTCCTCATACAATTAATTTCATAGAATGAATTACACAATAAGCCCAAAGTATCCTTTTGAATCTTTTCCATTTCCAGATTCTCCATTTGCCTGCCATAGGCCCCGTAATGGCAGCAGAAATTAATTTGAGCACCTTTTGAAACTTCACTTCTTGGGCTCTCATACTTGGAGTCATAGACGTCCATATCATCGGATTCACCGTAGGCACTTCCAATGAGGCACAATTTCTTGGAGCTTTATATAATTCTGATGTTTCATTCATCACAGAATTGTGAAGTTGGTGAGATACCATATAATTTATGTTTGCAGCTAGGTTTTCTTCCATAGCCTCACCACTTCCTTCAGGTATAGCAAAATCTTGTGCATCCCAGGCACATTAGGCCTTTTCTTTTTACTTTGTGGTGTGCTTTCAAAAGCCATATAGCCACCAGCAGGGTCTGCCTTCTGCAGCCCTAAATCAATTGGGATATCATCCCATGAGACTTCTTCCAGCCCAAATCCTGGGTCCGGAATATCATATTCCCAACTTGGCCCACAGCCATATTCATCATATTCAAACCCCTCAGGGGATTTTTTGGGATTCATCTGGGTACTGTGACCCTTGTCTCATCATCATTGTTTGGAGAACTTTTCTCCATATGCTCCATTTTTAGCCACATAGTTTTATTGTCTGGAGGTCTTTCAGTATCAGAGTCATCAGAAAACCACGGGCCTCTCAGATTTCTTTTTTGCATTTTTTAGGAACATTTTCCTCCGTGGTTATTATTTCTGGAGAATCTGGAAACTCACTATCGGGTAAATCGGCGGCCAACGGTATCGGAACCGGGTCCGCACTAACTTCGCGTCCCGTATTTTTACTTTCACCCCGGGAAGATCTTTTTACCCGCGAAAACTTCTTTCCCGATTTCTCCATTTTTCTTTAATAATCAGTGCTCAATCAGCACGTTAACGTGGCTCTCAATTTTACTTTTGGTTCCGTTTGCTGGAGCCACCCAGCGTAACCTAAAAAACGCCCCGGTCTAACTGCACTTACCTGCGGGCCGTTCCGACCGCTGCCGAGGAGCTGCTCCTTACTGCAGCTCCTCCTTCCGCCGTCAGCGTTGACGTCATGCCGTTGCCAGCGTGAGGCGGGTTCTTCACGTAGTCACTCACGTGACTCCGAAGTAAAATATCTGACTTCAAATGACACCATGGGAGCAGACTGTAAATTAGAGTTCTCTGTTACAAAGCTGTTTGGAACAAACCATGACAAGAACAGTTGGATCCTTCTTCAGACCCTCTTCACAATTCCATACTCTGTAAAATGGTGAGCAACTGCCTCCTCTCCATAACAGCCTCCTTAGGGCAGAGCACATAAGTAGTGAGGCTCTGAGGGTATAGGAAGGATCTGACTGTGAGGGCCCCTCTTACCGACAGCCATGTATAGCAATGTTACAAAATTTTGAGATTTAAAAAATCAAATCTACAATTTATCCCATCAGATAAAGCATAACAAGAAGTTTAATTTGACACCTAATTCACTTTCATATCTTCAGTATTAAAAAAGTTATGGCTATTTTCATACTCTGAAATTAGCATCTTGTTCCCTATTGCTTTCCGTTGACTTAACACAAAAGCAGTGATTGAGGACAGTCAAAAGCCCATAACTTTCTTAAAAATTAAGAGAACTGAAATAAATGTTCAGTTATTATAGATTAAAGTATTCTGAAACAAATATGAAACAATCTTGGATGACCTAGAATTAAAGCATATAATTAGTTAGTTACCCAATTGTAGCTAATTACAACATTCAATTACGAGATCTAAACATCTATCCATTTCTTAAGAAAAGATGAACATTTTTAAATAGCCTAAATGTCCAAATAACATTCACACAAGAATTCACAATATTACATGATTTTGAAATCTCATTGTCATGAATTTATAGGCCAAATGGAAGGAATTTAGTGTTTAATTCCCGTAAATTAATGGCCATTTTAATCATCTTGCGAATGGGATTTTATGGAACGTGATCGATTGGAACGTTGCGGTTGCAGTGAATTTAAACCCCATAACGGCAGGAAAAATACTGCCGGTTCGTATCTTTTCCAAGTCACCTTTTCGCAACATAATTTTTTTTAATTAAAGGCATCCTAAGAAGCAAGTTTTTGTGAAAAAATAAACGGTGTACCTTGCCTTGTCCCCTACGTGAGATCCGTCCCGTTGTCGTCGTTCACGGCTTTACAAGATGACTTTTAATTTACTCATGCTAATACATTATCCAGTGTAGTTTAAAAATAACTCCATAAAACAAATGTCGGAACGATTTCTCTTCAGCAACTAAACACCCTGTTCAAAATCGATTTGAATAGTCTGGGGAAAACCGCATTTTAAACCCGCCCCCCTCTCAAAGGCGCCAAAGTTGCGCATACGGGCAGTGGCAGAACTGCAGCGCCGCTCAAGGTAAATTTTGTAACATACCTACCACGTAAGGTCTTGGTGAATTCTGGCTATGAGGCATTTCACCAGACAAACGGAGCAGTCTGCTCAGTGCAGCACCCACAGGAACCATCAAATCCATGTCCTGCAGTGCCTGAAGGATGTTCCATGCTGACCACTGCCCAATGGACGTGGGCAAAGGTGTTGGACTGGAAGAAAGTTTCCACAAAGGATGTGTTGCAATAATATCCAATTGACTTTCACGTTATGGGGAATCAGTGCCAGGCCTATCATGCGCAGCACCAGGGACAGGTGGAACCTCAGCAAGTAATCACACTTGGTGCCCATGTGTTTTGGCTCTATGCACAACCTGTTACAGCCACACATGAAGATAGCCAACAAGATAAGGGCAATGTTGGTTTTGCTTTAGTCCCCTTTGTCTGTGGACTTGTGCACGAACACAGTTGATTATTTGAACCAGTAACTAAAGAGCATGGCTTCGCTCTGTTTCCCAATTGCCAATTCAAACGGAGTCACAGATGCTAATCAATCTGCGGACCAACCATGGATCCAAGCAGAAGATGCAACATAATCCATGTGGAGAGGTTTTGATCTGAATGCCCCCATTACCTGGCAATGTCACCCCTCGTATGCCCTCATCCTTCTTGTTGCATACAGCAGGTGAAATTAGAATAAAAGCCGTTTGGACAGGTTCATGGATAGTGAGGGTTTAGATGGATATGGGCCCAATGCAAGCAAATGTGAGTAGATCAGGAACAATGGTCAGCATGGGACAAGTTGTGTGAAGGGTGTGGGAAGGAACAGCAGATGCTGATTTACACTGAGGATAGACACAAAATGCTGGAGTAACGCTCCGGGACAGGCAGCATCTCCGGATAGAAGGAATAGGTGACGTTTCAGATCAAGACCCTTATTCGGACTTTAAGTCTCACGTTTTCACACCTTACCTTTCTCCCTCTCCCTTCACTCTCATTCTGAAGAATTACAAAGGGTGTATAGAGAAAAACTGAAAATCAAAATAAAACTATAGATGTTCTAAATATTACAAAACAGTACATGCGGTAAATATTCCGCAGGTCAGGTTGACGAAAAATGTTAAGAACTTGCAGGTGGAGCAAGAGAAGTAGAGTTAACTTCTCTTGCAACACATAACAAGATATAGATAAATTGGCTCAATTGGTTGTAGGATTAGGAACATACCAACCAATGAAATGAAACTGACCCACAAGAGGGAAAAAACCTGCCAGTTATAGTAATTGAGGCAGACTCAAAGATAGTTTTCAGAAGGGCAAAGAAGTGAATTTATCTCACCTAGAACCGGTTCAAGCAATGTTTACTATTCCGTGGTCCAATTGCTCCTAGTCCGCTTGTGAATGTGTGCCATCTAAGAGGTACAATTCCTTGAAGTCACAAAGGACCACAAATGCCAAATTGTTGAGTGAAACACAAAAAGTTGGAGTAACTCAACGGATCTGGCAGCATATGTGAATTGGCGACGTTTCGGGTCGGGACTCTTCTTCAGACACTCTTGAATTTACAATCTCTGAAACTTGGGGATGTATTGATAGTTATTATGACAGATAATAAGAGTACAATTCAGTATGGTACAAAATACACTAGGCAAGCTAAGTACCTGCGGCCACCACACGGTGCATCTACTCTGCAGAGGCGGGTTCGTGAGTCCGCGGCCTTGGGCGGGCGGCTGCACGCACGCACGCACTCCCACAAGCCACTCCGGCGGTGTTGTGCAGCCGCCGCCGCCGCCGCCGCCATGTTGATCGAGGCGCGTGTGGAGCCGCTGTGGAGGTGAATGCGGAGTTGGAGCGGGAACTAAGCGAAAGGAAGCTCCCGGGGCCGGAGAGCCGAGCCCGACTGAGGCGAGCCGAGTGGGAGACAGCTGAAGGGACTGCGGAGAGGTTTTGCGAAAAGTCTGAACACGGCGGCGTCCGGACAGCAGCAACATGGAAGCCGTCAACGCCTTTAACGACGAGGTGAGTGAGAGCAGAAGTCGCTCGCACCGGTCACTTTCCTCCTCCAGCTTCCCCGATGCAAGCTTTCCCAGGAACCCTAGGCCGCTGGATCCCGTTGCTACAGAGGAGGAGCTGGTTACAGTGGAGCGATCAGAAGATGGAGGCGGCTGGCGAGCGCGGGTGTTATGGCGGCGGGCTGGCCGGGCCTGGCCTTGTATATGGTGGTTGTCACATTGAAGCTCCCGCATCATGATCGGGGGAGGGAGGTGGAGAGACATTAGCTCGGCCGGAGGCTCCTGGCTCTTTTTGGGAGCCATGGTTTTGCAGTTGTTGTAGAGGAGTTTGTCCGGGTTAAGATAGGCGAGGATTCCTGTGATAGGTCCTTGTTTTTCTTCCTTCCACGTTGTTTGCGGTGAAATCCTGGGGTGGTATTGATTCGTCTCACCCGGGAGAGAGGACAATGGTCCTAGATCTGTGTGTAATTAGAGGACGCTAAGCCCACTGCTTGCAATTTGTCTGCGGAAGCGTCGCGCCAAATAGCTTCACAACTCCTTGTTCTTTAGCTTTTATAAATAGTACAAACAAAGAGGTGCTGTTCCCTGGTTTGATCTTGTCCCATTTGGGGAAAAAACGTTGAAAAATACGCCGTTATTTTCTGAAAGACTGGTTTACAATCAATCCAGTAATTTGTTCTGTCTTAAATTGCCGTTTATCGATAAGGCGTACTTGGCAGGAGTACTTGGACTTTTTTTTAGTATCAATGATTCTGCCACTTCAGATACGAATATTTTCAGATGTTCACTGAAGTAAATATGAAATATGTTGTAATTATAGTTAAAATACCATAACAGCTATTTAAAAATTGAAAATTAATATTCCACGCTTCCCTTGATCTGGGGAGTGTTTATTGACGGGAAGTATCGATTTTCTTCTCCATTAATTAGTATTATTTGAATAATGCACATAGTATTACTTAATTTGATTATTTAATACGAATCTGGAAGACTTGCATGTTAAGTCAATATTTGCAATAAGTTGTGTCCTTGTGCATGGAGAAGTGAGTTTTTGCTTCGTTAATCAATAAAATGTTTTTTAAAGTTAGCGGTATGTGTACAATATTGAACAATGTAAGGGAAAATAGCACGAGTTTTTGAGAGTAAGTGAAATGGATGGAAATAGGGAATCTTGATAAATTTGACACACAATAACTAAACAATGCAGACTACAGTCATGCAAAACTGAATTTAAAGTTGAGCTAAGTAACTAAAACATTGAAATATGGCAGATGAGGTGGAAATTGTATTTTGTCATATACTAATCAGACTACCTTATTTAGAGCATTTCAGTCCTGATAACAGCCATTTATCTGGATATGGCATTGTAAAGAAAAGCAGTCAGTCTGTTCCAAGTGAGAATGGTCTTGATGACGAGGAAAGGCTAGAGGATTTTAAGGAAGGCATGACAGGTAATCTTGCAAAAGTACAAAGAAATAAATGTATTTAATCTGTTAACGTGACACATTAATTCAAATTAAATGCAGGGATTGATGTTTAAAACTATTAAAGGTCAGGTTAAGTCTGATTGGGAAAGAAATCAAATGTGAGCCAATTGGTTTTCTGAAAACCCTAGTTGAGGCAGGCACCATGTTACCGTTTAATGATCAAATATTCAAGTGATGGGACAGTTGTCGTCTCTAGAGAGAAGTTCAGATGAGTGCCAAATGGCCGTATTCATTCATAATTGTTATCCTCTGTGTGAAATCAAATTACTGGATCGTAATCAGGCAGCCATTTTGAGGGTGATCAATTGAGATTCCATTGAAGGCAACACTGAAATTATTATCTGCATACAACCTCCTCAGGTATTTTGAGCAGTAAAATGGTTCATCAGCTTTGTTCTTCATGAAAGCACTTGGCAATGGTTTATGTTATCTCTTTAAAATAGTGCTGATGTTACTCCTGTAATCCTTCCTTCTATTTATTGTCCAGTTGCCGTCTGATGTTAAAGGGATAATCACATGAGCTTTCTAACTTAGACTTATTATTCTTCTCTCGTCAATTTGTAGTTTGGATTTTTAGTCTTAACATCATAGATGTTTTTAGTCTATTTCCATGCATAGACCAAGTAATTTCATTTTTTTCGGAGTGGTGGAGACGGGAAACTTTTGATTACATCCACTATTTTCTACTTTTGTTGTGTAGGGAATGCTGAGATTTCAAATTGGTTCAGAAATTTTTGCTGTTGCGTGATAGTCTTTCTATTGATTATGCTGTTAAACAATTCAAATTTCTGAAATAAGAAGTGATTAATGATTATTTTAAAACGTGGGATAGAATATCTTGGTGTCCTTTGTCTTTTTTCTTCCTTTAGACTGTGTCGTTAGCGTTTTCATACAAAACAAGAACAGATCCGTTAGCCCACAATGTCTGTACTGAACATGATGCCAAGACCATCTCTTATCTACCTATACATAATCCATATGTCCCCATTGCCTGCACATCAATATGCCTATCCAAAAGTCTCTTAAACACCACTATTATACCTGCCTCAACAACCAACCCTGGCAGCATATTCCAGGCACTCACCACTCTGTGCAAACTAAAACGTTATCCCATGTATCTTTGTTAAACTTTGCTCCTTTCAGCTATGCGTTCTTGTATTTGATTTTTCAGGGAAAAGGTTTTGACTATCTACCTTATCTATTGCTCTCATAGTTTTATATACTTCCATCGACTCTCCTGCAAACTCCGACGTTCTAGAGAAAACAATCCAAGTCTGTCCAACCTGTCCCTGCAACTAATACCTGCTAATTTGGACATTATTCTGGTAAACTGCCTCTGCATCCTTTCCAAAGCCTCTACATTCTTCCTGTAATGGGCAACTAGAACTCCACGCAATACTCCAAATGCGGCTTAAAGGTCCTATAAAGCTGCAACATTACTTTCTTACTCTTGTACGCAATGCCCCAATCTATGAAAGCAGACATATAATATACCTTCTTTACCATTCTATCTACTTATTGCCACTTTCAGGAAGTTATAGATCTGGACCCCAGGATGCCTCTGTACATCAATGCTGTTAAGGGTCATGCCATTATTTTGCCTTACAGAATTACATATATTTTCCCCTTGTATTTGACATCAAAGTACAACACCGACACATCTTCGTATTAAACTCCTTCTGCCTTGTCTCCAACCATTTCTATAGCTGATCTATATCCCGCTGTATACCTTGACAGCCTTCCTCACAGTCGGCGCACCAAGTAATCTTGGTGTCACCTGCAAATTTGTTAACCAACCTGTCCACATTTTTGTCCCAGTGATTTGTATATATCATAAACAGCAGAGGTCCCCGCACAGATCCTCTGGTAATAGTCCTCCAGCTTGAATATTGTCCATACACCACAACCCTATGTCTTCTAGAACAGAGACGAGGAAACTATTTTTCTTACAGAGTGGTGAGTCTGTGGAATTCTCTGCCTCAGAGGGCAGTGGAGGCAGGTTCTCTGGATGCTTTCAAGCGAGAGCTAGATAGGGCTCTTAAAAATAGCGGAGTCAGGGGATATTGTGAGAAGGCAGGAACGGAGTACTGATTGGGGATGATCAGCCATGATCACATTGAATGGCGGTGCTAGCTCGAAGGACCAAATGGCCTACTCCTGCACCTATTGTCTATCAGTAAGCCAGTTCTGAATCCATATGACCAATTCACTGTTGATCCTGGACATCTCAATCTTTTGGATCAGTGTACTATGGGGAACATTATCAAATGCGTTACTAAAATCTATATAAACAACATCCACCATCCTACCCTCAATAATCACCTTCGTTACCTCATGAATGTTGTATCAATAAATGTACACAATGCAGCCATGTAAAAAAAAATGAAAGGGCTGATGGCAGTAATCAATTTGGGATATCAGGGATGGCAGGTAAGAAGGGGAAATTAGGGAAAATGGAAAGCTTGTAATTAGTTTCAAATTGTGCAGGCACTAGATACGTTAATTTTTCAGTTATATTTAATGATTTTTATGCACTATCAGAATATCGTAGAAGATTACAGAAAGGAAGTATTGAAGACAATTTTTGATTAAAATGTGTGTAGATCTGTCTTTACAAGAGAATTGTAGGCTTTGAAGAAACAAATTATTGTGTTTAGCATCGTGGCACAGTTTTCAATTTGTGACGTAAAATGATTTTATACAAGATATTGATTAGCACACAACTGGATGCGTAAAGTTTTAAAGTCCATTATTATGAAAATTGAACAATGGGAAGTCACGGTCATTTATATCAGAATTACATTTTAATGAGATAAAGGGCTTTGAAAAAGTTTTCAGCAAGAAGACTTCAAGATATGATATGGTTGTTGACAAAAAATAACATAACAGTAAATAATGTTTTTTTCTGATAAAGGAATGAAAAGGAGCATAGCTTCAGCGATACAAAGAATAAATCCATTTTTCTTGAGACAACATGTGAACATGGTGCGCTTTACAAATAAATCTATTTAAATAGTGTCTTTAACATAGCACATTGTACCTAGGTACACATTATCAAACAAAAATTGATAAGTGGCATGACCAAAATAACATGTAGCAGAGGATAGTGCAAATGTCGAAAAACGTCGGTGAGGTGACATTTTGAGAAACATCCTGAAGAAAAGACAACAGGAGTAGAGCAGAGGAAATTCTGGAGATGGGGTCTGGGAGCTTCTGAGCCGTGTGCTGGTAGGAGAATGTCAGCATCGGGATGAACAGGAGACCATAATTTCAGGAATGCAAATGGATGGCTGGAGGGGATTTAAAAACAATGGAAATATAGTTGATATGGAAACTAGGAACAGAAATTGGCTCCTTTGTGTGCCCTTGGTCAACTGAAATCTGCAAATAATTGACCCTCCTCTAATTGTTTTTTATAGAATGAAGCTCCATTTTTACCAATAAAGATGAAAAATCAGAATTTGCCCATTAAAAATAAACTGATAGTAGGTCAGCGATTGTATAGAGAGTAAGACGTGGTGTGAGTTAGACTAAAGGCACCAGGACTTTGGTTGATCAGGACGTCATGGAGAGTAAAAATAGGACCGTTGAAATAATCCAATCTGTGGGAAACAAAAGCATGGGTGTGGTCTTCAGAAGAATATCTGCCAATGTAAGGGTCAAGTCATAATATGATGGAGTTGAAATTAACTGGTTATTGATAGTACATTTTGGGTTCAGGTGTAACCCCTATTTACAGACAACCAGTTCAGTGTACGAAAGTTCCTACAAGTGTGAATGGTAAGGACATTGTATTTGCACAAAATGGCACAAAGTGCTGGAGTAACTCAATGGATTAAGCAGCATCCCTAGTGTGCACTTGGATCCAGAGTAAGTGGCTAGATCTTTCCAAGATTTATTTGTTTGTCCATTGATGTAATGTCAGAGGTGATGACCTATCTACAGTAATGGAAGAAAAGTGGTTGTTGGCATTCAGAATCAGACAGGTGGTCGCATCCAGACAGTAAATGGTAGCAATTACTGCTGGGAGATGTTAAGGTTTTAAAGGTGAATCATCAAATAATCAATAAGGAGAATTTAAAATACAATTTAACATTAAATTAAAATAATAGGAAGATTTGGATGAGAATAGATATAGCAGCATTTGGGTATACGTCATGCTTCAGGTTCCTTCCTTACAAAGAATTTGGCTTCTCTATGTTACCTTTGTTGTTTCCAGGACTCAATGTTAAAGGATGATAACATTTGACAAAATGTAAGAAAGATTTAATTAGTTTTTTGTTCTCATTTAAAATTATCTTGGAATGGGGTCGATCCCAACAGTGCTACATTTGTTCTTTTTTGTTGTGTTGATGTTATTTGATGGTAATTTCCCCCAAATTGTGCTTGTCCTTTTACTTACAAATCATCCACAACAATGAAGGAATGGAGACCTGTCTTGCAATAAAGGTGTCTTACCCCATTCCTGAGATGTTTTAAAATTGTATTTTGGTGAGCAGTGAACTCATTGACATACAGTGCCCTCCATAATGTTTGGGACAAAGATCCATCATTTATTTATTTGCCTCTGTACTCCACAATTTGAGATTTGTAATAAATAAAAAATCACATGTGGTTAAAGTGCACATTGTCAGTTTTTATTAATGGGTAATTATATACATTTTGGTTTCACCATGTAAAAATCATAGCTGTGTTTATACATAGTCCCCCCATTTCAGGGCACCATAGTGTTTGGGACACATGTGTTTGTAATTGCTCAGGTGTGTTTAATTGCCTCCTTAATGCAGGTACACTGAAAGATGAAAACCACTGGTTAGCCGCATAAACACTGCTGTAATTTCTGCATGGTGAAACCAAAATGGTAAAATGGCCATTATTAAAATCTGAAAATGTGCACTTTAACCGCATGCGATTTTTTTTTTTTTCCTATTACAAATCTCATTGTGGGGTACAGAGGCAAATAAATAGATGATGGGTCTTTGTCCCAGGCATTATATATACCGGGAAATTAACCTGCTTTGTCCTTTGGTTTGTAATCATATGCAACCATCTTGAGCCTTGATCTTGGCTTGAACCTTGTTATATGGGTATTCTACGGGCTTCCACAATGTCATTTGGCATTAGGATTTTCACTCTTGGTAACTAACATAGTTGAACCTATTAAATGTCTTGGTAATAGTTACCTTAATATACTTACAGTGGCTTGCAAAAGTATTCATACCCCTTGAACTTTTCCACATTTTGTCACGTTACTACCACAAACATAAATGTATTTTATTGGGATTTTATGTGATAGACCAACACAAAGTGGTGCATAATTGTGAAGTGGAAGGAAAATGATACATGGTTTTAAACTTTTTTTACAAATAAAAAAAACTGAAAAGTGTGGCGTGCAAAAGTATTCAGCCCCCTTTAATCTGATACCCCTAAATAAAATCCAGTGCAACCAATTGCCTTCAGAAGTGACCTAATTAGTAAATAGAATCCACTTGTGTGTAATCTAATCTCAGTATAAATACAGCTGTTCTGTGAAGGCCTCAGAGGTTTGTTAGAGAACATTAGTGAACAAACAATGTTCCTTGGGCATCATGAAGCCCAAGGAACACACCAGACATGTCAGGGATAAAGTTGTGGAGACGTTTAAAGCAGGGTTAGGTTATAAAAAAATATCCCAAGCTTTGAACATCTCACGGAGCACTATTCAATCCATCATCAGAAAATGGAAAGAGTATGGCACAACTGCAAACCTACCAAGACATGGCCGTCCACCTAAACTGACAGGCCGGGCAAGGAGAACATTGATCAGAGAAGCAGCCAAGAGGCCCATGGTAACTCTGGAGGAGCTGCGAGAGGTGGGAGAATCTGTCCACAGGACAACTATTAGTTGTGCACTCCAGAAATTGTGGAGGACACATGTGGGGGACACAGCAAACATGTGGAGGAAGGTGCTCTGGGTCTGATGAGACCAAAATTGAAGTTTTTGGCCTAAATGCAAAATGCTATGTGTGGTGGAAAACTAACACTACACATCACCCTGAACACACCATCCCCACTGTGAAACATGGTGGTGGCAGCATCATGCTGTGGGGATGCTTTTCTTCAGCAGGGACAGGGAAGCTGGTCAGAGTTAATGGGAAGATGGATGGAGTCAAATACAGGGCAATCTTGGAAGAAAACCTGTTGGAGTCTGCAAAAGACTTGAGACTGGGGCAGAGGTTCACCTTCCAGCAGGACAACGACCCTAAACATACAGTCAGAGCTACAATGGAATGGTTTAGATCAAAGCATATTCATGTGTTAGAATGGCCCAGTCAAAGTCCAGACCTAAATCCAATTGAGAATCTCTGGCAAGACTTGAACATTGCTGTTCACAGACGCTCTCCATCCAATCTGACTGAGCTTGAGCTATTTTGCAAAGAAGAATGGGCAAAAATTTCAGCCTCTAGATGTGTAAAGCTGGTAGAGACATACCCCACAAGACTTGCAGCTATAATAGCTGCAAGTCTATTATAGCTGCAAGGTGGTTCTACAAAGTATTGACTCAGGGGGGCTGAATACTTTTGCACGCCACACTTTTCAGTTTTTTATTTGTAATAAAATTTGGAAACCATGTATCGTTTTCCTTCCACTTCACAATTATGCACCACTTTGTGTTGGTCTATCACATAAAATCCCAATAAAATACATTTACGTTTGTGGTTGTAACGTGACAAAATGTGGAAAAGTTCAAGGGGTATGAATACTTTTGCAGGCCACTGTATGTTAAGGAAAATTGTAATGATGATCTTGTTGACAATTCATTGGATGAGGGTTGAATAGTTTGAGTTTTCGTTTTGAGGTAAGTGTTTTCATATGTAATTGTTACCAGCCATTGTAAACGGAGCTGAATAATGGAATAGTTTGTGAGCAACCCTGTTTCGGACCTCTTGAAATGACGTCAAGATGATTGAAGATGGTTTGTCCAAAATATGATGTTTGCCAAAACTCACTTGATAACCACAATTGAGGAGAATTAGATTAAGAAGAGCATTCTTCACACTTTGAGATGTCCACTCTGGTCCCTTGAGATCAAGTGATAATGGTTCTTTGTCTTTGCTTAATTCTGTATCTTTAACCTGAATTTTAAGCGTCTGAGCATCCAAATCCATTTGTTTTGTAATCCCTTCTCTCTTGACATCAGAAAATATTCCAGCATGGTTTAATGGTCATAATTTACCTATATAATCATTTACTTATTTACTCTGCTCTTTTTTCCTTCTGCCTAGCTCATCATTCACCCTCAGCATTACGTACACACTTGCAGGATGACTTTATTCCTTTATCAAAGTCGTCAAAAATTATATTACTTGAAGTTGAGATAAAGGGACATATTCCTGGAGAGTGTCACTTTTCATATTCCTTCAATTGTGCTTCCTGCTTTTTATTTCCTAGTACATAGCTTCATAGTCTCCCATGTCCGTTATTTTTTCATTTCTTGCGTGAACCTTATAAAATCTTAATTTGTCAGCGCACAGTCAGCATCCAAACATCTCCATGCTTGTAATCTTCTCAAAAATTGCTGCTAGATTACATGACCTAACCTTTACAAAAGACTCTGGATGGACATCTTGTAGTTATCAAACTGCTCAGTTACTGTGTCGTTATTTATTCCAGTATCTTTTATGTAAATATTAACCTGGGAGTTGGGTAGTTGCTTGGTTTCTTCCTTCTCCCTTAAAAAGGAAAGAGTTATAATCCAGCAGCATAGTCCCTATCTCGGGCAAGGATTTGAAAATTGAAGCTATTTTTCTGGAGTAAAGAATCTCTTTCACTATTTTGCCCAAAGCCTTATTTTGAATTAAATGAGGATTATTGTAGTGGTGACAATATGTTTTTTTGTACTCTTGTTCAATTCAAATGATTTTATTATGGTCTCCTTAAGGAGGTCTAATAAGAGCAGGGAAGATTCTGCTTTATGAAAGCAAGGAATGGTGTAAATTATTTTGTTTTCAAACCAATCTAGCAGTCATGATTAGAAATGTTGTTAAACAATTTTAAAAGGCCTCTGATTGCATTACACATTCTGAGGGTGTCCATGCATGACCTGAGGCATGTGTCATTATGGCAGTATGTGAAATAAAATATATTTGCGCATGAGGTGATAGTTATTAAAGCAAGTTTATTTGCATTTTCTAACTTGATTTTTTATCTTTGTATGTGTTTCTACAGGTTTTCTTATCTTATCCCTCTTTTCTCGAAGGCAGGGATTCATGCTGGACGCAGTTCCATCAATGGTGTTGGCTCTTCAGGGGTTTGGTGCTTGCCATTCCTTTCTAATATATTGTTATTGTTGAGCCTGAATAGTGATCTTGGTAACCTCATTTTGATAACAGGCTGAGGTTGCACATTATTGACCTGGGGCGTAATAATGTGCTCTTCTGGAAAATTTTATAAACAATTCGGTCGTGTGCAGCTTTATACACTGTCACAGGTCGTTGAGATTAATTTGTTGAGGATCTTCCTCAAATAATTATTGAGATTCATATCTTATTACGTACATTTATTCAAAGGTATCAGAATAGTAAGTCTTTGACTTTTTCTTTTGCGTTCTACCAGAATCCTCTGAAAAAAGCACTAGCCTTTACACCAAATCATACTTTAGAAGTTTTATCTAATAGAGGTAATAAAGAGCTGCAAGTGCTGGCTTACAAAAAAGACAAAGTGCTGGAGGAGCTCAGTGGGTCGGGCAGCATCTTTGGCGATTATAGTTGGGTGACATTTCGGATCCCGACCAAAAAAGTTCCCTCTCCATGTTCTCCAGAGATGCTGCCTGACCCACAGAGTTAGTCCAGCACTTTGTGTCTTTTTGTCTAAAGAACAATTTGGTTCTTTCAAATTTTCCTTTCTGTGTTGATGTTAAGTGTGTATATGCAGAACTATATATTTCTTAATTGAAGGTTGGCATACAAAATTTGAGTGCATCTTGTATTATTTAAGGTTGATCTAGCAAAAATCAAGTAACCAGCAGAACATCCATAAGCATGAAAATAAATCTTCAGAGATTAATTTCAAATTGACTGTTTTGATTACTATCTGGCAATTGGAGTCAGAAAAACCCTAGGTGACATATGTCCTTAAATAGACCAGATAGGTCATTTGTGGTCCATTGACCACTGTCGGGGAGGAATCATCGGTCACAAGTGAAATTCTGCGGATTGGAAAATAAAAATTTAAAAGAGACATTACATTTTTTTAATACAACTAACGCTTACTGGCATATTTTCAGCTGGTTAAAACAATGCAGTCCTTTTTTTAAAGGCTATGCTATGCATTTATGTCTTTAGAGAATAAAATAAAATAAAATTTAGAGAAATATCTGTAACTGCAAGGTCAAAGAAAAGTGCAGCATGTAATTTGCCTTAATTTATTTTTGTGCAAACACCTGATCAGGTAAATTAAAAAAACTATTCACAGTTGGAGAATCTGAAATGAGGATCTAAAATACTAGATTGGGATTTTGAGGTTTTAATTGTCAAGTAGAAGTTTGTGGCATTAAGTCAGGTCCCAGAAGGTTCACTGTTTGGCTGTTGTATGTATCTCACCTAAATAGGTGGCATGGAGAGTTAAACTAAACACGATTGACCATTGGTAAAACAATTAAATGAGGATGATGCAAAATTATTTTTGTGGTCATGATCTGGGTAACTGAGCAAGTTAATATAGATTGATGCTAAATATGAATTACTGTATACTCGGACTGATCAGGTGGTACTAGTGTAACATTTCTTTTTAATTTTGCGACGTAGAAGTCCAGGAAAATGTACACACATTGAAGCAAGTTTAAAAGCAGACATCACTGCAGAAATTGGCACAGAACATGGCACGAGGAGTGTACATTTACACTTTCTCTTCAAGGACTTTCATTGATTTTAGTAATGCCCAGAAAATGATGGAAGTCAATAAGCAGTAAACGTGAAAGCATATTCAGGGTAGTGTTGTTGGTGGGTTGAGACAAGAACATGTGGGGGGGTTTTCAAGATAATTTATGCCATGAGCATTTCCTGGTTGTGTGGCTGAATTTTGTTGGCCAATGTTATTCCTAAACTTAGAGTTTTTTTTAATTTTGATGAAAAACTCATATTTCACAAAATCTTATCTATTGCTCATTTAAATGTATAATGACCAACAAATAAATCAGTAGTTGTAGAGCTTAGGTGGAGAAAACAAAGAGTGCGTGAATATGATGGAGCCAAAATCTAGGTTGCACAATGATGTCGGTATCGGCATAACAATGGGGGTGTGGGTTGGGACTATGAGATGCAGAAGGGAGCAGCAACTGCAAATCTGAACGGAAGATATTGTGGAATTGTCAACAGAACGGGTAGCATCTGCGCAGAGTAAAACATTGAATCGGTGTTACAGACTTGCATCAGATCCTTGCATCAGAACAGGCCTGGTCTATTACAAACAGGAATTTAATTCAGTGATTTAGTTTAGAGATATAGCGTGGAAACAGCCCTTTCGGCGCACCAATAGTTGCAGGAATTGCGCCTGCAGGGATCCGAAGGCAGGCAGCAACTCTGGCACTATCCTGTCATGCCATGGACCCAGATCACCTCCTCCATCAGGCTATCAGCAGAGAGCAGAGGCCAACCCGACTGAAGTCCCGTCACCCCTTTGCTCCACATGGAAAACAACTCCTAGCATCCATCCAACCAACTGAGACAAAAACACACTGTATAGCCACCAAGTGGTCACAGGAGTCGAAGGCAACCTCATCTCCATTACACAGCTGCATCTCTTCACCAGATAAAAGCTGTCCAGGGCCTGACCTCCCCAGAGGAGCATGTGGAGACGGGGACTCCGCCAGAGCAGAACAACAGACAGCCAACCATGTCATCTCTGGGTGCCCGCTCTACCACCCACCAAATGGAGCTCATGGCCTGGTAAACATTGATGCAGAGACAACAACCTGGCTGCTCAACACCTGGTTTGAGATCTAACTATTCCTTTGGTTTATGTTTCATTCGCAAGAAGAAGTAGAAGAAGGCCCACCAAGTCTGCACTAACCAACAATCACCTATAACCAACAAGTACATTAATTCTATCCTACGCTATAGGGATAATTTACAGAAGCCAATTAACCTACAAACCTGCACGTCTTTAGAATGTTGGGAGGAAACCGGAGCACTCGGGGAATACCCACACAATACAGAGAGTACCCATAGTCGGGTTCGAACACAGGTCTCTGGTGCTGAAAGGCGACATCTCTTTCCCCACCCCCCATGACATCGGTAATTGAGTCCCAAGGTCTGCAAGATGCTTTTTTCATGATTATGTTAGTCTTCCATGGAGCATTGCATGGGGCCAAAGACAAGGGTCATAGTGAGACAGATTTTAAAGTGACACATGATGCGAACGTGTCACCTTAAATCTCAGTCAAAGTGGACACCTAATCTACTTTTACTTTCTCTAATGTAGAGGAAGTGAACCCTTGTAAAGCAGCTTGTGGGACCAACTGGCTGGAGATTTTGTGGACATCTTCATCCTCTCATTACTAAGGTCTGAGGTTCTCAAATGCTTAAAATACATGCTTTACCAAGAAGAGTAACATGACAAACCTCACTGACTAATGTTCGCAGTGCTTTGAGAAGTTAGTTATGACACATATCAACTCGTATCTAAGTAAGGATCTGTACCCACTACAATTCGCCTAGTGACACAATAGATCATTTGGGTATGTCATCTTGCTGGCTCTCCTGCACTGGATCATTTGGATAATAAGAACACACATTCCAGGCTGTTGTTCATCGACTACAACTTGGCATTCAACACCATTATCCCCTCCAAACTTGTTGTCAAACTCGGAGGACTGGGTCTGCTCATCCGGATGTAAGTGGAATCTCAAAGTCCTCGTCGACAAATAACATTGTCAATATGAGCACCTCACATTTGTGTGCTCAGTGTCCCATGACTAGAACCAGGATATTTTGGTGCTAAAAGTCTCTAAAATAGGCAGGCAAATAGGCATAATAAAATTACAAAAAGGGCATTTTTTGACAATAAAAAGGTATGTATATATAGTTATAAAGGAACCCCAATAATAGAAAGTGGAATACGTATTTGGAAACAATTTTAAAAAAACACATTAAAATTACAGAATACACCACTAGCTCTTCCAATTGTAAACAATATTTCTTTTAAACCTTCATTGATGGATAAAGGTTTCTTAAAATGGAAGAACTATGGAATAAATAAGATTGGCGATCTCTACAGGGAAAGTTTATTTCTCTCATTTCAGGAATTACAACACAATTATGGATTACATTCCAAAGAATATTTTAGATATCTACAAATTAGAGATTATGTTAAATCAAATACATTAGATTTTAGGAATAGAAAGACAGAAATTTTAGATGAATGTCTAAATAAACATCCGAATACAGAAAAAATAATATCATATATCTATAATATCTTACTGGAAAATGATTTACCAAATACGGATAAATATAGACAAGCATGGGAAAACGAATTAGGTCAAGTAATTAGTAGAGAAGTATGGAATGAAAGTTTACAACATATACATCACTGTTCATTAAATGCCAGACACTCCTTGATACAATTTAAAGTTATACATAGATTACATCTCTCAAAATCCAAATTAAATAGAATTTTCTCAAATGTTTCCGCGATATGTGATAAATGTCAATAATTAGAAGCTAATTTAACGCATTCATTTACAAAATGTATAAAAATTACTAATTTTTGGATAGAAATTTTTAAAATCTCAATTGTAGTTAATGCAAATTTAATTCCAGATTCAAAATTAATCATATTGGGAATACTAGAAACGAATCAGATATTAACAACACAACAAATAATTTTTATTGGTTATAGTTTAATAATTGGTAAAAAATTAATACTAAGATTTTGGAAAGGTCCCATTTCCCCTACAATTAAAATGTGGATTACAGAAATGTCGGAGACACTTCATCTGGAACGATTAAGACTTGTCCTGATGGACAGGCTGGATCAATTCAGAGGAATATGGTCTCCATTTATTGAATATTTAAAGGGTTAGGATGGTCTGGTTCGAGGCCATGACTGAAGCCTGAATGAATGAATAGATGAAGAATTATATACAATAGATCATGAATATATCTCCGATGAAGAATATCTTGTTTAATACTCCACTCATTTAATTTATCTCTTTATCTCTTTTTCTCTTTATTACCTATCTCTATTTCCTACTGTTATAAAATTAAAAAAAATATGTAGAAGTATAAATAAGATTGACTGTAAAAGTTTAAAATATTAAGAATGTATGTGACGATAATATTCTTTTTTTTCTTTGATCTTATTATTTCTTCTTAATATGTAATTACTTCTAATAAAAATATTTTACAAAAAAATGATAATATAAAAGTAAACTACATTAAATGACCAAAGTTGCCTGGTTGCACATAATTACTAGCATTGTTTTTCAAATTATCTGGTGTTAAACTGCCATCTGTCAGACAGAATATGCTTCAGTTGTGAAAAACTTCTTTCTACCCCACTGAGGTCACTGGTGCATACCCAAAACAAGCTACGGACTATATTCATGTCGATATCTTGTGCATAACAACTACCTTTGAGAACTTTAGCTATGTTTTGTATTTGTTCAAGATCTTTGTTACCTAAAATCACTCTCACATTTTCCTTGTATGTCTTTACCTACATCACCAGGAACTTTACGAATATCGTCAGTTACTTTGTTAAAAACATGCAAGTTATTATTATTTTTATTTTATTTTTAATTTATCCTTTATTGACATTCAGACATTTCAGTCTGAATGAAATTTCGTGCCTTGCAGTCATAACATAGAATAAAATAACAAAACACACACTGAACACAGATTTAACATCCACCACAGTGCGTCTACTAGGCACCTCCTCACTGTGATGGAAGGCAAAAGTCTAAAAGCCCCCTGTCTCTTCCCTCCTTGTTCTCCCTCTGCGTTGAGGTGATCCAGGCTTCCGATGTTGTGACCCCGCCGGGTGATGGTAAGTCCCGCGGCCGAATCCGCGTTCCACGAACGGACCGGTTCAAACTCCGCGGCCCAGGGCGAATGAAGCTGCCACCCTCCAGTCCAGCGGACAAAGCTGTTGTTGTTGTGGGAGCTCCGGAGAACCTGGGACCTGCGAGCTCCTGACATTGTCGTCCACTGGGCCAGCGGCCGAGGCTCCAAAGTCAGGTCACCGCCACCACAGCCGCGAAGTTGGCCAGCTGGTAAGTTGGTAAGTCCTGGCTCTGCCTCGAGGTCGGTCCCAGTTGGAGGCCACCAGCGCAGACGGAGATGGCGACGGTGAATACGACAAGTAAAGGTCGCATCCCCCCCGAAGGAAGAGACTAAGAACAAGTTTCTCCCACACCCCCCGCCCCCCACACATACACAACTAAAATAAACTGAATAAACTATAACCCCAGGACAAAAGAAAACAAAAAAGACAAACAGACTGCAGGCTAATGTTTTGCCGCGTTTCTCAAGGGAGGTGATAGCTTGTGGGAAGTTTGCAAAATTGGAAGCAATAAACATAAGATGTCGGTGGAGGGGCTTTTTCTGCATGATTTCACTGATGATCCTGACCGCAGCAGATTCTTCTTCAATACAGTTGACGATTTATTTTATTGTTTCAAAATTTGCAGCATAGTAGAGTACAGTAGAGCCATGTACCCCACCTAGTCAAAACGGGCTGAGGAGGTAGCGGAATCTCGCGTACCGTTTCCTTGAACAACTGCACACGTGACGGTGCTTTGAGGAAGATTTTCTTGACATTGGAAACTAGGCGATTGACATCTGGAAACAAGTCACGTATGTGCTCGGCGATCCTATGGAGTTTGTGAGTTAAGCATGTCAAATGCAACAGTTTGGGAATAAAACTTTAAGAGCACGAGCAGCTTTTTTCATGTGTGGAGCTGCAACAGTCACAAACAGAAGAACATTCTCGTGTTTTATACCTTCTGGCCAAAGTTCAGCAAGTGAAGATGTAAACAACTGAGCAATAGTTGAGCTGTTTGACTTCTCCAATACTCCTGATGTCAACAAATACTTGTTTGATGGTTGACCTGCCTCCAGTGTACCGATGACCACATTAGCAACATATCTCGGTGTCTCGTCTCCTGAGATCCATATTTTGTTCATGTAACTTCATTTCTAATTTTCTGCACAACAATGTTGAAGTTGCTGTCAACATAATTTTTCTGTAATGATGACTCGCTCGGTATATGTTCCTCTGTGTAATTCTCTAAAAAACCTCTGAGAGATTTGTTTTCAAATTTCCACAGTGGAAATCCAGCATCAATGAATGCCTTGCACAAATCGCTCGGAAACTCAGATTTGCGACTGGAGCCAGCGGTAAATGTAGTGAGGAGACGGGCTTACGTATTTCCTGCCTTCAGTTTCTCTGCCGCTGATGTGTTTAGCTGCCTGTACATGCTGGGAGATGAAATATTTCATCTCATGATTCAGTGCTTTCTCACATGCTTCGCAAAACAGCACACAGTTCGCTTTAGCGAATATATCACTCCTGTACACTCACCAAATCGTTCAGTTTTTTACAAGGCGTTGATTTGACTTTAGGCATTTTCACTCTTGCAGGGGTAGATCCTACAGGAGCGGGAATGCAGACCTCTACAGGTAGGCCAAGTACAAGCTGAGAAGGGGAATCAGAGCTGCCAAGAAAAGGTACTCTGAGAAGTTGAGGAGCAAGTTCTCAGCAAATTATTCTTCTTCAGTTTGGAAGGGCTTGCAAGAAATCACAAGTTACAAGAGGAAAACCCACCCCCGCTCCTTAGACAATTATCAGCTGACCAACGACCTGAACGAGTTCTACTGCAGTACCGATAAACAGAAACCTAACCCTGGTACCCCCTCCCCAACCAACACTTCACGCATACTCATAGCTTGACTCCAGTTTGAAAAGACTGGACCGTTCTCAGGGGTCCCACTTAACTACTTTTCCCTTTTTCCAGCCGGGCATCCTAGGCAGCTTTTAGGTTGCCAAATGACAGTTAGGTGGTTATTTAAGACGGCTTGCATGACGCATGCGATAATGTGCTCGACGAAGTGCGTAGTTACCAGTCGGAATTATGCTCAATGAAGCATTCACATATTCTTCTTCAAATAACGTCACAAACTAAACATATTCACAAATCAAGACATGATATATACCCCAATGACATGCAGCAAAATTATAATACAGTATCTGAACTCTTTTTGCACGTTGCAATGAATGCAATTTATATTATTTCTTTCCACTGACAAACAAAAATGTGTTGGATTATTCAGCGTATGATCAACCTCGGTGAGACCAAGCGCAGGCTTGGCGAATGCTTCGCACAACACCTCCACTCAGTTCGCAATAACCAACCTGATCTCCCGGTGGTCCTTGCTTTCTCCCTCCTTCCCCTCCTATTCCCAGCTCTTCCATAGCCTATGGTCTCTGCCTCTTCCTTTCTTTTTCACCCCCCCCCAACATCAGTCTGAAGAAGGGTCTCGAAATGTCGCCTGTTCCTTCGCTCCATAGATGCTGCCTCACCCGCTGATTTTCTTCAGCTTTTTTGTCTACCGTCCATTCACACAAGTTCTCATCCACCCCCTACACATTAGGGGCAATTTTACAGAGACAAGTTAACCTACAAAGCCAATGCATCTTTGGGATGTGGGAGGAAACCCACATGCTTGCAGGGCGAATGTGCAATTTCAACACAGACAGTGCCCAAGGACAGGATCAAACACAGATCTCTGGCGTGTGAGGCAGCAAGTCTACCAGCTGTGCCACTATATTTTGTTTTCCAACACACACATAAATTGTACGTGGATAACTTCTGGTTACTAAAAAAAAAAGAAACTATCCATTTTCAGTCTTAAATCTTTAAGTGATGTTATGTGCCCCTTTACAGCTACTGTATGTTTTAATTCAGTTCAAGACTATGGGACAGTACATCGGCCATAAAGGTGCTGCATAGAAACATAGAAACATAGAAATTAGGTGCAGGAGTAGGCCATTCAGCCCTTCGAGCCTGCACCGCCATTCAATATGATCATGGCTGATCATCCAACTCAGTATCCCGTACCTGCCTTCTCTCCATACCCTCTGATCCCCCTAGCCACAAGGGCCAGATCCAACTCACTCTTAAATATAGCCAATGAACTGGCCTCAACTACCCTCTGTGGCAGAGAGTTCCAGAGACTCACCACTCTCTGTGTGAAAAAAGTCTTTCTCATCTCGGTCTTAAAGGATTTCCCCCTTATCCTTAAGCTGTGACCCCTTGTCCTGGACTTCCCCAACATCGGGAACAATCTTCCTGCATCTAGCCTGTCCAACCCCTTAAGAATTTTGTACGTTTCTATAAGATCCCCTCTCAATCTCCTAAATTCCAGAGAGTATAAACCGAGTCTATCCAGTCTTTCTTCATAAGACAGTCCTGACATCCCAGGAATCAGTCTGGTGAACCTTCTCTGCACTCCCTCTATGGCAATAATGTCCTTCCTCAGATTTGGTGAAAGTGCCAGGGACCCGGAATTAATCCTGAATATGGGTGCTGTCTGTGTGGAGTTTTTTCCTTTTCCCTTTGATCGCATGGGGTTTCTCCAGGTGCTCTTGTTTCCTTCCACATTCCAAAGGTGTGCAGGAACCTTTTTCAGACCCAACCCAAAACGTAATATTTTCCTTTTGTCCTAAGATTCTGTCTGATCTGTTGAGTTACTCCAGCTTTTTGTGTCTATCTTCGGTTTAAACCAGCATATTTATATAGTTATATATTCATATATAAATATACACTTTTGTTTTCTTGTTTATAACATTGTTTACATTGTTTATAATATTGTTTACAGAGTACTATGTTTACATATTCTGTTGTGCTGCTGTAAGGATTTCATTGTTCTAATTGTGAGAGAATAAAACACTCTTGACTTACGTCGCTAATGTGTGGGATAGAACTAGTGTACGGGTGGTCGGCGTGGGCCGAAGGGCCTGTTTCCATGCTGTATCTTTAAATTAAACTAAAAACACTAAAACCAGAGGGAGTCTAAAGAAGGGTCTCCACCTGAAATGTCACCCAATTTCTTCTATCCAGGGATGCTGGCAGCTCCATGGAGTTACCCCGCACAATTAAAACATGGAATAATCTTCACCCCACTATAGTTACCCAACCAGACACAACTAAATTAAAGATTTCTATGGCTCTTTTTTCCCAAAAACTATTTTTTGCTTAAGTCCAAGTCAAGAGTCAAGGGAGTTTTATTGTCATGTGTCCCAGATGGGACAATGAAATTCTTGCTTGCTGCAGCACAACAGAATATGTAAACAGAATACAGAACAGGAGATAAAAGTTCAGTGTGTTTATATACCATAGACATATATATATACACAATAAATAAACAGATAAAGTTCAATAGGCTGTTATTGTTCAGAGTTTAGAGTTTGGTGGTGGACCCTCCACTACCTCCAGTTTAAATTCCATTTGGAATATTTTTGGAGGACCAAGAAGCAAGAGTTACTCCAGGGAATTACTCCATCTCCAGGGAGTGTTTCTGCATTGGGTTTCAGTGGTCATGGCGGCGACTGGACAGCAATGGCTGCCATATCTCCCACAATGTAAAGCGAGGGAGAAAGTTCCCGGCGCCGACCAGTTACCGTGGCAATGTGCATGTGTAGGGCGGCCGATGATGTGCTGGCCGTGGTTGTGTGCAGGGGGAGGATGTGCTGGCCGTGGCAGAGCGCATGTGCAAGGCGGCCTGCCGTGCCGGCAGAAGAGCGGCCGGACAGCAGAGACCTGGCGGCCCGGACACAGATGGTGGGTGGAGACTGAGAGTGACAGAGAGAGATAGAGAGGAGGGCCGCTTGGTTGAACGGTAGGTGTCCCGGGTGCTTGCCAAGCCGCGCAAAATGACTCTGCTTTTAGGTTGCCTGGCAGGACTTTAGGTGGCCATTGGCAAACGGGCAACCGTTAATTTCGAGCCCTGCCTTCCCCACCCACTTCTCCCCAATCACCACTTCACACCTACTTAAAGCATGACTCCAGTCTACAAATACTGGACCCTTTCCCACCCACCCCTCCAATCACCACTTAACGCCCACTTACAGCCTGACTGCAAAAGACTGAGGCCACGTCCACTACCCACGAATGAACGACGGATGATGGCGTCCCCGGTTTCGCCCCGGTTGTGGACATTTCTTGTAAGTTACATGAACAAGGCAAAAAAAAGGCTGATTTTGGCACTCGATCGTGAAAAAGGCATTGTCTTGCTGAAATCACTAAAAAAGGCAGATGGCAAAATCCTGCTCTACCCATGACACAGTTCCAACGTCATCTTTAAATTGCCAATACCACTATTGTTGGATGAATAAAGCCAGTTTGAGTACAGGATTGAAAATCTGATTGAATGTTGTGAGATCAACAATCATGCTCTCAACATCAGCAAGACCAAGGGGCTGGTTGTTAACCACGTACCTGGCTTCATCGAAGAGATGGTGGTGCAGAAAATCAACAGTTTCAAGTTCTTGGGCATGCAGCTTGAGAAAGCTCAATGACTCTACATAAATGGAAGGTTGAGGACATTCAGTATGTTATTGAATAGTCTTATTGAACTTCTATAGGTGTATTGTTCTATAGTTGCATCGTGCCCTGGTTGTACAAGATGAACACCGAGGAATTAAGGAGATTATAGTGTGGTAGACATTTTCTCGTCCATTCACAGGCACTGATCTCCCCACCATCAAAGGGATCTGCAGGGGGGCACTGCCTCAAAAAGACAGCCAATATCATAAAACCACACTCTCTGTTCACTTTAACATTTCCCTTCTATCAGGAATAAGTTACGGGAGCCTGAAATCCATAACCACAAGTTTCAAGGATAGCTGCTTACTAGCAACCATCAGGCTTTTGACCACAACATAGCATTGACCTCTTTTCCCGCTAATATAATGGTTGTCAATTTACTGAATTCTTTGATTATTTTATGTATCTGTATTGCTTTTAAGGGCCTGTTGTACTGCAACAAGTAAGATTTTAATTGTTCTGTTGTCGGTACACATGACAATTTAACTCCTTTGATAGCTTTGAGGTCACATTGTGATTACCGATGGAATACGTTAGATTGGAAGAAGTCTAGGTAATAATTTAAATACAATTGTTCTGTGGCCGTGTTCATAATGTGTCAAAAGTCTCACTTTTGGGAAGGCACTTGTGAGTATAGAAGAGAAGAAAAATGAGAATAGAAGAGAAGAAAAATGTCTGGAAAATATTTGTCCATGAACAGTGAAACGAGTAACTTGTATTTCAAAGGCAGATTTGATATGCCCATTGTCCTCGTTGAGCAGATTACTTTCTGAGTTCACAACTTTGCTACTTTCAGTACAAATATATACACATTCCATTTAAATGGGCTTTTTAAAGTCAGGCTTAATATGTAGTTCTCGAGCCCACTAACATTCAGATTAAACCATGAACAATCTGCCTCTTTGCTTTCCAAATATCTTTTTATTCATTCAACTGAGCAGAAAATAGCGAAGAGCAATTGTGTCAGCAATAGAAAATATCAAGAGCAATTGTGTCAATGGTAAAAGAAGGGTTAGCAGCGAGAGAGTTTTGGACATGCAATAACAAAGTTGCTTTTCGTACAGGATTTTCAATAATAGAGGTGTTTTTATAGCTAGAGGTTTATTTTGTTATTGTAAGCCAAAAAGATTGTATATTAGGAGAGGGTACACAAAAGGCTGGAGAAACTCAGCGGGTGCAGCAGCATCTAAGGAGCGAAGGAGATAGGCGACGTTTCGGGTCGAGACCCTTCTTCAGATACAAGGAACTGCAGATGCTGGTTTACAAAAAAAGACACAATGCTGGAGTAACCAGAGATTCTGCCTGACCCAGTGAGTTATTCCCGCACTTTATGTCCCAGATTGTATGTTACTTTGTTTATTAGAGTATTGTTGCTCAAGTATCAATAGAAGCGATTGCTTGTCAAATTGGCCCGTCATGGTGATACTGGCATCCTGTCTTCTTTAGAGGCGATTGATTACTGCGGGGACGTAACATAAAAATAGCTTGTTTCCAAGACAGACGGCTTTTTTCTGTTTGTTAATTTCCAAAGTAATACAGGTTTAGGAAGATGAAAGCAGACACTAAGGGGGCCAAGAATGCAAGGCCTTTGGGGGCCATGAAAAAGCATTGGAAGTCACATTAAAGAAAATCTAAAGGGTCATTGAATGTACATTTAATGAGCAAGTGTGATGTGTTACACTTTGGAAGATTGACTGTAAGGGGAAAATGTACAGTTAATGGCGAGACTCTTAACAGCATTGATATACAGAATATACAAGAGCTATCTTGTGGTCCATATATATATATATATATATATATATATATATATATATATATATATATATATATATATATATATATATATATATATAGCTTCCTAAAAGTGACGATACAAGTAGATAGTGATAAAGAAGGTGTATGGTGTGCTTGCAGCTCATTACAGGATGGATGTGCAGGGTTTGGAGAGCATGTAGAAGGCGATCCAGGGAGACCCTGCTAATTAGACACTTAGTTGGCTTGATGGTAGGAACAGTAGCGTGATGCCGGAAAGTTGTTTTTCAGTCTGGAGGCCGGTGACGAATAATGTGCCTTGGGTGTCTTGTCTAAGCCCATTGTTGTTTGTCATCTATGTCAGGGGCCTCCAAACCTTTCAGCATGAGGGCCACATTATATATTTGGCACATTTTTGCGGGCCATAGGAAAAAATAAAGACAATAGAAAATAGATGCAGGAGTAGGCCATTCGGCCCTTCGAGCCAGCACTGCCATTCACTGTGATCATGGCTGATCATCCACAATCAGTACCCTGTTCCTGCCTTCTCCCCATATCCCCTAACTTCGCTATCTTTAAGCAGGGTTACCAAGTGTCCCGGATTCGCCGTATTTCGTCCCGGCGAAATAAACTAATTACGGTGTTCCGGCAGCCAAACATGTCGTTACGGAGAAGGGCGGGAACGAAAAATAATCAAAACAATAAACGGGAAGGGCGGGGGCGGGGGCGGGGGAGCGGGATTGGACACGTGCAGCGGGAAGGGCGGGAACGAACGGCGGTTGGACACGTGCAGCGGGAAGGGCGGGAACGAGCGCGGTCGGGAACGGAACGAGCGGCGGTCTGAGCAGCAGGCAGATTCATCACATATTCACAACCCAGCGCACCTCTTTCCTCGTGAAAAAGTGTTTCACTCATCTTTCCACTAAAGACACTATTTACTTAAACTGTGGCCTGGTTCTGGACTCCCCCAACATCGGGATTATGTTTCCTGCCAACAGCGTGTCCAATCCCTTAATAATTCCAGAGTATACAAGCCCAGCGTTCCACTCTATCAACATATGATAGTCCCACCATCCCGGGAATTAACCATGTGAACCTAGGCTGCACTCCCCCACTAGCAAGAATTTCTTTGCTCAAAATTGGAGACCAAAACTACACACAATACTCCAGGTGTTGTCTCACTAGGGCCCTGTACAACTGCAGAAGGAAAGAAATGTCAGATTTGCTGTACAGACTCGATCTTGGAGGTAATATTCCAGTTCCGATGCGCAGATAGGGGTAGTGGATAGACAAGGTAGCTGATGGCGTCCGCGGACTTAGAATGGACTTTGGTCACTCGCGTTTTCACTGAATCCAAGATAAAGGCAGCGAGAAAGCGAAGGGAAGAGTCAGGGCTCGAGCAGCCGAAAGTGGGAGCTGGTTGGAAACTGGCAGTGGGAGAGATGAAGCGTTAAAGCGGTGAACGAGAGCAGGAAGCAGCACTGATACAGACGTGATGTGCCTGAGAGAGAGGTGAGGGAAGGGTCTGGCGGCGACTAAAACAAGGAATAATCTACGTATTCTACGGGGAGAGAGAGACAGAGCCTGAGAACAACGGGCTCCCACCTGGAACCGGGAATTCGGTTTGAACACATTCTTCCAAAGATCCGTTCTGAAGAAAACATCTGTTGTGTGGAGCAAATGCTGCAAACACGCTACAAATTCTCTGAGTCGCCGGGCTTTAGGACCTGGGGGAGCCGGGAGCTCAGAGCTTGCTGCGGGCCAGTTAAAATCTCGTGGTGGGCCAGATGTGGCACACGGGCCATAGTTTGGAGTCCCCTGATCTATGTCAATGATATGGATGTGAATGTGCAAGGTATTGTTAAGTTTGCAGAATATGTTTAAATCTATGGTGTTGTGGAAATGGTAAATGGAATTTAAGTGGAAATGGTAAATGGAATTTAATTCGGATAAAAGTGAGGCATTGCATTTTAGGAAGTCAAACCAAGGATGGACCTTCACTGTGAACGGTAGAGCCCTGAGGATTGTTGTTAAACAAAAATAAACCAATGAGTAAAACTACATCAAAGTTGGATTGCTGCAGTTATTCAAGATGTATAGCTGGAATATTGTGTTAGGTTTTGGTCGTCCTACAATTGGAAAGATGCCATTTGAGCTGGAAATAATACAGAAAAGATTTGTTGGCAGGACTTTTGGGACTAAGTTTTAGGGAGAGCTTGAGCAGGTTGGGACTTTATTTCTTGGAGTGTAGGAGAAAGGGGGTTGATCTTTGAGGTCTATAAAATCATGAGGGGAATAGATAAGGTCAATGCACTGCTCCAATAAAGCATTATCTTACAGAAAATCTTGCCCAGCTATAATTTAGTCCTTTTGTCCTGAAGAATGTTTAAGTATATTGCTTGTTGGAAGTACTAAAGAAATCACAAAGACGAGTTTCAATTATTAGAATTTGTCATGTTGCATTGTAACTGGCCATTTATCAGCTACAGTGGTTGTTGGTATTTTAGGTAACGATTTTAACTACTTGGGGGAGATAAGCTCTATGTTTTCTATTCTTTGTGAACTTGAGCATTTATCCGATAATGATACGTACCATTCATTTCACAATTTTTTTTTCTTGAATGTGATATTTTCTTGATGGCAGTTTTGAAACAGCTGAGAAATATTTGTAGTTGATAACAAATGGTAGTTTGGAATATGATAATTAATTTCTTCAGTGGTCAAGCTTATTTTTCCAAAAAAATTGTAAAAATAATTTGCAAGGGTCAGAATTTGTTCTTGAAATTCAAAATACATAATTTTATTCTGTGATAGTATGCTCATACCAGCTAGCCTATCTTGTTTAGGATATTTTGTTTTTAAACAGCAAAAATATATGGCTTCTCGACTACAATGGGTGAGCCTTTTACAGCACAAGAACAGGCCTGTCAGCCCACAATGTCCATGCAAACATCATGTCAGGTTAAAATAATCTCCTCTGACTGCACATGATCCCTATCCCTCCATTCCCAGCACATCTATGTGCTTATATAAAAGCCTCTTAAATGGCATTATTATATCTGCTTCCACCACCGCCCCGGGAAGTGGTTCCAGGCACTCGCCACTCTGCATTTTCAACAAAAACATCCCTGTACATCTCCGTTTAATTTTACCCCTCTCGCCTTAAAAGCTATACCCTCTACCACCCTGGGGGGAAAAAGTTCTTGATGTCTACTCTTTCTATGCACCATAATTTTATATACTTCTATCAGGTTACCCCTGTGCTTCGATGCTCCAAACCAAGTTTGTCCAACCTCTCCTTACAGTTAATACAGACTAATCCAGAGAACATTCTGGTAAACCTCTTCTGCATATTCACCACAGCCTCCACATCCTTCCTGTAATGTGGTGGCCCGAACTGCATGCAGTATATCAAATCCTAGTCCTATAACGCTATTAAGTCCTATAAAGCTGCAATGTGACTTGTACTCAATGTCTCAATGTCTCAACCAATGATGGCAAGCATACCATACACCTTCATTACCACTCAATCTACTTGTGTTTGCCACTTTCAGGGAGCTGTGGACTTAGACCCCAAAATCCCTGTATATAACTGCTGTTAAGGATCTTGCCATTTTATTGTATTAATATTTTTCAGCAAATAAAACCCTTATCTTATTTCTATGGTGCTGCATACTGTTGTGAAAACTATTGCTTTATAAACAGCTATTTATATGATTCAAGAAAGATCTTGGATACACAAGAAACTGCAGAGTCTAGAATCTTAAACAAAGACATGTGCTAGAAGAACTCAGCAGTCAGGCAGTATCTGCGGAGGAATGGATAAAGATTTGGGTCAAAGGCCTTCTTCAGACTATTGGAGGGGGGTGGGGGGAAGTTGGAAAAGAGAGCTGGGGGGTAGACCAAACCTTAGTGAATGATGGTAGTTACAGGTGAGGGGGTGATTGGCAGATAGTTTGAGAGAGTCACAAAGGCTAGAGGTGAAAAGGAGACAAAATGGTGCAGATGAGTGAAATGTAAAAAGCATGTTAGAGGGGTATGGGTGAAAGGGAGCAGAGGGACGGTAAATAAGGGATCAAAGGGATGGGATGGGAGAGGAGTGTACGGGTGTGGTGAGTAACAATGTAACTTGGGTGGTAGGATAAATGGGTGCACTCCTGGATGGTAATGGGAAAGAGTGATGGAGTATGGAAGGTATTAGTTGAAATTGAAGAATTCAATGTTTATACCATTGGTTTTGTAAGCTACTCAACCCAAATATGAGGTGCTATTCTTGCAGGTTGCGGTGGCCTCACTCTGATCATGGAGGACAGAAAGGTCGGTATAGGAAGGGATGTTAAAATACTCACCAAGCAGGAGCTCCAGCAGACCTTGGTGGACCAAATGCACATGATCAGTGAAACTGTTTCCTAGTCGACGCTTTGTAATGCCAATGTAAAGGAGTCCACATCTGGAGCACCAAATGCAATAGACAAGGTTTGGAGGACATGAACATGAACCTTTGTCTCATCTGGAAGGGCTGCCGTGGTCCCTGGATGGAAGTGACTTAGGAGGTGTTTGGACAGGTGTTACATTTCCTGCGGTTGTGGGAGAAAGTATCTGGGGAGGGGACGAGTTGGATGGTCTACAGAAGGTGTTGAAGGTGGTGGAAATGTCAGAGAGTGATGAGGTGGATGTGAATGGTGGTGCGATGAAATGTGAAGACCAGTGGAACATTGTCCTTGTTTCGTCTGGGGGTAGGGAGAGCGAGATATTAACTGCAGGATGGGGTGAGGGCTCCATCCACAACAGCATGGAAGGATATCAAGTTTATTGAAGAAAGAAGACATCTTGGATGTTCTGGAGTGGAAAGCCTCATCTTGAGAGCAGACGCGGCAGAGAATAAGTAAATTAGACTAAGGGGCTGGCGTCCTTGCAAGAGGTAAGGTGGGAGGAGAAGTAGTTAGTTTTGGTTAGCTTTTCAGGAAATACGTTTACAATAGGTGCAGGAGTAGGCCATTTGGCCCTTTGAGCCAGCACCGCCATTCAATGTGATCATGGATGATCATCCCCAATCAGTACCTCGTTCCTGCCTTCTCCCCATATCCCCTATCTTTAAGAGCCCTATCTAGTTCTCTTGAAGTAAGTTGGGATGGGATACCTGAAATAATAAGCTTCCAACTAGAATATATCATGACTAGTTTGGAATTTGATACATTTCCTGAAGTCTGCTTCAGTGGTCATGCATGACATCAGTCTTTTTTTTCTTCCTCAGCCTTGTTTATGGCAAGGTATGCGTCCTGCTCCATGATGGACTAGATCTTCTGATATAGTGGTAAACAGTAATTGGAATTACTGCCAATAACTTTATTGCCAATTAGAACATTGCTGGATTGTTGGGTAACATACTGCCTGCTGCCTGAATGCTGTTAGGATTGGTCCCCAGTTAAACCATGGGAAACTCCCGAAACAAGAGTCTTCCGGCCTTTATTTGGATGGGAGGAGGTTTACTGCCAGTCAGCAAATATTTTTGGGATTTTTCAGTGCTGGATACCCTATCTGATTCGTACCCTGGACCTCCCAGTGTCTAGAATTATAACCGCAAGTAAATTTTATTTTTTTACATTTTGTGTTCCCATATATTTGTTTGCCCCAAATTGTTTGTTGGCTGGTGTTTGGGGCAAAAAATTAAATTAAGATGACCTTGATGCTAATGTTTTACGATTATTTAACAATTATCATTGAACAACCTTATTGTTCCTGGTTACTGAAATGGAAGGCCTGGTGACATTTTCAGCTCTGCCCCCTCTTGAGCTGGAATTTGTAAAGAGGACAGAATATCATCAGGGAAGTCATAATACTTTAATGCTTTAATCAGTAAGTGGCATGAGTGCACCATGGGTTTGTTTTGTCAAAGGTTCAGTCAAGGGTTTGGCAGACTCAATGTTGCCTCTGGAACTGCAAGGTGAGTGACAGGCAGATGTAGAATCAGATAAGTCGGCCTAATGCATGTCCTCTTTATTGCTCTTGTCTAACTTTTTCCAGAAGATTAGGAAGTTTATATTTTAAGGAGTTGGAATTTCAAATGTGATTTACTCTTGTGTTGCAGATACATTCTTGTGCTTAAAATTGTGATTCAACTATGACAACCCTCAAAACTCATAATCGCCATGTAAAATTTCATTCATTGTGACACACAGATTGTACTTGTCCAATGATTTATTACCCATAGCTATTGACCTGAAGATTTGTATAATGCCTTTATATTTGCAAACCATCCCAACTTACTTAAGAGAAATGCCCAATGAAAGATTTACTTGGGGGTACACAAAATGCTGGAAAAACTCAGAGGGTGCAGCAGCATCTATGGAGCGAAGGAGATACAGTGGCTTGCAAAAGTTTTCATACCCCTTGAACTTTTCCACATTTTGTCATGTTACAATCACATACGTAAATGTATTTTATTGGGATTTTATGTGATAGACCAACACAAAGTGGTACAAAATTGTGAAGTGGAAGGAAAATGATACATTGTTTTCCAATTTTTTTACAAATAAAAAACTGAAAAGTGTGGCGTGCAAAAGTATTCAGCCTCCTTTACTCTGATACCCCTATATGAGATGAGAATTGACATGAGAATTAAGGGACAGATGTTTAGGGGTAACGTGAGGGGGAACTTCTTTACTCAGAGGGTGGTGGCTGTGAGGAATGAGCTTCCAGCAGAGGTGGTGGAGGCAGGATCGATTTTAACATTTAAAAGTAAAGTGGATAGGTATATGGACATGAAGGGAATGGAGGGGTATGGTCTGAGTGCAGGTAGATGGGACTAGGGGAAAACAAATGGTCGGCACGGACTGGAAGGGCCGAGAGGGCCTGTCTCCGTGCTGTAATTGTTATCTGGTTATATATAAAATCCAGTGTAACCAATAGCCTTCAGAAGTCACCTAATTAGTAAATAGAGTCCACTTGTGTGTAATCTAATCTGAGTATAAATACAGTTGTTCTGTGAAGGCCTCGGAGGTTTGTTAGAGAACATTAGTGAACAAACAGCATCATGGAGCCCAAGGAACACACCAGACAGGTCAGGGATAAAGTTGTGCAGAAGTTTAAAGCAGGGTTGGGTTATAAAAAAATATACCGAGCTTTGAACATCTCACAGAGCACTGTTCAATCCATCATCCGAAAATGGAAAGAGTATGGCACAACTGCAAACCTACCAAGACATGGCCGTCCACCTAAACTGACAGGCTGGGCAAGGAGAGCATTGATCAGAGGAACTCTGGAGGAGCTGCAGAGATCCACAGCTCAGGTGGGAGAATCTGTCCACAGGACAACTATTAGTCGTGCACTCCACAAATCGGGCCTTTATGGAAGAGTGGCAAGAAGAAAGCCATTGTTGAAACAAAGCCATAAGAAGTCCCGTTTGCAGTTTGCCATAAACCATGTGGGGAACACAGCAAACGTGTGGAGGAAGGTGCTCTGGTCTGAAGAGACCATATTGAAGTTTTTGGCCTAAATGCAAAATGCTATGTGTGGCGGAAAACTAACACTGCACATCACCCTGAACACACCATCCCCAATGTGAAACATGGTGGTGGCAGCATCATGCTGTGGGGATGCTTTTCTTCTGCAGGGACAGGAAAGCTGGTCAGAGTTGATGGGAAGATGGATGCAGCCAAATACAGGGCAATCTTGGAAGAAAACCTGTTAGAGTCTTCAAAAACTTGAGACTGGGGCGGAGGTTCACCTTCCAGCAGGACAACGACCCTAAACATACAGCCAGAGCTACAATGGAATTGTTTAGATCAAAGCATATTCATGCGTTAGAATGGCCCAGTCAAAGTCCAGACCTAAATCCAATTGAGAATCTCTGGCAAGACTTGAAAATTGCTGTTCACAGACGCTCTCCATCCAATCTGACTGAGCTTGAGCTATTTTGCAAAGAAGAATGGGCAAAAATTTCAGTCTCTAGATGTGCAAAGCTCGTAGAGACATACCCCGAAAGACTTGCAGCTGTAATTGCAGCGAAAGGTGGTTCTACAAAGTATTGAATCGGGGGGGCTGAATACTTTTGCACGCCACACTTTTCAGTTTTTTATTTGTAATACAATTTGGAAACCATGTATCATTTTCCTTCTACTTCACAATTATGCTCCACTTTGTGTTGGTCTATCACATACAATCCCAATAAAATACATTTATGTTTGTGGTTGTAATGTGGAAAAGTTCAAGGGGTATGAAAACTTTTACAAGCCACTGTAGGTAACGTTTCGGGCCGAAACCCTTCTTCAGACTGATGGGCGGTGGGGAGAGGCGGGGGGAAGAAGGGAAAAAGGAGGAGGAAGAGGCTGAGGGAGAGGTGGGAAGGGGAGGAGACAGCAGGGGTCAACAGAATTGAGAGAATTCAATGTTCTTGCCAAGAGGATGCAGACTCCCCAGAGTCTGAGGAATATGAGGTGCTGTTCCTCCAATTTGCGGTGTTGCTTACTCTGGCCGTGGAGGAGACGCAGGACAGAGAGGTCGGATACGGAATGGGAGGGGGAGTTGAAGTGCTGAGCCACCGGGAGATCGGGTTGGTTATTGCGGAGGTGTTCGGCGAAACGATCGTCAAGCCTCCGCTTGGTCTCACCGATATAGATCAGCTGGCATCTAGAGCAGCGGATGCAATAGATGAGGTTGGAGGAGGTGCAGGTGAACCTCTGTCAGACCTGGAAGGACTGCTTGGGTCCTAGAAAGGAGTGAAGGGGGGAGGTAAAGGGACAAGTGTAGCATCTCTTGCGGTTGCAAGGGAACCTGCCCGGGGAAGGGGTGGAACGGGAGGGAAGAGAAGAATTGACAAGGGAGTTGCGGAAGTCAGACGGGGGGAAGATGGGAAGATGTGGCGAGTGGTGGGATCACGTTGGAGGTGGCGAAACTGGCGGAGGACTATGTTGTATGTGCCGGCTGGTGGGGTGAAAGGTGAGGACCAAGGGGACTCTGCCCTTGTTGCGAGTGGGGGGATGGGGAGAGAGGGCAGTGTTGTGGGGTACGTAGGAGACCCTGGAGCAAGCCTCAACTATAGTGGGGGAGGAGAATCCCCGTTATCTGAAGAATGAGGACATTTGTGATGCCCTGGTGTGGAACACCTCATCCTTGGAGCAGATGCGACGTAGACGGAGGAATTGGGAATAGGGGATGGAGTCTTTGCAGGAAGCAGGGTGGGAAGAAGAGATTTACTTGGGCGGTTAACTAGGGCAAATGTAAGGACTCAGTGCAAGTTAAATATCTTTGATGAAAATAAGATAATTTTGTTGAAATAATATAAAGGAACACATTTGTGGATCATTCTTTTGTTGTTTATGATTTACAAAAGCTCCTATTAGAGGAAGCCTCTTAAATAATTCTCTACATCGGCGAGGCCAAGCACAGGCTCGGCGATTACTTTGCTGAACACCTCCGCTGAGTCCGTCTTAACCAACCTGATCGCCCGGTTGCTCAGCACTTCAACTCCCCTTCCCATTCCCAATCTGACCTTCCATTGCCAGAGGCCCAGCACAAATTGGAGGAACAGTATCTCATATTTCGTTTGGGTAGTTTACACCCCAGCAGTATGAACAATGACTTCTCTAATTTTAGATAGCCTTTGATTTTGCCCACCTTCCCCTCCCCCTTCGCAGTTCACCCACAAGTCCTACTGTCTCCACCTACTTCCTTTCTTTTCCCCCACCCCCCGACATCAGTCTGAAGAACGCAAACCCAACCCAAAACATCGCCAATTCTTACTCTCCATTGATGCTGCCTCGCCCGCTGAGTTTCTCCATGATATGCCCAGAACCACATGGTACAGAATGTAATTTGCATATTTATCTATGTACTATCTTGATTTATACTGATATTTGTCACGGACTCTGGATATTGAACACTTTTGTTATTCCCTAAAAAAGTGAAATTCTTGTTTAAATAATGACACATTATATATTGTGATCGAACATTGAAATACTGCACGGGCACAGACCCTACGGCCCACAATGCCTGTGCCAAACATGATGCCAAGATAAACCAATTTCATCATCCTACATATGATTCATCTCGATTTCCTGACTTTCTTGGACCAGAGATCTTGGATTAATTTTTTACCAACGCCCAAGTTGAAATTCAATATGTTCCTTTTGTTTCCTGTGAACTAACTGTTATTCTGACAAAATCATAAAATCCATTTGTTATAAAGTCAATATCATTTTAATGGTTTAAATACTAAGTTATCAAGAATATTTGTCTTAATGTCTTTTGTATCTTCAGAACAGGTTTTCTGGCTATCTACCCGTAAGCAGTGACAATATCATATTGGGCCAGAATTCCATCGAATACTCTGAACTGAAGCTCACTGCACTTAGCTGGGAGTGCTTATTCCCACTACATAACAACATTGGTGGGTGATCCCTTTGCACTCTCAGCGTCCCATTGTCTCATAGCATCTTGTGCCAGATTTTGCACCTTGTATTGAAAGTATTCTACACTTAGGTTGACAGCAGAGACATGCTTTTTTTTAAACCATCCCTGCCCAAATCCATGCGTTCAGTGATGTAATGACATATGGATGTTGCCCCATCCCTAGTGGTGATTGCAAGAACATATGACATCCCATAAAGTAAAACTTGCACTTGAACAATCTCATCGCATGTTGCATTATGTATTATGTTTCGAACAAATATAAGTAAACCATGGTAATTTTTTTGCTGTATGCAATACCTGTTCTCCACCAGCACAATACACTGATTCAGAGTTCATCTTTTTACAAGTGTTTGGGGACTCAAAATAAGTTATTTTTTAAATAGACACAAAATGCTGGAATAATACAATTAAAATCTTCATTTGAAATCGGTGAAAACTAAATAATGAAACAATTTGATTAACAAATACAATTTCATATTGAATTGAAATAACACTTTCCATCAAATAGAAAAGGGAAGAAGCATAATTGGCCCAGCATAGCCTGCCGTCACAATTTCCCATCCTCCGTTTGCTTCCTCAGACCACATATTCAACTCTTTAATTTCCTCACTAGCATCACCGTTGTATATGAATATTATTTGCCTATCAGTGAGAGATGCTGTGGAAGATTCACTATTGTATGTGCCCTAAAAATGAGACGAGATAAATGACAACTAATGTTTAAAAACATTTAATGTAAATTTGGTATGCCTGGTGCAGATAGATTGTCAGAAGTTCTTGCAAAGAATAATGAGCAAAAAAACAATGTGTTGGAGAAACTCAGTAGGGCAGGCAGCATCTGTGGAGGAAATGGGAGAAAAAGTAATACTTGACATTTTGTTGCTTCTTTCATCTTAAACATAGAAACATAGAAAATAGGTGCAGGAGGAGGCCATTTGGCCTTCGAGCCAGCACTGCCATTCATTGTGATCATGGCTGATCATCCCCTATCAATAACCCGTGCCTGCCTTCTCCCCATATCCCTCGACTCCACTCGCCCCTAGAGCTCTATCTAACTCTCTCTTAAATCCATCCAGTGACTTGGCCTCCACTGCCCTCTGTGGCATGGAATTCCATAAATTCACAACTCTCTGGGTGAAAAAGTTTTTTCTCACCTCAGTCTTAAATGACCTCCCATATTATTCTAAGACTGTGGCCCCTGGTTCTGGACTTGCCCCACATTGGTCACATTTTTCCTGCATCTAGCTTGTCCAGTCCTTTTATAATTTTATATGTTTCTATAAGATTCCCCCTCATCCTTCTAAACTCCAGTGAATACAAGCCTAGTCTTTTCAATCTGTCCTCATATGACAGTCCCGCCATCCCAAGCATCAATCTCGTGAACGTACTCTGCACTGTTTCAATCACAAGGATGTTCTTCCTCAAATTAGGAGAAACTGTACACAATACTCCAGATGTGGTCTCACCAGAGTCCTATACAACTGCAGAAAAACCGCTTTACTCCGATACTGAAATCCTCTTGTTATGAAGGCCAACATTCCATTAGTTTTTTTTTCGCTGCCTGCTGTACCTGTAAGCCAACGTTCAGTGACCAGTACAAGGACGCCCAGGTCTCGCTGCACCTCACCCTTACCTAACCTAACCCCATTGAGATAATAATCTGCCCCCTTGTTTTTACCGCCAAAGTGGATAACCTCACATTTATCTATATTATATTGCATCTGCCACGCAACTGCCCACTCACTCAACCTGTCAAGGTCACCCTGCAACGTCCTAACATCCTCTTCACCGTTCACACTGCCACCCAGCTTTGTATCATCCGCAAACTTGCTAGTGTTGCTCCTAATTCCCTCTTCCAAATCATAAATATATATGGTAAACAGTTGCGGGCCCCAACACCGAGCCTTACGGCACTCCACTCGCCGCTGCCTGCCATTCTGAAAAGGACCCGTTCACTCCTACTCTTTGCTTCCGGTCTGCCAACCAATTTTCTATCCATGTCAACACCCTATCCCCAATACCATGTGCTCTAATTTTAGTCACCAGTCTCCCGTGCGGGATCTTATCAAAGGCTTTCTGAAAGTCTAGAGACACTACATCCACTGGCACCCCTTCATCCATTTTACTTGTCACATCCTCAAAAAATTCCAGAAGATTAGTCAAGCATGATTTCCCTTTCATAAATCCATGTTGACTTGGACTTATCCTTTTACTGCTATCCAAATGCCCCATTATTACCTCTATAATAATTGACTCCAGCATCTTTCCCACCACCGAAGTCTGGCTAACTGGTCTGTAATTCCCCGTTTTCTCCCTCGCCCCTTTCTTGAAAAGTGGGATAACATTAGCTATCCTCCAATCCACAGGAACTAATCCTGAATCTATTGAACATTGGAAAATTATCACCAATGCGTCCACTAGAGCCACCTCCCTGAGGACCCTGGGATGCAGACCATCAGGCCCCGGGGATTTATCATCCTTCAGTTCCATTAGCCTACCCAATACTATTTCTCGCCTAATGAAAATTTATTTCAGTTCCTCTACCCCCTTAGATCCTCTGTCCTCTAGTATATCTGGGAGATTTTTTGTGTCTTCCTTCGTGAAGACAGATCCGAAGTACCTATTCAATTCTTCTGCCATTTCCTTGTTGCCCATAATAATTTCGCCTGTGTCTGCCTTCAACGGACCCACATTTGACTTTGCTACTCTTTTTCCCTTAAAATTTCTAAAGAAGCTTTTACTGTCTTTCTTTATATTCCTTGCCAGCTTCCCTTCGTACTTCATCTTTTCAACCCGTATTGCCCGTTTTGTTTACTTTTGTTTTCCTATGAAAGTTTCCCAATCCTCTGGCTTCCGGCTACTCTTTGCTGTGTTATACATCTTTTCTTTTAGTTTTATTCTATCCCTAACTTCTCTTGTCAGCCACGGTTGCCTCCTACTCCCCTTAGAATCTTTCTTCCTTTTTGGAATGAAATGATCCTGCGTCTTCTGGATTATGCCCAGAAATTCCTGCCATTGCTGTTCCACTGTCATTCATGCTAGGATCCCTTTCCAGTCTACCTTGGCCAGCCCCCCTCTCATGCCTTCATAGTCCCCTTTGTTCAACTGCATCACTGACACTTCCGATTTAACCTTCTCCTTCTCAAATTGCAGATTAAAATGAATCATATGATCACTACCTCCAAGCGGTTCTTTTACTTCGAGTTCTCTTATCATATCTGGTTCATTGGACAACACTAAATCCAGAATTGCCTTTTCTCTGGTCCATTACAAGCTGCTCTAAGAATCCATCTCGGAGGCATTCTACAAACTCTCTTTCTTGGGGTCCTGAACCAACCTGATTTTCCCGGTCTATCTGCATATTGAAATCCCCCATCACCATAGTGGCATTACCTTTGTTACATGCCAGTTTTAACTCCTGCTGCAACTTACACCCTACATCCGGGCTACTATTTGGGGATCTGTAGATAACACCAATTAGCGTTTTCTTGCCTTTACAATTCCTCAACTCAATCCACAGTGACTCTAACTCGTCAGGACCTATGACTTCCCTCACAAGGGACTGAATTCCATCCCTCACCAGCAAAACTACCCCCCCTCCTCTGCCCACCTGCCTGTCCTTCCTATAGGATATATAACCCTGAATATTAAGTTCCCAGGCCCGATCCTCCTGCAGCCACATCTCAGTAATCCCCACAATGTCATATCTACCAACCTCTAACTGAGCCTCAAGCTCATCTACTTTACTTCTTATACTTCGCGCATTCATATACAATACTTCCTTACTTCCTTACTTCCTTACGCATCTGACCTTTCACATCGAACCCTATTACAGTTGGCCATATCCCTTTGTGAGCATCCTTTCCTGTTAATTCCGGGGTTATTAACTATCCCTTTACTCTCTTTCCCTTTAACTCCATCCTCGACTATCCCATTTGACACCCCCCCCCCCCCCCCCCTTAAAACCCCCCCCCCACCTTTCAGGTTAAAACCACCCGTGTAGCAGTGGCAAACCTGCCTGCCAGAATGCTGGTTCCCCCACCTGTTAAGATGCAATCCGTCCCTTTTGTACAGTTCCCCCTTACTCCAAAACAGATCCCAGTGATCTAAGAATCTAAATCTGTGACCCCGGCACAGTTCCTCAGTCACATCTTGATTACTGAATCCTCAGGAATAGATTCATGCTCTAGCTATTAAATGTCCTGGGTTACTTCATTTGGTATCCTTGAAAACCTCAAATGCTTGTAAAACAGCCAATCCCAACTAAAAATATTTAAAATAGAATTCCTGATGATTCTCCAAAATTAGTAATTGCCGTATTTTTTTTTAAAGGACTTGTTAATTTAATTGTTGTCCTACTTACAAGTTTGACTGTTCATTACATGGATTTGTATTGTTCCACAGTTCAGAAACACTAAGTTATGCATTTTCAGTATGCCTGCGCAAACTTTCCAAGAGGACTTTGCAGGTATTCAACTCTGTTGCTCACAATTCACATCCTATGTCGCATGCAAATGAGCAATTTATTTGACCACAATCTCCAATTAGAGTACACGGAACTAGGTTTTACCTGACAAGGGTTGCTTTAACATAATTTTCTGCATGGTTATTGTGAGGTACCTCAATTATTTCAAAAATATGATTTTTTTCACCCCTTTTTATATTGTTGAAATAAAGCAAATATATCTGGAATAGTTCAGAAGATTTCAGAAAGCCCAGATTGATCTTTTTGTCTTCCCAGTTTATGGTCATTAGCAAATATTTTCTTGTGCCATTTCAACAAAATCCACCATATTATTACAACTTGATGTTTGTGAATTACTGATTTTACATTTGCTAACTATGTATATAGTGTGTGTCTTTATGTAATATCAATAGTTTTTGCAAATAATAGTTTGATTGTTCCTTTTGTATGAATTGCATTCATTTGTTTCAGATTATATAATGTGATATAGAGTGACTTTTTTAAGGCTGTGCCATGTGATGTATAATTTTGTTTATTATAAACTTACGTTTTCATTTACATATAAGCTCGATGGATACTAAAGATTAAAAATGTTCCACCTATTTTTGTTGTTCGTACTGACTTCAATGGACAGTTGAGATACATTGATATTTGTATTGAATCTTTTACCTTTGTATCTAAACACTTTTCTAAGGAAGGACAAACATTCATCTGCATAATGTTATTGAAAATATCCTATTGCCAACCGATATTACATTTTTAGTTTGAATTTGCTTGAGCTATTCTCTTCATATGCATACATAATTGTCCGGGGAGATAAATAATTGTTTCTGTTTGGACGAAGAAATGAAAGGACTCTGAACTTCCAGTTATTCATTGTTGCTCTTTAATGCTTATAACTGTTGCTCAACGAGTGCTGGGGAGCAGACATTTTGTGTGAACATTGCTATTGAGGGTTTTACAAAACAACTTCAAATCCACTCACAAAATTAGGGCATTCATCTTCTGAATAAGATATTGTTTATTGGTATCTGTAAAATGTCTTGAATGATTAGCTAGGTGTTGTGTTTAACCTTGTCATCTCTATTGTGTAGAATGTTCAATTTCTATGAATAGCAGCAAAGGTTCAGATGATTAGATAGTAAATTGAACTACCAGAGCTTGATATTAAGGAATAAATTAATTATATTTTAAACCAAAAGAGTGGTTTGTAATGTGGCCGAAATCTGGATAAATCGGTTTATATTTAAATAAATGATGCAGAACTGAAAAATTATGATGGATGTGGCCTTTTACCTATCCATTATATTTAAAAAATGCAACCATACATAATTTCAATTACAGGAGTTCAATTATTTAATTTTGAAACTCAAAATTAAGTTTAGGTGTACTAATTTTGCAAACCATTACACAATTAACGGAATATCATGCGAAGAATGCCAAAGTCCACTGTTTAGTTAATTACTCTCCAATTCAAACATTTTGACATTTTAGTTTTATTATTTTTGTCGTTAGTTTACTTTGTTATAGTCACATGCACCAAAGTACAGTGTAAAGCTTTTGTTTGTGTGCTATCCAGTCAAAGAAGACTATGATCGCAATCAAGTCATCCACAATGCACAGATAAAGGGTACAACATATAGTGCAAGGTAAAGTCCAATTAAAGATAGTTCAAAGGTCTCAAATGAGGTGGATGGGAGGTTCAGGACTGCAATGTAGCTGATGAAAGGATCATTCAGTTGCCTAATAACAGCTGGGAAGAAACTGTCCCTGAATCTGGAAGTGTGCGTTTTCAAACTTATGTGCTTGTTTAGGGGATAACCAGTCACCGAAAAAGGGGGAACATAACCATGAATGCAGTAACTTTGGTTAATTTAGATTCTAGGTTACGCTGAATTGATATGGACTTCGCTGTGAACATGAAAAAATATGAATGTGGCTGCAAGAACATCAATAACTTGTTTGAGAATATATAATTAGCAGAAATGTACAATAGCTTTAAAAACATCTTCTACTTGTGTACTGTACAGTTCTACATTATGCACAATAGGTTTCGGAGACTTGTATATCGGTTTCCTAATATACCTGTCAAACTTTGTATGGTCTTGTTTTTCATTACACTGTATGAGTTACTGATTTGAAATTAAAAAAAAAGTTAAACTAATCTGCTGTCTAAATAATATATTGAAGATACAATCTGCTTTGGCTGCTTAAGAATATAGTGTATGTTTTCTTATTAATGCCTGCAAAATTAATTGAGATACTTGCTATCACATCAATTTGAATTCTAATGGCTTAAAAAAAATAGTAGTCGTATTGATTTAGTAAAGCAACCACAGTTAATGTTTATTTTGCACAGAAGTGTTTTAACCCCATTTTTACACCATTTATACTGTAACGGCATGCATTAATGTAGGTGAATTATAGCAATACGTTTGAGAACTTTCAGAGCTATAATTTTGAGAATTCTTTGAAAACATTCTATTCATTTCTCTACCCCTAACATTCTTTTTCATTTGTCTCAAAGAAACATTTAAAACTCAATTAACCATTATTTACTTGGGTCCATGCATTTTCTAAACTGAACATAGATTTGTGGGTTAAAATGATAAATCATCAGTTTTGAATGTAACTATAAACAACACAGTAAAGATAATAAATATGTTACCACCACCCCTGGTGTGAATAGATGGATTATATTGGCTAGTGAGTGCCTTGAAAGTAAAAAACATAGTGAAATTCTTACAGCTAGTTCATAGTCATTTTGAGATTTGTGGTAGTGCATTTAAATCATAATTTTACTTCGGAGTCACGTGAGTGACTACGCGAAGAAGCCCCGCCAGGCGTATGCCGAGTCATTACGTCGACGCATGTCGCATTGAACGGAGCTGGAAGCGCAGCTCCACCAGTGGTAAGTAGAAAACTTCGCAGGTAAGTTTTAAAAACTTCCAGCAAGACTTAAACTCCGTAAGGCTGGCTTGTGAGTCAGCAGGAGCCTGTTCAGCGGGAAGAGCAATCATGGGCCACGCACCATTGCGGTCCCATCACAGCGATCGGCAAAATAGATAAGTGCGGTGCTGGTTCCGATACCGGTGGCCGTTATTCCGTAGTTAATACCCTCCAGCTGGCCTAGGTCATTTGGGCTGAGGCCACAATGATAGGTAAGCATACAAGGTCTGCTCTGAGTATGTGGTACCAGATGCAGTTCCTTAGTTTGATGTGTATGATATGTGCATTATTAAACTTTCATCCCTGCTGAGAGAACAAGCAGGTTAAATACAAAGGTTTGATTCTGGGGCCAGCAGAGGCAGAGAGACGGGTACAAAGTATTATACCCAATATAGCCACATCAACCCTTATATTGGGAGAACTGTGTAATACTGAGAGTAATATAAATATTCTGCAAGTAAATATGCCTGTCAGAATCTATAATTCTAAACATGAACATATATGATTATGCACAAATACACAAGGAAATGTAAATAAAGTTACTCTCCTCCAAGAGAGGACAAGAATGGGGGGGAGACTAGAAATGGAGAAAATGCTCCACACTTTACTCGGTCAAGGGTCCAAAGACCCAAAGATTCCCAGGCAGCCTCCAAAGGAGTTCCATATACTATGTATGGTGCCTGTAAAAAATGGGAATCTGACTCTTCAGTGCCTTCTTAGATCTGAATGAGGTCTCCCTAGAGCAAGACTAAAATGCTCTAAACTTTAATCAGTCAAGGGTCCAAGGACTCAGAGATTCCCAGGCAGCCTCCGAAGGAGTTCCATACACTGGGTATGGTGCCTGTTTTAAAAAAAAAAAAAAAAAAATGGGAATCTGACTCTCCAATGCCTTGTTTAGGTCTGGATGAGGTCTCCTAGAGCAAGACTCAGGACTACCAGGGCAGGAGGAGACTGACCCTGAAGCTGGTGTCCCTACTTATGTGTATACACAAGAGCCACGCTCCGGGTGTTCCCGATGTAGCATCAAGTTTGCTATATCGGTATGGACTGGTGAGGCTGTGGATAAGACCTGGCTGCCAACATTATTTGGTTTCTCAACTGCTCCAAGAAACTGTTATGACTGAAACAGTAAATATATTAAACACCTGTCTATTGTGCCTCACTCAGGGTGCAAACAGTAAACTCAGTAATTTGGGCACCCATGAGTGTTATGATGCGAGGGCAGAAAATATGTTTCCAGCATGTCCTCTAGCTAATATCAGTTGGCATCACTGCATTTGGGGAAGACATACAAGGGTCGATAAATGTCCAAACCTTATAAGACAGGCTTGCGTTACTCTGCAATGCCTATTCGAACCTAATTGTATGATGAAAATTGCTATTTGGCCGACATTATACCCAAAAATGCAGGACTACGTAGGACAAACAATAACCAGATTAATTATTGGTGAAAATCTGCCAAAACAATTCAAGTTCAATTACGGAGGTACAGTAACTTTATTCCATCACACATAGAACATCTGGGGTACAACCTCTGGTTGGGTGTAAGATTACAATTGTTTTATAATGAGTGATGCTGCATAATATTGAAGGGTTGTTGTTTGCTGCACCAGAAACCTGTCAGGTAGAAAATATATCCCAGACAGAAGAAGATGGGTGTTGCAGAATCAATCTGGACCTCACAAACTTAATTCATATGTTCAGTATAGGCATTTAATAAAGTACACCTTCAACACTGTAACGCAGTTGTTATCACAAGGCTGCTATATGGTACTATAGACGTAAAAAAATAAATAAATAAAAGATACCTTACTATTCAGTACCAATGCATCATTATCACAGGTACTTTAAGTTAATTCGATGGGTCAGCTGAGGCAATTTAAAGAATTACCTTATGGGTTAACTTCAGCTCTCAGGCTGTTCACATAATTATTGAAACCAGCACTAGTGTTACTGAGGGCTCAGAATCACATTGTAATGGCTTATCTAGAGGATATGTTAATTGTAAATGCCACTCAGGAGACAGCTGAAGAACTGGTTTCAGCAACCATAAGCCTATTGAAAGGCTAGGGTTCTGTCCATCCAACAACATCTAAGTTACAGCCATCCCAAACAATTGATTATTTGGGGTTGTCATTAATTCAGTTGATATGTCAGTAACTTGCTAACAGATAAGGTTGGGGATATTACAAATGTCTGTACTTGTCTCGCTGAGTGACCTTATCCCTCCATCCGAGAAGTAGCTATGGGTATTGGTAAAATGGTAGCAGCATTCCTGCTGTCGAGTTTGGACCTCTGCATTATCAAAGTCTGCTAAGAGCCAGAGGACAAGCACTAAAAATATAAAGTAAATAAATAAATAAAATGGGGGGGGGGTGAAAATAAAATAAAAAGCGTGCAAGGTCATTTGATAGGTCCATGCAATTTCCAACTAAAGCTTTAGCTGAATTGCAATGGTGGATTCTCAATGTTGCACAAGCTACTAGAATATATTTTGGTTCAGCAACCTTCAGTGGTATTACAATCTGATGGGAGTGCTCTCGGATGGGGACAGCGCCACCAGTTGAGGTGGTGATGGACTGTCCAAGACGATTAATTCTCCTAACACATGTTATCAATTATTTGGTTATTGGGGGCGTTTTATGCATTGATAGCTTATTGTTCTACAATGAATGACTTACATGTTCAATTACACGTAGACAATACCACAGCTGTGGGAGAGACAATATTGTGGCAGACAACAGATCACGAAAGTTCAATAACAATACAGAATGGGTGTTAAATCCAAAAGTTCAAAAAGATTGTCAGTTGGTATGGGTACCAAATATTGATCTGTTTGCGTCCAGATTAAATCTTCAGTTGCCTAAATATGTCATAGGAGCCAGACACAGGAGCAGTAGCGATGGATGCATTCTCGCTACATTGGGGAAGTATAATCTTCTATGTTTCCCCATTTTGCCTGATTAGGCTATGTCTCACCAAAATAGAGCAAGACTCCGCCGCAGGCGTTTGGTGGTTCCAAACTGGTCTACACAGCCATTGTTCCCATTGGTGCTCAGAATGATGACTCAGCCATTCATGACAATCCCCAGCTGCAGTAATTGTTGGTACATCCAGTACAGGAGAAGTCATCCATTCCATGATCGTATTAATTGTTGATCTGCAGGTTCTGATGGACTGTCGGATAGGACAATGGATGTTATAACTGCAGCTTGGAGAGATAGCACTAAGAAACAATATATGTCTCGTATAAGGAAATGGGAAATCTTTTGTATACAGTCAGATGTATTTTATCATACTGCAAACATATCGGATATATTGGAGTTCCTTGCTATGTTGCACCTGAGATATAGTGCCATTAATAGTGCTCGGAGTACTTTGTCCTCCTATTTAGGACAAAATTCAGAACGACAATCTATCGGTTTCATCCGTTAATATCCCGATTTATGAGAGGAATGTTAATAAAATCCTACCAAACCCAGATATACATAAATCTAGGGACGTCAGTATAATTCTCACATTGCTTCGGCAGTGGGCTCCAATTACGTCACTGTCTTTTCAGAACTTAATATTTAAAGTGGTTATGCTCATGCCATTAATATCAGCACAATGAGTACAAACATTACAAATGTTGCGCTTAGATTGTATGCAGTTGTCTGTAGATAAAATTACTTTTTATGTCTATGATCTAAGCAAGCAAAGCAAGCCAGAGAAGGCTGGAACCAAGCTAATCTTTAAAGCATACCCTGTCGACCAAACATTGTGTGTGGTTAAGCATCTGACTCAATATATTAAAGTAACTTTAAGAGTCTCCGAGATTGTGAGACACCAATGCTCATTACCCATAAAATCAAAAAAAATAATTAAAAAATAAAGTGACAGTACAAACTATTCTAGATGGTTAAAACAGGTTCTGTATTTAGCTGGAGTTCACACTCGTGTTAAAGCTCAACTCCACAAGGGCGTCATCAATGTCCGCGGAAAAGGGGCAGGACATGCCGCTCGACCAAATTCTAGAGGCCGCAGGATGGTCTAAAGAAGTAACTTCTAGATTATGATAAACGTGTTGTCACAGTGCCAGGGTTTGCACATGCTATGTTGTGTTCTGTTCAATTTGTTTGCTTTGTTTCATATCATTGTTTCATATCATTTGTTGTAATTTTTCCCTGGGACAGAGGGGTTATTACTTTCCTTGTTATTATATTATTAACATAGTTATTGAATAATTTGAAGCAATGTTCAATATATTGTTTATTCACCACTGTGTCAACAGAAGCACTGTGCCGTATGGAGTGAATCTACGGCAAGAAAATCACAGAGCTTTAAAATCTTCACGTAGTCACTCACGTGACTCCGAAGTAAAATAGTAAGATTAAATGAGAACTTACCTGTTTGAAGTTTGATCTTTATTTTATGAGGAGTTGCGATGAGGGATTACGTGCCCTCCGCTCCCGACCCTCATAATCTAAACGATCATCTGGTATTTCTAGTCTTCTGTATGCCTTACTGTCGTACTTCGGCTATTTCACGCCGCTGCTTTGAAGTATGACGCGCATGCGCCTGGCGGGGCTTCTTCACGTAATCCCGCATTGTAACTCCTCATAAAATAAAGATCAAACTTCGAACAGGTAAGTTCTCGTTTAATCTTTCTATTAAACCTGTGATCTGTTTATTTTATTTAGTGCGCAATTAGAAATTGTGTTTTGAGACATTGGATAGCTAGAAAATGTAGGTGTGAAATCAAGATTATTTATAACTTAGATATAAATTGGGTAAAATTGGTAAATGGTGAAACACTGGAATCAGTGGAGGTTCAAAGATAATTTCAGTGGTTATGTCTTAATAAAACACATATATGTGCAGTACACAATAAAAGCTAATAAAAAATATTATAGAATGCTGGCTTTTATATCTAATGGATTATAGTACACGGAGTTCAGCAAGTATGCCACAGATACCAGTGTTCTGATTATATTACATCAAGACCACTTTTAGGAAGAATATATTGGCCTTGGAATATATGTTCAGAATTACAGTGAGAAGCGACAACAGCAAGGGCTCTGTGTTCACTGGAACACAGTGAACACAGAGCTGGGTGGCTGTGTGAACTGTGAGGAGGATGCTATGAGAATGCAGGGTGACGTGGACAGGTTCTGCGAAGAAGTAGATAAACAACCAAACTGGTTAAAAATGGAAAAGGAAGATTGTTCACCTTTTGAAATTTATTTTATTTGCTAATACTAAAATACATTAAAAAAAAATTATAGAGGAAATCCAATAATAGAAAATGGCATACGTATTTAGAAACAATTAAAGAAAACATTAAAATTAGAAAGTATACCACTGACTCTTCCCATTGCAAATAACATCACTTTTAAACCTTCAATGATGGATAAAGGGTTTTTTTAAATGGAAGAACTATGGAATAAATAAGATGGGTGATCTCTACAGGGAAAGTTTATTCCTTTCATTTCAGGAATTTCAACTAAATTATGGATTGCACTCAAAAGAATACTTTAGATATTTACAAATTATAGACTATGTTAAATCAAACACATGGGATTTGAGAAATAGGAAGACAGAAATTTTAGATGAATGTCTAAATAAATATCCAAATACAGAAAAAATAATATATTTATAATATTTTACTGGAAAATGATTTACCAAACTCGGAAATATATAGGCAAGCATGGGAAAACGAATTAGGACAAACAATTAGTGTAGAAGTATGGAATGAAAGTTTACAACATATACACCACTGCTCATTAAATGCCAGACACTCCCTGATACAATTTAAAGTTTTACATAGATTACACTTTTCGAAATCCAAATTAAACAGATTTTTTTCAAATGTTTCTGCTATATGTGATAAATGTCAGCATTTAGAAGCTAATCTAACGCATTCATTCACAAAATGTATAAAAATTACTAATTTTTGGATAGAAATTTTTAACAATCTCGAAAGTAGTTAATGCAAACCTGACTCCAGACTCAAAATTAATCATATTAGGAATAATAGAAACGGATCATCTACTAACAACACAGCAAATAATTTTTATTGGTTATAGTTTAATAATTGGTAGAAAACTAATACTAAGATTTTGGAAAGGTCCTACATCCCCCACAATCAAATGTGGATTACAGAAATGTCGGAGACACTTCACCTGGAAAGACTAAGACTTGTCCTTTTGGACAAGCTAGATCAATTCAGAGGAATATGGTCTCCATTTATTGAATACTTAAAGGGTCAAGGAGGTCCGGTTCGAGGCCCTGACTGAAGCCTGAATGATGGAATAGATGAAGAACTATACACAATAGACCACACATATATCCTCCATTGAAGAATATCTTGCTTTAAACTCCACTCATTTTATTGATTTTCTACTATTTTATTTCTTTTTATTATTTATCTTTACTATTTTCTGTTATAAAATAATAAAAAATATAGAAGTATAAATAAGAACGACTAAACTTTAAAAATGTTAAGAATGTATGCGACGAATAATATGTTTTTTCTTTTTTGATTTTATGTTATTCCTTTTTAATATGTATTTACTTTTAATATTTTACAAAAAAAAAGAACCCAACACTGCGTGTCCAAACCCTGGCACCGTGAGAACAGGTTTATTGTAGAACTTTGAAAAGGTTTCTTCTTTACACCACCCTGCGGCCTCTAAAATTTGGTGGAGTGGCACGTCCTGTACCTTCGCCGCGGACGTAGCTGCTGCCCTGGTGGAGTGAGATTTAAACACATCAGTGTCTGCTAAATCCAAAACCTGTTTTAACCATCTAGAAATAGTTTGTACTGATATTTTTGTATGTGTTTTTTTGTGCGTAATCATTAACGCTGTCTCACCACCCCGGAGACTCTTGGTTACTTCAATATATTGAGTCAAATGTTTAACTACACACAGTGTTTGATCAACAGGGTAAGCTTTAAACATTACCATGGTTTCCGTTTTCCCTGATCTGATTTATTTGATTAGATCATAAACAGAAAACAATGTTATCTGAAGCCACATGCATGCAATCTAAATGTAACATTTGCAATGTTTGTACTCTTTGTGCTGACACTAATGCCATTAACATTACCACTTTAAATGTTAATTTTTGCAAAGACATTGACGTGATTGGAGTCCATTGCCTAAGCAAAGTAAGCACAATGCTGACATCCCAAATTTCTGTATATCTGGGTTTGGGATTATTTCTATTAAAAATCCCTTTCATAAACTGGGATATTAATGGATGAGACCCGATTGATTCACGGTCAGTAATTTGCTAAGTAGGACGATAAAGCACTACGAGCACTGTTAATGGCACTATAGCTTAAGTGCTGATCAAAATGCAACCCAGCAATGATCTCCAATACATTTGATATGTTCGCAGTATGATAAGATATCTTTGACTGTCTTCAGAAGACTTCCCATTTCTTTATATGCGACATATGTTGTTTTTTAGTGCTATTTCGCCAAGCCGAAGCTATAACATCCATGGTCCTGTCCGACAGTCCAAGCCCTTGCAATGGTCTGGTCAGAACCTGCAGATTAATAAATTCATATGATCATGCAATGGATGAATTTCTTTTGTTACTGGTTGCACCAACAAATTACTGCAGCTAGGAATCGTCATAAACGGTTCAATAATCATTTTAAGCATCAATGGGAACCATGCCTGTGTAGGCCAATTTGGAACCACCAATACGCCTGTGGCAGAGTCTTGCTCTATTTTCGTAAGACATTGCCCAATCAGGCAGAATGGGGGAAAAGCATAAAAGAACATATTCCCCCAATATAGCGAGAATGCATCCACCACTACTGCTCCTGGGTCGGGTTCCCAAGACACGTATTTGGGCAATTGGTGATTTAATCTAGATGCAAACAGATCAATGTCTGGTAATCCATACCGACTGACAATATTTTTGAAACTTGTGGATTTAACATCCATTCCGTATTGTCTTTAATTTTCTTGATCTGTTGTCTGCCACAACATTATCTCTCCCTGGGAGATAAATTGTTGAAAGCCAAATATTGTCTATTTAAATATAATTACCCTCAATTATTAAATAAACTAAAAAAATATATTTTATATTGGAAAACACTACCTATATCAATGATCGGTAGAATAAATGCTATAAAAATGATTTTTTTTACCACAATTGTTATATTTATTTCAAGCAATCCCTTTATATCTCCCTAAAATGTTTTTTTTAAGAATATAGATACTTTGGTTAATAGTTTTATTTGGGACTATAAAAACCATCGAATAAGTAAAAAACATTATGTAAATCTAAAAGAAATGGTGGACTAGCACTACCAAATTTCCTATATTATTTCTGGGCAGTTCAGATTAAGAAAATGAATTTTTGGTTGGTAAATTTAGATCATGAACCAAGCTGGCTAAAGATGGAAAAGGAAGACTGTTTGCCTTTTGATGTAGGTTTGATTCTTTTTGCACCAAGGGAAGTACAAAAAAAAATGTATGGTAATAACCCTATAATTCATAGCAATAGACATATTTGGAAACAAATAGTTAAGACCCTACATATGGATAATTTGTCGCTTTGTTTGCCAATTATGAATAATCCTTTGTTTAAGCCCTCTGTATTGGACAAGGGGTTTAAACACTGGAATGATTTAGGAATTAAAAGGATATTACACCTTTACAAGGAAGGAAAATTTCTTTCATTTCAAGAGTTACAGGATATCTATGGATTGCAGTCAAATAACATATTTAGGTATTTACAAATTAGAAATTATATTAAGTCAAATACGCAAGACTGTAAAAATAGAAAACCAGGATTATTAGATGAATTGTTTAATAAACACCCAAATACAAAAAAATTAATAGCGAATATATATAATACTATTTTGGATAAGGAAATCCCAACTTCAGAAATATATTGACAAACATGGGAAAATGAAATGGGTTTATCTATAACGAAGGAAACTTGGGAAGAAAGCCTACAATGTATACATCGTTGCTCATTAAATGCTAGACATATATTGATACAATTTAAGGTATTACACAGATTACATTATTCAAAAACGAAATTAAATAGAATTTATTCTAACATTTCTCCTATTTGTGATAAATGTCAGAACTTGGAAGCTAATTTAACGCATAGTTTTGTAACATGCATAAAACTTAATTATTATTGGACAGAAATCTTTAGAGTTATCTCTGAAGTTCTTAAAATTAAACTAGACCCAGATCCAAAATTAATAATATTAGGAGTTCCGGATTCAAATCTAATATTAACAGTAAACCAAAGAAATTTCTTGGATTACTGTTTGATAATAGGGAAAAAATTAATATTGAAATTTTGGAAGGGAACATTATCCCCCACAATTAAAATGTGGACAGTGGAAATGTTGGAGACGTTACATTTGGAAAGAATCAGATTTGTCCTAATGGACAAATACGAACTCTTTGAACAGATATGGTCTCCATATACAGAATATTTGAAGGGGTAGCTGTTCTTGGCATCACAACTCAATGGGTACCCGGCAGGATTAGATGAAAATAACTCTCTGTTTTTCTTTTTGATTTGTATACATGTCTCCATTGATGTCGCTATTTGAAATTGTGTTATTCACTATTAAGATGTATACTATAATCTCTCTTTTTTTCTATATAATAATTTATTTTAATTAAATACATATAACAAGAATATATACATATATTTTTTTTCTTCTCCCTTTTCTTTCTCTTTCTTTATAATCAAAATTATTATTTAATCAGCATTCTTATTGATTTAAATCTATTCTTTTCTTTTTCTACTTTAAAAAAAAATATAGAAGTTTATAAGAACTATTCGTAACATTCGTATACTTATTGAAATAAGTTGGTTGTGTATTTGAAAAGTTGTAATACCGTTGTTATGATGGATTCCTTTTAATAAAAATATTATTACAAATTGAAAGCCAAATAGTGTTACTAATACACCAATGCCATATCTGGTTAACCAGACATTCACATGATAATGATCTTACGCCACCCATGTGATTAATATATGCAACAGCTGTGGTATTGTCTACTTGTAATTGGACATGCAAATCTTTCATAGTAGAACAATAAGCTTTTAATCCATAAAATGCCCCCAATAACTCCAAATAATTAATACCATATGTTTGGAGAAGCAATTCCTCTTGGACAGTCCATCTGCCACCATAGCTGGTGAAATTATCCATAGCCCCCCCCATCAGAGAGCACTTGCATCAGTTTGTAAAAACACTAGTGGCTGCTTTACTAATGTTTTTAGCAGCTTGTGGAACATTCTCAATCCACCACTGTAACTCTGATAAAGCCTTTTGGCAATTGCATGGGCCTATCAAAATGGCCTGCTCGCTTTTTTAATGATTGTGTTTTTGCCCTTTGGAGATTTTGGTAATGTGATGGACCAAATTCCACTGCAGGAAATGCTGCTACTAACTTACCAATAACCTTTGCTACTTCTCGGATGGAGGAATAAGGTTTGTCAACAAGGCAACAACACACATTTGTAATATCGACAACTTTATCTCTTGGTAAAGTTACTTAACATGGTAACTGAATGAATCACAAACCTCAAATAGTCAATTGTTTGGGATGGCTGAAGCTTAGATTTTGTTGGATGGATCGGAACCCTAGCCTTTCAACAGGCTGGTAGTTGCTGAACTGATTTTTCAGCTGACTCCTGATCAGCATTGCCAATTAAAATGTCAACAAGATAAACATGACAAGATAAACAGTGTGTTTTTTGTGCCCTTAACAGTGCAACAATTGTGGTGAACAGCCTAGGAGCTGAGCTTAATCCATTAGATAATGCCTTAAATTGCCATAGCTGACCCATCAAATTAAATTTCAAGTACCTGCGAAAATGACGATGAATTGGTACTGAATAATACGCATCCTTTAAATCTATAGTAGCCATGTAGCAACCTGTTGATAACAACTGCCTTGCAGTGTTGAAGGTGTCCATTTTGAAATGTTTATACTGGACAAAAGTATTAAAGTGTGTGAGGTCCAGAATGACTCTACAACCCGCATCTTTCTTAGGTCTGCAGAAATTATTTGATACAAATTGTTGTTGATGCTAACCTGTTTTTTTCAATCACTCATTTTCTAAATAAATTTTTTACCTCTTTTATTTGAGATATTTCAGGTGCAGAAAACATCAAAATATGATTAGGTTTATTCTGTACAGGTGGATCAATCCATTCTACAAATTCTATTGTAGATCCTGACACAGTAATATAAACCGATCAGATGTTATGCAGTATCATTCATCATAAAACCATTGTAATCTACCACCAATCGGAGGTTCGTCAAAAGATTCCTCTGATAGAATAAAGTTTTTGTACCAATGCACGTGATGGCCTCCTTTTCCCAACAATATGGGTTTACATAAGGCTGTGCTGGATGATAATACTTCCTCACCATACTCCTGCCTCTGCTTGTTCCAGCTTCAAAATCAAATCCCCTTCACATTGGACCATACCTTCTTTGGCCTAAATTGAAAGGTTTCATGAGGCTGATAGTCTTTGCCTCTTCATCAATATCTTCAATTTGTTTTAGGCAGGTTTTCTCCGAACAAATAACCAGGAGCTTGAACATTGCTTGATCTGCACAGACCTGAAAATCTAGAGTGCAAAATGGGCTGAATGGCAATTTTCCTCATACAATTGAGCTCAAAATATGAGTTATAAAACAATGCCAACATGTTTTATTGAATTTTGGTCATTGCACAACCTTCCACTTGCTTCCCAAAAGCAGTGATGCCACCCGCAATAAGCTTGAGAATTCTTTGGAATCGTATTTTCTGTGTCTGCACTATTGAAGTCATGGGTGCCCAAAATCGGATTCACCGTTGGCACCCTTAGTAAAGCACAAGTGTTTCATATAATTCTGCTGTTTCAACCATAACAGCCTCCTGAAGCTGGTGAGAAACCAATTAATGTTGGCCACCATGGTTACCTTTCATGGCCTCACCACTTCCTTCAGGTATCGTACTTTGTACCACATCAAGTACACCTGGATTTATTCTTGTGCTGTGGTGGGTACTCATGACCAAAATCACCACTTTCAGGGTCAGTCTCCTGCTGCCCTGGTACTCCTGAGACTTGCTCAAGGAGACTACCTCTAGCCCAATCCGAGGCTCTGGAGGTTCATATTCCCACATTGGTAAGGCACCATATTCTCGATATGGAAACCCCTCAGGGCCTGCCTGGGCATATACTGGGTTTTTAGACGCTTGGTTGATGATTGTTTGGAGCATTTCCTCCATTTAATCCATTCTTAGCCTCATGGCTTTTCTATCTGGAGGACTTTCACAATCAGAGTCATCAGAAACCACGGGCCTCTCAGATTTCCATTTATTTTCTTTGGCACTGGAATTTCCTCCGTGGCTTCTGCTTGTGTAGCAACTAAAGGCTCACTATCGGATATATCAACGACCACCGATATCGGAACCGGCCCCGCACTAATCTGCCGTCCTGACTGTTTTTCTTCACCCCGGGACGCTCGTTTTATCCTCATTGATTTTTTCGGAACTTTCTCCATTTTAATTTTAACTCCTCTTGGCTTTGCACGCCAGCGTCATGGAGTTTGAATTTGCCTGGAAGTAAAATAAATTCACTTACCTGCAGGCCTATTCCTCTTTCCCTACCGACAGCGTCGACGTAATGCCGATCATGCGCCAGGCGGGGCTTCTTCACGTAGTCATTCGCGTGACTCCGAAGTAAAATGGTACCTACACCATATTAAATTCAATGCAATGATCAACGGCAGCAAAAATGAAAATGTTTGATCATTTATATATCTGCAAATAAGTTTGTATTAAATAGCAGACTTAAATTGAAATGGTTGTGTGATACCTCCAAGAACTTATGGCGAACTCTGTGAGAAAGATGAATTATTTCAGAATATAAGCTCACATTGCTGGAAATACTCTGCAGGATGAACAACATTTCTTGAGTGACAAAGCTGATGACTTCGATTAGCACTGAGTATTTGTGGTACAAAATAAAGAATATATCTAAAGATTTTCATTTGTTCTATTACAAATGATGCAAACAGTTGGCCGTGACTAGCTGGATGGAAATTGCCAGATGATGACACTAATTGTGTATAGGAAGCCAAAAGGAAATGAGGCGTACCCCACCATATCCACGGCTGTCATGTTCTATTTGTATGGCCTGAGAACCAGGTAAGAACAATTATCAGTAAATTATCAAGCACCATGTCCTCAGAAAGATGGTATTTAATTGAAACTAGACTAAGTGGGACCCACTGGATCCCTGTCACACGGAAGGCCTGGTCCCCCAACGCAATCTTCCACCACTCTCCCAGTGCCCCCAACAGTGCATCCACTCCCTCAATGCCCCCATGCTCCTCACCTCCCCAGGATTTTGAAGTTGCCGCTCCTCTTCTTGCGTGCCCCGGAGGAGCATCAGCCGTCGGCGCCCTCAGAGCCAGGCCTCTGAGTCGGTGGCAGCGCCGACTGGCCGAGGCGGGCGCCGCCGGTGACTGACTGCGGACGTGAACAATTAGTGCAGCGATGGTGCTGGGTGAGGCGTCGCCGTCCCGGCGGTGACTGACAGGAGACCAATCTGCATATGCACTGTGTTAAAGATGTTTAAACCGTAATAACTTAAATATACCACAGATCGGAACAAAACCTATTGCACTTGTAGCACAGGGGAATGGTGAGTAAGGTAGCGAAAAATCGTAGCGCTATTGTGTATCGTTTTTGCGCAAATGTAAAAAAAAACGGAGTTTCAGTTTTTTATGTGTGTGTGTGTATATATATATATATAATATCTATATATCTATATATGTGTGTATATATATGTGTGTGTGTATATATGTATATATGTGTGTGTGTATATATATATATATATATATATATATATATATATATATATATATATATATATATATATGTATAGATATCAGGGTATTCATTCATACAAGAAAATAACAACACCTTTGTGGCGGGCCAGGCCACTTTGGACTCGAACCGTCGTTTGTCAAGCTGGAACACACGCGTGGATCTGGCGTGATCTGGGTAGATCAATCAATGCCGACCTGGGTGGTCAGCTGACGGGGTGCAGCGAACGACGCAGCTAGCCTTCACTTCACAGTCAATACGTTAACACATGCCTTGCCCTTATGTATTAATTGTTGAGCTGTATCGTTTAAATATTAAATTGATTGTTTATACAACATGTGAACCTCTTCAGTAATAACCCCGGACAACCCAAAACGCCCTCTTTTGGATTTCACCATGCCTGGAGGAGACAACCCAGATCAGCATATAGAATACAGTGCTACTGCTTATGTTTACAGATAAATGGCAATAAAAGAGAGGGGCAGAGGCCTCAATGAGATGTTGGGAAATCGGGAAATGCAAATAAGTTGGGAAATTGAAATAAGTTGGGAAATCTCTCCTCTCCTCTCTCTCTCTACACCAACGACTGCACCTCCACAGACTCCACTGTCAAGCTTCTCAAGTCTGCGGACGACACAACCCTGATTGGACTGATCCAGGATGGAGAGGAATCTGTCTACAGACAGGAAGTGTCACAGCTGGCGTCCTGGTGCCATCTAAACAACCTAGAGCTCAATGCCCTTAAGACAGTAGAACTGATTGTAGACTTTAGGAGAGCCACAATAGAGTCCAACAAAAAACGCAGCAGAATTAAAAAGTTTCCCACTGTGAGGGAAGGCACCAACGTCGGTCATCTTCCTCTGATTTTCCTGATGTCATGTTGTTTCTTCTGGGCGGAGTACCAAGGTAAATTCCTTGTATTTGAATACTTGGCCAATAAACTTACATACTGACTTGCACTCTTAGCTTATGAGGGGACTGTTTTGCGGTCTGACAACAGCAAGGAAGAAACTGTTCCTGAGTGTGGCAGTATGTGTCTTCAGGCTGTTATATCTTCTGCTCAGTGGGAGAGGGGAGAAGAGGAATAATCTGGGTGTAAATGAACCATCAAAGTCCAACGTATACCGAACTTTACAATCAATGTGAATTTTCCCTGAAACTCAATTTTATTTTAAAGCCACATGGCATCACTGGTCTATTCCCCTCTCACCCCTCCCCCCCTTTTTGTACTGACTTTAATGATCAGCAACAGAAGGGTACCCTGATGCTATTATGCAGGGTCAATTGTTGGGGCTCTTCCATATTCATGTTTCTAGAATATAATTGGGGTATTTGAGAGATTAGTGCAATATGAAGAATTCTGTGGTAAATTAAGCAGTTATTAAGTAGTAAATTAAGTAGTTCCATAACATAATGCAGAAGAGATATCAATGTTGATTGATGGAATATTGTCGAGACTGGAATGGTATTCTTGCTTTGATACTCCCAATTTTTTTTAAATAACTTACAAGCATGTGTTTAAACTAGGTTGTCTTAAGGGTCTGTCCCACTTGGGCGACATTTATGGCAACAGCCTGCTGCCCCTGGATTTTGGAATGTTCAAAATCTTCAGGCGACATCTGGGTATCTTACGTCATGCGCCCTGTCACACGCTGACGTATGCTGTCCTGTGGGTGACACCCATTGACGCTGACGTTAAATAAACCATTTTTTCTTTAGAAGTTGTTGGTCCTTAGATTTATTGTAGATAAGTTCATTTCCAGTGTGATTATTATACTTCGGTGTAACCTTGTGTTGTGAAGCAGGGTGACGAGGAGTGTTGTAGCTTGACGTGACAGTGACGCGGAGTGTTGTGCAACTTGATGGCTTTTAGGGCGACTATGGGCATCAGTCGCTGACGTTCGCAGCCATCGAAAAAATCGCAAAGTGGAACAGGCCCTTTACTCCTTTGGAAGAACATTGTAATTATTTGAAGTAACTCGGATCACTTTCCTTTTATAATGCACGTTAAACTTAAACATTTTAATGGATGGATTTTCTTGAGAAATGCCATTGTGAACTGCCAGCATTTCTCTTTGCAAGTGTCGAGAAATTTGGATTTCCTGATGAAGTAAACACAGACATGTATGACCACAACTGTTGAGTTCACAAACAGTTTTCCAGCTCTGCATGGATGTTGATGCCTCATTGATCAGGTTGAATGGAGGAAATTACAACCAACATCTGCTTACACCTGGTGTGGAGTTGGTAGGGGAGCAGTGAATGCTGGGGTTTGTTACTGCTGGGCAATTCTAGACAGCTTTATTTTTAGGGCTTACATTTATTTTGAGCCCCTTGAGCATGCCTTTCTGCTATAAATATTCCTTGCTGTTGCAGCTGAGTATTTCTATTGTTCAGAATATCAAGTTAGAATTCATAATATTTGCAAATGTATATGATATAGATCTTCATGTATTGCCATTTTAATGATAAACCATGCCATTGCATGCATCACATCAATTTTCCATTAGATTAATTTCTTACTCAAGCAGTCTGAGGGACCTGTGCTTGTCACTGTTCAATGGTGAGACTCTTAATCTATGGACTTTCTCCACAGAGGATTAGCAATGTTTGTATCAAGATTCCGTGCATCTCAGCACACAGTTCTGAATCTTTGAGTGTGGCCAATATAAAGGATTTGTTCCTTGTACCACAAGCCCAATGATTTTTTAAGGCAGTCAGTAGGGTGTTTTCCAGATTTGACTTGTTGGCCATGGCATATGGTGCAGAAGTCATATTTACTGTGAATTCTGTGAGAAATATATACAGATTGTCATGCACACTATTTGTAACATAAACTTGTCCTGCTGCCTCCTGACCCTCTGAGAAGCAGATTTGGTTATCATGATTTGCTGGTCGAGTCTTGTTCAAAGCACCTTGGCTAACGTTATTAATACTCAAGAATATGAAAATAATGTTTAGCAGGAAGCATTATTATATTTGGGAATGTCCAATTAATCATTTAAATTTAGATTTGAATGTTAGTCGTGAGTATGAAATTGGCTGCAAAGGAAAACGTGCTTTGTTGAACATGCACACATTTTTTAATCCTCCATTTTTAAAGGCTGGTGTGATCGCTAATAGTTTATATGTACTGTTTTTACTGCAACATTTTTTGATTGTCAGCACAGTCTTTTTACTAAAACTGTATTCAGTGACACTCCTGAGTTACGCTTATCAATGTGATGGTATGGGGACAACTGCAATGGTCTATCTGACAATTTAGTACAGAGGAGAATGGAGGTGCTGATCTGATGAGTTACGCCAACACTTTGTGTTCTGAGCAAAATTTTAAGCACCAGCAGTTTCTATATGTAGTACACAACTTGTGGCAACAAGGACTTCAGCAACCATGACAATGGTAAATGACCAAAAGAACAAGCTGTGATATTTTGGGTATCAGAAAGGTGGGGGTAGTTCATTGGACAGAGCAAATTAGAATTAACACTCTTTGGATTATTTGCCAGCCTGGATTTAGGCAATTGTCAAAGAAAGAAGAAAGCGGCTGTGTGTCAGGCAGCTTCTAGTGACACGGGATATCATTATTATGGAGTCTTGGCATTTGACTGTACAATTGTTTCAAGATGGGTCTTGCCCATACATGTGATTGCTTTTGGGAGGAAGGGCAATCTGACCATGGCTTTAAGGTACAGGAGACTATTCAAAGTGAAAATAAATATCTGATATCGGGAGGTAGAAATACATGAAGTAAGGTGAATGAAACTTCTCAGCTGTGTGACCAGATTGTATTTTGTTTTCTGGTGGTAGGGTTGAACACTCTCCCTAGCACTGAACTTGGATTGAGGACAAAGATCTAGTTACTTTGGCCCATGTTCGAATCAAAAGCACAATTTAATTTGCTCATAGATGTTGAAGACATTAGTACTAGATGAACATGCAGAAGTGAGGGTGCAAATTTCAGTGTTTATGGAAGCTGTACATCTTGGAACCAACTGGGAACAGGAAATCTGCAATCTTGTGTAATTATAGAGAGTTAATTATTGGTCTTATACATAGTTTTGTATACAGTTCTGTAGGTACACGGAACAACTGGAGACTAGAATCTGGAACTTATATATGTGGATACGAGGACTATCTATCTGTCTGTCTGTCTATCCATCCATCCATCCATCCATCCATCCTATTAAAACTCTGTGTATGTGTGTGTGTGTGTGTGTGTGTGCCGACCGACCGGCCAGATTTGCCCTTTGATGCCATGGTTTGCCAAAACCACACTTTCAAACTCAGAGATATTTTCCATTTTCCCACACATTACACTTTTACATTCCATTCACTCCTCATTACATTTAGACATTTTTATATACACTTTTTAACATAAAATCCTCTCTTCCCCCCCCCCCCCCCCCCCCCCCCCCCCCCCCCCCCCCCCCCCACACACACACACACACACACACACACACACTCATTTTGTGGCCTCCTGCTGGCCACACACCATAACGGCAGCTGCTGCACCACTCACTCATTTTGTGGCCTCCTGCTGGCCAGGCACCATAACTGCAGCTGCTGCAGCTCGTTCTCCTCCAAAAACGGCGCCATTTTTTTCCCCCGCTGCCGATTTCCCCCGCAAATTCGGCTCCCGATTTCACTTCCTCCACTCCTACCTATAAAAGTCTCATCTTGTATGTGTATTGTATGTGTTTGTGTTCTATGTATGTTTTGTATCTTCCTCAAAACACTACGCGCTAGCGCTTAAATGTTTACATATTCTGACTCACATTTTTCCCTCCACGCCGTAATCAGGTTCACTTAAGATTTCATCCTATATTTCACACGCTATTGATGATTAGAGTTTTAAAAAAGTCAATTTTAACAGGATTTTTACTGTTAAAATCCTTCCTGCCAACTTCCAGCAAGCTTCGATACGAAGTTGCAATACACGAACACTCTGTGCTTCCACCAACTTTCCACCTGAATGGGTTATCACAGCCCTCTACCTGACATTTGCAACAATGTTGCCATCAAAGCTCCTGGCAGGACAGAAGGGGGAGGGTCAATTGGTATTGCAATTGGGGAAGTGCAATTAGAATTTTTTTTTTAAGTCCAGTGCTGGGGGAGGCAGGGGAGTGCTGCAATCTTACGTTCGGCAACGGGTGGAGTTGGGGCTCACGGGTTAGTGGTGCAATATTGTGTTCAGGAACGGGTTGCATTGGGGGACCAGGCCTCCCATGTGACAGGGACCCAGTTGGTGTAGTATTGGTTAAAAGTAGACTGGCAAAAAGATTTGCGTGCAGGTAAACAGTGAAGAATACTAAAGATTTTTAATGTGACTTCCATGGAGAAATTAAAACTTGATGGGAAACAATCAATCGCTAATTAGCAATTAAGGTCAATATTAGATGAAGGGGATTTGTTTCCAATTTTCCTAAGGATAAGGATTAGAGTGTTTTAGGAAGCAGTAACAAATGACTTAAAATCAAAGAAATAGATGATGAGTATAAACCAGCAAGAAACTTAAGATGAAACCTTAAGCAACAAAATAAAATTTTACATAGATTATACTATTCGAAAACTAGACTGAATAAAATATTTTCAAATGTTTTCCCCATGTTTCCCACATTGTGATAAATGTCTAACTCAAAATACCACAATAGCACATTCTTTTCTCTCTTGTACAAAACTGCATAAATTTTGGAATGACATTTTTGGGATTTTTGCAAAACTATTTAACACAAAATTGAACCCCAATACAGAACTGATTACCTTTGGATGAATGGAAGAGGGAAGTAAACTAACTATATTCCAAGATGTTTTTCTTAATTACGGTTTAATAACAGCAAAAAAAACTTATACTCAAATTTGGAAAAACGCAACCACGCCAACATTCAAAATGTGGATTTCAAATATGTCAGAAACACTACTTGAAGAAATGAGATTCCTCCTATTAGGCAATGTAGACCAATTCTTAAAGACTTGGTCTCCTTTTATCAACTTTCTACAAGTAGATGGTGCAACATAACATAACCTTAGAAATTAAATGGTTTAGAACCGGGTGACGGATGGGCAAAAATACGAAATAGGTAGATCTCTCCTAATCTCTCTTTTCTCTACTTTCTCCTTTTTGTTCAAATTTTTTAGCTTCTCATCTCTGTCCTTTATTTCTTTTGCTATCTGTTTCTACTCGCTTGTCTATCTATTCCGACACTCTTTATTTATTTTTTCTCTCACTGTTCTTTTATTATTAGATTAAAAATACAAAGTTGTACAAGAATGGAAATATGTATTTATGTACCACACTATTGTACTTCTAACCACACTCAAGTACCACACTATTGTACTTCTAACAAAAAAAAACAAAAACAAAAAAAACACAAAATAGAATGTGGAATGCATTGAGACGTGATGAGCAGAAATTGGAAATGTAAGGTATTAAATAAATATTTTGTCATGGTTGAAGAAACAATGAATGTCGCAGAAATGGAAGGGAATCAGTCGTCAACTGATAATCAGACTGGTCATTAATCACAAAAAAGGAGAGCCTTAGGATTTAAAAGTTTATATTCCAGAGTGATGCCTGCAGTACCCGGTGATGAATTTAGTGATCTTCAAGGGTATCCATGATTCTTTGGCAGTCACACCATCTGGATAGTAGCCAATGTAACTTGGCTACATAAGAAAGAAGGGTGAAGGGAAATTGATTAATCCATGAAATTGGGATAATGCTAATTTGAGGATGTTGTAGCAAGGTGTGGAAAATGGGGATTACATAGGATCAGTATAGGTTTCAAAAAGAAAGATAATTTATTACAAATAATTTATTACAAACATCTCTTGAAGATGTAACAACTAAGACGGTTTAGGGCTTAATGTCTGAAGAAAGATATGCTCACCTTGTGACAATTGTTATCCGAGAAGAGGAACCAAGATTGGCATATAATCGTGTGCAAAGTTTTGAAAGAGATTGATAGAAATAATCCCATGAGGCTTAGTTTCTCCAGTTGGCGAGACTAGAAGTAGGTAAAATTTATTGATGTAAAGAGTTTACTATTTAGAATGGAAATGAGAATTTATTTCACAGAGCCCTGTAAAATGTTGGAATTTTTCACTTCAGGAATTGTGAGTGCTCAGTTTAATACTTTCAAAACTGTGTGATCATTTGGATTTCAAATTTGAGTATTGGGCAGGAACGTGAACAGCCGAAATCTCCAGCAAGCCACATTCAAGAGATCACCCTTCATCCCAATGTGGCCCAGATAAGTGGTCTTTCTTGAAGTGAAGCACAAGGGGTTTTCCAGCAGACCAGTGGCCTCACGGGCCTGTCATATGCTGAGAGAATGGAGCCGCTGGGCTTGTATACTCTGGAGTTTAGAAGGATGAGGGGGGATCTTATTGAAACATATAAGATTATTAAGGGTTTGGACATGCTAGAGGCAGGAAACATGTTCTTGATGTTGGGGGAGTCCAGAACCAGGGGCCACAGTTTAAGAATATAGGTTAAGCCATTTAGAACGGAGACGAGGAAACACTTCTTCACACAGAGAGTTGTGAGTCTGTGAAATTCTCTGCCTCGGAGGGCGGTGGAGGCCAGTTCTCTGGATACTTTCAAAAGAGCTAGATAGGGCTCTCAAAGATAGTGGAGTCAGGGGATATGGGGAGAAGGCAGGAACGGGGTACTGATTGGGGATGATCAGTCATGATCGCATTGAATGGCGGTGATGGCTCGAAGGGCCGAATGGCCTACTCCTGCACCTGTTGTCTATTAGTTGTTGCGATTACTCTTTATAAAGAAAACGTGTTTTGTTAATTCAACCTAAATGTCCCTGTTTTTGTGAGATTTGAACCTGTTTCTAGATTAGCAGTACAATATGACACTGCCATATCCCAAAATGGTATCTTCTGATCTATCATATTTGGCATTAATTGAATTGTTCTGTGATTATTACAAGTACAATTTAGCAATTGGATGTTTTAAATATGGCAGAATTTCATATTATCGAGAAATTTTTAATTTATGAAATAAGTTGTTTTAATTCTCTTAAAAATATTTGGATGTATATGTGAAATGCTTTTGAATTGTCATCCGCCTTATACTGATAATACAATTTTAAATTGTTAAATTGTTTTTTCTTTGAAAGTTAATTTGATGTTACACAATTATTGGAATACATTCTAGTATAATTGAGGGATTTAGTAATGAAATGTTATTTTAAAAAATCTTTGAAAATTGGAAATGAATATCAAGATCAAGTCTGAGTAACCAGGGGACAATTGGGAAATGTCTATGAAGGAAGTGAGACTCTTAGACCTAAATGAAAGTGTTTATGACCACCCTATTTCCACCGTTGATGTTTAATAATTTTAGAATTTCACAGATGTGAATGCCAGCACAATTTATAGAATTGAAGTGGAATGTAATAATTGATAAGGTTGATTTGATAATTAACAAGGGAGAGTCGATATTTGTACATGAAAAGAGATATTTTCTATTATAGCCTGATGGGAAGATTTCAGAATGACAAAATTATAAGAACATTTATTTAAATATAAAGGGAGAATATTTTAGGGAGGATAGTGTGGCTGTCAATTAATGTTTTAATATTAGCTGAAAGAAAATTGAGTTTTGTCTAGACCACGTGTTGAATTTTATGAGGGTACACAAAAGGCTGGAGAAACTCAGCGGGTGCAGCAGCATCTAAGGAGCGAAGGAGATAGGCGACATTTTGGGTCGAGACCCTTGAGTTTGTCTGGACTTTGGTTATTCATTGATATGTTTTTATTAGCTTTACTATGACTTAAATGTGCTTTTTGTGGCTTTCTTAAACCTTAATACGCCAGAATGATTTGTTTTCATTATAATAGGTGACTAATAAGTGGAGGTGATTTTTATTTCACTTCTCTGTTATTTGATCTCATGACTGATGTAGGAGATAGTGACTGTTGATAAAATACTGTTGCTGTAACAACTGTTGGGCATGTTTGATACACTGCTGTGATACATTTGAGACCATGCAAGCGATTATTGTATTATAAGATAATATTGTTCAAACTCCAAATTAGTACTGTAGATTGTGTAGCTTTTCATTGTACATCAACGTAACAACAATTTCCATACAGCATGAAATGACAAAATATTGTATTTCAAATCTCTGAAAAAATGCTGTGCTCCTTTTTACGAAGCATAATCTAAACAGACTTCGAATTTAATGCAAACTGGTTAATTTTGCTTTTTTTCTGCTTTAGCTTTTTTCCTTGATGGATCTAAAACCTCCTATTTCACGGGCAAAAATGATCCTTATCACAAAAGCTGCTATTAAGGCTATTAAGGTAAGAAATCTTGTATGATTTGGTTTATTGTATTCCTGCTTTTGTTTTGATGCAATCCTTCACTGTTCCTCCCTTTTCAATTTCTGGTGTAGTTGACTTGAGCAAATGAGTTGGATTCGCATTAGTTTACGTTCTTCTCCTCCCATACAACAAAGGAAAAAAATAATACATTAGTGTTTCTTCAAGTGTGTACATTCTCATTTTACCATGAAATGTTTCAGGTCTATCTTGGAATACTTCCAGAATCGATGTTTGAATTTGCCATAAACATTTTCAATAAATAACATTTCATCTCATTTCATGCCAAACATTTCTGTTGAAAAGGTATAGTTAAATTTGAATGATTCAACAATTCCATGGCCATAGATTTACAATATAGCTTGGATATAAATGAACATGTTCATGTGGAAAGATTACCTATTTATGTGGAAAAATTACCTATTTATATCACAAATAACCTTGAAGGAGATAAAGATGTGACAGATTATTTGAGACAGAAAATTGATTGACAAATATATTTTTGTCTTTCAGCTTTACAAGCACGTTGTACAAATTGTAGAGAAGTTTGTTAAAAAGGTAAGGAACATTTTGATTTTTTTTTGATTTACTAATAATAAAGCCATTTGTCCAAATCTATTTATTGTGCAAGATTTAACCTTTTTAATTGCTTTTCTTATAGTGCAAGCCAGAATTCAAAGTTGCAGGATTATATGTTGTTGACTCTATTGTTCGTCAATCCCGTCATCAGTTTGGAGCAGAAAAAGATGTATTTGGACCACGTTTCAGTAAAAATCTCACTGCGACATTCCAGTATTTGTATAAATGCCCATCTGATGAAAAGGTAAGTGAATCAACTAGGCAAAATATTTTTCAAGTCTTACTGTAGTTTGCTTTGGCATGATTTATTTTTCTTGGGAATGTTTTCCAATCCAGCAAAGAGCACGCACGAATAGGTTCTTTAAATGTTAATGGTTAGAATTGTTACAAGCTAGGTGACAATGGAATGAATGAAATACATTTTTGAAGTGCAGTGCATTGTTTTTTTAATCTTAAGATTTCCAAATTAATAGAAAGGTTTCTTAATCTTACCATGAAGACACGAATACCCAAAATATTAATATCTTTTAACATTCGGTATTCTGTACTCTTAGCAATTTTTCATCCAATAATTGTGTATTGTCAATCTGAATTTATAAAGACTGCATTCAGGAGTGCATGTCATGTATATTAATGTTGATTATATGTGTCGGTCAAATAATTGTTTTTTTATTTGTTTAAACAGAGTAAGATTGTTCGTGTATTGAACTTGTGGCAAAAGAATTGTGTTTTCAAGATTGAAGTTATCCAGCCATTATTGGACATGGCTGTTGGATCACCACCAACTTCTGCTCCACCTGCACTGGACAATGCTCCTAATAATACAAGTAAGAACAGACTTGCTCTTGAATAGAATGTTAGTTTAAAAATAAAGTAATATAATTGTGGCACTTTCATTGATTCTGATATGTATCTGCTTCACGTCTGCTTTATTTATCTTAATTTGCAGTGTAATTAACTATTTGAATCAGATGGCCTCTATTTGAATGGGCTTTTCAATTATTTACAGGACTTTACAACATAAGCACTAGGATTGAAAGCGTTGCTTTAGTTAATTAATAACCTGGCATCAATCTTTTGACAGGGCTTTTAGACCTGGTATTAAGGTTATTACTGCAACATTAGCACTGATAAATAGAATGAACTGCTGTCCTTCAATGAAACCATATGTACATTTTGTAAATGGAGAAATGCATTATTTTGGTCAAATCAGTTGAGAATATGTTCCTTTGAATTCATACTTAAGCATAACGTTTGACTACAATGTGTGTCCATGGAATAAGTGCTGTAATAAATGTAATGTTATTTTCTAAAGTTAGCCATAGAATTGAAAGGTATGGGTCACTTTCATGGTATCAAATAATAGTAGTATGAACATTTAATGAAGTTTAGAAAAGGCTCAGCACCACAATTAAACAAACTTGCCATTTTTCTATTCCCATTCTCTTGGGCATTCTCTTGTGATCATGAATGGCTTGTGGTTCTGAAGTGGTAAATGAGATAAAAGTGGAAACCACAAAGAGTAGTTGATGGGGTGTGTGGAAGGTAGTTTATGAGATGGTGCACTCATTTTGTTACTACCACAAGGCTTCTGTGCTTATGATACAGGTTTTCAAGTCGAATCATTGAGCTCTACAGCATAAAAACATCTTGTCCCTGCTGACCAAGTTGGCCTGCATTTGCCCTTAAACCTGTCTGTCCATATAATCTGTCAAAATGTCATTTAGAATTCGTAATTACAATAAATGATCATTTTTACAGCCCTCTTTATAACACATTTCAGATATAGTGGACGAACCTACTGACCTTCACCTCCAGTTTGGGCTGCCAACGCCATCCCAGGCCCACACCGCCTCCCTGGCTGCTGCGGGCTGGGCTGCCTATGTCATCCCCTGCCGCTTCCAGGCTGGGCTGACGGCCTTTATTGCCAGGCCAGTTGCATTGTCAGCACACTCCGCTGCCGCAGCTACATCTAGGCTAGACCTGCCAACATTGCTTCCTTGGCAAGCCACCACTGCCGACGCTTACCTGCACTCCAGCCACCCGTGAATACTTGCCTCAATTCACCTGGATTCCAGGCCCAGTTACAGACCTAGAGTATGATAAAGGATCTTGACCCAAAAGTCCATCTATCCATGTTTTCCAGAGATGTTGCCTGATCTGCTGAGTTACTCCTGCACTCTGTGTTTATTATGTGTCTTAACCAGCACACACAGTTCTTTGTTACTAGAGGTCTGCTTTTGGACTGGAAGCTCATTACCATGAGTACCATCCAGATTGGATCTACTCCACTACCAGCAGATATGAGACATATATTCTTTGATGTCCTTTGAAATGTTAGGTTTCCTCGAGGAACCTTTGAGCGCAACCTTGAATCTTTTTCTTTGTAATCTGGTAATCTCTCACAATGCTGTATCTCATCTCTGTATAGAGTCTCTTTTGGTAGTCAGGAATCAGGCAAGCAATGTAGCTGACCAAGAGTAACAATCTCCACAATGCTCGTGATGTTGCCCAAGGAGAGGGCACTGATGCTGTTTGCTAGTCTTTCCAGTAGATATGGAGGATTTTGTGGATATGACATTGATGGGATCCATGCAGTGCTATGAGATGCTTGCTGCAGGTATACTGAGTTTTATGCGACATCTGAAGTCATGATCTTCAGATATCCTTTTCCTCAATCAGCCATTGAAGGTTGTAATGAAATGTACATTCTGCCCAGCTGGAGGCACAGTGAGCTTCATTTTCACTCCAACTCCAAGAATACTGCAAGCAGCAAACATTGCACTATTTATGACACCTTTGTCACCAACAAATGAGATGTACTGTGGAATACCCTCCTCAATTTCAGCTGCCCACACAACTTTAGCTCCACTTTAAATTTTCTCCATAAAGGATTGCAAACCATGGATCTACACCAGAACAAATGTCAGTGATGACTGGAGTTAAACAAAACTGTTTTATTTCCCAACATAGACAAAGCTAATGTTTGCATCTGTTCAGAGGCAAAGTTCCAAGACATTGACTCATTCAGCAAAGCATATGATAGGATTAGCCTTATACTTGGCACCTGACAGTTAAAAATCAACCACAAACCTGTCCCTTGTACACTATGCCACTGTCCAACAATAAAGGTTCATATCTCAGGAGCCACCTCTTGGCTAAGGCTAATATCAGTATTGAAATTTAGGCATTGTGACCTATTATAGGATTTCATCAAGACTTGGTGTGTGCTTGGAATAACATAGAAGTTTGCATTTTCTGCTTTATGCATCACCACACACAAATTTGAGAATTCTGTACCTTTATAGAGCTAAAGCTTGCAAAAGCTTTGGCCCAACTTGTCCATGCCGACTGAGATGATTCTTCTGATCTCGTCCCAGTTGCCCACGTTTGACCCATATCCCTTTAAACCGTACATATCCATGTATCATCCACGTGTTGTTTAAATGTTGTTATTTTACCTATCTCAACTACTTACAGTTGCAACTTGTTCTATATACCCATTTGCAGTTTTGCAATTTCAAAATATTTTACGATTTTGTTTTTGGAGCGCAAATTGAAATTTATAACAGATTTTAGTTTCTGTTGAAATCAATTACCCATTCTGTATGACCAGGTGCAAAGTGTGCATTGTGCAAGAATAATTGAATTGGAATTAGGATTGTGAAACTTGAGATCTTGTCTTTTATGAAACCTAGTGTTTTGAGATCATCTGCAGCACCTTAATTGTCACTCTCATTTAAATTAATAAATTCAAAATGTTACTTGGTGCCTTAATCAGAAGCGCAGGTCAATTGTAGATGGATGTTGTATTTTTTGCAGCTGTGCAAGAAGCAGGTTTAATGACAAAATGATGTTGTTTTAGTGTGATTTGGTTTTCAACAACATTAACAATTGAATGTTGCAGAGAAATGTGGTTCATTTATTTCTAAGTACTTTTATTTTTTCTAGGTCCACCTGTTGCTCTGCCCACACCTGCACAAACTCCTCAAATTACTTCTGATTCTTTATCAGCAATACAACAGCTACCCACATCTGATGCTTTTGTAGCTGTTGCTCAGCTTTTTCAGTCAACGCAAGGAGCACAGGTAAGATGTGGCTGATCGAACTTGCATATTAAGTCACCCAATTGACGAGTTCTGCACCATAACATTAAGGCTGCCACTATAAATAGAATATTTATATATATTGATGTGAAGTGGGGAGTGTCGGGTTCAATTTATCACCTGATTGCTGCCTTACTGAGTCAAAACTGTATGTTTGCTTGCATTTGCCAAATTAATAGTTAGGTAGTTTATCCAGGAAAACTGATTAAATCTGGAATTTCAAAACTGGCAATGACAGCATTTGATACAGTTTGTTCAAACCCAGTTGTCATTTTAAAACATGAATAAAAGCATGAACATTATTTGCTTTGAGATCGTTTGTCAGCATAAAAGCAGTGTAAGTCAAATCAAGTTTTAGAGTTACTGTTTGAAATAGTGCAGCATGCAGAAAAAGATTAAAGGATTAATTTTCTTTTAGCTCTGTTTTGGTAATTTTTATTTGATTTACATTCATGATTATGCTGATTTTTGTCTCACTTTAGATACAACAGATATTACAGAACTTCCAACAGGCTCCAAAGCCACAATCGCCAGTTGTGGACAGCACCATAATGTCTCAAGTGGAGGCAATAACAGCACAGTTGAAACCAACCAGTACACAACCTACAGAGCAGAAAGTTTTTGATAAGGTATGGTGAAAACGCTGAAGAATGGTGCAAATAAATATGTTAAAGAACAATTAAACATTTAAAATTATATCTCACATTCTTCAAATTTGGTGGTCTGATCGCATTTGTATAAGTACTTTTTAAATGTGGAGTAGCTACTTTGGGGCTTTCCCCGTAAATTAAAACAAAGTGAAATTGTGACAGGTTGTTTATAATTTTGCTACAGAAATTGCTTGACCGATTTGATTATGATGATGAGCCAGAACAAGTTGATGAAGTAAAGAAAGAAGAGTCTACTCCTCCACCTGCTCAAACTTCATTGTAAGTCTCAATTATTTGACAGACTTGAACTCATTAAGCTCTTACCAGCAATCTGTTTTATGATTTATCTCCAGTTAATCAAAAAAAACTGGCACATTTTACAAAATTAGTTAAATTTTGGAACTGGAAACAGTAATTTTACTATCTTCATGGATATGCTACTATATATGTACAGTATCACTGAATGAGATTCATTGAGCACTGTTGAAAGTTGTTTACTGCATGAAAACCTAAGTATAATTGTGAATTCTGTGAGTTTTGTTAAGGGGCATTCCAATTTGATGATTTAAAATAATGTTTATTTAATCTGCTTCATTTTAGTAGCTACTCTGGAGAAGGTTTACAACCACCCATGTATCAGCAGCTTGGCATTCGACTACCAAATTTGGAACAATTTCAACAAACTTTGCTGGGTCTTCAACAAGAAACATTGCAGCAACAGGTTAGTGAATGCAAAGAGCTTAAGATCTTGAAATAGCCTTTTTTTTGGTGAATAATTTATACAGGTCCACCACCGATTTCAGGCAACTGGTGATGCCCCTCCCCCGTAATCCAGACAAAATCCGATGGCTAGGCCAGGTGAGGCGGCCAATCTCATCTACTGCGCTGATCGGCTGGTTGAATTTGCCCCTTGAAACCTGGGCTCTGGAACTCCGGCCCGGCCGAAGCTGGAAGATTAGTTCTCATAGCTGAGTTACGCAGCCAATTGGCGGGTCTAATTCGCCGCCTGTGGCCGAGGCTCTGGAACTCCAGCCCGGCTGGAGCCGGCAGATCCATTCCCATCCCGACTTCTGCAACCGTCTTGGTCATAGTCCTCAATATTCATAACTCCGGGTAGAGATATTTCAATATCTTTACCCAGAATTGTCAATCCTGATTTGCCCACCTCTTACTTTGAGACATTAATCCCTGGGCCTGAGCATTCCAGCCATGATAAACTACGTATCCATGCATCCAATTGAACTCTTAGGAATTTTGTAAATTTCACTGAGAAATAACATATTGAATAGAAAAAAAATATGCTGAGACTATTGTAACATCTCAAAGATGAATTAAGTTAGATTTATCTTCCATGATGAAACATTTGATTAATGCATATGTGTTGAATAGCATCAGCTGGATAATGTGACAAAACCTCTCAGAATTAATAATCTTCACTTTTGGCAACAGAATGTTCCTCCTTCTTGCTTGTCCTTGGCAGCGTGGGTTATTTTTAGTAAGTCCCAGGAGACCTTGATTCCGTGTATTGTTTGGTACATAATCTTTTAAAATAAGTCCAGTAGACCCTCGTTTTAACAGACCCCTTTGTAACGAATTCTGGATGTAGCAGACGGACCTGTCGATGCCATCCCGGCTTGCAGTGCCTCCCCGGCTGCTTAGAGCCCAAGCCATCAATACCACCCTCAGCTCTCAAGGTGTGCCAGCCCTTCAGCCATTGCACGGTCCAGTTGACGCGGCTGTTGTCATGGCTTACGTTGTAGCCCTTGGGGACAGCGCTTTCTTCATGCCTCCGCCACAGACAGGACCTGCTCGGTCCCCATGGGACTCCCTCCCCTCCCACCTGCTGCTGCTTCTTTCTGTCGGCCATCCTGTTGTTTGCTCCGGGAGCATATCCTTCTCCCTTTGCTCTATCCACTCGGCCTCTTCCCCCCTCCCCTGACACCCTACTCCCCCCATCCACCACCACTTCCTCCACCCCAGGAGTCATATTGTATAATAATTACTTAAAAGAGAATATATATATATTTTTTCTTTAAATACATTTACTATACTTCAGATCTTCTCAGATTTCTAAGGTAGACAAAAGTGCTGGAGAAACTCAGCGGGAGAGGCAACATCTATGGGGCGAAGGAATAGGCAACGTTTCGGGTCGAGACCCTATTTCTGTGTTGTTCTTTAATATCCTCTTAATTATAAAAGAACATTTCCTGTAGGGTCCAAAGTTGAAATTATTTGTTGCCATTTCAGGAATATCTTAAAGGATTAAGTACTTCCAAAATAGTTTAGATCAATAAAGTAACCAGTCTTTAAGTGCATTAAGACCTTATGCATTGTGTTAACTTAAAGGGGAAACATGCACTGTTCAGAAAGATTTTTGTTTAAGGCGTTGCTTAATTTGCAGTTAAAAATATGTTTGCCCATCCAAGACATATTGAAGTTTATCTATGATTAAGTAGTAAGTAGGAATTCAGGAGTTGAGGATGGGTGTCTTCATTCCAAAATCACCTATCTCCTATATGTTAGGTCTCTGTAATGCTAAAAAAAAAATTAAAAGGTCTGTTATTAGAATTTATGATCATTTATTCTATTTCAGATGCCCCCGCCCCCCAATGGGCAGTTACCAACTTATGGGATGGTTCCTGTTCATCCTTATGCAACTATGCCTCAGCCTCCTATGCCTCCTATACCACCTATACCACCTATACAGCCTGTTTTCCAACAAGACTACCATACTCCCACTGAAGTACCACAACACCAACAACAACAGCAGCAGCAGCAGCAGCAGCAGCAGCAACTGCAAGTGAGTTTAATTCATATTGTGATGTAAATAATTTAAGCAAATGTTATTAACTAAATTTAACCTTTCTAGAGGTTGTAGACAAGGATGCCCGCTATCCCCATTATTATTCGATCTTGCAATTGAACCATTAGCAGAAAGTGTCAGAGCTCATCCTGAAATACACGGGTATAATACTAAAGACACAATGAATAAAATCTCCATATCTGCAGATGATGTATTAATATATATTACAAAGCCAGAAACTAGTATTCCGAATCTATTAAATCTAATAACTCAATTTGGTCAGGATACAGAATTAATTGGACTAAAAGCGAAATCATGCCAATAACGGAACTCAATTTACATACACTACAACAATCCCCTTTTAAAATAGTTGAGGCAAAAATTTAAATATTTATGTAACTAAGACATATACTTCTTTATTTAAATCAAACTTCCCACCTTTACTGAATAAACTAAATAAGAATATTCAATATTGGAAAACACTGCCCATTTCAATGGTAGAATTAATGCTATAAAAAAAGATCTTTTTGCCGCAATTACTGTACTTATTTCAGTCAATCCCGATATATATCCCAAAATCTTTTTTTTTTTAAAGTCGACTCCATTGTTACAAGCTTCATTTGGGATTATAAGAATCATAGAATAAGCAAAAAACATTTATGTAAATCAAAGACTACTGGAGGTTTAGCTTTACCAAATTTTCTGTTTTATTTTTGGGCAGTCCATATTAAAAACATGAATTTCTGGCTGGAAGAAATGGATCAGCAACCAGACTGGTTAAGGATGGAAAAGGAAGATTGTTTACCTTTTGAAATTGGTTCGATTATGTTTGCACCCACAAAATTGCACAAAAAAATCTATAGGGAAAACCCTATAATACATAGTGGTACACAAATCTGGAAACAATTAAAAAAGGCTTTAAAATTGGATAATATATCACTCTGTCTCCCCATTGTAAACAATCCCTTATTCAAACCTTCCATACTGGATAAAAGTTTCACAGTATGGAAAAATAACGGAATTAAAAAGATGGGACATCTTTATAAGAAAGGGACTTTTCTTTTATTTCAGGAGTTACAACAGATTTATGGACTACACTCAAATATTTTTTTTAGATATCTACAACTTAGAGATTATGTTAAATCCAATACACAAGATTATAGGAGTAGGGAACCAGAAATCCTTGATGAATGTTTGAATAAACATCCTAATACAGAACAATTAACAACTTATATTTGTAATACCCTTTTGGATAGTGAGGACCCATCAATGGAATCATATAGACATACATGGGAAAATGAATTAGGCCAATCTATTACGAAAGATATTTGGGACAAAAGTCTACAATATACACATCAATGCTCATTAAATGCCAGACATGCTTTAATACAATTTAAAGTATTACACAGATTACATTACTCTAAAGTAAAATTAAATAGAATTTTCCCACATATCTCTCCTATCTGTGATAAATGTCAGCATCTAGAGGCTAACTTAACACATACTTTTGCAAATTGTATAAAAATCAAAAATTTCTGGATTGATATTTTTAGAATAATTTCTGAAGTTGTTAATACTAAACTGGATCACAACTCAAAACTAATAATACTTGGAATATCGGAACAAAGTCTAACACTCACAACAAGCCAAATAACATTTATAGACTACAGTATAATAACTGGGAAGAAATTAATATTAACATTTTGGAAAGATCCTATAACCCCCACAATTAAAATGTGGATTATTGAAATGTCAGAGACCCTACACCGGGAAAGAATCAGATTTGTATTAATGGACAAACAAGAACTTTTTGCTAGAATATGGTCTTCATTCATCGATTATTTGAAGGGGTAGATTGGTTCGGCACGGTAACCTAACTGAAACATGAACTCGGGATCAGATGAAAAGTTATACTTTATAATCTTCGAACCTATCTCCAATGATGTATTATTAGTAAATCATTCCATTTTTTTTAAATCTTGGCATTTATGGGGTTTTTTTCCTCTCTTTCTTACTTTCTATCTATATAAAAAACATTAGAAGCAGAATGAATCCTCAATTGATAATATTAATAATGTATGATTGATACACATGAAATGTTTTCATCATAATATGTATTTGCTTCTAATAAAAATATATTTAAAAAAATAATAATTTAACTACTCGTGACAGAATGACCATTGTAGTTTTTTTTTGTCTTCAAGGAAGTAGATATGGAGATTGAAAAGCCCGATATCCATGAAACAAAACGTCATAGTGTAGAAAATAGACGATCACGCACTCGATCTGGATCCAGGTTAGTAAAAGACTAAAGTTAGGAAACTGTTTGGAGATTTGCAACATATGAATGTACTTGAAGCAGATTCAAGGATGTAACCATTAGTCTTCTGTACGGTTCCTTGTTGGGACCACAAGCATATGCATCAATAATGACTTGGGTGATGGAATGGAAAGCCACATATTCTGACTATGTTGGTAGCATACGGAGGAGGAACATTGTAAGCAGAATAAAGGGGAATACTGAATGTTGGATAACAACGGTGTGTGGACAGAACAGGCTAATGGATTTCAATGTAGGCAAATCTGTGACCTGCCATTTGCAACCTAAAAAAAATTGAGTACTTCTGGTAAAAGCAAGAAATTGGGAGATTTTATGTACATGGGTCATTAAAGTATAGAACAGTGTATTCACAAACCTGTTGGGTAGTGGTCTACATAAAATGTTATTAGTGCCTAGAAGACAAAGGAAATTGTGTAACGTGGGTGATTCCCTGTACAGACGTCAAAAGTCAGTTAGCGGAATTTCTCTTCTTCAATTTTCAAATGAGCACAACTACTTTGCTAGATTCCTAGTGCGAAACACTTCAAACCTTTAGTTGGAATATTGACCTAATGGCACATTGAGCACATGGTATAAATGAGACCATGCCCCACCTCGGAGAATGTAACTTTGCCAGGAAGTTCTCAGAAAAGACTTGTCAAGTTTTGTCCTAAACAGCTGCATAACAGGCGTCTAGGCTATTGGTGTGGATGTACACTGAAACTGGTATCAGTTGTTGTGAGAAGCCATCAATGCAGTGAAAGGTGCCCTCTGAGATGTCTGAAACTCTTGGCTATTTCAGAGCAAAAGCTTGACTTGTTATATATGCAAGTCATCTGTGGGGAAGTGTGGAGTCCTCCTACCATTCCATACTGATTAGTGAACATCTTTTACTATACCATGAATGTATTTTCTTTAAAACTTTGAATGAATGATAACAAAGACTTACTAATGTTAAGTAATGGAAATAAGGTGACATTGAGAAAATATTTGCTAGAACACTGTGCACCATACACCTTTGAATCTATGAAAATGTATATATTTAAGTGGCAGAAGCTAATGCAGATAATTATTAGAGCTGCTAGTAGAACGTTGGCCTTTGCTTTTAATGACTTTGGCTGCAGAAGTTGTACTTCTTCTTAAGCCCTTTGCTCCTCTTAGGAGCCATTGTCCTCCACCTCATTCGGTTGTTGGCGGATCTCCTCAGTTGAGCCCACTCTGTCATTTCTGTCTGGACACCTCTTCTCCAGCTGTTCCTAGGGCGACCTCTTTTCCTTTTTCCTAGGGGGTTTCATTTCAGGGCTTGCCGGGTGATGTTTGTGGCAGGTTTCCTGAGGGTGTGTCCAATCCAACTCCATTTTCTCCTTCGAATTTGTAAGTCAATGGGCTCCTGTCTTGCTCTTTTCCACAGGTCCACATTGCTTACTTTGTCTCTCCACCAGATGTTAAGTATTCTCCTAAGGCGGGTGTTAATGAATGTTTGCAGCCTGTTTGTCGTGGGTTTTGTTGTTTCCCATGTCTGTGATCCATACAGCATCACCTGTTTCACATTTGAATTAAAGATGCATATTTTGGTGTTGATTGAGATGAGTTTTGAGCTCCAGACCTTCCTGAGCATGTTAAACACCACCCTATATTTTTTATGTCTGCCTCTGCCCCTCCGGTGATGTCCACAACACTGCCTAGGTATGTATCTCCTCTAGAGCAGTGCTGTGCATTAGGATAGGGTTGCTGGTTTTGGAGTGGATCCTCATCTTTGCTGTATTGGGTGTAAGACCAAGTTTTGTTGCAGCTTGTGAGAGTCTGTCCATCTTCTCCTGCATTTATATCTCTGTGTGAAAGGATAGCAATGTAGTCAGCAAAGTCAAGATCATCTAGCTGCTCCCACATGTCCACTGAATTCCATTTAATTTTCCTTCAGTTGTTTCCATCATGATCCTGTCAATTGCCAGGAGGAACAGGAATGGTGACAATAGACATCCCTGCTTCACACCTGTCCTGATACTAAAGCACTGAGAGAGTTGGCCTGCATGCATAACTTTGCATGAGGTTCCATCACACGAGTTCTTGATTAAGTTTATGATCTTGGTCAGAAATCCATAGTGGTCCATTAGGCGCCATAGTGTTGTCCTGTCTCAGTTGTCAAACATTTCTCAAAGTCGATGAAGTTGATGTACAGGTATGCTAACTGGGACACTTTGGAGTAATTTGAGCAGACTAGGATACATTGGTCTCAGAGGGCGTACAGAATAGATTTGCAAAAATGATTGTAATTGAAGGTTTCAATATAGCAGTGAACTGATCAGTGAGAGAAAAACTTTTGGTTCTTGGGTAGTCCAGCTTGAGAAGGTGTAGCCTGAAACTTAGTCCAGGTCATCTGGATGCATGGGGTGTTAGAAGTTTGGAACAGTATCCTATCAATGGTAATTATGTTGAATAAATTGTTAATTTTAAGTCCAAGATAAACTTTTTGGTAACTTCATATTCAAGAGAAATAGACAGAGACAGGCAGAAAAAAATTGAATCATCCAGTACCTCATTGAGGCCAGGTTTGAAGGATTAAATGATCTTCTATCTTTTCTGCATTTCCTATAAAAAGTGAGCAAATTATTTTATTTTAGGTACTATTTATTTCTACTGTTTGCGCTTGGCTAAAAATGTAATAATAATTTCCCATCTTTGATGGCTAGCAGCTTTTCGGCCAGATCCTCCTGGACACATAGAGCATCTTGACACTTATTATGCATTTTTTTGGATTTCCCCCTTATTTGGGGTAATCTTGGTCCACTTGCAAATCTAAATAGTTAAATGACTACAATTGAAATGTTCTTTGTCCTCTGGAACAAGGTGCAAGTGTATGACATATAATTTCACACTGAATTTTCCATATTTTCTTATCAATTTTTCTTCACGATTACTCTGGAGATGAATGAAACTTGATTTCTGGGAATAAATGGTTGTGTTAAATTACAAATCTCAGCACCTCTACTTCCTGAGAAGATTACGGAGAGTCGGTATGTCAAGGAGGACATTCTCTAACTTCTACAGGTGTACAGTAGAGAGCATGCTGACCGGTTGCATTGTGGCTTGGTTCGGCAACTTGAGTGCCCAGGACTACAAAAAGTAGTAAACACTGCCCAGTCCATCATCGGCTCTGACCTCTCTACCATCGAGGGGATCTATCGCAGTCGCTGCCTCAAAAGGCTGGCAGCATCATCAAGGACCCACATCATCCTGGCCACACACTCATCTCCCCGCTAACTTCAGGTAGAAGGTACAGGAGCCTGAAGACTGCAACGTCCAGGTTCAGAAACAGCTACTTCCCCACAACCATCAGGCTATTGAACTCAACTCAAACAAAACTCCGAACATTAATAGTAAGATTAAACGAGCTTACCAGTTTGAAGTTTGATCTTTATTTTATGAGGAGTTACGATGAGCGATTACGTGAAGAAGACCCGCCAGTCCGCATGCGCGCCAATCTTCAAAGCAGCGGCGTGAAGTCACAGATAACAGTAATTGAAGTAATATAGTAAGATTAGAAACCTAGAAACTACCAGATGACTTTTGTGATATGAGGGCTGGGAGCGGTGGGCACGTAATCGCTCATCGTAACTTCTCATAAAATAAAGATCAAACTTCAAACTGGTAAGTTCTCGTTTAATCTTACTATTTTACTTCGGAATCACGTGAGTGATTCTGTGAAGACTTCAAAGCTCTGTGATTTCATGTCGTGGATACGAGTCCATGCGACACACTGCCTTGGTTGACACAGGATGAGTAATAACAAATAAAGCATTCCTACATAATAACCAAATTGGTGCTTTATGTAACAAAGAAAGAAAAAATAGCGACCCCTCTGTCCCAGGGGGAAGCTACAAAACAGAATTTAGAATCGAGTGCCCAAATACCCAAATGTGGCAAGAGGTTTGTGATAAAACATCTGAAACGTCAATTCACTGGACCATCCTGCGGCCACGAGGATTTGGTCGAGCGGGACGTCCTGTGCCCTCGCTACTGACGTTGAAGCCGCCCTGGTGGAGTGAGATTTATACACATCAGTGTTTACTCCAGCATAAACCAGAACCTGTTTTAACCATATAGGTCTGCACTGATACCTTGTTATGAGGCTTCTTATAACTGACGAATATAGCCAATTCAGAGCCTCTGATGCTCTTGGTGACCTTGATGACTACAGAGAGGCGAAGGGCTATGGGGTAAAATTAAGTCTAAGCCTATGCCATAAAATTAAGTCTAAGCCCTGACGTCCCTGGCCTGCTCTGCTTAAGTAAATCATAAACATAAAAGGATATGTTATTTACGGATGAAACCATTCTATCCAGTCGAAGCTTCTGCAACGTCTGGGCGCGTTGTGCTGAAATCAGCGCTATGAGCATAACCACTTTGAGAGTCAGTCTGGCCAATGACAGAGATGTTGCTAGAGCCCATTGGCGAAGCAGCTCAAGAACCACGCTCACATCCCAAATATCCGTGTATCTAGGCCTGGGGGGATTGCAGTTAAAAATGCCCTTCATGAACCGAGATACTGAAGGGTGAGACCCAACTGGGTGTTGTCCCATTCCTTGGCACAGGTAGGATGACAAGGCACTCCTGGCACTATTGATGGCACTGTAGCTTAGTCGCTCATCAAAAAATAACATGGAAAGAAATTCCAACACATCAGGTACGCTTGCCGTATGATATGAAATGTTCGACTGCAAACAGAATATCTCCCATTTCTTGATATGAGAAATATATTGTTTTTTAGTACTATCCCTCCAGGCTGCAGTAATCACATCCACAGTACGCTCTGATAGTTCGAGCCCCAGGAACGGTCTTCTCAAAATCTGCAAATCAACAGATTCACACGGTCATGTAATAGAAACATAGAAAATACGTGCAGGAGTAGGCCATTCGGCCCTTCGAGCCTGCACCGCCATTCAATATGATCATGGCTGATCATCCAACTCAGTATCCTGTACCTGCCTTCTTTCCATACCCCCTGATCCCTTTAGCCACAAGGGCCACATCTAACTCCCTCTTAAATATAGCCAATGAACTGGCCTCAACTACCTTCTGTGGCAGAGAATTCCACAGAGTCACCACTTTCCGTGTGAAAAATGATTTCCTCCTTATCCTAATGGATGATTTTCCCCAGTTACAGGATGAACCAGCAGACTACTGCTTTTGGGGATAACCATAAAAGGCTGTGTTTTAATCTTAAAATCAGTGGGAACCATGGTTGTGTAGGCCAGTCGGGAATATCAAAATGCCTGAGGCAGAGTCCTGCTCGATCTTGAGCAAGCACCGACTGATGAGGCAAAATGGAGGAAATGCATATAAAAACATTCCACCCCAGTGTAGCGAGAATGCATCTGGCTCCCATGAAACATACTTTGGTAATTGGTGATTGGTGATTCAATCTGGACGCAAACATAAACAAATCAATGTCTGTTACACCATACCGAGTGATAATCTCTTTGAATATTTCACGATTCAACATCCATTCAGTGTTGTCATTGAACTTTCGTGACCTGGTGTCTGGCACCATGTTAAGTCTACCTGGTAGGTAGATAGCTGAAATCCAGATATTTCTTGTGATACACCAGTGCCAAAAAAGGTTAGCCAACTTATCACATGATACCGATTAGATTCCACCCATGTAATTAATATATGCTACTGTATTATCAATCTGAAGCTGCACATACAAATCATACATATTAGTACAACGCGCTTTTAGGCCACAGAGTGCTCCCAATAACTCCAAATAGTTAATACCATGTGATTGAAGAAGTAATGCCTCATGCATAATCCATCTGCCACCACACCTGGAGATGGTATTGGCAACTGCCCAATCTAGAGCACCAACAGCAGTTTGTAAAACAACTGAATGTCTGTCAATCCGCATTTTCCCGGTGCAAAGTCAAACATTTGCTATCCACCATTGTAACTCAGCAACAGCTTCAGCTGGTAACTGCATAGGTCTATTAAAATGCCCTGCATGACTTTTGAGTGTGTGCTCCTTTGCACGTTGCAAAGTCTGATAATGCAGAGGTCCAAATTGTGCGACTGGAAAAGCAGCCACTAATTTCCCAATTACACTAGCAACCCGCCGAATAGAAGATTGTTGCTCATCAACGAGCTTGCTACAGGCTTTGATTAACTCTGACCTCTTGCCTGGAGGCAGAATCACAGACATGTGAGTTGAATTAATGGTGAACCCCAAATAATCAATGACTCTGGATGGGATCAATTTCGATTTAACTGGATGGATGAGAATTCAGTTGATTTCTTAGTCTTGCCTATGATTAAGATATCATACAAATAGGCCATTATAATATGATTCTGAGCCCAGAGTTGGCCCAACACTGGTTTTAACATTTTTGTAAATAACCTAGGAACCAAAGTTAAACCATTAGGCAATGCTTTAAACTGCCACAATTGTTTCATCCAGCTAAATTTCAAATATCTCCGATGATTGTGATGAATGGGTACCGAATAGTATGCATCTTTGAGATCTATGTATGCCTGGTAGCACCCTTTACAAACCAGCTGTTTGGCAGTAAGGAAAGTTTCAATTTTGAAATGTTTATACTGCACATAGGAGTTAAGCCTAGTTAGGTCCAGAATGATCCGACACCCACCATCCTTCTTTTGTCTTGGAAATATATTAGAGACAAATTGGTGAGATTGATGAGAAGACTTCTCAATTACCCCTTTCTTAGCTAATGTTTGAATCTCAGTTTGTAACTCCAAGGACTCGTGTTGTGAAAAAGACAACGTCCGGCTAGGTGTATGCTGTGTAGGTGGGCATAATTTTAAAATAAATTAAATCCGGAAACCGAGTATACTGTGCAATATAAATCAGTCTGATGTTATGCGACACCATTGCTTGAAAAACAAACGTAATCTCCCACCAGGTTGTAACTGGCCACCTACCTCCGTGGTTGGTAGAAACCTCTGACCTTGTGTTCTGGAGGGAAACGGTGGCGTGCCACAATTGCTCATACTTGGCAAGGGCCGGCTTGGTCCTTGATCTGAATTCGATTCAGCAGACCGTTTGTAGAGGTGCTGCCGCCGGAGAGGATTTTTGCTGACCGGCTGTGCTCTGATGAGACCAACTGTTATTGCCTCATCATCTAATTCTCTGACCTGTTTGGAAAGGTCTTCCCCGAACAGCAAATTCGGTGGTTGCACAGTGCTCGTCTTGCACAGTGCTGCAAATTTAGGATTGAGCATTGGCTGGATTGCAGTCTTCCTCAAACAATTTATTTCGAACTGTGCATTGCACATGAGGGCAAGCACATCCTGCTGAACTAAAGACAGAACCTCATCATCCACCGACCTGGCAAAAGCTGTTATCCCTGAAGCCAGGAGCTTGAGGATCTTCTGGAGCCTTAATTCTTGGGCTCTGATTCCTGCTGCCATGTGCCCCCAGATTGGGTGATTCACAGCTGGGACTGAGTGATGCGCAATTACCCGGTGTTTGGTATTTGTTGCAGGTTTCTTCTATGGTGAGGTCCTGCAGTTGATGCGAGACCATGTAATTGATGGTCCTGGCCAGATCCTCATTTATTGGTTCACCCGTTCCGGCAGGTATGGAAATTTGGATGCCATGCTTGGCACCCCTGACTCCTGGTCTCCTTGCCTGGATGTATGCTCATCAGCTATACCTCCGATCTCGGAGTCAGAACAAGTTGGAAGCCACTGGTCGTGCTGCCAGTGACTCGGAAGGCGAGAGGGACGGCCGCCCGCTACCCGCACTCCCGCGGTCTTCCGTAGCTATTTTCGCAGCGGACCGCCTCGACCTTCCTTTCACTACTTTCTCCATTGCGGTCTCGCTCCTGTAAAATAATATTTCCCGCCCGGAGAAAGACCTCAGCTAAGTTTAAAAACTTACTTCAGGGTTTTTAACTTACTGCTGGTGGAGCTGCGCCCTGCCAGCCCTTCAGTGAGCCATGCGTCAGACGTAATGACTCGCATGTGGACTGGCGGGTCTTCACGGAATCACTCACGTGACTCCGAAGTAAAATAGCCCATTATCAGTATATTTGCACTTAACCTGTTTTATTTATTCATGCGTGTATATATTTATACAATGGTATATGGACACACTGATCTGTTCTGTATTCATGCCCTCTATATTCTGCTGTCGGACTGCAGGAGTGGGGCGCCGTTGTGTATGGCTGCTCTGCCTGCAGTCCGTCCTTTCACCCTTTTTTATTTTTATTTTTAGTCCTGTTAAAAATCAAGATGTTAGTTGGAGGTCTTTTATGTGGTGGGTGGGGAAGGGGAAGGGGGAAACCTTATTTCCTAGTCCCTACCTGGTCGGAGAGGCGGCTTCCCTCCGAGCTTCTTCTTCACCCCTTCCTCGCAGCCTACCATCGGACTGGAGCGGCGTTTCCTGTCGGGAACGGCTGGGGCTACAGTTCCGGCAGCGGCACAGCGCTGGGACACCATCACGGAGCGGGCGATGCTTTACTGGGTCGCCGTGTGGTAAGCTCCGGAGTGCTGTGACCGCCGACTCCAACATCCGAGAAGCTGTGGCTGCGTGCGTCCCACTGGATTTAAAACACCACGGAGCCTGGGATCCGAGATCGCCAGAGTCAGAGCTCCAGCCAGCGCGGCCTGAGGACTTCGGGAGCCGCAGTCTCCAGGGAGGAAGCGGCCGCTCCAGTCTTTCCAAGCCGCTGAGGAGTGTTCACCCGACGCTAGAGTTCCAGCTTCCCGGCAAGAGGGCCTGAAAACATCGGACTGGCTGCGGAGGCCACAAATAGGCCCTGACCTCGGGTGATCACAGAGGAAGAGGACTAAACTTTCTGGTGCCTTTCCTCAGTGGAAATTTTTGATTCTGTTGTGGGGGGACGTTTGTGTTGAATTCTATAATGTGTTGTGTCATTTTCTTTTTTTAATTTTTCTATGGATGTACGGAAACTTAATTATTTATTTTATGTAAAGCACTTTGGTTTCAATGCGAGTTGATTTAAACGTGCTATATAAATAAAACTTAATTACTTACATGTACTGAAGCAAAGCAATAATTTCATTGCCCTATCTGGGACACGTGACAATAAACTCTCTTGAATCTTTGTTTCTAATACTGGCAGTCAAAATATCTGCCAATCTGTGTGCTAATTTAAAATGTTTTGTGTCCTGGTAAATTTGCATTGTTATTTATCTTATAACTATTAAAACTCTCGTTGGTTTGTAACGGATTCTATTTCGTAAATATTCGTTTGTGGATTTACTCCTCCACCCTTTGCCGTAGGAGAAATTTTTACATATTCCTGTAGAGTTTTTCCTCCTCCACATTTTGTTTTGAAAATTAGAACATTCGATTATTAATTTGCCCGCTGTTTTTAGTAAAAAAACATTTATAAAATTAAAATCAAACTGTGTCACAGTGCCATCTCACAGATGTCCAATCACAATGGATCTCATTTACTTATGATATCACAATGGGACAGGGGTAGGATATTTGAACCTTCACGTGGTCCCACGATGCGATCAACCTGGCGTGCACAATCAAATAAAATCAAATATAGCAAGTCGTCCTACCTCCCCTCCCTATCTACCCCTCCCTCTCTACCCCCCTCCACCTCTACCCCTCCTATCCTCCCCCCCCTCTCCACCCTCCCCTCTCCTCCATCCTCTCTTCTTCTCCCCCCCCCCCCCACCTCTCCCCCTCCTCTTCTCTCCCCCTCCACCTCTCCCTCTTCACTCCCCTCAACCTCTCCCCTCTCTTTTCTCCCCCCTCCAATTCCCCCTCTTCTCTCCCCCTCTCCTCCCTCTCACTCACTCCTCCTCTCTCTCCCCCACTCCCTCCCCTCTACCCTCTCTCTCCTCTACTCTTTCTCTCCCCTCTCTCTCCCCCTCCCTCGCATCCTTTCCACCCCTGCCTTTTCCCCTCTCCCCCATCTCTCTCCCTCTCCCCCATCTCTCTCCCCTTCTCTCCCCCCTCCTCTCTCTCCCTCCTCTCTCCCCCCCTCCTCTCTCTACCCTTCTCTCTGCCCCTCCACTCTCTGCATCTCCTCTCTTCCCCCCTCCAATCTCTCTCCACCTCTCCCCTCCTCTCCCCTCCCCCTCTCTTCCCCTCTCCATTCCCCCTCCCCCATCCCTCTATACCCCCCTCACCACCCCTCTCTTCACCCTCCACCCTCTACCACCCCCTAACCGCTGTCTCCCCTTCACCCTCCCCGCTCCCCTCCCCATCCTCGTCCCCCTCCTCCCTTTCCTCCCCTCTCCACCCCCCTCCACACTCTCTCCCCATCCCCCACTCTCCCCTCCCGCTCCTTCCCTCTCCCCTCCTCACCCCTCTCTCCTCACCCCTCTCTCCTCACCCTTCCCCATCTCCTCCCCCTCTCCCTTCCCATCCCTCTCCCCTCCCCTACCCCTCTCCCCCTTCCGCCCCACTCTTCCCCTTCTCTCACCCTTCCCCCCCTCTGCACCATCTCCCCCACCGATCTCCCACCCCTTCCCCTCTCTCCCCTTTCCCCCCTTCCCCGCTCGCCTCCCCCTCCCCGTCTCTCTCCTTACCCCTCCTCCCCCTCCACAATCTCTCCCCATCACCCTTCCTCCTCCCCCTCTCTCCTCCCCCCTCTCTCCTCCCCTCTCTCCCCCTCCCCCCTTTCTGCTTCTCCGCCCCCTCCCCATCCCCCCTCTCTCCCCCTCTCTCCTTCCCCTCCCCACTCTCTCTCCCGCCCATCTCCCCCTCCTCCACTCTCTCTCCTTCTCCCCTCTCCTCCTCCCTCCATCCCCTCTCTCACTCTCCCCCCATCTCCCTTCCCCCCTCTCCTCTCTCTTTCCCCTTCCCCCCCTCCCCCCCCCCTCTCCCTTTCCCCTTCCTACACCCTTGCATCTCTCTCCCTCCCCCCCCCCTCTCTCCCATCTCCTCTCCTCCCATCCTCTTCCTGCCTCTGCCCCCCCCCTCCTCTACTCTCCCCCCTCCCCCTCTCCTCCTCTCCCCCTCCTCTCTCTCTCCCTCCCCATCCCCCCCCACCTCTCCCCTTCATCCCCCTCTCTCCCACCCCCCTCCTCGCCCTCTCCGCTTCAACTCCCTCCCTCCCCCCTGCCCCTCGAGCTAGGTGGGGATGGGGTAAAAGGAGCAAATGAATAATATTAATATAATATCAAGAGGGGTGGCTATGTGTGTGTTGGGGGGTGTGTGTGTGGTTTAGTGTGTGTGTGACACCGCAACCTCCCCTCCCCCTTCTTCCTCTCCCCCCCTCCACCTTCTGCCGCCCCCACCCCTCTCCCTCCTCCACCCTCCTTCTCCCCTCCTCCAACCCCACTCTCCCCTCCTCAACCCCCCTCTCCACCCCATCAACCCCCCTCTCCAACCCCCCTCTCCCCCCCTCCACCAACCGCCTCTCCCCTCCTCCAACCCCTCTCCCTTTCTCCAACCCCCCTCCCCTCTATCCCCCATTACCCCCCCTCTCTCTTCCCCCCTCTCTCTCTCCCCCCCCCTCCTCTCCCCTCTCCCCTCCATTCTCTCTCCCCCCTCCTCTCCCTCTCGCCTCCCTAGCCTCTCCCCACCCCGTCTCCCCTATCACCCACTCATCCCCCTCCCCCTCCCCCCCTGTGTGTGTGGGAGTGGGTTAGTGTGTGTGTGAAGCCGCAGCCCGCAACTGCACGTTGAGGGGACGGGACCCAGCGGTCTCCCTTCTCCCCACCCCGTCTCCCCCTACCCCACTATCCCCTCCCCCCTGTGTGTGGGGGGTGGTTAGTGAGCGTTTGAAGCCACAGTCCACAATATAATCAGGTTCACTTAACTATATTTTGCTATATTTTACGTTATTGGTGATCAAAGATTTAAAAAAGCCAAATTTAACATGATTTTTACTGTTAAAATCCTTCCTGCCTGCTTCCAACACACTTCAATACAAAGTTTTAAGACAGGAAGACTGAACTTTTCACCTCGATGGGATATCACAGCAACAGGCGGGGGAGGGCAAATTGGTATTGCAATTGGAACTGCTGCGGCAGGCAGGGGAAGTGCAAATGGAATTTTTTTTAATAGGCTGTGGGCCGAGCATCAAAAATGTATCTAGAAATCGATTTTCGTGACCCACGTCATGGAAACTACATGAAATTTTCCACAGATTTAGATCAAATATAATTGAGAAATATGTCATAACTCGTCAGTGCCGAAAGTTGCACATTAATTAATTAAACTAATTAGAAAATGAGATCGGGATAGTAAGCGCCATCTAGTGGCCAATGCCCATATTACACCATGGGCAGCCTATTTCCGTGTTGCAGTCCATTGAAACTATATATATATATGACTGTAATCATATATCATTAAGTATAATTATATTATATAAAATATAGTATGATGAATATAATTGTGAGTGTTCTTTTAATGCCACTGCTGCAGAGGTCCTCCTGAACCAGCCTAATTAATGGGTGAGGGCAGTTCTTGTGGGTTCCTCCCTTTACTGAACCCCACTGACTGTCAGTGTGCAGAGTGTGGGTCACGGCCATTGTGGGACTGGGGCAGTTCCATGCTAGGGGACAGTCCTGCAAGGCATCTTCCAGTCACTTTAATAGGAAATTTAATGAGACTGCAGCAGAGGCCCCAGGTTTTAAGGAGCTCATGAACCTGCTTAATTAAAGTGTCAGGACAGATCATCTGGGTTCTTCCATGTAATGAACCCCCCTGACTGCCATAGTGGGGAGAGAGGGGGTAATGACCATAGTGGGACTGGGGTAGTGCCAGGCTGGGTGACAGACCTGTAAGAGACCTGTCTTATTTCTGAAGTAAATGTCACATCCTGACCAAGAATCAAATTCTCTGATGTTTACTCGATGAGCATTTTAAGCTACAGTGAGCCTACAGTGGCTTGCAAAAGTTTTCATACCCCTTGAACTTTTCCACATTTTGTCACGTTACAACCACAAACGTAAATGTATTTTATTGGGATTTTATGTGATAGACCAACACAAAGTGGTGCATAATTGTGAAGTGGAAGGAAAATGATACATGGTTTCCAAATTTTATTACAAATAAAAAACTGAAAAGTGTGGCGTGCAAAAGTATTCAGCCTCCCTGAGTCAGTACTTTGTAGAACCACCTTTTCGCTGCAATTACAGCTGCAAGTCTTTTGGGGTGTGTCTCTACCAGCTTTGCACATCTAGAGACTGAAATTTTTGCCCATTCTTCTTTGCAAAGTAGCTCAAGCTCAGTCAGATTGGATGGAGAGCTTCTGTGAACAGCAATTTTCAAGTCTTGCCAGAGATTCTCAATTGGATTTAGGTCTGGACTTTGACTGGGCCATTCTAGCACATGAATATGCTTTGATCTAAACCATTCCATTGTAGCTCTGGCTGTATGTTTAGGGTCGTTGTCCTGCTGGAAGGTGAACCTCCGCCCCAGTCTCAAGTCTTTTGCAGACTCTAATAGGTTTTCTTCCAAGATTGCCCTGTATTTGGCTCCATCCATCTTCCCATCAACACTGACCAGCTTCCCTGTCCCTGCTGAAAAAAAGCATCCCCACAGCATGATGCTGCCACCACCATGTTTCACAGTGAGGATGGTGTGTTCAGGGTGATGTGCAGTGTTAGTTTTCCGCCACACATAGCGTTTTGCATTTAGGCCAAAAACTTTAATTTTGGTCTCATCAGACCAGAGCACCTTCCTCCACATGTTTGCTGTGTCCCCCACATGGCTTGTGGCAAACTGCAAACGGGACTTCTTATGGCTTTCTTTCAACAATGGCTTTCTTCTTGCCACTCTTCCATAAAGGCCCGATTTGTGGAGTGCACGACTAATAGTTGTCCTGTGGACAGATTCTCCCACCTGAGCTGTGGATCTCTGCAGCTCCTCCAGAGTTACCATGGACCTTTTGACTGCTTCTCTGATCAATGCTCTCCTTGCCCGGCCTGTCAGTTTAGGGGAACGGCCATGTCTTGGTAGGTTTGCAGTTGTGCCATACTCTTCCCATTTTCGGATGATGGATTGAACAGTGCTCCGTGAGATGTTCAAAGCTTGGGATATTTTTTTATAACCTAACCCCGCTTTAAACTTCTCCACAACTTTATCCCTGACCTGTATGGTGTGTTCCTTGGGCTTCATGATGCTGTTTGTTCACTAATGTTCTATAACAAACCTCTGAGGCCTTCACAGAACAGCTGTATTTATACTGAGGTTAGATTACACACAAGTGGACTCTATTTACTAATTAGGTGACTTCTGAAGGCAATTGGTTGCACTGGATTTTATTTAGGGGTATCAGTAAAGGGGACTGAATACTTTTGCACGGCACACTTTTCAGTTTTTTATTTATAAAAAAATTTGAAAACCATGTGTCATTTCACTTCCAATTCACAATTATGCGCCACTTTGTGTTGGTCTATCACATAAAATCCCAATAAAATACATTTACGTTTGTGGTTGTAACGTGACAAAATGTGGAAAAGTTCAAGGGGTATGAAAACTGTTGCAATCCACTGTATATTTATGTTAGAGATGGTGCCTTTGCAAATGAGGGCTATTACCTTTAACCTAAAATAACCCTAAAAGTGTTGCATTGTTTGAGTATCTGTAGTTTGTGTGTGTGTCTGTGTATACCTGTCAAACGTGTATCTGTGAATCTGGATGTAAGTGTGTATGTATGTGTGGATGGATGGATGAGTGGATGTATGTGTGTGCATGGATGTGTACATGTATGTACGTGCGGGTGTGTGTGGATGCATGTGTACATGTATGTGTGTGTGCATGCATGGAAGTGTGGGTACGGATGGATGTGTGTGTGGATGGGTGGGTGGACTGTTGCACTGTTATTCACCAACACGCCATTATCATAAGTAATTCACTCATTGTTTAAATAATTTGACCAAATAAACAGTGACATTAAACGATCGACATTAAAATAAAACTTTATAATCATTTTTCCCCAATTTATTTGTTTACATTACATCTGATCTTCATCTGAATATTCTTCATCGGATTCCAATTCTTTTGATAAGTCCGTCGATAAGTTAGTTCAAGTTCAAGTGGAGGAGGGTCAGGCAGAGGCTACAAAAAAAACATCTCATAGTCATTAAGTCTGCATGGACTTCAATTCATAAAATTTCAACCTGTTCTTAATGTTAATGAGAATAACATTGTTACTACCATAGATAAATTAGTTCAAGTTCAAGTTCACATACACCAATTCATTTCTACATAAACAGCCATTTCTGACCATTTTTCACTCCAATGGAAGCCTATAAAGTGCAGTGAATAATTCCTCTGTTTTTCTCCCTTGGTCGGGGCCTGGAAACGGCACTATGTTTCAGCCTTCCCCCCCCCCCCCCCCCGCCCGAGATGATCCAAACACACTTTGCGGTTCCGCGTTCGCAAATCGGCCGCTTCTTAATTGAGACCGCGGCTTCACTATGTTAAGTACATAGGCCCCGCGGTCGGAGCACTTTTTCCCGGTAAGTTATCGCATCTCCGAGAATAGATGTTAAAGAAAACTTATTAGACTTCAACATGCTGGCATTAGTGGAAATGTTTAATTTACTTTGTTATGGATACACATAGTTTAGGCCCTCAACTTCATCAATTAATGAATGAATGAATGAGTGAATGAATGAATCCATGAATGAATGAGTGAATGTACAGCCTCCAAATCTCATTTTTTCACATTATAAAAGGGTGCAATTAAATTAATTAAAGTCCATACAGATTAATTTTTATAAATTCGGACTTTAGATCTTACCTTTCAGTTCCAGTTGATTCACAAAGTTTGACTGGTTTCACGAATTGGTTGTCCTCTTTGTGTTGCAGCACCTCAGCAGGGACTTTGCTTTCAAGGCTTTGTTCCATTTCTATCCACTTAGCTGCACATTCTTCAGACTTCTTAATGCTTTTCTCACTAAATTCAATTACCCCGCTGCAAGTTTCCACGACATGTATTCCACAGAACAACAAAGAACCTTCATCGGAATCTCCAGTAAACAGGCATCAGTAGAAGCACTCTCAGCCATGTTGTGTGCTCCCTGCCTAGCTAGCCTGAAACAAAGCGCGTGATTGGCCAACTGGCGTCCGACTCAATGTTAACGTGCTTTGATTGGACTAAAAATAGCCCAATCCGTTTTTTCTCTAATTTAATAAAATAGTGCAAGTTTTGTTCTTGACGAGTTTCAGGGATATAATATTTTGACACAATATGTGAAAATATCATGTAGTTCCATGAGTTGGGTCACGAAACTGCACAAAAAAGCTCCTCGGCCCACAGCCTATAAGTCCACTGCTGAGGGAGGCAGGGGAGTGCTGGAATCTTACATTCGGGAACGTGTTGAGTTGGGAGACCATGCCTCCCATGGGGGCTATGGGTTAGTGGTGCAATAATGCGTTGGGGAACAGGTTGTATTGGGGTCCCGGTTGGTCTAGTTTACTCTAAATATTGTTTATTCTGTCAATTAATCATAAAATTTGACAGTCAGATTAACCACCTTACTCTATATTTCCTCAAATGAATATTAAATGCCCATATTTTTTATATTTCTCTGTTTAGACTTATTATAGAAGTTAATGGAATAAGTAACATTTCAAAATACAAAGACATGTTTGAAATGCAAATTAAGAAATTAATATTTTAAAAGGCTAAAATGCTGAATATTTGATGAAAGAATGGGTAGAAGGATGAGAGGGAATCTTATAGAAACATGTAAAATTCTTAAAGGATTGGACAGGCTAGATGCAGGAAAACTGATCCCACTGTTGGGGGAGTCCAGAACCAGGGGTCACAATTTCAAAATAAGGGATAGGCCATTTATGACAGATGAGGAAAAACTTCTTCACCCAGAGAGTTGTGAATCTGTGGAATTCTCTGCCACAGAGGGCAGTGGAGGCCAATTCACTGACTGTTTTCAAGCTCTTGGGGCTAAAGGAATCAAGGAATATGGGGGAAAGGCAGGAACGGGATACTGACTTTAGATGATCAGCCATGATCATATTGAATGGCGGTGCTAGCTCTAATGGCTGAATGGCCTACCTATAATTCTATGTTTCTATGACCAAGCACATCGCAAAAGATGCATGAATCAACTTTGCACAATTTTCTTTCATATCTGGGACCTGGTTTGAATTTTGAGGCTCATGTAGTCTGTTTATAATCGCTAATAGGCATAGCAGCTGAAATGAGGGAAGTTGTTCTCCTGTAGGGAATGTGAATACTGAGATCAATGCAGTGCCTAATTATTAGCATTGACATTCAGTTTGTAGTATTCATGGAATTCAGAACGATTTGGAACTGGGATGGGCACGTATTTGTTTTGAAGGCTGACGGTTAAATTATAGATGAGTTGTAAGAGGTGATATGGAACATAAAGTACTTGTTTGTTTGTTTATTTAAAATAAAATTTACACGGTGTATAAAATCTATTATCCACAGATCACCAAAGAGGAGGCGTTCTCGGTCCAGTTCTAGGTCCCGAAGATCAAGACATAAACGTTCTCGTTCGCGATCCAGGGAAAGACGTAGGCACTCTCCTCGATCCCGAAGCCAAGAAAGACGTGAACGAGAAAAGGAGCGAGAACGCCGGCAAAAAGGGCTTCCTGCAATTAAGTCTAAAATTGTCAGCGGTGGGTGAATTAAATCTAGCATGAAAACCATTGACACGTACCTTTAACACATTTCACTATTATTAAATGAGTAATCTGCCATGGTCAGTTTATGGATATGACTTTTACTATTTAGTTGAAATCATATCAGCGACTCTCAAAATGAGGAAGTGCTTATTCTAAGTAGTATTACTTATTTGTTTCAAGGTGCCCATCATTGTTAAACCACAGAAAAGGAATCAAGTGGTTTATTCCTTAAATTTAAGAGGGATTCCTGCTTTGCACATTCAAGCCAACCCTATTCCTAAAACATTTTCTCATAATATTAACGTAAAATATTCTTCATTTAAATTGCTTATCTTATCTACAGTTTGCAGCACAACACTTTGGATAGGACAGCTGGATAAAAGAGCAACTCAGCAGGATGTTGCAAATCTTTTGGAAGAGTTTGGCCAGATAGAATCTTTGAATGTAAGTATATGTTATCCTTAGTGACCAGTAACCTGTTGCATTGGATTAGATACTTGAATTAGACCAGTGTATAAATAATCTGGTGTTCAATATATGGAGCTGGCTGCCTGTCAAACATAATTGCTGTCACAAAGGGAAAAGGGATAAATCAGTTCAGGTGTCTGTCTTGAATTTGTATCTTCTGACTCTTGCAGGAGATAGTTGGATATATATCATTATTGTGAGACCGGAACTGGACTTGACGTAGCTGTTCTAGTAAAAAAAATAGGCAAGTCAAGCTTAGTATAAATTATGTTGCTGCAGGAAATTTTAACTGTGAGTGTAAAATGAACACTTGGCTGTTGCTGGGATCTGATCAACCCTTTTTGCCCCAACCTTAAATTCCTAGTAGATTTAAGGATGGGGCAAAATTTGATTATTAAAATGTTGGTTTTGTAAAGCTAAATTACTATCAAACTTGTAACATTGTATAAAATGTATTGCTGTTCTTATCTGTAGATGTTACCAATTTGCTGGTCAGGGTTGCTTAGCTAGGTGCAAAGTATAACATTGTAATCTAAAGATACCCACTTCTGCTCATACATGACAGTTCTGTTACTCATCTTTGTTTACTTTCTAAGCGTGTCATTTTAATGCTGTATTGGACCAGTGTCATGCTATAAATCAGGGAGGTGGCAGAGAAACATCAATGAGCCAAAATTTCATTTACTTTATGAGACTGGAAAGGAGTGTTATTCTCCCTCGACTAGAGGAAATTTATTGGGAATGCTCAAATTCTTGGAAGGAATTCGTAGAGTCAATCATTAGAAATCCTTTCCAGTGGCAGGTGGATTCGCAGGTGAGGACCAAGTGCAAGGAAATTCAGAAATTAATCAAAGTTGAGATGCAGTAAACATTTGTTTGACATATCTTGCTGTGATCTGTAATTTAGTGGTGCTGGAAGCAGATATTGTCATCACCAAAGTGAACCAAAGAAATAATAGAAGAGATATGTGGCAAGTGCAGTGAAAGAAGACTGATAATTAGGTTACCTCTTACAAAAAAGTGACAGAGGTATGGTGTTCTATGAGAATGCTTCCCTGTCCAGTGTCCTTGAAATTCAGTTAACACATCATGTATTTTCCATTTGATGTGACTTTCATAAAAAATAAATGCCAGAATGTGATGCAACATTCAATGTAATTATGCAAATTAATGTTTTTCATTCGGATATGAGTACTCTTGTTGCATTCAGTGAATGAATGTTAATATAGAAAGCATGATAGCTTTGCTACTTGTACTGTTGCTTGCTGTAACTGCTCATCAACGTGAGGTGGTCTAAATGCAATGCAGTTTTAATAACATGATTTACAAAGCTGTTTGTACTGTCCAGAGCAAATGAAAACCTGGTAATGATTTATGATAAAAACAGAAAATGCTTTAGATACTCAGCTCAGAGAGCATTTATGGTGAACGAAAGAGGATTTCATTGGATGAGCTTTTGGGATTTTGTAGCACTTTTAACCTATCTTTTGCCTTCTACAGATGATACCTCCAAGAGGTTGTTCTTACATTGTGATGGTTCATAGACAAGATGCATATCGAGCCTTACAAAAACTTGGCAGAGGAACATTCAAAGTTAATCAAAAGCCTATAAAGGTATGTATTGTGCAGAGGCTAAAACATTTTTTTTTTCTAAACTGAAGCTCTCTCCTCTCAAATACAGTTATTAGTGACTTAAGGAATTGATTTTGTTCTTTATGGGGGGAAAGTAAAAGGTAAACACTCTACAGCATTTATGGAAGATATCCATTGTTAGTAGATCTCACTGTTAATTCTGTTGTGATGTAGAAGTAAGTAAGTTTATTGGCCAAGTATTCACATACAAGGAATTTGCCTTGGTGCTCCGCCCACAAGTAACAACATGACATACAGTGACAGTTACGAATGACTCAGAAAACATTAATAATAATAAAACATTAATGATAAAACACCATTGATTAAGCATGTGAACCAACAAAATACCAGATCAAAGGGAGGCTACAGATTTTTGGCTGTTGAGTAGAGCAACTACTCGTGGATAAAAACTGTTTTTATGTCTGGCTGTGGCAGCTTTGACAGTCCGGAGTCGCCTTCCAGAGGGAAGTGATTCAAAGAGTTTGTGGCCAGGGTGAGAGGGGTCAGAGATGATCGTGCCTGCTCGCTTCCTGTCCCTTGCAGTGTATAGTTCATCAATGGATGGAAGGTTGCAGCCAATAACCTTCCCTGCTGATCGGAGGATTCGCTGCAGCCTCCAGGTGTCGTGCTTGGTGGCTGAGCCAAACCAGACCATGATGGAGAAGGTGAGAACAGACTAGAGAAGGATGGCTGTGTAGATTTGGACCATCATTGCCTGTGGCAGATTGTGCTTCCTCAGCCGCCGTAGGAAGTACATCCACTGTTGTGCTTTTTTGACTGTGGAGTCGATGGTCGCCCCCCCACTTAAGGTCCTTGGAGATGATGATTCCCAGGAACTTAAAATACTCCACAGATGTGACTGTGGTGTTGTTGATGGTAAGTGGGGTGAGGGGAGGGGGAGCTCTCCTAAAGTATACAATTCCACTGTCTTAAGAGCATTGAGCTCTAGGTTGTTGCTAAGGCACCAGGACGCCAGCTGTGACACTTCCTGTCTGTAGGCAGATTCCTCCCCATCCTGGATCAGTCCAAACAGGGTTGTATCGTCCGCAAACATGGGAACGTTGACAGAGGTGTCTGTGGAGGTGCAGTCGTTGGTGTAGAGAGAGTAGAGGAGAGGAGAGAGTGCGCAACCTTGAGGTGCTCCTATGCTGAGCGTTTGCCGGTCCGAGATGTGCTTTCCCAACCTCACATGTTGCTTCCTGTCTGTCAGGAAGCTGGTGATCCACCGACAGAGGGGTTCAGGCACGGTCAACTCGGAAAGTTTGGAGTGTAGTAACTCTGGCACAATGGTGTTGAATGCAGAGCTAAAATCAATAAACAGGATCCTCGCATAGGTCCCCTGGCGGTCTAGGTGCTGTCGGATGAAGTGCAGGCCCAGGTTGACTGCATCATCCACAGATCTATTGGCCCGATGTGCAAACTGGGGGTCCAGCTGGGGGTTTGTGATATTTTTCAGCTTGGGCAGCACAAGCCTTTCGAGTGTCTTCATGACTACAGAGGTCAGTGCGACAAATGTAGTCATTAAGACAAGTAATCCTTGCCTCTTTGGGTACAGGGACAATAGCGGAGACTTTGAAGCAGGCAGGGACAGTGCATGTTTGCAGGGACTGGTTAAAAATGTCTGTATAGACTGGTGCCAGCTGTTTGGCACAGAGCTTAAGAGTCGAGGGGGAAACGTCAGGTCCTGGATATTTCCGGCTTTTTTGTCCTCTGAAAAGCCTCTCCACCTCCTCTATTTTTATTGTTGATATTTGATGTGATGTTTTGCAGCACAGAGGGTGTGGGTGATTGGGTGTGAAGTGGTGATTGGAGGGGTGTGGGTGTAGTAGGGCCCAGTCTTTGCAGACTGAGGTCAGGCTGTGAGTGGGTGTGAAGTGACAGTCTTTACATACTGGAGTCTTGCCTTAAGTCGGTGTGAAGTGGTGAATGGGAAGGAGAGGGTGCAGGGTCCATTCTTTGTAGACTGGGGTCTGGCTGTGTTGGTTGGGGAGGGGGGGAGGGGGTACCAGGGTTACGTTTCTGATGTTCGAACATGCAGTAAAACTCATTCAGGTCGTTGGTCAGCTGATGATTGTCCAAAGAACGGGGGGCTTTACTCGTAGCTGGTAATTTCTTGCAAGCCCTTCCAAACTGAAGAGTCACTAGCTGAGAACTTGCTCCTCATCTTCTCAGAGTACCTTTCCTTGGCAGCTCTGATTCCTCTTCTCAGCTGGTACTTGGCCTGCCTGTAGAGGTCTACATCCCCGCTCCTGTAGGCCTCCTCTTTAGACCGTCGGAACTGTCTGAGTTCTGCAGTGAACGAGGGCTTGTTGTTGTTGAACCGTGTCCGGGTCTTAGTTGGAATGCAACTGTCCTCGCAAAAGCTGACATATGATGATACAGTGTCCGTATACTCATGGAGGCTTGTGGTTGCTTCCCTGAACACATTCCAATCCTTGCAGTCAAAGCAGGATTGTAGGTTCTCAATGCCCTCGCTTGTCCACCTTTTCGTTGTTCTGACCACAGGCTTAGCAGCTTTTAGTTTCTGCCTGTAGGTCGGAATAAGGTGAACTAGACAATGATCAGAGAGACCCAGACCCGCCCAGGGAATAGAGCGATATGCGTTCTTTATTGCCATATAACAGTGATCGAGTGTTCTCTCCCCTCTGGTGGGGCATGTAACATGAGGTCTGTATTTTGGAAGGTCACGGCTGAGGTTAGCTTTGTTAAAGTCCCCCAAAACAATGACCATGGAGTCCGGGAAGTCACTCTCTACCCTCATTGCCTGGTCAGCGAGTTCCGTTTGCGCCTCGCGTACACAGGCTTCGGGGGGAATGTAAACTCCAGCGAGAATAAAGGAGTTAAGGGTACACAAAAGGCTGGAGAAACTCAGCGGGTGCAGCAGCATCTAAGGAGCGAAGGAGATAGGCGACGTTTCGGGTCGAGACCCTTCTTCAGACTGGTCAGGGATCAGGGAAACGAGAGATATAGACGGTGATGTGGAGAGATAAGGAACAATGAATGAAAGATATGCAAAAAAAGTATCGATGATAAAGGGAACAAGCCATTGTAAGCTGTTTTGTGGTGTGAAAATGAGAAGCTGGTGCGACTGGGTGGGGGAGGGAGATAGAGATAGAGGGAATGCCAGGGCCCGAGGGCTGAGGGAGAGGTGGGAAGGGAAGGAGACAGCAAGGGTTAACAGAATTGAGAAATTCAATGTTCAAGCCCAAAGGATGCAGACTCCCCAAGCGGAATATGAGGTGCTGTTCCTCCAGCTTGCGGTGTTGCTCACTCTGGCCGTGGAGGAGGCCCAGGACCGAGAGGTCGGATGTGGAAATGGGAGGGGATTGAAGTGTTGAGCCACCGGGAGGTCGGGTTGGTTATTGCGGACCGAGCGGAGGTGTTCGGCGAAGCGATCGCCAAGCCTCCGCTTGGTCTCACCGATATAGATCATTTGGCATCTGGAGCAGCGGATGCAGTAGATGAGGTTGGAGGAGGTGCAGGTGAACCTCTGTCGGACCTGGAAGGACTGCTTGGGTCCCTGAAAGGAGTGGAGGGGGGAGGTGAAGGGACAAGTGTTGTATTTCTTGCGGTTGCAAGGGAACTGGAGAATCGAGGGTACACAAAAGGCTGGAGAAACTCAGCGGGTGCAGCAGCATCTAAGGAGCGAAGGAGATAGGCGACGTTGTGGAGCATCTGCAGTTCCTTCTTTAATAAAGGAGTTAAATTCCCTTGGAGAGTAGACGGGTTTGCAGTTTATAAAGAGGGATTCTAGATTGGGAGAACAGAATGTCCAACAAGTGTGCTAGAATTAGGACAGAAATACTTTTTACATTTCTGCAAGGCTCATTTTTTGTTTACTGAACAGTAGAATTAAAGATCAGAAATGATCAGAACTGTAATATTCATTCTTCAGTTACGTTGTTTCTGAAATGATTTCTGCAATGCTCTATGCAGAAGGATTGCTTATAACACCAGTACTGGATATTTTGAGGGAGCAGGCACCATACCAGGACAACTGAAATATCCTTAGGCATCTAGCAATATAAAATGATGCAAACAATGTTTACTTTACCCCCCAGATTGCCTGGGCCTTAAACAAAGGAATGAAAACAGAATACAAGCAGTTTTGGGATGTGGAGCTTGGGGTCTCTTATATTCCTTGGGATAAAGTTAAACCAGAAGAACTGGAGCGTTTATGTGAAGGAGGAGTGTTGGACAACGAAACACTTTGTCCAGGTAAGTGACAAACGTGGCTGCAACCAGAATGCCCACTCAAATAGATGCCTGCAGCTCTGCTGGATCTGGCATATCTATCCCATTGGGCGCCAAAACCCTCATTCGTATGGTCAGACGGCACATAGGTCTTGCACTAAACGGCAATAATTGGATTATTGGTGCTCCACTCCCTTTCCTGCTGGACATATACAGGAAGAGATGGATCAGCAGAGCCATCTCCATCATGAAAGACCCCTACCACCCATCGCATCACATATTCTCCATCCTGCCATCTGGGAAGAGGTACAGGAGCATCAGCTGCAAAACCAGCAGGATGCTCCTCAGCTTCTTCCCGCAGGCTATAAGACTGATAAACGGACTTTGCCCCCTGCCAAAGTATCGCGCACCAACCACCAGCCTGGGCACACTGAGGCAGAGCCATTGTCGTGCCGCTGCCGATTGGAACTCATGATATATGTATTTTTATTTTTATTTCTATTTATTTTTTACCGCACACTGAATGGACACTGGTTGAGCAACGTTTTTTCGTTTCCTCTGGGTATGTAAGTACTCAGGAAAAATGATAATAAAGATATACAATACAATACAATAAATCCCTAGACACTGGCAGTTTACATCCAATTTTTTTCAAAGAAGCATCTTCCAAAATTCAAATGGTTCCCACTGATTACAATTTTGTAGATGTGACTCCTCTACTCAAGGAGTGAATAAATTGGGAACAATTGATCAATTAGCCTGGCATTAGCAATAGAGAAAATCTGGAATGTTTTGGGGTAATTGGTGGTAGAGCACATGTGAATTTATAAAAGGAAAATTATTACAGATGAATAAGGAAGAGAGGGTTGATATCTGATTTGGTTTTTAGAAGGCATTTAATAGTTTTGCCGCATATGAGATTAACCAGAATGCATGCTTGTAGCAGTATTGGTGTCAAGATTTATTGAGGGGCAGAAAAGGGTGTTGGTAATTTTAGAGTTGGGAGACTCGCTAAAGGTTAAAGGGCTTGGTCCTGGTTTGCCAGTTCACAACCTATTTCGGTGATTTGGTGAGAGCATGAAATGTAGTATTTCCCAGCTTGCTGGATATACCACACTTCATACCAGCAAAGTGGTTTGCAAGTAGAATACAGAGTGGCTCTGTGTGAAAAAGACAGCATTTGACAGTGTGTGGAGGTGCAGCAGAAGGAATGTGACATGAAAAATACTAAGTCATTAAGTTTAGTGTTTTATATGGACCTGATAAGGTAAGTTGGAGCCTGATTAAATTGCCTTATTTTAATTTCCGCTGAAAGCACAATGAATGTGAGGTGCTGGTGTACAGAATAAGAGACAGGGCTGGAGTAGCTAAGTGGGTCAGGCATCATCTCTGGAGAACAAGGATAGGTGGCATTTTGGGTCGGGGCCCTTCAGCCACATTGTGGTGGTGGTGGGGGGGGGGGGGGGGAGCTGAAAGAGAGGAAGGGCAGGACCTAATCTGGGAAGTAATAATTAAATACATGTTTTAAGGGGGATGGGGGTTGATATGTAGATGGTTGAATCAAGGCCAGAGATTAAAAGACAGAAGGTGTGCGGCAAAAAGATTAAGTCTATGTATGGTCTTTGCGATGTAAAGGAACAACATTGGGAACAACGGATGCTGTAGACGAGGTCAGAGGAGATCTGCTTTTTTACAGCCTTGTGGCTGACACATTCAAGAAACTAAATTTTTTAGTGCACAACAATGTCAGAGATGCCAAGTGTCCCCGGATTCGCCGTATTTTGTCCCGGCGAAATAACCTTTTTAACGGTGTTCCGGCAGCCAAACATGCTGTTACGGAACACCGCCGCGCCGGTGTTCCTCCCGTGGTGAACGCCGGCGCCATGTGCCCCCGGTTTGCCAGCTCGCAGCCACGCCCGGCCCAGAGCCCGGGCGGCACGGCCCGCGCGATCAGCGGCACTTTCTTGCCGCCAGCCGGCCGCTCGCGGCAGCCCCATCACCGGGCCTCCCCCCCACCCCCACCCAGTGCGCAGGCGCAGACCCGCCGGCAACCTTGCCAGGTGCGCATGTGCCGCACCCGCCCGCCGGCAGCCCGCTGATCTGCACCAGTGCGCAGGCGCATAGCCGCCGGCAACAACCCCAAGTGAGTATGTTACGGAGAGAAATGCATTTAACCCCATTTGTTACGGACAAATGGGTTGAATGTTACTGTGAACTAAATTTAGGGTTGGCATCTCTGCAATGTATCTGTTGTCGGAACAGACATTGGACTATGGTCTTTTCAATTTTTTAATTTTATTATATATATTTTTTAATTTCAAAATATACTTTATTTGAGTAATAAATATATACAATACTTGAACCGTGTAAAAAATTCATCCAACATTTTCGGAGGCTTTAAAAATAGTTCAATAGTCTCTACATTTCTCCTGGCGTGGGGTACCTTCCCTTATTTTGAGGGGCGTCTCCACCATACCATGCCCCCCATATCCAGCAGCAGAAGGACCCTAGACTGTGGCCCTCCCCCACCGAGCCTTGGCGTTAGCTGCACCGAGCTTCAGTGTGTCCCTCAGCACGTACTCCTGCAATCTGCAGCGGGTCAGTCGGCAACATTCCCCGACAGACATCTCGCTCTGCTGGGGGGGACTATGGTCTTTTCAATGCATAAAAGAAACAAACAACTCTATTTCTTCTTCAGTCACCTGTGATTCCACATGTCACATTTGATTCCTTTCCGTATTTGCATTAGAATGGAAGAATATTACAAAGGCACCAGCAGCTGTCGTTGAAACATCTGAAAATGGCAGTACTGCAGTAATACAGTCAGAAGAAATGCCTCCAACCTCCATACCCATGCCAACGCAGGTAAGAATGAACTGTTAATCATATTATATTTAGCTGAGATAAATAAATCGTTCCATGAGACAAGTGGAGGAATTCCGATTCTATTACATAGTGTTAAGTCATCTGTTATTCCAGAAAAGTACAAGAAGGTTGGTTCTTCTATATTTATATATTTCCGAGGGATAATATGTCCAGAGTTACCTTTGTTTACATAGAAAATAGGTGCGGGGGGGGGTGGCTATTTGGCCCTTCGAGCCAGCAACGCCATTCAGTGTGATCATGGCTGATCATCCACAATCAGTAACCCATGCCTGCCTTCTTCCCATATTCCTTGATTCCGCTAGCCCCTAGAGCTCTATCTAACTCTCTTTTAAATTCATCCAGTGAATTGGCCTCTCTCTACTGCCTTCTGTGGCAGGGAATTCAAACAAATTCACAACCCTCGGGGTGAAAACTTTTTTTCTCATCTTAGTTTTAAATGGCCTCCCCTTTATTCTTAGACTGTGGTCCCTGATTCTAGACTCCCCCGACATTGGGAACATTTTTCCTGCATCTAGCTTGTCTAGTCCTTTTATAATTTTATATGTTTCTATAAGATTTCCTCTCATCCTTCTAAATTCCAGTGAATACAAGCCCAGTCTTTCCAATCTTTTCTCATATGACAGTCCCGCCACCCCAGGAATTAACCTCGTGAACCTATGCTGCACTGCCTCAATAGCAAGAATGTCCTTCCTCAAATTAGGAGACCAAAACTGCACACAATACTCCAGATGTGGTCTCACCAGGGCCCTGTCCAACTGCAGAAGGATCTCTTTACTCCTATACTCAAACCCTCCCATGATGAAGGCCAACTTGCCATTAGCAACTTGTGGACTTTTGCGAATATAGGGTTTATCATCGTGTTCAGAATATCTGGTTGAATGATGTTAAGGGAGACACTCTATATCCCTTCTGTGAAGCATTAATCATCAGTGTGAGATGGTAGCTGAGTCCATTTATGTATTGATCTTTCCATCTTTAGGGTTGATTCATCATGTTTATTTTGATTTTGGAAAATTCTGGTTATTTGGAATACAATCCCATGAGACAGTTAACGGGCTGTCCCACTCGGGCGACCTAACCCGCGAGTCCTGGCGAGTTTGCCCTCGACTCATACTCGCAGCATGGTCGACATGAGGTCATAGGATGTCTTTGTAACTCACCTTCATGCAGTCAAGCTCTGATTCTCTGGTGCCAGAAGAGTAGATTTTTTTGACTATTGGATGTTATTCTTATTAATGCCTTTAGGTACCTTGTTTTACGTAAAAATCCTGTAATGACTGCCAATGCAACTGGTGAGGTAAAGGGTGCAGAAAATATAGGTATTCCAGACCTCAGTGCTGGTTTTACAGAGGCCCATACTCATGACTCCTGGTGTTCTGGATCTCACTGCGATTTCTGGCAGTACAACCTCTGGGCCCCTGGCTCACAGTCTGACCTAATGAGTGAGTCAGATGCCAGACAATCAGGACCCGAACAATTGGGTGATGTATTCTCAAAGTTTTATTGTGCAACGCAATTGTCTCAATTTACTGTCTTGCTATGGTGAGCATTTTAAATGTTGGGGGCAAGAGAAGATTATACATCAATATTAGCATCAAACAGCAATTGAAATCCGATTTGGCGAAAGTCATTAACAAAAATCACTATCAGCACAACAAATGATCTGAATATCACTTTTTTTCATTGCAACACTAGAAATACATTTTCAATACTGTCAGTTATATAGTTGTAAAATACCATTTGTTCAGTGTTTATTTTTACAAGCGTTTGTAGGGAAAAAATGAATGTATGTGTTTTCCTGCAATCATTGTGTTGGAGGTGGATGCAATGAAATCTTTTGAGAAATGTTACTGTAAAATTTGTTATTGCAGATGCCTGGAATTCAGCCAATGCCAGCTATTAATAGACTCCAACCTCCGAACTTTTCAACAATTCCGCCACCTACATTTAATCCTGGAGTGCCACCACCACCACCGCCACCACCACCACCTCCATTTATGCGTCCTGGTTTCAATCCAGTCCAGCCACCACCCGGTATGTCACATCACTGAATCTTTAGCAGTGGCTGAGGCACTTACAATCCTCAGCAAGATAGTATGTTGACTGCCTTAAGATAAATAATTGTGACTAAATGTTGCCTTTTAATCTTATAAGGTACCATCCATTTTCTATTTGGATGTTTTCATTTATCGCAACAAATCATTAGGAAGTGAAAGATTCACTTTTTTTTGTTGAAAGCGACAAATTTTACAAAATAACAATACAGCGGGAGAGATTATAAGGGAAGAAATGCTTGATTTCTGTGATTGATCATTTGGAGTGCTGTGACATATTTTAAATAGATCTTGCAGAATACATGGGATAGACACAATTCAATGGGAAATAAAGCTCTTGGGTGTATGAGCTGATAAGTCTCCAGATCCTGGTGGGGCGTCTTCATTGTCTGAAATGGAGTGTTTGTTTTATTTTAATTCCGTACATATGGGGGAGGTTTATTTTGCTATTGAAATTAACAAATGTTATTCAATGAGACAGAGAGAAGGCAGGAAACTACAGAAAGCTGTTCATGTCACAGAGAAGATGATGATGCTTAGAGAAATTCAAGTAAATTGAAGAATGTCCCTGTGACTTTGAGAAATAAATCGTGTTTTGCCATTTTGTCATATTTATTTGAACAAGTAGTATGAGCTGTGGATAAAGTGGAACTGGTGGATGTCCTGTATTTAGATTTCCATATAACATTTGACAAGGTGCTGCATCAAAGGTTATGGCAGAAAGTAGAACACCATGGTGTAGGAAGTGACATCAGTTTGGATAGGAGATAGGCTGGCTAACGTGCATAAACTACTTTTTTGTGGTTGTAAAGGTGTGATCAAAGTTGTGCTACAGGGATTACTGATTACAACTGTTTATAAATTATATAAATCGTTTCGATGATCGATTAATAGTTGTTTAACATGCTTGATAACAATAGGTTGGAAAGCAAAATATGGATCGGACATGAAGCTACAAAAAGATTTGTATATGGATGATAATGTGGAATTCAGATTATAATCAGATCAGCCACAATCTTACTAATTGCTGGGGAGTTTTCAGGTGCCAAGTGGCTTGCCCCTAACTTGTTTGTTCAAACTATATAGAGTCGAATTGTGGTATTTGTAAAAGAAAATGTAAAGTTTGATGCTGAGGATCAACATTAATTAATGTTGCATTTACCGTGACTTTCTAGTTTGCTGTTTCTTATTCTAATTTGAAGCATTCAGACATCATTTCATTCTGACATATTGGTTATTTTAAACAAGCTGATTGAAAAAGATTGCTATGTGGTCAGTCCTATTAAACAATAAAAATATCAGAGAAAATATGCCAGAAAATGTTGTCCTGAAAGGACACTATTGATTTCTTGTTGTCAGCAAACAAAAACTATCATGAGTGGAGGTTTGTGATTCTGCAGGATTCCCATTTTAAAGTGAATTTATCTTTGGTGGTTGAGTGCACTTGATGCTGAGATTTATAAATTCTTAAATGCTAAGGGATATTGGAGTTTATTGTGAAGGCGGGATTAAGATTAAGAATTGACCAGATTTCAAATCAAACCCAAAGCATACTCATTGTGTCTGACGTCACACTCATCTTTGCTAATGTGATTAAAGAATGAAAATTTAAAAGTGAAATTCCTACTATTCTGTTCAAAAAGCATGCCTCTAGATAGCTTCCAAAATTGAAATGTTTTGAACGTTGTCCTACTTCCAACGTAAGGATGATTTGCAGTTTCTGAATGAAATTGATGCTCTGTGTACATTGGGCCCTTGCCTGCTCAATATTGTATGCCACTGGCAATTTTTAATTAAAGCATAGAAATATAATGTGCATTGAAACCCATGAGGGGATTTTAATCCATACCTCAAATTTCTGGCTAGTGATTTGTGAATTCTGTCTGGGTGAATTGTCATTACTGAATGGAGCAATGTAGGGATTGCCTGAATGATCCATGTGTAAATAATTATATAATATTGACTGGCCTTGAGGGATACACCAGGAAATATTGCCCAAACTGAAATCATATTGCCCGAAGTCGAAGCCGGCCCGCGCGATCAGCGGCACTTTCTTGCCGCCAACCGGGCCGCTCGCGGCAGCCCCATCACCGGGGGGCCTCCCCCCCACCCCCACCCAGTGCGCAGGCGCAGACCCGCCGGCAACCTTGCCAAGTGCGCATGTGCCGCACCCGCCCGCCGGCAGCCCGCTGATCTGCACCAGTGCGCAGGCGCAGACCCGCCGGCAACAACCCCAGGTGAGTACGGAGAGAAATGCATTTAACCCCATTTGTTACGGACAAATGGGTTAAATGTTACTGTGAACTAAATTTAGGGTTGGCATCTCTGTCCCTGGTTAATTCATCCCTGCCCACCCAAACCACCCCTCCCCAGGTACTTTCCCCTGCAACCGTAGGAGATGCAACACCTCTGTCCCTATACCTCCACCCTCGACTCTGTCCAGGGACCCCAACAGTCCTTTCAGGTTAGGCAGAGGTTCACTTGCACCTCCTCCAACCTCATCTACTGTATCCGTTGTTCAAGATGTGGACTCTTGTACATCGGTGAAACCAAATGTAGACTGGACGACCGTTTCACTGAACACCTTCGCTCAGTCTGCCTGGACCTACCTGATCTCCCAGTTACCAAACACTTTAATTAATTCCCCTTCCCATTCCCACACTGACCTTTCTGGCCTGGGCCTCCAATGTCAGAGTGTGGCCAAATGCAAATTGGAGGGACAGCGCCTCATTTTGCGCTTGGGCAGCTTACAACCCAGAGGAATGAAAATTCACTTCTCTAATTTCAAGTAACCATGCATCCCCTCTCTCTCCGTCCCTCCCCCACCCAAGTGATTGTACTAGTTTCAAAGTTGTCGAGTCTCATCATCTGTAACTCATTTTCACAGAGCCCACAGCTAACAATGGCCTGTTTTCTTTATTATCGTTACTTTTTTGCATGACTTTAATTAGTTTGTTCTATATATCTCTATGTCACCATGAATATCTGTCGCTTTCCCTTTCCCCCGACTCTCAGTCTGAAGAAGGGTCTCAACCCGAAACGTCACCTGTTTCTTTTCTCCATAGATGCTGTCTGACCCGTTGAGTTACTTCAGCTTTTTGTGTCTATCTTCGGTTTAAACCAACATCTGCAGTTCCTTCCTACACAAAACCAAATTCATGTTAACGTTTGTAGCTGACTAGAATACAATTGCTTTTAACTGCTCTCTTCAACTGTATTTCTGCCTATTTAATCTCTGCAAACCCCTCACAACTTTCCACAAACAAAACTGGCAGAACCTATAGAAGTCATTGAATTTAACGGTAAAGGAGGTCATTATTTTGCTAATTTTCCCGTGCTGGCTCTTAGAAAAAGTTACAATTTTTAGATTAGTATTACTTTTTTGCCTTTATTCTCATAACCAGTCACCTTGTTCATCTTATTTTCTGGATCTTAATCAGAAATGTAGACTCTGCTTATCCAATACAATGGTTAGGGTTTGCATTTACCTCCTAAGGCTTCGTTACTGCATATTCATTAGGCTCCTTACATCTTTGATAACTTGTAACTTGATAACTTTACAAAATATATAACATTAAAAAAACACAAATTATTGTGGAGAAATATTCTAATTAATCTTAAACTGGCATATTCTAGGATAAATTGTTGAACATTTTTAGAATCTTCTTATTAGAAAATCAATTGTGATTTTTAAATTCAATTTTTAAAATATTTTTGTCCTTTCAGGTTACCTGCCGCCCGGTGCAATGCCTCCACTGAGTACTGCAATGCCCATTGGAAATACAGGAACTAACATTCCAACAAGCGAGTCATCCCATCTTCCTGGTTAGTTATTTCCCATTACATAATTTTGTTTTTTATATATTTTCCTAAATCGTGAATTTATTTTTTCCAAAGTTACCTATGTTAATTTTTTTTTTTGGTCTTTTTGAAGAAAATTGCTCTTTTCAGGCTATTAACTATTTTATTTCAGATATTAACTATCAAAATCCTCTTCATGTTAATCATGGCAGCATGTATTGTACAAACTACTTTCTCTTCAACCTGTTAATGATGACAGTTAAAATCTGCAGGAACTTGCAAATATGAAATGAAAACAAAAATTGTTTTCCGCTACTATTAACTGGTTTAATCAGGCTGGGGTAATTGTGAAAGGAATTTAGTTAAGATGGGCCGCAAATCTTTTTTCCAGCTTTCTGAGAATGACCTCACCATTTGAACATTTTCTTAATTGCTACAAAATAGATTTTCAACGTGAATTTGATTTTCCTCTGTTCTGACTGAGGTGAGATGAACATTTCCAGGGTCCCAGAAGAAACAAGGTTTTCTGAGACTTTCAGCTGTTCTGTCTCAGTAAATCAGCTTTTGTACAAAGAGTGTCTTTGCATCCATTGAGCCTTGCCAAGGTCATCAGATTCTCACTAGTACTCATGCCTTTGGGTTTGGCCACGGTCCAATGAAAATATATAATAATCACACAAAAGCTTTCAGGTTAGAGAGAGGTCGCGTGCCACCATTGTGCTTGTGCCAGGTACACACATTGAGACAGGTTCTCTGGCCCACCAAGTCCACTCCAACCTGTTCACAACAGTCCCTTATTATCCCACTTTCACATCCACTTCCTAAACACTATGCACAATTTACAGAGGTCAATTAACCTACAAACCTGTATAAATTTCTGATCTGTGAAGAAACCTGAGCACCCTGAGGAAGCCCACATGGTCACAGGGAAAATGGGTAAACTACAAACAGACAGCACCCAAGGTCAGGATTGAACCCATGTCTCTGGTGCTGTGAGGCAACAGCTTTACTAGCTGTGCCACTTTGCTGTCCCTAGCAAAGAAGTGCTTGGTTCCATATCCTTGTTTTTTATTCATGGTCTCCATGATTCTGGCTTCCATATTATTGGCAAATGTAATTATGCAAGAGAGTGCAGAAAGTTTCACAATGATGCTGCTTGGATTGGCAGGCTTGGGTTGTAAGGAAAGATTTCCTTTGGAACGACGAAGACTGAAATGTTAGAGGTACAGTGCCCTCCATAATGTATGGGACAAAGACCCATGTATTTATTTGCCTCTGTTTACCATGTAGAAATTACAGCAGTGTTTACACATAGTCCTCCCCCCCCCCCCATTTCAGGGTACCATAATGTTTGGGACACAGCAATGTCATGTTTAGTATTGTGTTGCATATCCTTTGCATGCAATGAATGCTTGAAGTCTGTGCTTCATGGACATCACCTGTTGCTGGGCGTCTTCTCTGGTGATGCTCAGCCAGGCCTGTATTGCAGCCATCTTTAGCTTATGCTTGTTTTGTGGGGCTAGTCCCTTCCAGTTTTCTCTTCAGCATATAAAAGGCATCCTCAATTGGGTTCAGATCAGATGATTGACTTGACTGCTCAAGAATTGACAATTTTCTAGCTTTGAAAAACAACTTTGTTGCTTTAGTTGTATGTTTGGGATCATTGTCTTGCTGTAGAATGAACTGCAAGCCAATGAGTTTTGAGGCATTTGTTTGAACTTGAGCAGATAGGAATTGTCTATACACTTCAGAATTCATTATGCTACTACCATCGCAGTTGTATCATCAATGAAGATAAGTAAGCCAGTACCTTCAGCAACCATACATGCCCAGGCCATAATACCCCCACCATCGTTTTTTACAGATGAGATGGTATGCTTTGGATCTTGGGCAGTTCCTCCTCTCCTCCATACTTTGCTCTTGCTGTCAATCTGAGGGGAAAACTGTTCACACAGAGTAGTTGTATTTGGAATGAGCTTCCAGAGGTTGTGCTGGAGGCAGGTGCAGCAATGACATTTAGGAAGCACCTGGATAGGTGCTTGAATGACCTAGGCATGGAAAGAAATTGAATTAATGCAGGCCAGTAGGATTTATTGGCATGATGGTTGGTGGAGATGAAGTGGGATGATCATCGGCGGTCACTCAAAACAAGTATGACTTTCCTCTCATGGTGGACGTGTGTGCATGACCTTGTTTAACGTGGGGAGACTGGTGCACAGACAGCCACCACATACATGGTCCTTGACAGATCTGGGGCAGAATCCAGTGGCATGGAATCCAAGACGACCGGGGACTCTTTTCTGCTGCAGCTTTCATCTGGCTTCCCAGCCGTTGTGACGCTCCACTAAAGTTCGGTCTTGGTTGGATTGCTCTTTGTCAGGGACCTCCCCCTTGACATTACTGCCATTGGTGGCCCTACCAGGAGCATAGCTGGGGATGATATGTTATACAATTCTGACTGTGGAGTCTCATCATCTTGAACCGTTTTAGACAATTATCCCATCAGCTTCTCTCTTCCAAGGAGAACAGTCCTAATGCCTCTCTGCCTTCAAATGTTCATGAGGTTCTGCAAAGAATACTTTCATGCTCAATTGAACATGTATTGTTAACATTATGTTTGTGCCCCAATATATGTCATTACCGACTGGAAACGTCACCTATTTATGTTCTCCAGAAATGCTGCCTCACTCGGAGTTACTCCAGCACTTTGTGTCTACATTTTGTAAACCAGCATCTGTTCCTTGTGTCAACACGTGCCAGATCTGATCTGTCCTACCCCCACTCTCTTATCCATCGTTTTTTGCCCATTCTACAGTCAGGCTGAAGAAGGATCTCTATCCGAAACGTCACTTGTCCATTCACTCCACAGATGCTGCCAGACCTGCTGAGTTCCTCCAACCTGTGTTTTGCTCTCTCTCACATTGGATTGTTACATACTGACTGATGAAGTTCGCTTGAATGCATTAGAAAATTTCTGCACCTTTTTATAGTCTTAATTCTGTTATCCCTTCAATTAATGGTAGAATAGTTGAAATCATCTACCATTTAATGCCTCCTTATTTTGTACTTTTGAAACTTACTTGCACTTCAACATATTCACTCTTCTATTTACTTCTGCTCAGCTACCTACAGTGTGATTTCTTTCTGTTTTGAAATGGACTTTAACCCAATTTGCCTTGTTTGTTGATCTTAATTTCATTCCATGTTTTATCACTGTATTGCCTTTTGTAATCATGTCACTGTATTCTCATTTTATCTTTTATTATTGCATCTGAAAAGGCTATGTCCAAGAATATTGTGCCATTGCTACCCATATTTAAGTAATGGCAATAGTACCAAGCACTCTTATCTTATTCCTGTGCTCTGCTGATCGTTGCTTCTATTAGATGGCATCAATTTAAAATCTTTTAATATTTTTCTTTTTCATTCTGTCTTTTTTTGATGCCTTCTACTTTTATTTGCTGAATGCCTTCTTCGTCAAGTTTTGCCTCTTCTTTATGAAACTGCTTTCCCACAAAACAATTTTGATTTATCTGCCTCCTTGGGATTCTGATTCTGGCCCTTTTGAGATATTGGATTCCAGTCTATCTTACTTGCAGAATGACAAAATTCATATTTTCCAGTAATCCTGATACCACAGAGATATCCGGCCTTTCCTTTTGGACCATTCATTCAGCTATATTTTCATGTCCATGAAGCATGACTTTTTGTACGCCCTGATCACCCAGTGTTTTGCATTGGTACAGGCATTAGAGGAACAACATACCATTGCAGAATCATGGTTGGCACAAAATGCTGGAGTAACTCAGCGGGTGAGGCAGCATCTCTGGAGAGAAGGAATGGGAAACATTCCTGTCTCCCATTCCTTCTCTCCAGAGATGCTGCCTCACCAGCTGAGTTACTCCAGCATTTTTTGTCCTCCTTCAATTTAAACCAGCATCTGCAGTTCTTTCTTATACATTGCAGAATCATGTATGACCACAGAATCTCCTGTTTGTGCTCCTGACCGTTGTTTCCCCAAGCACTGTTGCTCTAGCATCCTTTCCATGCCCAGGGCATCTGGATTACTCATGGAGGACTGACTATGAGAAACTATCATACCCTGGTGAACTGTCATGCTCTCTAGTTTTCAGAAGCAAACGATTGTTAGAGAGTGTAGCCTGCACTACCTGCCAGGCCTTGTTTTCTTCCCAAAACTTCATATTCCCTTTTTGCAGGGCTGCCAACTCTCACACATTGAGCATGAGAATCACGCATTTGGCCAAATTCTCACGCTTATCACAAATTCCTCACGCTCTGTCGTGAGAAATTCTGTGATCAACGAAAATGTCAAAACTCATATCAAGTGCATGGGCTGCAGGTGTTGGAAAGCCGGGACTGAGGGAGGGATGGAAGCAGAAGCAGCAGCGGGTACAGATGCGGACGGGGAGTCAGGGCTGGCGAGTGTTTGCCGGGCTGTGGCACGGTGCATCCTGGAGGACAACCAGTGGCTGCTGGAAGTAAGTACCAAGCACTGGGTAGAAACGGTAGAAGATAGTGGCCTTCAAATGGGGATGGTTGCCTCCTAGATTTTCACTTACTGTAACTGCAGGAAAAATGTTCCTGATGTTGGGGGAGTTCAGAACCAGGGGTCACAGTTTAAGAATAAATGGTAGGCCAGTTAGGACTGAGATGAGGACAAATGTTCTTTACCCTGAGAGTTGTGAATCTGTGGAATTCTCTGTCACAGAAGGCAGTGGAAGCCAATTCACTGGATGTTTCAAAGAGGGAGTTACATTTAGCTCCTGGGGCTAGCGAAATCAAAGAATGTGGGGAAAAAAACAGGAAAGAGATACTGATTTTAGATGAACAGCCACGAATCATATTGAATGGCAGTGCTGGCGCGAAGGGCCGAATGGCCTATTCCTGCACCTATTTTCTATGTTTCTTTACGAGTATATAGCAATAAAACTCGACCACTTGACTTTGAAGCATTTATGCATGGTGGAAGTATAATGTAGTCATAGAGTGATACAGTGTGAAAACAGGCCCTTCGGCGCAACTTGCCCACACCTGCCAACATGTCCCAGCTACACTACCTGCTTTTGTAGTCCCTGCCTCACCTACCTCCTCTGGCAGCTTGTTCCGTACACACACCACCCTTTGTGTGGAAAAAGTTACCCCTTAAAAAGTTACCTCTTAAAAATGCTTCAAACAAAAAACGTTGAAATGCACTAAAACATGATTTTAATACATCAAATTTCAAAAAGTCCCTACTCCCACACCCTCCCCCCACTCGGTTGCTCGACTCCCTCGCCGGGTACCCCTCAAGGTCAGTGATCAATGATTACTTTGCCCCCCCCCCGCTTTAAAAAACGCTCAGCGTCCCTTGGTTCAGACGGAGAACGCTGCCAGATGTGAGCAGGGAACTGTCCGTGATGTCTGGATCCCAATGCTTAGCGCTTTGTGTTTCGGAGTTGGCTATTGTTATTGATTTGTAAGTAGCCTGATTTGTAATAAGTTGACAAAACCTTAATTTATTAATCTGGAATATCCATGGGGAAGGGATAAGTGTAATATTAAAATTACAAGCAAGGTGTCAGGCTGTCTGTCACAACAATACAGCCCCGATAACCCATTATTTCCTTCAGTTAAATATTGGGAAGGTAGCACCATTGTCATTTAAACATAGAAACATAGAAATTAGGTGCATAGAAATTTGCCACTCAACTATTATGTTTGTTTACCTCACTGACTATTAATAAAACAATCTCATGTAGATGAACATCCTCAAGGAGTGTAATCAGATGGAAACTGATTCAGATGCGATGTTTAAGAGCTTGTTCAAGAAGGGGCCTATTTTAAAGGAGTGACAGATACTTGCAGGGGAATGTGTGAGGAGGTTATTATTTGTCTTTAGTTTTAGCTTGAACCGGGACATCTGAAGATTCAAAGTTTAATATAGTAATTGTGCTGATACTGACTCCAACCAACCTCGTAATGAATATCATCCATTCCGGAGATTTTATATATCTGATGCCATTCACTTGGATTTCAATCACTGCAATGTAAAAGTAATTGGGAATGGGGAGCATTGGAACAAAAATTTGCCCTCGGTACATATTAACTGTAATATAATAATGAATGCATGTTGGTAGGTGCAATCAAAACAAATCTTTTCATCATTGTTGTCTTATGAATACCACAGAAAATATTATGTATCCTCAAGATCACACTTAATAGCATAATATTGCTTAAATATATAGTTATCGGACTTTGCATTTCAGAAAGGTCCCAACTGAGAAGAAGACAGCAAAATACTGAAAATATTGGGGGGGGGGGGGGGGGGGGGGGGGGGGGAGAGAAATGACTTCAGGACAGTTTGTTAGGAAAATAAAGGAAATTGTAACAGAATACTTATACATCTGAGTGAGTATAATTTTATGGAAGAGAAATTCTGTTCAACCAATTGATTACATCTTTGACAATGTAACTAGCATGTTAGATAACAAGGAAGCCAATGGATGTAACAAGTTTTGTTATGCAAAATGTGGTCTGTGAAGTGCCTCATAAAAGATTACCGCATTAGATAGGCACCTATGGACCTGAACGTAATAGGTTAAGTCCAGGGGGTCAGATATGGGGCTTTATGTGTGGGCCAGATATATTGTCAGTGCAGAGGGACTAGGAGCAAGGCCAAATGCGCATTCAGATTCAAGGTCTGGAATAGTACTAGGTGTGCAGTCAAAGCTGGGACAATGGGAGTGTTCAGCACTGGGAACCTAAGCAGCTATGATCAGGGTAGAATAGGGGGGCAGGTGTAAGGCTGGACTCAGGGTCAGGAATGAGAGAAGGTATACAACTGGAGTCAGGGTCAGGAGTCGGTATTAGGTGTGCGTGAGACCCAGGTTGGTCAACATGGGCCAAGTGTTTGATTATAATCTGATTTCCATGCATTAATATACTACGATCATTCATGTGCTGCACCTGTTGATCAGTGCCTGGCTCTACTGTGGAATGTAATTAGGAATGTAATTTAGCCTAACCTTATTCATAGCTAATCCAGTTAAAAGACTTACTACAGTATGCACCAGATTGCACAATTTCAAGCTGGAAAATGGAAAAGCTCTGCACCAATGGGAGGGGGACCCCCCCCCCCGGTCACTACGCTCTCTCGGGCTTGGTCTCTCGCAATTTCTCACTCACAACTCTCACCCAATGTTGGCAGCCCTGCTTTTTGCCTGCAGAAGATTAAAATGTTGAAATATTATTTTGAAATGTACTCACAAGGCTGTTTGGATTTTAGGGCATTAAAGCAACAATGTCAAAAATACAGACTAAAAATAGCTTCAAGTCTGTGGTTTACCAATGCCATCAAAATCATGGGCAAGGTTTGCAAATTATTATATCAGATCAGTGAGATTGTCAGCATAGTATTTGTACGTTTTGTAAGAATCATCAACCGCTGGAAAATTAACTAAGTCAGAGTAGTCGACATATCTTGGTACCTTTATAATCAAGTTCTGCAATCTCTAGTTTCCCAGATGTGGTACAGACTTTAGGAAAAAATTGCACTCTAGTTCTGTTACTTTGTTTCCTTCATTTTGAATGAGACTGAGGCATTCATGACCAGAGCAGAGTTGTCGAAATCTTTGACTTCCTGGACCTTTTCTTTGTCAGACCAGAAGCCACTTCTAAATGCTCTGTGTACTATAATGTATATAAAGGCACCCAAGTCTGCAGACCATTAACAACTGTACATAACCAGTGCTTGATAACATGCAAAATTCCATTCAATAGACAAAAGGTGCAGGAGTAGGCCATTCGGCCCTTCGACCCAGCACCGCCATTCACTGTGATCGTGGCTGATCATCCACATAAATTCCCCTGTCCCTGCCTTCTCTCCCATATCCCTTGACTATCTTTAAGAGCTCTATCTAACGCTCTCTTGAAAGACTCCACAAATAATTAGCCTCCACCACCTTCTGAGGCAGAGAGTTTATAAAAATTATCAACCACTTCCACGTCTAAGGGCCTCAAATGTACTGGAGGCTTGTAGTCTATTTTATTACGGCTCTTGCTGGAGAGTTCAAGCTATCAATCATTCAGCTTCATGTTTTTGTTGACTATTATTACTTATTACTGAGTCACCAGCATAATGGGGTGGGAGATTGCAACCTTCACGTGGTTTCGACGAATGCAATCAACCTGTCGTGCACAATCAAATAAGATCAAATAGAAGAACCAGCATAATTTCTTCACTCCTGCGCCGTTTATTTTCTCAGCAAAATTCCCTGACACCAAATTACTTGTCACCATTCATTTCCCAAGCATTCTCTCAATACTTCCTTTTTGGTTCAGCTTTCTGAAGTCTCCCATCCTACATTCCCAGTCTACCCTATCATTCCTATTTCTAGCAACTCTCTCTCTTGCAACAGTCCTCCTTTCCATTCTCAATGTCCTCTTTCCAACTATTCCTCACTTCATTCATACTGCTCTTTCTTGTCCTAAACTCACTGCCTCTCCAATCTATTCAGTGAGAGATCATGTTCCTCAGCATACCTGGGGATTGGAATTCAATCTAATGCTGTACATTCTTTAAAGAATGCCCCCACCAACCAAAGTTTGAACATTACCTGAACTTGATCTTCCTTATCCAAATGTGTCAGAGGTTATGAGGAGAAGGCAGGAGAATGGGGTTAGGAGAGAGATAGATCAGCCATGATTGAATTGTAGAGTAGAATTGAATTGTAGATGGCCTAATTCTACACCTATTCCTTATGACCTTAAAATATAAGATGTATCAAATATTAAAAATATTGAAATCCCTATTTTTTAGGATGAGCACAAAGTTCTGAAAAATAGCTTTAAATTAGTATATTTCGTGGACTGAGATTGTCAATGCAAGGTTATATTTATCACAAAATATCTTCGGTCTAATCTTTGGGTGCTAGACAGTGCATTGCTGTCTGTGGCAATGAAGGGATTCAAAGTAACATTAGTAAATTTGAAGGTGACACAAAGCTGGGTGGCTGTGTGAACTGTGAGGAGGATGCTATGAGAATGCAGGGTGACTTGGACAGGTTGGGGGAGTAAGCAGATGCATGGCAGATTAAGTTTAATGCGGTTAAATGTGAGGTTATCCACTTTGGTAGCAAAAACAGGAAAGCAGATTACTATCTAAATGACATCAAGTTGGTAAAAGGGGAAGTACAAGGGGATCTGGGGGTCCTTGTACATCAGTCTATGAAAGTAAGCATGCAGGTACAGCAGGCAGTGAAGAAAGCGAATGGCATGTTGGCCTTTATAACAAGAGGAATCAAATATAGGAGCAAAGAGGTCCTTCTGCAGTTGTACAGAGCCCTAGTGAGACCACACCTGGAGTATTGTGTGCAGTTTTGGTCCCCTAATTTGAGGAAGGACATTCTTGCAATTGAGGGAGTGCAGCGTAGGTTTACAAAGTTAATTCCTGGGATGGCGGGACTGTCATATGCTGAGAGAATGGAGCAGCTGGGCTTGTACACTCTGGAGTTTAGAAGAAATAGAGGGGGTCTCATTGAAACATATAAGATTGTTAAGGGCTTGGACACACTAGAGGCAAGAAACATGTTCCCGATGTTGGGGGAGTCCAGAACCAGGGGCCACAGTTTAAGAATAAGGAGTAAGCCATTTACAATGGAGACGAGGAAACACTTTTTCTCACAGAGAATGAATGGTGAGTCTATGGAATTCTCTGCTTCAGAGGGCGGTGGAGGCAGGTTCTCTGGATGCTTTCAAGAGAGAGCTAGATAGGGCTCTTAAAAATAGCGGAGTCAGGGGATATGGGGAGAGGGCAGGAACGGGGTACTGATTTGGGGTGATCAGCCATGATCACATTGAATGACGGTGCTGGCTCGAAGGGCCGAATGGCCTGCTCCTGCACCTATTGTCTATTGTGTATTGGCATAAAAGTTGTATTTGGTGCTGTATGTTTATCCCTTGAAAGCTGATATCACTTCCTCATGTCCAGTTGGTTATATTCTGAGATGTGCAATCAAGGTAGTGTACTTAAAGGCAATATTTTTTGAGTTTGATTTAAAATTTCATTTTGCCAGTATTGTTGCTTTTATTGGATATTATCTATCATCTTTTTTTGTTGGATACTATCTTTTAAAATACGTCTTCAAAATAATCCAAAGAATGATTGAGTTAACGTATGATGGACATTCTATGGCTCTGGGCCTGTACTCGCTGGAGTTTAGAAAGATTTGGGGGGGGGAGCGGGGGCGAACTCATTGAAACATACTGAATAGTGCGGGCCTGGATAGAGTGGACAGGGTGTTTCCACTAGTGGGGGAAGTCTAGAACTAAACTAAACTGGAGGGCACAACCTCAGAATAAAAGAACGTGCCTTTAGAAAGTTGATGAATACATTTCTCTAGCCAGAGGGTGGTGAATTTGGAATTAACTGCCACAGATGGTTGTGGAGGGTGTCTTTGGGTACTTTTAAAGCAGAGTTTGAATAGTTTACTGATTACTGAGGGTGGCAAATGTTACGGAGAAAAGGCAGAACGGGATTGAGAGGGAAAGATAGATTGAATGGCGTAGACTCAATGACCTAATTCTGCTCATATGACAAGGATTTATGAATTATGTTCAAAGAATAAAAGAACACTTGAAATTATTTATTAATGTAAGTGTTCCCATTTAATGCTACCATTTTGAAGCATATTTATTAAAATATTTACGTTCAATATCTGACACTGCTCATTCTAACTTTGGAGTAGAGGCGCGGATTTAAATTTGTATCTTGCATATGGAAACTTAGGTTTTTACTCTGCAGTAAAATGTATGCATGTATGGCTTACAAGGATAATTCATTTTTTATAAATATACTGAAAATGATAATCTATTCTCATAAAGAAATGCCTCCATTTAAATATTGTAGAATTTTACATAAACTTTGAGAGGAGGCTCATTCCCATACCATGACTTAATTTCAGAGTTTTAACTTCCATTGTAGAACCAACCCGTCCGCCTCCGTCCAGGGATCCTAAAAGTCCTTCCAAGTGAGACAGATTAATGTGCTTCGACTCTAATCTCATCTACTGTATCTGGTGTTCCCAATGTGACCCCCTGTACATCAGCGAGACCTAGCATAGACTCTGACTGTTTCACTGAACACTTGTGCTCGGTCTGTCAAGGCCTACTGGATCTCCTGGTTTTAACTTCCCTTCCCATACTGATCTTTCTGACCTGGGCCTCCTCCATTGCCAGAGTGAGGCCACACGCAAACTGGAAGAACAGCACCTCCTGGGTAGCTTACATGCAAACAGTATGAATGTTGATTTCTCCAATTTTAGGTCACGTATAACATGGCCCCCTGCCCCTTTTTGCCCTTGGGCACCACAACGACTCATTCCTATTTCTCCCCTCCGTTCCCGCTACTTTCCTCCCCCTACCTTTATAATCCTTGTCTTCAAACCTATCTCAGACCAATGATTCTCGTCTGTGGCCTTTGTTTCAATCATCTGCCTATCAAAGAATTTCCCTCGTCAGGTGTTTACCAATCGCCTGCTACACTTTGTCTTGCCTCTCCCGTTTTTCAGCTTTCTTTTCGACCCAAAACGTCACCTATCTTTGTTATCCAGAGATGCTATCTAGTCTGCTGAGTTACTCTAGCATTTTGTGTCCTCATTAATTTTCCATTCCTTTAGAAGAGACTGTGAATGGTGTTACCTAATGTACATCTTTGTGTTTGGTTTTCAGGAAATCAGAGTGGAACTACTCATGCTCCCATGATGAATGTGCAGCCACCTAGCCCTGGTCTTTTGGGTGCACGACCTGGTTTAATACCCTTACAAAGACCCCCTGGAGTTCCCCCGCCTCATTTGCAGAGGTTTCCTGTTGCTCCACCACGTCCACTGCTGCCACACTTATTACACCGAGGTCCACCACCCCCTGGACCCGGAGGATTTGGCGTACCTCCACCTCATGCCATGCGGGGACCATTTCCACCCCAGAATGTTTATGGTCGTCCTGGAGTGCCTGAAGAAAGAGATGGGAGACAGTTTAGGAATGACAGGCAGGGATTTCCTCCAGGAAGGGATCGAGACCAAGAACAACGCTTTGGCAGATCAGAGTTTCGAAATCGTCCTTTTGGTGGAAATCGAAGTGAAAATGATAATCGTGAGCGTTATGGGAATCGACATGAGGATAGAGATCATGATCGCCATTGTGGCGGACGTGAGAGAAGGGAATGGGGAAGAAGAAGCTCTGAACGAGAAAGGCATAGGGACTCAGAGGAAAGGAATAGGCGGTCAAGTGGACATAGGGATCGTGATTCACGAGACAGGGAATCTCGCAGGGATAGAGAAATTGATCAACGTGGAAAGGAAAAGCCTGAAGAAATTAATGAGGGCAATGAAAAGCATCACAACTCTAATGGAGATGCACAAGAAGAAATAATGAAACAATCGGACGCGATCCCAATTCCTGAAGGAGATTCTGCTCAAGGAGAATGTAATTCATCGGACATGAATTTAAAAGCTGCAGAGGTGATGGAATTGGCGCCTACCTCATCTACCGATCAACCTGAAATGAAAGATTCAGGCACAACGGCTGAGGTTCAGTGATAGAAACTAATTGTAATAAAGCACATGATGTGGTGATAATTGATGTATTCACCATAATATTGTGCCATGAAGCTTCAGAGTTGTATAAAAAATGATGTATAAAGTATTTGCTTCTGCTATCCCACAGTCCTGTCTAGTTTTAAAGGTTTTAAGCAAATTGTTTGCTTTCCCCAGTATTCAGAACGACCACACAATTTACTCCAGATGACCAGAAAAACAAATCAAATTTTTGCTGTACGTTTTTAAAATTTTGACGTAAGGTAGAAGTGCTTTCTATTCTTTTTAATTTAAAAAAATAACAAACAGTGAAACCTCCTCCAAAAAATTGAGCTTAGGATTTGTTTTTAATAAACTCTATTTTCTTAACAAACTTTAGAGCGTGTGATATTCTTCCTCAGATTTGTGGAAATAAGAATGTCATGGGATGGAAGAATAAGATTGTGAAACACCCTAAAGTTTGATATTTTCTATATTGGAAACAAGTCTAAATTAGACTCTCATTAGTATGTGTTCTTTAAAAAAAACAGAAATTGTTTTTTGAACAACCAACTGCAGCCCAAGACAGATTGCTTTGCAAAGTGTATCATAAAGATCTTAAGTGTACTTCTCTGGTGATGTATAGAAAAAAATATAAATTGCCCACTCAAGATCAGGAAACAAATGGCCTGAACAGTACTTTGTTTTAGAACGTTTCTTGAAAGTTTATTTGTTCATTGCCCTTAAATACAGACCGTTTCTTAAAAGTAACAGTTTTCCTGTTTTCTTCTCTTTTGAATGTAAATATAGTTGCAAAAGAATATGTTGACTATTTTCAAAATAGACTTCAGTATACAGCTAGGTTAATGAATGTCGGGTAGATTGTTGATTTAATCAGAATTTAGCACAAATTATTCACCCACATCTCACAAAAACAATGATTTGAATCACATAATATTAGTATTATAATACAAGTGACCACACATTACAATGGGGTGCGACTTTAGCGTCCCTAGAAAAATGTGCAATCACGATTTTCCATAATGTGAAGCCGCATCATCTGCGCATGTGTAAAGAAACATGAGTTTGAAAAGAAATTATTTACTTTTTTTCACATAAATGCCAAGAGTGTGAATTTTATTCTGTACCTCAAATTTTTGGGTAGTGATTTGTGATTTCTGAATGGATTCATTTCTGTTACTTGGTTGGCTGTAACACGAGGTTGCCTGTATCTAGTTCTGAGGTATTCCAAAAGTAAGGTTGTTTGAATTGTTAATGATTGATTAATATTGATAACTTGATTATTTCTCTCTCCAATAGATGCCTCTTATTCCAGCAATTCACTTTTTAGTTAGTCTTCCCGTCCTACGAAGAATCAAGGCAGAATAAAACACACCAGTAACATCTCTTCTGAAAGAGTCTTTGTATTTGATTTGGACTCTGATGAAGCTTCAATTTCTTGTTGTTTCATCCTATATTAATTTTGTCATCTACTGAAGAGTCTTGTGACTTTGGGCCTTTTATGGGTTTAGTAGTGCACTGTTTTTCTCCAATTACTGAAATCGAAATGTGGAAGGTCACTAAAGCTTATTTTCTCCTGTCCATAAACTTTCCATTCACTACAGGTATCAAGCATTCCCAAATCAATTACAGCATGTCTGAAGAAGGATCTCCATCCGAATCGTCACCCATTCCTTCTCTCCAGAGATGCTGCCTGTCCTGCTGAGTTACTCCAGCATTTTGTGTCTACAGCATGTATTGACACATGTGAAAACATCCTTCATTCCTCCATCAGTGGGGAATGTCTCTGCAGTTTGCTATTTATAAAATAATGCAAAAACATGCAACACATGCATTTACAATAAATAATAAACAGTGGGAATTTTCCTTTAGACGGTCTTCTTCCAACCTTAAAATTATTTAATTTTTCAATTTCGCCTTGATCCTTGACTCAATTGTAGTATGCACTTCTGAATGGAGAGTTGTGGGTTCAAAGCGCACTCCGGATTTGCAGCAGAAATTATAGCTAACCTTTATATGTCACAGTATGAGTGTTATTTCTTTCAGCTAACTTCAAATAATGAATTAAAGATGTATTCATTCAAATAGGGTAACATGCACAAATTGAACTTCCTCAATTTATTGCAAAATTCTTTGGGATGTCTTGAGACATGGAAGATATACAAATGCAAATTCTCTAAAGCAATATGACTGAGATTCTGTCTCATGCTTGTTTCCAAATCTAGATATGAGTCCAGCCAATTTCAATCGTAATCTGGTAGCCATTTTAGAAAACATTTAAGAAAAATGCATCAATCAGCTACACCATTGACTTATGGCAGTAGTTTGGTTTAGTGATTTGGAAAGTGATTGCTGGTTGATTTTTTTTGCCTTGTCATATTTTGTAGATGGAAGTTTAAACTTTGCAGCATCCTAAAGGATTTTTCAGTCATGCATAATTTTCACTGGTTTTGTTCAAATTCATCAGAGAAAGTTGGAAGTATTTTCTCATAGAACAATCAATGCCAGGAAATATTGTAACCCTGTTAGTAGTGAAAACAGAGCTCAAATTTAGTGTTAAGGGATATAGAACTTCAGTTTCCATTATCTGATTAGAGGATTATTATTCTGATGTGATTGTTTGCTAAATTGACTTGTTAAATTCCATCCAGATCAGGAGCATGATGAACTAAGCATATGACTTGTGTAAATGTATTATGTGATTTCTGAACATAACTGGTGAAAGGTCAACCACTATTTCCTTTATTTTCCCAGTGTTTATATTAGGAAAATATGGGAAATTTGCTTGCATTCATGGCCATGAGTAACTTAACTTGCTCTTTGAAAATTATTTTCCTTTATAACTTTACTAATGCAATTACAGTAAAGTAGCTCTTTAAACATCGACCTCAACTTAAAAGCTCTGGCCTAACCGTAATAGTAACGGTTTTGCACTATTATGGGCCTGTCCCACAGGCATTTTTTTTAAAGTGACTAGGCTGTTGTCTGTATGGTCGTAAGTAGTCTCCTCAGCCGCCCAAAGAATCGTAGCGTTTTTCTGGTAACCGCTGGATTTTGAAATGTTAAAAAAAAATTGGCCACAGTTGGCTTCACGCCAATGAGCATAGCTTGACTACTCCTGACCGAGGTGCTGTCGTAGGTAAATTCCATTGGCGGCTACCTGCGTCAACCGGCCACAGGGACCGGCGACTGAATTGTCTTCAGTTGTCGCCGACAAGGTCGTACCTTGTGGCGGGTGGACGTAGGTTGTCGGAGGTGTGGTCATAGGTGGACGTACTAACGGGTCGGCGGTTGTCGGTAGCATGACGTTGACTAGGTGGTAGGTTGTTGTAGACATTGTCGTAGGGGGGGTCCAGTCGCCGTTTTTTCCGTGACCTGCTACGACTATGACAGTCGCTGAAAAAATCGCCTAAGTGGGACAGGCCCAGTTGAGCTCTATTCTTGATATTGGTAATATATTTGTCTTTGCCCTGGATGTAGCAGTTCATGATGGAAACTTACCACCTCTTTCTCAAGGGTAATCAAGGACGTGCCATAAATGCTCACCATGCCTGTGATGGGCAAGACCCATTGGAACATGTGGCGACCCTCTTAACCTGTACTGTATTTTTTCTAATGGACAACACACAAATGCTTTACTGGACTATTCACCTATATTTTTCCTCAAGCTAGCACTTGCTAATCATTTGCAAGGTAATTATGTTTGCTGTCCAATAAGGGTAACTGGGTGAGTACATGTTCTGAACATCATTAGAAGTGCAATACTATTTTGATCACTCTGGTCACAAGTTGAACTTGTGGAGCTTATTAGGGATGAGGTAAATGTGATGCATGTTACATTATTAGTATTTTAATTTGTAGCACTTGGATGCATTTCTTTTTGAAGATTTCAAAGTGTAGGAATACTTGTGCATTTTGTCAGGCAGATGAAAATCTTCGTTAATTACGTCTAGAGAGGTGGAACATATGCAGAGCTGCCAAATAGTACGGATTTTCCGTATATTGTACAGAAATGCGATAAGAATACAGATGTACGGATTTGCTTTGTAAAATACGATTTTTTTTAAAATCAGCCCAACTTCCTGTTTCATCTTGCTGCTTAAAAAATGCATGGATATAAAATGTCATACTGTAACTAAAAATTATAGCAGATTAAATCTATTATTTTTTTAAATTTCACGATCTGGATGATTATTTTCCTAAGTTTTGATCTGCCTGTCCTGCTACAGGTTTAAACAGCGCTGTAAGTTTAGGGCGTGGGAATTTAAACAAACAGCCTATGGGTTTTAATTATAGTGCTACCAGCTGGAGAGCTGTTGCCTTTACGCGTAGCACTATGGCCACACGCTATGGCTCACAGACTGTTCGGAGAGGGAGAAGGAGGGAGGAGGGAATAAGAGAGGGAGGGAGAAAAAAAGGAAGGTGAGAGGGAGGGAAAGATAGGAAGGAGGGAGAGAACAAGGGAGGCTTCCAAAATGGCTTCTACAACATCATCTGGTGCTAAAAACAGGAAGCAGCCGTTCAAATAGAAGTATACAGAGAGATGGCAATGAATGCACTGTCAAGTAAGGTGCGTAGAAGACAATTGGTAGCAAGGTTATGCAGTCTTGTACTCTTACATGGGTATGACCGCATATATAAAAAAATAACGCAATTTCAGCAAAATGGTACCGCGTAAAAATACGGATTTCCTCAGCAAAATACTGATTTTCAGGTACTAGAATACTGAAATGCTCTGACAAAACTGAATTTTTGTCAGAGCATTTCAGTGACAAAATGCTCTGACAAAACTGATTTTCAGGTACTAGAATACTGAAATGCTCTTTGGCAGCTCTGCATGTGACGCATTCAGTCCAATGATATCTTTACTAGGCTCTCTGAGAACGTATGTTTAGCAGTTTCTGAATGTCAGATAACACAAAAGCCTTACATAAACAATTTCAAAAGATTCAGGTTTGTCAAGAAATTTTCTTGGGAATTGTCATGTTAACTTTGTGAAAGCACGGATTTACTTCCATTATTTGGCATTTTACAGATAAGATCTGCTGTCCATTCAGCAGGCTGATGGCATATTTGCTTCCAAGTCAGTAATTGGTTCCTGCCATAATGCATAGTCTTGACCACTTGCACTTCCGTAAAATTTTGGAAATATGCTGTTGGAGGTGCAGGGTTTGGATGAGCATTTTATTTTCAGATTAATATAAAAGATACAGTGGAACCAGTGGAAAAACAATTCATTATAAATAACGACCCAATGTTATCTACACATCTAGCCGATAGCGGGGCAACTATAATTGAACACAATACTCCAGCTGATGCGCGGACCAGTGTTTTATAAAGATTCAGTGTTATTCCCCTGCTTTTCTGCATTGCCTCTAGATAAAGCTCATTGAATTATCGAACAACAAAACCAGTGATCTGATGCAGTTATTGTTTAAAAGATTGTGCGCACATTGGCTGCTCTGTTTCCTTCAAAGTATCCTGCCTAAATGGTTTTTGGAACATTCTGATGATTTGACATCCCTTTGCTACATTTGAAGTGACTGTTGCCTTATTGCCTCAGGCGCAGGAGCTTAATGGGCCTGTCCCACTTAGGCGACTACAGAAGACTAGGCAGTCGCCACATGTTCACGGGTGGTTGCCGGGGAGTCGTGAGGAGTTCCCGCATTCTGGGAACTAGTCGAGACCTCATTCTGGTCGGCGAGAATGTTTCAACGTTGAAAAATTAGCGCCGACTAGAATGAAGCCGTCATGGAGAGTATTGAGAATTCTCGGGCCGTAGTTGGGTTCCAGGAAGTCGACGGTTCTCATAGGTTGTAGCCGGTGCTGATCGGTGAATGTCATTGACTCATCGGGGGGGGAAATGTAAGTAGTTTCCAGAACCAAAGATAACCGACTGGTAATGTTAAATGTCCGCCAAAATTCACAGCTGTGTATCTCTGGATTCTTGGAAGTTGTCTGGCTTCTTGAAAGTTTTCTCCACTTCTCTCTCTCCTTCTAAAGTCTCCACTACTATTCTCTCTTACCATCTAAAGGTAATTTACAGAATTCCTTTGACTCATTGATGCCTTTTTTTATTCTTATCTAGATTTGCTCACAAATGGAAATGCAAATTGTTGTATTATATAATGCACATTCTTCAGATGTTTTCACGATAATTGGCAAGGCTCGGGAATGTTGTAGAGCTGAGGGATTTAGGAGAGCATAGTTCCTTGAAAGTGGCGTTACAGGTAGATAGGGTAGTCAAGAAGGCGTTTGACACATTGGCCTTTATTGGTCAGGATACTTGGTATAGAAGGTACACAAAAGGCTGGAGAAACTCAGCGGGTGCAGCAGCATCTAAGGAGCGAAGGAGATGGGCGACGTTTCGGGTCGAGACCCTTCTAATTGGTATAGAAGTTGGGATGTTATGTTCCAGTTACACAAGACATTGGTGAGACTACATTTGAAGTATTGTGTTTACTTTTTGTCACCCTGCTCCAAGAAAGATGTTGTTAAGCTGGAGAAAGTGAAGAAGATTTACGAGGATGTAGCCAGGACCGGAAGGCCTGAGCTATACAGAGAGGTTAGACAGGCGAGGACTTTATTTATTGGAGCAAAGGAGGATAAGGGGTCATCTTAAAGCAGTATATAAGATCATGAGGGGAATAGGGTAGATGTACAATCTTTTGCCCAGTATAAAGAAATAAAAAATCATAGGTTTAAGATGGGAAAGATTTAATAGGGACCTTTAAGTTGCTCAATTTACTATGCAATTCTTGGACAACATTTAGTCAAATTAGTTCACGCTGTTCTGTTCCATCCTCCTTGTTCACACTAAGGGTGGTGGGTATATGGAACGTGCTGCCAGAGGGAGTAGTTGCGGTAGGTACTAAAACATGTAAAAATTTGAACAGGTACATGGATAGGAAAGGTTTAGAAGGACTTGTGCCCAATGTGGGCAGGTGGGACTAGTGCAGTAGATGGGGCATCTTGGTCGGCATGAGCAAATGGGGCCGAAGGGCCGTTTCCATGCTTTATGACTAGTTGTCCATTACATCTATTAGCTTTTCTAAAATATGGAAACCAGAATTGTGTATAGTATACAAATTGTGATTGAAGTCTATTTAAATGTCTCCTCCAATGGATCTGCAAATGTGGTTAGCTTTTTACATGGCCATATTCCCAGGTTGCAATTGGTAACTTCAGTACAGTTAATTTCATTGTCTACTCCAATCAGAATATTGAAGCATTGTGGCCTTTTTCCAACTACATTTTACATTTAAATGGAAATCAGGTTGCTAAATACAGTGATTCTAAATCCCTTTTTTAGTGCAAAGTACTTTTATATTAATTTGGAGTTGTGAATTCTGAAACTATATATGGTGAATATTCATTCATCTCAGTGCTAATAACTAGAAATCTAGATCTAACCATTATCTAGGTATTATTTTAACATGTGTCAGCCAACTTTTGATTTCGAAGAGGGGCAGCAGGACAAGGGAAAAAAGTGCTGAAGGGCACATGCAAAAGCCAGTGTTGTTGGTTATGAAAGCAACTAACAAAAACCAGCAATATTGTCCAATTTAAAAATAGGAGTTCTGGGAGGCAGTTCTGTTCTTCCAGTTTTGCCTCCTTTTTTCATAATAGTTAATCTTGCTAAAATTGACCCTCCCCCCCCCCCCATGCCACAAATATAGCTTTACACATTGTCATAATCTCATGATGATCTGGAACATCCCCAAATCTATCGATGCTAGACTTCAGAAGCAGAATGCTTTAATAATAAAATGTACCTTTGTCAAAATGTACAAGAAAACGGTCCAGTGTTTAATAATACTTACAAAAGCTTTGTTCAATTGATCTTTAGAGATTTTTTTAGAGAAGGCTATTCAATAGAGGAAATTACAACCATAAAACTCAATGGACTGATGATAACGTTTTATTTTGACCAGTTTGGGGAAATGACAGGCTGTTGGTGTTAAATCACATGCATGAAAAGAGCTTGATATTTTCAAGTACTTTATGGCTAAATGGTAGGTAAATATTTCAGTTTAAGAAATTAAAATAAACTGTACTAGGTTTTTCCCAATAGGATATGGAATATCATTACATTGCCCTTTCTCTAAAAAATCATTTAAAACAATTGATAAATTTGAACAGCATTTACTTTTCCTCTCATTGTTCAAGCAATGAATTCTAAGAGTCACACTGGCTTGAAGGTCATTTCGTCTGACGTAAAAAATAAATTAAATTACTAATTGGTACTGGTAACTAGATTATTTCAGTCGTATCAGTTCAGTTTTTGCATTGTAGACCTAGTAACATATCAAAGTTATTTGATATCAATATTCATACTTAAAGAAAAAAGCTGATTCCAATTTTTCTTTGAAATATGCTGCCCTTTAAATAGGCTATGAAATTACTGACATGGTTCACAATTACATGCATGTTGCTATAAACAATACATATTTCTCTGCATGTAATTTTGAATCAATTGCTGTTCAATAATGAGTGCTGATTTAAGAAAATAATCAGCCATAGTGTCTCTAGGTAGGATTTCTACCACGTATTTATTTGGGGTCTTCATCTATTCCGATTATACCCCAAGCTAAACCTGTTCCTTCGTTTCCTGATTCAAGACTCTCTGCATTACCACCCTTGCCCAAATCATCTTCGTTCTCGTGAACCTTTAAGCAATAGAAAAGATGCATCAGTTTATTCCATATAAATATTATCTTTATTCATAGTAAATATAAAGCAAATACATAATATTCATCTGTTTGAACTGGGAAGACTGCAATCAAACAGATTGAAGCACATTTGACTGCAGCATAGATTATATAAATTAAGATACATTTTCCAGGATAGCAGAATCTGACTGATTTAATTAAGATCACATTGTGGCTCTGTAGAAGCTCTTTAGGTGATACGAATGTTAAGCCAGTTTCCCTATGGTGACACATTTTAATGCACATTGTGGTCAAAAACAAGGATGCATACTCAACGCCCAATTCTGCATAGGGAACAGATTGTGTTCATAAAATGCAGAATTTATGTTGGTGTTGCAAAGCCCAATGCTTCCAGTAACTTTACATAATTGTACATGCAATCAGCAACAGGTGATCTACCATCTATCTACCCAACCAGTGTTATGAAAGGGATTGATTTTCAGTGTACTAGATCTTCTGCAATTTGTATTGGCAGCTATTAACTTTAAGTAAGGTGGGGAATAAAATATCAAATGTTGACAAGTATTTAGCACAAATTCCCCTTAGCAACCGGAATGAGTAGAGGATTGGTCGCACTGAATACATGATCATATTATTCCCCATCGGAACATCTATGTTCAGAAAGTAATTAATTCTCTTTACCGTGGCCAATAATATTGTGGGACACACCAGTAGTGAAGCTCTCGCCAATCTATGCCATCCATGTAAGGCCGTACTGCTGTTTAGTTTGGAGACAATATGGAAACAGATCCATAGGCCCAGAGAGTCCAAGCTGACCATCCATCTATCACCATTTCACATAGTTCTATGTTTTCCCACTCCCTACATACATGGGCCAATGAACATACAAACCTGCACTTCTTTGGGATGTGGGAGAAAAATGAAGCACCCAGAGGAAATGCATGCAGTCACAGGGGGGAACAAGCAAACTCCACACAGAGCACCTGATGGAATCTAGGTCTCTTGTGCTGAGGCAGCAGCTCTACCAGCTGCATTACCGTGCCACTGTTACGTTAGATGATACCTCTCACAACTTGCCACACACTCCCAGCATGAGATCATAGGTATTCTGCCAACAGTCACCCAGCCTTCATTCCACTAATGGTGTAAGTCACCACTGCATGACAGGCAATGAGAATGGAATGAGACCGAATTTCACTCTGGCTGGACATATTGCTGTATGTTTTTTTCAATTCTGTTAGTTAACTAATAGTGGAGAAATTGAATGAGTTTTTTATTAACACTTTGCTAATTAATGTGATAATACAACTTTGACACTTACCACCATACTACGTCCAATAATTGAATGTTTTCCTGCCAGGCGCAGCAGCCGGTCTTCCATATCAAAGCGGGCTGTCCCATTTTCGTCAGCTTCAATGTTGCCTAGGTCACCTACATGTCTATATGAATTGGAAGATTAGCATTTATCCAAATAAATTTTCACTCTTTATGCACGTTTATAAATCCTTGAAGCAATCATGGAGCCATTTGTCTGTGTCATATTTCTAGCATGAATTCCTGGAATGGACTTTTAACAGGTCAGATAACTTCTACATTTTGTACGTTTTCATTTAATCCTAAGTACTCCACTTCCAGAATTTTTCCACAACGTTACCACTGGAAAAGGAAGTGCTTTACTTGGAAATAAAATTAAATCAATTAAAATTATAAAGGCTTCACTTTATATTGCCCAAATGAAATATTTCATTTCATAGAAAAGCGAATCCCTTCAAACCAACGAAATGATCAACTTTATGGTGCTACTCTACAACTTTTAATCTTTAAATTATTTTTGTGACAAGTTGTAAAAGTGATTTTTACAACTCTTGTCTTAAGGAAAGCTGAACCCTCAACTCTCCCTGGCCAATAAACCATGCAAGTACTGCAATTGAGTTGCCTGTCTTAGCTTTTTCCACTTCTATTTCCTTGAGATGAACTGAAGTGTATCAAAATGGTTAAAGATGTCTGTGGTTGTGTGATTCTCAGACGGAAGCCACATGGATCATCTATTAATGACAACTAAACTAAATCAACAAAAGATTCTGGTTGTTTCACCCCCCTAAAAGAAACCTGGATTACAAATGGCACTGCTGTATCAAGATATTGTTTTGCTTCTTTTGAACAATAGACATTGCCAGTAAAGAATGCACTTGCAAATCTAACAATAAACACTTCTCTACCTGCAAGGTTAAATTTAAAGTGACATTAAATGTATTTAAATGGGGGGGTCCACCTACTTGGGGAGGAGTTAATACCCTGAGCCACCAACTACTAAAAGCAGAGATCTAACTGGAGATTTTGAGTTTCATTCCCACTGATCGAAATCAATCTGCCCATGGGGAATAAATGCACAATTTCAGTCCTGAGTCAGGTTACACTCGATAACACCACAAGGATCACTCAACAATGGCCCAAGCACTGGATTTACCCCATGCATTTAATCCTACAACCACTTAGGGACCTTGTTATGATATAACCATATCTTTCCAAACACCACCAGGTCAATCATTGGGTTTAAACGGTAGAGCAGACCCAATAGAACTTGACATTGTCTGATTTGGACCCCAGGGAAGGCCTAATTGATAATGGTTGATGGAAGACACCGGGCGTTCATATCTGATGATACAGTGGTCTACATGAAGTACAGTTACGACCTTGGTAAGGCCATCATAAAGGCCAAAAGGAACTTCTGCTCCAAGCTGGAGGATGAGACAGATGTTTGGCAGCTGTGGCGGGGCCTGAATGCAATCACCTCCTGCAAGGCAAAACTAGGAGGCAGCTCGAATTTCGGCAATACATTACTCCCTGATGAGCTTAATGCGTTTTACGCACGCTTTGATAGGGAGAACACCGATGTGCCTTCCCGAGCCCCCATTCGCTGTGATGGTATTTCAGTGTCAGTCACAGAGGACGACGTCAGGAAATCCTTCAGAGGGGTGAACCCTCGAAAAGTGTCTGGACCTGATGGTATACCTGGGCGTGTTCTAAAAACCTGTGCGGACCAACTGGCTGAAGTTTTTATGGACATTTTCAACCTGTCACTTCTGAGGTCTGAGGTTCCCACCTGCTTCAAAAGGGCATCAATAATACCGGTGCCCAAGAAGAGCAAGGTGACATGCTTCAATGACTATCGACCAGTGGCACTAACGCCTGTGGTGATGAAGTGCTTTGAGAGGTTGATCATGGCGAATATCAACTCCTACCTCGACAAAAACCTGGACCCACTGCAGTTCGCTTACCGCCACAACAGATCAGCGGTGGATGCGATCTCGCTGGCCCTCCACTCCGCTCTGAATCAAAAACTCATATGTCAGGCTGTTATTCATCGATTACAGCTCGGCATTTAACACAATCATCCCCTCCAAACTGGTTACCAAACTCACAGAACTGGGTCTCTGCGCATCCCTCTGCAATTGGATCCTCGACTTCCTCATTCACAGACCACAGTCTGTTCGTATTGGTGGTAATGTGTCAGACTCGATAACAATCAGCACGGCAGCACCTCAAGGCTGCGTGCTCAGCCCCCTGCTGTACTCATTCTATACTCATGACTGCGCAGCCGGTCATGGTGCGAACTTCATCATCAAGTTCGCTGACGACACCACTGTTGTGGGACGTATCACTGATGGGGATGAGTCAGAGTATAGAAACTTAGAAACATAGAAAATAGGTGCAGGAGTAGGCCATTCGGCAGTTCGAGCCTGCACCGCCATTCAATATGATCATGACTGATCATCCAACTCAGTATCCTGATCCCTTTAGCCACAAGGGCCACATCTAACTCCCTCTTAAATATAGCCAATGAACTGGCCTCAACTACCTTCTGTAGCAGAGAATTCCACATATTCACAGATCCACAGAAGAGAGATCGAGCGACTGTCCATATGGTGCCAGCACAATAACCTGGCCCTCAACACCAGCAAAACCAAGGAACTGATTGTGGACTTTGGAAGGAGTAGGATGGGGACCCACAGTTATGTTTATATCAACGGGTCGATGGTTGAAAGGGTCAAGAGCTTCAAATTCCTGGGCGTGCTCTGAAGATCTTTCCTGGTCCGAGAACACAGATGCAATTATTAAGAAAGCTCATCAGCACCTCTACTTCCTGAGAAGATTACGGAGAGTCGGCCTGTCAAGGAGGTCTCTCTCTAACTTCTACAGGTGCACAGTAGAGAGCATGCTGACCGGTTGCATCGTGGCTTGGTTCGGCAACTTGAGCGCCCTGGAGAGGAAAAGATAACAAAAAGTAGTAAACACTGCCCAGTCCATCATCAGCTCTGACCTTCCTTCCATCGAGGGGATCTATCACAGTCGCTGCCTCAAAAAGGCTGGCATCATCATCAAGGACCCACACCATCCTGGCCACACACTCATCTCCCTGCTACCTTCGGGTAGAAGGTACAGGAGCCTGAGGACTGCAACGACCAGGTTCAGGAATAGCTACTTCCCCACAGCCATCAGGCTCGGACAAAACTCTGAACATTAATACCCCTTTATCTGTTATTTGCACTTTATCAATTTATTCATTCATGTGTGTATTTACGTATATAATGGTATATGGACACACTGATCTGTTTTGTAGTCAATGCCTACTGTGTTCTGTTGTGCTAAGCAAAGAAATAATTTCATTGTCCTGTCAGGGACACATGACAATAAACTCTTTTGACTTTGACTTTTGAAGACAACATTAAGTGGATATTACTGATAAAATCAACATTGATTAACCATGGTCAGCTATCAGTAAAAATGATATAGTTCCAAGCCAGTAACCAGTTACAACACTTATTAATGGTAGAAATCATGGTTTTGAGAGTTTTTAGTCTTAAATACTTTTGCAATTATATGCAATACAGCCCTTGTGCACCAGTGGTGGAGGGAAAGAAAGCTTATATTTTTGTGAAAATTAATTGAATCAAACATAAACTTGCATATTGCAAGTCAATTTACATGTTGCAGGGCTACCTTTTATTCATTATCATTGCAACATGATGTCTTTAGTGCATTATATGTCCACCATGGTTCATTATCAAGTCTTTGATACGATTTGGCATGAAATTGATCATATTCAGACAGTTTGCAGATTTTATTTCACCTCTATACCACAGCTAAATTATTGCCTCGATGAGCTTCTGTCTTGTGGTATAGTCCTTGCCTCTCAATTTCTCCTTGATAATTGACCACAAATTCTCAATAGGATTCAAGTCAGATGAGTTACCAGTTCAGTCCAAGGAACGTGTCCCCTTCTGCTGGAAAGATTGGGTCACCATCTTTGTGTGAAACAGTGCAGTCTTGCTGGAATATCCCATATCCTTTTGGAAAAGTCTTCCTAATTTCCAGCATCAACATAATGTTTTGTTCTCATCATTCCGTCAACTGGTGCAGTGAACAAATAACATAGTAGCTGATACAATCCTAGAACATCAATTGTTCAGGATGTTTGACAAACTGGTTGATGTGGCTTTTTCTCACCAGCTGCCTGACTGAACTCCGAGCATGTTGGCTACATTGGCTTTGAGCCAAGAAATGGCTATAGTCACTGAATACCTTTCGCCAGTCCTCATGTCCAGTTTTTTATATTTTAAGAGCAACTGGTATCATTGTTTTTTCATTGCAGCAGTTAGAAGTTGTTTTTCATGGGCCTCCTGGTTTTTAGACTGACTTCAATGAAGCGTTGGCACAGTGCTTGTGGTTATAGAGCCCCCCTGCTGCCTCCAAATCTTTCTTCAGGGCATCTTTCGTTTTTCCCACATCCTTCTTACTTTCCATAATCAGCAAGACCTTATCTCTTGGAGTCGTCGTTCTTTTGCGGCCGCACCTGCCTATCCTCTTGGACAATAGTGATCCTGTTTCAGAAGCTCGATTGATAATCCTGAATACAGAAACTAGTCTATTTCTGTTGCGTTCCTCCAGCACCTGTGTTCTGATTTGTTGCTTGTACAACACTTATTAATTTTGGTATGATGCAGGAAGAAAATACCATTTGAAAGCACCATTCAGACCTTTTATCATTTGCTGATGATTGAGAGTAGACTGATTGGCTAGTAATTAACGATCAGATATGTTCTGCTTTTTATGAACACGACATACCTTGGGCAATCTTCAGCAATGTCAGATAATCTCCATTATTATGACTGTGCTAATGTAGTTAGTTCTGGAGCACAGGTCCTAAGGACAGCAGCTGGAAGGTCCCTTAGCCTCTTCTACTCCCTTGATATCACTTGGAATGAATCAAAATGGTTAAAGATATCTGTGGTACTATGAATCTCAGAAGGAAGCCAGATGGATAATCTAATTAGCATTTCTGGCTAATAGTGATTGTAACTACTTCTGCTGTCCCTATCAGTCATATTCTTGGGCTGTACTGTTAGGAAGCATGCTATTTCCAATTTCCAGTGGCTGAAAACTGACAAAATTCCATAAAGTAATCACATACATAACTGCCCCTTATGATACTGTCTAGAATGTAAAGGTAGGCATCTAAATAAATATATTGGTATTTCTCCAGTGTGTGTTAAGAATGTGGAGTGATTGAAGCAGATAATTAAAGTACATTAATTGATATTTAAGGGGAGGCCTCATTCATACAGGAGAGAAACAGAGGAAACACTTAAATTGCAAGCACATGTTAAAAATTGAAAATATCTTGACAACAATCTAAAATTGACAACAATCTGAATCAGAATGCTGAATCTGAGTCCAGAACCAGTGGTCACCGTTTAAGAATATGGGGTAGGCCATTTAGGACTGAGATGAAGAAAAACATTTTCACCTAGGGAATTATGAATCTGTGGAATTCTCTGCCACAAACGCAAGGGGGACCAATTCACCGGATGTTTTCAAGAGAGTTAGACTTAGCCTTTTGGGCTAAAGGAATCAAGGGATATGGGTTAAAAGCAGGAACAAGGTACAGATTTTAGATGATCAGCCATGATCATATTGAAAGGTTGGTGCTGGCTCAAAGGGCCTACTCCTGCACCTATTTTTCTGTTTCTGACCAAAAGCCATTATTATCAACACCTTCTGTGCCCAAGGAACACGTGTACTATCCCTCCAAAGATAATCAATCCTATATAAATATCAATTAGATTTCCCATTTCCTCTTCCACATACATTTTGATGACATTTGATTGAAGTTGGAGCTCTTTCTATTAATTGACTCAGGGCAATGTGAAATGTACAATTGGCAACCCAAACTCTGTCACAGTTTCCAGGCTATTGTAACAAATGGCACCAAACTGAGTAATCTTGTGGACAAAAGATGTTAGGAAAAGATGGGGAAAATATTTAACCTGCAGCAACTACACTCCAGAACCAAGGTCACCCAACCTTAAATTGCAGACAACACTTGCTTTTATACTTGCTCAGAAGCCAAGCATTTATTTCTTAACTCAGTTGTCTTTTCACAAAACCAAAATCCTCAACCAACTTATTTCCAATGTACAACCCCACTCTTTAACAATTAAGGTTCAAAATAAACACTGGAGTATAGGGACCAATAGTATCTCGGAAGACATCTCTCAAGAAGGACAGGCAACCATCACCTTCAATGTGCCAGTGTAACCTTTCATTGACTGATGGAAAAGTATTTGAAGATCGAGACCTAAAAACCTGGAACAAAACTCCTAATCTACCACCTAGTAGTAATCCAGCTCTCCTGTACACTTCAACATATCATAAAAATACTACCAATGAGGTTTCTGTAGGTGTTCCAAATAGTTAGCATTCTTTCCAGACCAACATCATCAGCATTGAGGCAGTTCAGCTGGTTAACACAATCCTCCCAATACAGACACACTTCCCTTGATTTAAATTGCCACAGGCAGTCAATCAACTTCATCTTTAGATTTCTCTACGCTGCTATCTTTAAGATTACGTCTTGAGATTAAACAGAAATAATGTTTCCACTTCAGTCAAATTAAATCAAATCAAAAATACTTCAGGAAAATTGTCCAAGCAATTATTAGAATGTGGGCAAGTCACCAAAAGTAACTGAACAAATAGCATTATTATTTGAGCAAGTTATTTAAACAGTTGAAAGAAAAACAAGGATGGTGTACGACATATTAATTTCTTTAGCTTGCTATCTGTTCAGACGTTTAATAGAGAACTAGACTGAGGGAGACCCGTTGGGTCGCAGTCACATGGCAAGCCTAGTCCCCCAACGCAACGGCGGGAGCGTTCTGTAGGCAGGGGACGGGGAAGGCTTCAGGCGGGGGCTGGCGAAGAGCGTCCTGCAGCCAGGGGAGGGGGGTAGCTTCAGTCTGGGTCCGGTGGGAGCAGGGGGTGGTGTGGGGGAGGCGTATGTGGCGGAGGGGGGGGGGGTGTGGGGAAGGGGGTGGGTGGTGGAGGATAGGGTTTATGGGGGAGGCGGGTTGTGGGGAGGGGGGGTTGGGTGGTGGAGAGTTGTGGGAGGGGGGATGTGTGGGGTGTGTGGGGGTTGGAGAGGGTGTGTGGGAGAATGGTGGTGGGTGTGCGGGGAGGGGGGGTTGTGGTGGCAGGGTGAGGTTGCGGTGGCGGGGGGTTGTGGGCGCACTTGCAGCCCGCACTATGCTCACTCCGCTCCTCAACGACACCATGCGGATCATCACCGGCTGCCTACACCCTACTCTGATGGGTCTTCTGCCGGAGCTCGCAGGTATTGCACCCGCCAAGCTTCGCAGAGTGTACATCACTCAATAGCTGGTGTGCAAGACCCCATCGGACGCCAAACATCCTTTGCGCCACCTCGCCCAGGACTCACAGCAACTGGGACCTCAACGCCTGTCATCTCGCTGCCCCTTCTCCTGTAACGCAGCGACCATTTGTGGCTCCAGTTTCAACACACTAGGAGAATGGAGAACCAGCTGAGAACAGACTTCACAACCTCCGCAATTCACCGTTGCATCGAACACCACAGCCCCACCCAGCTCGGACCTGCCCCGCAAAGAGTGGGTTGCCCTGAGCCGGGGACGGCTGAATGAACGCCAACATGCATCGCTGGGGACTGCATTCTTCAGCAGTCTGCATGTGTGGAGCAGACCAGCAAAAAGTGCAGCACGTCATTTTCGACTGCGCTCTTCTCCACCCCGCTGGTGGAGGGCTGGACCTCATGGCTCTCGACAACACGTTGAACTGGCTACAGCGCCTGGAGGGCTTTACATAACCTCTGCTACCTCAAACACAAGAAGAAGAAGAAGAAGAAGAAGATGCATTCTATGCTCGCTTTGAGCAGAAGGCATACAGGGCGATGACATTCATCCCACACTAAACAGACTCGAGTGTGCCAGCTCCCACAATCATTGTGGCAGAAGTATGATCGGAATTTCTGAGGGTGAACCCACAGAAAGCAACTGCCCTGGATGAAGTCCCTGGCCGCATTCTTAGCAACTGCGAGGACTAACTAGTATTACCCATCTGTTTCAAGAAGACCACTATCATCCCATTGCCAAAGAAAAGCAAGATCTCTTGCTTTAATAACTATCATCCAGTGGCCTTGACATGAAGTGTTTTGAGAGGCAGATTATGGCACATTAACTTCAGCCTACCAAGCAGCGTTGATCCACTGCTGTTCACCTACCACCACAACAGATGATGCCATCTTCCTGACCCTACACTTACCCCTGGAACATCTGGATAAGGGGTGGAAGTCCCGGGGGGTGGGGGCAGGGGACCCCCCCCCCCCCCCGTTTTGAGACATGGGGGACGATTCCCCCCCCCCCCCCATTTTTTGTAATCCGGATTTAAAAACTCGGAAAAATCTCCGCTTTCCGCAAGACAGTGGAGGTGGAACTGCTAATCGAAGGTGCCGATTGGACGAGAGAGACATCGGTCAGCAAGCAATGGGGCGGGGCATGATAATTCAGTGCGATCATTGGAGGAGGGAGGTGTCGGTCAGAGGCGGAAGTAGGGGAGCTGGGACTGAGGAAAGAGCACCTGTACATACTAACATGAGTTTGGGAAATCAATATGGTGGATTTGCTGGCTGCCGTGGAAAAGCAGGCATTTCCTGCCATGTAAGAAGTCGATGTGCAGCGATTTCTGAATAATGCAGTCACATGCCCTAGTTTAACCACACATTTTATCTAGTTGATCTATATTATTATTTCATTTAAATATATTGCTTGGTGGCTATATTTTTAACGTGAACCATTCATAGAAAAATAGAAAATAGGTGCAGAAGTAGGCCATTCAGCCCTTCAAGCCCACGCCGCCATTCAAGACAATCATGGCTGATAATCTAAAAACAGTACCCCGTTTCTGCTTTCTCCCCATATCTCTTGATTCCGTTAGCCCCAAGAGCTATATCTAACTCTTGAAAACATCCAGTGAATTGGCCTCCACTGCCTTCTATGACAGAGAATTCCACAGATTCACATCTCTCTGGGTGAAAAAGGTTTTCCTCATCTCCGTTATTCTTACACTGTGACCCTTGGCTCTACTCTCCCCCAACATCGGGAACATTTTTCCTGCATCTAGCCTGTCCAATCCATTAAAAATTTTATATGTTTCTATAAGATCTCCTCTCATCCTTCTAAATTCCAATGAATATAAGCCCAGTCGATCCATTCTTTCATATGTCAGTCCCGGCATCCCGGGAATTAACCTCCCTCAATTGCAAGAATGTCCTTCCTCCAATTAGGAGACCAAAACTGCACGCAATGCTCCAGGTGTGGTCTCACCAGGGCCCAGTACAACTGCAGTAGGACCTCCTTGTTCCTATATTCAAATCCCTTCGCTATGAAGGCCTGCATGCCATTTGCTTTCTTCACAGTCTGCTGCTTACTGCATGCTTACTTTAGGTTCTTCACAGTCTGCTGCTTACTGCATGCTTACCTGCATGCTTACTTTAGGTTCAGATTACATACAGTTCTCAGGAATAGATAACTTGTATCTGGGGAGCACCTGTATATAATAACAAATTAAGACTGTAAAAAAAAAAATTCCAACATAACTGTTTAAAAAGACTCACCTCCTTTTATCTTGTGGCGCGCCATGTTTTTCATTACAGGGGTTGAAATGAGGTCCTGTACAGCTATATCCTAAAAACAAATATTTAACTAGTTTTATATCACTGAAAATGTTCATCCATATCCACATCCTTATATAACTATTAAACTCTGATCGTGTATGTGTGTGCGCGCGCGCGCGCATTTGGGTATTTATTTTTTCGTGTGCGATCGCATCTTCTCGATAAAACGACGCTCTAACGGTAAAATGTTTACATATTCCGGTAGAGATTTATCCCGTGAAGTCAAACATCGCCTTATCTGAAACATTCATGCATTATTTCTCGAGTTATTAATCAAAATGTTCAAAAATATGAAGAAACTTGGAAAACAATAACTGCTTTTTTCCTGTGCTTACAGCTGTGATGTCACACTGGGATTGTAGCCCTGCTCGCAACATTGTTGCTATCCAAGTACACTGAGTCTTGTTAGCCCAAGCAATTGCAAATGCATTTTTTTTAAGTTTAAAAATGAGGGAGGGTCCCTCATAGGCGAAATGAGCAGCCCTGAGCAGTTGTCGGCTATGGGTGAGTGGTGGAATATTGCATTGGGGAACAGGTTGTGTTGGGGGACCGGGCCTCCTGCGTGACAGGGACCCAACGGGACTTGGTCTCATAACTATTAAAACTCTGATCTTGTATGTATGTGGATGTGTGTGTGTGTGTGTGTGTGTGTGTGTGTGTGTGTGTGTGTGTGTGTGTGTGTGTTTATTTGTTCGTGTGTGATTACATCTTCTCGAAAAAACTACGCGCTAACGGTAACATTTTTACATATTCCGGTAGAGATTTACCCTGTGAAGTCAAGTGCAAATGCAATTTTTTAAAGTCACAGTATACTGAGTTCGGCTAGCCCTGGCAAGGGCAAATATATTTTTTTAAGTCAGAGTGCACTGAATTCTGCTAGCTAGCAAGTGCAATTGCACTTTTTTAAAGTTTATAAATGAGGGGAATTGAGCAGCCCCTGTGCAGTTGTCGGCTATGGGTGAGCGGTGGGGAACGGGTTGCGTTGGGGTACCAGGCCTCCCGTGTGACAGGGACTCAATGGGTCCCACTAGGTCAAGTAATTATTAAAAGTCTGATCTTGAATGTGTATTTTTTTGTGTGAGTGATGTTCGTGTGCGATTCACATCTTCTTGAATAAACGACACGCTAACGGTGACATTTTTACATATTCCAATAGAGATTTATGCCGGAAAGTAAAAAGTCGACGTAATTGAAAAATTCATCCATTATTTCTCGAGTTATTAATGACAATGTTCAAAGATCTGACAAAACCTTGGATTTAAAATGGTTTTTCCAGTTAAAAAAAATTCTCAGAGCTTCCAACACACTTCAATACAAAGTTGCAAGACAAGAACACTGGCAGGAACACTCTGAACTTTTCAGCTTAATGGCATCTCGCAGCAAGTGCACATTTGCAACAATGTTGCCATCATAGCTCCTGGCAGGACAGGAAGGGGAGGGTCAATTGGTATTGCAATTGGCAAGATGTTATTGGGGTGGGGCTTTTTTCAACTCCAGTGCTGGGGGAGGTCATGAGCTATGATCTTTGCTGAGGAGTGCTCGAATCTTACCTTCGGCAACGGGTTGAGTTGAGGGACGACGCCTCCCGTAGGGACTACGGGTAGGGGACAGGTGCGTTGGGGACCAGACCCAACGGATCTGCACTTGGTCTAGTTTTACTTAAAAGTCCAGTAATAAGCAGTGAACAATGTCACAAATACAGATTTTACTTCGGAGTCACGGGAAGACCCCACCAGCAAACATGCGCGACATATCGTCGAACGCATTGCGAAGCGACAGGCAGGGAGGAGGGTCGCTCCTCCACCGGTAAGTTGAGGCAAAAGCCGTCGGCATGATTAAGATTTATATATATACGCTTTTAAAGAAAATAAACTACCAGAAACACTAACTGAGTCAACTATTACACTTATACCAAAAAAGGAATAAAGATCTAGAAGACCCAGGCTCACAGAGAGCTATTGCACTCCTAAATAAAGATAAAAAAATATTAGCAAAGACCCTAGCGAGAAGATTGAGTACATATGTTAGAAAACTAATAAACCCGGACCAAACAGGGTTATACCAAAAAGATACTCATTTAACAATTTGAGACAGCTGCCTAATATAATGTACTCACATAATACTGAAGAAGAACTAGCAATTATTTCATTTTTAATTGCAGAAAAATCTTTCGATCAAGTAGTATGGCAATATTTATTCAAAGTATTGCAAAAATGTAACATGGAAGATAACTTTATCTCATGGGTAAAATTATTATATGATAAGCCGACGACTAGAATACTGACTAATAATATATTATCCCCAAAATTCCAATTTGCAAGGGGCAATAGGCAGGGGTGCGCACTATCGCCCCTGCTATTTGCACTAGTGATAGAGTCTTTAGCAGAAAGTATAAGAAGTCATCCGAATATTCATGGATATAATACCAAACACTCAAATAATAAAATTTCATTATATGCAGATGACATATTACTATATATTACAAATTCGCAAATTAGCATACCAAATATACTAAATTTACGAGGAATTGGCTTCTTTTTCAGGATATAGAATAAATTGGAACAAAAGCGAAATTATGACGATAAAACCTCAAGAACCGACACATCTGTTGAAATTCCCCTTTAGAACTGCAACAGAAAAATTTAAGTATTTGGACATCCAAATCACTAGGAAATATAAATCATTACTCAACGCAAACTATATGCCTTTATTAACTAAATTAAATGGGTTGATTAAATTTTGGAAAACACTGCTGATGTCCTTAATAGGCAGAATAAACGCAATAAAAATTATCTTCTTACCACAAATATTGTACCTATTTCAATCAATACCAATATACTTACCTAAAAAAATATTTTAAAAACTAGACTCTGATATTATAAACTTCATATGGGATTATAAATCACACAGAATAAAAAAAAAACACTTGTGTGAATCTAACGAATCAGGGGGACTGACACTCCCTAACTTATTGTATTACTATTGGGCAGTGAATATTAAAAATATAATCTATTGGTTGGACAGTTCTGCCCATCAGGTAGATTGGATAAGAATGGAGAAAGAGGATTGTTCCCCTTATAATATAGGAGCGATCCTTCTTTCCCCGATGAAACTGAACAATATAATATATAAGAAGAATCCAATTATTCACAGTATAATACGAATTTGGAAACAAATAAAACTAACTTTAAAATTAAAAAAAATATCGCTTCTTTCTCCAATAGCTAATAATCCCTCATTCAAACCATCCATTATTGATAAAACGTTTATCCATTGGGAAAGAATAGGAATTAAAACGAGATGGGAGATATGTATGAAATGGGAAAACGTTTATCATTCCAACAATTACAACTAAAATATAATTTGAAAAGTAATCAAGATTTCAAATATCTTCAAATTCAAGATTATTTGAAAAAATCTATACAAGGATATCAAACTTTAACCCCAGATTTATTGGAGGAAGGAATGAATAGAAAGGCAGAATCAAGCAATTTAATATCTTACTTACATAATATAATTCTAAATATAGAAACACCAACGACAGAGGCAATTAGAAGGGACTGGGAACAAGAGTTATCGATAAAAATTCCAAACGATAGATGGGAAAAAAAATTTTTATATGTAAACAAATGTTCAATTAATGTAAGACATAACCTAATTTCAATTTAAAATTTTACATAAATTATATTATTTGAAAACTAGACTGAATAAAATATTTTCAAATGTTTCCCCCATCTGCGAATGTCTAACTCAAAATGCCACTATAGCACATTCCTTTGTTTCTTGTACAAAACTGTATACATTTTGGAATGAAATTTTTGGAATTTTTACAAAACTATTTAACACAAAATTGAACCCCAATACAGAACTGATTATCTTTGGATCAATGGAAGAGGGAAGTAAACTAACTATATTCCAAGAAGCTTTTCTTAATTAGGACTAATAACAGCAAAAAAACTTATACAAATTTTGGAAAAACGTAACCACGCCAACATTCAAAATGTGGATTTCAAACATGTCTGAAACGCTACATCTTGAAGAAATGAGATTCCTCCTACTAGGCAAAGTAGACCTATTCTTAAAGACTTGGTCTCCTTTTATCAACTTTTTACAAGCATATGATCCAACATAACATAACCTTAGAAATTAAATGGTTTAGAACCGGGTGACGGATGGGCAAAAATACGAAATAGGTAGATCTCTCCTAATCTCTCTTTTCTTTACTTTCTCCTTTTCTTTCAATCTTTTTAGCTTCTCATCTTTGTCCTTTATTTCTTTTGCTATCTGTTTCTACTCGCTTGTCTATCTATTCCGACACTCTTTGTTTCTTATTTCTCTCACTGTTCTTTTATTATTAAATCAAAAGTACGAAGTTGTACAAGAATGGAAATATGTATGTATGTATTAGGTACTCGGGTACCACACTATTGTACTTACTTCTAACAAAATTAAAAAAAATAAAATTTTAAAAAGTGCCGGCCGCTTCCAGGTCCGGCGGCAGCACCCCTACGCATCCACCAGCAGGCCGCATTATCACAGCAAAAGAACAGCTGGTGAAAGTTCGAAGGCCGTACAACCTACACAAAAGTCTTTTTTAGGCCATATCCCAGAACGGCCTTCCTGGAAAATGCCCACCCCCACACCGCAGCGCCTCTACCTCCCAGGAACCAAGGACGGAGAAAACCAACACAGCACCACTGGTAACCATGGAGGTAGGTGGGTCTGGTTGCCCTCGGAACATAGCATGTGTAACTTCTTCACAGGTTGGGGGAAAGTTACACTTGTTTAGGGATGCATGGAGTTCTATAACTTCTGATCCTTTCATACTGCACAGTATTCAGGGATGCAAAATTGAATTTGTTGACAAACTCCTCCTTCCGGTTCAACATGCACCTAGCCGAAATTTTGTGCTTTCACAAAAAGAGAAAGTGGAAGGTCATGCAGAACTGTTAAGACTACATACAAAAGGAGTAATTGAGAAAAACAAACATTAATCTCTTGAGTTTGTATCATAGATCTTCACCAAAAACAAAAAAGATGGTGGATGCCGCATCATTATTGATTTCACACAACTGAATACTTTTGTGCAGTACACGCACTTCAAAATGGAAACTTTTGTTACTGCCAAACAACTAGTTTCCAAGGGGTACTTCATGGCTTGCATTGACCTAAAAGATGCATACTACTCAGTACCAATAGAGAAAGATCACCGCAGATATTTGAAATTTATCTGGATGGGGCAGCTCTGGCAGTATAAAGCGCTGCCTAATGGATTAACATCAGCCCCCAGAATGTCTACTAAAATATTGAAACCAGCATTGGCGTTTCTTCGGAAACAAAAACATATTGTCATGGCATATCTCGGTGACATCCTAGTTGTGGGGAAAATCTTGGTATTGGCCAAATTGGCTGTCTCAGCCACAAGCTCCTATTTCAAAAAATGTGATTTATCATCCATCCAGACAAATCCAAGTTTATGCCTTCTGTGACTATGGACTATTTGGGGTTCACGATTGACTCTGTTCATATGTCTGTCACTTTGCCAAAGGACAAAGCAACATTGATAGAGGAATGTAACAGCCTTGTTTGCATCAGTAAACCATCTATTCGGCAACTAGCCAGGGTAATTGGGATGCTCGTGGCTGCCTTTCCAGCCACACTATTTGGAACCTTACATTACCAAAATCTACCTAGGGCCAAAATTGCAGCACTCAAACACCATGCTGGCCATTTTGACAGGCCAATGCAGTTACCAGCCAAAGCAAAATTGGAATTGTGATGGTGGATTAGCAATGTTCGACATTGCTCTAATCCCATCACAACAAACTAATGCCAGCGATCACGGCTGGGGAGCAACCGATACCACCTCTAGTTGCGGTGGTAGATCGAATACACACAAGTTAACCTTACTTCAGACACTGGGAATCAATCATCTAGAGATGTTGGGAGCGTTTCACGGACTTCGGGCTTACTGTTCAGACATGCACCATCTGCATGTTCGCCTACAAATTGATAATACCACCATGGTGGCATATATTAATCATATGGGTGGAATTAAGTCGATATCTTGTGCTGAATTGGCCAATTCAATCTAGCACTAGTGCATAGAAAGAAACATTTGGATATCAGCTACTTACTTTCCGGGTAAGCTCAATACAGTGGCGGACACCAGGTCACGCATATTCAATGACAACACCGAATGGATGTTGGATCACCAGGTATTTACTGACATTGTAGCTCGGTATGGAACGCCAGATATCGACCTTTTTGCATCCAGACTTAATCACCAGATACCAACATATGTTGCATGGGAACCAGACCCTGGGGCACTAGCGATGGATGCTTCTCGCTACACTGGGGGGATTTGTTTTTCTATGCATTTCCCCCCTTCTGCCTCATCAGTTGGGTCTTGCGGAATATTCAACAAGACTCCACATCAGGTATTTTGGTAGTACCCGATTGGCCTCCTCAGCCATGGTTCCCCGTGGTACTCGATATGGTCTCAGAACCATGTATTCCGATCTCCAAATGCCCGAGTTTGCTGGTACACCCTGTGACGGGAGAGTCATCCGTGCCATGACCAAATGAACCTATTGGTTTGCAGGATTTGAAAAGACCTCTCCTGGAATTTGGAATGTCGGACCGAACCATGAATCTCATTGCGGCATCATGCAGAGAGTCTACCAGGAAACAGTACCTCACCTATATCAAAAAATGGGAGGTATTTTGTACCAGGACAAACACTACTTACAACACAGCCACCGTCACGGATGTGCTGGAGTTCCTGGCAAGTCTACATTTTGATGAAAGCCTGAGTTATAGTGCCATCAACTGCGCAAGAAGTGCCTTATCCTCATACCTGGGACAGGGGTTAGAACACCAAGGAGTAGGATCTCACCCTCTGGTGTCAAAACTTATGAGGGGTATTTTTAACCCAAATCCCCCCAGGCCTCGATATTCCCAGACCTGGGATATTGGCATTGTCCTGACCCTGCTCAGAGATTGGGCACCAGCCACGTCCCTTTCACTTACCAAACTCACGGATAAAATGGTGATGCTGATGGCGCTTGTAACGGTGCAGCGGGTCCAGTCTCTGCACAAACTAAGACTGGACGCCATGGCAACATCCCAAAATAAGGTAACCTTTCACTTTTATGAGTTACTTAAACAGAACAGGCCTCGATCATCTGGCCTCAAATTGGAGTTCCTGGCTTATCCCATAGATAGACGCCTATGCATAGTGACCCACCTTCTACTTTACCTGGAGGTCACCAAAAGTCTCAGGGGAACGGAAATGGCTCTGTTGATACGCTTTAAACGTCCTCATCATAGAGTAACTGTGCAGACCATCTTAAGATGGCTTAGGGTGGTATTAGGTGCAGCAGGGGTGGACACTGATGTTTTTAAATCTCATTCTACCAGGGCCGCAGCTACATTGGCAGCAAGGATGATGGAAGTTCCTATGGACCACACCCTTGCAACGGCGGGTTGGTCTAATGAAACAACTTTCCAGCGGTTTTATAACAAACCTGTGAGATATTTTCAAACACTATTTTAAGTTCTGTATTATAATTTTCCCCGAAGTTAGGGGTTATTATTATTATTTGTTAAATAAATACATTATTGTCTTTCAGCACTGTTTCGAGTCTGAAATACGTTAACATACTTCCTCCATTGGTTATTATGGCAGTGTGTGAGCATGGACTCGTTTCCAGGGCATGAAATCATAGAGCTTTGAAGTCTTCACGTAGTCACTCACGTGACTCCTAAGTAAAATAGTAAGATTAAATGAGAACTTACCAGTTTGAAGTTTGATCCTTATTTTATGAGGAGTTACGATGAGGGATTACGTGCCCTCCGCTCCCAACCCTCTATTATAAAGTCAACTGGTATGTTAGTTCTCTTATCTTACTATCATCAGTCAACTCTACTATCTGTGATTTCACACCGCTGCTTTAAAGAATGTCGCGCATACGTGCTGGCAGGGTCTTCACGTAATTCCTCATCGTAACTCCTCATAAAATAAGGATCAAACTTCAAACTGGTCAGTTCTCGTTTAATCTTACTATTTTAGTCCACACAAGGATCTTGTATGATTTGGAGGAGCAGAGACACACAAATCCATGATTAGGAGTTTCAATTAGTGACTATAACCATTAGAATTTTTCAGTGGAACTCTCAGAAACTGTCTCATCTTTCCAACTCAATTCATGTTAGATTATAGTTCACACTCTGCCCTTTCCTTTATACACACACCTAGGGATATTTGACAGTTTTGATCTGTGTTAAGCAATCGTACAAATTGTGCACTGTAAGATACATCATCCCAATGATAACTAATAGTTAGTTCTGTAAACTGTAGAATTTGATTATGATGTAAGTAGGCCTTTATAGATCCATTATTGTTTCCACAGATAATTTTGCTAATATGGCAAAGTCATAAGTGATAGGAGTAGAATTAATCCATTCGGCCCATCAAGTTCATGCCGTCATTCAATCATGGCTGATCTATCTCTCCTAACCCCATTCTCTTGCCTTCCACCACTACCTCTGACATATGTACTAATCAAGAATCTATCTACTTCCACCTTAAAAATATCCTCTAACTTGGCCTCCACAACCATCTGTGGCAAAGAATTCCACAGATTCACCACCCTCTGACTGAAGAAATGTATCCTCATCCCTAGAGCTATATCTGAGGAAGGATGTGCTGGTGCTAGAGAGCGCTCAGAGGAGGTTTAGGAGAAAGATCCCAGGAATGAGTCAGTTGACATATGATGAATGTTTGGTGGCACTGGGCCTCTATTTGCTAGAGTTTAGATGAGGGGAAACGTCATTGAAACCTACCAATTAGTGAAAGGCCTGGATAGCGTGGATGTAGAGATAATATTTCCACTGGTGAGAGAGTCTAGGACCAGAGGTTCTAGGGTGTTAAAGGACGTTCCTTTAGGAAGGAGATGAGGAAGAATTTCTTCAGTCAGAGGGAGGTGACCAAGGCTGTGGAGACCAAGTTAATGGATATGTTGAACGCAGAGATGGATAGATTCTTGATTAGTACAGGTGTCAGGGGTTATGGGGAGAAGGCAGAAGAATGGGTTAAAAGGGAAAGATAGATCAGCCATGGTGGAGTAGACTTGATGGGCTGAATGGCTCAATTAACTGAAGCTTCAAAAATATAGAGGGACATTTCTGAGCAACATTTGCACAAGATAGTTGCTCCTGTCCGACGTTTCAATAGGCATTCACAATATGTCATGATTGGGAGAATAAACAGGTGCATCAGAGTAGGTTAGCCTGCTTCAAAGGAGCAAGGGGCAGTAAAACTTTGCGGAATTCTAATCTGCATAAAAGATATCAAGAAAACATTGGGGGAAGTCTATGAAAACAAGGAACAATCTCAGTGAAATCTATCACCAGTTTCAGCCACAACTATATTGATTACATTATGAGAAACCATGCCAATAATCTCACTTCTGCATACTGACCATTCAATGACAGAAAACTACATTTCATTTTGTCTTGAAAATATGGAGTAAGCCATCTGGTGTTAGTTTATTATTGTCACATGTACTAAGATACAGTTTTAAAAAAATTGGTTTTGCGAGCTTTCCAGGCAAATTATATCTTACGCAAGTACATCATATAGTGCAAAAAAAGTAAACAAGAGTGCAGAATTTAATATTGCAGCTGCAGAAAAAGAGCAGATTTTTAGAAAGTGCAGGTGCCTCAGCAAGGTAGACTGAATGGTCGGGATTTCGTCTTAGCATAAGAGTGGTCCGTTCAGGAGTCTGATAGAAGTGGGGAAGAAGCTGTTCTTGAATCTGGTGGTATGTACTTTTAATCTATAGCATATTCTAACTGACGGAAAGGTGAAGAGAGAATGATCAGTTATGAGTGGTCGTTGATTATGTTAGTTACTTTCCTGAGGCAGCCTGAAGCTTAAACTAAGTTCATTGGGGCCAGGAGTGGGGGAAGGCAGGTTTGTGAGATCGACTGGGCTGCGTTCATAACATTCTGCAATTTCTTGATGTGCAGTCTTTGGCCGAGCTGTTACCAAGCTGTGTTTTTGGATAAGATGCATATAATGCATCTATAGAAATTGGTAAGAATCATTGGAGACGTGCCGATTTCCTTGACATTCTGAGGAAGTAGAAATGTTGGTGTGCTCTCTTAGCCATAGCATTAATGTGTTTGGACTAGAGCAAATTGACGGTGATATTTACAGTTAAGAACTTGAAGCTCCCAATTATCTCTCTTTCAGTACCACCGCTACCAGCGGAGTGCGTACTCAACCCTGCTTCCTGAAGTCGATGACCAGTTCCTTGATTTTGCTGACATTGAAGGAGAGGTTGGTGCCATGGCACTATGCTACTCTTTCCTGTACGTCATCTTGTTATTACTTGAGATCCAGTCTACCACAGTCATTTTCAAACATATGAATGGATGTTGACTTACAGACTTACATAATAGAGTGTGCCATTCACCGCAAGGATACTGACAAGAAATAATCCATTTCAATTCCAACTATACTAAATCTAAAGAGGATGATCCCCCCTTCACTGGAAAGCTGCTATATGATCTCAGAGGATGTTGGCCTCATTTTCTGTCCATCAACCACCACAGAAAATCTAAATAGGTAGCAAGGAGTCACATTAAAGACATAGATCTATCATCATATTCTTTCAATTCTTTCACTTTCTGTCTACATTACTCTTCTTAAATATTCAAAATTGAAAAGACAACAACAAGGTTAAGGCAGGGCTGTTAAGGGATGCTTCCACACACCAACTTCAACTTGTAAATTAGAAAAATTTACCAAGGAGAAGTGAGACTAGCCAGCATCTGTTAGCACATGCAGTTCAGCTGCACATTCTTCTGGTTAGCGGGAACAGTAATGTCCACAAGTCACATAATATATTTAAATATCATAGCCATCATTCTTAAATGGCTGACAAAATGTGTCAGCTGTAAATATATGATAGTGGATCATTACCATGAATTCTTAAAATATTTTTACCATGATTCTTAAAAGATTTTTGCTAATTAAGCAAGGGATGTGTGTCTAATTAGGCAATAACCATGGCTAAGGAGCAGTTATGAAGATATGCATTCAATTACTTGTTGATGAGAAGTTATTGTACTTCGAGACAAGGGTTCCAGGGACACAGGATATGTAAACAAAAACATTATGTAATTTGGTCACTTAAAAACAACATTCAGTTAATCTTATGAATCTTATGTATACAATTTACCTCTGTAAAGCTTTTGATGTACATCTTCATTGAGAACAAGCTGCTAAGTCAAAGGAATATTGTTTGTGATATTCCATTCTGTAAATATCAGGAAGCAATGGAATCCCAAACAGCTTTAACTTCCTCATAGATTCTTGCCTGTATTTTTTTCTGTATTTGCCTCAATATTGGCAGCAATAGAGTAAAAACATCTAGCTTTTCCCAAGATTTACCATGAAAAATCTGTCAGCAGTTAAACCTGTGGGCTCAATGCCTCCATTTTTTTTAACTGAAAGGAAAGGCAACATTCAGATAATTTAGGTGTTTACGCAGTTATACGCAGTTAATTATTTCCACGTGTTTTAAATTTAAATAAAGTAGATATATATTTTTAAAAGTGAGATTAATTTCCACAAAGTCAAACATTCAACCGTTCAAATTATTTGAGTCAGTAAACCTTTTGGAATGGCTTAGAATACTGTCAAAGAATCTCCGTGACTGGAACTATTTATTTGCTGCTGAAGGGCCCCAGAATTTATTCCAGAAACTACCCTCAAAACATCTATTCAGGATCCATATGGGTTGAAGAGAGATGAGCAATGACAGCATGCCATGCAAGGAATTCTGAGCCTTCTTAGGACCATCAACTGAATAAAGTACTTCCAGGAAATTAAATATTTTTTTAATTTATTATAAAATCATATTCACAATCAGGTCAAAGTCCCAAAATGACATATGTATAAAAGCAGCCTTTAGTTGAGACTATGACTTCAACCATGCAATACAATCAATAAATTGAACAGGTCTTTCGAAACATATATAGTTTTTTTTATCTTTAAACCTTTATCTTTGTGCGTGAGACAAATGACTAAAACACAGGAATTATAATGTTAAATTGTTCAAAGAAAGTGTGTAAAAGGCACCAACAAGAAATGCAATTTTATTTTTGATTTAACTATGTTATGTGTTCTAATCCTACCCCATTCCTCAAGATATGAACCTCTAGCAAGTTCACATTATTGAGTAAGTATTGATTATATATACACAGTTTGAACACCGATTTTCCAGTACCCTTGGTTCCAGAGTCTTTCTGGATTATCAATTTTTCTGGACCAACGGAGAGGTCACGTGACAATGAAATGACAATTCAATACTGGGTGGGCCATTAATGACACTCCTCCTGTGCCACACAAGCACCATGGAGTGTCAGAAACTTAATACAAATATAAAAATGTAAACTGAATGTGAATGGAATGATCGGCTTATCCATCCCTGGCTCCCACCATCTCCCCGGTCGTTTGTAGAGTTGCAGCCATTCCCAACTGCAAAATGCACCCATGAGCCTTTCGTCACCCATCATGGTAACACAGCTGTTGCGGCTCATGTTGTAGCCACTGGAGGCTGCGCTTTCTTTGGGTTGTGCTCCCCTCCACACCCCCAAATGCATCCCTGAAGGTGACTCAGGGACTAACCATACTTAAGAAGGAAAATGAGAGAGCAAAACGGGGGCAAGAGATAACTCTGGCAGATAAAATTGAGGAAAATCAGAGATTTTATGTAAATTACAGGAAATTTAACTTGAGAGAGAATGGGGCCACTCTGAAACAAAAGCAGTTATCTATGTGTGGAGCAGCAGTAATTCCTCTCCTTTCTTTCTACTGTAGAGAAAATAATGAAAGCTAGAGAATTTGGGACAGTTAATGGAGATGGCTTGATGACAGTCTATTTTATCAATCAATCAATCAATCAATCAATCAATCAATCAATCAATCAATCAATCAATCAGATTCGTCACTTGCACATAAAGTGCAAGTGAAATGAATTTGCCAGAAATGGTACAATGAAAAAGAACATACAAAAACACAATAAAAATTTAACATAAACATCCACCACAGCATTCATCACTGTGGTGGAAGGCACAAAAAATGGCCAGTTCTCCTCCATTTTCCCCTGTGGTCGGGACCTCAACCCTCCGCAGCCGCCGCTGCGGGCGTCCAGATGAGTAGACAAGGTAAAAAGTCCAGGTAAGTCCAGAATCGGCGCTTCCCTACCGGAGACCGCGGCTTCAGGTTGGTGTAGGCCGCAGGCCGGCGGTCGAAGATTTAAAGTCCCCGCCGCGCCGCAGCCAGAAGCACCGCAGACAGCAGGGCCGGCGGTCGAAGCTCCCCTCCAGGGATCCCCGGCGAGGGACCCCACTCCTGATGGTAAGTCCACGCCGTGCCCGCAGTAGAAGTTGGCAGCGGGTTGGAGCTTCTTCTTCTTCCGGGTCCCCAATGAGGGATCCCAGGCTGCGGATCCCACGCCAGCTGGAGCCCTGCAGACCGCGGCTTCAGGCTGCTGCGGGGCAGCGAACGGAGCGCTCCCCTCCGACGAGGGCTCGCCCGCTCCGTGACGAGAGTCCACGCTGCGCCCGCTGCTGAAGCCCTGGGGACGCCTCCAGGAAAGGCCGCCCGATCCTCGATGTTAGGCCACGGGGGAGGCGACATGGAAAAAGTCGCCTCTCCGTGGAGGAGGCGACCATAGCGGTTTCCCCCTTACCTCTCCACACAAGACACACAGAGAAACATTAAAAACGTACATTTAAACACACTAAAAAAATTAAAAAAGTAGAAAAAACGGACACGCTGCTGGCAGGGCTGCCGGCTTGCAGCGCCCCCACCGACCTACGGTCAAGGAGATGCTGGACATCCCAATCCATATGAAGGTAGATAAATCTCCCTGACCTGATCAGATATATTTGGGGACACAGTAGAAAACTAGAGAAGAGAAGATATTGCAGAGGCTCTAGCTGAGAAATATGAATCATTAGACATGGGTGAAGTGCCGGGTGACCGTAGCATGGCTAATGTTGTGCCTCTATTTAAGAAGGGGTTGCAAGGAAAAGCCTCTATGGTACGCATGTTACTGTAGAGGATTCTGAGGGGTACAGTCTATCTGCATTTGGATTAACAAGTGCTAATTAGGGATAGTCAGTAAGGTTTTGTACATGGGAGATAGTGTCTTACAAATTTGATTGAGATTTTGGAAGTAACCAAGAAGGTTGATTAATACAAGGTCATAGACGTTGTCTATATGGACTTTACCCTGGTTTTTGATAAGGTTTCACATGGTAGGCTGCTCTGGAAGGTTGCATGGGATCCATAGAAAGCGAGCTAACTGGATACACAGTAGGGAAAAGAGTGCTGGTGGAAACACGGGTATGAGGTTGGGATAGACGTGCTGAGACATCTACTCCATTATAATCCACCTTAACACCAAAATGCAAGACATTAACATGAAAACTGGGGGTGATGGAATCACCTTTTGCAGTTGGAATGTAAAAGGGATTAATGAACCAATTAAAAGAGGTAAGGTTTTAGCTCATTTAAATAGACTTAAAACAGATTTAATCTTTCTTCAAGAGACACACCTCAAAAAGGATGCTCAATATAGACTAACAGCAAAATGGATTTCTAAAGTGTATCATAGAAACATAGAAATTAGGTGCAGGAGCAGGCCATTCGGCCCTTCGAGCCTGCACCGCCATTCAATGTGATCATGGCTGATCATCCAACTCAGTATCCTGTACCTGCCTTCTCTCCATACCCCCTGATCCCTTCAGCCACAAGGGCCACATCCAACTCCCTCTTAAATATGGCCAACGAACTGGCCTCAACTACCTTCTGTGGCAGAGTATCATTCTTCATTTACGCAAAAATCTAGAGGGGTTACAATTCTTATACGTAAAGGTATACCATTTAAACATACCTCAATAATAGAAGATATTGAGGGTAGATATATAATAATTACGGGTGAATTATATTCAAAGAAAGTTGTTCTTATGAACGTATATGGACCTAATTTCGATAATCCGTTGTTTTTTAAGAAAATATTTAATACTATTCCGGTATCTACACAACATAATCTAATTGGGGGGGATTTAAACTGTACTTTAGATAATTATCTAGATAGATCAACTACTAAAAGAAAAGTTACATCTAAATCAAGCAAATTTATAAATTCCTTTATTAATACTGCAAATGTTAAGGATGTTTGGAGAATTGATAACCCTTCAGGTCGGGAATACTCATTTTACTCACCTATCCATAGAAAGCTAGCTAACTGGATACTGGATTAGCTTCATGGTAGGGAAAAGAGTGCTGGTGGAAGATTGTTTTGCAGACTGGAAGCCTATGTACTGAGCCCATTGCTACTTGTGGTTTATATCAACGATTTAGATTAGAATGTACAAAGCATGATTAATAGTAAGATTAAACAAGAACTTACCAGTTCGAAGTTTGATCGTTATTTTATGAGGAGTTACGATGAGGGATTACGTGAAGAACCCGCCTCACGCTGGCAACGGCATACTTCAAAGCAGCGGCATGAAAAACACAGAACACCAAAAGCCGGAGTAACATAGTAAGGCTCATAAAAGACTTAGAACTACCATTTGATCATTTATTTTATGAGGGTGGGAGCGAAGGGCACGTAATCCCTCATCGTAACTCCTCATAAAATAACGATCAAACTTCGAACTGGTAAGTTCTTGTTTAATCTTACTATTTTTACTTCGGAGTCACGTGAGTGACTACGTGAAGATTTTAAAGCTTTCTGTGTTTTTTTGTCGTAGAATTAATCCGTACGACAGTCCGCTAAGTAAACACATACATGAGAAACCAGACTAATGTTAGTTTCTTTTCACAATTAACTTGTTAATGGCTTAAAGACCATATAATAACCCTCCTTATATCTGAGGGAAATGATTACAAGCGATAAAAGATAGAAGTGACTACACCACTGATTATAGCAATTAATAGTAAACAAAGCAGGTGATTATAGTGCTCCCAACACCGCGTGTCCAAAGCTTATCATAGTGTGAACAGGTTTATTGTAGAACTTTGAAAAAGTTTCTTCTTTACTCCACCCTGCGATTTTTAAAATATGCTCGAGAGGTACGTCCCGCCCCTTCGCCGCGGACGTAGCTGCCGCCCTTTTGGGAGTGAGATTTGAACACCTCAGTGTCTACTCCCGCTAAAAGCAACACCTGTTTCAACACACTTTTGAGATAGTTTAAACTGAAGCTCTTGTGTGTGGTTTTTTTGTGCGTAACCATTAACGTTTTTTTTCATTTCCTCGAAGAGTCTCAGTAACTTTAATATATTGGTTCAAATGTCTAACCACACACAAGTAGGATCAATATGATAAGCTTGAGGGGTTACCTTGCTCCAGATCTCCGTGGTCTGCTTTGTTTGATCAGCTCGTAAACATAGAACACAATATTATCTGTAGTCACATGCATACAGTCTAAACGCAACATTTGTAAAGTTTGCACTCTTTTGAGCTGAGACCAGTGACATTAATATTATTAATTTCAATGTCAATCTTTCCAATGTCAATCCTTCAATTGGAGTCCATTGTCTAAGTAGAGTAAGTACAATGCTCACATCCCAAATCTCTGTGTATCTTGGTTGGGGTGGATTAATGTTAAAGATTCCTTTCATGAATCTAGATATTAATGGATGTGACCCAATTGATTTCTGATCAGTCATAAGTCCTAAATAGGATGACAAGGCACTGCGTGCAGTGTTAATGGCACTGTAACTTAAATGTTGCTCAAAATGCAAATTGGCAAGGAATTCCAAAACATTTGCAATATTCACAATATCATAAGAAATATTTGACTGTGTGCAAAATTCTTCCCATTACTTAGTATGTGTCATATATTGTTTTTGTGTGCTATCTCGCCATGATGCGACTATAATTTCCATCGTTTTGTCCGATAATCCCAGCTCCTGCAGTGGTTGGTCAAAACCTGTAGATTAATAAATTCATATATGCATATAATGGGTAAATTTCTTTAGTTACTTGACGAATCAAAATATCACTACAGTTAGGAATCGACATATATGGCTCTTTAATCATATTCAGCATTACTGGGAACCAAAGTTGAGTTGGCCAATTTGGAACTACCAACAATCCAGAGGCAGAATCTTGTTCTATCTTCTTCAGACATCTCTGAATCAAAGCAAATGGTGGAAAAGCATAAAAGAACATATTTCCCCCCCCAGTTTAACGGAAAAGCATCTACTGCTACTGCAATCTGGATCGTGTTCCCAAGACACATATTTAGGTAATTGATGATTAAGCCTTGATGCATAAAGTCAATTTCTGGTAACCCAAATTGGTGTATAATATTTTTAAATATTGCTGGCTTAAGCATCCATTCCGTATAATCTTTAAATATCCTTGATCTTTATCTGCCTCCACATTGTCTTTACCTGGAATGTAGCTTGCTGAAATCCATATTTGGCGATCAATACACCATTCCCATATTTATTGACCAGACAATCACATGATACTGATCTAACTCCCCCCATGTGAAAAATATATGCAACAGCCGTATTATTGTCTAACTGTATTAACACATGTACACCTTGTTAGCACAACAATATGCTTTTAGTCCATAAAACACCCAATAACTCCAAATAGTTAATACCATCAGCTTGAAGAAACGCTTTTTCTTGAGCTTTCCATCTACCTCCACAATTGGAGGATGAATCTGTTGCCCCCCATCCTGAGAGCACTAGCATCTGTTGTAAAACCATTTCAGGCTGTTTTAATCATGATATTTATTAGCAGCTTGTGGACATTTTTTAACCCACCATTGTAATTCCAACACAGCTTCTTTTGTTAATTACATAGGCCTGTCAAGTGGCCTGCCTTCTCTTTGAGAGCTCGTATCTTGTCCCTTCGAAGATTTTGATAATGTAATGGACCAAATTCTACTGCAGGAAACGCTGCTACCAGTTTACCAATGGTTTTCGCTATTTCTCGGATGGAAGGATAAGGTTTGAATGAGATAATTACAAGTTACCAAAATATCATCAACTTTATCTGTTGGTAAAGTTTATTAACATAGTCACTGAGTTAATTACAAACCCCAAAAGTAAATTGTTTGTGCTGGCTGCAGCTGGGACTTAATTGGATGAATCAAGAACCCTAGCTTACCACAAAGCTTTAGTAACTGAAACTGAGTTCTCAGCTGACTCTTGATAATCACTAATGATCAGAATGTCATTGAGATAAGCCATAATAATGTGCATTTGTGCTCTTAATTGGGCTAAACTGGTTTCAACAGTTTCATAAAGAGTCTAAGAGCTGAACTCAGTCCATTTGGCAAAGCTTAACTGCCATAATTGTCCCAACCAATTAAATTTTAAGTAGCACCGAAAAACTGATGCATAGGTACAGAATAATAGTCGTCTTTTCATCAATCTTAGCCATATAACAACCTGCTGAATTAAATATTTTGCAGTATTCAATGTCTCCATTTTAAAATGTTTGTATTCTACAAACTTATTTAGATCTGTAAGGTCCAGAATACTTCTGCAACCGCCATCTTTATTCCTTCTAAAATATTTAAAAACAAATTGATGCTCGTGTTCATAAGTTTTTCCCATTACCCCTTTTCCAGATAATTGGGAAATTTGGACATTAATCTCTGCTTTTTCAATTGCAGAAACACGAAAAACATAAGCAGGTTTATTCTGTACAGGAGGATTAACCCCTTCTTTAAAAGTAATAGTGGTTAATGAAACTGCTTGTAATATATACCGATCAAAAGTAATAATAAGCCAGTCTTTATAAACTTTTTGTAATCTCCCTCTAACTGGAGATTAATCCGCAGTTTCTTAAGCATAGAACAAATCTTTTAATTCCTCTCCATATGAGCGTGGTGGTCTCCTTTCCCCCCCCCCCCCAATTCGGGTAAGTATTTGGCTGTGCAGTACAATAAGACTTCCATGACATATTTCTGCCTCTATTTCCAAAAACAAATCCCCTTCTGGGCGAAAAATACCTTTTTGTCCAAAGACAAAGATTTCATGCAGCTAAAATATTTAACTTTTCATCCAATTTAATAATTTAGGCAGATTACTCCAAACAGACAACCAGGAGCTTAAACACCACTTGCTCGACACAAGTATGCAAACCTTGGTGAAAAATGGGCCAAATAGCCATTTACCTCATACAAAATTTCATAGAAAGAATTGCACAATAGCGTCTTTTTTTTTTTTTTTTTTTTTTTTAATCCATCTCCGCAAAAGCCATAATAGCAGCAGAATAATTTGTGAGGATTTTTGAACCTCACTACTTGACGCTCTCATATTTGGGGGTCATGGATGCCCATATCAACGGATAAACCGTAGGCACTTCCAATGAGGCACAATTTCTTGTGCTGTGCAATTTTAATATTTCAATCATCACAGAAACATGAAGCTGGTGAGATACCATATATATATGTTGGCAGCTAGGTTTTCTTCCATAGCCTCACCACTTCCTTCATATATAGCAAATTCTTTTGCTATCCCAGGCACATTTGGCCTTTTTTTTTTTTTTTTTTTTTCTTTTTCTTTTTTATTTATTTTGTGGTGTGCTTTCAAATGCAAATCACCATCAACAGGGGTCTGCCTTCTGCAGCCCTAAATCAATTGTGGATTTCATCCCATGAGACTTCTTCCGGCCCAAATCCTGGGTCCGGAGTTCCAACTCCCAATTAGGCCCACAGCCATATTCAGAATAATTAAACCCCTCAGGGATTTTTTGGGAAACATCTGGGTACTGTGACCATAGTCACATAATTATTTGGAGAACTTTCTCCATATGCTCCATAATTATTTCCACATAGTTTAATTATCTGGAGGACTTTCCAAATATCAGAGTCATCAAAAACAACGGGCCTCTCAGATTTATTTATTTATTTATTTATTTTTTTTTTTCCATTTTCGGGAGCATTTCTTTCCGTGGTTATCATTTTTGGAAAATAATTCGCTAACGGGTATATCTGCAGCCACCGGTATCGGAACCGGCTCCGCACTAGCTTTCCCGTATATTTAATTTTTCACCCCAGGAAGCACTTTACCCGCGAATTTTCCTTTACTTCATAATCTGTGCTATCCAGCACTTAACTTGACTCTGACTTGATTTTACATAACTATTACTGCTGGACCTACCCAGCGTCCGCTAAAACATCGCAACTTTGCTGCACTTACCTGCGGGGCCGTTCCGACCGCTGCCGAGGAGCTGCTCCTTACTGCAGCTCCTCCTTGCGCCGTCAGCGTTGACGTCATGCCGTTGCCAGCGTGAGGCGGGTTCTTCACGTAGTCACTCACGTGACTCCGAAGTAAAATAGGTTTGACCATAAAGTAGACGGTATCATACACAGATAGTTATCAAGCATTACAGTAGGATCTTGATCAGCTGGGTAAGTGGGCTGAGGAATTGTTAATGGACTTTAATACAGTTACAGTGCCCTCATTTATTTATTTGCCTCTGTACTCCACAATTTGAAATTTGTAATAGAAAAAAATTAAAAGTGGTTAAAGTGCACATGGTCAGATTTTATTAAAGACCATTTTTATACATTTTGGTTTCACCATGTAGAAAATTACAGCTGTGTATATACATAGTCCCCCATTACAAGGCACCATAATGTGCGGGACGTAGACAAAAAAGTTGAAGAAACTCAGCGGATGAGGCAGCATCTATGGAGCGAAGGAATAGACGACGTTTCGGGTCGAGACCCTTCTTCAGACTGATGTGGGAGGGGGGGCGGGGAAAGGAAGAGGCGGAGACAGTAGGCTGTGGGAGAGCTGAGATGGGGAGGGGAAGGAAGGAGAAAGCAAGGACTGCCTGAAATTGGAGAAGTCAATGTTCATACCGCTGGGGTGTAAACTACCCAAGCAAAATAGGAGGTGCTGCTCCTCCAATTTGCAGTGGGACTCACTCTGGCCATGGAGGAGGCCCAAGGCAGAAAGGTTGGGTTCAGAATGGGAGGGGGAATTGAAGTGTTGAGTCACTGGGAGATCAGATTGGTTATTGCAAACTGAGCGAAGGTGTTGGGCGAAGCAAACATCAAGAGGCCTCACCGAAGTAGATTAGTTGACAGCTGGAACAGCGGCTGCAATAGAAGAGGTTGGAGGAGGTGCAGGTGAACCTCTGACTCACCTGGAAAGACTGCTTGGGTCCTTGGATGGAGTCGAGGGGGGAGGTAAAGCGACAAGTGTAGCATTTCCTGCGGTTGCAAGGGAAAGTACCATGGGAGGGGGTGGGAAGGGACAAATTGACCAGGGAGTTACGGAGGGAACTGTCTCTGCGGAAAGCCTAAAGGAGATGAGATGGGAAGATGTGGCCAGTGATGGGATCCTGTTGGAGGTGGTGAAAATGTCGGAGGATTATCTGTTGTATGTGACAGCTGGTGAGGACAAGGGGGACTCTGTCCTTGTTACGAGTGAGGGGATGGGGAGTGAGAGCGGAGCTACGGGATATAGAGGAGACCCTGGTGAGACCCTGGAGAGAGCCTCATCTATAGTCGAAGAGGGGAACCCCTGTTCCCTAAAGAATGAGGACATCTCCGATGCCCTGGTTTGGAACACCTCATCCTCGGTGCAGATGCGACGTAGACGGAGGAATTGGGAGTAGGGGATAGCGTCCTTACGGGAAGCAGGGTGGGAGGAAGTGTAGTCCAGATAGCTATGGGAGTCAGTGGGTTTATAGTGGATGTCGGTCAGTAGTCTGTTACCTGCGATGGAGATGGTGAGGTCTAGAAACGGTAGGGAGATGTCAGAAATGGTCCAGGTGAATTTGAGTCCCGGATGGAAGTTAGAGGTGAAATGGATGAAGTCTGTGAGTTCTGCATTGGTGCAGGAGGTAGCACCAATGCAGTCGTCAACGTAGCAGAGGTAGAGTTCGGGGATTGGGCCACAGTACGTTTCAAACAAGGATTATTTGACGTACCCTACAAAGAGGCAAGCATAACTAAGGCTCATGTGCGTGCCCATAGCTGCACCTTGGATTTGGAGGAAATGGAATGAGTCAAAGGAAAAGTTGTTGAGGGTAAGGACCAGTTGTTGAGGATAAGGACCTAGGTTGAGGAGAGTATTCGGAGGCGGGAATTGGTTGGTTCTCGGTTGAGGAAGAAACGGAGGGCTTTAAGACCACCAGGGGCGCCGGGGAGATGGCTGCCCTGCCGGAAGTCTGTTCGTTTTTTCTTTCTTTTTGTTATTTTTTAGTGCGTTAAAAATTTGTTTTAATGTTCCTCGGTATGTTTTATGTGGGGGGAGGGGGGAGGGGATTAGGTGAAACTTTTTTTTCAGGTTCTTACCTTCCCGGAGATGTGATCAATTTTCGGATCACATTCTCCTTGGGGTGGAAGATTGCAACCTTCACGTGGTCTGCCCTGTTTCGACTAATGCAATCAACTCGAAGTGCACAAACGGAAGATCAAATATAACAAGTTATCCAACAAATTTAGGCTGTGCACGCCACAAGAAAGAAGAAGAAGAAGATGTATCACATTCTCCAGGCTCTGAGGCCTACCATCGATGGAACTGGAAGCCTCCTCGGACTGTCGTGAGCCCCGCAGACTTTAGCATCAAGGACTCGCAGTCTCGGGTGAGGCCAAGTCGGGAAGCTCCAACGTCGCGGGAGGTCCGACCAACCCCGGCGTGAGGTTCGATCACCCGGCGTGAGGGAGCTGTTATCCTCCCGATACGGGACCTGATCACCTCGACGCAGAGGGCGCGAACGTCACCGGCTACGGGAGTTAATATCTCTGCCTCTTAGCGTGCCCAATCCCTTAATAATCTTATATATTGCAATAAGATCCCGACTCATCCTTCTAAATTCCAGAATGTACAAACCTAGGTGTTCCATTCTATCAACATTTGACAGTCCCGCCATCCCGGGAATTAACCTCGTGAACCAACGCTGCACTCCCTCAATAACAAGAATGTCCTTCCCTAAATTTGGAGACCAAAACTGCACACAATGCACAATAATAAATTAATTGAAAAAAAAACACATGCGGGCCAGATGATTTCGGGTTATGGGCCGGATCCGGCCCATGGGCCATTGGTAACCGACCCCTGCTATAGACCATTGGAAAATGGTCACCAATGCATCTACGATTTCTAGAGCCACTTCCTTAAGGGCCTGTGCAACTTGGGCGTCATTTGCGCGTCATTTACGCAACCTCATTTACACATCGCGACGCACAACACGCGAGTCGTGACGCGCACGTGATGCACGCATGGCACGTGGTGAGGCGTAGTGGCGTAGGCAGTCGCGCGTGGCGCCCCAGGAATTTGGGATTCACAAGATTTTCGCGTGCCACTTGTGTGACGCACAAATGACGCCCAAGTGGGACAGACCCTTTACGTACCCTGGGATACAAACCATCAGGCCCTGGGGATTTATCAGTCTTCAGTCCCATCAGTCTACCCCAACATCATTTCCTACCTAATGTAAATTTCCTTCAGTTCCTCCGTCACCCTAGGTCCTCTGGCCACTAGTACATCTGGGAGATTGTTTGTGTCTTCCTTAGTGAAGACGGATCCAAAGTACCGTTCAGCTCGTCTGCCATTTCCCTGTTCTACATAATAAATTCACCTGTTTCAGTCTTCAAGGATCCAACTTCGGTCTAACTAATTTTTTCTTCTTTACATACCTAAAGAAGCTTTTACTATCCTCCTTTATATTCTTGACGAGCTTACCTTCGTATCTCATCTTTTCTCCCCGTATTGCCTTTTTAGTTATCTTCTGTTGCTCTTTAAGGTTCCCAATCCTCTGGCTTCCCACTCATCTTTGCTATGGTGTATATCTTCTCTTTTATTTTTATACTGTCCTTGTCTTCCCTTGTCAGCCACAGTCACTCCTTAGTCCCCTTAGAATCTTTCTTCCTCTTTGAAATGAACTGATCCTGCACCTTCTATAATATTCCCAGAAATACGTGCCATTGTTGTTCCACTGTCATCTCTGCTAGGATGAGTCAGGGAAGGGGCAATGAGTGCGATTAGCTGAGGAAAGGTGAAAAGATTAACTTGCCAGATGCTGGAACACAAAATTAAGATCCACCAAATATCTTGTTGGCGGAGGAACAAAATTATGAAGTTCCAAGTGTAGGCCACTTATTTGCAGAGCCAGAAGCATTATTCCCAGAAATGGAAATAACAATATATTTGCTGGAAATCTTAAACAATAGCAGAAATGTGTGAAAAATTCAGCAAGCCAGAATAAGGAAAGTTTGCCGACCTAAAATATTACATAGTTTCTCTTTCCAGATATGGCTTGGCTGACTGAGTTCTTCCATCCTCTGTCTAGTATCTGTTCCTACCATTTTAGCAATTTCCCACTATTACTGTTTCGGTTTATTATTATCATTGTACCGAGGTACAGTGAAAGCTTTTATTTGCATGCTATCTAATCATGAACTAGACTAAGTTGGACCGGTTGGGTCCCTGTCACACGGGAGGCCTGGTCCCCCAACGCCCCCGTTCCCTAACGCAATATTCCACCACTCACCCGTTCCTCCAATGCAACCCGTCCGCCCAATGCATTATTGAACTACTCACGCATAGCCCCCAACTGCGCTGGCAAGGCTCATTTCTCCTCATCCTCCAGCACTCCCTCCCTCTCTCCACCCTCCCTCCCTCTTCTTTCTCCTCTCCCTCCCTCTCTTTTTCCCTACCCTCAGTCAATCCCTCCCTCCATAACTCCTCTCCCCTCTCTACACCCCTCCTATCCCCCACCTCCCCACTATCCCTCCTGACCTCTGCCACTGCCCTCCTCTCCCTCTATTCCCCATTCCCTACCTCAACTGCTCCTCCTCCCTCACTCTCTTCACCTCCCCCACTTTCTCCCTCTCCCGTCCTACCCCTTCATCTCCCTCAATCCCCCCACTCTCCCTCCTCACCTCCCCAGGATCTTTCCCCTCTCCTCCTCCCCTCCCTCAATCCCTCCCTCACCTCTCCTTTCCCCTATCCATAATCACTCCCTCCCTCCCTCCCTCCCTCCATCCATCCATAAAAAGCAGCATCTGCAGTTCCTTCCTCCACTGGTCATTCATTGTTAGTTGTTGTTTAGATCCAGTTGACTTGATGATTGGACCAGTTTGCATCGTGTTTGTGTCAGTTATTCAAACTCCACGCAAACTGCTCGGCCACCCTGCAACCTGACTCTCCCTCTCTCCGCCCACTCCCGCTAAGCCACCCCTTGTCCCGTCCCTGTCCTGTCCAACTGTCCGCCGCTGCCGCCCGGCCCGTCCCCGCCCTGTTGTTGCACTCACTGAGTAACTGGTGAGTAACCTTGTGAAAAATCGTAGCATTATCGCATACTGTTTTTGCGCAAATAGAAAAACCGCGCAAACCGGAAGAGCACCAGAGTTTTAGTTATGCATAGATTCAATCAGGCCAAACACAAGGTAGAACAAAGACAAAAATAGAACAAAATTTCTCAGCATTATAGCACAACAGTTCCCTAGAAAAATTCACTGTACACGAGAGAGGTTGGAAAATCAGAACTGTACTATAGTTTGTGGAAGGACCATTCAGAAGTCTGATAACAGAGAAGTGTTCCTGAGTCTGGTGATATTTGCTCTCAAGCTTTTGTCTTTCCTGCCCCATGAAAGCAGGGAGAAAGGATGTTGGCTACTTTCCCGAGGCAGCACAAGCTACGGATGGAGTCTATGGTGGGGAGTCCTGCCTGTGTGATGGACTAACGTTCTGCAATTTCTTGTGGTCTTGGGCACAACTATTCCCAAACAAAATTGTGATGCAACCCATTGTATGCTTTTACAGTACATCTGGTGGTTTGTAAGAGTTGTTGGAGACAAATTTCCTCAGACTCGAGAGGTGTTGTGCTCAATAAATCACCGGATTCAGATAACAGAGTTTGATTCACTAGGTATTTTATTACACTACCAAGTAAGGCACATACACTCACGTATCCCCGTACACACTCGCAAACCCCAATTACACAGCAGGATGTTCCTGTTCTTGATTACCTGGCACCGACATGGTCCAAGGCTAGGGCTCTCTCCTTGAGAGGGTGCCAGACTCCATCCTTTATTTGTTATCAGAGCAGACCGTACCACTGCCCCTCCCTGAGCCAATCATAAGACCCCCCTTGTCTGCACATTTTCTGCCTACTAGCGGCAGGGGACGCAGGTGGTCTACCCAACTATTGCTGTTGTGTTTTGCTCTACAAAACTATACTTTCCCATAGAACAATAAGAGACGAGTCAGACTATCTCAGGCATTGTGAACAGATGCATCTCTGGGAGACAGTGCATTTGAATCTTGGTTTTGAAGGGTATGAAAATGAAGTGGTGCTAATTTAGCTGATAACTCAATTTTAGCTGAAATTGTGTTTAATCCTTAAGACTACATGAGGGAGTAGATAGAAAAATGGGAGGATTTCAATGTAGTTGGTCCAGGACAGATCATTGATAATATCTACAACAAGGAACATGACACAGAACTGTTTCCTCTTCTGCACCATTGATGCTGATTGGGGCAGGTATACCACCACATTTCCTTAAGTCGATAACTAGCTCCTTCGTCTAGCTGAATTTGAGGGAGGCTGTTGTCCTCACATCATACTACTAAGCTCTCTATCTCCTTCGTATATTTTATCTGCAACTTAGAGCAGAATTTGGCAGCACACTTGTGAGTGCACAGGGAGTATTGCAAGAGAGCTGAGAACACATAATTTAATGTTCACATCTACCTACCCCAAGAAGCTGAAAGTGAGTTACCTTTACAATCATCCCATTTATTCTATCAATGAATGTCAGGATTTTCCATCAACAACAATGAAGAAATTGCATTATTTTTCCATTCGAATAATGTACTCAATCACTGCCCTTCGTTAAGGCTGTAGAAATCCTATTTTTCGAAGATGATGTTACAGATTCTGTGTTCCTGTAAATAAGGTGCTGCTGTACAACTATTAAATACTACACATGACAGCCAAGCTGCATCAGTAGTGGAAACAACTAATATTTAAAGTAGTAATTGGGATTGCCATCAATGTCCTAAATTAAGTTGGGTTTTTTTTAATGTTGTTGCCACTGGATTCATCTTTATAAATGGTGACTGCGCCATCATATTACTGGCCAGTAAATAATAGTAAACCGTTTGGGAGCAAAAAGATAAATGACTTGCTTCAGAAAACCCAACCATGACCTACACTTGCAGCCAAAGTTAATGTTTGGGTCCTAGTTGGTCCCAATAATTCTGATGAGAGGAGAATTTGGTGAGTGTGATTCTATCAGATCTCATGAGATAAAACAAAAGGTGTCTTGCTTCCAAGTGGAGTCACACTCACCTCACTATCCATCAGGCTAAAATGGTAAAATCTGTTGAAGATGCTCGTTAACTTAGCTGTATATTACTTGACATTTATCAGCTCATGCCTGACTGCATGTAGTCAAAGCTTAATTGTTACGTTCTGGGCTTTTGGGCTTGATAGGGAGAGTTTGGATAGTCTGGGACTTTTCTCTCTTTTTTTCGTATGAAACGGAGTGGTGACCTTACTGAGGTGTACAAGACCATGAAGGACATGGATAAAGTGAAATTGCAGTCTTTTATGCAGGATAGAGGATTCTAAAAAAAAGGGTATAGCATAAGGTGAGGAAGAGAGATTTAAGAGAGTCCTCAGGGACAACTTTTTCACTCAGAAGTGCATATCTAGAATGAATGCCAGATACAATTATGAATTTCATAAGACGTTTGGACAGATATATGTATATTAAGGATTTAGATTGCAATGGGCCAAATGCAGGCAACTAGCCTAATATGCTAACGTTTGGCACAGACAAGGTGTCCGTGTGTACAGCTCTATGACTCTATTGTAGGACCAAATTGATTGCCCTTCAAAAATTACATCTTTCTGTCAACCAATCTTTTGCCAATGTTTCCCACTGACCTATTTGACACAGGCATGTCGGCACAATCAAACAAAAGCCACCTTTATTCCAGTCACTCCAACCACTCACCTCATTTCAAGAATTTAGGCCTTTATCCACTTTGGGCTCAAGTTGTGCTGAAATCTCAAGAAATCAGACAAAGACTACCTTCTGAACATAGTTGGAAGGGAGAAAACAAACTTGTACAGTCCACTGCAATCATAAACATCTGGGGCCAAACCCAACCAGAGGGCTATCCTTACAAATCAGTCACAAAATTCTTAACAATAATAAACTTTCCATAAATATTCCATTGATGCAAGGCAAGCCAAACCTACAGATTCTCTCAAAGACACTGACAATCTGACCTTGTAAAAAAAAAAGATTTCCATCTCTAAGACTTCAGCTGATAGAACTCCTTACCCAAAAGTACTACGGGATTACCTACTTCACAATGACAAACAGATGAAAGCATTTGCTCATACCGACCATCCCAAAGGTGATCAAGGGGAGAGGAGGAATGCAGAATACAATGCCATTTTCAAAATGACATTAAAAGAGGGATTTTTTGCCCTTTAGAGATATGCCGCAGTGAAGAATCCCATTAACTTTTCACTCCGCCTATTCTACCCACATCATTTAACTGATTGTCATCTTATTCTTCTAAAACAGAATGGAAGATTAGTCCAGTTTTGTGGGTTCTGCTGTGGCTAATGAGGGGAAAAAATAAATAATCAGAATTTGTGCATATTTTTTAATTCTAAAAAATGTTGGATTTTTTAATCAAATTAATTGAAAGCATGAATAATTAAATCTTCATATCCAACAATTTCTGGGCCAAAATGTTTTCCCCTTCATCTTTTAAACATGAAATCAGAGCATTTCTACTTTTTTTTAAATAAACTGATAAAATAAACTCTTCATACCTTTGGCAATATCTCCAAAAGTGTGCACATGAAATCCATGTTTTCCAGCAGGCAATCCCGAAATTTCCCCCTTCACAGTGGTTGTGTGGCCACCTTCCTGCAAAATATTACGTATTTACTCTTTCCTGTTCCAGGATTTCAGAAAAATACAAATGCTGATAAATGAAACTAAAAGTGTAAATATACTGTAAGACAGTCAGTATTTGCAGGAATACGAGTCAGTTTGTTTTTATTTCAAATTTCCATTAGTCAAGAAGTAATTCTGATGAAGCCCACACAACTGTAACCTTACAGTAAATGACTTGGCACATTTATGAACAATATTAGCCACCATCCAGTTGTAATGTCTTCTGTAAGACCCTGTTGTGACTAGCACAATGAATGCACGTTCGCCATCTTGTAAGAAAGATTTAATCTCAACAACCAATGGAAACTTCAAGAAGGTCACCTGACCTCAGTCAGGAGGCACAGGCACATTTGCCAGCTTCTGCTTTTGGCCTCAAGAGGGGCTGGCATTTATATTACATATACACCACATCTGAATTCAATGTCCACATTGTTGATGCTGTACATCTGTCCCCATTCACGCGTCGACTCAATCACGGCGTCAATATAGAATACATCAACGTTGTTGTCTACTGGCTCAGGCAGTGGTGAAGTGTTCATCTGGAACTTGATGTCACGGATGTCACTGCTCCAGTCCCCAGCCTTTTGTCTGATTAGCTGGCCATGTTGTCGGGAACGTGGGCGGCTGTTGGACGCTCTATTTACCGGGTAGTCGGGGGATCTGAAAAGATGTCCAATCTCTCTGCAGGTGTGACATCTCATGCACTGAACGGGGCAGTAGTTGCCTTTATGCCCAAGGTTGCATGACGGTATCCTTACCAGAATCACGGATTTCTGTCTGTGGTTGTCTGGGTCGCGAATCCCTGCCTTGGCCCCATAGCTGACTGGCACTGTCCCGTTTCACGTAATCAACAGTCTCTTCGGTGTCGATGGCAGTTGGGGCAATCTGCTTCACGTGCTCGGCTGATGCTTCGGCGATCATACACTGCATTTTTCCAGTTAAATCATTGCATTGTAGTAGTTTCTCCCGGAGCGGCTGGCTGGTGATGCCGCAGACAATTCTGTCTTGCAGCAACGAGTCATGGATAATGCCAAACTCACAATCAATAGCTAAAGACTTCACTGCAGTCAGGTAGCAGGAGAAGGTCTCCCCTCGCCGCTGATTACGTGTATTAAAGATGTATCTTGTGACAGTTGTTCTTTTTTGGTTCACAGTATGTCTGAAACTTATTCTTCAGCGGTTGTATTTTGTTACATTCCTCCGGGGTGAACCGAAAGGTCTCATAAAGCTCTTGAGCGGCCGGCCCCGCCACATGGAGGAAGGTTGCACACCAAATCTTTTCAGGCTTACTCGTCAATTCTGTTGCCGCCTTGTAGAGCTGGAATGCCCTTATCTAGTCCTTATAATTGTTGCCCAAGTTCCCTTGCAATGGAGAGTGGGCCCGGTGGCTTGAGCCCAGCCATTCTTTTCTTTAGATTTTTTACTCTGACTCCATGTAATATCCGCTGCAAGACCCTGTTATGACTAGCACAATGAATTTACATCCGCCATCTTGTAAGAAAGACTTAATCTCAACAACCAACGGAAATTTCTAGAAGGTCACTTGACCTCAGTCAAGAGGCACAGGCACACTTGCCAGCTTCTGCTTTTGGCCTCAAGGGGCGCTGGCATTTATATTACATTTACATCACACAATTATCTAATATCTCACATATGGCTAAATATACAAATATCTGCGAGGGCCTACGCAATTTCTTCCCTTGCTTCCCTCAAGGTCTTATGCTTTACTAGGTCAAACTTCAGGGAGTAATACACCTTTATGGTGTAGACAGCGGTTCAAGGCTGCCTAATCACCTCTTTTGTAATGTCTAACTATACATTTCAGGATATCATTTGTTCTCTTCCCTGAACTTCCCAGCTTCTTCACAATAAATGCAGACGAGAAGTTTTCATTCAGAGCTAATCCATCTCCAGCAACTCCACATAGTTGGCCATACTGATTGTTAATGGGATCTATTCTCTCCCTTTGTTACCCTTTTACTCTTATAATATTTTTTTCTGATTCCATATCTATCAAGGTTATATAATATCCTGTTTTCCTTCTTAAGTGTACAGGTAACCTTACAAATCATTGTACAAAAAATTGAGATATGGAATAAAATTTGGTCTCTTGGTTTGAAAATAGTAAATAAATTTGGACTGAGAAAGTAAATAAATTGTTTTTATTCCACAACTGCATATCTGGACCTATGCTCAATTACACAACTTTATCATACAGATTGATACAACCTGTTTTCTTGAAATGCAAACCTTCCCCTATACATGGAAGTTGTCTACACTCCTACATCCCTTACATTCTTCAATTGTCTGGCTTGATTCCAGCAGCAAATACAGACATACACATGCCAGGGCCACCAGGTCCATCTTCCATCATGGTGTTCCACTCCTACCAGCCTCGCATTTCACTCTAATGGGAACATGCTAGACCCGAACTCTCCTCATTTCGCTTTTTAAAGTCACGCACTTTTTATCCATTTATCGGAAAACAATTTTTTCCCCAAAAATGCCTTTTGCGACTTAAGAAATCTGGGCAATGATTTTAAAGTGACAAGTTATACTGGCAATGTTTGAATTAAATCTATGGTTCTTGATCCCCCTACTCTAGCGTTGTTACAAAATCCTACCATCAGTGGGGCTCCAGACTGTCACTGCCTGAGCGTGCAATTCCGGAGGCTGTGGGGGGGGGATTAAAATGCAGGCTTGTATTGGATGTCGGAGAGGGATTTGCTCGGACCACAAGCTGATGAAGAAAATTTGTTCTGCGCTTCCGTTCCCGTTTTTTTTTTTTAAAGTTGCTGGTCAATTGCATCGGTGGATTGAAGTTAAACGGGACTTCTAACACCTTGACGCCTTCAACATCACAGATCACAAGTGCAGGACTAAACAAAATGTATGTCTTTATTTAATATCTTATCTTGCTTTTTGGGGTGGTTTCATTTTAATCTGATGGTCCGAAATATGTTATTTAGGCCCCAATATCGGCCAGCCGACATCGGGCCTTAAATCATGGCAGCGGCCACATTCCGATCTATCACAATCCAGAAACATCCACTCTCAAGATAATCAAATCATTTTTTTGCACAATCATGTCATAAGAACATCTAAATCATCTATATTTTGTGTTAATGTCTATCCATGATCAATATTTTCATACTAAATATCTGACTGAAAACTTCCACAATACAGTCAGATGTTTAGTATGAAAATATTGATCATGGATAGACAATAACACAAAATGTAGATCATTTTGTTGCCTTATGATTGTGCAGAAAATAATGATTTTGATTATCATGAGAGTGGATGTTTCTGGATTGTGAACAAATGTCTGTGTAAAACGACCCTTGTCTGTTGCAGTGTTATAAACCAACAGAGTAAAATTGATGGGAATTAAACTTTCAATTCCTTCCATTTGGCATAGAAATTCATGACAAAGTGAGATTGAAAAATCATGTTATATTGTGAATTCTTGTGTGAATGGGATCAGTTTGTTATTTGGAAACTTTGGCTTTTCAGAAATTTACTTTTAGCCTTTTCTTAAGAATGGAATAGATGTTTAGATCTAGTAATTGAATTTAGATGAATTGATTTGATGGCACTGATGAATATGATTTTTTTGTTGGGTATTTACTATTTGTTTTAACTTTACAATATTAAAGTTCTGATTTTGAGAATATCGCATTTTTGAATTTTCAAGGCAGTCTCGGTGTTTATTACTATTTCCGTCACAATGGTTAATTTTGTAATTAGCTACTTATTATATACTTTAATTTCAGGTCATCGAAGTACATTGTATTAGATTTGTTTCAGAATGCTTCAATCTATAACTGAAAATTTCATTCAGTTCCCTTAATTTTTAAGAAAGTTATGGGCTTTTATGTCAATTGACTCTCCTCGATCACAGCTTTTGTTAAGTTAATGGAAAAGCAATAGGGAACAAGATGCTAATTTTCGAGTATGAAAATGACCATAACATTTTTAATAGCTAGGTTGCATGGCAGTCGAGGTCACGGCCAGTGACCCGTACTGTTGCCACGCAACGCCAACTGGAGTACACGCAGTGAATGTCAGGTAAGTATTTACTATGGCTGTCAGTACAGCCGGCCCTTCTTCTGTCCCAGCATCCGGACTCCACACTCTGGTTCCACACTCGCGGACACCTGGCCTTCTGTCCCCGCGGTCGGGGGGGGGGGGGGGGTTTGGTGTGTCACCCACAGCGCGTGACAGTGTGGTCAGAGGGAGACGGGGCGGAGGGCGGTCGTGGCTGGACAGCGCTAACCCCGGGGTTCTGTCATGAGGGATACGCTCCTTCGGCTGCTTACACCTTGCTCGGGTTCAGAGCAAAGATACTAGTGCATTTGGTTCAGAGCCCTCAGTCACCCTCCACAATTATTTACAGCACAAAAATTGATAATGTTGGCATTTTTTTAACGGGTAAGAAAGTACGTGTTCTTACCTGTTAACAATCACCAAAATTGTCCATTTTTGCACTGTAAATATTTGTGGAAATCAGGGTAACCGTGAGAGACATTTATCTTACTTCAGAATTCCAAAATTGAGGAGAAATTATGGTAGAGAGAAGCGACAGCTGAAGGGAAAACAACAGCTAAAGTGGTTGGCGAACATTGGCCGTACAGATATGAAGAATAAAAATATTGAGAATTATCGCGTTTGCTCACTGCATTTCATCAACAGTAAGGCATTATTGTGTTTTTTCTTGATTCGTTTGGTATCTAAAATGTTTCAGAAGTGATAAATCTGGCTGTAAAATGTTAGAATCGCCCATGGTTCTCGTGGGTTTTTACATGCAAAAATAAAACGCTTCTGAAGCTAAATTTATCATTAAAAAAATCTCCAGGCTTACGAGTGGTGTGTGAAAAAGTAAGTTTTCTATCATTATACTATTGAGATGTATATTTTGGCAAATAATAAAATGTCCTGACAGCTTAAACACCCACTCCCTTTCAAAGATATTGTCAATTTGCTGAGGTTGATTATGTCCAATTAACAGCTAACAATTATGCCATTCCTTGGCTTGCATCTGAGTAAATGTAATTCACAACCCACGTATGGTTTGCGATTTTTTTAATGATAAATTTAGTTTCAGAAGCGTCTTCTTTTTACAAAAACCCACTTAAGAACCATGGGCGATATAAACATTTTGCAGCCAGATTTATCACTTCTGAAACTTTTTAGATACCAAAGGAATCAAGAAAAAACAATGCCTTACTGTTGATGAAATGTAGTGAGCAAAAGTGATAATTCCCAATATTTTCAATCTTGATATCTGCATTGCCAATGTTCACCAACCACATTACCTGTTGTTGTCCCTTCAGCTGTCACTTCTCTCTACCATCAATTCTCCTCACTTTTGGAATTCTGAAGTTGGATAAATGTCTCTCACAGTTACCCCCATTTCCACAATTATTTGCAGTACAAAAATGGACCATTTCGGCCTTTTTTAAACAGGTAAAAAAGTACGCGTTTCGTGTATTAACAGTGTATGCCGTAGGCTGTCATGTCCTCCACATGGATGGAGCTGCTCTGTGCATCACGCCCTTTGACCCTATGACCTAACGTGCACCCCCTATACTGAGGATATGAAAGTGAATTAGGTATCAAATGAAAGTTATTTTTATGCTTTATCTGATGGGATAAATTACGGGCTTGATTTTTTTAATCTCAAAATTTTGTAACATTCCTACATACTCTGGGTAAAAGGCTGTGCATCTACTCTATCCACCTCATGATCTTTCTGAACTCCAATGAATTAAGGCCTTTTCTGCCCAACCTCCTTACAGCCCTGGCCTTCAAGTCCTGGCAACATTATCACGAATCTTCTGGTTCTGATGAAAGAGCACAAAATAAATTCCTTTGGCCAATGCCTCGTACTTATGTCTAAGTTGGGAAGCTTTTTTGCTGGGACAAGCATCCGGGGTCGCGCGCGCGGCCACGTCAGGGCGGGGCGCGACCGTTGCTCTGCAGGATCGCGAGGCGCCTGCAGCCGCGGCCCCAGGAGAGCCGGCAGTTAATCCGCCTGCACACAGAAACAGAGCGGGAGCGCCCGCCATATGCCAGGGCATTCCCAATGTCCCTCTGCCACACCTTCTCCTCGTGTGTTCGCGGTGCTGCACCGTCCGCTTGACACGAGCCGGGCATTGAGTCGAGCGCCCGAAGTAACGGGGAGAATGTGTCCCGCCGCTCTCCCTGAACGCAAGAGCTTCGTTTAAAAAGCAGACTTCCCGCCGCGTGTTAAATTCACGCGGTCCCGAGAAACCGCGGCTGTTGTCGCCTCAGGTCCGAGACAACATTTTCCTCACCCCTGCTGTCAGATTGATTGTTCCACTGACGCCGCCGGGACCCTTCATCAAGCAAATTGCCTTCGTGACCTCCATAATTGCCCACCGCACACAACAGTCGCACTGAGGGCGGGAAGACTGCGCAGGCGCCCTGAGAGCTACTCGCGCGCGCAGTTGCAAAGAACTGGCTTCGAATCTAAGATCACATTCACGACGAGGAGCGATTCAGGATAAACATTGTCAAAAGAAAACCCCCGGGTTCAACAATAATCTACGGTATATTACGATAGTAGCTTGTTAGCAATGTTTTTTTTTAGAAACAAACACAAATTAAATGCACAATGCTACAGCAAAACTATCAGCAGGAAGTCAATCTTTAAAAATGGACGTTACTTAGTATATTAGAACAACGTTGATATGACTCAAAACTCAGATTTCTTTGTTCCGACATTTTTTTTCTTCCGTAATTTTAGTTTTGAAATTTTCTGTTTGTCTTGAATCAAACACACTTTGGGAGAGAAATTTCCAGATTCTCATGGACTTTTGAAGTATTTTTTTTAATGGTTTTGACAGCTTTTAATAACTGCCTTAATGTCATGATTCCTTGTGGACTCCCTACGGTTCCCTGCAGTCCATGAATAACCTTTCAATTAGATTATCGCTCACAGAAATACAAAGCATAATCAATATTTTCTGATTCTTTTTGTGATGAATCTGTTCCACATCCACTTAATGTTTATGATGCAGATGCTGGAAAATCGAAGGAAGACAAAGATGCTGGAGAAACTCAACGGGTGAGGCAGCATCTATAGAGCGAAGGAATAGGTGACGTTTCGGGTCGAGACCCTTCTTCAGACTCCAAGAAGGGTTTCGACCCAAAACGTCACCTATTCCTTCGCTCCATAGATGCTGCCTCGCCCGCTGAGTTTCTCCAGCATTTTTGTCCACATCCACTTCATTGTCAGATGTGCATTTTAAATGCAGATGAGATGAAACAAGCGCACTGTGCAACAGGTAACATATGGGGCTTTCCCACTTAGGCGATCTAATCTACGAGTTTAGAAGAGTGTCTTCGACCTTCAAACTTGAAGCACGGTCAACACGTGGTCCAAGGAGGTCCTATGAGGTCACTGGAACTCTCCTTCATACTCGAGGAAAGTTCCTGAATACGCATGGCCTCAGGTAGAGGGGAGGAGATGTTTAGATCTAGTAATTGAATTTAGATTATTTTTTTGTTGAGTATTTACTATTTGTTTTAACGTTACAATATTAAAGATCTTGAGAATATCACATTTTTGAATTTTCAAGGCAGTCTCGGTGTTTATTACTATTTCCGTCACAACGGTCAATTTTCTAATTATCTATAATTAGGTAACTATCTAATTATATGCTTTAATTTCAGGTCATCTAAGTAAGATGTATCATATTTGTTTCAGAATGCTTCAATCTATAATAACTGAATATTTCATTCTGTTCTCTTACAGTTTTGGTCTCCTAATCTGAGGAAAGACATTCTTGCCATAGAGGGGGTACAGAGAAGGTTCACCAGACTGATTCCTGGGATGGCACGACTTACATATGAAGAAAGACTGGATAGACTTGGCTTGTACTCGCTGGAATTTAGAAGATTGAGGGGTGATCTCATAGAGACTTACAAAATTCTTAAGGGGTTGGACAGGCTAGATGCAGGAAGATTGTTCCCGATGTTGGGAAAGTCCAGGACAAGGGGTCACAGTTTAAGGATAAGGGGGAAGACCGAGATGAGAAAATCGTTTTTCACACAGAGAGTGGTGAATCTGTGGAATTCTCTGCCACAGAAGGTAGTTGAGGCCAGTTCGTTGGCCATATTTACGAGGAAGTTGGATGTGGCCCTTGTGGCTGAAGGGATCAGGGGGTATGGAGAGAAGGCAGGTACAGGATACTGAGTTGGATGATCAGCCATGATCATATTGAATGGCGGTGCAGGCTCGAAGGGCCAAATGGCCTGCTCCTGCACCTAATTTCTATGTTCACCTGCACCTCCTCCAACCTCATCTACTGCATCCGCTGCTCCAGATGCCAGATGATCTATATCGGTGAGACCAAGCGGAGGCTTGGCGATCGTTTCGCCGAACACCTCCGCTCGGTCCGCAATAACCAAGCCGACCTCCCGGTGGCTCAGCACTTCAAATCCCCATCCCATTCCGTATCCAACCTCTCGGTCCTGGGCCTCCTCCACGGCCAGAGTGAGCAACACCGCAAGTTGGAGGAACAGCACCTCATACTCCGCTTGGGGAGTCTGCATCCTCTGGGCTTCAACATTGAATTTTCTCAATTCTGTTAACCCTTGCTGTCTCCTCCCCTTCCCACCTCTCCCTCAGCCTTCGGGCCCTGGCATTCCCTCTCTCTCTATCTCCCTCCCCCACCCTAGTCACGCTAGCTTCTCATTTTCACACCACAAACAGCTTACAATGGTTTGTTCCCTTTATCATCGATACTTTTTTGCATATCTTTCATTCATTGTTCTTTATCTCTCCACATCACCGTCTATATCTCTCGTTTCCCGGATCCCTGACCAGTCTGAAGGGTCCCGACCCGAAACGTCGCCTATCTCCTTCGCTCCTTAGATGCTGCTGCACCCGCTGAGTTTCTCCAGCCTTTTGTGTACCTTCTATGTTTCTATGTTTCTTATTTTTTAAGTAAATTATGGGCTTTTATGTCAATTGACTGTGCTCGATCACAGCTTTTGTGTTAAGTTAATGGAAAAGCAATAGGGAACAAGATGCTAATTTCTGAGTATGAAAATTACCATACCTTTTTTAATACTGAAGATATGAAAGTGAATTAGGTATCAAATTAAAGTTATTTTTATGCTTTATCTGATGGTATAAATTTCAGCCTTAATCTTTTAAATCTCAACATTTTATAATATTCCTACATATTGCTCTGTTCCCCGTGCGGCTCTGGGACTTGCTGATCATTGTTTAGTTCACCTTATTCCGACCTACAGGCAGAAACTAAAATTTTCAAACCTATGGTCAGAACAATTAAAAAGTAGACAAGCAAAGGCATTGAAATACAGTCCTGCTTTGACTGGGCTGATTGGAATGTGTTCAGGGAAGCAACCACAAGCCTTGATGAATGTACAGACACTGTGACATTCCAAAGAAGAAGAAAGATTCCAAGGGGTGTAAGGGGTGACCGTGGCTTACGGGGAGAAAAGGCAACATGGGGAGAAAAGATGAGGTACTTTAAAGATGAGGTAAGCTAGCCAAGAATATAAAGGAGAATAGTAAAAGCTTCTTTAGGTATGCGGAGAGGGACTTCCGGTGGTGACATGTTTTGGTAACAGTCGCCACACATAGCTTCGCTACCGAAAATTTGCGATTTTTCGCATTAAAACTGGATTTAGAGATCGGGACCGATTTAAAAAAGGTTATAGGAGGCCTTGAATGCTCTGCTGATGGCGTCAACAATAAGAGTTGTGCATTAAACTCTGGATTTAACCCTTTAAATGCAGAATCCGATTTCTGCTCAGAGTCCTCAGAGAAGCTTTTCAAAAATATACTGCTGCACTGAGATAGAGCATGAAGAGCTTGGAGAATCGACTTTTGAAGGTGCTCTTGAAGGAAAACTGCCTTCCGAAATGTCTACAAGAGCTAAGTCAGATAAGGAGGACTTAAAGCAAACGGTAAGAGAACTGAAAGATGAAAAGGTGGACGGAACGCACATGGAAAAAAATGATGAAAGATATGACAGATAAGCTAATGCTGAATACGAATACGGGCAATTTGAAAGTTATTGAGTCTGTGCAGGATTCGATCAACACCGTAAATAAAATAATTGAAGATGTGGGAGTTGAACTATTGGAGCGAATGGACAAGGAGGAAGAAGACACTAATAAGAAGTTTGTTGCAGTGCATGAGACTGTCACCTCATATGTGAAAACAATGGAAGAGATGGACGAATGGCCGAGGATATGAAGAAAATGAAGACACAGCACGACCTCACTGCAAAACAGCTGGCAAAATGTTCGATATGTGCCTAGACTTGGAAACTCGTTTGAGACACTTTAATCTAAGGCTAGTAGGAGTACCCGAGGAAGCTGAGGGAGATAACCCTCGGGAGTTTGCTGCGGATCTAATTAAAGAAGCTCTCAATCTTCCTAACCTTCCGAAAATTGAAGCGGCACATTGAATTCCGAAATTCAAACAAAAATCCCAAACAGGCTCAGAATACACACGTCAGATCATTAGGAAATTTTGGGACATCTCTGGCGTGGAAGAGGTGATGAGTAATATCAAATATGGAGTACCACTGAAATACGAGCAGACAACTTTTAAAATATTTAGAGATTACCCCTATGAAGTGGTCCAAAAAAGAAATCAGTTCTTCAAGGTAAAGCAAGCGCTCCAAGGCGTGAAGGGTGTCAGATATGGAGTCTACTTTCCCGCGAGAATGCGCATTTCTTACAACGATCAGCAAAAATCGTTTGCAAATCCGGAGAGTGCATATAAATATGCCTTAACCATCGTGGAAGACAATAAGTAACTTGAAAAGCTGTACTGTATGGACACTCTCTCTCTTTACTATTTCAACATGAAATGTGTTCAACAGAAGATGGAACTCTCCCTGTGTTTAGACTCGACGGCTTATCGAGGAATGTTAATTCAAGGACATACTGGGTTCCAAGTGAAGTGGAAAAAGATAAACACTGAATACAGAGCTTTACAATATAATCTGAACAGTGCAATTACCGTGATTTAAAATTTTTAACTGAATAACCTAATGTTATAGAAATAACACTTTTAACACTTAAAACATAGAATACTATCATAGAAATTGTAATGAACATTAACCAGATCAGTAGTAAGGGGCTGATTTACAATCTAACATCTATCACTTAATATCTTAATAAGTTTCAAGCAGATTTATAACCGGGTTGTGCGGGGGATGACGGGCTCCTGGCTCAGATCCAGAAGCCTGCCCTAGGTAGCCCCTTCAACCAATAGCAGATAATTATCTAGGTAAAAACTGATGCTTAACATTCTGTTGATAAAACAGTTAGATATATTTGGGAATATATATGAAATGGATATATGTACTGCAATTAGGTATTATATAGTTGATTTGGAATCGGCTCGGTTCTAGTACGGATATGTTATGACTTATTGAGGGAACGGAGCTATTTGTTTATTAACATCGACAACGGAAGTCGATACAATGTTTTCTCCCACCAACAGGTGGGCCACTTATTACAGTGCCGACAAGCTCGGTCACTGTATTTTCACTTTTACTGTTTTTTTTAACTATCACAATTAATCACATGTGTGTTTTTTTTATTCAAGGATAATCGCAAAAGAAATCCACAAACTGAACTTGGTAGGTTGACTGTTCCCCCATTGCTTAAAGACCTGAGCTATGGATGCACCGCAAGATACATAGGTATTAAACCTAGTCAAAATGCAAGACACTAAACAAAATAAATCGGGAGGAATCTCATTTTGCAGTTGGAATATTAGGGGGGCTAACAAACGTATTAAAAGGGGTAAGATTTTAGCACAGCTGAAAGCATTTAAGTCAGATGTTATCTTCCTCCAAGAAACGCATCTTAAAGTTCAAGATCAAGTTGGATTGAGGGCCAACTGGATAGGTCAAACTTTTCATTCGTCATACACGTCAAAATCCAGAGGCACGTCCATCATGATTCGCAAAGATATACCATTTAAACAGAAAAATACCTTAACAGATAAGGATGGCAGATATTTGATAGTTACCGGTGAGATCCATGCAATCTCAATTACATTGGTAAATATATATGTGCCTAACTTTGAAATCCGCTTTTTTATAATAAAATGTTGAATATAATTGCAGAATATAATTACCAGGATGTTATAATTGGGGGAGACTTTAACTGTGTCTTAGATCCTTATTTAAATAAATCCAGTCAAAAGCAACAAGGTAATATGAAATCTAAAACTAGTGAACTTTTAAACACATATATAAAAAATACAAATATAACCGATGTTTGGAGGATTGCAAATCCGACAGGCAAGGAATATTCGTTTTATTCATCGATACACAAGACTTACTCACATATAGATTATTTCCTGGTAGACACAAAATTAATTCCGTATACTCTTAACCCAAAATACCACACAAATTCGATTTCAGATCATTCCCCCCTAACTTTTTTTTAAAATAGAAGGCATGTCTAAGAATACATCGTTCTGGAGGTATAACCCCCAAATTTTAAAAGACCCGCAAGGGAGTATATATCTAAGACAGCAAATGGATCTTTTTTTCAAAATAAATGATACGCCTGACACACCACCTACATTATTATGGGAATCTTTCAAAGCTTTTATTAGAGGTGTTGTAATCTCATACCAAGCCTTTCGGAATAAAAAAAATAAGAATGAACAACGGCAGCTAGAGGAACAAATTAGACAATTTGATATAGATAATGCTAAAGACCCGTCCATGGATAAACACAATAAAATATTAATACTAAAATTCAAATTAAATAAATTACTATCAGAGAAAGTTATAAGATTATTCCAAATTATAAGACAGGAACAGTTTGAATTTGGGGAGAAGCCTCAGAAACTTCTCGCACGCCAATTTAAAAAAATGAGAAAAGGAACACACGATTACAAAGAATAAATCAGACAAAGGGGAAGTGTTAACATAACCGAATGAAATTAATAAAAGATTTGTGCAATTTTATGAGACTTTGTATACATCCAAAACGACAATGGACACCAACACAATCACTGAGTTTCTGGATAATTGCAATCTTCCCAAACTAGAATTGCAGGAACAAGAGGAATTGGGAGCAGGATAAAGGAAATAGAAGAAACAATATTCTCATTAAAAAATGGAAAAACACCAGGACCCGACGGATTTAGTAATGAATTCTATAAAAGTTTTTACGATATATTTAGTCCTCGTCTACAGAAAATGTACACACACTTTCAGAGAACAAATATTACCTGATACACTAGCAGAATCTACGATTACATTAATACTTAAGAAAGATAAAGATGAGGAAGAACCTGGATCCTATAGAGCTATCGCGTTGTTAAATACAGATAAAAAAATATTAGCAAGAAGATTAAGTAAGTACGCCATTAAACTAATACATCCGGATCCAACGGGGTTTATCCCTAAGAGATATTCATTTAATAATTTGAGACGTCTGCTTAATATAATGCACTCACACCAAACTAAAGATCCAAACCTCGCAATTATTTCGCTGGATGCAGAGAAAGCATTTGATCAGGTTGTATGGAAGTATATGGTTCAGGTATTGCAAAAATTTCAACTGGGAGAGAATTTCATTCAATGGATTAAATTAATATATAATTAGCCAACGGCCAGAATATTAACTAATAATATTTTATCCACGAAATTTCAACTGTCAAGGGGTAGTAGACAAGGTTGTTCATTATCACCATTGTTATTTGCCTTCATAATTGAACCACTAGCGGAAAATATTAGAACTCATCCAATTATCCACGGATATAAGCCAAAATATTCACACAATAAAATATCATTATACGCTGATGATGTACTTTTGTACATCACAAAGCCTCATATCACTATACCCAATATTTTAAATTTAATTGAGGATTTCGGTTCATTTTCAGGTTACAGAATAAACTGGAATAAAAGAGAAATCATGTAAATAAAACCGAAAGAGTCTACACATCTCGTACAATTTCCTTTTAAAATAGCTGGGGGGAAATTTAAATACTTGGGCATTGAAATTACTAGAAGATATCAAGACATGTTTAAAGCAAACTATAATTCAATTCTGGAAAACGCTCCCGATGTCCTTAATAAGTCGAATAAAGGCCATAAAAATGATTTTACACCACAAATTCTATACTTGTTCCAATCAATCCCACTATATCGACCCAGAAAGTTTTTTAAAAAACTGGACTCGGATATTACAAATTGTATTTGGGATTATAAGACCCATAGAATACAAAGACCACGAATGAATAAACCCAACGTAGTAGGGGGATAAGCACTCCCTAATTTTATGTATTATTATTGGTCAGAATCAAATACACAGGACAAGATGTTAAGAAGTCCCTTGTGCCAGTAGGTGGGGAGCATTTCACGACATTCATTGATTGCTGAGAGTGGTAGACGCTCAACGGCGGGGGGGGGGGGGGGGGGTTGGTACGTATACATATATCTTGGCCTGGGTAACCTTCAGGACAGTTGGGCACAGGACACATCATCAGTAGTGTACCCTTGCATCACTGGGTGTTTCGGCCTTTTAACACTATACACCCTCCACAAGATCGGCCCGCTGCAGGATGATCAGCCCTCAGCGCGTGTCCCGCGTCAAACTGCCTCAAAGATTCACCATGACGTATTTGGGGCCCAGCATGGGTCTTTCCGCTTGATCCAAATCCAACGGCTCCTTCTTTCAGCCGCGTCTGAGAGTGATCTTATGGTCTTCCGCAGAGCCTGACCGTGGATTCCAAGCTCCTTCAGCAGTCTGATGGTAGATGACGCAACAAATCCTCTGCATCCCACTTCAACTGGATAAACGTTGGTGTTCCAGCCACGCTGCGTTGCCTCTGCTGCAAGCTCTGCATAGCGTAGCTTCTTACGCTCATAGGCCTCCACAACAGAGTTCTCCCATGGAACTGTGAGCTCTATGATGTAAGCAGTCTTCTGTGAAAGGGACCAGAACACCAAATCTGGCCTGAGGTTGGTTGAAGCAATTTCAGGTGGAAAGATTAGTTGTCGGCCGATGTCCGCCAGCATCCTCCAGTCATGGGCCCTGCATAGGTTTCCTTCTTCTGATCTGGTGGAAGGATGTTTAGGTGCTTTCTGTGCTTCTCGGACAAAGGTTGCCGCCCTTAAGTGGGAGGGGTTGCTTGCTCTCGGAGGCAAGGAGTTGGTCGCACACCGCCTGTTCTCAAGGGCTGTTGCCAGGCTTTTTAATACCTGATTATGCCACCATGTGTATCTCCCTTACATGAGGCTGGTCTTGCAGCCTACCATGATGTGTTTGAGGGTTGCTGGAGTTGGATCCTCGCCGTACCACTGATTGAGGTTCTTTGGTGATGGAAAGACATCATATGTCGCTCTGATGATGAAGCTGATCTTGCTTGATTCCATTTCCCATAGTTCTTTCCAGCTGATCTTCCACCGCTCCACACCTTCCCACTGCATCCATTGCCCCTGTTTGGCAAGATTAATAAAATTCAAAGGTTTTGGATTGAAATCTTTGAAATTTTCACAAAAGTGTTTAAAATAAAATGACACTAAAGTCAGAATGGATTATTTTCGGAATGACAGAAGGTAGTCCAGAATTAAATGCGTATGAAAAGAATTTATTTGATTACAGCTTAATAATAGGAAAAAAACTAATCTTAAAATTCTGGAAAAATGCTCCTATACCAACATTAAATATGTGGATTTCAACTATGTTTGAAACACTACATCTGGAAGATATGAGACTCCGCCTGGAAGGAAAATCAGAACGCTTCTTTCAGACGTGGTCTGCATTTATAGAATTGCTACAAAGATAGGGTGCAGGAGTACCTCGGGCCTTGGTAGGGGGGGATGAAAAACTGGAGTTGGTAGATTCCTTTTGTGTGATATATATAAGAGTAACTGGCTTTTTTTTTCCCTTTTCCTTTTTTTTTTAGGGTCTATCTCTTAACCCCCTTTCTCTTATTCTTTGACCAAGGGTTTCTTCTCCCTTTTGGCACGCTCTTTCACTATCACAACTCTTTTCACCTATTTCACTCTCTTTCTTTCTATTCTTTTTCTTTAAAAGCCATAACATTACGGGGTACAATGATTGTAACAAGATATATGTGAAGTACATTGATGTATTTACCTCTAATAAATAAAATATTTTTAAAAAAAAGATATGTGAAGAGGAAAAAAATAGTTAAGACCAACGTTGGACCCTTGAAGATTGAATAGGGTGAATTTATTAAAGGTAAACAAGGAAATGGCAGATGAGTTGAACAGGTACTTTTGATCTGTCTTCACGAAGGAGAACACAAACAATCTTCCTGATGTACTAGTGGCCAGAGGATCTGGGTTGACGGAGGAACTGAGGAATGTTGTTGGGTAGACTGATGGGACTGAAGGCTGATGAATCCCCAGGGCCTGGTGGTCTGCATCCAAGCGTACTTAAGGAAATGACACTAGAAATCGTGGACGCATTGGTGATCATTTTCCAATAGATTCAGGATCAGTTCCTGTGTATTGGAGGGTAGCTAATGTTATCCCACTTTTTAAGAAAGGTGGGAGAGAGAAAATAGGGAATTATAGACCAGTTAGCCTGACATCGGTGGGGAAGATGCTGGCGTCAATCATAAAAGATGAAATGGTGGCACATTTGGATAGCATTAACAGGATCGGTCCGAGTCAGCATGGATTTACGAAGGGGAAATCATGCTTGACTAATCTTCTGGAATTGTTTGAGGATGTAAGTAGGAAAATGGACAAGGGAAAACCTGGACTTTCAGAAAGCATTTGATAAGGTCCCACATAGGAGATTAGTGGGTACAATTATGGCTCATGGTATTGGGGGTAGAGTGCTGACATGGATAGACAAGTGGTTGGCAGACAGGAAACAAAGAGTAGGGAGTAACGGGTCTTTTTCAGAATGGCAGGCAGTGGCTAGTGGGGTACCGCAAGGCTTGGTGCTGGGACCGCAGCTACTTACAATATATACTAGACGATGTGGGACCCGTTGGGGGGGTTGGGGATGGGGAAGTGGGAAGGGGGGGGGTGGTCGCAGCAAACACAGCTCGCACTCTGCTCACCTTCAGCTTTCGGCCTCACGCAGTAGCTCCCGGTCCCACTCCAACTTCACTCAGAGACTTCCGGTTCACATTAACAGCTCCGGGCTCACGCTGCTCTCTGTCCGCACGCTGCTCACGGACTCAGCCCCGCCTCCGGGATTTTATTCTCCACGGGTGTCGGAAGGGGCGTTATTGTCATGGTGACTGACAGGCAAGAAGACCAATCTGCTGATCTCACTATTTCTTAAACCTTCATAACTTTTCTAATATTTCACCAATCGGAACAGAACTTGGTGCACTTGGAGCAGAGGAGAACAGTGAGTAAGGTGGCGATATAGGTTACCATTTTTGCGCAACGTAAAAAAACTGCAAACCGGAAGTGGTCAAGATGAGAGTTTTAGTAATAGTATAGATAAATTGATTAATGATTTAGATGAAGGGATAACAAGTAACATCAGCAAATTTGCAGATGACACAAATCTGGGTGGCAACGTGAATTGTGAGGAGGATGCTATGAGAATGCAGGGTGACTTGGACAGGTTGGGTGAGTGGGCAGATGCACTTTAATGTGGATAAATGTGAGGTTATCCACTTTGGTAGCATAAACAGGAATGTAGAATATTATCTAAATGGTGTCAAGTTGGGAAAGGGGAAGTACAATGGGATCGGTGTCCTTGTTCATCAGTCAATGGAAGTAAGCATCCAGGTACAGTAGGCAGTGAAGAAAGCAAATAGCATGTTGGGCTTCATAACAAGAGTATAGGAGCAAAGAGGTCCATAGAAACATAGAAATTAGGTGCTAGCAGCCCTTCGAGCCTACCGCCAGATCATGGCTGATCATCCAACTCAGTATCCCGTACCTGAAACCACCCCTGCCAATGAGTATTGTCAACTACCCTCTGTGGCAGAGAGTTCCAGAGACTTCTCTGTGTGAAGAAAGTCTTTCTCAAATTTGAGGACGGGACATTTCCTGCATCTAGCCTATTGAATTTTGTAAGTTTCTAGAGTGCTATCCAGCGACAGGAATCAGTCTGGTGACCTTCTCTGCAGGTAATTCCGATGGAGACCAAAAACTGCACGCGGGACTGTCATATGCTGAGAGAATGGAGCGGCTGGGCTTGTATATTCTGGAATTTGGAAGGATGAGAGGGGATCTTATTGAAACATAAGAATATTGATGGTTTGGACCTGCTAGAAGCAGGAAACATGTTCTCGATGTTGGGGGATTCGAAAACCAGGGGCCATAGTTTATGAATAAGGGGTAAGCCATTTGGAACGGAGATGAGGAAACACTTTTTCACACATAGAGTTATGAGTCTTTGGAATTCTCTGCCTCAGAGGGTGGTGGAGGTCGGTTCTCTGGATACTTTCAAGAGCTAGATAGGGCTCTTAAAGATAGTGGAGTCAGGGGATATAGGGAGATGGCAGGAACGGGGTACTGATTGTGGATGATCAGCGGTGAATGGTGGTGCTGGCTCGAAGGGCTGAATGGCCTCCTCCTGCATCTGTTGTCTATCATACAGGTATGTCAGCTTTTGTAGGGACAGTTGCATTCTCACTAGGACCCGGATCAGGTTCAACAATGACAAGCCCAGGTTTACAGCAAAACTCAGACAGCTCCGCCAGTCTAAAGATGAGGCCTACAGGAGCGGGGATGCAGACCTCTACAGGCAGGCCAAGTACAAGCTGAGAAGACAGAGCTGACAAGGAAAGGTACTCTGAGAAGTTGAGGAGCAAGTTCTCAGCTAATGACTCTTCTTCAGTGTGGAAGGGCTTGCAAGAAATCATCAGCTGCAGCAGGAAACCCCCCCGCTCCCTGGACAATCGTCAGCTGACCAACGACCTGAACCAGTTCGACTGCAGGTTCCCTCCCACATCACTTCACACCTACTTACAGCCTGACTCCCGTATACAAAGACTAGGTCCTCTTCCACTACGCACCCCATCCTTGCTGCCCAACATCAGTCTGGCCACTTCTCCATCATTAACAACAGCCATTGAGGAGGTGGAAAAGCTATTCAGGAGTCAGAAAAGCCGGAAATCTCCAGGACCAGATAATGATTCCCCCTCTACCCTCAAGCTGTGCTGAAAGACTGGCACCAGTCTACACAGACATTTTCAACCAGTCCCTGCAAACCTGCACTGTCCTTGCCTGCTTCAAAGTCTCCACTATTGTTCCCGTACCCAAAAAGCCAAGTGATTACTGGTCATAATGACTACAGGCCTGTCGCACTGACCTCTGTAATCATGAAGACCCTTGAAAGACGTGCTGGCCCACCTGAAAAATATCACAAACTCCCTGCAGTTTGCATACCGAGCAAATAGATCAGTGGATGACACCATCAACCTAAGCCTGTACTTCATCCTCCAGCACCTAGACCGCCAGGGGACCTATGCAAGGATTGTGGATTGGTTGTGGATTTTAGCTCTGTATTCAACACCATTGTGCCAGAGCTACTACACTCCAAACTCTCCCAGTTGACTGCGCCTGAACTCCTCTGTCAGTGGATCACCAACTTCCTGACAGACAGGAAGCAGCATGTGAAGCTGGGAAAGCTCATCTCGGACCCGCAGAGCCTCAGAATAGGAGCACCGCAAGGCTGCATACTCTCCCCTCTCCTTTACTTTCTCTACACCAACGGCTGCACCTCCAGACTCCTTAGTCAAGCTTCTCAAGTATGCAGATGACATAACCCTGATTGGACTGATCCAGGATGGGGAAGAATCTGCCTACAGACAGGAAGTGACACAACTGTCATTCTGGTGCCATCACAACAACCTGGAGCTCAATGCCCTTAAGACGGTGGAATTGATTGTAGACTTTAGGAGAGTTCCCCCTCCCCTCCACCCACTCACCAACAACACCTCAGTCACATCTGTGGAGTCATTTAAGTTCCTTGGAACCATCATCTCCAGGGACCTTAGATAGGAGGCCACCATCAACTTCACAGTAAAAAAGGCCCAATAGAGGATGTACTTCCTGCAACAGCTGAGAAAACACAATATGCCACATGCAACGATGGTCCAGTTTTACACTGCCATCATAGAGTCTGTCCTCACCTTCTTCATTAGTGTGGTTTGGCTCAGCCACCAAGCATATCTGGAGGCTGCAGTGCATCATTCGATAAGCCGAGAAGGTTGGGATGGAAGATTGCAACCTTCACGTGGTCCGCCCTGTTTCGACTAATGCAATCAACTCGTGCACAAATGGAAGATCAAATAGAACAAGTTGTCCAACAACTTTAGGCTGTGCACGCCACACAATAGAAGAAGCCGCCGAGAAGGGTGTTGGCTGCAATCTTCCCCCCCATCGACGAACTGTACACTGCAAGGGCCACGAAGAGAGCGGGTAAGATCATCTCTGACCCCTCTCACCCTGGCCACAAAGTCTTTGAAGCACTTCCCTCTGGAAAGGGACTCCAGACTCTCAAAGCTGCTACAGCCAGACTTGTGGTAAAATGAACCTGTGAACCTCCTTGTGCTCTGGTATTTTATTTCAATCTTCACATGTTTAAATTATGTTTTATTTTTAATTGTCCACTGTATATCGTGTTGTGACTTGCAAGCAAACCACCAAGGCAAATTGCTTGTATGTATACATATTTGCCTCCTAAAATGTATTCAATTCAATTGAAAACTACAACATTCTGAGAGGCTAAATGTAGAGAATGGATGCATATTCAATGGGAGGTGGCGGTCTAGAATTAGGAATCACTATTCCACATTTGGGTAAGTGATAGGATAGAATTGAGGAGGATGGGCAAGGAAAGGACTTTGGTTGCTGCTTGACCAAGGGAAGGCAAGGGGTGGAGGCCCGCAGCAACCTGAGCCTTGCCTGAAACAGGCACCGCTCTTAATAACTGGAGTGTGGACTAGACTTGGAAATGGTGCCAAATATGGCACCTCTTGCATGTGGACTCAGTAGACTATTTCTGTACAACTGCTAATAGTGGTGATATGGTGATGCTCCATTTGTAAGAACAAAATTTCACTGTGTGTTTGCACTTCGGAAATGTGACAATAAAGCACAATTGAGTTTTTCAAATTAGAGAGTAATAAACCTTGTAATTGTATTTCACAAAAGGCAGTATATTCAGCCAACATGCTGAATATATTTAATGAGGAGACAAATAGATTTCTAGACACAAAAAGCATTACCGCGTAAAGAAAAAACAAGGATTTGGTATAGAGATAGATTATCAGCTATAATCGAATGGCAGAGTAGGCTCGAGGAGCTGAATGGCTTACACCTGCTTCTAGTTTCTACAAAGAAAATGTTAAACCGGTCCCGCTGCATTTCTGGATCTCATGCCCAGATCTCACCACACTTTTCAACATACTCTCATTTACTGTGGTAAATAGTGATGGATAATTATTTAAATTTTATTGAAGACCATTGGCCAGTTATATGTTCAAGTAAATCTTACGTTTTACTCTTTTAATCAATGTTAACCATTATGTGATGGTATATGGATTCTGCATAAAATAATATACATTTGTATTAATATGTATGTTTGACAGTATTCGAAACTAAAATAATGCAAAATTCTGACAATGCATTTTATAGTGGTGAAAGATTTGCAATATGAATGAAATCTTTATAAAGACCAGTTTCTGAAATGTAATGCAAATTTGAGGGAATTGTATGATTACATGGAACAGCTTGCTTAACTTTATTATTCAGTTAATATTGTTGGAGTTATATGCCTGGTTCATTTTTTGTTAGCGATTCCAATTATACCCCAAGCTAAACCTTTTCCAGCATTTCCTCCCATGAGGCTTTCTTCGTCTTCACCTTTACCCAGGTCATCTTCCTTTTCAGTAACCTTCAAGAAAGTAAAAGAGTTAATGTTCATATCTGCAATTAGTAAAACTAACATTTTCAAACAATTATTAGTTAACATAATCTCATCACCTTTAATTTACTTTGTTCAATTTACCAATATGAGTTTAAAATAAAATTAATTCGCTTATATACGAAATACATTTTCAAATATTCTGACGTTCTGGCTTAGAATAGCATGTTAGTCATGCTTTCAGGTTACCTACACATGCAACAAGACAAAGGAGGAAACTGGAATTACATATTTGGCTAACATATGGCAGGAACAACAAATTACCCAGAATGAGGCAATAAATCATCTAAGTGTCCCTGGTGCACTGAATGTAAGATCCTTTGCTGGAGGTCACACACTTTGTGCACATTCAGAGTAGTCACATTTTCTCTTGGTAAACAGTTTGCTCTTCATGAGGAGGCTTGAGCACTATATGTGCAATTTAGCACTTTCAGCGTCTTCAACAAGTCCTCTATCAATGAGCTCCAAGTACATGCTGAGCCTGCTATTTTCTGAACAAATGGAGGAGAAAAAATATTCTCTGAATCAAGAGATTCTAGTACTGTGCTTCAACATGTCACTTGGTAAACATCCACAAAATCATTGGCATGATCGAGAAGCAATGAAATACAGGGTCACTTTTGATATTCACCTCAGGCCACTTATCCCAATGTTACCTGGCAGCTCTTGTCTGTATATCTGGATGCATTAAGCCATTTAGCATGCAACTATCAACCAACACATGCACACCTGTTTAACACCCAGCTGTTCAAGATTAATTTCTCCTCGACAATATACAATACTAACTAATAAATTTAAGACAAGAGGACAATAAATATTTTAGCCCGCTCATGTAAATGCTTGTAAGCCATTTGCCTTTGAAAATTGAGTTATATAATCTTCAGAGTAAGATTCAATGTTATAAGTATGTTTCAGTACTAACATAACTGAGAAGCCAGGTATATTGCCTGTGGAGAGCAACTGAACAGTTAAAAAGATCATGGGAGCTAGAACTGCCCAATGAAGTCCAAGAAAAATGAGTGTTTTAGTACATAGAAAGTACAGTGCGGGTAATGGACCTTTAGCCCACAATTTCTGTGCGAAGAACAACTCTGATCTGCCTGTACATAATCCATATCCCTCCATTCCCTGCATATCCATGTGCCAATCCAAAAATCAAATGCCATTATCGTATTTGTCTCCACAACCAACTCCAGCAATGCGTTCCAGGCACTTACCACCCTCTGTGTAAAAAAACGTGCCCTGCACATCCTTTGGTCTTTGCCACCCTCATCTTAAAGCTATATCATCTAGTGATAGACATTTCCACCTGAGAAAAAAGATTCTGACTATTTACCCTATCTATGCATCACAGAATATTGTATACTTTTATCACGCCTCCCCTCCACCTCCGGTATTACAGAAAAAACATTACAAACTGTCCAACCCCTACCTGTAGCTAATAACCCCTAATCTAGGCATCATTCTGATAAACCTCCTCTGCACCCTTTCCAAATTCACCACATCCTTCCTGTAATGGGGCAACTGAACTGCACGCAGTATTCCAAGTGCAGCCTACCAAAGTCCTGTGAAGCTGCATCATGAATTCCTGACTCCTAGATTCAATGCCCTGACCAATGGCCTTCTTTATCACTATCTGTTTGTGTGGTCTATTTAAGGGCATCATAGACTTGGGCTCCAAGATCCCCCTGTCCATCATTGGTTTAGACTTTAGAGATACATCGTGGAGACAGGCCCTTGGCCCGCCGAGTCTGTGCCGATCAACAATCACCACGTACACTAACACTATCCTAAGCATTAGGGACAATTTACAATGTTACCAAAGCCAATTAACTTACCAACCTGTGGGAGTGTGGGAGAAATCCGGAGCACCTGGAGAAAACCCTCGTGGCCACAGGGAGGATGTACAAACTCCATACAGACAGCATCGTCAGGATTAAACCCGGGTCTCTGGTGGGTAAGGCAGCAGCTCTAACCCTGCATCACTGTGCTGCCCAAATCTAATTCTGTTAACGGTCATGCCATTAATTGTACATTTTCCTTTTACATTTGACCTCCCAAAGATGCAACACCTCACACTTGCTCAGATTAAATTCCATCTGCCATTTCTTTTCCCATTTTAGTAGCTGATCTATATCCCACTGTCAACTTTGACAGCTGTCCTCATAATCTGCGACCCCAGCAATATTGGTGTCATCTGCAAACATACTAACACATCTGTAATGATTTTAACTACTAACATGGATCTCCTGGTTGGATTATTTAGTCAGAGGGTGGTGAATCTGTGGAATTCTTTGACACAGAGGTTGTGGAGGCAAAGTCAGCGGATATATTTAAGGCAGAGATAGACAGTTTCTTGAATAGTAGGTCAGATGTTATGGGGAGAAGGCAGGGGAATGGGGTTTGGAGGGAGTGATAGATTAGCTATGATTGAATGGCGGAGTAGACTTGATGGGCCGAATGGTCTAATTCTGCTTCTATTACATGATCTGATCTTATGGATGGACCTAGCATTATTTTCAGAGCATGAAAATGAATGGGCCAAAATTCAACCCCCCCCCCCCCCCCCTCCAATTAGGCACTCTTCCTTCAACCACTTACTTTTAGTTGCATTCAATGTTATATCAGTAAACTTAAAGTTGCTTTATTAGGTTTTTATTTTTATTTGAACAATACAGTATTTACCACCAAAGTACGTCCAATTATTGAATAATTTCCTGCCAATCGGAGGAGTCGATCGTGCATTTCAAACTTTGCAACTCCTTCAGCATTAGCTTCAATGTTACCCAGGTCACCAACATGTCTACAATCAATTAGAGATGTTAAATATGTTTAATTATTACAATGATACAACCAATAAACTGCCAGCACATTCCCAATATAGTATATTTAAAATAAAGAAATACAAGTGATTTGTAGATCAATGCAAGTATTCCGCTAACTCTTTGGAAGACGGGATCATTGTATCCCAGATGATAGGCAGCAACTGAGAGAGGTGGGCAAGGGAGGATACAAAGAATGCTAATGCGTTTAGAGCTCTCTACCAGAGCAACTCTGCAGTTTGACCAACCAACAATTACTTCTCTGCAGATATGCATTTTTTTCTCCATGTATATATTCAATTCCTTTTATAGTGACAGGTTTTACAACATCTCAAGAATTTAGTCCTCAATAGTCACTAATGTGCTGACTATGGGTCAGAAGGTAATCTTACGCATTCCACGAGCTCTCCACGAGACATTCAATGCTGTCGAAAGATAAGTATTCCAGAAACAGCCTCTTGATTGACAGTTTCTTTATTATAGTAATAAAAACAGTAAAATCACTCTGAAAACTTATTTCTAGTATAAGTACATATATAGTGCAATCCAGCATATATACGTTTCAATCATACTCGTGATCATGTCATGCTCGTGTTCATGGTTGAAAACTATATCCATCCATAGTCTTCGCCGAACTAAACTAAAACATCTGGGCGTCTGCGCCAGAATCCTCTAGCCAAAAACACGCCTCAGACTACATATAAATCCCATAATTACAGGCAGATACAATTAAAGGTAACTGGTTATAATTATAAAATATTGAGTTAAGTCCAAATGGCTACTACATACTGGCCCTTAATTGTTCTGAGTATACAACGAGGCAATTACTAATAGACATTAAAAAAGGAGCTATAAAAGCTTAACATATATCAAAAAGCAAAAATAACATGCATTATATATCAGCATTCAGACTTCTTTAACGATTCTTCCATCTTCATCTTTGCCTTCTAAAAGCAAGCATAACTTGGTTATTGGTCTTATTAAAACATTATTCTTAGTCTGAAGTCATACTGTACGCACCGCCGTGGCTATCCCTCGAGGTCGAGGATGATGGTTTACGTTCTGTTGTTTTTATGGATTCTCAGGTGGCTTACGAGTAGAAGTTTTGTGTTGCTCACAGAACGAAGAGCCTGTGCCTGTGTTTTACGTGTACTTAATGTTGCACTCCAAGAAGTATACGGTCCTTCACAAATCAATCAATTAATTCCAATGGCAAGGGAACCAAGACGATTGGAGCTGGTAGATCTGTTGCAGCCTTCATCCGCCTTCACAGCTGTTGAGTTCAAGATAACTTTGTCCACCTGGCCTGCTGTTAAGGTCTGGTAGTTTGGATCATTAGCACCCAAACCTTAACGTCAGGCATGATACCCAGTATATAGTCCAAAACTCAAAAGTCCAAAGTTTTCACAGCATGAAACTTCTTCCTCCATGGATCTGTCGTAACAGTAATGTTGATATGTGAAAGTACTTTGAGAGAATAATAGGATGCTTAGCCTCTTCAGGCATTCCCCGTCTATTCAGGCGTCCTCCAACTCTCAGAAGTCCTTCATCCAATACCAGATCCAGCATATTTTCTTTTGACACCATGTACTCCAGCTTCTAACATCGATATTTCCTCTTTGTATTTCTGTCTTTGACAGAAAGGTTCTGCCTTCTGAAGATCATCACGATGTAAACCCTGTACATCGTACGATGCCTTAAAATCTTCCCCCCAACCTTTTCTTTCAGTTTTTCAGGATCTTCTTCAAAGATACCTTCAGCAATCTCTCATTTTTCAAGCAAACTGCAATAAACTTGTTTTTGCTTCAAGAAACCAAGCCACCACATTCAACAGCTTCTTCCATGATGAAAAGTGGGTAATTAAGTAATTTGTTGTGTTTGATGAATCTTTAGTAATAACGTTCACTGTGATGTTTTGTTTAATTTGTTTTAATTTCTGGATCATTAGCAGAGATTTCAAATCGCAACTCATACTTTGGCCATTCTCTGTCTGGCTTATAGAGAAATTCTGGTCCATTGATCCATCTCTTATTGCTTATGAAGCGGTCTGCTGTTAGTCCTCTAGAAGCTTTATCCGCAGGATTTTCTTTTGTGTTAACATATTTCAATTGTGACACTTTAGTAGTTCCCAATACAAAAAAAGATTCTGTTTGCTACAAATGTCAAGAAATGTTTGTTCTCATTGTTGAAGTATTTAAGCATTGTAGTACTATCAGTCCAGAAGATAGATTGTTCCAGTTGAAGCTGCAGTTCTTTTTGCAGCATTATGTCAACTTTCACAGCTAAGATTGCGGCAGTAAGTTCCATTCTGGGAATTGTCATTTGCTTCAATGATGTCACTCTGGCCTTTCCCATTAAGAATGCAACATGTATTTCAGTGTCATCATTTTCTAGTCTTAGAAATGAAACGGTACCAAAGCCACTTTCACACGCATCTGAAAAGTGATGCACATGCGCACATTTGATTTGACCAAATTCTGTAGTGCACAGGTCCACTTTAAACTCCGCGATCTTGTCCAGATCCGTTAAGCATTCTGTCCATCACTGAGAAGAGGTTTACATTATACTTTCATCCCATCCCAGTTATTTCTTACAGAGGTCCTGCAAAATTAACCTGGTTGGCAGTGTACATGGTGCAAGAAATCCCGAAAGGTCGTAAATGGAACCAATCACCAATGTCCCGTCTTGTACATCGTCGCTCTTGAATCGTGATTCTGAACTTGAACACATCTGATTCAACACACCAGTGCAGTCCCAGTGCTCTTTCCATTGGCAGGTCGTCTTTGTCCAAATCCAATTCCCTAGTCTCCTTGGCTCTGTCATCTGGTGGAATGGTTTCCAAAATAGCATGGCTGTTGCTGATCCACTTGGAGAGCATAGAAATGTAGAAACATAGAAAATAGGTGCAGGAGTAGGCCATTCGAGCCTGCACCGCCATTCAATATGATCGTGGCTGATCATCCAACCTGCCTTCTCTCCATAACCCCTGATCCCTTTAGCCACAAGGGCCACATCTAACTCCCTCTTAAATATAGCCAATAAACTGGCCTTAACTACCTTCTGTGGCAGAGAATTCCACAGATTCACCACTCTCTATGTGAATTTGTTTTTTCTCATCTCGGTCCTAAAAGACTTCCCCCTTATCCTTAAACAGTGACCCCTTGTTCTGGACTTCCCCAACATTGAGAACAATCTTCCTGCATCTAGCCTGTCCAACCCCTTAAGAATTTTGTAAGTTTCTATAAGATCCCCCCCTCAATCTTCTAAATTCTAGCGAGTACAAGCCGAGTCTATCCAGTCTTTCCTCATATGAAAGTCCTGCCATCCCAGGAATCAGTCTGGTGAACCTTCTCTGTACCCCCTCTATGGTAAGAATGTCTTTCCTCAGATTAGGAGATCAAAACTGTACGCAATACTCCAGGTGTGGTCTCACCAAGGCCCTGTACAACTGCAGTAGAACCTCCCTGTTCCTATACTCAAATCATTTTGCTCTGAATGCTAACATAGCATTCACTTTCTTCACTGCCTACTGCACCTGCATGCCTACTTTCAATGACTGGTGTACCATGACACCCAGGTCTCGTTGCATCTCCCCTTTTCCTAATCGGCCACCATTCAGATAATAGTCTACTTTCCTGTTCTTGCCACCAAAGTGGATAACCTCACATTTATCCACATTATACTGCATCTGCCATGCATTTGCCCACTCACCCAATCTATCCAAGTCACCTTGCAGCCTCCGAGCATCCTCCTCACAGCCTACACTGCCCCCCAGCTTTGTGTCATCCGTAAACTTGGAGATGTTGCATTTAATTCCTTCGTCCAAATCATTAATATATATTGGAAATAGCTGGGGTTCCAGCACTGAGCCTTGCGGTACCCAACTCGTCACTGCCTGCCATTCTGAAAAGGACCTGTTTACTCCTGCTCTTTGCTTCCTGTCTGCCAGCAAGTTCTCTATCCACATCAATACTGAACCGCCAATACCGTGTGCTTTAAGTTTGCATACTAATCTCTTATGGTGGAACCTTGTCAAAAGCCTTCTGAAAGTCCAAATATAACACATCCACTGGTTCTCCCTTAACCATTCCACTAGTTACATCCTCGAAAAATTCTATAAGATTCGTCAGACATGATTTACCTTTCATAAATCCATGCTGACTTTGTCCAATGATTTCAACACTTTCCAAATGTGCTGCTATCCCATCATTAATAACTGACTCTAGCATTTTCCCCACTACCGATGTTAGACTAACTGGTCTGTAATTCCCCATTTTCTCTCTCCCACCCTTTTTAAAAAAGTGGGGTTACATTAGCTACCCTCCAATCCACAGGAACTACTCCAGAATCTAAAGAGTTTTTAAAAATTATCACTAATGCATCCACTATTTCTGGGGCTACTTCCTTAAGCACTCTGGGATTTATTGGCCTTTAATCCATTCAATTTACCCAACACCATTTCCCGACTAACCTGGATTTCACTCAGTTCCTCCATCTCATTTGACCCCGGTCCCCTGCTATTTCCGGCAGATTATTTATGTCTTCCTTTGTGAAGACAGAACCAAAGTAGTTATTCAATTGGTCTGCCATGTCCTTGTTCCCCATGATCAACTCACCTGTTTCTGACTGTTTCTAATCTTTTTCTCTGCATATCTGTAAAAGCTTTTGCAGTCAGTTTTTATGTTCCTTGCCAGTTTTCTTTCATAATCTATTTTCCCTTTCCTAATTAAGCCCGTTGTCCTCATCTGCTGGACTCTGAATTTCTCCCAGTCCTCTGGTAGGCTGCTTTTTCTGGCTAATTTGTATGCTTCATCTTTTGTTTTGATACTTGTTATCCACGGATGCACTACCTTCTCGGATTTATTCTTTTGCCAAACTGGGATGAACAATTGTTGTAGTTCATCCATGTGGTCTTTAAATGCCTTCCATTGCATATCCACTGTCAACCCTTTAAGAATCAATCTTGGCCAATTCATGTCTCATACCCTCAAAGTTACCTTTCTTTAAGTTCAGAACCCTTGTTTCTGAATTAACTGTCACTCTCCATCCTAATGAAGAACTCAACCATATTATAGTCACTCTGCCCAAATGGGCCAGGCACAACAAGACTGCCAACTAACCCTTCCTCATTACTCAATACCCAGTCTAGAATAGCCTGTTCTCTCATTGGTTCCTCTAATGTTGGTTTAGAAAACTATCCCGCATACATTCCAATAAATCCTCTTCCTCAGCAACCCTGCCAATTTGATTCACCCAATCTATATGTAGATTGAAGTCACCCATTATAACCGTTTTACCTTTGTTGCACGCATTTCTAATTTCCCGTTTGATGCTATCCCCAACTCCACTACTACTGTTAAGTGGCCTGTACACAACTCCCACTAGCGTTTTCTGCCCCTTAGTGTTTCGCAGTTCTACCCATATCGATTCCACATCCTCCAAGCTAATGTCCTTCCTTTCTATTGCGTTAATCTCCTCTCTAACCAGCAACGCTACCCAACCTCCTTTTCCTTTCTGTCTTCCCTCCTGAATATTTAATATCCCTGGATGTTTAGCTCCCAACCTTGGTCACCCTACAACCATGTCTCCGTGATCCCAACTATATCATTTTCATTAATAACTATCTGCACATTCAACTCATCCACCTTATTACAAATGCTCCTTGCATTGAGACACAAAGCCTTCAGGCTTGTTTTTACAACAACCTTATACAATTATGTTCAAAAGTGGCCTTTTTTGATTTTTGCCTTCCACTTTTACTTTTCACCTTGCTACCTATTGCTTCTACCCTCATTTTACACCCATCTGTCTCTGTGCTCATGCTACCATCCCCCTGCCACATTAGTTTAAATCCTCCCCGACAGCACTAGCATGAATCCTCCCCTTTGGCAAAGGGAAGTCAGATGTTTTACCATTTGAATTGCTTCCTGCTCCGTAGACATGGATTTTAAACAATCATCAACATTGAAATTGTTCTTCACAGTGTTTGTCACTTCTTCTGGAAAGTGAGGTTTATCTTCTGCGGTGGCTCAGCACTTCAACTCCCCCTCCCATTCCACATCCGACCTCTCGGTCCTGGGCCTCCTCCACGGCCAGAGTGAGCAACACCGCAAGCTGGAGGAACAGCACCTCATATTCCGCTTGGGGAGTCTGCATCCTTTGGGCTTGAATATTGAATTTTCTCAATTCTGTTAACCCTTGCTGTCTCCTCCCCTTCCCACCTCTCCCTCAGCCCTCGGGCCCTGGCATTCCCTCTAACTCTATTTCCCTCCCCCACCCCAGTCGCACCAGCTTCTCATTTTCACACCACAAACAGCTTACAATGGCTTGTTCCCTTTATCACCGATACTTTTTTGCATATCTTTCACTCATTGTTCCTTATCTCTCCACATCACCGTCTATATCTCTCGTTTCCCTGAACCCTGACCAGTCTGAAGAAGGGTCTCGGCCCGAAACGTCGCCTATCTCCTTCGCTCCTTAGATGCTGCTGCACCCGCTGAGTTTCTCCAGCTTTTTGTGTACCCTCTTTATCTTCTGCGGTCTTTCTTAATGCGAAAATTGCACACCTAGGTGATGACACTGCTCCAAAGAGATGTACCATCACCTGCTATTCAACAAGATCTTGTTGTGCATCACCATCAGGCCACCACAGGAATCGTAATTAGTCAATATGCTTTTCTGATACATTGACTTGATGAAATATTGCTTTAATATCAGCCATCAAAGCAATTGGTTCTTGCCTGAATTTAATAAGAATTCCAATGAGTGAGTTGGTAAGGTTTGGACCTTGCAGTAGTTGACAGTTAAGTGATGTTCCTTTGAAGACTGCAGCACAGTCAAAGACCACCCTCAGGGTCCCTTTCATGGAGTGATAGACCCCACGGTGCGGAATATATCAAAGCTGTACGACACTTCGATTTAACTAGTTTGTTGGTACCGTTTCAGTATAATCATTGTCAATCATGTCCTTTAGGAAAGACGTATATTCCTCATGAAACTTCATAATCTTGCCAAACTTGCGTTTCAGATTTTGGGTGCATTGTTCTGCCATGCGATGATTATTTAGCAGACTAACGCTTTCTTGCTTGAAAGGTAAGTTTAGACGGTAGTGTCCTTCTATCATCTTTACTGTCGTTCATAATATCCCAAAATGTTTACTTTTCTCTGGACATTTCTTCCAATTCCTTACCAGTACTTTCACTGAAGTCATGATTGTATTGCTTGATTAACAGCTCTTCTAATTTAACAGTAGATATTTGATTAACAGCAGCAGCAGGGTGGTTCTTCTGGTTCCTACTTCCGTTGTTCCTTCTCAAGGAGCCGTGGATAACCCATCTGAGTAGGGTTCTCACAGCGAATGGTCCGTCCCCTTTATTGTCTATTGTCCCTTTGACTGCTGATAATCTCTTTATGTTCCAATGCCTTTGAAGCATTTGTTCCAATAAGTAAGTCGATACCATAACTTATTTTAGGTATTTTGACATCCTTCAAGTAAGGCCATCGTTTCAAGTCCTCTTGTCTGGGTATATTTTGATGAGAAACAGGCATGATCTCATGTGTAAACACCTCAGTTATTCGTATAAAATTGTCTTCATTCAGGCTAGATATTTCCATACTTGTAATGTGATGACTGACGCACTCTTTCTCTTCATTCATGGTATGCAATAGAATCTTAACCTTTTCTCCTGTAATGTCCATTCTTCTCATCAAGCTTTCTGTGCAAAAGGTAGTTGAGCTCCCATGATTCAAAAATGCATATATTTGCAACGCTGTATTCGTCTTGCTGTTCATTACCTGTACTGGTAAGATGGAGAAAATACAGGTTTCTACCCCGGCCCCATATGCGCATTTATCTGAAGTGAGGTAACAGCACCCTCCGTCGCTGGCTATGCCTGCTGTTCTATTTGCTCTGGCTTCTTTTCCGTTTTCTTCTGTTCAGTGCGAAGTAATCCAGGATGATTCTGTTTACACTTATCGCAAGTTATAGGACTCTTGCAGTCTTTAACCATGTGTCCTTTCTTCAAACATCCAAAACAGATTTCCTTCTCCTTTAAGAAATCCACCTTTTCTTTATATTCCTTCTTCTTGAATTTTAGACACCACTTTATGGGGTGCCCAGCTCTATCACACTACAAACAAATCCCTTGTGGCTTAACAGTAGATGTATCTCCTTTAGTTTCTTCAGGTATTACAGCGGTGGCAAAACTACTTCCCCTAGGTGCTGGTCTTCCTCTTGTTTTAGTAAAGGTAGAACCTTTGACAGTTGCTGATTTAGGATCTTTAATATCCTCGTGACGTATACTTGGCATAAATCATACTTTCCTTTCTATGAAATTCACCAGATCCGGAAACATGGCATCTCGCTTCTCATCTTCCTGTATTTGGCCTGCCTTGTCCCTCCACTTCTCTCGAAGACTAAAGGGCAGATTATGAATAATAATCTTCATATTACTAACAACATTCATTTCTTCCATATGGTTTTTGCTCATCAAGTTACAACAACCTTTAAGAAACATCGTGAACTCGTGCAATGCCTCCACATCTTCCGCCTTGATAACTGACCAGGCAAAGGCCCTCTTCATGTATGCATTAGCAATCTTCTGTTCGTTACCTAAATATTCTCAGAGCTCTTGCCTTTTGATAGCCCTCCGAAATATTCTCAGAGCCTCCTGCCCTTTGATAGCCCTCCTTTTCAGGCAAATGTAGACAACTAGTAACAAACTGCCTTGCACGCCCGCCTGTGTATTGTTCAAGAAAGTTTAAGCGATCTCCCGGATCAGTAGTTTTCATTTCCACTCCTTCCCAAAACTGTTTTATGAAAGTTTCATAATGCAAAGGATCACCATCATATGTAATTTATTTTGTAGGTAAGGTAGAAAGGATATTTTGTTGAGCCATAAACTTGCTGATTTTCGTTTGATTTTGCACCAATTCAAAGAATTTGAGATCCCTGGTTGGGAACAAATGAATGATAATCAGGCATCTGTGAATGTTGCTGTCTTGTGTAAGCTTCGTCACGAGCACCGTGGCTAGTTATCCGTCCCTGGCTGGGAACAAATAAATGATAATCAGGCATCTGTCGGTTGGCTTGCTTGAGCCTGCATATCAGGCCCCCGAATGGGATGAAGAAATTAAGTTTTGTTAAGCTCCCACCCCCTGGCTTCCAGCTCTGGGCCGCGAAGCCAGAGTGGCTCTGGTTGTGGGTACGTTTTAGGTACTGCTTCCTTTCCTGTTAAGGATCCTTTCTTCTGAGATACACTTGAGCCACATCTTGATCCCCGTCTCTCCAATGCCTCTTTTTTCATTGCGGATACTTCCAACTTAATGGCCATTTCCAGCCGTTCTTTCTTTTTCTTCAGCTGATTTTCATGTTCCTCAGCCTCTCTATTCAACTGCCTTTCGCCCTCTTCAGCTTCTCTCTTAAACTGCCTTTCTCGCTCTTCAGCTTCTCTCTTAAACTGCCTTTTCTGCTCCTCAATCTCATGTTTTCTTTCCAAGGCGGCAGTTTCTATCGAGAGAGCAGCAAGTTCAGCTTCGGCTTTCATTTGAGACTCTTGAGATTGAACTGGCTACAGAACCAGACTTATGTCTTGATCCTCGTGTAGAGACATTTGAGATACTATCTTGTGGTGTTATTTCTTCTTCAATTTGGATACCTTGTTGCGTAGCATCTCTTGCTATAGCACACGTGGTCCTTTGATCAACTTCAGTTAACCATCTCTTCGCATCTTCCATAAAATCATCAAATCTCTCCACCTTCTGGCTCCTCTTCATACTCACCTGTCCGTAGCCCCATGGGTTAATCCTCTTCGGCTGACTGCCAGGTCGTATGTTCAATAGTTGAGCATAAATCCATAACAATCGTTCTGGTGCGGTGGTCCATAAACACCCGAAATAATTCAAAACAAAACTGGACGTTCAGAAAACATCCAAATATTTTCAAGGTCACAGCTTTCCTTTTGCTGGCTTATCTTCACATTAAGGTAAACAAGCTTCTGTGGCTGTTTCTGCAAGCTTTAGCAGAATTTAAACTTCTAGTATATCTCACAGATTTTAAATTTGCCCTTTTTTAATCACTTTAAAATGCGATGAATCTGTCAAACTTTTCACAGCATCTCATTAAGAAGTTATTCGAATTAAAGCGTTCCAGCTTTCAAATTTACAGCATAGTGCAACAGCTGGTCTTTACTCACGATTGCTCAATCAGTGAAGTTTTCAATCTTCAGATAAGTCGAGTGGCTGTTTCGATTAATCTACCGGCGGGTAGGCTCTAAACCGGGTCAAGCTACAATCTCTGGCAGAGATTTAGCTTCTTCAGTTCCTATTCTACGAAACCAATCTTCAGTTCCACTTCTACAGAACCAGTTCTTCAGGCAGTAATCTCTCACAGAGATCCAGCCCAATCTCCTGGTCCTCTTCTATGGGACCAATCTTCTACTTCCTGGTAGTACAGTAGTCTTCTACTCTAATTATAGTGACAACTTTAAAGTAAAGTTTTTACGTCTCAAGGATTTAGTCTTCGATAGTCACTAATGTGCTGACTATGGGTCAGAAGGTAATCTAACGCATTCCACGAGCTCGCCACTAAATTTTCAATGCTGTCGAGAGATAAGTATTCCAGAAACATGATTGATAGATAGTCTCTTGATTGATAGTTCCTTTATTATAGTAGTACAAACAGTAAAATCACTCTGAAAACATCTTCTAGTATATCATCTTCCAGCATATATACGTTTCAATCATACTCGTGATCAAGTCGTGATCATGCTCGTGTTCATGGTTGAAAACTATATCCTCCCATAGTCTTCGCCGAACTAAACTAAAATATCTGGGTGTTAACGAAGAAACTGCAGATGCTGGAGAATCGAGGGTTACACAAAAAGCTGGAGAAACTCAGCAGGTGCAGCAGCATCTAAGAGGCGAAGGAGATAGGCGACGTTTCGGGTCGAGACCCTTCTTCAGATAAAAAATATCTGGGCGTCTGCACCAGAATCCTCTAGCCAAAAACACGCTTCAGACTACGTACAAATCCCACCCACATAATTACAGACAGATCAAATTAAAGGTAACAGGTTATATTTATAATATACTGAGTTAAGCTAAATGGCTACCACACCTTTCTAAAGGCCACAATGGAACCTACTCCACTATATCCACCTCCCACTCTAGGTTTAGGTTTATTATTGTCACTTATAATTTAGTATAGTGAAAAACGTTTTGTATCAAAAGCTTTGTTGTCTATCTAATTAAATCAGAAAATACTATACATAAATATTATCAAGCAAAACTCCAGTACAATAAGCAGAGCAAATGCAAAGATACAGAATACAGAATATAGTTTTCAGCATTGTAGCGCACCAGTTTAGGTTTATTATTGTCACTTATAATTTAGTATAGTGAAAAACGTTTTGTATCAAAAGCTTTGTTGTCTATCTAATTAAATCAGAAAATACTATACATAAATATTATCAAGCAAAACTCCAGTACAATAAGCAGAGCAAATGCAAAGATACAGAATACAGAATATAGTTTTCAGCATTGTAGCGCACCAGTTCGAGACAAAGTTCAATGTTCACCAACGGGTTGAGGTCAATCACACAGTATCCTAGCTTATGCAAGGACCATTCAGAAGTCTGATAGCAGAAGAGAAGAAGCTATTCCTGAGTCTGGTGATGCAGGCTTCAAAATTTCTGTATCTTCTACCTGACAGAAGTGGGGAGAAGGTGGAATGAATGAGGTGACTTGATTATGTTGGTTGCTTTGCCGAGGCAGCCTTAAGTATAAATGGATTAAATAAAGAATTTCACAACCATATCCACTTCTGCATCATTGATGCTGATGTTTCCAATCACAAGCTCCATTAAAATAGGTTTTCCATGTTGCTCTTAATTTTCATATCTTCTGACTTCTTCTCCTTCACCCTTCCCTCAAAAAGAAGAGCCTCCTATTAATCGGTCTTATCATGTGACCTTCCCTTCTCAAAAGAATCAGTCTCTCTATTTCACCATGTAACTATAGTCCCTCTTCCCAGGAATCATTTCTGGACTCTCTCTTATGCCCACACATCGTCCCTACATGACGACCAGATTGGGTCCAATGTTCCAGTTAAGGCCAGACCAGTGTTCCACAAAGGATCAGAATAATATCCCTGCTTTTATACTCAATGCCCGTTAACAAAGCCCAAAATTGCATATGCCTTATTAATTAGTTTCTCAACCTGCTTTCACTTTGAGCGCACATTCTTCCGAGTCTGTCTACTCCCTAGACTTATTTTAGAACAGTATTCTTTATTCTTTTTTTTTCATTCTTTCTAACAAAATGCATAATCTCACATTTTTCTGCATAAACCGTCATCTGTGATGCAGTCTGCCCATTCCACCAATATTGCCCTATGTGCTGGTATCTGAACAATCACAAGTTCGTACTGCAATACTTTGAAAAGAACATCCACTTGGGGTTTACAGTATTGTGCATACTTCCTTCCTCTTTTGCATTCCCACTGCATTGAAACAATGATCACGTTGGCACATCTCAATGTGGAGTGAACTCTAATGCAGTGTACAAAGGCTGCCAGTGAGGTCTAATGCTGGGTGGGTTGGGAAAGCAATGCGCAGGCCCGGGTGCACTGACTCAATGCTCAAAATACAGGCACAAATTTGAATTAAAAACTTGAATAACAAAGGTTATTGATAAACAGGCTTGCAAAGAAGTCTATATAAATACAATAAATCAAGCAACAGCCTAGATACCAAGACTGACATATGCTACTATTCCCATTCCTCCAGTCAGAAACACAACTGTTCACCATGACCTTCTTGCAGTCTGTTATTTAGTCAATTTCAAATCTGTACAACTAACTTTCCTTCAATATGTAAGCTTCATCAATATATGTATACTAGATCAAGTGCAGCTCCCCCAAAGCACCCGTCCCCTACCCATTGCCCCCATGGGAGGCGTGGTAAGATTCAAGCACTCCTCAGCAAAAATCATAGCTCGTGAGCCTCCCCAGCAGAGTTGTAAAACAAATCCCAATAACATCTTCCCAATTGCAATACCAATTGACCCCCCCCCCCCCCTCCTGTCCTGCCAGGAGCTATGATGGCAACATTTTTGCAAATGTGCATTTGCTGTGAGATGCCATTGAGCTGAAATGTTCAGAGAGTTCCTGTCTTGCAACTTTGTATCGAAGTGTGTTGGAAGTTCTGAGAAACTGGAAAAAACATTTTAAATCCAAAGTATTGTCAGATCTTTGAACATTTTCATTAATAACTCGAGAAATAAAGCATGAATTTTTCAGATGTAGATTTTGGATTCCACGGGAAAAATCTCTACTGGACCGTGTAGATTTTTTGTGAAGATGTGACCACAAACACACACACATCCAAGATCAGAGCTTACTAGACCAAGTGCAGACTCGTTGGGTCTGTTCCCCCAAAGTGCGGTTGCGGGGGGGGGGGTTGCATGTCGTGTCACACACACTAACTACCACCCTGCACACACGCTAACTACCCTCTTGATATTATATTAATATTATTAATTTGCTCCTTTTACCCCATAATCGCCCTATCCACTGACACATAACCCCCCAACTCACAGGCGTGTCTAAAGGGGGGGGTAGAGAGTGAGGGCAGAGCGAGAGGGGCAGAGACAGAAGGGCAAGAGACAGAGGGAGAGGGGTGGAGGGGAGGAGAGGATGTGTGGGTGAGGGGGGAAGGGGAGAGAGAGATGGAGATGGACAGAGAGTGGGGAGGGGCAGGGGAGATGGGGAGAGAGTAGGGAGGTGGAGATGGGGAGAGAGAGATGGGGAGAGAATGGGGAGGAGAGGGGACGGTGAAGGGAGAGAGAGGGGGATGAGGATGGGGGAGGGGAGGAGAGCAGGGGAGGGTAAAAGAGGAGACAGGGGTAGGGGGAAGGGGATGGTAGAGGGGGGAGGGTGGGTGAGGGGCTAGAGAGGGGGTGGGGGAAGGGGAGAGGGGGAGGTGAGAGGAGAGGGATGGGGAGAAGGGAGGAAAGGGAGAGGGGGAGGGGAGGAGAGGGGGAGGGGAGGAGAGGGGGAGGAAGAGGGGGAGGGGAGAGGTGGAGAGAGAGTGGAGGGGGAGAGAGGAGAAGGAGAGAGTGGAAGGGGGAGAGAGAGGAGGGGAGAGAGGAGGAGGGGAGAGAGAATGGGGAGGGAGAGAGGTGGGGGGGAGGGAGAGGAGAACAATGGGGGGTGAGGGGGGAGAGGGGTAGCCGGGAGTGGTGCAAGAGATAGGGGAAGGGGTGGGGGGAGATGGGGGTGAAGAGAGGTGGGGGAGGGGGGAGAGGGGGTGGTAGGATGGAGAGGGGTGAGAAGAGAGGGGGATGGAGAGGGGGAGAGAGGGGGCAAGGGGAGGAGGGAGACAGGGGTCAGGGAGGGGGTGAGAGAGGGTTCGGGGAGGGGGGTGAGAGAGGGGTGGGGGAGAGAGGGGTGGGAGAAGGGGGAGATAGGGAGGAGGGGGGAGGGGGAGAGAGGGGGAAGAGTGTGGCGGGAGGGGGAGAGGGGTAGGGAGAGAGAGGGATGAGTGTGGAGGGAGGGGGAGAGTGGTGGGGGGGGGAAGAGTGGGGAGGGAGGGGGTGAGCGGAGAGAGGGGGAAGAGTGAGGAGAGAGGGAAGGGAGGGGGGGAGAGAGAGGGGCGGGGGAGGGGAGCTGAGGAGGGGTGGGGCCGAGAGAGAAGTGGAAGAGTGGGGAGGGAGGGGGAGAGGTGTAGGGGGGAGTAGTGGAAGTGGGAGAGAGGGAGGGGGAGGGAGAGTGGTGGAGGAGGGAGAAAGGGGTGGGGGGAGAGGGAGGGAGAGAGGTGGGGAACGACAGGGGTGGGGGAAGGGGGGGAGAGATGTGGAAGAGTGGGGAGGGAGGGGGGAGAGGGGTAGGGGGAGTGGTGGAAGTGAGAGAGAGGGAGGGGGTTAGGGGACTGGCGGAAGAGGGAGAGAGGGGTAGGGGAGAGATGGAAGGGGGTGGGGGGAGAGAGGGAAGGGGGGTGGGGGAGAGGATGGGGTGGGAGGAGGAGGGGGAAAAGGGGTGAGGAGGGAGATGGAGAGGGGTGAGGACAGAGGTGTGGGGGGAGGGGAGGAGAGAAGGGAGGGGAAAAGAGGTGTGGGGGAGTGGAGAGGGATGGGAGGAGGGAGATGGGGTAGGGGAGAGAGGGGGGAAGAGTGTGGAGGGAGGGGGAAGAGTGGGGAGGGGGATGGGGTGGGGCAAAGGCAAATGTAAATGAGATCCATTCCGATTGGACATCTGTGAGGGATGGCAATGTGACATCACACAATGGAATGTGCTGCGACACAGGCGGGAGGAGGGGGGGCTGGAGCTAGAGCAAAGGCAGATGTAAATGTGATCGTTTCCGATTGGACATCTTTGAGCATTGGGCATTGTGACATCACACAATGGAACGTTCACCAACATTCTATGGGTGAGAGCAGTTTGATTTTTAAAGATTTTGAAATATTGGGGGGGGGGGGAAGGATTTTATTTAAAATGTGTACGTAAAAATGTCTAAATGTAATGAGGAGTGCATTTGTGAATGTAAAAGCGTAATGTCTAGCAAAATAGAAAAAATCACGGCGTATGGGTCTGGTTTTGGCGGACCATGGAATCAAAGGCCAAAAATCCTATCTGAAAAAAAAATGGAATGTGACATACACCCACACATCCGGGCGGGAGGCACACACACACACAGTTATAAAAGTATACTAGACCAAGTGCAGACCCGTTGGGTCTGTTCCCGCAATGTACAGTTGCAGGGGGGGGTCTGCATGTCGCGTCACACACACTAACTACCACCCCGCACACACGCTAACTACCCCCCTTGATATTATATTAATATTATTAATTTGCTCTTTGTACCCCATAACCGCCCTATCCACTGACTCATAGCCCCCAACTCACAGGCGCGTCTGGGGGGGGGGGGGGGGGGGTTAGAGAGTGAGGGCAGAGAGAGAGTGGGGAGAGACAGAGAGTGGGTTAAGAGTGGGGAGAGGGAAGGGAGGGGGGCGAGGGGTGGGGTAGGGAGATGGGGAGGGGTTGGATGGAGAGAGGTGAGTGTGGAGGGAGGGGGAGAGGTGTAGGGTGGAGTGGTGGAAATAGTGGGGAGAGTGGGGAGAGAGGGAGGGGGAGGGGGAGTGGTGGATAGGGAGGGGAAAGGGGGGGGGGGGAGGGAGGGGGAGGGAGGGGGGAGGTGGGAGGGTGGGAGGGGGTGGGAGGGGAGAGATGTGGGGAAGAGTGGGGAGGGAGGGGGGAAGAGGGGTAGGGGGAGTGGGGGGAAGTGGGAGAGAGGGAAGGGGAGGGGGTTAGAGTGGAGTTTTGGAAGAGGAAGAGAGGGGTAGGGAAAACGGGGTGGGGGAGAGATGGAAGGGGGTGGGGGAGAGAGGGAAGGGGGGTGGGGGAGAGAAGGCTGGGGGTAGAAGGGGGGGGGTGAGGGGTGAGGAGAGGGTGATGGGAGGGTGGAGGAGAGAGGTGCGGGGAGGGGAGGGAGAGGGGAGGGGGAGAGAGGTGTGGGGAAGGGGGGAGTGAGGGGAGGGGGAGAAGGGGTAGGGGGAGAGTGGAGGAAGTTTGGGGAGGGAGGGGGAAGAGTGGGGAGGGAAGTGGGGGGAGAGATGGAAGGGGGGTGGGGAGAGGGAAGGGGTTAGGCCAAGATGGGGGGAGTGGGGAATTGGCCAAGATGGACTGGCAATTGATTCTTGAAGGGTTGACGGAGGATATGCAATGGAAGGCATTTAAGGACTTCATGGATGAACTACAACAATTGTTCATCCCAGTATGGCAAAAGAATAAATCAGGGAAGGTGGCGCATCCATGGATAACAAGGGAAATCAGGGATAGTATCAAAGAAAAAGATGAAGCGTACAAATTAGCCAGAAAAAGCAAGGGGACTGGGAGAAATTCAGAGAACAGAGGAGGACAAAGGGCTTAATTAGGAAAGGGAAAATGGAGTATGAAAGAAAACTGGCAGGAAACATAAAAACTGACTGCAAATGTTTTTATCGATATGTGAAGCGCAAAAGATTAGTTAAAACAAATGTAGGTCCCTTGCAGTCAGAAACGGGTGAATTGATCATAGGGAACAGGGACATGGCAGACCAATTGAATAACTACTTTGGTTCTGTCTTCACTAAGGAAGACATAAATAATTTGCCGGAAATAACAGGGGATCGCGGGTCAAATGAGATGGAGGAAATGAGTGAAATCCAGGATAGCCGGAAAGTGGTGTTGGGTAAATTGAATGGATTAAAGGCCGATAAATCCCCAGGGCCAGATAGGCTGCATCCCGGGGTACTTAAGGAAGTAGCCCCAGAAATAGCAGATGCCTTAGTGATAATTTTTCAAAACTCTTTATATTCTGGAGTAGTTCCTGAGGATTGGAGGGTAGCTAATGTAACCCCACTTTTTAAAAAGGCAGGGAGAGAGAAAACGGGGAATTACAGACCAGTTAGTCTAACATCTATAGTGGGGAAACTGCTAGAGTCAATTATTAAAGACGGGATAGCAGCGCATTTGGAAAGTGGTGAAATCATTGGACAAAGTCAGCATGGATTTACGAAGGGTAAATCATGTCTGACGAATCTTATTGAATTTTTTGAGGGTGTAACTAGTAGAGTGGATGAGGGAGAAGCAGTGGATGTGTTGTATCTGGACTTTCAGAAGGCTTTCGACAAGGTCCCACACAAGAGATTGGTATGCAAACTTAAAGCACACGGTATTGGTGGTTCAGTATTGATGTGGATAGAGAACTGGCTGGCAGACAGGAAGCAAAGAGTAGGAGTGAACGGGTCCTTTTCAGGATGGCAGACAGTGACTAGTGGGGTGCCGCAAGGCTCAGTGCTGGGACCCCAGCTATTTACAATATACATTAATGATTTGGACGAGGGAATTAAATGCAACATCTCGAAGTTTGCGGATGACACGAAGCTGGGGAGCAGTGTAGGCTGTGAGGAGTATGCTAGGAGGCTGCAGGATGACTTGGATAGACTGGGTGAGTGGGCAAATGCATGGCAGATGCAGTATAATGTGGATAAATGTGAGGTTATCCACTTTGGTGGCAAAAACAGGAAGGTGGACTATTATTTGAATGGTGACCGATTAGGAAAAGGGGAGATGCAGCAAGACCTGGGTGTCATGGTACACCAGTCATTGAAAGTAGGCGTTCAGGTGCAGCAGGCTGTGAAGAAAGCGAATGGTATGTTGGCATTCACAGCAAAAGGATTTGAGTACAAGAGCAGAGAGGTTCTACTGCAGTTGTACAGGGTCTTGGGAGGCCACACCTGGAGTATTGCGTACAGTTTTGGTCTCCTAATTTGAGGAAAGACATTCTTGCCATAGAGGGAGTACAGAGAAGGTTCACCAGACTGATTCCTGTGATGGCAGGACTTCCATATAAAGAAAGACTGGATAGACTGGGCTTGTACTTGCTGGAATTTAGAAGATTGAGGGGTGATCTCATAGAGACTTACAAAATTCTTAAGGGGTTGGACAGGCTAGATGCAGGAAGATTGTTCCCGATGTTGGGGAAGTCCAGGACAAGGGGTCACAGTTTAAGGATAAGGGGAAAGTCTTTTAGGACCGAGATGAGAAAATCGTTTTTCACACAGAGTGGTGAATCTGTGGAATTCGCTGCCACAGAAGGTAGTTGAGGCCAGTTCGTTGGCCATATTTAAGAGGGAGTTGGATGTGGCCCTTGTGGCTGAAGGGATCAAGGGGTATGGAGAGAAGGCAGGTACAGGATACCGAGTTGGATGATCAGCCATGATCATATTGAATGGCGGTGCAGGCTCGAAGGGCCGAATGGCCTGCTCCTGCACCTAATTTCTATGTTTCTATGTAGGGGAGAGAGGGATGGGGGTGGGGGGAAGAGCGAAGGGGTGGAGGAGAGAGGTATGAGGGTGGGAGGAGGAGGGGGAGGATAGGGGGAGGGGTGAGGAGACGGAGATGGAGATGGGGGAGGGAAGAGAGGGATTGGGCAGGGGGGGAGAGGTGTGGGGGAGGGGGTGAGAGATGGGGGGGGAAGAGGGAGGAGGGGTAGGGGAAGAGTGTGGAGGGAGGGGAGAGAGGGTGGGGGGAGAGGGGTGGGGGGGAGAGAGGGGAAAAGAGTGGGGGTAGAGAGGGAGGGGGAGGGGTTGGGGCAGTCCATCTATTCCCCACCCTATCACCCCCATACCTCTTTCTCTATTCCCACATACGTGATCATGCGCTTCGACACAGGCTGCATGGAAGGGGGGGGGTGTGGCTGGGGCTGGTGCAAAGGCAGATGTAAATGAGATCCATTCCGATTGGACATCTGTGAGGGATGGCATGGGGAGAAGGGGAGAGGGAGATGGGAGGATGAGAGGGGGATGAGGATGGGGGGAGGGGAGGAGAGCTGGGAGAGTAAAGGGGTAGGGGAAAGGGGGTGGTAGAGGGGGGGAGTGAGGGAGTGTGGGTGAGGGTGGTAGAGAGGGGTGGTGGAAGGGGAGGGGAGAGGAGAAGGGAAGAGGTGGAGGTGAGAGGCAGGCACGTGCTGTGAGTAATCAGCCAGGGTAGGCAGTGGCTTTTAAAATCTTGAAAACCTCGCATGCGCAGATTATTCGCTCCCCGGTGAGCTGTCAGTTTTAAATCTTGAAACTGCGCATGCGCACATTGTTCCCTCCCCGGTAAACTACCGGTCGGCATTTTTTTAAACTTGAAAACCGCGCATGCGCACATTGTTCCCTCACCGGTGAACTGTCATTCGGCTATTTTTAAATCGTGGAAACCGCGCATGCGCAGATTGTTCTCTCAACTTTTATCATGTAATTTGTTTTCAATAGGTCCTATCACTTAATAAAGTATTTAAAAACATATAGCTAATAAAAATGTACTTACCATATTATTTGTGCACAAAATCCATTCTGCAGCAAAAATAACCATAAGGTTGCTTCGTGAAACTCTTCAGGTAATCACTATCCACTGTTGAAAATCCCGCTAAGAAACTTGCGCATGCGCATGCGCAGTGCGCAACGCAGCACATGCACGCAGTCCGCGGTGTAAAGGCAGAGTTTCAGCTGTTTACGGAGTTTACGGACCGTTCCCACTGATGGCTTGAAGCAGCGTCGACGGCACGTGTGTACCTCATACTTCCGCGTTTAAAACGTACTCAGAGATGCCAACCCTAAATTTAGTTCACAGTAACATTCAACCCATTTGTCCGTAACAAATGGGGTTAAATGCATTTCTCTCCGTAACATACTCACTTGGGGTTGTTGCCGGCGGCTATGCGCCTGCGCACTGGTGCAGATCAGCGGGCTGCCGGCGGGCGGGTGCGGCACATGCGCACTTGGCAAGGTTGCGGGCGGGTCTGCGCATGCGCATGGGTGGGGGGGGTGGGGGGGAGGCCCGGTGATGGGGCTGCCGCGAGCGGCCGGCTGGCGGCAAGAAAGTGCGCGCTGATCGCGCGGGCCGGCGCCGCCCGGGCTCTGGGCCGGGCGTGGCGTTAGGCTCGAAATGGAGGCCCAACAGGCACCGGCAAACCCTCCCCCACTGCGCACGCGCGGCCACTGGGGCCCGGCAACCCTCCCCCACTTGCGCACGCGCGGGCCACTGGGGCCCGGCAACCCTCCCCCACTGCGCACGCGCGGCCACTGGGGCCCGGTAAAGTGCCGCTGATCGCGCGGGCCGGCAAACCGGGGACACATGGCGCCGGCGTTCACCACGGGAGGAACACCGGCGCGGCGGTGTTCCGTAACAGCATGTTTGGCTGCCGGAACACCGTAAAAAGGTTATTTCGCCGGGATAAAATACGGCGAATCCGGGACACTTGGCATCTCTGCGTACTGCTGATGAAAGGCACGGGAGAATTATGCCTCCCTAAGAGATTGCCGTCAGGGTAGGCAAGGTAGGCAGTGCCTACCCTGACTAAAACTATAAAATAGTAATTATTTTATATATAAATATAATATATATAAAACATATATAAAATGGTCATAAATAGTAAAGGCACGGCAGAATTATGCCTCCCTAAGAGATTGATCTCTTAGGGAGGCATAATTCTGTCGTGCTGTTACTATTTTGACCATTTTATATATGTTTTATATTTATTATATTTATATATAAAATAATTACTAATAGTTTTAGTCTAGGCACTGCCTACACCCTGACCGGCACGTGCCTGGTGAGAGGAGAGGGGAGGAAAGAGAGGGGGGGGGAGGAGAGGGGGAGGAAGAGGGGGAGGGGAGAGGTGGGATAGAGAGTGGAGGGCAAGAGAGAGGAGAGGATGGGGAGGGGGACTCCTCAGGAATGGTCGAAGGAGGGGTGAGGTGCACTGCAGTGGTGCAAAAGACAAGAGGGGTGGGGAGGGGGGAGAGGGTGAGAGAGGGTTTGGGCGGGGGTGGGGGGAAGGGGTCCCTTCCCCCCACTCAGAAGTCAGGGCGTTCACGGTGGGGAGAGAGGCGAAAGAGTAGGGAGGTAGAGTGGGAGGGGGAGGTGGTAGCGGCAGTCCATTTTCCCCACTCCCTATACCCCAAATCTCTTTCTCTATTCACATACGTGATCAGTGCTTCGACACAGGCTGCGTGGGAGGAGGGGGGGGGCTGGGACAAGGCAGATGTAATGAATCCATTCCGATTGGACATCGTGAGGGTGGCATTGTGACATCACACAATGAAAGGTGCTGGATCATCAGGTAGGGGAGGGGGGTGGGGAGGACAAAGGCATATGTAAATGAGCATCTGTGAGCATTGGGCATTGAGGAGAATCAGCACACATCATTCACCAATATTCTATGGGTGAGAGCAGTTTGATTGTTTTAACATTAATATAATATTGACTGGCCTTGAGGGAGACACACTATTGCCCAAACTGAATCATATTGCCTGAAGACCAATATGATTTCTGCGGGCAATATTCCTGGTGTCTCCCGAAAGAAAGCCAGTCAATATTATAATTATTACTATCACGTAAATTAAATAATTTCGTGTCGTGAAGAGAGCGAATCTCGAACTGCCAGGATGATGCAGGAGAGCCCTGCCAGGTTTGTTCTAGATGCCGTGAGCTGATTCTTCGCGTGAGTGAACTTTGGAGGGTTCGTTGTCCCGGATGTACGCGGATGTAATTTTTCATCTTTGTTATTGACCGCAAGTTTTTACGTAAAGTCAATGGCGATACCAAGTAATATTGCCCGCCGGAAAACTGAAAGTCCAACTATATTGAAAAACTACCTCGTATAGGTAATAATTTGAATTATTACCCTATATCTCTGTGCTATGCTTTTACAAAATTGTATTCCTTCGTTTGAGTGCCAGCAGGGTAACAGGGGAATGCGAGCCTATGGACTTTACGTGTTAAAACAGCGGTTATAGTCTTGGGAACTTGGCAATGTGTGCGTGGGAATTTAGTTTGTTCGACAAACAAGCAAAACTGGCCGCCTCCTGCGAGAAGAGGTTCGCGGACTTTTGACCAACAGCATTTGACGAGATTTACAAAACAAAGACTATATTCAAGGAATATTTGATGGAGAAAAATGGGGTTTGGGGGGTGGGGGGGTCTGGAGAAGGGTCTGATTTCGATTATTAACCGGCAGGCACAGGAAGACTTTGGCGTCCTTTTGGCTAAATTTTCGTGAAGAAGTCGCCGAGCTGATGATGTTGAGATTTTTCTAGATGGCAATATTGACTGTCCTCTTTCGGGGGAAACGACTATATTGCTCACTAGATCCATATTGCCCTTGTCTTCGACTCGGGCCAATATGAATCTCTTCAGGCAATATATGTCGTAGCCCCTCAAGGCCAGTCAATATATTCTATTAATATTAGCAGGGTGGGGGCAAGGATTTTATTAAAAATGCGTACGTAAAAAAGTCTAAATGTAATGAGTGCATTAGTGAATGTAAAAGTGTACTAAGCAAACTGTAAAAAATCTAGGGTCTGGTTTTGGCGGAATGGATCATAGGCCAAAAATCTTATCTGAAAAAAATGGAATGTGGCATGTGTACGCCACATCCATGCATCACCCGCTTCAACCCCATCATCAGAAAAATCAAGAAATTGGTTAAACAATCTATTCTTAACCAATCAACTCCACCATTTTCCTGGACTACCCCACATTCCTTGATACTCTTAGTTTTCATGTGAACAATATTCTTTCACAGCTGCAAAGTTGAGAATTCCAAGGATTCCAAAACTGAGTGAATGGATATTTTCTCATAGCAGTCTAAATGGCCTACCCATTATTCTTTCTCAGGTTTTGTTGCGGGGGCTTGGGAGCCAGCTATTCACAATCTACATAAATTGTTTGCTAAAGGGAAAATTTGCTCCATTAGGTAAGTGAGCCCTGGGTTCTAGTTTCCTTGATATGGGGGGAGAAATTCTCCTTGCCTGTTAAGACTTTTAAGAAATTAGTACGTTTCAAAGAGATTTCCTCCTTTTGTTCTGAACATTAGAATGCAAGCCCAATTTATTTAATTGTTCTTTATGATGAAAACCTGCCACCTTAAGAGCCAGTTTATTGAATCTTGCCCCCAATCACTATCCATCAAGTTTGTCATTTTATTAGATAAAGAATCCAAAACTGCACATAGCCAAATACCAAGGCCCTATATAATTGCAATAAGATATCTTTATTCTGGTTCTCAAATCCTTTAGTAATAAAGGCCAACTTTGTGGCGCCACCAGGTAGTTAGGCCACTTATTTGGCGAACCCTCAGCCCTGGGACTGGCAGAATCACGTGACTAGGTTTGGCTGGAAGAAGTCGTCACGTGGCTTAGGGGTGTTCCTTGATATATATATAGAACTTTGGGAGAACTCTACCCAGTCGCGTGTGAGCTGTTCTTTGTTTAACTCAATAATGGTCACTTTGTTACACAACACGGCCTTGCTATATTGGTGAACCTGACGATAGTAAACAGTTATTTTGTATTTGAAAAATGGATGCAGCCAACACTCAACCCGAAATTGCCGTCGATCCGGCCCAGCAGAATGCTGTCACTCTTAAGCTGCCCATGTTCTGGACATCGCAGCCCCAAGTGTGGTTTCAGCAGGCCGAGGCCCAGTTCCACATTCGGCGCGTCACGGCTGATGACACCCGGTACTATTATGTGGTCGGCACGTTGGATCAGGCGACGGCCAGTCGCCTGGTCCCTTACCTATGCGCGTCGCCGGCTGCGGACAAGTACGGCGGCCTCAAAGCGCTTCTCTTGCATACCTTTGGGCTCAGTCGCCGGAATCGAGCAGCACGGCTCATGCACATGGGCAGTCTTGGCGATCGCAAGCCGTCGGTGCTCATGAGAGAAATGCTTACACTGATGGACAGTCATCAGCCCTGTCTCCTGTTTGAACACGCCTTTCCGGAGCAGATGCCGGACGACATCCAATTGCTCCTCGCAGGTGAGAATTTTGAAGACCTCCTGCAGCTAGCGGAGTCTGCTGTGGCAGTCCAAGCAGCAGGGTGGCTGTTCACTCGATCGGGTGTCGGTTGTGCCTTGGATGCCCCAGCGGCCAGGCCCTGTATCCAACGGGGGTTTGGCTCTGCCGTTGGTCCCGGGAGAAGCTGGTAAAGGGAAGTGGTGTTACTATCATCATAGCTGGGGTTCTGCGGCCCGTCAATGCCGCCCGCCCTGCTCGTATCCAGGTATCTGCCAGTAATCGCTGCGACGGTCGGCCAGATACACCACCACTTCGGGACAACGTTGATACGGGGGCTCCATATGATCCTCGTTGATATGGGGGCGGAGGTTAGCATTTTGCCCTTATCGGGGGTCGACACTCGTTCCAGAAAGTGGGGGTCCTCGTTAACCGCAGCAAATGGCAGCTCCATACGAACGAATGGGGTTCGCACGGTCCCGCTTATCTTTGGTCCTGCCATTTTACCTGGCCGTTCACAGTTGCTGACGTCTCCCAGCCGTTGCTAAGCGCCTATTTCCTCCGGGCTCAATCCCTGTTGGTGGATGTGAGGGGGCAGCGCCTCGTTCATGCTGCGACGTTTGAGTCAATCTCTTTACACAATGCCGCATCCGCTACGCCGTGCCGTGACCCAGTGTCTTCCCTGGACAATATTTATGCTCAGATATTGGCGGACTTCCCCGACATTCTGACCCCCCAAATTCATTTGGCCAGCCCCAAACACGGTGTGGTGCATCACATCCTCACTTCAGGACCTCCGCTCCACGCACGTGCGTGCAGGCTTCCTCCCCGACAAACTCCGTATTGCCAAGGCAGAGTTCCTCCAGATGGAGGCCATAGGAATTGTACGGCTCCGACAACCAGTGGGCTTCTCCACTATACATGGCCAAGGCCTCCGGAGGCTGGAAGCCTTGTGGAGATTACCGATGCCTGAATGACGCCACGACTGTGGATCGATACCCTATCCCACACGTTCAGGACTTTTCCGTCCATCTGGCCAATGCTAAGTTTATTTCCAATGTCGACATGGTACGGGATTGTCATCCATTTCCAGTGCGCCTGGAAAATGTGCCTAAGACGGCCATCATCACTCCTTTTGGACTGTTTGAATTTCTCCGTATGCCTTTTGGCCTGAAGAACTCTGCGCAGGCTTTCCAGCGTCTGATGGACACAGTGGGTCACGGCTTGGACTTTCTGTTTATTTATTTGGATTACATTCTCGTTGCCACTCGCTCTAGCCAGGAGCATTGTGCCCACCTCCAATTACTCTGCCTGCAGCTCAGCGAGCACGGCCTGGCCATCAATCTGGACAAATGTCAGTTCGGACAGTTCTATTGATTTCCTGGGTCATCGTGTGACCCAGCATGGTGCGGTCCCGCTCCCGCTCACGGATAAGGTGGAGGCCATTCGGCAGTTCCCGCGGCCTTCCACGGTGCGAGCGCTCCAAGTGTTCGTGGGTATGGTACGAGTTACCATCGGTTTGTGCCCACGGCGGCCCAGATCATTGTTTCAATTAGTGGCAAGCAGCGGGACGTTCAGTGGAACGATGAGGCCGTGGCCGCATTTGATGATGTGAAGGAGGCGTAGGCATGGGTGACAATGCTGGTCCACCCACGGGCTGATGACCAGACCGCCCGCCTCTGACCCTGCTGTGGGTGGTGTGCTGGAGCGGTATCACGCATCCCCTTACGGTGGAGGGTCGTTTCACGAGGTGGCCGGAGGCTATCGCGCTGGCTGATACTTCTGCTGTGACGTGTGCCCGTGCCCTCGCTGCCCACTAGATTGCCCTTTTTGGTGTCTAAGTGGACATTTCATCAGAACGAAGGGCACAGTTGTCCTCTAAGTTGTGGTCTGCTATGGCCTGCCTGTTGGGGGCCCAGCTCCATCGCACCACGGCCTATCATCCCCAATCCAACGGTTTGGTAGAGCGGTTCCACCGTCATCTCAAGACCGCTCCGAATGCGTGGCTCACGGGCCCGGAGTAGATGGACGAGTTGCCGTGGGTTTTGCTGGAGAATCATACCGCCCCAAAGGAGGATGTGGCTTCTTCCTCTGCAGAATTGGTTTATGGTACTCCGCTGTCTGCTCCGGAGAGCACTGCCAGTCTGCGGTCCCGGCCGCTTCCAATTTCGCCTTTACAGATTGTGTCCCCTGTGCGAGGGGATGTGCATACGAGGTCCAGCCACCTCATTCGTCTACCATTTCGTTTTCGTGCCTCTGGTTCTGGGGGGGGGGGGGGGGGGGGGGGGGGTGGTCCTATGGCGCCACCCGGTGGTTAGGCCACTTACAGGGCGAACCCTCAGCCCTGGGACTGGCAGGGATATATATGATATATATATATATATATATATATATATATATATATATATATATATATATATATATATATATATATATATATATATATATAATATATATATATTATATATATATATATATATATATATATATATATATATATATATATATATATATATATATATATATATATATATATATATATATATATTATATATATATATATATTATATATATATGTGTGTGTGTGTATATATATATATATATATATATATATGTATGTATGTGTATATATATATATGTATGTATATATATATATATATTTGTATATATATTTGGGAGAATCCTCACCAGTTGTGTGTGAGCTGTTCTTTGTTTAACTCAATAAAGATCACTTTGTTACACAACCCATGTCTCGCTATTACGTGTGATTTTCCTTCCTAATCGCTTGCTGATTGCTAAGTAAAAGCGGCACAGTGTTGCAATCGTAGAGTTGCTGCCTTACAATGCTTGCAGTGCCGAGACCCCGGTTTGATCCCGACGACGGGTGAAGTCTGTACAAAGTTGGTACATTCTCCCTGTGACTGCGTAGGTTTTCTCTGAGATATTCGGTTTCCTCCCACACTCCAAAGACGTACAGATTTGTAGGTTACCGTATTTCCCGGCAATGAAGACGCACCTGCATCAAAGACGCGCCCCCATTTTGAGTTACTAAATTTTGAAAAAAGGCTGGTGGGACCTTGAATTTCTCATGCTCTAAAATATAAATAATAATAAAAATAAAGAAAGTAACAATTCAATTCAGATTTCAATCCAGATCTCCTCCATTCTGAATGACTGAATGGGTGGGGGGTGGAGCAGCAAGTGAAGCCATGTCCTGCTCCCGGCGGCAGTCAGAATCTAAGGATTTGCGGGAAGCGGCAGACATGAGCAACGCCGGCGAGCTGCAGGAGAGGTGTTCAGACGGAGAGCACTGCCAGAGGTGAGTGGGCCTGCAGAAGGCGCTGAGGTTGGGGCCGGCTCCGCGCCCGGATCGTCGCGGAGAGTTGGTGGCATGATCCCCGACCCCCTCCTTCGCAACGCTCCTGCCCGTGCTGACCCAGGCCAGAATCCCCCCAGCGGAGCTGTCCTTTTACAGCCGCTTCCCACTTTACAACCGCTTCCCATCAGCTGCCAGCAATGAGGGATAGACTTTACTATCCCTCAGTACAGCACATCGTTCTTGATGTTGCTGTACTGAGGGATAGCCAAGTCTATCTTTCTTGGCTAACAACCTAACCTTCAGCCTCCAAGACACAGGTAAATTTTTGTGGCTTATTTTTGGGTAAAAAATAGCGTCTTCATTGCTGGGAAATACAGTAATTGGCTTGGTATAAGTGAAAAATTGTCCCTAGGGTGCAAAGGATAGCGTTAATGTGCGGGGATCGCTGGTCAGTGTGGACTCGATGGGCCAAAGGGGTTGTTTCTACGCTGTATCTCTAAACTAAACTAAAAGTACCCACTAGATGGCATTCTGCAACTTGTGTAGAAGGACAGCTGGATCATTTTGTGTGCTTATGTTTGACCTTCAAACGCTTAAAAAAAAAATCTGCCTCTCAGAATTATGCAAAGAGGATAACTTAACATTTTCATTATTATATTGCACTTGATATGTTCTTGCTCCCTGACTTAGAGACTGCAATATTCCCTTAAGCCTCTTTTATATCCTATTTCTTCCTACAATCCCACTTAGTTTCATATTGTCAGAAAACAGTATAGCATACAGCTCCATTTGCCAACTGGCAATACAGTTTATGAGTCCCCATGCACCAATCCCTGCAGTAGGCATTAGTCACAGAGTGCCAACTGGAGAAAGATTTCTCACCTTTTTTTTGATTTAGGAACAATTCTCAATACATATCAGTTTATTATCCCCTACTTCACTTGATCGAACTGTGCACCATCCTCCAATATTCTGAAATAGTAAGAGTATCAACAAGGAGGCAATTGAAAAGTGACAGTGACATGGACAAACAGTGATCTTGGTGTGGGAATGATATAAATGAAGATACAGAGGCAAGGACATAGTCCTTGTAACATATATTATTTGATTTTATATTGGAAAAAGCAGAATACAAAGATTGGAGCAGAGATCCCTAATTTAATTTCAAGTGGGACCTGCATGGAGCATAAAAGACCCCTCACTAGAAGACTCCAAGGATATCCATAAATGAATATTAGAAAAGACATCTAAAGCACAAAGAAACACTTGGGTATTGCCTGCTGTAAATATCCCTTGTCCTGGATGTAATGTCCCATATGTATGTATTTAGCGATAATGGAGCATCAAGATTCTCAACCCCAGACTTGCATTAGAAATAACAATAACAGGTAACAGGTACAATCTGCTTGTCCTGTATGTATAGGTAGCAGAGCTTTAGGGAAGGCCAAGTAACTGGGAAGAAAAGTGCAAAAAAAGTATTGAATATTAACATTAAGAGAATCTTTGGCATCAATTCATGAGAAGCAACAGGGTAAATTTATGAGTTATTATGCTTTTCAATTCATGTTTCAATGTACTTAGTTTAGTTTAGTTTTGGATACAGTGTGGAAACAGGCCCTTTGGCCCATTAACACTATCCCACACACACTAAAGATGATTTACAATTATACCAAGCCAATTAACCTTCAAATACAGTATATCTTTGGAGTGTGGGGGGAAACCGGAGAGCTTGGAGAAAACCCAAGCAGGTCAAGGGGAGAACGTACAAACTCCATACAGATAAACGGCCATAGTCAGAATCGAACCTATGATTCTGGTGCTGCAAAGCAGCAACTCTACCGCTACACCCCTGTGCCGCCATCTTGTTTTTTTCTAATACAATTGTCATCATGCTTGCAATGGCTGACTAAGATAGACCTTAGTTTACATTGTATTTCCTGGCATAGGTGCAACTAGAGGCCAGCATAAGTATGCTGATGAGCAAAATATTGAGAAACAACTACATTGCCATTTACTCTTTTTCTTAAATTTAGCAGCCCTTCGTCCCACTTATGGAAGATAAGGACGGAAGTGCTCCTTGTTAACAGAATGAGCACAATGGTGCATGATTATGGAGGAAGTGTAATGACCAAAAGGCCCAGGGGATAGTAATTTTAAGTGTCCTACCATGCAGACAATGATACTTGCAAAACATTGAGCAGATTATGCATGAGTGGAATTTATTACAGCATGTTAATCACAGTGCTCATTATTAACACAGATGCAAACCTCACCTCTCACTATCTTGTGGTCCACCGTGTTTTTTGTCACAGGGATTATAATGCTCTCCTGAACTGCCAACGCCTGAAAGAATATGTACATTAATGACTTTGCATTAAGTTTTACAGTGCAGAAATATCTACTTTGTAGTTCTTGTCTCAGGTCAAAAATTCACTTTTACCACTTCGGTTTCTAAATTTGCCTGACCACAAGCATGGCAATAACAGGGTTCTAGAAGGTAGTTGTAACACTGTAAGCTGAATGTAGTATATAGGAAGGGACATAGCCTGTCCTTCACAACTTGGACCACAAGAAAGCTATTTTGCCCATCAGGGTAAGAGACATCGCCCCGAAAGGATCTCAGAGAGCATGGGGAGGGTCCATGGAGGCATCAATGACAAAGGTAAGGCTATGAAAAAAGTTCCACTAAGAGAATTTTAGTAGCGCATGAGTTAATTGAAAAATAGAACAATAAAGGTAATAACCTCTGAATCTTTACTACTAACCACTAGAAAACTGGCACATCATCAGGGAAATAGTACATGGTTCAAAGTTTGGTATGAAAGAAGTAGTCTTCAATTTGTGATACACTGGCATTAGTCCTGGAGAAGCAGAGAAGCCATTGGGCCAGACTATGTCAAATTCAAGTTGTGACCAAAGTGCTATTGAGTTGAATGACCAAAGAAGTAGATAAGGCTTTAAAGCAAACAAGGGTTAGGAGAGTTCAAGCTGAACAAAAATTAGAATGCTGCACAAAAGGCAGTGGTGGAAAAGGATTGGGTTAAGGATAGTCACATTTTGTGGGGAAGGCACAGAATATACTGAGAAATGTAGTAATGAACAGGATCCAAGTAAGAAAAACAAACAGTAATGACAAATAGGCCTACAATATAAAGAGATGTTAAAATTTTAATTAAAAAAAAAGCCAAATAAAATGAAAAAGGTGCTGTATCTGAATGAATTAATAGATACAACATCATTTCCATTATGGAGACACGGCTGAATATCCAAGGATATTTGATATTTAGAGAGGGACAAGGAAAAAGGAAGAGATGAGGGTTGCATTGTTAGTAAAAGATGGAAAACAATCCATAATGAGAAAGGATATTGCCTCAGACGATTGAACAGCACCAAACAGCTGAAAACATTGGTCAGGGAACATGGTCCAAAAACTTGAACAATCTTTTACCAATGAAAAGTTAATTGCTGAGATTTAATTGCTGTATTAACATATTGGTGTGTACAGGCTAAAAATATATATTTTTGTTGTAAATATGATACCATGGCTCATACATACCAGTGCTAACATTTCCCAATGATGAAACATAAAGACCATGTTTTCCTGGTTTCAGTCCCTCAATGTTCCCCTTTATCATCACTTCTTCAGTTTCCTATAAAATATTTTAACGTTCAAGTAATTAAATGCAATTCTTTAATTTTTAATGGAAACTGCTACTTGGAGGTGACATTACATGTGTCATCTCTCCAGACATGATGTACGTCTTCCACTCTCCCAAACTTCCTATCTATAACTTGTACCTCCATTGATGCATAACTACTCATGGCCATTGAAGCACCTACAATGTTTTCTTACTCATTACTATGAGGTTTCTTTGATGTACCTGTCCTGCTGCACCCCTCACCACCACCCTGACTCCCGCACAAACGATTTATCCTAACCTGTTCTCATCTTTTTGGTACTCTCAGGAGCATCAGCATCCAGCTAAATGTTGATAACTCGGAACTCTAACCAATATCCTCCCTCAATTCATCCAAATTGTTAAACTGATTGTTCCGATTGCTCGGAATAGGTGTATTGTAATTTGCTCCAATTTAGCAGTGGAGAAATGCTTTACAAGCATTCTAAAATGCTTGCAAAAAGTGTCTATTGGTTCTAAATTGCTTGCAAAAAGTGCTTTGATTCTAAAATGGTTGCAAAAAGTGTCTATTGGTTCTAACATTGTTGCAATAAGTGTCTATTAGTTCCAAAGTTGTTGCAAAAAGTGTCTCTATTGGGTCTAAAATGCTTGCAGAAAGTCTCTATAGGTTCTAAAATGCTTGCAGAAAGTGTCTCTATTGGTTCTAAAATGCTTGCAGAAAGTGTCTCTATTGGTTCTAAAATGCTTGCAAAAAGTGTCTATTGGTTCTAAAATGCTTGCAAAAAGTGTCTATTAGTTCTAAAATGCTTGCAAAAAGAGTATTGGTTCTAAAATGGTTGCAAAGTGTCTTGGTTCTAAAATGGTTGCAAAAAGTGCGTATTGGTTCTAAAATGCTTGAAAAAGTGTCAATTGGTTCTAAAATGCTTGCAAAAAGTGCCTTGATTCTAAAATGGTTGCAAAAAGTGTCTATTGGTTTTAAAATGGTTGCAAAAAGTGTCTATTAGTTCCAAAGTTGTTGCAAAAAGTGTCTCTATTGGGTCTAAAATGCTTGCAGAAAGTCTCTATAGGTTCTAAAATGCTTGCAGAAAGTGTCTCTATTGGTTCTAAAATGCTTGCAGAAAGTGTCTCTATTGGTTCTAAAATGCTTGCAAAAAGTGTCTATTGGTTCTAAAATGCTTGCAAAAAGTGTCTATTGGTTCTAAAATGCTTGCAAAAAGTGTCTATTGGTTCTAAAATGCTTGAAAAAAGAGTATTGGTTCTAAAATGGTTGCAGAGTGTCTTGGTTCTAAAATGGTTGCAAAAAGTGTCTATTGGTTCTAGAATGCTTGCAAAAAGTGTCTATTGATTCTAAAATGGTTGCAAAAAGTGTCTATTGGTTCTAAAGTGGTTGCAAAAAGTGTCTGTTGGGTCTAAAATACTTGCAGATAGTCTCTATTGGTTCTAAAAATGCTTGCAGAAAGTGTTTCTATTGGTTCTAAAATCCTTGCAAAAAGTGTCTATTGGTTCTAAAATGCTTGCAAAATGTGTCTATTGGTTCTAAAATGCTTGCAAAATAGTTTATTGGTTCAGAATGCTTGCAAAAGGTGTCTATTGGTTCTAAATTGCTTGCAAAAAGTGTCTCTATTGGTTCTAAAATGCTTGCAAAAAGTGTCTGTTGGTTCAAAAATGTTTGCAAAAAGTGTCTCTTGGTTCTAAATTGCTTGCAAAATGTGTCTCTATTGGTTCTAAATTGCTTGCAAAAAGTATCTCTATTGGTTCTAAATTGCTTTCAAAAATTGTCTCAATTGGTTCTAAAATGCTTGCAAAAAGTGTCTATTGGTTCTAACATGCTTGCAAAAAGAGTCTATTGTTTCTAAAATGCTTGACAAAAAGTGTCTCTATTGGTTCTAAAATGCTTGCAAAAAGAGTGTCTATTGGTTCAAAAATGCCTGCAAAAAGTGTCTCTATTGGTTCAAAAATGCTTGCAAAAAGTGTCTCTTTTGGTTCTAAAACGCTTGCAAAAAGTGTCTATTGGTTCTAAATTGCAAAAAAAGTGTCTATGGGTTATAAAATGCTTGCAAAAAGTGTCTCCATTAGTTCTAAAGTTGTTGCAAAAAGTGTCTCTATTGGGTCTAAAATGCTTGCAGAAAGTCTCTATTGGTTCTAAAATGCTTGCAGAAAGTGCCTCTATTGGTTCTAAAATGCTTGCAGAAAGTGTCTCTGTTGGTTCTAAAATGATTGCAAAAAGTGTATCTATTGGTTCTATATTGCTTTCAAAAATTGTCTTTATTGGTTCTAAAATGCTTGCAAATAGTCTATTGGTTCTAAAATGCTTGCACAAAGTGTCTATTGGTTCTAAAATGCTTGCAAAACGTGTCTTGGTTCAAAAGTGGTTGCAAAAAGTGTCTATTGGTTATAAAATGGTTGCAAAAAATGTGTCAATTAGTTCCAGTTGTTGCAAAAAGTGTCTCTATTGGGTCTAAAATGCTTGCAGAAAGTCTCTATTGGTTGTAAAATGCTTGCAGAAAGTGTCTCTGTTGGTTCTAAAATGCTTGCAAAAAGTGTCTATTGATTCTAAAATGCTTGCAAAAAGTGTCTATTGGTTCTAAAATGCTTGCAAAACGAGTCTATTGGTTCTAAAATGCTTGCAAAAAGTGTCTTGGTTCTAAAATGGTTGCAAAAAGTGTCTATTGGTTCTAAAATGGTTGCAAAAGGTGTCTATTGGTTCTAAAACGCTTGCAAAAAGTCTCATTTGGTTCTAAAATGCTTGCAAAAAGTGTCTCTTTTGGTTCTAAAATGCTTGCAAAAAGTGTCTCTATTAACATAGAAACATAGAAATTAGGTGCAGGAGTTGGCCATTCGGCCCTTCGAGCCTGCACCGCCATTCAATATGATCATGGCTGATCATCCAACTCAGTATCCTGTACCTGCCTTCTCTCCATACCCTCTGATCCCCTTAGCCACAAGGGCCACATCTAACTCCCTCTTAAATATAGCCAATAACTGGCCTCAACAACCCTCTGTGGCAGAGTTCCAGAGACTCACCACTCTCTGTGTGAAAAAAGTCTTTCTCATCTCGGTCTTAAAGGATTTCCCCCTATCCTTAAGCTGTGACCCAATACAGTTGCTTGAGCCATCTGTGCGACATCTCGTCAACAGAGCGCAGAGGATAACGTGGTCTTTTAATTGCTGTATTCAAGTCCTTGGGATTGATAAAAAACCGTAAATTGGTTCTAAATTACTTGCAAAAAGAGTCAATTGGTTCTAAAAATGCTTGCAAAGTGTCTATTGGTTCTAAAATGGTTGCAAAAAGTGTTTTGGTTCTAAAATGGTTGCAAAAAGTGTCTATTGGTTTTAAAATGGTTGCAAAAAGTGTCTATTGGTTCTAAAGTTGTTGCAAAAAGTGTCTCTATTGGGTCTAAAATGCTTGCAGAAAGTCTCTATTAGTTCTAAATTGCTTGCAGAAAGTGCCTCTATTGGTTCTAAAATGCTTGCAGAAAGTCTCTATTAGTGTCTCTATTATTGTGTCTAAATGGTTGCAAAAAGTGTCTATTGGATCTAAAATGGTTGCAGAAAGTGTCTATTGGGTCTAAAATGGTTGCAGGAAGTCTCTATTAGTTCTAAATTGCTAGCAGAAAGTGCCTCTATTGGTTCTAAAATGCTTGCAGAAAGTGTCTCTATTGGGTCTAAATGGTTGCAAAATGTGTCTATTGTGTCTAAATGGTTGCAAAAAGTGTCTATTGTGTCTAAATGGTTGCAAAAAGTGTATATTGGATCTAAAATGGTTGCAGAAAGTGTCTCTTGGGTCTAACATGGTTGCAGAAAGTGTCTCTATTGGGTCCAAACTGCTTGCTGAAAGAGTGTCTCCATTGGGTCTAAAATGCTTGCTGAAAGAGTCTCTATTGGTTATGAAATGCTTGCTGAAAGAATGTCTCTATTGGTTCTAAAATGCTTGCTGAAAGAGTGTCTCTATTGGTTCTAAAATGCTTACTGAAAGAGTGTGTCTATTGGTTCTAAAATGCTTGCAGAAGGTGTCTATTGGTTCTAAAATGCTTGCAAAAAGTGTGTCTATTGGTTCTAAAATGATTCCAAAAATTGTCTCTTTTGGTTCTAAAATGCTTGCAAAAAGTGTCTCTATTGGTTCTAAAATGCTTGCAAAAAGTGTCTATTGGTTCCAAAAGGCTTGCAAAAAGAGTGTCTATTAGTTCTAAAATGCTTGCAAAAAGTGTCTCTCTTGGTTCTAAAATGTTTGCAAAAAGTGTCTCTATTGGTTCTAAAATGCTGCCTGGCCAGAGTGACTGAGGTGCCTGGCCAGAGTGACTTAGCTGCCAGCCCAAGAATCCATTCGGCCCACAATGTCCATACTAACCCTCGAAACCAGTCCCTTTGACCCACAACACACATACTAGCACTCCATGGGCCAGCAATATTGGAATTGGTGGAGAGGTGGAATATTGCATTGGGGGATCAGCCCTCCCATGTGAAGCTGGTACCCAACGGGTCCCACTTTGTCTAGTATATATACCACACACACACACATAATATACTAGACCAAGTGCAGACTCGTTGGGTCTGTTCACCCAACGTGCGTTTGCGGGAGGGGGTTCATGCGGCGTCACACAAACTAACCACCCCCACACTAACTACCCCCTTGATATTATATTAATATTATTAATTAGATCCTTTTACCCCATAACCGCCCTAGCCACTGAAACATAGCCCCCAACTCGCAGTCGTGTCTAGAGAGGGAGAGGGGGCTAGAGAGTGAGGGCAGAGAGAGAATGGGAAGAGACAGTGAGAGAGGCAGAGACAGAAGGGAAAGAGACAGGGGGAGAGGGGGTGGAGGAGAGGAGAAGGAGAGGGAGGGTGGGGGAGGAGGGGAGAGAGAGATGGGAGGTGAGAGAGGGGGAGAGGGGGGCTGAGGGAAGGGGGGAGATGGGGTGAGAAGGGAGGGGAGAGGTGGGGGGAAGGGAGGGGGAGGAGTGGAGGAAGGGAGTAGGCGAGGGGTGGATGGGGGAGGGAAGTGGGTAGGGGAGGGTGGAGGGGAGGGTGTGGAGGATGGAGGGATGGGGAAAGGGGGTTTAGGGGAGGGCAGGGGAGAGGAATGGGGAGAGAGAGGGGAAGAGAGAGAGGAGATGGGGAGGGAGAGGAGAGGGGGGAGGGAGAGAGAGGGGGAGAGAGGGGAGGGAGAGAGAGGGGGGAGAGAGGGGGGGGAGGGGAGAGAGGGGGAGGGATGGGAGAGAGGGGATGGGAGAGAGGGGGAGAAAGGGGGGAGGAGAGAGAACGAGTGGGGAGGGAGAGAGAGAGGGAGGAGGGAGAGAGAGAGGGGGATGGATAGAGGGGAGGGAGAGAGAGGGAGGGGAGAGATAGGGAGAGAGAGGGGGGTAGAGAGTGAGAGCAGAGAGAATGGGGAGAGAAAGGGAATGGGCAGAGACAGACGGGCAGAGACAGGGGGGAGAGGGGGTGGAGTGGAGGAGAGGGGCTGAGAGGGGAGGAAGGGAAGGGTGGGAAGGGAAGGGGAGGTGGGGGTGAAGGGAGGATGGGGAGGATGGGGAGGGATTTGGAGAGAGGAGGAAGAGTGGGGAGCGAGGAGATGGGGTAGGGGAGAGAAGGTGAGAGGAGTAGGGGAGAGAGGGGGAAGAGTGGGGAGGGAGGGAGGGGGAGAGGGGTGGGGGCAGTCCATCTATTTATTCCCCACTCCCTATCACCCCCAATCCTCTATTCCCACACTATCCCTCCTCACCTCCCCATCCCCCCCACTCCCTCCCTACTCCCTCCTCTCCATCAATCCCCCTCTTCACCTCCCCAGGACGGGGGGGGGGGGGGATTTGAGCGGGCGCGCGCGCGGGCGATTCGAGCTGCGGGAGGCGCAAGCATAGTTGGAGGGAGGGGAGGGGGAGCCGGGCTGCCAAATGAAGAGAGAGAAGCAGCTTGGGATTGGTCGACATGTGTGATTGCGACGTAAGCAGCTCGTGAGGTGCTGTTTCGATTTTTAAATGAGCGTGGGGGTGGGGAGGATTTTATTTTAAAATGTGTACATAAAAATGTCTAAATGTAATGAGGAGTGAATCCCTGAATGTGAAAGCCAAATCGCTAGCGAAATGGAAAAAATGGCGGTGTTTGAGCAGGTTTTGGCGGTCCCTGGAGTCAAAGGCTAAAGATATGTGAAAAAAAATGGAATGTGACATACACCCACAAAAAAGAGAGAGAGAGAGAGAGGAGAGAGAGAGAGAGATTATCATAAACCTGCAGCACAGTTGCATGCTAGAAATGTGGGGCACCAACCGAAACAATAAAAGGCTTACAGATGTAATCAGCATATCAGTATCCTTCAAATTGTTTTTAATATTACTGACTGACTACCCAGCTTGAACGCAATAAAAGTTCATGCTAAATGCACAAATTCCATTCAGTAAATACCTAGTAGCATCAAGTAATATCTGCAAAGGTTCCAGATCTCTATAGGGGTTTTGTTTTCCTGGTCAGTGGGAATAATAGTGGCCAAAATAGAAAACCTTGTATAGGTTCCAAACATTCATAATGTTCAAATTCTAAGTTCTCATGTCAAAGAAGAGGGTTATAGAAGAAATATGGATTATGTGATATATTAGTGTTATATAGAGGATGCCTTGAAAAATCATTAATAGAATCCGGCTATCTGAACAATATTAAGTAAGATATGACAATACTAGGTAAAAGTAATCTAAGTGCAAACAATATTAAGCATCAAACTTGCAGTTAAATTGTGGAGATGAGCAAAAGTCCTAACAGTAATAATGGGATCTTCAATTTCCAAATATAGATTTGGCGAGGAATACTATTAGAGTGAATGAAGAAGAGGTGTTTCTGAAGTGTGTTCAGGAGAATGCTATTGAATGTGAAGTAGCATTGCTAGACTTTATTCTGGAAAATGAGTCAGGCCAAAAGATGTAAGAATCAAGAGGGGAACAGCTAGAAAATATTTATGATATAAGGTTTCAAATATCCATGAAAAAGGATAGAATCCACATCTAAGTCAAATCAATCAATTAGTGATAGGCCAATTTCAGAGGAGATCTATACCAGTAAACAGGTATCAAAGGGTTGTAAGCACTGTTAACAAACAATTGCAGGCCATGAAAGTGAAGATGTTACAGCCAAATCACCTGAACAAACGTGGACTGCTCAGTGCAATCCAGCAAGGAAAATTCTGTAAGCAAACCCTGTAAATTACTTTTTGAGGAAGTAATCCAAAGTGTTTATGATGTGTGTGCTATTAAGTTATATATAGAGCTGGCCAAAATTGACTGGAAAGAGACCCTAGCAAGGATGGCAGTGGAACAACAAAGGAAGGTATTTCTGGGAATAAAACATAAGGTGCAGGATCCGTTCATCCAAAGAGGAAGATTCTAAGGGGAGTAAGAGGCAATCATGGCTGACAAGGGAAGTCAAGGACAGTATAAAAATGAAAAGAGGTGTATAACATAGCAAAGATGAGCAGGAAGCCAGAGGATTAGGAAACTTTTAAAGAGCAACAGAAGATAACTGAAAAGGCAATACATGGAGAAAAGATGAGGTACGTAGGTAAGCTAGCCAAGAATATAAAGGAGGATAGTAAAAGCTACTTTAGGTATGTGAAGAGGAAAAAAATAGTTAAAACAAATGTGGGTCCCTTGAGGACAGAAACAGGTGAATTTATTATGGGGAACAAGGAAGTGGCAGACGAGTTGAACAGGTACTTTGTATCTGTCTTCACTAAGGAAGACACAAACAATCTCTCAGATGTATTAGTGGCCAGAGGACCTAGGGTGATGGAGGATCTGAAGGAAATTCACATTAGGCATGAAATGGTGTTGGGCAGACTGATGAGACTAAAGGCTGATAAATCTCCAGCGCCTGCATTCCAGTTCTAAAAGTGGATGCATTGGTGATCATTTTCCAATGTTCTATAGATTCAGGATCAATTTCAAGAAAGGAGAAGAGAGAGAAACCAGGAAATTATGGACCAGTTAGCATGACATCGGCGATGGGGAAGATGCTGGACTCATTTATAAAAGATGAAATAGCAGCACATTTGGATAGCAGTAACAGGATCAGTCCGAGTCAGCATGGATTTACGAAGGGGAAATCATGCTTGACTAATCTTCTGCAATTTTTTGAGGATGTAACTGGGAAAATGGACAAGGGAGACAATAGACAATAGGTGCAGGAGTAGACCATTCGGCCCCGAGCCAGCACAGCCATTCACTGTGATCATGGCTGATCATCCACAATCAGTTCCCCGTTCCTGCCATCTCCCCATATCCCTTGACTCCACTATCTTTAAGAGCTCTATCCAACTCTCTCTTGAAAGCATCCAGAGAATTGGCCTCCATTGCCTTCTGAGGTAGAGAATTCCACAGATTCACAACTCTCTGGGTGAAAATCTCCATTCTAAATGGCCTACCCCTTATTCTCAAACTGTGGCCCCTGGTTCTGGACTCCCCCAACATCAAGAACATGTTACCTGCTTCCAATGTGCCCAATCCATTAATAATCTTATATGTTTCAATAAGATCCCCTCTCATCCTTCTAAATTCCATGGTATACAAGCCCAGTCGCTCCAATCTTTCAACATACGAGTCCCGCCATCTAGGGAATTAACCTCGTGAACCTGGACATACAGTGTAGTGTACCTGGACTTTCAGAAAACCTTTGATAGGTTCCCACATAGGAGATTAGTGGGCAGAATTAGAGCACATGGTATTGGGGGTAGGTTACTAACGCGGAAAGCAAATTGGTTCGCAAACAGGAAACAAAGAGTAGGGATAACGGGTTTCTTTCAGAATAGCAGGCATTGACTAGTGGAGTACGGCAAGGCTCAGTGCCTGGACCGCAGCTATTTGCAAAATACGTTAATGATTTAGATGAAGGGATTAAGAGTAACATTAGCAAATTTGCAGATGACACAACGCTGGGTGGTAGTGTGAACTGTGAGAAGGATTCTATGAGGATGCAGGGTGACTTGGACAGGTTGGGTGAGTGGGCAGATGCATGGCAGATGCAGCTTAATGTGGATAAATGTGAGGTTATCCACTTTGGTGGCAAGAACAGGAAGGCAGATTAGGAAAAGGGGAAGTACAATGGGATTTGGGGGTCCTTGTTCATCAGTCAATGAAAGTAAGCATGCAGGTGCAGCAGGCAGTGAAGAGAGAAAATAGCATGTTGGGTTTCATAACAAGAGGAGATGAGCATAGGAGCAAAGAAGTCCTTCTGCAGTTGTATAGGGCCCTACTTAGACCATACCTGGAGTATTGTGTGCAGTTTTGGTCTCTAAATTTGAGGAAGGACATTCTTGCTATTGAGGGAGTGCAGCGTAGGTTCACAAGGTTAATTTCGGGGATGGCGGGACTGTCATATGTTGAAAGAATGGAGCGACTGGACTTGTATACACTGTAATTTAAATGACAGGGGATCTTATTGAAACATATAAGATTATTAAGGTATTGGACACGCTAGAGACAGAAAACATATTCCTATGTTGGAGGAGTCCAGAACCAGAGGCCACAGTTTAAGGATAAGGGGTAGGCCATTTAGGACGGAGATGAGGAAAAACTTTTTCACCCAGAGTTGTGAATCTGTGGAATTCAAAAGGGAGTGGAGGCCAATTCTCTGGATGCTTTCAAGAAACTTAGATAGAGCTCTTAAAGATAGCGGAGTCAAGGGATATGGGGAGAAAGCAGGAACGGGGTACGGGTTGTGGATGATCAGTCATGATCACAGTGAATGGCGGTGCTGGCTCAAAGGGCTGAATGGCCTACTCCTGCACCTAGTGTCTATTGTTTACCAAAAGGCATTTGATAAGATAGAGACATATAGCATGGAAACAGGCCTTCGGCCCAACATGTCCATGCTTACTTATGTACCCTAAGTAAGCATATACCCACTGATCTCTGAGTGAAATAGATATTATATGACAAAAATTGACTAAAGGAACCAAGAATTGTGAAAGATTTTTTAGACTTGCACATGGATATTGAAATTCCCCAGTGGTAAAAGGACCATTGTCTTCCCCAATATTTATGTCACTACGATAGAGCTGCTACTCACAGCGCCAGAGGCCTCGGTTTGATTCTGACTATGGGTGTTGTCTGTGTGCAGTTTGTACGGTCTCCCTGTGGCCGTGTGTGTTTTCTCCATGTGTTCCAGGTACCTCCCATATTCCAAAGACGTGATGGTTGTAGGTTTATTGGCTTCAGTAAATTGCCCCCACATCTGTACGATGCAAAAATGGGATAAGGTACAGCTGGTGTATGGGGACCGGTGGTTGGCTTGGCCACGATGGTCTGAAAGGTCTATTTGCATGTTGTTCTTCTCACTTGTCTCAAACATTGAATTGGACATGTGTACAGGACTTTATTTTCACAAAACCTGGAGGGTATGAACAGATTTTAAGCAGATAAAAACTGGCTGGCAGAATGGATAAATAAGTGCCATATGAAACCTATTGCTTTAAAATATTATATATTATATTTTAGAAGAATAAGCAATATAAATTGGAGAGCACAATTCTAAATGTGGTACAAAAACAAAAAAATCTGGGAGTACTAGTGCACATATTAAAGTGACAGGGCTGATTGAGAAAGTGGTTAAAAGCATATGGCATCTCTGGAGGAAAGGTATTGGCGACGTTTTGAGCCGAGACCCTTCTTCAGACTAAGTCAGTGGAAAAAGGAATGAGAGATATAGAAAGGTGATATAGATATAGAACAAATTAATGAAAGATATGCAAAAAGTAATAATGATCAAGGAAAGATGGAGCCCACAATGGTCCATTGTTGGCTTGGGTGCAGTGATAATGAGTTATACAGTGAAACTCAACAGAACGACAGTGAAACTAGTACGAAGACTAGGGTGAGGGACAGAGAGAGAGGGGATGCAAGGCTTACTTGAAGTTAGAGAAATTAATAGTCATACCACTGGGTTGTAAGCTGCCCAAGTGAAATATGAGATGCTATTCCTTCAATTTGCATTGGGCCTCACTGATAATGGAGGAGGCCCAGGACAGAAAGGTCAGTATGGGAATGGGAATGTGAGTTCAAGTGTTTGGCAACCGGGAGATCACGTAGGCCAAGACAGACTGAACGAAGTGTTCAGCAAAACAGTCGCCCAGTCTGCGCTTCGTCTCGCCGATATATAAGAGTCCACACCTGGAACAGCGGATACAGTAGATGAGGTGGGTTTCCTGAACAGTCGAGGGAAGAGGTATAGGGACATTTTTTAATTAAAAGAGGCAATGGTGTAATGCAGCTAAAACTGGAGTATCCTGTCCAGCTGCTGGAGCCCACTTCAGAAAGATGCAAAGCATTGTTGACGACATACAAGACGATTATTAAAATGGTTTAAGGGACAACAGATACTTTGATAGAATGGATAAATTGAAGGTGTTCTCTCCTGAATTAAGTTCCTTGAGGGTGACATTTAAAATCATGAGTGATCTCCAGTTAAAAGTAATTGGGAAACATGTTTCCACTGGCCATGAACTTCGTGACATAGAATGAACTGGGGTTTAGCACAGGGACGCGATCCCCCCCCCCCCCCCACCCCCCCCCCCCCCCCCTCCCCCCCCCCCCCCGCATATTGAGTGAAGAAAGCTGGAAATTCGCTGCTGCAGCGGATGTGGAGGCAGATTGACTCAGCAGTCAAAAGGTGGGTAACCTGGGGGGAAACAAATAACGGATTACAGTGAGCAGCCGGGGCAACGAGAGTGGCTGGATTGCTTTTGCATCGAGTCAGTACCTTGACAGGCCCAATTGTAGGTATGTTACAAAACTTACCTTTAGCGGCGCTGTAGTTCTGTCACTTCTGACTTTGGCGCCTTTGGGGGGGGCGGGGTTAAAATGCGGTTTTCCCTTGCCTTCCGGAATTATATTTTCTTGGGGTGCGAGCTTTTGTATAAGATTCGTTCTGACTGCCAGTAAGTGAATTTTTTTTTTTTTTAAATCGCCCGACTATTTCAGCGCTGGAGTAAAATAAAAATGAGCTTCTAATGCCATGAACGCCGACAATGGGGACGGATTTTACGTAGGGGACAGGTAAAGGAAAGCCGTTTATTTTTACATATAAACTTGCTTGTTAAGATTACCTTAATCAACATTTCATGTTATGAAACAGTAATTTATTCCTCATACGAACTGGCAGTATTTTTTCCTGCCAATATGGGGTTTAAATTCACCGCAACCGCGATGTTCCAATCCATCGCGTTCCATAAAATCCCACTCGCAAGCTGATTTAAATGACCATTAATTTACGGGCATTAAACACTAAATTCCTTCAATTTAGTCTATAATTCATAACAATGACATTTAAAAATCATGTTATATTGTGAATTCTTGTGCGAATGTTATTTGGACACTTAAGCTTTTTTAAAAATGTTAATATTTTCTTAAGAAATGGATAGATGTTTAGATCTAGTAATTGAATGTTGTAATTAGCTACAATTGGGTAACTAACTAATTATATGGTTTAATTTCTGGTCATCCAAGTAAGATTCTTTCATATTAGTTTCAGAATGCTTCAATCTATAATAACTGAAAATTTATTTCAGTTCTCTTAATTTTTAAGAAAGTTATGGGCTTTTGACTGTCCTCGATCACAACTTTTGTGTTAAGTCAATGGAAAAGCAATAGGGAACAAGATGCTAATTTCCGAGTGTGAAAATGGCATAACTTGTTTTAATACTGAAGATATGAAAGTGAATTAGTGTCAAATTAAACTTTTTATGCTTTATCTGATGGGATAAATTGCAGACTTGATTTTTAAAATCTCAAAAGGTTGTACCATTGCTACCAATTGTCGTCTTTCATGCTAAAACCGTTACGGGGTTATTGATCAGTTAGAATCATCGTGAATTACTAAATGTTGGGCCATTGTGCATTTAAGGCTTTGAAGTAAAAGATGCAGATGTCGGTACTCCTAGCGCCGAGATCAGCTAGCTAAGTCCTTGCGGGAAACAATCTTCCGAGCGGTTGTCTGGCTCATGACGAGGAACTTGGTTTCTGGCAGACACCCCAACACCACCATCAGGCCTCAGTTAAATACCCGACGGACGGCGGCTCATATCAATTGCCGCGGCCATTTCGCCACAAAACTCATTTCAACAGAGTTTAATCGCCGACGGTGAAGCCAAAGCGCAAGCCTGCGACAGACAGCTGTCCACACCAGTGGACACCGTCGTGGGGTGGGTGGGGGTCGATGGCCGAGCGGCGCCGGGGCCCAGCTGACGGGACCGTTAGCTCAGGAAAAAATTCCCGCGCTCTAATGACTCTACTCAAAATTATATTTATATGGTTATAAACATCATTCATCTATGATAGAGGTTGCCTGGTTCACTTTTTCATTTTAGGAGCTCCCATAAACGAACAAGTGCCATTATATGCAATGTCAATGGTTTGTAATTGAATGTTCATGGCGATTCGGACGAAGGAACGTTAACGCTTTTTAAAAAAAAATCCAGTTCGTATGTCAACAGCCCTTACACCGCTCACAAACGGAGCCGTGGACAAAACCCGTTGGCGTGAATTCGATGCTTACATCCCACTCAAAGGTGACGATCCCTTGAATGGCGCTGTCTCCGTTCACTTCCTCGCCTCTCATGAAACAGGTGCCCGCCGCGATCATGGTTGAACCGGCTGCGCCCACCCTCAGCCACCGCACGGCAGATACTGAAGCTGAACACCGCACTGGGGGAGTAAAGGGGGGGGGGGGGCGCCAGCACCACGTCAGCGCACCCCAAGCCACGGCTACCATGGTTACAGGTGGCACTTGGAAACAGTAACAATGGCTCGAATATTTATCAATGAAGATAAGACACGAAATGCTGCAGTAACTCAGCGGGTCAGGCATCGTCTCTGGAGAGAAGCAATGGGTGACGTTTCGAGACCCTTCTTCAGACTGAGAGTCAATGGGAAAGGAGAGGTGTAGACGGTGATGTAGAGCGATATAAAACAATGAATGAAAGATACGCGAAAAAAAAAGTTAAGATGATCAAGCAAACAGGCCATTATTAGCTGTGCCCGAGGTGACCAGGCCATTATTAGCTGTGGCCGAGGTGAGAGCGAGTACACACAATGAGACTCAACAAGACGACTTTGAAGCCGTTATGCTTGGGTGGGGATGGATGGAGAGAAAGGGAATACAGTGTGTGTGTGTGTGTGTGTGTGTGTGTGTGTGTGTGTGTGGTGGACACTTAGCATACCGCTCAAACGCTATGCATTTTTATGCACCAGGGCGCACATATGGCGAGAGACAGATGATAAGCAACTGAGTTACTCCTTATCAGCGTTGCACCCATGCTCCAAACACAACAGGGATGGTGTAGCTGCCTGGATATCAAGATTAAAACGCCCACTCATGGAATTGAATAGTAAATATAGTTAAAAAAAGATTTACTGGTAATCTGGAATATTAACAAAATTATGAAAATACCTAGGAGGTCAGGCAGCAACTATGGATAAAGAACAGAATTAGCGTTTTATGCTGATTAGCTTTGGTCAGCTGTTTCGTCTGTGGTTTAGTTTAAAGATATAGATTGGAAACAGGCTGGCCCCACACCGACCTGAGATCCACAAAAACTGACCCTATCCTACACAAGCTAGGGGCAATTTACAATTATACCAAACCAATTAGCCTACAAACCTGTACGTCTTGGAGTGTGGGAGGAAACCGGAGAAACCGCACTCCGGTCACAGGGAGAATGTACAAACTCCATACAGACAGCACCCATATTCAGGATTCAGGTCTCAGGCTCTGTAAGGCAACAACTCCACCACTGCACCACATGAGGCCAAGGCAGTGACAATGCCATCTCCGGTGAGAGTTAAGAATCACATACAAACCAGATTAAAAAATGGTCTATCTTGAAGGACATTTGCAAATCTGACGAGTTTGAACAACAATCCTTAAATTTCATTTTCTCAATTCTAATGTTTTCAGTTCCAGATTAATTTAACAAACTCAAATTCTTTAGCTGCAGAAATGGGATTAATATGCCTGTTGATCAATAATATGATCCCTAGATTCTAGCTGATTTTGTTAATCACTCTGCTACTAATCCTTTCCTATTAACACCCGTTGTGGATCTGCGCTGCAGCACCATGTCAAGTCATAAAGTCATGGAACTACCAAACAAAAAAGTAGGTCTGTTGCCCCAGTGATACACGTTGATTATAAAGTGCCCATTTCCAGCAATCCCATTTTTATTCTTCTACATTCCCATCAACTCCTCCCTGATTCCACCATTCACCAAATTAGTAGGAAAAAAATATGGTGACTAATTAACGTGCCAACCTATGCATCCTTGGGAATTTGGAGGAAAGTGATGCATTTGGAGAAAACCCACGCAGGCACAGAGAGAGCTTAAAATTCCATATATAGATAATTTTGGAGGTCAGAATTAAACCTGGGTCACTGGACTTGTGAGACTAGCAGTGTTGCAATTTTAACCTATGTAACAGATCTCCCTCCAACTTTCTTATGTGCTGCATCATAGCATTGACCAACCCATGCTCTTTGGAGGAAATTTAAACTGCTGACCATTTCATTTTAGATAAAAGGAGGGAGCCAAGTACATAAATTAGCAAGTAGTACAGCATGAGATCTATGATTAAAATTCTACATCAATATTAGCCGTGCATTCAAGGTCTAAACTAAAACAAAATCAATTTTAATTATGTTTAGTACAGCAAACAAAGTTACATTTCTTTCATTGAGACAGCCAAACAGCAACATATAATTAAAAAAAATGAAACAAATCAGTAACATGAACAATTTTCCATGCATCAACCTAGATTAATGACTAATAAATGCAAATTCAAAATGTTTACTGACATTGTCTTACTGTTAATGCAGATTCCTGCTTAAAATGTTGTGCTGCAGTATTAAATTCTTTAATTGGCAACAACTTCACCTATTCCAATGACGCCCCAGGCTAAACCTGTTGTAGCATTCCCTGTTGCAAGGCTCTCTTCATTTACTCCTTTGCCCAGATCATCTTCTTCTGCCCGAATCTGCAAAATGTAAAAATGTTAGAATGTAACTTTAAGGATAATTTAGTCTTAACTGTCAGATGTAACATGCATCATTTAGATGAGTTTAAGCTTTCTGAGAGGCCATTAAATTGAGATTAATGTTTTCCAATTGTATATTCCCATTTTGTTGGATAATCAATTAGAAATAAAATAAAAATTCTTCCCATGACTGAGATGAGGAGAGAAAATATCCAAAGAAATGCACATCTTACACTTGTGATGTCAGCATTTAAACTTTGCATGCTATGCTGATTACAGAGACCTTATTTTTGACAACAAAAGAAAATGCATGTGTAAATTGGAATTTTTGTTGAAATAAATTCCAATTTTCTTTAAATATTAGAGCAATCATGTTTTTAAATCAGAGCTTGTCAGTCTTTCATACCTGGTTGAATATGGGGACACTGTATTCCCAAAGTAGTGTCCCTCAAAGACTAAGGTCATTAATTAAACAATGATTCAGGTCACATGTTGATGCCTTAATCAAGAAATGTATTTGCACAATTGTGTATCAAGTATAATCATACTCATTTTTGTACAATTTCGTACAATTACACTCAGTATTAATTAAACAGTGCTACAACAATAAATAGATTTTCAATCCATAGCAACTATTAAAGGATTAACAAACTGCTAAATCTGATGCAAAGCACATTAAACTTATGCTTAGTAACTCAAATTAATTTAGCTTGATCACAGCTTCTTAAGTAATTGGTTCATTTTCTTGAATTTCAGCGAAGTTCAAAATCAAATTAATTCCCGTCAATTAGTTAGTTCTGAATATGATAGTTTTGTCCTGTGAGATAGAAAACCACAATATAAAGACAGTTGTGCAAATGGGGAAAGGGGGATGGGAGGTGGGAGGTAGGTAGAGATAATTTTCCTGCAGGATTTTCAATAATAAATGTTTTTTCAAACACAAAAGGTTTATTTTTGTTACTGCCAGCTAAACATTAAAAGGCTGTATGTCATATCGTTCAATAGAGTATCTTTGTACAAATGTAAATAGAAGCTATTGCTTGTCAATTTCAATGGCTACCTTTGATTAAAGTAGTAGCTGTTAAGATGAATTGTGTGCGATTACTGTGGGAAGATTACATGGAAATTAGGTCCCCCATCCCCCTCTACTGTTTAAATACAAGACAGCATTTTTTCTGTTTGTTCATTTCCAAAATAACTTAAGTGATTCTCTCATTCCAAATTGAAATCTTTATTACAACCATTTTGGCCTGCATAATGCAAACCAGTTTCCCTAATTTATTACCCGTGTATTACATATAATTTATGGAGACATGCATGAGAACAGCACTACCTGTAACTCATGGGATTCCTGTTTACCTATTATTAGATTGAAATGTAAGCTTTCACAAGGTAATTGGAACTCAATACTAAATGAAATATGAAAATGCTTATAACACTGGATAAATTGGTAATGGCATTCAGAGTAGATAAGGACAGCTATGACAAAATAAACATTTGTTTCTATGCTGTACTGTTTTTTTGTTCTTTTGTCTTAAAACTTCTTATCATTTACAAATAAAACTTCAACCCATTCAATAAATAATGGATCTGAAGATAAGGTGTACAGATATTACTAAAACAGAGATGTGTAAATGTTTGTTCTTGGGTCATTAGACTATTTGATATTCCTCCCAATGTTTATTAATATAGATTGCTAATCCAATTGCCATTGCACAATTTACCATATGCTAAATGTTAAACTCAAGTACTGGAGTTAAAACCAGGAGTGCAGATTATTGAAAATACAAGATAACATTCACTCTGTGTTGCAGTATGTCATTCATATTTGAGCAAACATAATCTGTCACTTCTGACAAAATCTGTATCGGCATTAAGAACTGGTGAAAGTGGCTCCAAAGAATGGCAGGCATTATTCCCAACAGCCTCCTACATTACCTATTTCCTTCTTGCCTTTGCGTAGAAAGATTAAAAAGTATTTTGTGGAAGAATGTACAAGGTTACTCTTGTTTGGGGCACTGTCCAGTACGGGTATGTACGGGTCTGTCCATCCTGTACGGGTATGGCTGCCCAGCCTGCAGCTGTCGGTCTTTTCTCTCTTTTTTTTAAATTTTTAGTTAGTTGAGTTTTTCTGTTTTTCGGTGTCCTAGCCTTTTTTATGTAGGGGTGGGGGAGGGGAAGGGGGAAACTGCTTTCTAGGGTCCCTACCTGGTCGGAGAGGCAGCTTTCGCCGGGCTGCACCGTCGATCCATCCTCGTGGCCTACCAGCGGGCCTGGAGCGGCGTTTCCTGGAGGGACCACCCAGAGCCACGGCTTCGGCAGCAGCGCAGCACTGGAGCACCATCGTGGAGCGGAGGCCTCAATAGGCCCGACTATGGGTGAACTGGGGATGGGGTCTGGACTTTGTGCCTTCCCTCATAATGGGAACCATTGTGTGGGGATGTTTTTTATGTTTTGTGTTAAATTCTTTAATGTTATGTCTTTTCTTTATCTATGTGCTGCATGGCAAGACAAATTTCACTACACCAATTGGTGTATGTGACAATAAATGTCCTTTGTCCTTTGTCTTTGTTTGTGTATCTACACTAAAATTTATATGTTTCCACATCATTCAGCATAGCTAATAGAAAAACTGGTGGGCTCATTTTTTTCTTAGAATGCTATCACATAGTGGGAAAAGGTAACGAAAGATAACCTAGCAAGAAATGAGAGTCTATTGGATTTCTAATGAAGTTGAATGAATAGAAAATAATCTGTCCACTTTGTATATTTAATATATATAATTTATAAAAAGTTATTGCTGCTTCAATGCAGCCAAAGTCAGGAAATGGAAATATATGCCAAAGTGGTAACATAAAATACTCTGCCAGGTGAGCAACAAGCACTGTTGCATTACCACAGAGTGCAAAATGTGTACAATAGAAAGATTAACCTGAAACTTATTTCTAAAATAAACTAATATTATTTTGAATTGTTGCAAATTCATTTCATTTATCAATCCACTGGCAGCTGATAGATAAATCAGAGTTACCTACTTTTTTCTATCCAGCTTCAAAGGTCTGTTTAAATATACAGATGTATTGCAATTGGATTTAGTTTACTTTTCAAAATATTCCAATTTTACAAAATTCACCATTTTAAATATTGTATAAATTTTAAGTTTAATATCTTCAAAAAAAGCAAAAAAAATTTATAAATAGCTAAAAAATTGAAATCTTTCAATGGAAAAAAGGCACAATTCAAGGTCATTGACCGAGCAGTAGCATCGATAAACTGAATATTAAGAAATCATTAACATTGTCTGTATTCACAAAACTGAAGGATACATTAAAGCCTTTCATAAAATTATAAGACTTTCCTACTTTGGAGCAAAAAAAAAAACGGGCGATAAGTGCATAAATCCAAAATATAATCCTGTTTATGATGGTAGATTGTACATTCATACAAACTCCCAAGTTGTAATCAAGTTACTGCATTTGAAAAAATGTGAAATAACTTTAAAAACTGATGATTTTAACAATAAGATTGAATAGAGATGACTACCTACTTCATTTGCCACACTGGAGGAATAAAAAGTTTAATTGACAATAGTTAAATAGCTTTTAAAATGGCTCCGTTGATAAGGTGTTGAAACTCAACATACTGAACAAGGACTACCAATTTAATGGAAATAAATAAAATTGCAAATGCTTGAATCGGAAACAAAAACTGAAATGCTGGAAGAACTTAGCCAGTCAAGCAACATCTTTTCTATTGATGTTGCTCGATTGACTGAGTCCTTCCAGCATTTCATTTTTTCTACCAAGTTAAGATCCTGGTCTATTGGTCTGCACTGATTTGGTTCTGGCCAACAATGGATGGTACAAGTAATGCCATTGTGCCTGGAATCTGGTGAGGAAAGGAAATACAAGTATAATTCCCATTCCTGACCAATGAGTCTGATTACATCAATGTTTTGTTGAGCATCAGATAAAGACAAAAACAAAAATAAACTGCACCTGATTAATGACAATGCTGTTTTTAAAAATAATTCCTGCAATATTAATAGATATTTTGTTCATTTGGAAGCAAAAAGCTTTAACAAAATAGTTAAGCAGATTTTGGGTGCACTGCTTTGCAGAATTAAATAGAGAGTTTAATTACTGAGTTAATTTAAATAGTTAATATAGAGTTAATTTTATCTATTGATTTATAGTTAAAGTTATGATAAAGCAAAAGGTACCTGCATACAAATTTGCTTTGAGGCACAAGAGACTGTTGTATTTGTTGCAACAAAGTGCACGGAGAATAGCTTGGTATGAAATTCTCTACCCAATGAGCAAATGCAGCCATTTCTAATACCTACCACCAGAGCCCGGCCAATAATAGACTCAGTTCCTGAAAGACTAAGAAGGTGATCTTCTACTTGAAACTCAGCCACACCTTCTTCATTAGCTTCAATATTACCAAGGTCTCCCACGTGCCTGGAATGTATTAGCAAAAGAGGTCTTAATAACACATTCAAAACCTGTGGCATTATGAAATCCTGTAAAGTTCACAACAATTTAAAGGGAAAGGATTCCAGCTGAATATCCCCTGTGCAGAATAATGCTACAAAATGTATATGATGACAGTATGGAATAACTCCATTCATTTATTACATACTACAATTTCAACATCCCATAGCGGTTGATGAGAAAAGTAAGTCAAGTCAAATATAACAACCCCTCTCGTCAACCATGTATTCCATTTCATTGATATGTGAAGAACAGATTCAGAACAGAACACTACATACAGTCAATGAATCTTGAAACTGAGCATTTCCAGAACATACTGTGTCAGATAATATAGTTTAGTGAGAAAGGGACTTATTTTGGGGAAGTTTAAATTCTTTATCTTCATAATAAAGAAAAACTTTGTAAATTAGCTTAATATTCTTACCATATCAAATTATTAATAAGATATAGTTTATAATGAAAATAAGGATGAACAACCATCATATTATGCAAGACAATAGATGAGGCTCTCACCAGGGTCTTTTCTATACCCCGCAACTCTGCTCTCATTCCCCATCCCTCCACTCTTAACAAGGGCAAAGTCCCCCTTGTCCTCACCTTCCACCCTAGCAGCCGTCACATACAACAGATAATCCTCCGACATTTTCGCCACCTCCAACGGGATCCCACCACTGACCACATCTTATCATCTCCCCCCCGTCTGCTTTCTGCAGAGACCATTCCCTCCATAACTCCCTGGTCCAACCTCATCTTTTGCATCCGCTGCTCTAGCAGGCAGCTGCTCCACATCGGTGAGACCAAGCTTCGCCCAACACCTCCGCTCAGTTCGCAATAACCAACCTGATCTCCCGGTGGTTCAGCACTTCAACTCCCCTCCCATTCCGAATCTGACCTTTCTGTCCTGGGCCTCCTCCATGGCCAGAGTGAGTCCCACCGCAAATTGGAGAAGCAGCACCTCCTATTTCGCTTGGGTAGTTTACACCCCAACAGTATGAACATTGACCACCAGTTTCAGGTAATCCTTGTATTCTCCCCCTTTCCCCTCCCCTTCCCAGGTCTCCCACAGCCCACTGTCTCCGCCTCTTCCTTTCTTCTTCCCGCTCCCCCATCCCCTCATCAGTTTGAAGAAGGGTCTCGACCCGAACTGTCACCCATTCCTTCGCTCGATAGATGCTGCCTCACCCGCTGAGTTTCTCCAGCATTTTTGTCTATTGTTCCAGCATCTGCAGTTCCTGCTTACACATCATATTATGCAAAGTCACATATTTATTTGCATTTAGTACAAGCTTGAAATGGTAGAAATTGTACGAAAAACTGTATATGTTAAACAGACGAAGAAAGATCCGTTTAAAACAGATTATTCCAATTGGAAGTGTGGAGCTAACAAGTCTATAATTCCAGAAATATTGCAATAATTTTTACATAAGTCTTAAAATTGGAACAAACCCAAATAAACAACACCTGTAAAACTCACAGCCTTACTCCCTATTCCCATGTTAAATTCCCCAAGAACCAATGGATTCATCCGATATTATTGCTCAACGAATAATTCAATATCCTATGATAACTGCTGTGTCTTGTGATGAAATTCAGCTCCCACCTACCTCTTCATTGGATCAAATAGACAACAATATGAAAATAAGAAATACTGGAAATCTGAATCAAAAATAGAGGGTGGTGTATGGAACGAGCTCCGAGAGGAAGTGGCAGAAGAGGATTCAGTTATGTCATTTAAAAGACACTTGGAGAGTGACGTGGAAAGGAAAGGTGTACTGGAATACGAGCCAGGCACAGGCACAGGCAAGCGGGTCTTATACAATTTGGTAGGCATGACCAAGTTGAGGCAAGATCCTGTTTCTGTGTTGCACAGCTAGATTACTCTGGGAGCTAAACAGGCTTGTGCCTACAGCATGGAATTTCAGTGTCACGTGAACGTATTCCTATTGCTCTCCTTCATTATGATGGAGATACATTTGTCTATAGAGAAGCCAACTACAGATGACTGCACATTCCAAAATTAATGCAATAGGTGTGCTTCCCAAAATCTTTTTACCTTGTACAACAAATATTTTAGTACTCGTACTATACACCCACCAGATTTATCTAAGATTGGCTGTCATACACCCCAACTCTAAGCAACAGCATGGATAATTAGCACTTATCAAAGACATACTTTTGTAAATATTTGTCTCAATACTCTTTGTCCACAATGACAAACAAATGAATACATTATTTCCTGGCTTACAGTGAGCAAATAAAATAGAGTTGTACCCTGGCAATTTAGTGAATACACCATTCAACATAGAAAATGTAGCCTTTTAAGATAAATTTTATCTGGAACCGAGTAAAATGTGATTGGTCTTCAAATATTCTCCAAGATAAAAAGTACCTTAATGTGATCCCATACTGCAACAAATGAATTGCCAGCATGACCTTTTACAGAAAAATCATAAACATTCTGTTTTTGATTTTTAAACATTCTGTTTTTGACTTTTAATACAAACTAGACGACCTGTGAACCCAGTTGGGTCCCTGTTATGATGCCAGTCAAGTACACACGGCATCATAACGGGAACCCAACCATCCCCCAACTGTGCACGGCAACCCTTCCCCAACTGTGCACGCGCGGTTGATGGGCCCGGCAAGTGGGAGCACACTGCGCAGGCGCGACAGCCACGTTTAAATTTGTCCCACAGTATAAAGTTCATTAAAGTTTTTAAAGTGATTTACTTTTTAAAATATAACTAAACTTGATACTGCTCTTCACAGGCGAATGGTAAGGCGCCCCTAAAATGGTTGCGCTATCGAGTACATATAGATGAAGCCTAATCTTTCCACCTTATTATCCCCGAGGAGTTTCTCTTTAAAAAAAAAAAAATCATCAATTGTGATTTTTTTGGACAGTATATAAATTGCTAAAGAGAAGGTATTGGCGGTCTAAAAGCATAGATAAATCTCAGGGCATAACAACATGCATCTTGGAATCTTGTACAATATCTTTAGCCACAGGTGAAGAATGGAGGATCATTAATGTTGTACATTAATTAAGAAAGGCAGCAAGGACTTACAGGCTTGTGAGCCTGACATCAGCGGTGGGTAAATTATTGTATGGTATTCTGAGGGACTGGATCTATCTGCATTTGTGTAGTCTACATGGTTTTGTGCATGAGAAATCGTATCTCCAGGTCTTAGTTTTTTGAAGAGGTAACCAAGAGGATTAAGGAGGTCAGAGTTATGGACATTGTCTATATGGACCTCAGCAAGGCCTTTGAGAAGGTCCCTCGTGATAGGCTAGTCTGGAAAGTTAGATTGCATGGGATCCAGGGAGGGCTAACTCATTGGATAAATAATTGGGTTGATGGTAAGAAGCAGAGTGTGATGGTGGAATGTTGTTTTACTTCGGAGTCACGTGACTGATTCCATGAAGAAGCCCCGCCAGAGCGCCTGCGCGTCATTACGTCAGACGCATCGACAGGCTGGAGAGCGCAACTCCACCAGCGGTAAGTAAAACACCCGCAGGTAAGTTTTAATGTTCTGCAGTTTACTAGGTCCCGTAAGGCTGGTTTCAGGAGCCAGCAGGAACACTTCCAAAGGGAAAAAATATTAACAGAGAAAATAAGGCGAGTGTGTCGCCTATAAAGTAAAACCTACCCGCGGGGCTGCGGTCAGCGGCTGTACACCGGCTTTGCGACGCCAACTTCAGAGCCGCCGGCAGTTCAGCCACTCCGGTGCTTCAGAGCACTGTGGCCACTCCTGTCGGGAGGCAGGCCAAGAGTAAATTATCCAGGCCTGTCAACTCTGATGAGCGAGGCCAAAAAGACTTTCCCCCTTCCTAAAATAAAGGTTGGGGACGTCTGGACAACGAGGAACACCTCATAGATAAAATGATCAACCAGGAGGTGTTCCAGCCGGGGTTTTATACCCCAGGGTCCCCAGCAGCAACCTCTAGCAGAGGTCCGTATAGCAAAAGAGCTGTACACGTATGAAGGATAATATGCCTACGAGTCTGCATGGGGACCCATAACAGCAGCGCCTTTTTAAGGGCTGCATGATACCTCCCGTGAGCATGAGCCGGGAGAGCCAGGGCAGTATGAATCTGACCCTGAAGTTTGGTGTCACTGCTTATGTGCATACACCAAAGCACATGAGCTATGCTCCAGGTGTGCCGGATGTGGCCAGCAATTTTGCCAAACTGCCGGGAACTGGTGAAGCCATGGATGACAATCTGGCCAGCAATTTAATTATATGGCCTCTCAACAGCTGCAGGACTCCATAATGGAGGAAACTTCGCAAGAGATATCAGACACCTGTTAACTGTGCATCGCTCTAAAGGGGCGCATCATGAGGGCGCATGTTGAGGCTGCAGAAAGTCCTAAAAACTGGTTGGAGCAGGAATAATGGCGTTTGCGCAAATGGTACAAGGGCACCACTATCAAAACGCAGCAGGATATGGACCCTGCTGTGTAATACCCATTTTGAAAATTAATTATTCACGAATGGCCATCAAGCCTATGCTCAACCCACGGTTCACAGCCTTGCGCAGATCCTCTAATATCCAGGAAAAGACCTGGACGATGAGGCAAAAACAATCGGCCTCATCAAAACTCATCCTGAGACCAGGATGCCGCCTCAAAAACCATTCAGAATGGGAAGGGGTAATTGAACTAGAGACGATGGTGCAGGACAAGGACCAAGCCAGGCGACCCCAGCTACATGTATCGCTCTTCAGGGTTTTGGCTAAGATCAAGTGTAGCATCTGTTCTTAACAGTTTAATATCTGATACGTCCCTTACCTAGGGACCAAAACATTGGCACGCTCTAATGCACACCCCAAACAGGGCCAGGAGACTAAGGAATCCAGCAACCATGGAGGTACAAGTACTGGACTAGTCCAGGATATATCCCCTAGAGATCAGTCACTGGTCGGGGGTAGGTTGCAATTGTTCTATGATACATGGTGCTGCATAACATCAGATCTATTCATACTGGACTGTATCCGGGGGTCTCGAATGGGGTTTATCTCGGAGGTACATCCACCCATACAAAATACACCTAGTCACTCTACAGGTGAATGATGAAATTGGAATATTATTCCAAAAAAGGGGTAATTGAAAGGACAGCATATCAGCCTCAACAATGTGTGTCCAATATTCCCCAGGCAAAAGAACGATGGTGGGTGTCGAGTCATTCTGGACCTAACCAGACTTAACTCTTAGGTCCAGTATAAACATTTTTTTAATTGAAACTTTCAGTACTGCTAAGCAACTGGTATCAAAAGGGTGTTATATGGCAACCATAGATCTGAAAGATGCATATTATTCTGTACCAATACCGTAGATACTTGAAATTTAGTTGGATGAGACAGTTGTGGCAATTTAAAGTTTTGCCCAATGGGTTAACCTCAGCCCTAGGTTATTTACAAAATTGTTGAAACCAGTATCAGGGCTACTCCGCGCTCAGAATCGCATTGTAATGGCATACTTGGGATGATGTTCCTGATCATAGGTAAAACTCAGGAAGCAGCTGAGGAATTGGGTTCAGTTACCAAACACCTGTTTGAGAGGTTATGTTCCTCACCCATCTAATTAAATCCAAATTAGTATCATCTAGAATGATTGGCTATTTGGGGTTCATCATTGATTTCACTAACATGTCAGTTACTTTGCCTACGGCCAAAACTGTAAATTATGAAGGCCTGTAGGAATCTGGATGATGAGAAACAACCCTTCATCCGATGAGTAACCAGTGTTATTGGTAAATTAGTGGCGGGTTTTCCCTGCAGTACAGTTCGGACCTCTGCACTATCAGAATGTGCAACAAGCTAAACAACAAGCACTAAAGGAACACGCAGGTCATTTCAATAGACCAATGCAGTTGTCATCCGAATCTATCGCCAAGTTGCGATGGTGGATAACTAACATCTCACGATATACTAGAGACATTCTGACTCAATAACCTTCAGTTTACAAACTGATGTGAGTGCTTCGGGATGGGGAGCCACTGATACCGAGTCTAGGTGTGGCGGCAGATGGAATGTGGAAGGGGCATTAATCCTGCAGAGGCATGGGATAAACTACGTAGAATTGCTGGGTGCATTCTATGGCCTAAAAGCATTCTGCTCAACAATGCATGATTTGCATGTGCAGTGTCAGATTGACAATACCACAGCTGTTCCATATCAATCACATGGGTGGAATTAGGTCATTATTATGTGACAATCTGGTTAACCTCATGTGGCACTGGTACATTACGAGAAACATTTGGGTCTCAGATATCTGCCTACCAGGTAGAGATAACGTGAAAGTGGCAGACACCAGGTCACGTAAATTCAATGACAACACAGAATGGATGCCAAATCCAAAAGTTTTCAAAATGATTGTCAGCCAGTATGGATTGCCAGACATAGATCTATGGCATCCAGGTTAAATCACCAGTTACCTAAATACGTCTCATGGGAACCGGATCCAGGGGCAGTAGCGGTGGATGCATTCTCGCTACATTGGGGACGTATGTTCTTACGCTTTTCCCCCATTCTGCCTCATCAGTCAATGTCTCACCAAAATAGGAACTACCAAATGACTACGCTTTAGGCGTTTGGTAGTTCCTAACTGGTCCACACAGCCATGGTTCCCATTGGTTCTGAGACTGAAGACAGCCATTCATGACTATCCCCAAATGCAGCAACTTGTTGGTTCACCCTGGGACAATTCTACCCTTTACATGATCGTATTAATCTGTTGATTTGTATTTTCTGACCAGACTGTTCCAGGGACTCGGATTATCGAGTAGGTCCGTGGATGTGATTACGGTGGCCTGGAGAGATAGTACTAAAAAACGATATGCATCTCATATTAAGAAATGGGAGATGTTCTGTTTACAGTCAAATATATCTTATCATACTGCAGGCATACTGGATGTATTGGAGTTCCTTGCTACATTGCATTTTGACGAGCGGTTAAGCTATAGTGCCATTAATAGTGCTCGAAGTGCTTTGTCCTCCTATTTAGGGCAAGGGTCCGGACAACACTCTGTCGGATCTCATCTATTGGGGGCCCGATTAATAAGAGGTATTTTAACAAAAACTCTCCCAGACCTAGATATACGGAAATCTGGGATGTGAGCATAGTTCTCACACTGCTTCGGCAATGGGCTCCAATTACATCTCTGCTTTTCCAGAAGTTAACGCTCAAAGTGGTCATGTTCATGGTGCTAGTGTCAGCGCAATGGGTCCAGACATTGCAAAAGTTACGACTGGACAGCATGCATTCTTCAGTAGATAATATTACGTTTTATTTATAAGATCTAATCAAACAAAGCAGGCCAGGGATGGCTGGAACCAAAATAAGCTTAAAGTATACCCCATTGACCTAAGACGATGTGTAGTTACGCACCCAAGTCAATATATCAAGGTCATCAAGAGTCTCAGAGGCTCTGAAACAGCGATGCTCATCAGCCACAAATAACCTCATACAAAGGTGTCAGTACAAACTATTTCTAGATGGCCGAAACAGGTTTGCATTATGCTGGAGTAGACACTGGTGTGTTTAAATCTCACTCCACCAGGGCGGCGTCAACGTACGCAGCAAAGGTGCAGGACGTGCCTTTAGACCAAATCCTCACCGCAGGATGGTCCAGTGAAGGAACCTTTTTCACGATTTATGATAAACCTGTCCTCACAATGGAAGGATTTGGGCATGCTGTTTTGGGTTCTGTTTGAGATCTCCTTTGTAATTTCCCCTGCGAAAGAGGGGTGATTACTGTTCTGTTATTGGTTAAGGCGTTCATTGTATAATTTAAACAATGTTCAATACATTATTTGCTTATCCTGTGTGAACCAAAGCAGTGTGTCGTATGGAACTGTATCTACGGCATGAAATCACAGAGCTTTGAAATCTTCACGGAATCACTCACGTGACTCCGAAGTAAAATAAGCAACAATGGACCCAGCATTGATCTCTGTGGCACACCAGTAATTACAGGTTTCCAGTCCAAAAAAAAGTAAGATTAAACGAGAACTTACCAGTTTTAAGTGATCTTTTTTTTTGAGGAGTTACGGTGAGAGATTACGTGCCCTCCGCTCCCAGCCCTCATAATCGCAAAGATCATCTGGTAGTTCTAGTCTTCGGAGTCTTACTATATCACTTCGACTGTAGTTACTGTGATTTCACGCTGCTGCTTTGAAGATTGACGTGCAGGCGCTCTGGCGGGGCTTCTTCACGTAATCGCTCACCATAACTCCTCATAAAATAAAGATCAAAGTGGTAAGTTCTCATTTAATCTTACTATTTTTTTGGACTGGAAACCTGTAACTACTGGTGTGCCACAGAAATCAATGCTGGGTCCATTGTTGCTTGTCATTAATATAAATGATTTGGATGACAATATGCGTGGAATGATGAGTACATTTGCAGATTGCAACAAAATAGATTGTATCATAAACAATTTAAAAGTTAAGAAATTCAACAAAATCTTGATCAGCTGGATAGGCGTGTTGAGGAATGGTAATTGACATTTAATTCAGATAAGTACAAGATGTTACATTTTGGAAAGTAAAACTAGGGTAAGGCTTTCATAGTGAAAGATAGGGCCTGGGCCTGGGGAGTGCTGTAGCACACAAAGTACAAGTACATAATTCCCTGTACATGGCATAATTGGTGGACAGGGTGGTACAGAAGGCATTTGGTACTCAGGCTTTCATCAGTCACAGTATTGAATACAAGAGTTGTGATGTTATGTTGCAGTTCTACATGACAATGATGAGGCTGCACTTAGTATGGTTATGATCACCCATACTGCACTTAGTATGGTTATTTTGATATGTTGCGATAGGAAAGATGTCATTAAGGTGGAAAGAGAGCAAAGTAGATTTGAGAATATTGCCAGGACCCAATGGTCTGAGATATAGCTAGATGTTGGTCTCGCCAGGACTTTGTTCCTTGGAGTGTGAAAGACTGAGGAATGACCTTATTGAGACGTATAAAATCATGAGGGACATAAAATAAGGTTAATTGTATTCCCCCCCCCCCCAAGAAAGGGGTATTAAAAACAGGAAGACATAGGTTTAATATGAGAGGGGAAAGATATAAAGGGGTCCTAAAGAATAATTTCTTCACATAGAATGATGTATGTATGGAAAGAACTACAAGAGAAAGTGGTTGAGACAGGTACAATTACAATATTTAAGACATTTGGATACTTACATGGATAGAAAGGTTTTATAGGATATGGGCCAAATGTGGGCATTTGGAAGAGCGTAATGGGCATCCTGGTTGGCATGGACACGTTGGGCCAAAGGGTCTGTGCTGTATTACTCTAAGACTCTTACATATAACATTCACCTTACTTCATCTTGTTGCCCACCATGTGTCGTCTTTCTTGGGTTGAAATGTGGTCCTATGCTGTGATAACCTAAAAGAAATATATATAATTATTTATGATTAAGTAATTATTTATTTAAGTAATTATTTAATTAAGTAATTATCTTTACAAGAAGGAAGATTCCACTCAGCATGAGAAGATAACCTATACAAATACATTTTAAAGCATAGAAAAGAACAAATGCCCATTAAGGTTACATTTGCCGAAAATACTTTAGCCAATTAAAATGGGGATAATGTAAAATGTCCCTGTTGATAAAACTTGGTGTCCACCATATGATAAGGAATGGCATTTGATTTTGTGCACATAATGTATCCGATACTGTATTTTTCTGAAGAAAGTACACAACCTTTACTAAAGTACCTGTAGCTGCTGTGGTTTGTTTCCACTGCTCTTAAAAATAGTGTATCTGGCATATTAATAATTAGCCTTTCTTCAAGCTTTTTAACTGCCAATGAACACACACAGTTAAAAATCATAAATCAATGTTCCTGAATTCAATGACAGATATTCAACTTGAACAATAAATGGACAAAATCTAGTAAATTGGTAATGGGATTTGTTTGTTATTGTCACATGTACTGAGATACAGTGAAAAGTTGTATTTGTGTGCTATGTAAACACCAAGTGGTCTAGAGAAGAGCAAACCAAAGATCCTATAGCAGGCAAGATAGATCACTCGACGAAAAAGACGTAGTATGGTCATGGGCAGATCCATGGGTAATTCTCCGCCCCATTTCCGTAACCGGCTTCCGTCTCCGCACCGAAGATCCCATAGGATAATAGTGCGGAGACGGAAGCCGGTTACGGAAACATCCTCATAAAAATAAAAGTTATTTGGTAAAAATCTTCTCCTCATTTTCAGAATTTAAATTTATTAACACTAACTGTTCCCCCGCAACATTGATTACACTGTGAGTCGGGTCGGGTTACGGAAATGGATGAAAAAAAGGCCCACGTCAGCCCATTGCATTTAGAAGGAGTGATCCATCTTGCTCCGCTATAGGATCTTTTGGAGCAAACAACCTATTTATGGCTAGCAGAAACTAAATTGGACCAGCCACATAAAAATCATGGTCATAAAATCTGATTCTGATTATAATGGGCTATATTAGCAGCATGCTAAACCTCACTCCTGATTATCAGATTCATTGATTTGTAATGAGGTGATCTAATCTTTGATGACTGGTTTACATTATTCTCAAATGCCTCAAAAATACAGTTAAAAGTTATACATAAAGAACTAAGCTTGGATTAAAAAATATATATTAATAATACACAGTACTTTGTCCATACCATTAAAAAGATTTCCAAAGGCACAAACATGTAACCCATGTTTTCCACGTGTCAAACCAGTAATAATTCCTCTTATTAATACTTTTCCATTTCCCTAAAGGGGAGACATTAAGTAAAAACTGTTACACGTGTTGTTTCCTCTTAGGAAGTACAATTTAGAACATAGACGAATGTGTAGGAAAGAACTTCAGATGCTGGTTCAGTCTGAAGAAGGAGCTCAACCCGAAACGTCACCCATTCCTTTTCTCCAGAGATGCAGCCCGTCCAGCATTTTGTGTCTATTTTAGAACATAAGATTTATCAGCAATAAAATCTACCATAAACACCAAAGTACACTAATTGAATTCCTAAATATTATAATTTCAGCAGCTAAGCTGACTAATAAATTTAACTAATATTGAGCAATTGGAAATGAGCCTTTGAAGTCTCATTTCTAATTATAAGAACAACAAGAACACCAAAGTTGGAGACGCACTTCGCAAGAAAAAAATCCATTTTTTTTTTTTTTTTTTTTTTTTTTTTCGACATTGAGAGTTATATAATGTATAAAATTATAACATATTGATTATTGATTAATACTATTTATGATAATTGTAGTATTATCCATTATACATTTCATTGTTATTTATTTTATATAATTGGGAGTATATGTAGTATATTCCTAAAATAAGTAATACACTTAGATTTCTCAAATCATAGATATTCTTCTAATTACCAAATAGAAATCCCCGCTAATATAACTACGTAGTACCCAATCTTAAACAAAGTTTTTTTGATATTCATAATGTTATCAAAATATTAATAATGTTTGTATTATTGTTAATTTTATATTTCATAATTATTGTATAATTGAAAATACATAGTTTTATATAATTACAAGTTTAAGACATCTATAATCTTTTCATACGAACAGAAATAAGTGTGTACGTATTAAAAATTTATATAATATGTTTCTATAATTTTTTCCTTAATTAAAGATAGAAAGATAGAGAAAAAGAATAGAAAATAGAAAAGAAAATGTGAAAAGTTTGATGGAGATTGAAGTATTACTAAATAATCCAATCTTGGAGATACATTCATGATTTGTTATGTGTATTTCTTCATCCATTCAGATATTCAGGCCTCAGTCAAGTCCCTGCGCCGAACCATTGTGACCCTGTAGATATTTAATATAGGGAGACCATATCTCCTTGAAGAGATCTAACCTGTCCATAAGGACAAGTCTCAATCTCTCCAAGTGAAGTGTCTCCGTCATTTCTGTATTCCACATTTTAATTGTTGGGGATACAGGGCCTTTCCAAAATTTTAATATTAATTTTTTCCCAATTATTAAAGAATAGTCGATAAAAGTTCTATGATTCCTTGTAATTATTTGTTCCGTTTCCGGTATTCCAAGTATGATTAACTTTGGGTCATAAATCATAGTAATATTAATAACTTTCGAGATTATTTTGAATATTTTCATTCCAATATTCTAAAATCTTCGTACAATTAGTAAATGAGTGTGACAGAGTTGCTTCCATGATTTGACATTTATCACATATAGGTGATAGTTTTGGAAATATATTATGTAGTTTAGATTTAGAATAATGTAATCTATGTAAGATTTTAAACTGTATAAGTGCATGTTTAGCATTTAAAGAGCAGTAATGTATATGTTGTAGGCTTTCTTCCCATATTTCTGGACTTATTATTTGACTTAGTTCATTTTCCCAGCGCTGTCTATGTATTTCCGATGATGGGATATCACTTTCCAACAAAATATTGTAAATGTATGATATCATTTTTTCTGTATTTGGATGTTTATTCAAGCATTCATCTAAAATTTCACTCTTTCTATTTCTAAGTTCTTGTGTATTTGCAGAGATATAGTTTCTGATTTGTAAATATCTGAAATATTCATTATTGTGAAGCCCGTAAGTTTGTTGTAATTCTTGAAATGAAAGAAAAGAATTATCCTTATAAAAGATCCCCTATATTTAAAATTCCTTTATTTTTCCATTGTATAAAAGCTTTATCCATCATTGACGGTTTAAACGTAAAGTTGTTGGCAATTGTAAGAGCTAGCGGTATAAATTTTAGTTTTAGTGTTTTCTTTATTTGTTTCCAAATACATATTCCACTTTCTATTATCAAATTTTCACTATAAATTTTCTTAGGTACATTAGTATTAGCAAATATTATAGAGCTAATTTCAAATGGAAAACAGTCTTCTCTTTCCATTTTTAACCAATTTGGTTTATTATCTATTTCTCCTAACCAAAAATTCATATTTCTAATGTTAACTGCCCAATAATAAAACATAAAATTTGGTAAAGCTAAGCCTCCGTTTATTTTAGCTTTACATAAATGTTTTTTATTTATTCTATGATTTTTATAATCCCAAATAAAGTTAGTGACTATTGAATCTACTTTTTTAAAGAAATTTTTTAGAGAGATATATCGGGATTGATTGAAATAAATATAATAATTTGTGGGAGGAAAATCATTTTTATTGCGTTTATTTTACCTAACATTGAGATAGGTAAGCTTTTCCAATATAAGATATTTTTATTTAATTTATTCAATAATAACGGGAAATTAGATTTAAATAAAGAGTCAAATCTTTTTGTAACAAAAATACCAAGATATTTAATATTTTCATTTGTTATCTTAAAAGGAAATTGTTGTAATATCTGTAAATTATTCATGGTTATTGGCATAAGTTCACTTTTATTCCAATTGATACTGTATCCTGAAATTAAACCAAATTCCGTTATTAGTTTTAACAAATTACAGATACTTATTTCCGGTTTAGTAATATAAAGTAATATATCGTCCGCATATAACGAGATTTTATTCTTAGTATCTTTAGTATCGTATCCATATATTTCTGGATGTAATCTTACCCTTTGAGCAAGAGGTTCGATTGCTAACGCAAACAGTAATGGTGATAAAGGACAGCCTTGTCTACAACCTCGAGATAAACTAAACTTAGTTGATAACATATGATTTGTTATTATTCTAGCTGTTGGATTTGCATATAATAATTTAATCCAAGTAGTAAACTTATCACCAAGCTTAAAGGCTTCCATCACCGAAAATAGATAAGGCCATTCCACCTGGTCAAAAGCTTTTTCTGCATCCAACGAGATGACTACTAAGTCTTTTTTATCACTTCTTTTCGAATATATGATATTAAATAACCGTCTTAAATTATATGAAGAATATCTTTTAGGTATAAATCCTGTTTGATCAGGATGAATTAATTCGTTAACAATTTTGCTTAGTCTTTGTGCAAGAATTTTTGTTAAAATTTTTTGATCCGTATTTAATAAAGCAATTGCTCTATACGATCCTGGGTCATCCAAATCTTTATTTATTTTGGGTATAAGTGTTATAATAGATTCGTTCAATGTGTCTGGTAATTTCTCTTGTGTATATATCTGTTCATATAATGATTTTAAATATGGGACCATTTGGGCATGAAAAATTTTTATAAAATTCCGAGCCTATACCATCTGGTCCTGGAGTTTTACCATTTTTTAAAGATTTAATAGATTCTTGGATTTCTTTTATTGAAATATCGGCATTTAAAAATTCTCTATTTTGTAAATCTAATTCTTTTAAGTTACATACATTTAAAAAGGCATCTATTTCTGTTTTATTTACTGTTGTGTTACCAGTATACAAATTTTTATAATATTGCATAAATCTTTCATTAATATCCTTGGGTTGTATTAATAATTCACCGTTTTGTGATTTAATCCTATGTATAATTTTTTCCGCTTCAATTTTCCTTAATTGTCGAGCCAATAGTTTTTGTGGTTTGTCTCCAAATTCAAACAACAATTGTTTAGTATGTTGGTAGTATTTTAAAAACTTGATCAGTATATATTTTATTTAATTTATACTTCAATGCTACAATTTTATTATGTATTATTATATCTGATTTTGTTGCATTCTGTATATCTAATTGTTTAATCTCCCTTTCTAAGTCATGTTGTTCCTTCCGAATCTTCTTATTATGGAATGCTTGTGAAGAAATCATAATTCCTCGAAGATATGCTTTAAATGTTTCCCATAATAAAGAGCGAGATATTTCTGGTTGATCATTTATTTCAAAAAACATCTTAATCTGAGTTATGATGTATTCCTGAGTTGTTTTATTTTTTAAAATTTGTGGGTTAAGTTTCCATTGTCCTAGATTTCCTGTTTTACCATTTATTTTAATTTTAAATGTTAATGGTGCGTGATCTGAAATTATAATATTATGATATTTGGATTCGTAAGTAAGTGAAATAAGCTTTGCATCTACTAGGAAGTAATCTATTCTTGAATAGGTTTTATGTACTGGCGAGTAGAAGGAATATTCTCGACCAGTAGGATTTTCTGTTCTCCAAACATCTTTAATGTTAGTCGTTTGAATGTATGCGTTTAATAAATCACTAGAATGCGATTTAGTTTTCCTTTGTTTTGAAGATCTATCTAAATAAGGGTCTAATGTACAATTAAAATCTCCTCCAATTATCAAATTGTAATGTGTTAATTCTGGAATATTATTAAGTACTTTCTTAAAGAATAAAGGACTATCAAAATTTGGTCCATAGATGTTAACAAAAATCATTTTTTCCCTATTTATTTCTCCTATTACAATAATGTATCTGCCATCTTTATCAGATATAGTAGATATATGCTTAAATAAAGTACCTTTACGAAATAATATTGCTACGCCTCTTGATTTATGCGTAAAGGAAGAGTGATATATTTTATCTATCCATTTAGCTTTCAGCCTATTTTCAGCGTCTTTCTTTAGGTGAGTTTCTTGAATATAAATTACATCAGCTTTCATTGCCTTTAAGTGTGTCAATATTTTTCCTCTTTTTATTGGTTCATTGATACCTTTAACATTCCAACTGCAAAAGGTTAATCCCTCGTTCCCCATATTTCTTTTTAAATCCTGCATTTTAGGTTTGTGGGAATCTAGAATAGGGTCCAAGGGTCCGCGCAGTAGACATAACCTTACACCCGAACACCGAATAGATGAATTTTAGATCTCTTTTATGTGCTTCACGAATGTATCTCCATTGTTCCAGTATATAGCTCCATTCAAACTGAAAGATATAGTAAACATAAAAAAATAATGAAAAGTGAGTAAAAAGCTTAGTAAGGTGTATAAAGAATAGAAAAACTACAAATAAAATATTTGTAGTTTGTGAAAGCCAAGCTATATTGGCTATTAATCTAAAGGCTTCCGGCATTGATGTTATTAATTTAGCCAGCTCCTAATTTTAAGGAATTATTATTCCATGATAATATTTTAACGGGAATATAGTATTACAGAAATGAAAAGAGTGATATTAATCATCATAAAAGTATATATATCTAAGATTAGTTTAAAAAAATCTAATTATAAAGCCACAGTTAAAGAATTTTTTTTAAATACAAAAAATAGAAGTCATTATTAAAAGAGGGAGAAATACATTAAGGGGAGGATATCTCCAAATGTAACAAGACATAAGATATTAATTATTAGTAGTATTAATTAGCAATAGTGCACAGTCTTAGTTAATAACAGTCATAGTAATAATAAAACCGCGTTATAATTTTAGTATGTGTGTTATTTGTTTGTGTTAGTTGTATATTATGAGTAATTGTCAATGTTCGGTGAGCTTCTTCCAATCCGGGAAAACATTTCGTTCCATACGACATTGTCCATTCCTTCTGATTTCTTCTAATTCCATATTGTCGTATAAAGTTTCATAAAATGTTAAGAGACCGTACTAGGTCTTTAAAATAGTAAAAGGCAGTATATTTGCTTGTAGATGGTTTTCAAGTATCAAACTGCTTTGCAAATTCCATTGCTTCTGTTGGAGTCTTGAAAAAGTGTTCCACGCTGTTATAAGTAACTCTTAGGATGGCTGGGTAATTCAGACCGTATCTCAAGTTTTCTACACCCCTCATAAGGTTTTTGGCTTCGTTAAACGCTTTTCGTTTTCTGGCAACCTCTGGGGGATAGTCTCGATAGATACTGATTCTTTGTCCTTGAAACGTCAGATTCTTTGTTCTCGAGGCTCTTCGCATAATATCCTCGAGGGTGAAATCATATTGTAACTTGACGATGATTTGTCTTGGGGGGGCGTTTGTACTGGTCTGTCTTCTGCCGACTCGATGTGCACGAGCTAAAACAGGCATATCAACAGGCAAAGTACACAAAAAAAATTGAACTAATTGAATTCCTAAATATTATAATTTCAGCAGTTAAGCCGACTAATAAATTTAACTAATATTGAGCAATTGGAAATGAGCCTTTAAGTCTCATTTCTAATTATAAGAACAACAAGAACACCAAAGTTGGAGACGCACTTCGCAAGAAAAAATCCATTTTGTTGAAAAGTATCCACATGGTGTTGCCAGAATGAAAACCATGGAGAAACTGAAGCACAAAATATCTAAGGAGCTGTACAATGAGTTCCGTCACAAACATCTTCATTATGTTTTAAAAAAAATAAGAAATGCTACTATTTTCAAGGACAGAAAATTAAAAATTCCCAGAAATCACCAGTCAGCAAATTAAGGATATGAATGCAGCTCAGTGTATCCCTACTGCGTACGACATTGCGCTGATTGCCCTTCTCAACAAGTGAATTCTGAAGACCCCAAAATAGTGGGATTTTTTTAAATTGCAACCCCTTAAAGACCAAAGAATAAAAATCTTGTCAGCATTTGTTGATTGCTGAAAAACAAAAAAATGTTCATCACTCAGTCTCAAAAGGAGCAGGGGATTTAGACAATAGACAATCGGTGCAGGAGTAAGCCATTCGGCCCTTCAAGCCGAACACGTGTTACTCTATTGCAAAAATCTGGATCACACTGTAATATCCCTTTGAAGAAGTAATCTGTGCACAATTGTTTCCATCTAAAACCAGAGAAAATAATCCAATCTTTACAGTCAACAAAACAATGGAGAAAGAATCAAATCTCTGTCAGCACAGTGATGGAACAAGTTGTTCCAAACAAGCTGCCAACAGTTCTAAATACCTGGTTTTGATTTCGAACTCAGCAAGTGCCCGTGTGGAGTGTGGACCTTATTTTTTGATCACATGAATTTCCCCAGGGATGCTTTGATTTCCTTCCACATCTCAAAAAGGTGCTGGTTGCTAGGTTAATTAGTTACTGTAAAATTACTCTAGTGTAGGTGGATGATAGGAGAATTGGGATGAAGCTGATAGCATGAGAGAGAGAATAGATTCCTACAAAATAAGTTTGAGGAACAGTAAAAAGCTTTTGTCACGGATAATGGGATTGCTCTGCAAAGACTAAATAGGCCAAATGGATTTATGACATGACAATGAGAGAAAAATATATATTTCTACTAGTAGTTAGATCAACATTGGAGAATGTTGTTTGTCAGGGACATGGAGACAGTTTACTATGACTTAATATAGTCATAGTCAAGTAATTTATTGTCATATGCACGAGTACAGTGAGGTACAGGTACAATGAAAATGTTGCTTGCAGCAGCATCACAGGCATCACAGACTCAGACAAACACAAACTCACATCCATTGTGTATTTCTTAGAAAATCTCATGAAATCAAAAATAATAAGTACACTTAAAATGTCACGGATAACCAAATACTTTGTTTAATTGTTGTAAACTCATATTAGCAGTGTATGAGTTTGAGCTGACAGAAGTATTAACATAATTTATGTTATGATATTTGTGACATATATCCATAAAACAACTGGTATCTTCAGGAAGATAGATACAGAGAGGGAATGAGAGTGTCAGGAAGATGATAGTAAAAATACCAAAGAATAAAATGTCAGGAAACAGAATATCCAAAGATTTGAGAACATCACTAAACATACCTTGTGTTAAAAATCAGTGTGTGTCTCTACCCTGCTATTCATTTACTGGAAAAGGAATTAGATGTATTCTGGTTCTTGACTTTTTTACCAAATTTGAAAAAAAAACTTAATGACATTTGGGTTGCCAATTCCTGGGTACTTCAAACTCCAGCCTTACTGCTACCACAACACACTATGGTGATAGCAGGGCTTGGACACCCCTCTCGATGGACATGAACCTCAGGATAAGATTGGACACAGAAACTGAACCAACAGGAAATAAATTGAAGTTACATCTTGCTGTCAGTTTAACAATTAGGTGCCATATCTGGTGTAAGAAATAAGGAATACAACAAGGGCTTATTTTCATGTTGTGTGGCTCTTTTACAGTTAACCTTAGCATATCTGATTAATAAAGATCATTGTTTTTAATTACAAAGCAACTGCAAATAAAGGATGTCCATCACATGTTCTCCTTATGTAATATAACTGACTTGGATATAAATGTAAATGGGTTAGTTAGTACATTTGCAGATGACACCTAGATTGCTGGAGTTGTAGACTGTGAGAAGTGACTGTCAAAGTAGACAGCAGTATATAGATCAGCAGTAGAAATGGGCAGAGAAATGGCAGATGGAGTTTAATTGAGCAAGTGTGCGGTGTTACATTTTGGGAGGTCAAATGTCAGGTCAGGATAGAATGGTCAGACCCTGAACAGCATTGATGGACAGAAAGATCTTGGGGACTGAATCCATAGCTTCCTGAAACGTTCAAATTTGTAGATAAAGTGGTGAAGATGGCGTCTAGTATGCTTGCCTTCATTGGTCAGGGCATTGAGTATAAGAGTCAAGAAGTCATGATGCAGCTCTACAAGACTGGGTTGAGCCTCATTTGGAGTACTGCATGCAGTTCTGGTTGTTCTAATACAGGAAGGATGGGGAAGTTTTGGAGAGGGTGCAAAAGCGGTTTACCAGATTGTTGCCTTTAATTAGTGGGAATCTGCAACAAGGAGAAATTGGACTTTTTTACCTGGAATCTTGCAGGCTTAGGGGATACCTACCTGATGGAGATGTATAAAGTTATGAGAAGCCTAGATTGGGTGGACAGTCAGAACCTTTTTCCAGGATGAAAATGTCAAAGACTAGATGGCATAGCTTTAGGGTGAGAGGGGCAAAGTTGAAAAGATATAAGTGGGGCAAGTTTTTTTTTTTACATATAGTGATAGCAGATACGATAGTGATGCTTAAGAAATTTTTAAATAGCCACATGAATATGCCAAGAATGGATGGACATGGATCATGTACAGGCAAATGAGATTACTTATCTTGACATCATGTTCGGTCCAGACATCATGGGACAAAATGTCTGTTCCTGTATTGTACTGTTCTTGAGATCTAGGTGCCACTAAATGCTATTGTTTATTTCCATTCTTAATGGTGCTCAAGCAGCTGGTGGTAAGCCATCGTCTTGAATAGCTGCAGTCCTTTTGATAAAGTACTCCCAGCGTGCTGTTGAGAAGGAGGTTTAAATCCAGTGCCAATGAAAGAATGGCAATATATTTCCAAGTCAGGCTGGCTGTGACTTGGAGAGAAAGCCACAGTTGATGTTGTGCCCATGTATCAACTGATCTTGTCCTTCTTGGCAGAAAAGGTTATAGGTTTTGAAAGATGCTGTCAGAGTAGCCCTTACAAGTATTTTGCAGATTCTCTGTTAGTGGATGGATGGATAACATGGTTAGATACTGGCTTTCTAAAGACATGGATTCAACACGGAACTAGGGAGGTTATGCCCCAACTTTATAAAATCTTGGTCAAATCCCAGCTAAAGTGGATAGGTATATGGACGTGAAGGGAATGGAGGGGTATGGTCTGAGTGCAGGTAGATGGGACTAGGGGAAAACAAATGGTCGGCACGGACTGGAAGGGCCGAGAGGGCCTGTTTCCGTGCTGTAATTGTTATATGGTTATATGGAGTCCTGCATGCAGTTCTGGTCTCCGTGCTATAGGAAGGACATTATAACGCTGAGAGAGTGCAGAGAAGATTCACCAGAATGCTGCCTGGAATGGACCAGTTCAGTTATAAGGAGAGACTGGAAAAGTGAGGTTGATTCTCCCTGGCACAGATAAGACATGATTGAGGTAGATCAAATTCTAAGGGTAAATTCTAAAGATTAAAATTGTAAGATAGACTGCAGGAAATATTTTCCCATATCAGAAGTAGATAAGACTAGGGGACAAAAAGATACCATTAAGTGGAAGAGATATGATGAGGATCTTCTTCATCCAGAGTACCTGGAATGGACTGGTTGAAGGTGGGTCACAGACAACATTTAAGAAGTGTCCAGATTTAAAATGGACCCGAGGGGCAAATTTCCCCACAGAGGATGGTAGATATATGGAAATAGTGCCAGAGGTGTTGGTAGAGGTTGATATAAGTACAATGCTTAAAAGGCATTTAGATAGGCACATGGATTGGAAAGGTTGAGAGGGATATGTGCCAAAGACAAATAGAAATAACTCAGGTAGGCAACTTGGTCAATATGGACACAATGGGCCGAGAGATCCGTTTCATGGTACGATTCCATGACAGCTCACTGCTGCCGATAAAGCACTTTCAGGTAGACATCTTAAATTGACGGTATCTTCAAATATATCTCCCATTTCCGTTTGGTGTCCCAAGTATATCAAATAGACATTTCGATGCATACATAAAAACTGATTGATTTTCCTTACCTAGACGGGTAACCGTTATGATCCACCAGATAATTTTATTTCACAAACCCGGATTGTAAGCAGTTCGGTTTAATCTCGGTAACGGTAAGGACTCACGCCGGGCCTTGAATTTTCACTAATCACGGGCGGTTCTGAGGGAAAACGGGCGTGTTTGGCGCCCAGGCCGCGATGCCAATCGCCGGGGAAGGAATGGCGGGCGGGGAAGGGAAGGCAGGGCAGCCGGGGAAGGGAAGGGCAGCCGGGGAAGGGAAGGGCGTCCGCCCGCGGCTCGGGCCTACCTGCCCGCCACCGGTTCAACCCACCTGCGATTCAAAAACAACGCTTCCAACAACACCGCTGACGATGTTTTCTAAGTCATGGGGATGAGTATAGAGATTGTGCTCATCCTTCAGTATACAAACGGCTTTTATTTCCATTTTTTTAAGTGACCTATTCGGTTAAGTGGATAATGAGCACGTTCACCTCACGTCCCATCCCTTGGCTCCCAAAGACGGGCCGGCGCCGCATTCTGCACCAGCCACGCTCCGGGAATATATACATGTCCAGTGATCTCCCCCAACTGCATACACGGCAGACCCCATGTGTTGTTATGAAACACAATAGTAAAAATGTCAGCTTTAAACCAGCCTAATTTGCTTTTGCCCGGGGTCCACCGGGTCTGTGGATTGAAAGATGGCTGAAGAAATCACTAGAACCTGCAGAACAATCTTTGCTGCAGACTGACACAAGTGGGGCATAAAGGGTGGGCAGAGGGTGTAATTTGGGAGATAGATCGTTTCTTCCACCTTTTACAATGGGCTTCCCCATGTGGAGTCCAATTTCCCTTGCAAATGAACTCGAGATTCTCAATGCCGCCCCACTTATCCTTCTGCCATTTTGTTTGGCCATGGGCTAACGATTTTCACAAGTTGGTGTGATATTCCTTTTTTTCCAAGAAGGTTATGAGAATAACCTTGAAGCACTTCCATAGTCCACTTGATCATCTCTTATGCCTAAGCTTTCAAAGGTATTTTCAGGAACCTGGTGTCAGTAGAACAGCTGCTGACTTGGAGTCATATTGATAATACATTAAATGTTCATAAGTTCATAAATGATCGGAGCAGAATTAGGTAATTCGGCCCATCAATTCTACTCTGCCATTCAATCATTGCTGATCTATCTTTCCTGCGCACGCCCATTCTCCTGCTTTCTCTCCATAATACCTGACATGCATACTAATCAAGAATCTATCTATCTCTGCCTTTAAATATCATTGACAGCCTCCACAGCCTTCTGTGGCAATAATTCCTATTTGACCACCCTCTGACTAAATAAATCCCTCATCTCATTCCTTTTATTCTGGGGCGATGGCCTCAGGTCCTAGACTCTCCCACTAGTGGAAACATCATCTCCACATCCACTCTATCCAGGCCTTTCACTATTCGGTAAGTTTCAAAGAGGTCCCCCCCTCATCCATCTAAACGCCAGTGCTTACAGGCCCAGTGCCGTCAAATGCTCCACGTATGTTAACCCAATCAATTCTGTTGATCAGATAATTGTCTTAATTTCATTATGGCTCCTTAAAATCATTTACATCAGATAGAGCAGAGTTGCTTTTTCACTTGGAAGGACAAAATCATTGATCATGCAATTCTCTCAATGCCCTTCAAGATTGTCAATCTAGATTTGTATGCTCAAGACTTGGGAATAAGATAAATTTCTAAATTAACTGAGCCATGACAAACACAAGACTGTTTTGGGTATTGATGTTTGGTCTGATGGTAGTCTGACACCAGGGGAAAACCCTGCCCAAATCTGTTTAGCCATAAGTTTCTATGGGTTTATCGGCCAAGGAATGACAAGTCTAACATTAAAAAGTGTGAGGTGTTGCATTTTGATATGTCAAACCAGGACAGGACTTGCACAGTAAAGGGGAGAGCCCTGGGAGTGTTGTAGAATAGAGATTTGTGTGCAGGTGCATGGATCCCAGAAGGTGGTAAGATAGCTGAACAAGGTGCTGAAAGTGTTTAGCATGCTTGCCTTCATTGGTAAAGGTATTGGGTACAAATAGATATTGGGTTCAAGGAGAGGGGCCTTGCCCAAATTGTTTACATTACCTGATAAAATGTTTCTTTACTTAAGGGAACTGTCTTCCTTTAAGAACTTTATGTAGAAACAATGCTATGGGATATTCTGTGATTGGGTTAGGGAACTGTTAATTAATGTATTGTATGATCTTTATTTACGATTGGCTTGTAGGGGTCCCCCCCCCCCCCCCCCCATGTATTTCGCGCCAATGGTCCGATATAGTATAAAAGAGGGGAGAGCACATGAGAGTGTTTCGATGTTCTGGGGTAGCACTTGGGACCATACTGATCATCTGGAGGTGTCTATTTGGACGAGGCTGAAGGGCTTGGACGAGTAGAGACAAGGATCGGACCCATGGTGTTGGTTAGGCATCGTATAGGTAGTGTGTTTGTGTTCTAGTAGCGTGGATAAGGGAGAACCAGTGGATGTGGTATATCTGGACTTCCAGAAGGCTTTCGATAAGGTCCCACATAAGAGATTAGTATACAAACTTAAAGCATACGGTATTAGGGGTTCAGTATTGATGTGGATAGAGAACTGGCTGGCAAACAGGAAGCAAAGAGTAGGAGTAAACGGGTCCTTTTCACAATGGCAGGCAGTAACTAGTGGGGTACCGCAGGGCTCAGTGCTGGGACCCCAGCTATTTACAATATATATTAATGATCTGGATGAGGGAATTGAAGGCAATATCTCCAAGTTTGCGGATGACACTAAGCTGGGGGGCAGTGTTCGCTGTGAGGAGGATGCTAGGAGACTGCAAGGTGACTTGGATAGGCTGGGTGAGTGGGCAAATGTTTGGCAGATGCAGTATAAATGTGGATAAATGTGAGGTTATCCACTTTGGTGGCAAAAACAGGAAAGCAGACTATTATTTAAATGGTGGCCGATTAGGAAAAGGGGAGATGCAGCGAGACCTGGGTTGTCATGGTACACCAGTCATTGAAAGTAGGCATGCAGGTGCAGCAGGCAGTGAAAAAAGCGAATGGTATGTTAGCTTTCATAGCAAAAGGATTTGAGTACAGGAGCAGGGAGGTTCTACTTCAGTTGTACAGGGTCTTGGTGAGACCACACCTGGAGTATTGCGTGCAGTTTTGGTCTCCAAATCTGAGGAAGGACATTATTGCCATAGAGGGAGTGCAGAGAAGGTTCACCAGACTGATTCCTGGGATGTCAGGACTGTCTTATGAAGAAAGACTGGATAGACTCGGTTTATACTCTCTGGAATTTAGGAGATTAAGAGGGGATCTTATAGAAACGTACAAAATTCTTAAGGGGTTGGACAGGCTAGATGCAGGAAGATTGTTTCCCGATGTTGGGGAAGTCCAGGACAAGGGGTCACAGCTTAAGGATAAGGGGGAAATCCTTTAAGACCGAGATGAGAAAGACTTTCTTCACACAGAGAGTGGTGAGTCTCTGGAAACTCTCTGCCACAGAGGGTAGTTGAGGCCAGTTCATTGGCTATATTTAAGAGTGAGTTGGATGTGGCCCTTGTGGCTAAGGGGATCAGAGGGTATGGAGAGAAGGCAGGTACGGGATACTGAGTTGGATGATCAGCCATGATCATATTGAATGGCGGTGCAGGCTCGAAGGGCTGAATGGCCTACTCCTGCACCTAATTTCTATGTTTCTATGTTTCTGTGTTCGGAAAATAAAGTTAGTTGATCCAGTGCTTGACTCAGTGTTTTACCGAACCAGACTAATGGGGTGAGATTAGGATCGGAATTACATTGGGGGCTCGTCCGAGATCTCAACGGAGTGCCAAACATAAATTTGCGGTCAGGGAGTTGAGTCTTTTCAGATTGCGAGAGGAGAAATCGGCGCCACGGTGCGGTTTTCGCATCGGTTTTCCCCGCTTCGCTGATCGGGACGAATCGATCATTCTCGAGGTTGTGTTTGGATTCCCAATGAAATCGGAAAGAATAGTAGTCTGGTCTGGTAAGTAGTCTCACTGAGGGTGAGAGTTCGAGTCCTTGCTTGAGGGTGGACGGTGGGAGTTAGGCTCACAAGGCTTTTCTCTAGTGGGTTAAAGCGCCCACACCTTAGTTAGACAACAGCTGTTGCAGTCGGGTACCATTGAGTTGGCCCGACAACTATATTTGAGGGGTTTGAGGCTCCGCTCAGACTAGGATACCAGAATTGGAGTACAAGGTATCTTCATATATAGGGCTGAGTAGGGACAGTACCAAGAGGAGTAAGTATTGTATTGATGCTGAGAGTGTGATTGGAAAGAGACACTTCAAAAATCAGCAAAGCCAGCGCGAAACGGAGACGTGCTGAAGCTCAGTGTTTAGCAGGTTGGAAGGAGAGGCCCAGGGGGTTTGAGGCCCCGCCTGTGCATGTTATTTAAGAACTTCGGACAAGTTTGAGAACTTAGGAACAGTACTGGGAACTCAATGTAGGAGTATAATTGGCTAAAAATACTTTAAAGCAACACTGGGAAGTGAATTGGGAGACACGCTTATTATTCGGAATAGTGGGAACGGTAGTTACGGTGGTTTAAAAGTCTAAATTCTTTGATCCAAATGTTACCAAATTCAGGGCTTCGTTATTGAAGGACACTGGTTATTGTATAGAGATCCTATATTGATCTATTCCGGGCTTTCATATCGAGGGCACTGGCTACTGTACATTAATAAAATTGTATATTAAATTGTTTATAACTTGTGAGAATAAATAATATATTGTTAATATTGCCATTGATTTATTGTGTATTGCTGTGAATTTAGAGTGTTTGTGTGTTAGATACTACTGTTGTAATGGTAGTTTGAATCGTGATTGTATGTTAATATAAGACTACTGTTGTAATTGGAGTCCGAATCGTGGCTGTGCGATCGAGGGGGCATATCCTTTGATTCCAGGGAAGAATAACCTGTTAGTAGAAAAGTAACATGGAAGACGAATAAGTACCTGTTAGTGGAAGAAGTACCTTAAAGGGAATAGTACCATTAAGTATAACTTGGGGTGACTTCCGGGGGCGGCCATGAAGCTGTAAGGTCGCAGCATTGAGCTCCTCTCCGTTAAATTTGTGAAAAAAAGCTGTTTTGAGAGACAGGACTGATTTTAAAAAACTCACTGGAGCTGGAAGTTAATGGGAGTTTTAAATGAGCAAGGAGAGACACTCACGAGGACCTAAGAAAGCTACTATCAAGCTTCAGGAAGTTTTGGAAACTCTGCAAACGACAGCAGAAAGCTCAGAAGAAGAGTCTTACTCACAAGGATTTGTGTCTGAAATTGCTGCAAAAGCAGAAATAAAGGAGAAGGAGGTGAAGCAAATGCTAGCAGACATGAATACTACATTGGAGAGAATGGAGATTAATATTTCTAAAAAAATTGATTCTGCTTGTGGTGAGTTAAAGGAGCTGAAGAAACAGTTTAAATAGCTGGATAAAAAATTAACGGGAGATTGTGCCAGAATGGAAAAAGACTATAATAAGAAGTTTGATAAGATGTGTGAGGATATGAAAAAGTCTGATAAGCTGATGGAAGAAATAACGGGCCAAATGAAAGAGATGTCTTTGGAAATATTGAATCTGAAAAAGGCACAAAAATCTGAGGGGGAGCAACTTGTTAAAATGACTGATAAATGTTTGGACTTGGAGGTGAGATCGAGAAGGCAGAATTTGAGAATTCTAGGAGTTAAAGAAGGACGAGAGGGGCGTGGATCTCACACACGTACTTTTGTTGCTGATTCACTTAAATAAGTTTTTAAACTGCCGAAATATCCAAGAACTGATGTTGCTCACCGGGTTGGACGCTTTCCAAAAGGGATAAATGCTCCCCCGAGACAGATAATTGTGAAATTCCTCGACATTTCTTCACTGGAAAATATGCTGAATAAAATTGTCACGGGGACAATCTTATATATCTTGGGGATAATATTAGACTTTTCCGTGATTATCCCCGTGAAGTCGTCCAAAAAAGGATCTTGTTTACAAGGACAAGAAACATTCTGAAAGGTATATCCCAAGTGAGATATGGGGTGATTTACCCTGCAAAAATGAAAAATTCTTATAAGGATACTGAACGCTCATTCATGGACCCTGAAATGGCTTTTAAGTACGCACAAGATATCGTAAAGGAAATTGGAAAGGCATGTACTTATAGAACTGAACATAAGTTGTGTTTTATTTTTGCCCTCTTTTTCTGATTTTTTTTCTGTTTTCAATTGCTCTGGTATATGGAACGGTTCACAGCCTTTTATGAAACTCTGTTAAGGGGACGGAGCTCAATGTATAACAACATCAACGGAAGTCCATAAATTTTTCGCCACCTTAGTGGCCGCGTTTTTAAGGTATCTTCTCTTAGATACCTTAACATCACTTTTTTTTTAAATTCACTATCAAGATTCTTATTTGTTTATTTTTTTTTAAATTAACATCACATCACATTTGTTCTTTTTTTTCTTATTAAGGCATTACACAGGAGGGAGATGTAATATAAATCTAAAAGTTCGAGACGTCCACCCAGCACCCAGAGTTCTGAGGTATTTGGTTGTACCATCTGAGTCAAAAACACTAAACTGATATTATGCAAGAAGATAGACAAATAAAGAATGGAGGAATCACATTCAGCAGTTGGAATATAAGGGGTGCCAATGAACCAATTAAGAGGGGTAAAATTCTTGCCCAATTAAAATCATTAAATTCTGACATTATGTATTTGCAGGAAACACACATGAAACAACAAACACAGATGAGATTGAAGGCAAACTGGATAGGTCAAACATAGTATTCTTCATTTACTTCTAAAGCTAGAGGTACAGCTATTATTATTCGGAAAGGTATACCATTTAAATTAAAGAATACTATTTCGATAAAGAGGGAAGGTATATTATAGTTTCGGGAGAAATGTATTCAACTCCACTGACTATGATAAATATTTACGCTCCGAATTTTGATAACCCCCAATTTTTAAATAAAATTATAGATATAATATCAGTTTAATTACCAAAATGTAATAATAGGGGCGGACTTTAATTGCGTTTTAGATCCAATTAGACAAATCAGTAAAACAAAGGAGGGGTAACTTAAAATCTAAGACGAGTGAACTTCTAAATACATATAAAAAATACTAATGTAATAGATGTATGGAGAACTGCTAATCTAACTGGAAGGGAATATTTGTTTTACTCATCGGTACATAAAACTTATTCATGAATTGATTATTTTTTAGTGGATACAAAATTAATTCCATACACAACTAATCCTTCATATCACACCAGTATTATTTCCGATCATTCTCCGTTGACCTTTCTATTAAAATTTGAGGGAATGCCGGGTAAAATATCTTTTTGGAGGTTTAATACACAAATTCTAAATAACCCACAAGGTTATAAATTATAACAAGGTTATAAACAACAAATTAATTTTTTTTTTTGAGATAAATGAAACACCAGGTATTTCACCTTCTTTACTATGGGAAACTTTCAAGGCATTTATCAGAGGAGTTATAATCTCATATCAAATTTTTCAAAATAAAAAGAATAAGACAGAACAACAGATGCTAGAACAAGAAATTAGACAATTAGAGTTAGATAATGCCAAAGATCCAACTACAGATAAACATAATAAGATAATAATACTGAAATTTAAACGTAATCGAATTTTATTGGCAAGAGTAATAAGATTATTCCAAATCACAAAACAGGAACATTTCGAATTTAGTGACAAGCCACATAACCATATAACAATTACAGCACGGAAACAGGCCCTCTCGGCCCTTCCAGTCCGTGCCGAAACTCTTAGCTCGTCAATTGGGGGGGGGGGGTGGGGGGGGGAAAAAACAAGAAAAGGAAAATACTATCACTAAAATTAAATCAGAGAAAGGTGAATTACTAACATTACCTAAGGATATTAACAATAGATTTGCTCAATTTTATCAAAATTTGTATACATCTAAAACTAAAATAAAAGGTAGTAAAATTATAATTTTTTTAGATAACTGTAATCTTCCAAAACTTGACCTTTCGGAACAAGAGGAATTAGGAGCTCAGTTTACACTTGAAGAAATAGGTGAAACAATAAAATCGCTGAAAAATGGTAAGACGCCTGGACCAGATGGTTTTAGTAATGAATTTTATAAAAGATTTCACGAGATAACGGCTCCACACTTACTTAATTTATGTACTCACGCCTTTAAAGAAAATAAATTACCAGAAACATTAGCTGAATCAACTATTACGCTGAAACCAAAAAAAGATAAAGATTTAGATGAACCGGGCTCATATAGACCTATATCACTTTTAAATACAGATCAGAAAATTTTAGCAAAGACCTTAGCAAGAAGATTGAGTAAATATATTAGTAAATTGATAAATCCTGATCAAACGGGAATTAATTATTAAACATCGATCAGAAAATATTAACCAAAATTTTAGCACATAGATTAAGCTTAGTGATTCATAAATTAATACACCCCGATCAAACTGGCTTTATTCCAAAACATTATTCATATTATAATCTGAGACAATTATTTAACATTATATACTCAAATGTAATAGCTAATGTAGATTTAGCAGTCATTTCGCTAGATGCCGAGAAAGCATTCGATCAAGTTGAATGGCCCTATTTATTTTCGGTGATGGAAAAATTTTCAATTAGGTGAGAAGTTTTGTACTTGGGTTAAGCTTCTATATACCAACCCAACAGCCAAAATAATGACAAATCAAATTTTATCAAAAAAAATTGATTTATCTAAAGGTTGTAGACAAGGATGCCCGCTCTCCCCGTTACTATTCGCCCTTGCTATTGAACCACTAACAGAAAGAGTTCGAGCACATCCAGAAATATATGGGTATAATACTAAAAATACAGTTAATAAAATTTCTCTATATGCAGATGATGTATTACTATATATTACAAATCCAGAAATTAGCATCCCTAATCTGTTAAATCTTATAAAACTCAATTTGGTTTATTCTCGGGGATACAGAAATCAATTGAATAAGTGAGATTATGCCAATAATGGAACTAATTTATATATATTGCAACAATCACCTTTTAAAATAGTGAATGAAAATTTAATAACTTAGGAATTTATGTGACCAAAGAAATATACTTCTTTATTTAAATCAAATTTCGTACCTTTACTTAATAAATTGCATAAGAATATTCAATATTGGAAAACACTTCCCATTTCAATGCTCGTAAAAATTAATGCTATTAAAATGATTTTCCTCCCTACAACTTCTATACCCTCTTCCAATCAAATTCCGATATACTCTCCCTAAAATTTCATTTAAAAAGTCGACTCTATTGTAACAAGTTTTATTGGGATTATTAAGAATCACAAGAATAAGTAAAAACACTTAATGTAAATTCCAAGACGAATGATGATTAGTCCTTACCAAATTTCCTTATTTTGTTTTCGGCAGTCAATGTCAAAAACTTAAATTTCTGGTTGGAAGATATGGATCAACAACCAGACTGGTTAAAGATGAAATGGAGGATTTGTCTGCATTTGGAAATTGGCCCGATTTGCTAACTCTACAAAATTGATTTAAAAAATCTAGTGAAAACCCAATAAGACAAATTCCGAATTTGGAAACAAATAAAAAATACATTAAAATTGATTAATTATCACTTTTGCTCCCTAATTGCAAATAACCCTTCATTTAAGCCTTCAGTATTGGATAAAGGTTTGCACAATGAAAAAATTATGGAATTAAAAAGATAATTTACTATCTCTCTATGAAAAGGTGTGTTCCTGTTTTCTCGTTTCAGGAGTACAAACAAATTATGGATTACATTCAAATAATTTTTTTAGATATTCAGATTCAATTCAGATATCAGATTCCTTTATTGTCATTCAGACCTTTCGTCTGAACGAAATTTCGTACCTTGCAGTCATAACATGTAATAAATTAAAACAAAACACACAATAAACACATAATTCAACATCCACCACAGTGATTCACCAAGCCACCTCCTTCACTGTGGTGGAAGGCAAAAGTCTTAAGGTCTTTGTCCTTTTCCCTACTTGATCCCCCTCTGTACTGAGGCAATCCAGGCCTCGATGTCATCGTCCACCAGGCCCGCGGCCGAGCCTCCGAAGCCAGGCCGCCACCGCCGCCAATCCGCCAAAGAACGCCGGATCACCACCACAGATCCCAGTCAGGATCGACCACGGGAACGCTGGATCCGCCGAGCTCTGAAGCGGGCCGCGCTGAGCACCATGCTGGAGAGCCGCTGGAGAGCCCCGGATCGCCGGAGCGCCAATGCGGTCCGCTGCTGAGCACCGCTGGAGAGCCGCCGAAGCCGCCGGAGTCCGCCGGAGCGCCGAAGACGGGCCGCCGCCGGGACACCCGCTGGATACCGCCGGAGCGCCAATGCCGGCCGCTGCTGGAGACACCCGCTGGATCCGCTAGAGCCGCCAATGCCCGGCCTGAGCTGCTGGAACACCCCTGGAGCAACTGCTGAGCGCTGGAAGACCCGGGCCGCCCCGCCGCCGCCGCTGGAAAACCGGAGCTCTGAACGCTCGCCACAGCTCCGAGGCCACCAGCTCCGCCATTAGGCCTCACACAGACCGGAGACGGTGACGGGGACACACAAGAAAAGGTCGCATCCCCCCGAAGGGAGAGAATAAAAACCTTGTTCTCGGTTTCGACCACCCCCACTTATTCACCCCGTCCTTTCCCCTTCCCCCATCCCCCCCCACTCCATAATCCCACATTCCAACCCCCACCCCAACAACACCCTCGTACCCCATCTCCCTCCCCCCCCCCCCCCCCTTCACACCCCCCCCCTCCCCCCCCTCCATCCCTACTCCACCCCCCCCCCCTCGACAACCG